>SWDC01000150.1:5506806-7906806 GCA_004919715.1 Linderniella brevidens | reverse complement strand
TTTTCATAGAACTGAAACGATGAGAACGCTTAAACTAAGTACGTACCCGAGTAATGAAATCAGAGTGACAGTAAATAAAATCTTTGTTGCCCACTAATTAGTAGTGGATGTACTTTGGAAAGTCATTTTTTAATTCAATGAAAACAATCATTTGCATGTAGTGGTTTTCCACGTAGTAGTAGTAATAATAATAATAATAATAATAATAATAATAATAATAATAATAATAATAATAAAAATATTTCAAAGGTGACGACTATGAGTTGGACAATTTAGGTCGGATACCTGCAAACCGAATCGTTACACGTATTCCACTAATTGATGTATTATTAAAGATATTCCTAGTTTTGTTCCAGCACGTTATTAAGAATGTCCAGTCGGAATATCACTTGCTCGTGAAAAGGCCGGCATTTTTCTCTATATAGTCTTTATTCCAAAATTTTATCCCATCCTAAACCGAAATAGAATTAATAATGTACGATTGTCTAGTAAGTAGTAAGAGGTACGGTAAGACGATACTGATTGTTATTAAATGACGAGATAGAGCTTTAAATTAATCATTTGCTGAAATTAGTGAACGATTTGGAGTCACTCTAGTTAAATTAAACATGTGACGTGGGCTGTATTTGAAGTCCATTTAAAGAATATAAGCAATTCCATACATACTTTAAATAGGGTGTGGGTTTATCCAAATTTTTATTAATGTTTGGTTTTCTAGAAAAAAAAAGTTAATTTTCTATATATAATCTGAAGTTCTATTGATTAAGCTTTACATTATTAATCTCCAAAATGATATCATACGTTGGAACCTTAATTTGATATATACTTATTTAAACGGCGCATCAGTGCTGAAATGCGTAATCGAATGGGCCATTAGATTATTTCCTTCTGATGGAATATTCCCTACAAAATACTGCCACTTATTTTTTTTATCTTGATTCGCGAATTTACAAGAGATTTTATCCAGAAGAATGATAATTTCTAGATTTATTGTTATTGATGAAGAGAGTAAAACTTCGTGCCTCTTAATTATCTTTCATGCAAATACTGGCGTAACAAATATTTGAAAAGGAAAATCAAACGCAAAAGACGGATAATATTTAAAATAGTGAATTGACAATTCTTATATTATATATGTTGATCAGAAAGCATTAAGATGTTCGAGGTCCAAATTAATCTAATGCAAAGAATTAAAGGAAAAGCAATTCCACAAACGTTAATAGTTTATTTTCTCTCGTCTTTTTGTGCTTTACTTCATCGAAATTGCATGTTGTAACTTAGACCCGTCTACGTTCATTTTCTTGCCTTGCACAAACACACACACACACACACCCCACACTACACACACACTATATATATATATATAGAGAGAGAGAGAGAGCTGCAAACTATAATGAAATAGAATTTAGTTATAAAAGAAATTAATTGATAAGATTCTACTATAAGAGTTAATAATCATGGAATGGAAAAGATGTTACTTAGATGCAATACTCGTGCCTTTGGGTCTTTTGATATTCGTAGCTTATCATTTCTTTCTATGGTGTAAGGTAAGAACACAGCCACTCGCCACCATCATCGGCACCAATGTCCGTGGTCGTCGGTTATGGGTATATTCCATGATGAAGGTACGTTAATTTACTACAATAAGTGTTATCTTTATATATCCACCTTCACGTGTGCATGCACAAATTAACAAGTACGAAATATGCCAAATTACTAAACTAGGTCACTAAATGTGGCTCTCGTGTTTTTTGGATCACTAAGTTTTATAATTACAGACTTAGGTCACTACGTAACGTATCTGATTTCTTTTGGGCCATTGGTGAATTTTCCGGCGAAAATCGCTGGAAATCCAACGTGGTTGATGATGTGGCTGTTGACATGTCATTGGCTATGTCGAATTTCCGACGATTTTCGCCGAAAAATTCACCGGTAACACAAAAGAAAGCAGATGCGTTACTCAGTGACCTAAATTTGCAATTATAAAACATAGTGACTCAAACAAAAGTTGTATATTTAGTGACCTAATTTAGTAATTTGGCCTACAAAATACTATCTACACTCTTTTATTAATGGTCAATACAAGTAAAAAAACTGTCAATTTGGTGTATTCAATAACCAATCAAACTCTTTCTTACAATTAGTAATTACTAAAATAATAAATATCGATGTTGCTAACTAATAAAACAAAAAACAATTTCTTTACTTTTTATTTTTTCATTAGAAGTTACTTCTAATTATTTCAATAATAAACATAAATATAAAATCAGTACATATTAATCAATATGATCCCATTTTAAAAAAAAATATTTTATTATTTTGTTTGTTAGGACAACGAGAAAAAGAACATCTTAGCCGTGCAAACCCTACGGAACATGATAATGGGCGCCACCCTAATGGCCACCACCTCCATACTCCTATGCTCGGGCCTAGCCGCCGTCATAAGCAGCACCTACAGCATCAAAAAACCCTTAAACGACGCCGTCTACGGGGCCCACGGCGAGCTCATGGTGGCCCTCAAGTACGTCGTCCTCCTCCTCATGTTCCTCTTCTCCTTCATCTCCCACTCGCTCTCCATTCGCTTCATAAACCAAGTCAACTTCCTCATCAACTGCCCCGGGAACTCGAAAGCCGCCGTCTCCGGCGACGACGACGACGAAGGAGAGGGCCGGTGGGGTTTTTGCCCCGACGACGAGTACGTGGCGGACCTCTTGGAGAAAGGGTTCACGCTGAACATGGTGGGGAATAGGCTCTTCTACGCCGCCGTGCCGCTGCTGCTGTGGATTTTCGGGCCCGTTTTGGTTTTCTTGTGCGAGGTGACTTTGGTGCCTTTGCTGTACAATCTTGACTTCGTCTTTGGCGGCGACGATATTCGCAAGAAACAAGATAGGGATGAGGTCGTTGTTAGCAAGTTTGGGGACTGTGATCATCGTGGCGATGTCGTGTAATTAGTGGTGTCTAATCATGCTTTAATGGAATTCGTTAATAATGAAATTTATTGTCGACAATTATTGCAACTCGGCGTGTAATAATGGAGAATTAGATGGCGTAATAATAAGTGGAGGAGAAAGATTATAAATGGGCCAATGTGGCGCACAATGAAGCCCAAGTACGATGAATCAATGAATTGATTTCAAACATAAAAGTGTGGACGAATGAATGGATGGATGAAAAGGAGATAAGCCCCTAAAATTTAAGGTTGATCTCAAATGTAGCCGTGGGCGCGGGTCGGATTATTCGGGTTGAGTACCAAACTAGGGCATGTGGTGATTTTTCTACCCGATCCCGACCCGATGCATGTCTGGTACCCGACAATCGGGTAATCAATTATGTCGGGTCGAGTATCGGGTACGCTGTTTAAAATTTTATTATTTTTTAAATTAATATTTAGTGAGATTTATAATATTTATGATATTATATATGCTTTTTCTATTCTAGTTTTTTAATATGATGAGTGATTATTAATTATATATCATTCTTAATAATTTTATGACTATTAGAAATTGATTATACAATTTTTTCATTTTTAGTTCATGTTCAGGTACCGGATCGGATAATTCGGTAACATTTTGCTAACCGATACCCGACCCTATTTTTAATGTCTGGTACCGGATAGTACCCGATACCCAGCCCTATTTTTATTGCCTGGTACCGGATAGTACCCGATAACCGGTCATATTTTTAATGTCTGGTATCGGATAGTATCCGACACTCGATATTTCTTCTAGAATCCGAACCGATCGGGTCGGGTCGGGTATCCGATACCCGTCGCCCACCCCTAGTCAAATTTATTCAATGAAGAGCCTAAAGTAAAAGTTATTTTAAGTATTAATTTATAAAATTCCCACTTTTGACCACTTTACAGACAGATCATATCACCTACACTTCAGCTCAAAGGCTCCAAATATTGTCAAGTACTTCGCCTTTTTAACAAAAATGTCTCGATTTTACTAACACGATATTAGTCTTCCTTTCCAACCGCCGCCGCCGCTGCCGCCGCCGCCGATCCGGTGGATGATGGAAGCAGAACCGCAGCAGTCACCACCAGAAGAGGCTGAGAAGCCAAACAATCCCATCCCATCTTCTTCTTCGACGTCATATATCATGGGATTCGGAAAGCATCGCATGGCTGCTGCGATTTCTCTTCTAAATCAAGAAATCCAGATCATTCAGGTGACTCTTAATTTATTTTCTTTTTTTTTTTTCTTTTTGTACTTCAGCGTACTCTAAAAATATTCTAAGGGGGGCACATCACATTTAGTTGACTTTTCTTACCGTGGAATTATTTATCTTCTGAAAAAAGGATGAGCTGGAGCAGCTTGAAACTGTTGAAAGGGCATCTACTGTTTGCCAAGAGTAAGAACACGAATGTTACGATAAGAACATCACTAATTTGAAGTCATGAAATCAAGATATGTTTTTTTCTTCCGACCTCCAAAACAGGCTAATCGGGAGCGTCGAATCCGTCCCAGATCCTCTGATTCCAGTGTAATAATTCTTGCTTCTCTTTTTTCATTTTTGTCCACGTTCTCATCAATCAAAGACTCCGTACAATCAAAGGGCATAATATGTGTGGATGAGAAATAAATAAATAAGTATTGCCATTAGTTAGTTTTATTTTAACACGAAATGTCAAGACCCGTTAGATTGTGGAGTGAGGGTTCCTTCCTAAAATCAATTACTGATAGGAAAATAAATCTTTTTTTTTTTATATATTGAGTCGGTGAAGTTAATTTTCCGATGTGGAACAAATACTCTCAACAGGACCAGAGGCCCAGTTGAGGCAGGGTGGGACATGTGGTTCCAAGGAGCTCAAAGAAACCACCGCAAGAGATTGATTTGATTAATCTCAAGACAAGTGACAACCATTTCTTTACATATAGATGCATTTTTTAAGATATGAAGTTGTAAACTTTGTTCTTCTTCTTGTCTATCATCATTAAAACTTGCAACGGATATCTAAAGTTACGACAACTACTAGTACTACTATCGACATCAGGTTTATTGCTAATGCCATGTTAATTTAAGCTCTGCAAACGCCGTTTATTTGAGCATTGATTAAGGTTGTCAAGAGAATAAACAAAGGAGATTTTTACATTTTTAATCCCCAATGTTTGGCCTATGAGCGTTTTTTATCTCATATTTTTCCAAATTACAATTCCAGTCCCTAAAATTACCGATTTCGAACGTTTTTGGTCCCCGGTTAAATATCCATCATTCAAGTTGATGTGAAAAGAAGATTGATTGCTAATGCACCTAATATATATATATATTTTTAACATGGTTTTCTTACTGAACTAAATCTGATTGCAAGCATAAATAGTGAAAAGATGGTAACTGATCATGTAAAAAGTAGAGCATTATCTGATTTCCAATGACAGATTATACAAGACAAATTCAAGATCGCACACCGAGGCATCAATTCGCTGAGGGCCGGGGAAAAAATGAGGTCACCGGTACGAAAAATCTGTTTAAAAAAAATGCTGAGAGTTGGAAGTCACTGAGTTGCGTGGCAAATGTCTCCTCTACAAAGCGGGCACACCCTGAAATGCAAGAAGATTATGTATCTTAATTATTGTGTTTTATTTTTCAAATAAATTATGCGGTGAAAAGAAAAGAGAAACCTGTGGATTTCTTTGAGCCACTTGTCTACGCACGAGCGATGAAACTCGTGGTGGCAAGGTAATATCCGCATGATGTCTCCATCTTCATACTCAACTAGGCATATGTAACATCTGCTTAAAGAAAATAATCAGAGAGTAGAAAAAGAAAGTAAGGAGATATTAATAAATTCATATTAGATAATGCGACTCACTGTGCAGCAGCTTCTTCGCTTGTCTTCACCTTCTTCAGCTTCCTAAACACTTTCAGAGGCAATGAATCCACTGCTTCGTTGGGTGCCGGAACGGACCCAATAGAAGAAACCGAAGAACGCACAATCGATTGCTGGTGAATTTCATCGAGAACCTAATTAAATTAATAGATTCATCCCTCTTTTCGAAACCCGTTTAAATAAAAAAAAAAAGGATAATTTTTACGTTTTCGCTTTACCTCGAATAATGCCTCAGCTAACATAACGATCCTCGATATACTTGCTCTTGCATTAGCATCGTCGTTCGAATTCGAAGCAGCATCACACGTGCAATGACCCGATCGGTGCTGACCCGAAAGTATGCACGATCTTTCTCGGGCTGGTAGGTTTTCGAATCTGCTCCCCAGCCTCTGAAGGGCACGAACCTAAATCGATAATATCATTACCATATATTGTGATAAATTTGAAGGTATTTATGCAAAATTATTGCAGTAGAGGTAGAAATTAAGATACCTGAGATCTTATTCTTCTTCGACGCTCTATAAAACTCGATCTATAATCCATAAGATCGCGATACCCCGTACGTCTAGTTGCAATATTATCAGGAGGAGGAGAAGAAAGTGGGCCTCGTGATGATTCTTCGTCTTCTTCCTCTAAGCCCTGCCCGTGTGTGTTAAACCGACGAGCACGTCCTAATTCTCTTTCTTGTCTGAAACTTTGCAGATCCGATGCAGAAACGGGTAATCCACGAAGGACTCGATCGCGGAGCCTCCCGACGCTTAGGGTTCTACTGAATCTTCGTTCTGCGGGTTCCCGAGCAGAAGCAAGTGCAGGGGCATCATCGTTGCCCCTTAATATACTTTCACTATGATGAGTGGGATTCAATCGATCGTTATTGTGGAAATCATTTGACTCGTCGGTTTCGTTTTCTGCTCTTGGAGATCTATGAACGAAGCACGAGGGTAAAAATTCGCAGGCTCTTCTGTTCGCGTTCGTAACAACTGGGCCAATTCTAGAAGAATTGGTATAATCTTCTTCTTCTTCTTCGTTGGGATTAGAGAAACATGCTTGACGAGGCCTCCACGAGTTTAAACTCCTCGATCTGGTGAGGCGAAAGCTTAAGTTTCCAAAGCGAGAAAGAAACCGACCCGATGCGTTGAGAGACCTCGAATAGAGACTTCTGCAGGCATTGGGTCCTCTGAATTTATGTGCACTGTCAACATTTGATTCAATAAGCTCATCAATGGTCTGCTCGGTTTGATCTTTCGGGTTATAATCAGATGAACCGGGCTTGTTTGCATGTGGATGGGGAGTGGTGCCACCATTTTCTTCACTTGGCAAATCGGAATCCTAAAATATCCATCGGCAAAAAGTGAAATAAAATCGAGAGAAAAAAAAAAAAGATGAAATCTACGCTCGATACTTCGCATAATCCCCAATTTCGAATCGGATTGCATATTATAAATCAAACGCGCTTCAATTTTCCCCACCGGATAACAATATACAGAACAGTCGTATGAAAACCAGATCTCTACGCAGATGAGCGACAAAAATCGAAGGATGAATCGACAGTTCTATACGGAAATTGATTAAAAACTTACATGCGAGCCACCATCAGCATCGAAGCGCTTCGATCCACGGCAGGCTCCGTTCAACGCTCTGCTGCGGGTCCGTTCGGCGGCGCAACCTGATGGCGAAGGCTGCGATTGGTTCGATGCATTGCGCTTGCTGCTACTCAAACCCATCTCAACTGTTCTTCTGATTCACTCACTCAACAGACATGGATCTAAATGTGAAAAAGTGAATCCATCCATAAAAGTGAAGATGCTTCGCAGCTGCTTTTCGCTTAAACGTGACGAGGAATCCGCAGTATTGTAAGCAGCATATCACGTAGATCCAGGTGTTAATTAACTGTAGTTGGCTCTCGCCACTAAATGTTTGTCGTCCTTTTGGGATTCAAAAAAGCAATTGGGAGCTTGCAAGTTGTCTCATCAACAGCACACGCTATACAACAACAAATTGGGCCGATCCAATATTTGTTGGGCCTATTGGCCCATGAAACTCAGGCCGAAAATCCTTCGTCATCTGAGCCCACCAAAATCTACGATTTATGATTGACACGTCATCGCCCTGCGCTACGACTCAGGGGACTGCCACCACAAAGTCACCACCAGTGTCCACAGCAAGATAACACATTTGGAATGTTTTTGTTGTGCATTTGTAGTTGCCATCTTGGAGAATCTACATTTTCCTCTCACCCAAACATATATTTTTTTAAGATGTATCCCAACAATGCGATCCAAATTTCCATATTTCAATTAAATTTAGTTTAAGATTGACAGTTATGAAGCTAGTCCAATTTTCAGCGGGACATCCTCCTAATATGTACTAAGTATATGTGCACACCCAACGTGTATGCAAAATTAAAAAAATATATAATTAATTGACAAAATAAAACCGTGAAAGAAGTTACTTGATGATAGTGGGTAGTTTTGCTTGTAATAATTTTTATTGTTTATTTAACAAAATATGAAAGAATGAAAAATCATCGGTTAATCACATTATTTTTTTAATTATTAATTACAAAAAATTTTGATTGGTGGATAGTTACACCAACTGACAATTTTTAAGAGGTGCTCACAATTAATAAAAGAGTATAGATATATTGTTCCGAGCTATGATCAAGTGGAATCGAACCAATAACTTCATTCTGAAGATGACCTTCTTTTGAAGATATCACGACCCAACCACTTGATCCAATCATTGAAGACGAATATATATTCTAGTTTATTTTTTTGTTTTTTCTTAGCCAACAGTACCTCCACCCAGCTAGCTATTTACTTATACCACACATGGACTATAAGAACTAGTATTCAAGCACATGGTTATACGTGTGCAGTAATAAAAATATCTACTATTTCTATTTAGATTTATTATTTAAATAATTGATATTAAATTGGATTAAAATATTAAAGGTAGTTATGAGATGTGGTTTGTAACGATCATGATTGGAGGAGTTTGTGTTTTATGTTAATAGCGTGAGTTTTTATTTTTTTAATAATTATTTATTGAAGAAAAATTATAATTGGCTAATAGTGATACACCAAATGATAATTTTTAACTTGGTCTCACTATTAATAAAGTAGTATAGATAATGCAAACGTTGTGTTAATATTCCAATTTCTATCCAACAATGATAAGGTGCTAATGGATTTGAACTCGACGCCTCCAACATATAATAACCGTAATCCAAATCACTAGGCCATTTCATTGAGGGAGGATATATATATTCCAGTTCGAAAACCATATTTGGAATCTTTTACCGTATTTGTTAAATATAACAATAAGTTACCCTACTAACTATTCCCAAGTCGGAAAACATGATAAATACTAAATCATCATCACCATGAGTACATCGAATCCTGATGTCTTTGCACAATGAATGAATCAATAGAGTCGGGGAGAAAAGCATATAATTTACCGAAATTAACGGACAAGGCATACTTTTGCGCTTGGGGAACAACATGCGGTGGCGGATAATAAATTCACAGCGGTCTACACATTTCCCGAGTCTGAGTTGGAGTCGTAGAAGTCGCTCGGGCACGGAGTCATCACCTCGGATTCAAGAATCTGAACGACCCTGTGCATGGTGGGACGATCCTCGGGATTCGACGATACGCACTGTATCGCTATCGAGAGCAACGCATCGACGCTCTCGAGCTCAACACTTTCGCACTGCGGGTCCACCATTTCCCGCTGTCTATTTTCAGAAACCAAGTAGTTCAACTGCAAAGATAAAAAAAAAAGGGACTTGAGCATACACACACATAACGGGAGAAGAATACCTAAATTTAGTCCCCGATGCTGTCGAAAATGAACCAAATTGGTCCCTCTGTCAATGTGGCGTCATTAACGGAGGGACCAATTTGGTTCATTTTCGACAACATCGGGGACTCAATTGGCCCACCCGAAACATTGGGGGACTAAATTGGTCCATAGGGTAAACATCATGGACCATTTTAGGTTTTATCCCCACACATAACTATTAAGTTGTTTCACATAAAGTAGCAAAAGTCTTATAATACCCATCCAACTATGTTGAGGCCCTTTTCGATGAAAGACGCATCAGTAGGCCGTTTTCCACTCATTACTTCAAGCACCAGAACTCCGAAGCTGTAGACATCGGTCTTCTCCGTAGCTCTACCGCTCTGCATGTACTCTGCAGATACAGATTTTAAAGCAGATGAGCAATTTGTTGAGTTGGGAATTCATAAGCTACAATTTTTTTTTCAGAACTTATAGATACAGAGCTAAATAATACACAAGCCCCCTCTGGAGACAAAACGAACAACCAGTAGGGAAGAAAACTCTCATCAAGAGAGAAACAAACACACCACCAAAGAGAAAAAAAAAAAAAGAAAAACAAGACCGAAAGAATTCATTCATAAGCTACTTGCTTACCGGGAGCTAGGTATCCGAACGTGCCAGCAACTATGGTTGTTATGTGGGATTCCTCGTCCTCCAGCAATTTAGCCAATCCAAAGTCGGAGACCCGAGCCTCGAAGTTCCCGTCGAGCAAAATGTTGCTCGACTTTATATCGCGGTGGATGATTCGAGGGGAGCAGTCGTGGTGAAGATAGGCGAGGCCCTTCGCGGATCCCATGATGATGTTTAAACGAGCATCCCAGTCTAGTTGTTCTGCTCTCTCTGTTTATTGTGAGGCCAGAAAATGTATTACCACCGTGCAAGTGAAAAAAAAAAGGCATTATTATTTTTTTAGTCGTATATTTTGCAGAAGTGGGCACTTTGTAAGGACACCTAAATCAAACATTGCTATTTTAGGAGAGTAAGTTTAAAAAATGAAGCAACTTGAGGACAATAAGTTTCAAAATTGAAGCAATTTGAGGACTAAAAGTTTCAAAATTCGGGCGTTAATTGTCCACGAATTGCATTAATAATCAAACTTGTTGTCCTAAAAATGCAACTTTTAATTTCAGTGTCCTCAAAGTGCTTCAATTTTTTTAAACTCGTTGTCCTAAATTTGCAACCCTTTAATTTAGGTATCCTTATAATTCCACCACCCTTGATATACAGGACCAAAAAAATATTTAAGCGAACAAAAAAAAAAGCAGTTTAGAACTGGAAAGCAGGGGCAATTATAGAGATACACAAACTTAAAAGCAATAAATTTCAACAGAGTGCTAACCGTGGAGAGCTTCATCGAGGCTGCCTCCCGACAGAAAATCGTAAATTAGCAATTTGGATGTGGGGGAATTACAGTACCCTCGGAGGTTCACGAGGTATCTGTGCTTTATGCTGCCAAGAATTTCCAGTTCCCTTTCGAAGAAACGGTCGAAGCTCTCGTTTGTTTTTACAATCCTCTTCAAGGCGAACATGTTGCCATCGTCCATGGTGAGCTTGTAGACGGTTCCGAAGCCTCCTGCACCGATTATGTGCTCTTCGTTCAAGAGCTCTAGTTTTCTGATAATGTCCTTCGAAGCGTAGGGGAGATCTCCGTGAAACATTACGATTGAGGCTCCTGAATAAAAATGAAAAGCATAAAAATAATGAGATAAAAGTCAATGATATCAAATAGAATATACAGGGATGGCTTAAAATCCACACCTCCACCAACGTCCACAACGAGTCCTTTTCCATCGTTTTTGCCAAGCCTCTTATACAGGAAACACCCCCAGAAACACATGAGTGCAACTAGCAGCAAGGCTCCTACTGTGGCAGAAGCACTCACGAGGAGCCTCCCCGAGTTCTTCTTGGCCTGGAATAGGTCTACAAGTGCATAAGAGCAGTATTAGATTGCTTAGTGTATCCACACTCACCGAGAATGTAAAATAGATGTTAATTGTAATGAAGTTTTTTTTTTTCTTTCTCATTTATTTTCCAACTACATTTAAATTCCATATAGTAATAACTGGAAAAGTAGAATGGAAACTTAATAAGTTGTCAATTCTTTGCATGGTCAGAAGAGTTAGTGCGAGATATTATTACAGATGGGTATAAAAATGGCATAAAAATGATCATTCCTGGCAAATGATTAACCTGATTTGTTAAGGGATCGGGAAGGATCGGTGCTATTGTCCTTGCATGCTTGGATTTGCTTGCCACACAATCCACGATTGCCGACAAAGCTGACAAGAGAATCAGCACATTAGAAATAAAAAAAATAAAAAAGCAGCATGGAATGTAAGTCTAGCCTTTTAGGGAATGGGAAAAGAAACAAATGACTGACCCATTATAAACAATATACTAATATGCCTGCATGAATTTAACTGCTTTGTATGTGTGGGGAAGCAGCATAGCTTCCGGGAACCAACACAAATAAATTAGAGACTAAGATATTATGTATTGTGACACCAAAAACATTTACTCTATATGAATCAACGGATATTTACTGCTCCAGAGGTTACTTAAAAAAAATAGTTGTCAAGTTAAATACAAATACAGCCTGCTTTTCATGGTATACATACTTGAAATTAACAAGAAAAAAACTTTGATCGATGGTGAAGAGTGTGTGGTTCTTTTCTTCAATTTAGCCTGTGACTAAATTTCAAAAGCTGACTTCAGAAGTGTAAGCACCATACTCTTCACTGATTGTGCCATTTTCTGGAAACGAAACCTTAACTTCAGCTTTTCTGTTAGATGCTTTATTAATTTAAATGTAAAGAATAAAAAAACACAACTCCATCTCAACAAACCAGATATTTGAATTAATTAGAACAAAAATTCCAAGGACAGTGATAATAGGAAATCAAACATCTGATAAAAGTAATATATTGGTAACTAGGAGAAGATGTATCACTTACGAATCATTTTGAAAGTTTGCAAGAATACCATCAGAAGGTATGGGCCCCACCAAGAAGTTCATCGACACATTGCTACAAACATGACAGGAGTTAATGAATTAGAATAATGAAATTGTAATTGATCATTGCAACTTCAAAAACTTATATGGTACTCACAAACTTGCAAGCTTTGTTAGCTTCCCCAGTGAAGTAGGAATGCTTTCGCTGAGTGAGTTGCTGGATAGATCTCTGAAAAGATACATAAAATGTTAACTTCAAGGATAGTTGTGCACCTTATTTACTACGAATTTCTCAACTAAATAACTATAATTCAAGATTCTGTACAGTGAACAAAACAAAATATAGCAATTTCACAATAGTTACTCACAGATACTCTAGCAGAGAAAGATTTCCCAGTGCACTTGGAATCAATCCACTTAAGTAGTTACCTTGCAAGAAGCTGAAGAAAACAATTGTTATTCATGATAGACTCAAACTTGAGCAATCTGAAACATCAAATTAAAACAATGGTTTTAATAAAAGAAAATATCCGATTAGCATGAGCTTTTCTGATGGCCCATCAAGCATACTATCCTCCAAAGAAATAGCTCAAAGCCCATTAGTTCCAAACCAAAACTTTCAGCGTTATAAACGAGTAAACAATTGTTCTCTATAAATGTCTCTAGTCCAGAAACCTTAGTCAAAAGTGAGTCTTGATATTCATATTAAAAAAACATAGTTGAATTGAAGTTATATATGGAAAAGTTAGGACCAAAAATTCAAAGAACGACAACAAAACAAAACGAATGAGGGTTAAAGGACTTTTGCTAATGAATGCAATGATGAAGCTGACTCAGCAGAGAAATAAAAGGTTCACGGTTAGTGTTCAGCATAGGGAAAACACATATCAAGTTTTATAAAACGGAACCCCACAAACTGAAACCATGGCAGAAACAGTTGCATACAGTGATTGTAACTGCGTGCAGTTCCCAAGTTCTGGAGGTATTGACCCGTATAAATTGTTTCCGTGAAGTGCTCTGTAGAATAGAAGTAATTAATATTAGCTTCAGTAGTATGCATCCAAGACAAGAAAGGAGAATTATAAGATCCGTACAGAAACTGCAGGCTATCAAGCTTTCCGATTTCAGCTGAAATAGGTCCGATTAGTTTGTGGTTTGGGAGGCTCCTGCAACGTACAGAGGTTTTTTATAGATACAGTGCAAAAGAACAGAAAAAGATGGCAGAGGATGAAAAAGTTTGTGCATCCTAAAATTACAAAGACTTACAAGGCTGTAACTCGCCTTGACTTGCCATCACATTTTACCCCTTTCCATCCACATGGATCATCATCCTCAGGTCTCCATTGAACCAGAATACCATCCGAACTACTTATAGTAGTCCTAAAGTTGACCAGAGCTTGACCTGAAATCCAAACGATAACCTTAGGCATTCATGCCACCAGAGTGTGTCACTGGCCAAACTTTTAGTATAGTTACATAACCAATTACGGGTGCCTTCTAGTTTCAACTTATTTTGACATTCAAAATTTTTGCATCGAAAATAAATAACCAACAAAACAAAGAAATTAAGTTTTAATTGAAGAAACTCAGATAACAAATGTGAAAAGCACCGTAACATTCACCACACCATATATTTATCAACATGCACTAAATTTAGGTGAATTCAGGCAGAGAGTGGAAGAATTACCATCAGGACTAAGAGAATGTATGCCTTTCAAGTGACTGAAGGGCAATAGGATGCAGAAAAGCAATCTAAGGAACTTCGCAGAGGAACTCCCCATCGGCGCTTAGCTCAAGTACAGCACGGTTAGCATAAATCATCAGATTTGTGGCGCGCTTAAGTTATTGCAACTGTGAGTCGATAATGTGATAGAGAGAGCTTAAAAATCTCAAGAATGTCTTGATTCCTGCAAAATAATTTACACATCATTAGTTGTACACCCATAAAACAAAGCCAAGTTCTCACAGAATCACTCCTTTTTTAGGTATCATAAGGTCGTTAACTCGTTATGAGTTTGATCAAACTATGATTGCATCGACATCACAGATTGAAATTAATCAAATTAAACATCATAGAGATGCTAATTCCCTACCTCACCCACAATTTCATCAAAAACTATAAATCTGAAACCAACACTGCGACCTTACCTGACTATATAGTACATCATCACTATTAATTCCAGAGCAAGCAGGTTTAACGATGCCTATACAAAATCTCATCGTATTGCGACAATCAGAAGCAAAAACAGCTCTATTACGACAACACAGACCTAATCAGTCATCCTCTTAACTCATTATCCTGGAATCGTATTATTTAACGCATCAATCACACTAGAAAAAAGAAATACAGCTAGCATCCGATGTAAACATGACATTCTTCAACTGGAAAAACCAAAACAAAAAGCAAATTAAAATTACCAGGAACTGACGGTGAGCTGTAGAAGATTCGATCTGTAGGAATTTCAACCCACACACAAGAGAGAGACAGTGAAATAGAGAGGTGAGCTGTAAAGCTATTTGATGGCGACAAAAAATTACGCTCTGATGTTTGCTTTCTCTCTCTATAAATTACAACAACGGATTACAGTGGGGATGTGTGTGTTGTGTGAGTAGAGGTGACTGTGAGAGAGGTATAGTAATTAGTAAGAGGTGGGAGTGGGGACGGCACGTGCGAAGGTGAAATGCCGCACGTGACTACCGACGCTGTCGATGAGGTCGTGATTTTTGGTGCCGTTGCATTATTGACTAAAATGGTACTGCTCGTTACTGTGGCCAAATTATAAAAAGTTAAAGTGCAGTACCCATCTGTAATTTGCATTTTTACAATATCCAAAATTGATGGCGCAGAAACAAATTGTACCATCGTTACGGGACGAAATTGTAAATTTTCAATCTCGGTAATGCTCCACTTTTCATTAAATAATTACACAATTATCGATGAGGCGAATACTCTCGCGAGCTGACGTGTTCGGCGGAGTTCCGTACGGCGAACTCCCGTAGGAACAAGCTCCTCACGTAGAGCAGTGCGTTCGTTCTCGTGCTCGATTGAAAGAAGATGACGAGGGGAAAGCAAAAGATCGAAGCTCAGAAAAAGAATGCCGAGAGAAATCAGAAAGCTAAGGGTCACAGATCGAGGCTCGTGCTGTTGGCCTCAAAGTCGTTTGTCCAATTTGTAAGGTAAGCTTCGATTTTACGCCATCATTTCTGTATTCACTAGGCTGGGCAGGAAAAGTATTGATTTAGATTTGGATGGATTTCTGTTTCCTGTGGGTCGATTATGATTTACGAATCATGGGGTTCTGATTTCTTTGAGATCACTATTGAGGAGTTTTTTTTGCCGTTTGTACTACTGTTTGGGAATTTTCTGATTGATGTGTTGATAATAATTTTCATTTCCTGATTAATACATTTTATCTATCTAGTTTTTTGCCTATGTCATCTGTAAGGTATTAATCTTGTGAGTTCTTTGAACTGAAAGGTGAGTTTTCTATGATGTGTTATAATATTTTTGCTAGTCAGTAATGTCTAAAAATGTGAACCATGGAGTTGTGACTGTGTACATTATAAGTTCTTTGAGTATCTTCAATGTTTCCCACTGCATTATCTCATAGAAAACCTTAGCAGCTCTATCTAACTCCTCAATATATTGGTACAAAAATGAATCATGAAGGTGAGCATTTTAAAGTGTAAAGGGGGGTTTCTTGCCTGGCAGTTTATAAGGTATTTCGGGAAAGTACAATATTTTGAATTATGATTGCGGTTCGTACACTATAATTTTTGTGAATTTTACAGGTTTCACTTGCAAGTAACAATCAGCTTATGGATCATTACGGTTCGAAGCATCCGAAAGAGAAGCCTCCAACCGATTCGGTATAGCACCTCCAAGGATGGTTTTGTAGCCTACAATTCGTAGTTTCGAATCTTCTGTTGTGTGTGATTGCTCAGTTCTCCATGGGAGGATATATCTTAAAGTTGTCTGCTCATTAGAGATCTACTTTAGGCACACACATTATGTCCAAAGGGTTAAATATATTTTTAGTCCCCTATATTTGATTGGGTGGCAATTTTTGGCAATTTTAGTCCCGTATCTTTGAGGGTGACAATGTTAGTCTCGTAAGTATCAAAGTTGAAGCAATTTTAGTCTTCTAAAGTTAAGAGTAGCAATTGTAGTACCGTAAGTATCAAAACCAAAGCAATTTTAGGCCTCTGGATTAACTGTACTAAAATTGCTTTACTTTGATACTTACGGGACTAAACTTGATATCCTTAACTTAACAGAACTAAAATTGATTCAATTTTGATAGTTAAGGGACTAAAATTGTCACTCTTAACTTAATTGGACTAAAAATACCACCCCTCAAAGATAGTAGACCAAAAATACATTTGAGCGTATGTCCAAATATTGCTGTGCCTTAAACACACACCAAAACATCTCTTCGTTCCAACATATTTTAGCCCTTAGCATCAACTGATGCTTTCTATTACGTGTCTTTACCTGCAACCGGCTATTCATCGTTGACTTTAAGTAGCTGATATTATGGTATCGTTGACTTTGTATACCTCGTACCAGTTTAAAGACCCCTTTGATTGATTGGGCAATAAGAGACAAGACATCTCAGTGAGATGAAATAACACGGCATCACATGTCTAAGTACATGATCTAGATGTAGTGACGTACTAATCAATCGTCGTGAGTTGACTTGCGGGCTTTTTACATGGACAAAATAAATCTCAAATACAACCAAAAATTCTATTACAACTAACTCTCATCTGATTCTACCTCTATTTTTTAATCATAAATGGAAAATCTTTTATCTACAACTCGAAATTTCCTCGTTTCGAAGGTTTCTTCAGAAGCCAGTTTCTTGTTTTCTGAAGGGCACATGGGTACTGTGTGGTGGTGGTGGTGATGCATTATTTAATTTTTTTCTTTAAAAAATTAATTATTATTATTTCCTGAGGGAGATATTTATGGGCAAACCATTCTGGGGAAGTGGAAATGGCCCATATTGTATTGCATCTTGTGGACCCATCAAACACCACCTGCAATTAACATTCACGTTCGTCCATTCTCAATCAATATTCAATCATATGTTCCATTTTTAGGTGCTGTTAATATATATCTATATACATATTAATTATAAAAATAAAAAATAACCTGTATTTTGTAGTTAAATGGTGCAACAAGACCAAGATCTCAAGCTTTGCCAGCTCATTCCCCGGACACGAATGCGTCCCATTGCCGAATGGAATGAATGTGTTGGGCTTCGGAGCAAACTGTTCGTTCTACATCATAAAAATTATTCCTTTCTCTAATACATCTCTTCAAATAAAAATAATAATAATAATAATTGAAACGCATATTATATTATTTACCTCGAATCTCGAAGGATCAAATCTCTCAGGCTCCGCGAAATTCTCAGGACTGTGGTGAATGTTCCTGAAGAGCGGCAACACCTTCCACCCTTTCGGAATCAAATATCCTGTAAAAAATACAACAAAATTAAACCAAATAATAATAATAATAATAATTCAAGCCAATAAAAAAAATCCCTTTTTTTTCCCTTCTTACCGTTGAACTCCACATCCTCAACAGCTTCCCTGAAAGTAAAAGACAAAATCGACGCAACTCTCAGCGTCTCCTGAATAACCCTCGTCGTCATCGGCATCTTCCTCGTATCCGCCCAATTCAGTCCCTCTCCACCGCCCTTGCACTTTCTTACACCCTCTTGCTCCTCCTGCGAACGAACGTTAAAAAAAAATTATTTCTTTTTCGGTCCTTAGATTCCTGGGATTTTACGAAATAGGTCCCTTACAGCGACGGCTTCAAGAAAATTCGGATTCTCCGCGAGGTACTTGACGATCCAAGTCAACACACTCGCCGTAGTATCGCGGGCAGCAAAGATCACGCCGATGATGTTGTCCGCGATTTGTTTGTCGCTTAATAAGCCTTCGGAGTCTCCCACGAAGGAACCAAGAAGATCGCTGTAATAACGCTCCTTCGATTTCCTCCTCAGCCGCATAATCTCCGCCAAAATCTGCGATAATTCTTTTCTCGCCTTCATTGCCCTGTGAAAAAGCGTCCCGGGAACGTCGATCGCCATGGAGTTGTAGCCCTTTTCGAGGATGTAATAGCACCTCTTGAGATCCTCTCCGTACGTAACTACCTCGTCCTTTCCGAATATAGAGAGCAGCGCCACGTGGAACGCATACTACACGAGCACAAGAAAAACAGAGTACTCTGTAAATAGAAGAAGGAAGAGCATAGAAAACAGAGTGCCCTGTTTTTTTTTTTCTACCGTTTTCATTTCTTGGAAGGTGTTGATCGATTTCTTCTCCTCCCACGACAGGAGGGAGCCGAGGGCCGCCGACTCGACGCCGGAGACGATGCCCCTGATGGATTCCGGCGCGAAAGCGCGCGCCACGAGCCTCCTGAGCCTTGCGTGGTACTCGCCCCGGTGGAAGAAGATGGCCTCCTTGCCGAGGATGCGCTCCTTGCTGGCCGGAAATGTGGGCTTGAAGAGGTGGGACTTGGAGACGAGGACGGCTTTCGCCGCCTCGGGGCTCGATATCATCACGCAGGGGCAGCCGAGTATGTGGCTCTTGAATATGGAGCCGTACCTAAAAAAACAGAGCAAAACAGAGCCACGTAGAGAAAACTCTGTGAAGAATTCTTACAGGGCAGAAGGAAAACGGAGAGAGGAGATTATTATTATATTATTATTATTATTTATTTTATTATTTACCTCTTGACTTTGGATGCGAAGAAGGTGTTTGGGTTCTGCGAGTAGAGTTGGAAGGTTTCGCCGATGTAGGGCCACCCCATGGAACCCGGCGGCAGCGGTGGCGCGTGGCGTGAAGACGTGAATTTGGCGATTGATTTGATTAGTAGTGGTAGTAAGAAAGATGGTAGTAGGAGGATGATACAGAGGGACATGAATTCCATGTTTATTTTATTTATTTTTATTTTGTTTTATTTTGTATGCTTTTTTGTGTTTTGTCTTTGATTTTGCAATTGCAATGGCTTTAGAGAGTGGAGTGGTGAGCTTTCTTTTAGGTGAAGGAAATTGTGGAGTTTGAAAGGATGTATATATAGGGTGGTGATGGCCCCTTTCGATTTTTACAGCTAGGAAAAATTGCTCACACGGTGAAGGCTTTTATATATTAACATTAATATTGGATGTATATGTATATATGTTTATTTTGATTTTATATATGTAGTGTGAGAATATGTGTCTCTGATGTTTCAACAGCAAAGGAACCATAGGACGTGTGGGAGTGTTTTGGCTTTACCAAAGACTCTCCATGATTTGGACTTGAGAGTTCGATTATAATATTATTTCATATTTGTAGAGAGTAATTTTTTTTAAATTATTTTTGAAGTTTCAAAATTTTACTTGTGAAGATATAAGTGAAGTAAATAAAAAATAATTAATGATAAAATTATATTTTTAAATAATAAACCAAAGCACTTAATATAGGGTGATGAACGTTATATTTTATTATTATTATTATATATTATTATTCTTATTATCATAATTATTATCATCGTTGTTATCTTTTATAGCTGTTCACGCTCAATCAATAATCATACAAAATGAGTTGGGCATTTCATGAACAAATCATTTTCTCAGCAATTCTATTAAATATGCTACTTTGGTCGTTCATGTACTCTGAGCTGCAGGTTCAACATGCATGATTTAACTGCAACTCTTTTTACGTATTAATAAATTAATCTGTGATATTTTGAACGACTTATATTTTATTTTCTTTATCTGTTATATACCAACACAACAGCAGATGTAAGGGCTTTATTGTGATTATATGCTTTTCAGGACTTCGTGATGCAAGAAACGTTAATCGCAACATAAGAGAAGAAATAAATAAATTTATGAAGTAATAAAAACTTTTAAGATAAGATAACGTATTTGCATACAGGAAAAGGTGTACTTAATTTTAGCAATTATGTGGGTTTTGGAACTTGTAATTATATATATATATATACACGCGTCTCCCTAACGAGTCGTATTCTGCGTAATTGCACGCAACGTCTTTATACGCGTAAGAATTTTGCATGAAGTGTTGGCATTTCACTTATAAGTATTACATTGTTTTAATGAAAGCTTTATTTTCTGTTGCAACGGATATATATAAATTGAATGACGTTGACCGTCGTCGAACTCAGACGTTGCGTAACCACTTTTTTAGGTGGCATTAATGCTTATTCTAAAATGGAATCAGTCATAATTAACAATTCAATAAAACGGAGAGAATCGTGTCATCTTAAACGGAGTATCGTATCATCTTATACTTTAAAACTGATTTAGGTTTTACGTTTGAAGGTTTCAAATTAATGAAATATGTATGTGCGATTTAAAAAATTATATTAGTTTTAACTATATATAAGTATTATCAGAAATTCGTAACGACATACATCTTTTCGACTCAGACAATGCCACGTGGTGTAAACGTGTAGTACGAGGTTTTCGTTAGGTGTACGGCTGACTAAGTACTTGCACGTACATCGAATCATTCTCGGATCAAATCCACATATCGAACGAAGATCGTACGAAAAAAGAAAATTAATAATAAAAAAGGAAATAGAAGAACAAAGATTTATTTATTTACAGTTTATAGTAGTCTCTATATTATTTCAGACAATTTATAAATAATCGATATATCTTGGGGAAAAGGAATATGAACCTAACCTCAATAAAAAAATTTCTAATTTTTTATAAGAAAAGCAAATGATATTATTGCAATTCCGTCTCACAAAACAACACCAAAAGTCTTGTGAGAAGATACGTAACTAAAAGCCTATCATGCGTCGACTTCATGCATGATTGTAATTTATAACTTCATAAATATATATGTAATATAGCTGTAAACACGTTCAGATAATAAAGGTTCCAATATACAACACATCCAATCAAGAATCTTGACAAAGCCTAACGTCATTTTTAAAATTATCAACGCTTTATAGATATTTTATGTGAAAACCTATGACAATAAAATTTATGGCTCACTCTAAATTTCGATATTATTTTAAATCTTACATACTCCATACGTGGAATTTGAGGGTTATAATCAACTCGTAATCTGATTTCGTGCTCGGATACATCTTTACTAGCCATTTTCTAAAATATCAAGTCGGAAAGAATATAATTGTATAACATGCGATGATATGTTCTATCGTTTTCTAGCGGAAATTAGCAGCGTTTTTCATTATTAATATTTTTTTTCAATATATCAAATATGATAACATTCTAAAGATAGCATCAAATTTCACAACAATGTTTATAGATCGCAATTAATAAGACCAATATAAAGCATGTTGTATATGTATATATTATATCCCCTTTTAGATAAATTTCTAATTACGTACGTGTCTCTCCGCCTATATATCATGGCATTGTAGCCATATCCAACTAAAAGATTTTCATACCCCATAATTAATTGTCTTATTTATATCCACTTTGTCCTTAGCGATGGTTGTAATCCATTCATAAGATTCAAATAAACGAATTAATCCTTTTCCACATCATCAAAATGCATTAAATTTAGAAATGAGATTCTCACAGAGCAGAGGAAACTCTATCAGCAAAACCTCAAAGCATCTTCAAGCTCCTTTTCATCCTCACAGTTATACCCGAGAAGATAAGCCCTCGCTGATACACGTTTATTACGATTAATACAACGATGAAAGATCAAAATTATAAAGTCCCGCGAATAATAAAACCGAAAAATCGTTCTTACCGAAACGCCCAGATCCCATGAAAGGCTCGGGTTCATCTGTGGTGCCACCTTGCTCTTCTTGAATCTTCAATGGGAAAAAAATATAAAAACTTAATTTTTTTTTTCTTAAATCGGAAAAATAATAGAAGAATCTATATTCTTACGGCATCGGCCTCTTCAGAAGTTGAGAGCAACCGGTCGAAGCATCGCCCCGATATGGTGCACACCAATAATCCATTCCCGATGATAACTTCCTTACACGCATCGTCGCATACTGCATATACAAGATGATTTATAATCTCAATTTCTGTGTATTCTGATCAAAAAAATCAATTTACGGTCCCAACAAAATATATTTTCTGACCGTGAACGTTCCCAGTATTTTCACAGACAAAAACATCTCCGATTTGGTAGTAAGTGCAGCTTTCTCCCGAACACATATGGTTGATCACTGCTGTATCAGAAAGTCCTTTGCTGCTCTTCCACACAGAAACTTGATCAGCGAGTGTCTTGTCAAGAATTATACGATCATCGTTCACCTACGCAAAATTATATATATTAGAAGCTATAATTAGATCATCATCATTTGTATTATAATCGGAAAATGCTTAGTGCAAATAACCTGAGAAGGATTAGGTGCTTTGCTCCGTTTTGCCGCCTGCATTTGGATGTAATACTCTTTAAATTCATGAGGGCAGCTACGTACGAACTCTGCCATGTCTTCTTCGTCACGCTGTAAAAGATTTTCCATTTTCAGAAATAATTTGAAGGAAAGTACCAAATTAACCCAATAAAGGAATACTACAAATTATGCAAAAAGGACAGAACTTCAATGTAAGAACTGAAATCACCTCAATGTAAAGCTTCTTCCAGGCACATTCTCGCGGTTTCGTAGGAGGCAATAGACCCCAGCGCATACAATATCTAGAGGAAGAATTAAACGATAAGTGCAATTTCAATTTTATAGCACTAGAAGAGAAGATATAAATTGACCAAATGGATCAAATTCACCACGCATACACGAAAGATTGCATAAAGAATGATAGAAAGATGCAGACCACAACAATCAGAGTCAAAAGTGATCGATTCAATCATATCGTGGATGCAAAAATATTTGATTACCAAGTCCCACCAAGGACCAGACTCGGGATTTCCTTTCGGTGGGGAATTGGTGTTAGGGGACAGATGTAGAAAGAGTTTACTAACAGGCGACGCCACAATGATTCATCAGAGGCAGCAAAGTTTAGGAATCTACAAACCAAGGAGCAGGAAACAAGATCCTGCAGGTTCAATATCAGAAGAAAATAAAAATAATCATGAAATGCATTAACAATTGAATAGGTAGCCTCGCTTTGGAATCACATTTATTTAGTGCAAAATTAAAATCACTGCACCTCAGAAGATAGAAATTTGAGGATGTGAAACAACAATTCAGGAGGGATCTGGCTGAATGACCCAGTTTCGATCCTCCGAGGCATCGGTGTACTTCCCAAACTATGTTTCCCTTTGTTGTTATTGCTGGCAACCTCATCTTTCTCAACTTCAACTTTAACAAGATCTTCGGCTCCAAGAGATGATGATGATGATGATGATGATGATTTCATAGCCCGTGATAACTCTTCATCACTGATCTCTCCCGCATCGATTCTAATTTTCTTTGCTTCTTGTTGTTCCTTTTCTTCGAGGTCGCTTAGCTCGCTATTGTCGTCACGTGATCTCTTCCAGGTATTCTCTTCTTCGTCTTCGCTCCCAACTTCTTCTAATGGCTCCTCGTTTTCCGGAAACAAAGCATCATTAGAACATTTGTAATTAGATAGTTAATATAGAATCAACTTTTGGCCACAGATCGTAACAGAAGAAAGATAATAATCTGAAGCAAGCACATGCCGCTTGTGATTGATTTGGAAGAAATCACATAGACAGCAGACAAAAATGACTTTTGCTAATCTCGAGCAATAACAATCAACAAACAAGCACACATCAGGAGAATCACATGAGAATAAGGAAACACACTTGCTGATCGGAGAAGACACGAATACCTGATCGGAGTCTTCACCGAGGACCTCCTCTTCGAGGAACTGAGCTAGCTGTCCATCTTCATCATCGGAAGCCATGATTAACTAAAAATTCCAAAATCAGAACGTATTGAAGGGTAAACAAACAGTGTCGCCGAGAATCGACGAGGTATGCTATCGGAAGAGCTTCAATCGACGACGATATAAGATGAAGGACGTCGGTGAACCTGAGCCGTTGATTTACTAGCGGGAAGACGAAGAAGGCGATGAACGCAGCGGTCAGGAACAAATCTCGGGTCGGTTCGAACCACTTGTTCGGAAGGACACGAATATCGGGTTGATCCGAAAGAGGAGGATCGGGTTTTATAAGCCGCACTTTCGTCAAAAAAAATAAAAAATCTCATCCGATCGCATAACAGCACACGTGTGCTTGTACCCGATTTCATCACCTTATGGGCTTAAGCCCAATAACTAACCAGACATTAAGCCCATTAAAGCCCATCTTATATATTCTTTATCACCTATCTATTCCTTGACGTAGAAGCGAAGCGATTGAGGTCAACTGATCAAGATCAGCCATGGACTGAAGCAACAAATCGATCCTTGCGTTCAAGAAAATGTAGACCAACCGAGAGATAATTCGTTATGAGAATGTACTATGTTTTTCTTTTCATGCTAATGGTAACACTTTGTCTCCTTTACTGTTAGAGCAATCCGAGGTTTGGTCAGTGAGGTAAAGAGCGGAATGTGTTTGTTTGAATTACTCACCGGAGATTTACTAGCTTGCGTTATTGTCACGATACAGTTCTTACACACAATGCGCAACTTATTCGAAAGGTGAAAAGGACATTTTGTGCTAATATGCGAGTCGCTTTCTGATTGAATCTTGGTACGCCACTATATCTAGTAGGCGACTGACAAGGATTTCATGGAATTTATTATTTCCCTTTCATTTTCACAGTGCCTCTAATCAGCATTATCTTTGGATAATGCAGGTGGGCAAGTAATATTTTATTACTTGTTTTTACTTGAATCGATCCACTTGGGCCAGAGACTGTCGAAGCTGTTGAATCGAAAGGTCAGATTTTCTTACTGGATTTACTATGACGCATATCGCATGAACAACTGCAAATACTAAAGATTGATTTGGATTTCATTCAAGAATGGAATTACTCGCACTCTGCCTCATTATCATGTTTTTTTTATAGATGTGCATTTCAGGCATTGATTTATCTGAAGTAATATTGCTGATGTTCCTTATTTTGTCGTGACTTGAATAGTCTTCTGTATGGTTCACATGCATACTTTGTGTGTTTTGTGCTTTCGATCTTAGTATGAGGAACATATTTAACTTCAAAAAAAAAACCTTAGTTTATGCAACCATTGCCAGAAGTTGCTATACTGGATTTTGATGTGGCTACGAATCAAAACCTAGCAATGGGCGTTGTTGTCCTAATAAATAATAACATTATTGCTGGCTCTTCATGATATATCACTCAACTTTTAAAACATCTTCCTCATTAGGACCACTCTTCCATTAATCACCTTTATCGGACCCTACGCAGAGCTAAGTATGCGATATACCGGTAGCCCACCAGCATGAGCATCATGACCAACACATCCATCCAAGGATGCCCTAATCCCACCGACGAAATCGGTGGGTAGTCCTCAACTTTGCAGTAAACTCCATTTCCGCACTCATAAGAGTCACTTTCACTGTATTGGACCCCGAGAAGAAGTTTGTAGCAGTAGTAGCTGTAGCTTAGATACTTCATCCACGCGATGAAAGGAGGTATGTGCCTCACATAGTATCCCCCTGCAATTAGAAAGACCATAGTTGTGACCGAGGCTAAGGTTGCAGCTTGTTTTACGTCCATAAGTATCGCTCCAAAAGCCATCCCGAGGCCTTGAGAGACAAGGACGCTGAGGAGAACGATGAGAAGGGAGAGGATGAATGTGACCGGGTCGGGTTTTAGCCCGCCCATCCAGTAAAAGATAAACGTGAACGCCGTTGGCAGTGCGAGTTCGAGCGGGAGATCCCCCACCATTCTTGCTAGGAAGTACGATGATAGGCGGTACATGCCCGATGATCGCTCCTTGATCAGCATTCTTCGCTCTTGGGGAAACGTGAACACCGCGTTGTATAAAGGGTAGAAGCCCCAGAACACAGAGAAGAAGAATAACATAGCGGTCTGCACGTAAAAAATGCGGGAGCTGATGTAAGTATCTATCTTAAATTGCATCATATAGTTTGTTTTATGAGCTTATTTTTATTACGTGAATGGATTTTTGGGCATATATGAGTGTTGATGTAGAAGATACATACTCTGTCATCAATGTGAGAAGCTGGGGTGTGCCACCACAAGAGCCCTCCAAGAAAAGCCACACTTAAGACCTGGAAGATTCTTAACTTGTTAAAGGCTTCGAATCTACGCTCACGGAGACCACGTATGAGTAGGATCTTGAATTGATACCACCAAGTTGTGCACCATTGCTCTGGTGCTGTTGAAATATTTCCTGGAGTCATTGAAAGGTACAAAAATTAGAATTCGTTCATCGATTCGTGTGGGAGATGATTCTGTTTATGTTTAAATTAAAACCTTTTGTTGAGGCTTCCTTAGTGTTGCTATAGCTGCTAACTTCTGCGCTGTACAGCTCAGCTTTTACCGCCGTGGAGATGTTCCTGTCGTAAGCGGCGATAAGAAGTTCTCTAACCGTTTTCGGATCTTGTTGAGGTTCGTTGCCTCGGTCAGTGTTATGCTCCGTTTCTGGTCTGATTCCTGCAGTCAAAGGATAGAATGGTCATTCCCCTTCTCTATATAATATCCTTCTAAAAGTTAGGAAAGTGTTCCATTCCATTATGAAATGGGATCACCAATATCAACTGGGAATGATGCCCTTAATGATAAAATGTTGACCAATGTGTTACACGGTGGGGTCCTTCAGAAAACTCCATTAAGATTGTGATCATCATTTGCCCAACAACTCAAAAAAAGTGAATCTTTGTGTGACACTTCTGTAGAACTATCAGTTGTGTAAGAAAAGGACACATGATGATGATAAACATGCTGCATGCTTCAAAAGTGTTGTAGTTTTATCTTTTTTTTCTTATTTTTAACCGACTCACCATTTGCCAAATCGAGCAACAGGTCAGCGGGATTCACCGTGATGGACGTAGAAAACCCTACCGAAGAAAAATACTCCAAAGCCCCCGCCCCGAGACCGTAGTAAATCGGGCACCCTTCAGAGAGCAAGACAACCTTATCGAACATGTGGTAGAGCCTGCTCGAAGGCTGGTGTATCGTGGTAATAACCGTGCGGCCTCCGCTAGCCAGCCTCTTGACCGTGTTCAAGATTCTCTGAGCCGTGGTTGAGTCGAGCCCGGAGGTGGGCTCGTCGAGGAGCAGCAGGCTTGGGTTTATCAGCACCTCTTGGCCTATGCTGACCCTTTTCTTCTCACCACCCGAGATCCCTCTAAACAGGGCCCCACCTATCATGCTGTTCCTACACTTAACTAACCCCAGCTCTGCAATAACGTGCTCCACGTGCTGTGACTTCTCTTCCCTGTTGAGGGTTTTGGGGAGCCTCAGCAGTGCTGTGAATAATAGGGTTTCGTGCACCGTTAGGTGCGGGTATAAAACGTCTTCTTGGGACACGAAGCCCGTTTTGCGTTTGATGGATCCCGAAAAAGGCTGCCCGTTGAAGGTTACTTTTCCCGATAGTTTACCGGTGAGCCGCCCACCGAGGGCGGTGAGGAGGGTCGTTTTTCCGCTGCCCGATGGGCCCAGCATGGCTAAGATCTCCCCGGGGCAAACCATGCCCGTGATACCGCTGAGTATGGTCTTTTCTTGATGAGAATTAGTCCCTTTTTGTCCGCAGTTTACTTTGTAAACTATCTCTTCGAACTGTTAACAGCAGAACAGGGAAGAGGAGTGTTATGCAATAAATAAAGAAAACTGTGTTAGTTTTGAGTTGTGTTAGATAAAGAGAGAGAAGGAAACCTTTAGTGTTATGGGGTACAAAACCCTTTGTAGATATGACTGTTGGGGCTCGGAGGGCATGCTTGATAGCTCCGTGGCGTAATTTTCCGGTTTGGGTGCAACCGAACAGAAAGGCATGGCCGGGATTTTATCGAAGGAGATGCCAAAGGCGTTCGAGGTAGTTAATGTGTTGTGCTTTTTTCTGTTTGTTCTTCTTAAGTGAGCTTTGGTAGTGCTACATATATATTTATACTAGCAAGTTAAAAGTGTGCATGATGTGGTCTTTGCCTCTCTTGGTGGGATCCCTCCTCCCCTTTTATTTGTCATCTTATTTTTTCTTTTTAAACTTGATCAAGATTACTTATTTAAACAAATTTCTATCTCTCTCTGTGTGTATATATATATATATATATTTATATGTATTTATATGTATGTATATGTATGTATATGTATGCATTGGATCTGTGGAATGCAAGTGGGAAATGATGAGCAGTGCCCCTGAATAATATACATTATGGTTGGGTAAAATAGCTTGGTGAAACGTTTGTTTTACTGGAATGATTGTAGAAAGCAAATAAATAGCCATATATAGTAACATCCTATGATCATATCCTTTTTAAGTGCTGCTGCTGCTTGTGATGGCTAGGTTTCAGTTACATTTTGAAGGTTTCCATGCACTAAATATGATCATATCCTTGTCTCCTGTAATATATTCACGAACGAAACACAAAATATGACATTTTTCTAGCAAATATCGGGTTTAAGAGACGAGAATACGATACATACTATGAACAATATATATATATATATATATATATATATATATATATATATATATATATATATATACCAAATAAAGACATGTTACACGTTCAACATAATAGGGAATCAAAAAAGGTATAACGTCCCGATTTAAGAAGATTTCTTGTACGGAAAACATAGGATGGGTATCGTTAGTAATTACCGTAAGATTTTCATGTTGGTGAACTAACACTATATAGTCAACAAAGACACGTTCATGGGCATTTATGCTGTCCTTTGTCTTCTTTAATTTTTTTTTTAAAAAGTTAAATAAATTAAGACATTGGTCTTGTAATAGAAGATTAAGAGAGAAAGTAGGAAAGAAAAAAATATTGCATAAAAGCATATATAAGATTATCATCGATCGTACACCAAAGCCAAAGAATACTCAAAGGAACGCACAACATTATAAAAGTTAAAAGCTAACTGTTCTTTTCCTTGTAAAGCTAAATGATGCCATTCAATTCATTTGATGTTATTTTTTTAAATTTGTTTATTATAATCTTTAATTTCTTTTTCAACATTCGTATCGCCAGAAAATCATATCTAACCTTATTTGACTGCATGTGATCAGCTTGTCTAATGTTTGTTCTCATTTAAAGTTGTTAATAAATAAGAGTAGATGCGAACATAAAGCTCTATAGGGTTTTAGTAGTCTATGTTTTTCGACAATATATATATCAGCTGACACTGGAATCGCATTATAAATGCGTGATAATGAATAATGATGATGCAGCAAAAAAATATGAACCGTTGAGTTGATATTCTTTTTTGCTTTTTGCAAATCCTCGTAATACCAACATCTTTTATTTATTAACTATTAGATAAGCTTTTTCTTCCACTTGTAGGTATAGATTTCAGTTTTCTTTTTTAAAGTAAAATAAGAATATGTTATTATTATTATTATTATTATTAATATAAATGTCTAATTTGAATTTTTGATGATGTATCACATGTTAACATTACAATGTATGATAGAATTAACCTCATTGAATTCAAAATATTCTGAGTAAACCTCAACTAGAAATATTCGTTTTAGCTTTTATGCATTTGAAATATACTAATATATCTTTGAGGAAAATAATATCTGATCGTGGTTAAAAAAAAGATGAATCTGAAACTTCTTATCAAGATAAAATATGCTGTAATTAATTAACTATTGAGACGCATCGTGATATTTTTTATTCGTCACGCGGTCAACTCCTGTACATAGACATAGTTAAAATTTAAATCATTAGGCATATTGTTTGTCGCTAAATTCAATAATTAAAGAAATAGGTGAATAATTGTTGACTTTTGTTGCTGGATCGTGAATACTACGGTAGCATTGTGTGGATATTCGATCATATTTTTGAAAAAAAAAACTTTCAATTTACTTCAAATAAAAGTGATCAGGTTATAGTTAGAAGTGGATGCTTTCCTCGAATGTTAGGTTTCACTTATGGATTGATTAAACTGATTAAACTATCAGTGAGTATCAATGTGTAGTAGTTTTATGAGTTGTAAGAAGGCGGAGTTAGGAATTAGCCACGTGGCCATCACTCTATATTTCTATACAATTTATATATTTTCTTCTACTAAATGCGTATTACAAGGCGGAAAAGTTTCGCGTGGAGTTTGTGGTACGTCCCTACTTACATTATTATCTCTTAATTTCTTAATTCGCTTGGGATTTTTTCAACAATTTAGTTATATTTATTTATATGTTTCTCTTACATAATCTTTTCGGTTTAGAATTTTGTTTTTTTAATTATTAACACTTACAACCTTAACGCGCCTCCAACTTCTTTTAAAAAGTGGCTAGATTAGGCAATATGGTCATGACTCATGACACTAACTTTTTGTTTATTTTTCTACGCATAGTAATCTTTTTTAATGTTTTTAAGAAGTACATAATTGATACACATATAAATGGACTCAAAAGGAATTCCGATGATTTATATTCCGCCTTAGGTTTAATTTCAAAATCGAAAGCAAAGCAACATATGAACGCAAGCTTGCAATGAAATCTACATTGGGGCAAGATATAAACTAGACGGGATATGTATATATATTGGGATTTGATTTATTATGCACGCTAGACATGTGTTTGCATGTCCATTGGGGGACATGACATGAGACTTATATATGTTAGAATTACAAAAATATTTTATTTGAAAATTAATATAATTACGATAATATGTTGGTGCAACTTTTATGTACTTGACGCGATTGAATGATCTTTAATAGTGCAACAATGGTGGGTTCCTAGCATACATAACAAAAATGTGATGATCGATCACTAATCGAGTGGGGAAGTAAACGATTTGATGTGGTTGTACTTCCAAATTTTAATCTTTTTAGGGGGTAAAAAGTAATAATAATAAAACGATCATCAATCAATGTCGTAAGTTACATCCAACTATTTAATTGTTATTATTTGTTCTTTATATGGGATGCGTGTCGATTTATTACTAGCTATATCGTACATTATAATGCAAAGTGTATTAAGGCATAACATAACTAGTGTTTAATGACAATTGACAACATAATACTGTTTATTCAATTATAAATAAAGAGGCTAAAAAATAGGTTTTTTTATTTTAATTATTTATAAAAATACGAAATCATATATGTGTGTAAGTTTATGTGTGTACGGAATGTATATCAATTATGTATATCTCATTTAGTGATTGCATATATCATTACCATACACTTTGTACACGTTTATATACATAGAAAATAATGAACATTGACATGACACATACCGTAATATGGAGACATTAAATAACTGATTAAGTAACATCTTAATAACTGGAAAAAATGATTAACAATCTACATGATTACAAGTTTCCAGCTAGCAGATTTCCAAGTGTTTTTGATGACATCTTTATCACCGAGTTTCTTAATTATATTAAATCTTAATGATTATTTGGAATAAAAGAGAATAATAATAAACAAAGGAATAAAATCCATTCATCGGCCAGTACACACACACACACACACATTGTTTTGACAAATCTTATCTAAATAGAAAATTTTCAGGTCCTCAGATAGTTTTGAGATCTTAGAATCAAATATGAAGTAAAGCATATAATAATTGGACTAGATGGGAATATACGAGAGTGGAATGCTTCCTCATTTCGTAATCATTCTGTTATATGGAATTAGAATGAGTGCTATATATATTATCATAAGGAATATAATGATTTTGGTGATTAGACATCATTGCAATGAATCTTAAAATACTAATGCATATGTTGCAATAATATAATAATAATAATAACAATAATAATAATAATAATTAATAATAATAACAACAAAGAAATAAAACAAATAACACTTTTGTAATGACTCATATCAAACATAAACTAATTTTGCCGTCAATCAAAATCCTCTTGTTCTTTGGTAACTTGTGACCGTGACTGTCATATTCTTTAATTTTTCATACATAGTGTAGCAAAAATTATTATATTATCTTTTAAATATGAAATACTCATTCCTTTTAGAAAATTTGTCATCAACCATAATGAAAACTCATATAGTAATTATTACAGCAATAATGCGAGAATTCTCGATGATCCCAATGATATATAGTCAGGGATGTGAATGCAATTATTATTAGTACTATTAGTGTTGTTGTTGTTGTTATTATTATATTTTTACTGTTATTACATTTATTATTGTTATTATGGACTATATAGAATAATTAAATAAAAGGCTACAAATTCCAGCTCTTAGGTTGTTGTGAGTGGAGATAGGCATGATTTGTGTCCGATAAATATCATCAAGAGTATCTTATTTTATTTGCTTAGGTTGCATTGCATGCGCACACAGAATAGATTTTAAACGGTATAAGGAAAAGGAAAAAAAAAAGCAAAAGAAGAAAAAAAAGTTCAAATTTGCCAACTTAAAAACCAGAATGGTTCCCCGACATTAAAAAATGGGGTCGGATATCGGATAGTATTTTGCTATCCAAATTACCTGATCGGGTACCCGACCATGAATTAAAAATTATAAAAAATAATGAAAAATTTTTATAATCAATTTCTAATAGTCATAAATTAATTAAGAATGATATAAAATTAATAATTACTCCTCGTATTAAAAAATTTAAAAGAAAAAAACATATAAAAATATCATAAATATTATAAATCTTACTAAAATATTAATTAAAAAATAACAAAATTTTAAATAGGGTATTCAATACTCGATCCGACGTATACCCGATAAAATCGGGTACCCGACATACATGGGGTTGGAATCGGGTAGGAAAATCACTATCCGCCCTAGTCGGGAACCCGACCCGATTAACCCGACCCCATCAAAAGGATGTGTGCAACCACGCTTACGACGTCACGCAGAGGTCATGGTCTAATCTCAATTCTCAGTAGTACTCTAGGATTATCATACTGCATAGACTTGAGACGACACACACATATCATATCAGTAGGATTAATACCACTGGAAGTTGGATCGAATCATCGATAATGAAGTTGTTCGCTTCAAAATAGACATGGAAACTATTATCTTCGGAATTTTCAAGTTAAATGTCGAAGCCCGCAAAAAGGAAAGCCCATCATTATAGTCCGTTATCAGGTAATATCTTTTAAATTAAAAAAGATATGGTTGAGAATATTTCTCAATTATAACAGATCGAAGATATTCTCGAAAGAATATCGGGCCTTTTCAGCCCAACTCGATCGAATCACTTCTGTAAATACTCACGCTCTTCAAGCATTCATGGTATCTTCTCTACACAATTCATTTTACGATCTCTATACTTTACTACATATTATCTCTCTCGACTCACCCCTGAAACAAGTAAGACCCTCCTGACTGAGGCATGAGGGAAAAACACCGTCAACCCCTTCATTACAGGCTTTGCAGAAGACGACCCACGAAGGCCCGACAACGTTCGCGGTGAAAGTACGACGGAAGGGCGAGCGGATTGTTTGTGGCATCATCAGAAACTATCCGAATGGTTCCACCAGCTCCAAAAAAAAAAAAACGAATCGATTGTGGAACTACCGATTTCGGACTAGTTCGCCACATTTAATTTTAAAAAATTTATTTATTAATAATAATTTAATTAATTATAGATGTTGCTTTAAATGGTTTCATTAATTAATTAATTTGTGTTAATTAGTAATTATGCCATTAATAGTTGTTTCAATAATATCCATTAAATTTTTTTTACTAAATTATTGCTGATTCCTGTTAAAAAGAAAATGGAACCAAAACAGCGGTTCTTGGGCTATGTTTCTCCGGTCCTGAACCAGAGGACGGTTTCATGTAGAATCGGTCCAATACCCATGTCTACTTCAGACTGAAATTAATGGGAGCATATGACTTTCTTACTTAGGGTTTTATCATTTGGGGTTATTACCTACCTCCTTATTGGTTGAACTTTTTAAAGTTTCTTACTTAGGAAATTCGAACAAAAGCCCTCAAATAATGGGCTTTTGTGTCGTAACGACTCGTCATAATGGGCTTTGGAATGAACCCGACGCCCATATTGGACAAAAAGATGATCCATCATGAAAAGAAAAAGAAAAATAAAGTAGAACATGAAGATTTTTTTTGTTGTGGGATCAAAAAGTTATCCCACTAGTCATATGATTCGAACTCCCGTAAGCCTACCCGACTCGAGCTCAGGCTTTATATAAAACAATTAAAATAAATTAATAATAAAATGAACTTTCGAGTTTGCACATGCAAGCTCGAGCTCGACATGAACTCGGCTATTTTTTATCCCTATTAGATTCGATGGTGTTGACCTTTTTTTTTACTTCAGATGGAACATTTACCAAATTTATTATCTGACATGTTGACGTTGACAGTGTAGGAAAAAAATAGTGCATCCAATGTCCGAACTCGTCTTATAATGTAGGAAAATAACTTTTCGAAGTCAAACAACATATAGTGTATCAATTTCATTATGTATAACAATTCCCACAAATGCAGAATACCCAAACAATTGGTATACACAATCCGCAAAGCCCATATAATAATCATGTACAGCATATAAACATCTCCTTTTTTTTTTATTATTATGATTATCTTAATTATAACCTATCGAGATCTCTCTGCCTAACAAAGAGCCCATGGAATCCATACGGGACACGACGAGGCAACTTAACCTCGGCAACGACGTCGAGATTTTCCGACGTGGCATCCATAACTAAAAACCTCGACTCTCCATCATTCTCATTGTGCACGTAGGTCACTAGGTAGCCGTCGTCTTCCTCCGCGTTAGGGTTATCGGGCTCTTTGGCCACGAAGAACGGCTCACCGCCGTAGCAGCCCGGCCCGAACAACCGGCTCGCCACTATGCAGTCGCACCTGTCACCGTCGGAGATCGACACGTCTAGCTTCACCACGCCCGTGATCTTCGGCATCGGATCTCCCACGCCGGCATAGACGTATCTGCGCGATGTGCGGTAGAAATCTCAAATCGCAACAAAAATTGATGTAATAAAGAATCCGGTTTATTTGGGAAGTGACATTTTTAGGATATTTAAATTAAGAGGTGGCAATTTTATGATAATATGTTTCAAAATTGTAGTAATTTAATGACAATTAACGTTGAAAACTTGATTTCAGGTTGAAATTAACCGAGGTGTCACACGTGGCAATTAATTAGGGGGAAAATCCTAGGCAACGTTGGAAAAAATTAAAGCCAAATTAGCATCTCTAACGAATTGAAGCAATTTGAGGACAATTAACACCAAAAACCTAATTTCAGCCCGAAATTAGCACACGTGAGATGCACGTGACAACTAATTTAGTGAAATTCCTACGTGGGCATCGAGAAAAATTCGATCCAAACCAGCGTGGTCCAACGCCGCACGTAAGATTTTCTCCCAATTTATTTGTTAAGTATGGCTAGAGTGTGTTAACTCGGGACTGAAATTAGGTTTTCAGCGTTATCTGTCAAGTCCACATATAGTTTCAATTTAAAAAATAATTGCCCTAAATTTTCCCTACTTGATTTAAACGTTCTCAAAATGTCACTCTTTCAAATATAGAGTAAAAATTGAGTTCTCATACCGGCTCTTCTTGCAAGTATAAGCCGGGTTAATCACGCCGAAGTCAAGGTTCCTCGTCGACAGCGGAACCCTCGAGACGAGTCCCGTCCTCAAATCGATCCTCACCTTCTCGACGCACGCGTGGATCAGATCCATCCGCTCCATCGTGTGCTCCACCGACAGTATGTTCGGCCCGATCAGCTCCACCACGCCCTCCCCCCCACCGCCGTCGTCCCACGCGTTGATCGCGTGCACGATGTTGAACCCCGGGACCTCGAACCACCTTATCTCCGACTCGTCCTTAGCGTACCTCGGGATCACCCCGATCCTCGGGATCCGCCCCTTGTCGGCCCCCACCGGAGCCTCGCCGGAAAACATTCCGGCGACGTTCATCCCTATCTGCATCTCGTTGAACACCGCGTACTTTTTAGTGACCGCAAAATCGTGCATGAACGCGGGGCTCGTCATGGAGAACACGGGCACGTCCCCGTGCTTCTCCCCCGTGGGGCCCACGCGGAAGAGGGTCAGGTACGGTGGAAACGGGCCGTACCGGAAGGCGAAGGTCTCCCCTGTTTCCGGGTCGGTCTTCGGGTGGGCCGTCATGCTCATCACCAGCTTCCCGTCGAAGTCGGCCCGGCCCACGGTGCTCGACTCGCCCCGTCCGTCGACTCGGATCTCGTAGGGGAGGTCGGATTCTCCGAGGGCGTAGAGTTTCCCGCCGATGAGGGCGAGGCTCGTGTTGGCGAGCCCGAACCCGCGGGTCGGGTCGAACTGACCCGCGAGCATGCGGGTCGCGGTGAGGGCCCCGCGCGCGGCGGAGGCCGCGAGCCCGTTGAAGCCCGAGAAGACGTTGGCCACCACGGGCCCGCCGTGCCGGTTCTCGACCTCGTACTTGTAGGTCTTCACGTAGCGGCTGCAGAGGGTGGCTTTGCCGTCGGTGATCTTGATCGCGTGGAGCATCCCGTCCCCGTCGAAGAGGTGGTAGGGCCCGCGGGGAGGAACTGGGCGTTGGGTCCGTTTCGGATGTAGACGCCGTCGAGGGCCGGAGGGAGGGACCCGGTGATGACGTGGCAGGGAGTTGGGGGGAGCTCGGAGGAGACGGGGGAGAAATTGCCGGAGAGGACGTGGCGGGGGTTGGTGGAGGGCTTCGAGGGAGGGTCGATGAACGTGTTGATGAAGTTGTCCAGCTGGTTGAAGATGGCTGAGGAGAGGGAGATCGGCGGTGGCGGTGGTGGTGACGGTGACGGTGACGGTGGTGGTTTCTTGGCCTTTCGTGGCGGTGGGGATCTGGTGGTTTGTGGCGGCGATCTGGTGGTTGTGGTGGTTTGTGGCGGCGGTGATCTGGTGGTGGTTTGGGGTCTGACGTCAGTCTGGGCTGCAAATATGGTGGTGGAGATGGGAGGGAGTGATGGCTTTCTTTTAGGGTTTATAGATATTTTCGGAAGAAATGAGGTTGCAAGGGAATCCATAACTACAAGATGATGTAATTATGATAAATGAAATAATGTAATAATACTGTGTGACGAATAAACTTGTGGGATCGATCGGCTATTTATAAAGTGGAGGGCATAGAAGTTTAATAAAGGAAAACGACTTCACAGCTAAAAGAAATCTAGACCAGTTGATTTATTATTATAGATTATTATTATTATTATTACTATTATTATTATTACTATTATTATTATTATTATTATTATAACTTTTGGACGTTACGAGGTTACGTATCTTTGTAACGTGATCCAAACAATGAAGTAATAATGTATAGGTCAAATTATTAAATTAAGTCACTAACTATAGTTGTTTTCGTTTTTGGGTCACTAAATTTCATAATTACAAATTTAGGTTACTAAGTAGCAACGTATCTGATTTCTTTTTAGGCCACTTGTGAATTTCTGGCAAAAATTGCCGGAAATCTGACGTGACCGATGACATGTCAGCAGCCACGTCATCGTCCACGTCGGATTTCCGACGATTTTTGCCGAAAAATTCACAAGTGACCCAAAAGAAATCAGATACGTTACTTAGTGACCTAAAAAACACGAGAGATATAGTTGATGACCTAATTTAATAATTTGGCCTAATATAAATCGCGTTACCATAGAATTAATTAGGTTTATTTGTTATATCGAACGATCACCACATTGCTTGTACATAAGAGTTCAGACAGTTTGGTTTCTTTTTCCCTTGCCAAAATAAGTGGTCCATAACCAGAAATCACTTTCTTCTTCTATTTTTTAAAAATATAATATCTCTCTAAAATATAAATATGCGGGTAATTTTTTTGTGGCATTTGATAATAATTCTAGTGTACGTCTCGAGTTTTTACGGGAATGCCCGTATTAATTCCACTATAATTTTCACTCTAAGTATTCAATTTGAATCAAACATGAACCTCGTTGTAAGTTGTGTAACGATTCTTGACTTCTTCCCAGATCAATTCCAAGTTCATGATACAGCGATATCAATAAATTAGGTTGACTTATCTTCAGGACCTATACTATATGTTTAATTTCTCGATAATCTATTTCCAGATACATTTTCACACAAAATTCGGGGTCCACGTTCAAAAAAATATCTCATAGCGAAACAAAATTCAAGTTAATAAATTCACATTGGCTATATGTGATGACTCGTTCGTTAAGACAACGAAAAGTGATCGGAAGAAAAACCACATAAAATAAATGTGCCTAGAAAATAATAGTTTTCAGACCACACACATATATAGCTAAGCTATGACATGACAGGATAAGATGAATATATAAAAGGGACAATTTCATATAAGGCCCTATTAAAATTTAAAAAAAGAGTTCATGTCCTGTCAGTAAAAAAAAATATTTTTAAGGACTCAATTCGCTAAAAATATAGAGTTAAGGACCTAAAACTTGATTTGACCAAAATATCCTTACAAAAAATGTTTTAAGTAGCGGTATTGGACGCATGCTTTCCGTTACTGATTAACAACATAATGATATCTTTGATATGTTACCCAGATGATTATAAGTGGTATCAACAGAAGCAAATATAGTTCCTACGATCAAAATTTCTCGTCGTTCGCATGAGCACCCCCTTCCTCCAACCCCACTTACCAAAGTAGAATGTGTCCTCAAAGTTTGATTATGATCTTTACGTCGACAAATGTAAGATCGTAGTGCTAAATATTTCGAAATCTCGACACTTAAAAAAATTAATTTTGCATCGAATCATGTTTTCGGCCGGTATTGCGGACAATAGGTACAAATTATTGACACCCATAGACTGGACATTACGTCGCCCCTACCGTGTAGCTCAATCGTTCGTCGTTCCAGGTTAACAGAATTGAAACGAAAATCGCCTGAATAAATTTGAGTAAAGCACTCTTCCTTGAACTGGTATAATTTCGATGTATTTGTCATCAACAAAGAATTAAAAGGTATATTAAGAAGAACATGTATTACTGTGATTTTCATGGAAAAACGAAGAATTTAAGGGGAACCAAGTTTGAAACGGTTGCAAATTAACACGTTTGTTGGGTAACACTTCTTTCATTCTGGGTAACACTTCGTGCATTATGGGTAACCTATATTCTGGATAACACTTCCTGGGTAACATAAGGGGCCAAGAGGAATAGATCGGCAACCACCGACAACACCAAAAAACTGTTGAAACCGCTAGCATACGTTAGTGGCCGATTTGAGTCTTGATAACCGGCATCAATTTGGGTCTTGATAATCAAAGAAGATTAATGATGTTTATAATAAATATGCGAAAAAATGAGCTACTCGAAATTAATAGTTGATTAATGTTAAATCAACTCAATTTTATCATAAATGTGTATTTTTCGGATGTATAAGATTGTCATTCACGGAAATATAAGATTTGATGATGTTAAACACATATTCCATGTCAAACATGTATTTTTATTAATAAAGAGGCGGTAGAAAGGATCAAAGTGGTACCATTTGTCGTTTATTGGTATAACTTTGAGTTTGACGGGATAGCTGAATTTTACTTGAGTTTTGGGGTGAATTTCTAAATTTGAGTGTTTGGAGTTTGAGATTTAGATGTGTTGTGGTGGGAATATTGATTTCAAGTTCATATTTAGCATAATCTTAAAAAATATCTTCAAATACATAAAATGGTAGAGATTAAGTGTTACCAGTAAGTGTTTAAGTGTTATCCAAAATGAATGATCTGTTACATATTACTGTTTACATGCTAGGATTTCTAGGTTTAATTTTTGGGTTTGGAATTTCAGGGTTAAGATTAAGGATTTACGACACAAAAATTTGGTAATATGATATACAACTTATGATTTATAGGATACAACAATAAAAATTTTTAGGGTTTAGGATTTAGGGTTCGGAGCCTAGGGTTTAGGGTTCGGAGCTTAGAATTTAGGGTATACGTTCTATAAAATATTACTCGTGATTTAATGTTGAACTTTGAACAATTTCGTGATGAAATTCATAATGTTATGTTCAATGACATATATATAGTCTATGTTTTGGAATGGAAGACTATATGTTCACATGACTAATGACTTCAACATTCCCCTTTTAACATCAACATTCGCATAACATGTCTTTTAAATGAATTTGGTGGTTTAAATTCATCACATCATCTATTTCCATGAAGTACAATCTAAAACATCCGAAAAAAGTGCATTTATGAACGAAAATTAATGGAATTAGTAATGTGGTACTGTGAAACTATTATGTAGTACAATTATCTACAAACGTGTTATAAATTGGGTTCGTATTGTTAATTTTTGTCAGACATGTGGTATTATTTGCATGTGATGTGTTAATATTCTATGAAATCCCATAACCTTCTAGAATGTTCTTCATAAAGTGTTTCTTTTGCAAGTACATGTGTTATAATTCGAACAGAAAGTGTGAATCATCTCAAAAACGTTTTAATATGGGGAAAAGAATTTTTTGCATTATTTCATGATTAATTTCAATATATTTCGTTCATTATTAAGACGCATTATCAAATTGAGTTTATTTCACAATTTTTCGAGCATTAAAGTTGATATTTCACCCTAATTTTCGAATTTGTTTGAAGTATTAACAACAATAATTTTCTTTTATTATTAAGACCCATGAGAAATTGATGTCGATTTAACCTTATTCGGCCAATAACGTCGAGATTTCTGTGGTTTTCAACTGTTTTTGAGTGTCATTGGCTTTTTTTCATAACATTCATCGCGATCCATTGCTTGTGTACAAATTTGTTATTGATAATAAATGAAGCATTAGTTTTTCTGAATGATTTGTTATGTTTGTGGCAATATTAGTTATGTACTATAACACTTGTGTTATAATTGTTGTAGGAAGTGTTACGCATGTATCGTGTTAATTAGCAAACATTTTAATCTTCGGTCTTATCTGATTTCTTCGTTATTCCATTACTAACATCAATAATTCTCGACGATTACTAAGACTCATGAACAAATTGAGTCGATTTCACAATATTTGGTCATTAACGTAGAGATTTCACCCACGAATTGAGTTTGAAATATTATTCCATTATAAATTTCAAAAAATTTCGTTGATTATGAAAATTTATGAGAAATTGAGGCCGACTTAACCTTATTCGGCAACTAACGTCGGAGATCCGAGCGGCTTCATTGATTTTTGGGTGTCGTATGTGGTTTTCGATATATTCCTCTTAGTCTCTTGCTTATTACCCAGGAAGTGTTATCCAGAAGACATGAAGTGTTACCCAGAATACATGAAGTGTTACCCAACGAGCGTTCAAACGCTTTAATCATAGCTCGCATCAAAATTCTTCTTTCTTCCACGATTAACATCAATAATTCTTGTTGATTATTAAAATTCATTATCAATTTCACCTTATTCTGACATTAAAGTCCATATTTTCTCCTTTTTCAACGAGATTTTCGAATTGCATTTTCACATTATTCCATTATAAACTTCGTAATTTTTCGTTGTTTATTAACACCCATGAAAAATTGTTGTCGATTTAACCTTATTCGGTCATCAACATCGAGATTGAGCCGCCTTTCGAACACAATTTTTTATTTTGAATCGAACATGATTTTTGGTTGTCGTTTGGGGGAGATGATGGCAAATATAAGTAATTTTCGCAACAAGGAGGGGCAAATGAGTATTTTCCTTGCAAATGGGTCTTTAACTATAAGAGAAACTTATAATGGGTTCTTATTTCTATTTTAAAACTTATTGGAGTCTAAATTCTAATAAAACTATGTTAATGGGGCCTGAAACCTAATTAGCCCTATATAAAAAGTTTCTTAAATTTTTTTGTGGTTTGAAGTGGACTTGTACTTATATAGATCCCTGGACCATTTGGTTAGACAATATTTGAATCAAGTGGACCCACCCCTCGTACTCCCGAAACCATGTATTTTTAATATATATTTATATCTATTAAGTGCTATAATTCAGAAAATATCTTTATGTACCTCATCTACAGTCACAGCTTGAATCAATAACAAATATCTACTACATATTTGTAAGAATCTCGCAATACTTGTGAATAGTGATTGATCATATGTCATTTCTTGATCATTTTTTCCTTATTGTCAAGATAATGTCTGTAAATTCGATTGAATTATATGAAAAGACCACCCAGAATGATTAATAATCCAAAATGAATATATATAAAATATTTATATGTCTGCATCCAATTGGTTGTGCATTACACGCATGAGAATTTAGTTTTGTCAACCACTGAAATTTGATGTCATGTCTGGTTTTAATTTGTGGGTGTTCATTTAAATTGGTAACAGTTTGAAATTCTATATCTTTTTTTCCTACTAATCGTTGAAATAATGGATGTTCCTAACATTACCTTTTTCTTTGGCAAGAGAGAAAGATGTTGTTGGGAAATGATCTAATCTATCAAGATTAACGTATAGTCTCAGGACCACATAGTTTTTCTTCCGTGACATAAATCTAATTGGGGTGTGGTCGAAAGACAGCAAAATAAATCAAAAGAATTATAAAAATGAATTTCCACAAATTCCTATATAATTTGTTAGCCTTGTATGGTCTCTATGAGAAGGTCGTGGGTCCGGTTCCACTGGACTCGGGAATATCGTAGCGCGTGGACTCGGGAAGGTACACATTGGACAGGAGAATTAGTCGCCCCACTGAAACCCATAGTCATCTTCTAATCGAAAATAAGATTCGCTATAGAGTGAACTGTGTCGAACGGTTAGAACTGTTGGGATACCTCGTAACATTAACACTTTGTTTGTTACGTGGAATTTCTGCGTAGAAAATATGAAGGAAACAATGTCAGTGTATGAAACAGTGATACGTTATGTTGTTGAATTAATTACAACTTTTTTTTTTCTTCACTTCGAAATCTTTATACCAAACGGAGCCTTAAAAAAGAGAAGACCTTGTATGCACGTGATGGTGAACCGGTTTGGTTTACCGAAACAGATAAAGCGAAACTTTCGAACTGAAAATTGAATATAACTACTATTACCTGATTAATAACGTGTTATTTTCTGTCTTAAAGAGACGACTAATTAACAACCGAAATATAAGCTGATCACTATGTTTATGGACAACAGAAAATATATGACCAAATTTGCTAGCACATATATGATGGATTTACCAATTAAATTCTCGATTGGGCATCAAATGCCTGCTTACATGGATGAAGTTGTCTTCAATGACCATATGTTTTGTGGACTTTTAAGTGGGCCTTTATATAATTCGAGCGTAATTAATAATTTGTATGAACTTTGCTCGTTGTCGGAGCAACCTCTTAATGGTGGATTCCGGTTCGGTTCCAATCGACCCGATACCCGAACCCATAATTATTTCCAATCATGACATAATACGATCAAAGTTTTTTTTCCAAATCAATAAATAAAAGCTCTCAAAATTCCTCATCGCCTCTCCAACGACGCTTGAACTTAGGACCCGTCGGACCTTGCTGGCCGTAAAACTCGCCGGGAAACGCCTTCACAAGCTTAGGACCCATCCTCCGAGCCGCCCTGGGGAAGGTTCGAGCCGCCGGATGGCGCGTGGGCCCCTCTGATCCTCGGCCTCGTGGCGTACACGCACCTCCCCATAATCAGCTCGTCTCTCTCCAGATCCTCCGTGTAATCGGCTCGAACGCAGCTGATCTTATCGAGCCGGGGCTTGTTTGGCTAGCTCGTGACTACGTAGCCCAAAGCCTTGTAGGCTGTAGCCCTCGGGGGGAATCGGGAGCCAGAAATGTGGGCCCGTGAAATTGTTGACCCGCTGAATTTTTTAGTCAACGGGTGGCTTTAAGATATTATTCGAAGTGGCTTTTGCCACCAAAATCCAGCCGAAGATTATAACAGCCCGTTGGTTTTTTTGGAAGTTTATTTCAAATTTTATCGAATCAAAGGGCTCTAAATGAAATGTTTAAAAAAAAAAAATTCAAGCTATGTTTACAATTTATTTGATGTTTCCTACATTCGACAGTTTTGATTTTTAAATTGCAAAAAGATTAAATAATCATAATGCGGCGTCTTTAATTGCCAAGACGAATACTACGTTTTGATGGTAATTGAACCACCTCGTTCGTAATACCCTAAGAAAATTTTAGAAGTGTATTTCAAATTTCTTAAAGAGATGTAGAATTAGAAAGGAGCAAATAGCTTGAATTAAAGAGCAAATGTAGAATTAATGATAATGACCATGTAAAATGAGGCACAATTTTTTAATATAACGCGCTATATCTTTATACGTTTGCCATGAAATACATCTTGATACATTTATTTTGATGTTATTGTCAGCAAACATTTCTAATTATTTTAATTTGAATGTTTTTCTGATTATCATAATTCATCTTGTATATTTCTACCTATTCATATGATTCACAATATAAGTTCAATTTCCATTTTTTTTATCCGAAATGGCTAGATAATATTTTTCCCCGACGTTAACTCGCTTTCTCATTCATAAGAAAAAAAAGTTAAATATGCATATGCTACAAATAACGAATAAATGTCCCCGATAACAAGATAATAGAGACAAATAATCTCATTAAGAGAAAAAATATAAGGTGTCCACAAAAATAACCAAGAAAAAACAAAATCCAAGGAAAAGAAAAATAAAAGTTTCGACAAAACTACGTAATGCCAATTGCCATACGAGCCAAGCCAACAAATTATGCAAATGGCCGAACCAAAATTGCCATTGTCATAAAAAGCGAGCAAATAGGTCACATAGTTATTGTTTTCGGTTTTCGTGACCTTGATGAAGGAAAAATCTTCGAGTATTTAATTGTCATATTTAACTTTCGGTATTGCAAATCTTCGAGTATTCGATATTGTAGTGTAGCGTAACTGACACAAAAAACATAATTTAACATAAAATTTGATATTATAAATTGTTTCCGATAAAAAATATTTTATAGGAAAATTGGTCAATAACTGAATAAGATTACAAATGACTTTTTTTTCTTGATATACTTTATTTGACTGTTTAAATTTTTTTTCTCTCTTTGCAGATTTGGTGGATTAATAATAATCAAATAAAAGAATAAAATGATCTAATGTCCCACTCCTAACAGGTAGTAGCTATAGCTAACAACACGGTTCATCGGATTATTCGCAATAAAATATAATATATTACCTGTGCAAAGAACTGTCAAATATTATTTAATTTTTATTATCTTTTTTTTACATCACGTTCACGACTATAAATATAGAGCCCAACGCATTCATTTTGTCATCATTAATCTGTCGGGGAACCCTAAGCATATCACCATCGGGAGAAAAAAATCCGAGTTTCATTGAGAGCGAGCGAGCGAGAGAAATTCGTACACACCTGATTTATCTCTGGGTTTCTTCTTCTTTATTTATGATCAATTTTGTTTACAGGTAATCCATCTCTCTCTTTTTTGTTTCTTTCCTTGATTGTTATCGTTTTGATCATGCTGAACGCGTAACTGTGTTTCGGCACGAGTGCGTTTTGAAGCTTTTTCCTTGGTAGTTGATGTGTGATTCGATGTTAATTAGATCGGAGTTTGATTTGTTCTCTTCTTGTCTTGATGCTTGGAGAGCCAGTGGTGCTTGTCACGGTTCATGTTTGCGTAACGTTAATTCACTGATTACATCGTTTCAATAAACGTCCCGAATTTTGCCTGATTTCTGTTCTCATAAGTTGTGATGAGGATTGATATGGTCTATGGTTGTGTTTCCATTGTAATCTCGGGCTGATTTGATGTCTATGTCAGGTGTTGATAGGTATCTTATTGTGTTGAAGGTTGGTATTAGTTAACATTGTAAACTTAGGATTCTGTAGTTCCTTTCTTTTTCCTCGGACTCGGTCTAGGTTCTTACAATCGTACAAAATTATGAGAACTGGAAATTCAATGAGAAGTAATAGGCCACATGGTAACTTTGTGAGAACTGGAAATTCAGTGAGAAGTTTTACTTATACTGATCTTGTGATTTCTCTTATTGTTCTCCGGTTTTAATTCTTCATGCGTTCATCCACTCCACCTCTCTTACTCTTTTTTATCTTCCATTGCGCTTTTTTATATTGTGAGGGCTCATTTACTTTGATTCTTTCAGGCAGTATCAGATTTCGATTTGAAAGCATTAATTTTATCCAAGGACATGGACCAGTCTCGCCTTTGCACAATTTTCCACCAGCACTGCGCTCTTTCGTTCCCTGAAGTTCTCAACTGGCGGGTTTTCAACATAGGGGAAATTCTTTCCGATTCTTTTGTCAACTGCACATAGTGGGCAGCTTTTCCGTTATAAGTACAGAAAAAGGACAAAACCGCATCTTTGATAGAATATCGCGTAAAACATTAGTCTTCTCTTAAAAGTCTAGCGCATTTATCGCCAATCATGGCTATCCGGTAATCCCTTTTGCGCATTTCTAGATTACAATCGTAGCATATAGTGATACAGAAATGAAATCTGTTGCTGTGCTTTGTATCTTGTGCGAAGACGTTCTGCAGCTCGTTATATCTGTTGCATCTTCAACTGAACTCCGCTGATATACGGTGCTTTATGAACAACGCTCGACTTTGCCCATCCACTGAATGCCTTTGGCTTCGTTTACATGGCGTGACCAACAGTTACCAGTATTTTGCCGAATAAGCCAGGCATTTTCAAGTTATCGATCTGCGCTATTCAGAGTGTATTGATTTCGTTTGCTTTTTGATGTGCCAATTCCGATATCATCAGGAGCAGTTGAAGTAAAATTATGGAAAGGTATGGTGATTTCAATTGCCGACTTTGACAAATTATTAATATATGGTATAGTTATAATATGTCGAGTTTCCCTTGATAACGGAGTAACGGATGCAGTTATGCAATAATAAAGGAAGTTGGCAGTGGTGCTTTCGGAAATGTTTGGCAAGCAATAAGCAAGAAGTCTAATGAATTGGTATGCCTATTATATCTTTCCGTTTCTATTTTATTCATCTATTGCCACCGATTCAGTTTTCACTTAGCCAAGCGAATTTATCTTGACAGGTGGCAATAAAAAAGATGAAGAAGAAATACTATTCAGATGAATACTTGAATCTAAGGGAAGTGAAGGTTAGCGACTGTTGTTTCGTTTCTTAATTCTAGCTGACCATTTGCAGAGTTGTTTCCAGATGATTGACGCATAATTTTTCCTTGCAGTCGCTGAGGAAAATGAAGCATCAGAGCATCGTAAAGCTCATAGAAGATTTTAGAGAAAACGATGTTTTGTACTTCGTGTTTGAGTACATGGTATATATTTTTGAATATTACTATCCTGGAGTTTGTTATCGTACCAAACCTTGTCACACGTACTGTGTGAACTTTCAGGAATGTGATCTGTACCAGCTTATGAAAGACAGAGAGAAATCCTTCTCTGAAGCAGAAGTTAGAAAGTTGTGCTTCCAAGTATTTCAAGGTCTTGCACATGTACATCAACGTGGATACTTCCATCGTGACCTAAAACCTGGTTAGTTTGGCTTGAGTTATTTTAAGCTTTGTCAAGGAGCAAGGAAATTTTGACATCTGTGCCGAGTGTCTGATGTGTTATATGAGGTGTTATAAGTTGATGTGGTTTCTGTCATGTTCTTTTTGCTACCTTTTTTATTTCTTATCTGGTGGTTTCTTCAACAATAACTTTTTGAATGGAAACTGTACAAAACCTGATATATTTAACTGGTAATTTGATCAAGAGAATGAGGCAAATGCTACGCAATGCGTTCAAATGTACTAGACATCCCTGTTGCAAGATTTTTTTCAGTGCTTTTGATACATGGTACAGTCATTTTATTTGTCTACTTTTTTACTCGATTCTTCTACAGAAAATCTGCTGGTGACGAAGGATGTCGTAAAAATTGCTGACTTTGGTCTAGCTCGTGAGACCAATTCTTATCCTCCTTTCACTGAATACGTCTCAACCCGTTGGTCAGTAATTTCATGTGTTTCATCCATTGTTCATCTCCTGAATTTGCGGTATGATATTAATCTTTACCGTTTTCAGGTACCGTGCCCCTGAAGTTATGCTCCAGTCCCCAATATATGGTCCTCCAGTTGGTGAGTAGATGAAGAAACAGCTCTTTAGATGAATACTTTTCAGGGCTCCTTTCCTTTAATCATCTGATTCATTTTCCCTTTTCAGATATGTGGGCAATGGGCGCCATAATGTCTGAGCTATTCACGCTCCGCCCTCTTTTTCCAGGTTCAAGGTATTATCATTTTTCCTGATGGTTTATATTTTTTTGGTTCGATTATTGCATGATGATACTGTAACACCCACAGTCCACAGTTGTCGTGATTGTGAATTTCTGGAATGCACAGCATGCAGTATGTGTTATTTCATTTGTTCTTTTTGGTGAATTTTAATGCTTAACGTGATCTTTTTAAAATGTAGCGAGGCTGATCAAATCTACAAGATTTGCAGTGTGATTGGGAGCCCGAATAAGAGTACATGGTCCGAAGGTCTTGCACTTGCAACTGCAATGAATTACCAGTTCCCACAAGTGAGTATATTGTGCTTGTTTTGTCTTTCATAGAATTATATTTTATTACGATGTCTGTGTTCTTGTGTTTGTCGACAATGATTAAGCCTCAAAATTTTCTGAAAGGTTGCTGGAGTATCAGATCTATCCATGTTGATACGAGGTGTTACTAAGGATGCCATCACTCTCATCGAAGTACGTTTATTTCCTCTATCACCGTGGCTGTGTTGTACAACCATCAACACTTGAAAGATCTTATACTTGCCTATTCTGCAATGTACACAGTCCCTCTGTTCGTGGGATCCATGCAAGAGGCCAACTGCTTCTGAGGCTCTTCAACATCCTTTCTTTCAGGTATGTCAATAATTAGTACATTGTGCCTTTTTATGTTGCGATTTTAATGACATCTTTTCTATATCACAGAGTTGCTTCTACATTCCTCCGTCTATACGCTCGAAATCAACAGCTATTGCAAGCACACCTCCGTGTAAGTCTCCAATTACATATGTCTCTTTTTGTTTCTAGTTTCGTAATATTCTCTTCGTAAATGGTGATTGATGTGCAGCGGAATCATGGGGAGAGACAAAAAGTGGGAGGAGATATGGTGGGTGGAATTTCTCGAACCCGAAGCCCGCTAACAGCTTTTCTGCTGCTGCAAAACCACAAGCTTATTATCCAAATTCAGGTACAATACAATGTATATCGCAAATAATTTCAGCTCTTGTTTCTTGAGTCTTCATAGTGTCACCGATAAACCTTATTCTTGTTACTTTTCCCCAGGTGGCCAAAGGAAGTTGGCCATGAATAGTCAGGTTAGTTGAACAGAAAACTTTTGATTCTTAGCATCTTTCTTTTAATTTAATTACCCTTAGCCTTACCTTTTCTTTTTTTTCGGTTTTCTATTTTCCCTTCCCTTTTTTTCTTCTCCGTGTTTCTTGATATCATTCGTTGGCCCCTTCCATGAAACACAGGATGTAGCAAAAGCTGACAAGAACCAGCAAATTCACTCAAAGGAGCAACCAAAGTATCGGCCTCCTGCAATGAATCCCGCACGTAAGTATATCTCCTACATAATCACCATATATTTTCCCTTTTTGCACCAAGTATTTACAGTAAAAATTATTGATGATTGAATTTTAATGGGTCGACTCTTCTTTGTTACAGATGCTACTAGATACCCAACAAAGACTCGCGGAATATCGTATGCTGCTGAGAATCGGGGGAAGGGCTATAATAATAATAATAATAATAATACTTACTACGGTCAGAGTGATGACAATAATTATAATAGTATTAATAATGATAATTATAGGAGGAGGCCATTAGCCATGCCTCTTCAACTGAAGAAAGCTGGAGGGTGACGTACACATTCTGATATGCGAATAAGATCCTCGTATCGAGCTTATGCGGGGGTAATAAAATGGTAAAAAAATGTGTGGAATGTGTCTCGTGTGTTAAGTGCTTACATGGTAAGTTATAGTCGTGGATTCGTATTCCCCTGATATAATGTTTGGATTTGGGTTTTCCTGTCTCCGTGATTTAACCGGAGTTTTTAATTAGTATTATTATTATTATGTTCTATAAAATTGCCATTCATTTTCATTATTTCCTTCATGTTGTAATAATGATAATAATAATTAATAATAATAATGAGTCAGTGCAATAGCATTTGAATCACGCGTCCGAAAAAATATTGACAGAGAGATCAATTTTGTGACCTACCCATAATTCCTAAGCGCTCATTAATGACTAGATGTGTTCATATGATTAAGGTGCAAAATATTTCTGCACCTTATTTTCTATAAAATATGCTATGGCTAGGATATAAATATGCAACATAAGCTCAAGAAGGTATATGTTCGTATTCACTTGATTATCTTGTTCATTCGTGGAATAATTGAGAGTGGGTTTTTCTTCATCCCCTTCCCCTGAAATAGGTATCAGGCTTTCATCATTGAGAGTTGGAATTGAGCTTTTATTTGTATGTGATAGTAATGGGCCTAATGATCTAATTAAAGAAAACTGACGTCACTTAAGTCGGAGAAACTTGCTCTGGCAATAGAAAAAATGGTCTGGCATTACGGATAAACCAACAAGACGAAACAACGCTGACGAAATGACGTCAAATACTAACGAAAAAATAAAATAAATATCCTTCGAATAATATGAACTGTGATGATTGGATCGCAAAGTCAGTGCAAGCCAGCTTTTTTTCTCTTGACATTGTACAGTGTACACTCGATTTTATTAATGTATGACAGCTGTCCACCATCTCAGGCGCACACAGCACGCACACGCACACGCACACATACGACATGATTTATATTATTCGCGGAATAATTACCGCAAAGATTATTGCGTTTTATTCGCTTCCTGTAGATTGATTCATCGATTTCTCCTCCCAGTCGACGCAGCCATGAGTCTCTTCGGCCTTGGCAGGTAATTTCATATCATAATTTCTGTTTTTATTATCGTCGATCCTGATTGGATTCGGAGCTATGATCTCATCTAAATCGAGATCTGTAATTGTTTCATGCTGGGCTTGGATTTTGAGTTGCGATTGCTTTTCGATTTCCCCTCTTTTTCGGAGTGCGTGTCGTGCTCTTCCGGGGGAGATTTTTAATACTGTATTGTTTACGAATTGCGATCGAATTAATATTTAATCTGCTGTTTTCGGGGCAGGAATCAAAGAACCTTCAGGCCCAAGAAAAGTGCTCCATCGGGGAGCAAGGTGAGATTCTGTTTACTGATTTTTATCACGTTGAATTGAATCCCTTTGAAGAACTTTCGATCATCTTGCGAGGCTGTAATGGCTTGAATTGTTAAGCTTTCTTTCCCTTGCAGAAGTAATGTGAAATTGTAATCATAACAATTCAATTATGTTTATTATGTCTGCCATTTGAAGCTTCAATGTCAATCCTGGTTAAACATCTCTCATCTTAGATGTGTAGCTGATGTTTTCGATTACTTTCCCCGTCTCCTTTCCATTTTTCTGGCAAATTGGGTATTATTTCATTCAGATTTAGCTCATTTTGAGATCTCTGTCTCGATTTATCGTGTAGGGGGCACAGCTTAGAAAACACATTGATGCTACTCTTGGCAGTGGTAACTTGAGAGAAGCTGTTCGGTTACCACCGGGAGAGGACATTAACGAATGGCTTGCAGTAAACAGTAATCTCTATCTCTCGTTCTATATTGTTTCGACTATAGAATCCACATTAAAGATATATATAAGGATTTGTATTTTTCTTTTCATTTTCAGCTGTGGACTTCTTCAACCAGGTGAATCTTCTCTACGGTACATTAACCGAGTTCTGTACACCGGAGAATTGCCCTACAATGTCTGCTGGTCCTAAGTATGTCATGTGCCTCTTCATAAATTTCTTGCAAGAGAAGGCCGTTTTTGGTCCCTAATGTTTGGGGTATCGGCTATTTTGGCCCCTCATATTCCAAGATGCCACTTTTAGTCCGCAGTGTTACCGATTTGGGTCATTTTTGTCCAACAATGAGTTTTATCGTTGGCTTGGACGGAATTACATGTCGGGTCAACACTCGAATTTTGCAGGCTGAAGAAAAGGGGACCTGGTCTGACGAATTCAGGTTGGCTCAACCCTGTAATTCCGTCAAAAACTAACGGTTAAATAAGCCGTTGGACCTAAACGGCTCAAAATTGGTAACATTAAGGACTGAAAGTGGCATCTCGGGACATGGGGACCAAAACCCTTCAATTTTCCAAATATTTGGGACCAAAAATGGAATTTGGCCTACTCTTGCTATCAAATGTATGAACTTCCCGAATTTTCAATGTTTTATATTTTTTTTTTGGCTTGTTTGCAGATATGAGTACAGATGGGCAGATGGCATACAAATAAAGAAACCGATCGAAGTTTCGGCACCTAAATACGGCGAATATCTGATGGATTGGATCGAAACGCAGCTCGACGACGAGTCCATATTTCCCCAAAAGCTCGGTAATTATTGACATTAGTGTCCATTTTTTGAAGACTTGTCTTAAATTTTGTTCCTCGTTACACTGTTTAAGTTCTAACAATTTCCAAATCGTGCAGGTGCACCTTTTCCTTCGAATTTCAAGGATGTTGTGAAGACGATATTCAAACGGCTCTTTCGTGTGTACGCACATATCTATCACTCTCATTTTCAGAAGATAGTGAGCCTTAAGGAGGAAGCCCATTTAAACACCTGCTTCAAGCACTTCATCCTCTTCACCTGTGTAAGAATTTCTTGTTCCTTCGATGAAAAAGCTTTTGTCGTGTGCATTCTTTTAGGCTCTGTTTGGATCGAAGAAAGTGGCGTGTAAAAGAAATTGAAAAAAAAATTGGTTTTAGTAAGTTTTTTTGTTGTTTCATTATCTCATTTGGTGAAAAATTAGTTTTCCCGTAAAATTTAAGCCAGATTTTCTTTTCTTTTCTTTATTTGCTTATCTATTTCTTGAATCCGCTTAACTTTAAATGAAGTTTTCTTTTTCATTTAATTTTCTTTCCCTAGTGATTTCCTTCATGTTAATCTTAATCTCGAGAACGAGTGACATATTTTATTTTTCCTGCAGGAATTTTCTCTGATTGATAAGAAGGAACTTGCCCCACTTCAAGAACTCATAGAATCCATTGTCCCGTATTCATAATTTATATATATATATATATATATATATATATCGTGCTTTCTTTATATTTCTTTTCTTCAAATTCTTGGCACGTGAGTTTCTTCGTCAGTGATGACACTAATGTTTTCTTGAAATGGAAGATTATTACAACTACTACTTGTGGTTTTTATTTTGCAATCAATCGTAATTAGGTTTTGGGAATGACAATGTTGAATTGCATTGTCGCCTGTCGCTGGCATGTGAAGACATTCTTGGTAAGATTAATATAATTTCATATGATACAAATCTTAATTAGTTGGCGTAATTTTCTAAATCAAGAGCTCAGCAAACTATGCATTTTATTTATATTTCACCTCCAATTCCTTTAAATAGTCGTGGAAAATATTGAGAACAATAATTCCCTTAATTTTGTTTATTGATCCATTATAAAATTTTGTCCAATCGATATTATCAAATAAAATTATCATTTCCAAAAAATCATACATAACTTATTATAAGAAATGGTGTTAATGTTTAAAATATTAGTATTTTTCGACAAGAGGTATCTCACAAGTTTTCACACTTTAATTAATTGTAGTTTGAGTCGAATCTAAACCTTATTTTCGTGGAACGACTCTGATTTTCAGCAGTACTAATTCTCTAATCCGTATACTAATCCCCTAATTTATTTGTAGTGTCTCGATCCATATATACTATGATAATCAGGATAATCAGCTCAAATAAAAAAGAACATTTGACATCAGCTATTAGAAACTCGACTACTTCATCATGACTGATAAAAGTCGAAATCTTATACAGATTCAAGATACAGCAGCAAAAGAAAATAGATTTCTACAGATCTTCACAATTCGAAAGTAAAAAAACACGAGCAAAAGCAATATTGCTATCGCAAATCCTTATACAAGAAGTATAAAGCAAACACAAAAATCTGCTAAAACACTAGCTCGCTACAAGAAGAAATCTCAGAGAAAACTTAAGAAATTAGGGTTTCACAGAGAAGAAGATGAAAGCTTTTTGGCTGCGTTGTTGTATATGAACGAGAGGAGGGTTTCTGCCTTTATAAGCTACAATCATTCTTGAGCGTGGGCCTATTAACTCTCGGAGGCCCAGAAAATATTTGACATCCAAGAAGTGTAGAAAAAGACCTTTTTACCCTTTTTAACACGCCCCCTCACTTCTTGGTGCGAATACATCGATCATCCCGAGCATCCTGCAAAAACGAACATGTGCCTCTTTTCCAAGGGCCTTAGTTAACATGTCAGCTAATTGATTATTAGATGACACATAATGAGTTGATATAATTTTATCAACAATATATTGTCGTACTATATGACAGTCTATTTCGATATGTTTCGTCCTTTCGTGAAAGACGGAATTGTCTGCTATTTGCAAAGCTGCCTTATTGTCACAATAAAGATTTACAGGAGTAATATTAGTAATATGAAAATCATTCAGAATACCGATTACCCAAATAATTTCACAGCATGTTTGCGCCATAGCCCTGTATTCAGCTTCAGCTGAGGATTTTGACACTGTTTTCTGCTTTTTGCTTTTCCAGGACAACAATGAGTTACCAGCTAGGATGCAAAAACCTGTAACAGATCTTCTAGTAACTGGACAAGCTGCCCAGTCAAAATCGCAAAATACATTAATTTTGAAATTTTCTGTTTTGCAGATAGATATTCCACAACCAGGGCTGGATTTTAAATACTTCAGAATACGACAGGCAGCTTTAAAATGATATTCTTTTGGTGAATGCATGTATTGACTAAGACATTGCACTGCAAAACAAATATCTATTCTAGTATTACACAGATATATTAATCTACCAAGTAACCTTTGAAACATAGTAGTATTATAAAAAATTGTGTCATTTTCAGCAGCCCTTAAATCCATATGCTGTTGCATGGGAGTGCATTTAGGCTTAGAACCTAGCATTCCAAATTCTTCAAGTAATTCTAAAACATATTTCCTTTGATGTAAAATAAAGGAATCTGCATTCCTAATAATTTCTATACCCAGAAAATATTTCAACAATCCTAAATCCTTAATACCAAAAGCAGCATTCAACATATTCTTGATATTCTTGATTTCAAGTTTATCATTACCACTAACAATAATATCATCAACATATACTAGTATATAAACACATTTGTTATTTGAAGTTTTATAAAACATAGAGTAATCATGCAAGCTTTGCTCATAATGATTTTGCTTTAGCAAATTAGTGAGCTTTTCATTCCATTTCCGTGGGGCTTGTTTCAGCCCATACAGTGATTTCTTCAAACGACAAACACGCGTATCAGTTTTATTAAAAAAACCTTCAGGTAATTTCATATATACTTCTTCACTTAAGTCACCATGCAAAAACGCATTGTTAACATCTAATTAAAAAACATCCCAATCATTATTAACAGCAATAGATAACAATATACGAACAGTAACCATTTTAACAACAGGGGCAAAAGTTTCATGAAAATCAATTCCCTCACGTTGATTATAACCTTTAGCAACTAAACGTGCCTTATATTTATCTAAGGTTCCATCAGAGTTGTACTTTATTCTAAACACCCACTTACAACCTATTGACTTCCTATCGCTAGGCAACTCTACAATATCCCATGTATCATTTTCACATAAAGCATGCATTTCTCTATCCATAGCTAATTTCCATTCACGGCTGTTCAAAGCTTCATTAACAGAACAAGGAATCATTCGACATGCTTTATCTATGTTGCACACAAATCTTTGATCATCTGATTTCAAAGACAAGTAGTTGACATATTGGCTAATCGGATACTTAGTGCAACACTTAGATATATCACAAACATAATCTTTTAGATAAGTAGGATATTTTACTTGTCTTTTTGATCTGCCAAGCAAGGTTTGTTCACTGCTGAAATCTTCATTTTCATTCTGATTATTAGCAGCCTGAAAATCATTAGTAGAGCCACCTGCAGCTGGACTAGAGGTAAGTAACTCATATGGGATTTCAGATCCACCGTTTGTACCCAATAAGTCTGATTGAGTACTAGGTAGATCAGAAATATTTGGGACAGAAGATATATCATCATTAACCCCAACATAAGGTATGTTAGTATCATCAGAAATACAATCAGAAATAAAATCAGATTGAATAGTTTGCAGATAATCTTCAGATAAAGTTTTATTTTTAGAAATAAATGGAAAAACTGTCTCATAAAATTTGACATCACGAGAGGAAAATATTTTCATGGTTTCCAAATTAAGCAGTTTATAAGCCTTTTTATTTTCAAAATATCCCAACATTATTGACCTTACAGCTCTTTGATCAAATTTGCTTTCTTTAGTCAAATTGGTTGCGTAACAAAGACACCCAAAAACCTTTAAATGGTCATAGGTTGGCTTACAATCAAACAATATTTCAAAAGGAGATTTTTCATTTAAAACTGATGATGGAATTCTATTAATCAAATAAACTGAAGTCATAATACATTCTTTCCAAAACTGTAACGAGACTCCAGACTGAAAATGTAAAGCTCTAGCCACATTTAAAATATGTCGATGCTTTCTTTCTACAACACCATTCTGTTGTGGAGTGTATGCACAACTAGTTTGATGTTTTAAGCCTTTCTTATTCACAAAATTCAGAAAATCAGAATTCAAAAATTCAGAACCGTTGTCAGTTCTGATTATTTTGATCCTTTTTGAAAACTGATTTTTAACTAATTTGAAAAAGTTCTGAAAATTATGAAAAGTTTCAGACTTTGAATTTTGAAAAAATACCCAGCAACCTCTTGAAAAATCATCTACAATAGTTAAGAAATATTTTTTTTCATCATTCTCTACACGAAAAGGTCCCCAAATATCTAAATGAACTAAATCAAAAACGGAATCAGATTTTGTATCACTTAAAGGAAATGCATTTCTAGTCTGCTTAGCCCTGTGACATGAATCACATGGTTCAGTGCTGTTAAAACTTGTGCATTTTAAATCATGAGACATAAGTCGTAAAATTTTATCAGCAGGGTGCCCCAATCTTTTATGGCACAGACCACATGAAGCTGAGTTATATGCAATCTTATAAATTGTACCTTTATTGTCTTGATTTGTTTTAATGCAGTACAGACCTTCAATCAGCTTACCAATCTCCAATTGTCTTGAAGTTTGAAGGTCCTGTACAAAACACATTGAGTTTTTAAAAGTGACTGTACAGTTATTATCATAAACAAGTCTAGAAACAGAAATTAAGTTGCAATTAAAATCAGGAACCACAAGAACTTTCTTAAGTTTTAAACCACTAGGCAACGTTAAGTCACCAATATATTTAACAGGAATTTGAACTCCATTTGGCAATCTAATTTTTAGATTTCTATCAGAAATTGATTAACATTAATTAGATCATCAGATGAACACATAACATGATCCGTTGCACCGGAGTCAACTATCCAACTACCACAAAAAAATTTTGAAACTGAATTTACGCAAACACCTGTCATTACATCCTGGTTGTTTGTATGTGATTCTGAACAGTCCAGCAATTTTAACAGCTTGTTGTACTGTTCCACAGACAAATTAGGCATAATAGGGTTAGAAATAGAAGTTCCAGTTTCTACCAAATTTGTGGATTTGGTTGAATTTCTATTCCAGTTATTCTTTTTATTTTGCCTGTTGTACTTCCCTGCATTGTTATTATTTGAATTTACCCAATCAGGAAAACCAATCAGCTTAAAACATTTTTCGATTAGATGACCTTTACCTCCACAATGTTTGCATAAAAGATTTGAATTGCTCACTTTATTCACATATTTATTTGTAAAGATAGGCACAGAATGTTCAGCGGAGAGCATAATATTTCTATGTGATTCTTCCATGCAAACAGAATTAAATGCTTGCAAAACATCAGGAAGTGGATCTGCCATAAGTATGTTACTTCTAACGACATGGTATGAATCATTAAGACCCATTAAAACTCAATAAGTCGAGACTCATTTTCAATCTTAGAATTATGCACCGACCCTTCACAAACACATGGTTTAAAACAGACAAGTGCATCATATTCATCCCAAAGATGTTGTAATTTAGAGTAATAAACAGATATAGTGTCATTTCCTTGCCTAGCACTAGAAATCTGTTGTTTTAGTGAATATTTTCGAGAACCATCTACTTTTTTAAAGGTCTTTTCAAGAGAGTCCCAAACCTTTGAAGCAAGTTTGGCATATATGAATCTATTTCTAAGTTCTGCAGATAAAGAGTTCAGCAACCAAGTAAGAACCAGCGCATTACATCGTTCCCATTCTAAACCAGACTCAACTTCTGTTGGCTTAGTAATCTCACCAAGCACAAAGTCCGTTTTATTCTTACTAGTGAGAACTAACAATATGGAATTTGACCACGCTGCATAATTTTCACTCCCAGTGAGACTAATATTTGTTATATTAGTCACAGACAAATCAGAAGCATTTAGAGACAGTGCATTTTTAATATTACTATTACCCGAACTAGGTTGTGGATCAATAGCAGCCATGCCTAGTTGCAGAGGCTTAAAAATGTAAAAAAAAAAAAAATAGTTACCGCACAGCGGATGCACACAAAACAGAACGCAAGAAAAGCAAATTCAAGTACCGCACAGCGGATGCACACGACAAAAAAAATAGTTCAAGAAGAAACGGATACCGCACAGCGGATTCACGCAACACAGATTTGCACACCAATGTAAAGAGGAAATTTGAATAATAGAAAGATATCACCAGATTTGGCAAATCTGCTCGCAATGAAGGTAGAGACAGAAGCGTTTTTGCAGAAGATGTAGATTTCAGCACACGTAGTTCTAATCTTTATGATTTACAGCGGCTGCAAGAAAAAACCTCAAAACAAAGGTTAGTTTTAGGCACAATATGAAATATAACGTCAAACACGGAGTATCTTTCCGATCTAGGGTTTCAGTTCCGTCGCAAGCGATATCTCGGCGTCGTCGGAACGGAGCGACCTATTTATCGGATTAACGACCGATATATTGTAAGCGACTTCTGTAAACTCAAGAAAACCTAAAGCTCTGATACCATGATAAAAGTCGAAATCTTATACAGATTCAAGATACAGCAGCAAAAGAAAATAGATTTCTACAGATCTTCACAATTCGAAAGTAAAAAAACACGAGCAAAAGCAATATTGCTATCGCAAATCCTTATATAAGAAGTATAAAGCAAACACAAAAATCTGCTAAAACACTAGCTCGCTACAAGAAGAAATCTCAGAGAAAACTTAAGAAATTAGGGTTTCACAGAGAAGAAGATGAAAGCTTTTTGGCTGCGTTGTTGTATATGAACGAGAGGAGGGTTTCTGCCTTTATAAGCTACAATCATTCTTGAGCGTGGGCCTATTAACTCTCCGAGGCCCAGAAAATATTTGACATCCAAGAAGTGTAGAAAAAGACCTTTTTACCCTTTTTAACAATGACAATCTTTAATATTAGTTAAAAAGGCGCATTCTTAAATATTTTATTTATTTGATTGTGAGAGGTCATGGCATATCATTTTTTTTTTCAATTTTAATGTGTTTTTATTTTTCTGAATTGGGCCATGATGGTCTGTCTGTTTTGCATATTTATTGTCACTAGTCATTTTGACTTGGCTGCGACAAGACAATGGTGCTTTTAAGTTTTGGGGATCTTTGGTGGGTTTATATTAATACACTCACTTATATTTCGACTAATATATCAATATATGGCTTGTCTTTTATTCAGGAAAATTAGACAACAAAATCACTCTCCACCGGCGATTATAATTCTAAATGCGTTTTTTTTTCTCGAAAAATAATGCTAAATGCGTTTAACTATCATAGAAATACTATCAATGTTATTTTCCAATAAAGGATGGGAAATAATTAGCTACGGACATGATGTGTAATAGTTTTAGATTCCCATTCTGAAAGATTCATAAAGAGGGCAATCACTAATCAGTACCAAGAGGGCAATCAACTAATCAGTTTCAGTACCAATCATAGCATTCGTGTTTTCTATATATATATATATATATATATAATTGAAACAACATGCGGTGATTAAATCATATCACACGGGTCCAAATAAAATAGTAATATATATTATTTAACTACTTATAAAAAACATTAAAAAAAAGTCATAAATCCCACAACATAACTAGACAAATATAACAAAAAAATAAATAATCTGGAAATAGATCGACAAGTCTTTTTCAGTGTGCCTCCATTAACTTGCCCCATCAACACAAATCTAGCCTCAAAAGATTATTGCTTTGCTCATCAAAGCCATCCTATAGAAATAGCATATTTAAATTCCAAAATCAATTGCAACACTTAGTAATTTATTTATATTTATATATTTTAGTCACTATATCTTTCTAATCCATAAAAAAAAACAGCCTGGTAAACAACATTTACCTTAGTACAAAAAATGTGCTATATCTATAAGGTTTCAATCTTCTCTTTGCGTGCGTGAGAATATTAAAGAACACTTTTTTTTTGCCCATCTCTTACAGTCCCAAGGCTGCAAGAAAACCAAAGGTTACGCACCAACTAAAGTTGTCGTTTCAACAAACTTCACACAATTAAAAACCAAAGCACATTTTGTTGTTTTGCGCCCTTTGACCGCACCACACTACACATATCAAAACTGAGAGAGAGAGAAAAAGAGGGTACCAATTGCCCCACAAAATAATTAAATCCTAACAAATCCTATAAACCACTGATTTATTGCAATAACAAAATGCATTTATCCATCACTAATCACGCAGCTAAGAAACCTCTGCTAGGACAGTTACAACTCATTTCCCACATGTAAATTATTATTTAAAGATAGATTCATGGTGTATGTATAGATAATATGTAATGATTAACAAAATTTAAGCACCAACTCATCATTACCCTTTATTACACGGCCTTTTTTTCAATAATTCCGAAAAAAATTCAAAACGTTTTGCATTTTCTTATTCTTATTTTTTTAAAAAAAATTCACTCTACTTAAAACCCTATCCCTTCATCTTTTTTCTCCTAAACCTTTTTTTTTTCTTTTTTACAGCCCTCATTTAAGTATTCTGCAGAGACTCTTTGGATTTACTCGCTGTCAAACAGCAAAATCCGGAGAGAGAGAGAGAGAGAGAGTCAGAAAGCAAAAGGCCTCCATGGACATACAAGAGGCTACCAAGAGAGTGATGTCGAGCATTCAAAGGTTGGATCCCGAGAACTCGACGAGGATCATGGGCTACATAATGATACAAGAACAAGGTGACAAGGAGATGATAAGATTAGCCTTTTTTTCCGACACGGCGTTGCTGTCGTACATCAACCAAGCGAAGGCGCGTTTGGGTATCATAGCCTCAAACAGCGGGAGCGGCGGCAACCCTTTTTCCCAACCAGCAACTTCGCCGAGAATCTTGATACCAAACAGCGGGCTTCACCTCGCGAACCCCTCTTCGCCCTTTTCGAGAAACAGCCCAAGACAGCCACCGCTTTCGTACCCCTCCGCGTTGAACGGATCTTCGCCTTCCGGTGGCCAAGTTGGTAACTTTTACGGTGGTGGGAGTGAGTTTCGAGGCGATTTCTTGGTGGGTGAGAACGGTGTGGGACACGTGCCGTACTTTGAGGATTCTGTGGTGGATTCGATTATGAGCCCAAGTGGGAGGAGTGATTCTTTGCTGTTCCCTTACGGCGGCGGCGGATTAGATGCGGGGAACAACATTGTAGTACCGCCCTTTCACAGGAGGAGCTGTTCGGTGAACGATGCGGCTTTCTTTGAGGATAATGCCGGTGGGTTCGATATCAGTAAGCCTTGCATGTATTTCGCAAGGGGGAATTGCAGAAATGGAAGTTCTTGTAAATTCTCCCACAGTGAGTTTCTTGGTGAGGGATTCGAAGCGGATTCTCAGAGCAAAAACGGGTCGGGTTTTGATGATTTGCTGAGAATCAAGGCTCTTCAGCAAAGGTTTGCCTTGATGGGTTCTTCTGTGGGACGCCTTAATCCCTTTTCTTCTCACAACAGATGCATGAATTTCTTGGAGGGGAACCCTAGGTAAATAGAATCTCTGGAGTAACTTACTGTTAATTTTAATTTCTTGAATCTTTCTTCTTCTTCTTGTATCAAAGGTTTCACCTTTTTTTTGGTTGGATTAAATGTGGGCAATTTTCTTGATTCGCATTGCTCGATTTAAGTGTTTGGGTCTTTGGAGTGTTTTTTTTTTCTGTGCATTTTCCTGCTGTTTTTTATTGCCTGTTTCGTTGCTGCCTATGTGGGCTTTTGACTTTATCAAGATTTGAACATTGGGGACTATTTTCTTTTTTTTACTCCCTTGTATGAATTTTATATCACCAGCATTGACATCGAATATTCGAAATGTTGCCCTATTTTTAAACCAAATTTTTGCCTAGCAGGAACGAATTTTCACATTCGGGTTTCGGTAATGTTTTGAGCTCGAGTGCACGGCAGATTTACCTCACGTTTCCAGCTGATAGTACCTTCAACGAAGACGATGTCACCCACTACTTCGGGTAATGAAACCCAAATTTTTCTATTTGATTTGTTCGAAATCTTGATTATAATTTATCGATTTTCTCCTGGTTTTTCGAAGCATGTTCGGGCCCGTTATCGATGTTAGAATCCCATATCAGCATAAGAGAATGTTTGGCTTCGTCACGTTCGTTTACCCGGAGACCGTAAAGCTCATATTAACGAAAGGAAACCCTCACTTTGTATGCGACTCTCGTGTCCTCGTGAAACCGTACAAGGAGAAGGGGAAAATCCCGGATAAGTAATGCTTCTTCTTCCTTTTCTTGCTGCAAATATCTTCTTTTCTTATTTCTTCCCTATAAATTGTGATTGATATGATTTATTTTGACAGGAAACACTTTCATCGTCAACCCTGGGACAAATCTGATTTCTTGGCTGGATTCGATTCACGAGAGCTCTACGATTTACCAGTCGGTGAGAATCCCACTTTTTTTTTTCTTCCCTGAATTTTTATTACACCTTGATTAGATCGATCCCAATTCACATGTGCTTAAAGTTTCGATTTTTATTACGCGTTAGGTCCAAGAATGTTAATCTCGCAGGAGATGGCGATGAGGAGGAAATTCGAGCACGAAGCTGAATTACACCAAAAGATGATGAATTTACAGCTAATGGATCTGAATAATCAGCAGCAGCAGCATAATTATCATTTCCCTCGTGTCTTTACAGAGATGAATAATCGTAACGTTTTTGCTCCTGCTTCTGATGCCTTTGCTCAAGAGGGTTCGTTCAAAAGATCAGATTTTGTTCAGATATTTTCATTCTTTTTACCAATAGTAATAATCATTTTGTTCTTATTATTCGTGAAGTTGATGGCGGAGAAGATGCTTCGAAATCTCTGGCTGTTGCAGCCAATGAGAACTCGGGATCTGAGGAAACCGAACATTATAGCAACAACGGAGGAGAATCTCGTCTCCCTGAGAGGTGTTGACTTTTTTAAAGTTCTAACAAATTCCTATTTTTCTAACATCTTCATGCTGTAAAATACTTTGGAGACTCAATAGTATCTTTTTGTCTCCCTCATTCATGATTTTCTTCAGCAGCAGCAGCAGCAGCTTCGAGCACGTTTTACCAGATAATCCCTTCACATCTCCTGCGAAATCAGCTTCTCTCAATAACGGTGAATCTGCAACCGAAACATCCTCTAACAAAACAGCTTCAGCTTCTGGAAATTCGACTGTTAACTTGTGTCTACATGCTTTCTTTTGAATGACAAGGTAACACTTGATAAAATGCCTAATGTTTCATATCATTGCAGTCATCAATTTATCAGATAGTTTGTTAGTAAATAGAAATGCCGTTGACTTTATGGGTTTTTTTGGTAGCCACTGAAAGCGAGGGTGGTGGTGGAGCTGATTAAGCAGAAATTGACTTAGCTAGGTAATGTGTATAAATCATTCTTGCTTGTCTACATTCATACATAAAGATTCGATTTTTTTTTTAAATGTTTGGTATTTTTTTGTATGCCTTTGATGCAGAAAGCTACTTGAGTAGCGATATATATATATATATAGAGGTAAAAACTTAGTCTCCTCTCAGCTGTGTATAGAGCAAAAGAAATACCTGCAAGTAGAAGAAGCAACAAGATGTGTAAGAAAGCATTAGCATCATCAAGATTTTCATCAGCCAATCAGAAAAATAGAATACTTTTATTCGCCAAACTATATACATATTACATGCATGATGATGTTCATGAGTGAAAGAAAAGGACTTATGAGAGGTGGGGCCCTTTTTTGTTCGTTTATGTTTTACTTTCCGTATCCTCTCTTTTTCCATCGTGCGGTGGTGGGGCCACAAGGACAGTATGATATAATATAATGTGAGACCTACATTACATAGGCAAGTAGTATTCAAATATTTTTTCTTACATGATAGATTTCTTTCTTTTTTTTTTCACGTGTTATTATGTTTCTCTGTTTTATAATTGGTTTTTATTCTCGATGCTGTACAGCCTTAATGACACCATTTATTCATATTATTAAGGTCAAGAAAGTTGAAAAAAGAAAAGGAAATAAAAATCACTTAAAGAGAAAAAAGTAGGAGAAAAGGGCATTCTTTTTTGTTATTCTAAGGCTATTTTAGGGGACTTGGTTGTCTCATTTTGTGGGTTTAAGGTGGACATGAAAAGATAAGATGGCAAAACTCACATGGCTTTGCTAGCAACAAGCCTTTGGACTTTTCACTGCATATGTTTTTTGAATTTTTGTCAAGTTCTTTCCTTAATTGTTCAAAATTTGAAAGAGATATCTTGGTCTTACTCTCTCTCTCTCTCAACACATTTGCAAGTAGGGTTTAGTTTGAAGACTTAAATACAACAAGGTAACGTGTGGCTGATTCTTGTCTCAAATCTTTCTTCCCAACAACGTTATATGGACTTGTCCCCAACTCATTGGACTACACGGTTCTTGACAAATCAGGCCATGTATTTGATTTCACTTGAACTCTTTAGCTCATTGTGAGCCTTCAGGGTTAGATTCACTAGAAGTTGATAGCTAGCTCATCCGGCAATTAGGTTCGGGTTAGATTCAGAGTGAACTTAATTGAAATGTGGGGACTGCATGCAGTGGTGATTACAATACTTTCTTTCAATAAAGTAAAAAAAAACAGCAGTATGGACTTACAGTGTTTGATATCTAATATCTATGGCCCCCAAGGCCATGACATATCAGATAGGTCCGTGATATTTCAAACTGGAGGTAACGGGTTCAATTCTTGATAGAAATCTTAACTTTCTATTTTTCGGGTGGAGATTAGCCCGCAAGGCCGCAATATGGAGTGTGGTGACCAAGCCCAAAGGCGACCATGTGGGCCTTGGGTTATGTGACACAAGTCCATATTCGACCCAATGTGGCCAAAGTGTGTGGCCCAAGCCCATAACCGGTCGAAAAGAATACCCAGGGCAGAAAAATGAAAAAGAAAATCTAATATCTATGCGGTCTTTAATTATTTTGTAGTGAATGATTTGAAGTATCGATACCGTTCGTTATATTGAAAAAAAAAATTATTTTGAATTTTCAATTGTTGCTCCATGAATGGACTTTACACCACCATACATTTAGTACAAGGTCAGCTACCACAGCACAGTCCAAGAATCGAGAAATCGTAGCTGCCACCGACGATCTGTCCGAGAACATGAGGACCCGGGGACTCTACTAACTAGATGAGGAGGAGCAGCAGCAGTGCTTTGCATTCATTACATTATTTCTTCTTACCTACATTGGTAATAATAATATTCAAGAAAGATCATGCAAGAGAAGAAGCTCAAGAATCGCGGGGCGCCGCGGCCAGGGAGGCGTAAATCCCGTCCCTCTTACTGATTAGAGCCCCGTGGTTCCCCTTCTCCGCAACGGCACCGTTCCTTATCACGACGATCGAGTCCGCGTTCTTGACCGTCGACAGCCTGTGTGCCACCACGATGCTCGTGCGGTCCCTCGCGGCTCGATCCAACGCGTCCTGCACGACCCTCTCCGACTCCGCGTCGAGGGCGCTCGTCGCCTCGTCGAGGAGCAGTATCTTCGGGGACTTGACGATCGCACGCGCGATCGCGACCCTCTGCTTCTGCCCGCCCGACAGCTGTATTCCCCTCTCGCCGACCACCGTGTCGTATCCCTTTTTTTTTTAGAATGTTGAAAAAGGAGGCCGAGAGTATTATTTATCTCAGGTAGAAAATTCGAAAAATTGGCCGTAGAAATCGAATAGGCTGCTCCATTTACTGTTAATTGATTTTAGGGGTAACTACTTTTTTTCATCCGAGAAGTAGTTAGGAGGTGGCTCTTTCGGTATCCCAAATCACGGGGTTGTAATTTAAGGACTCTAACTCGTAAAAATTGAAACAATTTAAGAACACAGTGCGCCGAAAACCAAATGTTTGGCAGGAATTTCAACACGTGATCCGCGCGTGCCGAATAATTTGGCGATAAGTCCCACGTGACGTCGAAGTTGCTTATTTGGATGAATCATAGGTGCCAGTTTTAGGATGTCTAGCTTATGCGTTGCAATTTAAGGACACAATTATGCTCCCAACTTATCATGTCCTTAAATTACTTCAATTTTGAAAGCTAGGGTCGTTAAATTACAATATCATAAGTTGAGTGTCCTAAAAGTGTCACCCCATAAGTTAATGCATTTTAATGACACAATTAGGTTCCCGTCTTTTCTTTAAATTCCTTTAATTTTGAAAGGTGATGTCGTTAAATTGCATTCCCATAAGTTGGGTTTCATGACTTTCAAAATTGAACCAATCTACCGACACAAGTAGGTTATTGTGTCCTTATATTGCTTCAATCATGAAAGCTAAAGTCGATAACTTGCTATCTCATAAATTGAATCTCCTAAAAGTGTTGCCCCCAACTTATAGGGCAAAAAAGAAAAGCAGTTTTAATAATTTGATTATATATTACGACCTTTTGTAGCGCGCTGATGAATCCGTGGGCATTGGCCAGCTCTGCGGCGGCAATGATCTCCGCTTCGGAAGCTTCGCCTTCTTTGCCGTATGCAATATTAGCCCGAATCGTGTCGTTGAACAGCAGTGGCTCTTGGCTCACCAAGCCCATCTGTTGCCTGAGCCACTTGAGCTTCAGGCTTCGGATTTCGAACCCGTCCAAGACGATTTGACCCGAGTCCGGTTCGTAAAACCTCTGCATCAGCAAAACAATGGTCGATTTCCCGCTCCCGCTCTCTCCCACTATTGCCACCGTCTGGCCCGAACCGATTGACATGCACATATTGCTGAGAATCCGAACGCCGAGCCTGCTCGGGTAGCCAAAGCTGACGTGTCTGAACTCGACGTCGCCCTTTATGTACTCCAACGTCATCCCCGAGTCGTCCGAAGAATCTATGTCTGATTTCTGATCGAGGAGCGAAAAGATGGAGACGAGGGCCGCCTTGGCCCGGCCCGAATCGGGTGCAAGCCCGCTCGACTCGGAAATCGAAACCGCCGTCATGCTCAGGCCGAGGAAAACCTGATTTTTTTAAAATCAATAATAATGGTTTTGACTTGAGTCAGTCATTTTTTCAATCTGGTGGCGTTATAAGGACACATAAATTGAAGAGTTGTAATTTTAGAACAACAAACACTGAAGTAATTGGAGGCATTTAGATTAAATCTTGCACTTTCAGGACAATAATTTTCAAAATTGAAGCAATTGTTGGACAAAAAATGTCAAAATTTTGAAACTTATTATACTCGAATTGGTTCAATTATAAAATTGGAAGATTTAATTTAGTTTTTCTCAAATTACTTCTTCTAAAATTATCATTTACTTGTTCTTAAAATAACAACCCCCGAAATATAGTATTAACAAAATAATTAATTCAATTTGACCGGGTTTATTCGTGATAATGTGGTGGTCTTCGTGGAGACGAGCCATTACCTGGAAAACGTCGCCGAACGTAATCTTTCCGGCACGAACGAGCCGAGCGCCGGCGTAGTAGCTGACGGCGTAAGTCAAGTACAGGAAGAACAGGGACATCCCGAGGCCGGCGCCGCTTAGGATTCCGTGCCTGATCCCTAAATTCAAGGGCTTCTTACATTTCTCCCGGTGGAGCTCGACGGCTCTGTCTTCAGCGGAGAACGAAGCGATGGTTCTGATATTCCCCACCGCATCTCCGGCAACACGAGTCGCCTCCTCGTACAGACTCTGTAATGACACCAAAATCAACTCTCCATCATTATCACATTTGTTAGGCAACTCCCATTTTTTGTCACCATGTTTGGGAAAGAGCATTTTTTATCCCTGTGTTCCTAGATGCCACTTTCGGTCTTCAACGTTACCAATTTTAGAACGTTTTGTTCCACCTATTAATTTAACTGTTGGTTTGGACAAAATTACGGGTCGGGTTAGCCGAATTCACAGGCCGGACCATGTCTCCTTTTTTACTGGCCCGGCCCGTAATATTTGCTGACCCGACCCGTAATTCTGTCCAATCGACCAATTAAATTAAACAGTGTATTAAAATGGCCCAAAATCGATAACGTTGGAGACTAAAAGTGACATTTCAAAACACGAAAAAACGCTCATACCCCAAACACTAGGGACCAAAAACGACCTTCTCTCACGTTTGTTCTATCAAAACCCGAAGATGGTGAGGTATTATGAGTAACCTTCGAGTTTGCCCGAAAACCGGCCGTGAACTTCATGTGGAGGTACCCGTTCATCCCGATCAGCGGCAGCATCACGAGCACGATAAGGGAAAGCTCCCAACTCCCGACGAACCCGATCGCCAGCCCGATGACGGCGGTGGCCACATTCTGCACGACCAGCCCGAGGGTCTCCCCGACCACGTTTCGAACCGACTTCGCGTCCGACGCGAGCCGCGAGCCGATCGAGCCGCTCGAGTTCTCGGGCCGGTCGAACCACCCGACCTCCATGTGGACCACCTTCTCGAAGCACATGAACCTTATCCTCCTGATCAGCTTGCACCCCACCACGGAGAAGAAGTAGCTCTTCAAGGGGGTGGCCACGAGGGAGGCCACCCCGAGGACCGCGAACATGGTGGCCCAGAAGTCGCAGTCCCTGCGGAGCTCGCGGGGCGGCTCGTAGAGGGTCTTGACCACTCGTGAGTACAGGAACCCGAAGAAGGGGAGTATGCCTCCGTTTAGCACCGCGGCTAGGGAACCGAGGAGGAACTCAGGGACCTCGGGCTTGTTGAGGGTGGCCAAGCGGTAGAAGAAGGATGATGTTTTCTTCTCCGTTTTCGGGTCAGTAGAGTTGCCGGTGCTTTGCATCTCCGTGTTTAATGCCTCGGGGATGTCGAGTGCTCTTGAGAAGGAGATGCGGTGGCTGTTATTGCCGGTGTCGGAAGATTCCCGTAAGAACGATATTCTTCTAGAATCAGTGTTGATGTCTGCATTGTTATTGTTAGAAATCTGTTCGCCTGAAGATTCTTGCAGTCGTATGAGCTGCGAGTACGGTCCCTCGGGATCTCGGGCAAGATCGCAATGCGAACCTGGTATTTAGTCGGATTCATTGTTCGAAGGGTTCTAATCTCTTCAGGATCCCAAAATAAACACTGAGAAAAAAAATGGGAGAATCCGTTTTTGGTCCTAATGCTTGCGGTAAAAGCGTTTTGGGTCCCCTACGTTCGTAGATGTCACGTTTAGTCTCCAATGTTACCGATTTTGAGCGATTTTGGTCCCCCGGTTAGTTTAACATTAAACTGGACGGAAATGCGGGTCGGACCGAATATTGCGGGCCAATGAATGGGGATATGGACCGGCTCATAATTCCGCCTAAATTTAACCGGGGGACCAAAATCCCCAGAATTGATAACATTGAGGACTAAAAAAATGTGGCATCCCGAAAAATGGAGAACCGAAAAAACACCCCAAACATTGTGGACCAAAAATTGGTATTTCGCCCATTAAACTACCTTTCTCTACGATCTTTCCTCGATGGATAACGGCGATGGCATCCGCGTTTTTCACGGTGCTCAATCGATGAGCCACGACGATCGTGGTCCTCCCTACCATGACTCTCTCCAGTGCTTCCTGTACAATTCTCTCAGATTCAGCATCGAGGGCGCTTGTTGCTTCGTCGAGGAGCAGAATCCTCGGGTCTTTGAGAATCGCTCTTGCTATGGCTATCCTCTGCTTTTGCCCACCCGACAACTGAGTCCCGTTGGCGCCCACCATAGTCTCCAATCCCTGCAAAATTCATCATCCGTCCTCAGAAAACTTCCCAATATTACCGATATCAGACGATTTTGATCCTCCAATTAATTTAATTGTATATTTGGACGGAATTACGGGTCGCTTCGAGCGAGTCCGAATTTTATGGGCCATGGGATGGGGGATCTGGCCCGGTCCGGAAACTCGGGCTGACTCGGCCCGTAAATTCGTCCAAGCTAACGTTAAATTAATCAAGAGTGCCAGAAGTGTCCAAATTCGGTAACATTGAGGACTAAATGTGACATCACGGGACAAAAAATGGCATTCACCCTTTTAAGTAATACATAATTCAAGAAAAACCCTGAGACCTGAGGAAGCTTGGCTATGAACTTGGCTGCATTAGCAAGCTCGGCGGCTCTCTCAATCTCTTCGAGGGAGGCACCGGCTTTGCCGTAAGCTATGTTTTCCATAATGCTCGAAGAGAACAAAACGGGCTCTTGGCTTACGAGCCCTATCTTTCCTCTGATCCACCCGATTCGAAGCTCCCTGATGTTGACCCCGTCGATCAACACCTCTCCTCCTTGCGGGTCGTAGAACCTCTCGATGAGGTTGATCACGGTGGATTTCCCGCTCCCGCTGGGTCCCACGAGAGCCGCCGTGGTTCCACCGGGAATGGATAGGGAGAGCCCGTCGAAGATCTTCTCGTCGGGCCTCGTGGGGTAGCTGAAGTGCACGTTTTTTAGCTCGATGTCGCCATTGATGCCTTGGAGCACCTTTCCTTCTTTGCTGTAAGGATCTATCTCTGGCTGTCTCTGTATTGTCTGAAAAAGCTTGAAGGCAGCTACTTGCCCCGCTGCGAACGAGCTCAGTGATGGAGATATCTGTCCTAAAGAACTGGTAAAATGGAAGAAAAAAAATGGGAGAAGCCGATTTTGGTCCTCAATGTTTGGAAAATGGGAGTTTTTGTATCATTATGTTCCGAAATGTCACTTACAATGTCCAATGTTACGGATTTTGGGTCATTTTTTGGTCCACCGGTTAATTTAACCATTAGTTTGGACGGAATTACGGCAGCTAGCAAATATTACGGATCGAGTCGAGTCAGGCCAGCAAACATTATGGATTAGGCCGGCCCGGCCCGAATTTGCCGATCGAAGAAATGGGGATCTGGCCTGAGCCGTGAGTTTGGGCTGGCCCGGCCCGTAATTCCCTCACAAAAGTGGACCAAAACAGCACAAAATCGGTAGCATTGGGGACTGAAAGTGCCTTCTCGAAACATGGGAGGACAAAAACCCTCATTTCTCAAACATTGAGGACCAAAAAAAAGCGTTCGCCCAAAAAATAAAGGCAAGCGTGTTAGATTTGAGGAGAATTCGGACACGGAACGTTAGAACGAACGAACCAACGAACTCACATGGACCCGAGCAAGACGGCCATGGTAACGTTCAGGACCGTCCCGCCGGTGTAGCCATGGTCCGTAACGGTCCTGGCTCCGAACCATACGGCCAAGCCGTAGCTGCAGAAGAGGACCAGCGTGAGCACGCCCGCACCTAATCCGGCGGCCAAGCCCTCTTGAACCCCGGCTCGATAGGCCTTGTCCAACGACTCGTCGTACTTAACCACCGCCTTTTTCTCCCCCGTGAACGAAGCCACCTGCATAAGAACTTCAAAAGAGTTACCTTTTTTTTTTCTGAAGACAAAGAACATTGTGTACTTATATATCGATTCTTTTTATTACGGTTCTGATCGAGGCGATCGTTTGTTCGACGACGACGGCCGCCTCCGAGTAAGCAGCGTTTTCCCGGGAGGAGAGCTTCACGAAGAGGAAGATCATCGAGGCCGAGGTCAAAACGAGAATCGGGATCGCAGAGAGCAGCACGAGCGTAAGGAGCCATCCTTGTATTAGTGCCACTGTGTAGCCTCCGAGAGACGAAGCTAAACAATGTAAGAACTTCCCCACCTGCGGAAAAAAATTTCCACCACGAATCGATAAAACCAACGAAATTTTTTTTTTTTTTTTTTTTTTCATCTTTAGCTTCAAATTCTTTGAGGACACATGGGTATCAAACACAAGCCCCACGTCGATTAGAATTTTGAAAGATGTTTATAAGCTTGTGGGCTACTCTTTCTGTTGGCAACTGCTTTCAGAGTGGAATCTCTGTGGGCTTATGGATTTGGGCTGAGTTGGAATTTTAAATCCCAACAAGGACAACGCACCTTATCGCCCATTGCATCTTCGATGATGATGGTGTCGGTAGATATCCTCTCGATGACGTCTCCGGTCTTAATCTCCTTGTCGTAATATCCGATTTCTTGCCTGAGTAAGGCCTTTAGGTATAAACGTCTGATTCTTACAGCTTGTCTTTCACCAGTAATCATCCAACATGCTACCTCTGAAAGAATCAAATTTTCCCTTAATCACGACGATCCTTCGATAAATTATACGAAGAAAAAAAAAATCGAAACTTACGGGCAAATGTTGCAGCTCCGGAGCCCAAAGCTAGATAAACATACTTTATCGATACCTAAATCATAACCGAAAATCATCAATTTTTTTTCGCGGAAATAATACTCGTTTTTTCGTCGTCGTACCTTGGAAACTTCGTGGACGATTCTATCGGTATTCGAGTTCTTCCCGAAAGCATCTGCTAATTCTCCAAACAAGAGAGCCATGAAGGGCAAGCACAATCCGCTACCGACGGCTGAGATCGCACCGATCGTCATCAGTGCATAATCCGTCTTGTCTGCGAAAGAAAAGAGCTTAAAGTATGGAACTTTGTTCTTGATTTTGCTATCCATGGCTTCTTCTTCAAGATGGCTACGTTCATCCATTTTCGGAGATAAAATCTACCAAGCAAAGCTGTTCTTGCAAGATAATATCGAATATAATTTCAAGAGAAGCCCACAAAAATCAAGTGTCCAATGCATCAGGGAGTGTATGCAAGAATCGAAGAACATGTTAGAAGAATCATCGGGGAAGAGACGTAAGATTGTAAGAAGATTTCTGATTTGGTGAAACTTAACAATCACATGCGTGTCAAGAACATTAAGCATATTTATACATGGAATACGATACAAATATTATTAATTTGTTTGCAAATTGCGTCTACATCAAGCTGACAGTTACTCATGAACTATATACAAATTCATGCACTCACCGTCTATATCACTATCGAGCTTTAGTTTAAAAAAAATATATACCTATTGATGCGATATATTATTTTTTTCTGGTAATTAATTATATAAAACCGTACGATGTATGGACTATATGCTACAGAATAGATGCTGACTTTATTTATTTTTTCATGGGTACTAACTCCACCACCACCATTCTTTCTTATTAGAAAAAAAAAAAAAACATTTAGGCTGGTCCTCTATTATCCAGCCTGAGTATTGCAATAAATCACATGCATGTTTGAGCATCATTTAGTCGTTTGTTATGCGTTTACATATAAGCACTGACATAACTGTGGGTTTACTATACGTTTGGACCCTTTCATGCAGAATCTTTTTAAGTATATAAATCTGTAAGAAAATAAGGTTATGATTTAGTGAATGTTATAGCTTATTCGGGTGTGACCTTAGAGGAGTATTTTTCATATTTGTTAAGGTGAATCCTGTTTTAGCTTATGAGCTTCAATGCAAGAAGTAGGGTTTTGTAAGTATGTGTGTGTGTATTTATGTGTGTGTATATATATATAATATTGATTCTTCAACGCACCTTCTGGCCTGGCCATGTGAAAATAAACTCGGTTAAGTAGAATTAGGGTACCCCTACGAAGGTTAGGTCAAGTAAAGTAACGATTGGTTCTCTCAAGAATAAATTATTTATGGTGATAAATCAAGCTTTTCTTTTCATTTTATTTTATATTATTATTGATTCTTGACAACACGTAATAATGGAGGACTGACTTCCAAATTAATTTACTAGCTCAGGATTAAAAAAAAAAAGAGCATGTTTAACAAGTAAATAAAAACCTCAAACCCTAAATCTACTTAAATTTCCACCAATTTCTATTTCCTAAACGTATTTATTACACGTCTATAATGAAATGAATCAAGTGGTTTGGATACACGATTTCCCTTCGAATGATGAACACCTTAATTAGAATTTACTAATTTCAATTGAATTTTTCAGTTATCGCCCCAATAAAACAAATATTATTGTGATAGGGCATTTTGATATATTTTTTTTTCTCTTGTTTGAATTGAAAACAACAAAAGATAGGATTGTACTTGAGAAAATCTCTCCGTTAAGAAGTCATTGGTTTGATTACACTTGGTCTCCTTGAGATCGTTGTCTATGTTCACTTTGGATGGGACAAATGGGCCAAGAGAATAATTAGTCCAGGTGAAATCATGAATCGTTTCATAGCTGACAATGAGGTTTAAATTCGATTCAAACTGAATATAGTTGGAGTTTGAGACTTATATGAGTAATAGATATATCTTTTGTCAGACAAAATACACGATTAATTTGTTTTTTACAAATTTTGAAGGTTGATTATAAAAAAACATGTTAAAGTTTTCTTTATATATATATATATATATTGCATACTTATATAATCAATTTCACATTTTATAGATATTACAATTAAATATTATCACATTCGACTTTCGACGCAATTATTAGGTAAAGTTGCCATGCTTAAAAAACGTAGTTGCGGCCAATGAAATCATCGTACCCAACCAAACGAACCATGTGATAACAAAATCATACGCATCAAATGCTGACAAAATAATTAGTGTATAATTAAATAGAAGTATAAAAATCAAATTTGCTGATGCTTCACTATGGGGGACCGTGATTTATTTAATGCTAACCCTATTATTATTTTCGTCGTTTTATATGTAATCTTTTCGATCGATGGACCCGATTCCTTGTACAGTTTGTTTCATCTAATACAATACTTCAAACATGCATATACAAAATTAAATATGATAAGGGTGTGAGTGTCAAAAACTCGCTTGTCATCGAATTTCAAACAGATGTTTAAATTCGACAAAATTTGGACTACTTGCATATACAAAATTAAACATGCATAACAAAATTTCGGACTACTTCAAACATGCACATACAAAATTAAATATGATAAGGGTGCTTGAATTTAAAAAACGGACTACTTGTCATCGAATTTCAAAATTAAACAAATAACAAATTTCAAAATTAAACAAATAACAAATGTTTAAATTATCCTCGAATTTGGATGGAATCGATTGCGCAATCCATTCAATTCGCAAACAGATGTTTATGCCTTGTAATGTACCATTTGTGGAATGAAATATCACGTTATCGTTATAAAAAAAGTAGACCTCCAAATGTTTAAAATAAAAATATATATAATTAAAAATCTGATAATAATAATAAGGCCCAAGTTCTGAAATTTTATTAAATATAGAAAGGTCAAAGTAAATATTGATTTTAGAGCTCAAACAACGATGTCATGTGTATAAATCTCACGACCACCAAGAAAAAAAATTCAGCCTAATCGGAGGGAAGAGACATACTTCCGTTGCTGCTAAACATGCTTTCATTACTCGGTCATGGGGAGAAAATGCAGAGCATTTTACAGCCCAACTCACACACATCACCAAAACTCAAAGATTCTTACAATAATCATGAAAAAAAACAACAATCATGGTATTTTTTTCGAACTCGATCCGTCTGAAAAACATCACGAGAAGAAACCGTTGCACGTTTTGTACATATACCGCTTTCGTAGTTCTAATTTTCTGCTTCTTTTATACGACATCACGAGTTCTTCAAAGCCGATAACGCCTCCTTAGTAGTAGCAGAGATAACAGCATCTGATGCATTAGGCAGATAATAATACTTCCCTGAAAAGAAAAAAAAAAAAAAAAAAAAGTAAGTCCCATGCAATACTATCACAGCAGGATTTTAAATTAAAAAGCAAAAAACCTTGAGCAACGCGTGCGATCTCCTTTGCGAAACCGGTCGAAACAAACTTATTCTCCGTGTCGATGACGAGGAGGGACATTCCCGCTTTGAATATCTTGCCAGAAACTTCGAGGATCTCGTCCTTTTTTATGATGAGAAAATTAAATTTCGAGATTGGAGAAGATAATTTTTTTTTTAAAAAAAAAAAAGCATTTTTTTAATGAGATTTTTTAAACAAACACCTTCAATTCTTGAGCGGAGGGCCTCGGTGCGTCGGAAGGAACGGATTCGGGATCGGTGGATCGTTTCAGAGAAATGTTTGCTCGCCCGTCTGTTATCGCGACGATCATTATGCGTCCAACGTCACCGCTCTTCTCCGCGTTCAGCCCAACTCTTACGGCCTGAGGAGGAAAAAATTTTCTCCACGTTGAGATCAAAGGTTACCGTCGACATTATTTAGGCATAAATATTAATTTCTTCATGTAACTCAAGAGGGCGACAGTTTTAGGACATGGGTTGCAATTTTAGGACATAAGCTTTCAAAATTGAAGAGATTTAAAGGCAACGAGCACCAAACGGAGACCACGTCATCCATTCTGATGATGTGGCGGCCCATCTAGAAGCCACTTGGGCGCCAAGTCATACATATGAGGCGACGTGGCGTCCAGAGAGGTTACGTATCGTCCAGTTGGACTGCCACGTCATCAGAAGACAGTTGCTGCTTGATGTCCTTAAATTGTTTCGATTTTAAAAGTAGTGTCCCAAATTGCAAGTGCCCTGAAAGTCTCACTCTTAACTTACAGGACGAAAAAAAATTTGTTCGGTGGACATTATTTACTTCAAATCTAACATAAAAAAAAGAATTATGAAACACTGCATAGCGTACAGTGGTGAGCCCGTGGGCAAGAGGAGAACCGCCGCCGCACGGAAGTCTCTCGAGGCGCTTCCTCGCCATAGATATCGACCTCGAAGGCGGTAAGAGAACTTCCGCAGCATCTCCGCGGAAGGGAATAATGCAGACCTAACGAGAAAACAATAATCACAACGAGGGTCGAAATTTTATTACTGTTACTTCGTTTTCGTTTAAAAAAATAAATAAAAATAAGGTTTTTTGTTAACGGGATTTCGCACCTGATCTCTGCTTGTGTAGCTCTCTGCAAGTAATTTTAGAGCTGCACCTTTCGCGTTCTGCATTCTGTTCAACGCCATGCTTCCACTGGCATCGACGACAAATATGACCTTTGTACGAGGCACGTTGAGTATCAAATTTATCGAAGCCAAAAGATATTTACCGAAAACATTCGAATTCTCTTATATATATAAAACTGCAAGATATGATTTCAAATAAACCAGACATTATATTTTTTTAAGAAAAAATTAATCTTTACCAGTGCTCCTGCTTTTCGAGCCATTCTTTTAGCTCTCATGTCCGTTTTTTCGACAAAGACTTTTCTAGTTTTTAGTACGTCCTTCTCTCTACGTAGTTTCTGATACGGTGCAGCCGCTCTAAGCGTTGCATCAACAGCCAACCTTCTTACAGGACCCTGTTGACCAAATAACATAAGACAACGGTAGAAAACTTTAGGACCAATCGAATGAGCAAATTTAACTCATCTTTGAACCTTTGGAAGCATTGGCTTGATGTATCGTCCTCTATCATCCGAAAAAATTACGTTCTTAGCCCTCCCCGCTCTTCCCTTCCTCCTCTGTGCCTGCTGTGCAAAGAAGAGAAGTTTCTCCTCCATTATTCCTCCTTCAGCATCGAATATGAACTCTTCGGGCACTTGCTCTTCTTGCTGCTCGTTCTCTTGATCGTTTTCATCGTCCTTAACTCACAAGGAAGCCCCAGTAACGAATTCTTAACTCCACATAGCAGAAAAAGTAACCATAATCAGTTCAATTAAATAAAATACCTCTTGATCTTCCTCGTCCTCGTTCTGCTCTTCCCCGGAATCTTGATTTTGCGGTGGAGGAGGCGGTGGAGGCTGCTGGTTTTGCGGGTCGGGCGGGGTCTCGCGGATGATGGATCTGGGAAGGATGACAAGCTCTACCTGAAACAAAGAGTTATTAGATTAGCCTCAATTGGATTCGGGCCAAGCCCGGTCCCATGTTATTACATGAGGTAACGAACGGATATTATACTGCTTACTCCGTTGAGATTTCTATCCCACATCAGATAAATTCGACCCACCCGACTTAGTTAATATATCAAAGATGAAACTTCACATATCACAAATTGGTCTTAGGATAAAGCCTTCCATTTCTAATATGGTATCAGAGCGGGTTCGACCTGCGTGTCCAAACGTGGGGGGCGTGTTGAAATTTCTATCCCACATCGGATAATTCGACTCACCCAACTCAGATCAAAGAGGAAACTTTACATATCACCAATTGGTTTAAGGTTGAAGCCCTCAATTTCTATTATGGTATCAGAGCGGGTTCGATCTGCGTGTTTCACTCACTATCACCCGATTCATATGTCCATGTTTTAGGCCTTCAGACATGACACACGTGAGGGGGGGGGGGGGGTGCGATTTCTATCGCACACGGATAATATATCAGAGAGGCAACTTAAACTATCACCAATTGGTTTTAGGATGAAGCCCTCAACTTCTAATATACTCATTAAGCAAAATTTCAGACAGAGATCAGAAATAGAAATGGTACTTACAGCTTTCTTCAGGTCGTCCACGTTGACTTTGTCACGTCCTTCTAGTGCAGCTAAACATCTGGCCACTCGTGCAGCATATAGCTCCGCTCTATGCCCCTATTAATTTTCCTTTTTTTCACTTAAAATGAATGTGCATAACATCTTTAAATAATCACGTACAATTCAAGAATCTCGTCAAGTTTGTCATGTAAGATTGAAAATTTCAACAAGTTCGAGATCAGATCGAATAGAGAACCTGGCAACCACCTCGGAGAGCTTCCATCACCAGGTACTTCAGTTGCTCTCTGCCAAGAGTCACATCCTTCAGATATTCTCTGGCTAAAATTATCTGATGATAAATATTGTAATAATAGAAAATGTAAGATTGTAATGAAGAAAAAACTATAAGACATGTGGTTGTAATCGTCCTACATTACCTGAGTCTTAGCAGTATCCATCTCCTCCTCCACCATCTTAATCACTTCCCTGCTCCGTTCTTGAAACTGCGTAGCAATATCAACGGCTGCAACGCGATCTTCGAAGCTCATGGGAAGATCTGCACTGCAGAAATATATTTCGATTATCCAATATTCGAAGAAAAACCCTTTCTTCGAACAAGCATTCACTAAGATTCTCACCTCAAATTAATCGCGATTCGATCAAGAAGATGCTCTCTCACAGAACCCTCCTCGGGATTATAAGTGGCCACGAGAAGGGGCTTACATGGGTGCCTAAAGCTGATCCCTTCCCTCTCAACAATGTTAACTCCTTCGGTCAACACGTTGAGAAGCAAATTACTGATGCCTTCGTCCAAAAGATTTATCTCATCGACGTATAAGACTCCTCTGTGGGCCTCTGCAAGAAGACCGGGCTGAAAAATGGTTGTCCCACTTTTGACGGACTCCTCCACGTCAACGGACCCTATAAGCCTATCTTCTGTAACACCGAGGGGAATCTACACAAAGGGGTGATGTAAGAAAAACAGAAGAAAAAGGGAATTTTTTCCTTTGGTGCCCATTTTTCTTACACAACAACAAAAGGTACCTGAACGAAAGGAGCCTTCATTATTTTAGTCTTCATACTACCATCAGCATTGTATTGTACTCTCCCTGCAAGACCATCTTCCCATCTATGAACATGGGACGAAGACAATAATTACATGGAGGCCGAATTAGGATGATCATTATATATTATGGTATCATCAAGTTTTAGGCTGTGTTTGGTTTAAGGAAAGTGGTGAGGAAAGGAAAAAGAAATGGAGAAGGAAGACAGATTTTTATGTTTGGTTTATTAAGAAATAGATGGCAAAAAGAAAAGAAAAGAAAATTTAAACTAAGTTAAAGCTAAAACCATGGAAAACCATTTTCTCTTTAATTTTCTTTTCCTCACCACTTTCCTCGATCCAAACACAACCTTAAGAACGGACAATAAAAAGTAATTGGCAGACAATTGGAGAATCAAACACAGTAAAATGGGTAATTAGAATGCAAGCCTCACTCGTCGGGGTTTGAGGGATCGGCATTTGCAATGGATCCGGGGACAACTTCTATAGGCGGAAGAATAGCGTGTAAGCCGCGGGCCATAACTGTCTTAGCTGTTCCTCTCTTTCCGGAGATTGCTATTCCACCGATCTCGCGATCAATGGCCCCGAGTAAAAGTGCAGTCTTTATAGCATCCTGCACCAAATAGAAAGCAATTAGTTGCAACCTTTAGCTGTTATTACAGCTGCAATTCGCATGTAGAAACAAAAAAATATGGGATTATTCGGAATTTACCAATCTTTCTTACAATGAAATCACACGAGATCCAAATTATTAGCTTTGTAGTTACTAAAAGTTTTAACAAGGGTCTTACTTCGTGACATTTTACTGAATTCTTCTGCATTGTGATCACATTCTTGCGATAAATAACATGTATTATCATCGAGCTATGCACCTTGATTCATGAAACATACACATATATATGAGCCCTCCATTGCAAAATTCAGACAGAAACAAATTAAAGCCTTTAATATGGGGCCAAATATACTTCATCATCCACATAACAAAGACAAAGTGCAGAAAAACGAATAAAAGCTCAGCAAGTTATCACTACATGCCGAATTAAACTAGAGAGACGGTTCTATAATCCCGTCTATTTCCGCTCCCGAATTACCTTGAATACTATTAAATCAACACACATACCCACACACACTGAGCACTTTTGAGTTGGGAAAAGAATTTAGAACCTGGCCCACAACGGCAGCCAAAGGAAAGAACTGCCTCCCATAGGTATTGGAAGTAGCAATTCCACCATCATTCTTTTCCGCTTCAACTCCGACGGCCCCATTGCCGGAATCAAGCGCGACGGCGGCTTCAATGCTCATACCCCTCCTCTTCGTGCCCGTGCAACGCGACTTCGGCCTCAAGGAACGCGAAAATCCAGCTAGCGGGCTCGAAGGCTTTAGCGATTTCAGCTCCTTGAACGTCCTCGAGCCTGAACATGATGGCGCAATGTGACAACAAAGCGCCATTGTAGAAGAAAAAAAATACTTCGAATGGGGAACAGAAGATTTCTTCTTATCGCTTTATGTTATATGCCTTATCTTTCCTGCTCAATAACTAAAGGCGCGCTTTATACCCCATCATCTATTTCTTTGGTTTTGTTCCCGCTGATGACTGATGCGACTTTAGTTGCCTTCATTTTTTTGATATTTTGTCGCGCCATAATGTCCGTGAATTTGTCCACGTCAGATTTCAGTAAAAACTCGTGGCCAGCATTTTTAAAGCTTCTCAGGGTATTAGGCCCATTATAGAAAGCCCGTTGCAAAGTAGCCCACCAATTGCATCGGGTCTAAAAGTATTTTAATTACTCATTATAAATTATAATTCTTACCTAATATTATATAAAATAATATATGCATAATTTTGAAAAAGATTGTATCCATTAATATGTAAAAAGAAAATTTCTTTATAAAATCCAATTTTATAAATCTTAAACATAAAAATAAATGAATATAAAAAAAAAAAAGCGGGCCACCATCGGACCATCGTGGCCCGGGCCAAACGCCCCGATCCCTTTTCGGGTTCTTAAATTTACGGTCCAAACTCGATTTTTTTTTTCGACCGGGCTGGGCCATGTGGTCAGGCCCAAACTTTCATCTCTATTCAGAATTACCCGTTAAATACAAAAAGTATAATAATCCGACTTAAAAGGAAGAATATGGGATAATTTAAGTATAATATTAGAGTTTATAATATTGCAAGATAGTTTAGTAATTTAGTGTATCGAGTGTCTAAAGAACAGCGAATGGGTCCCTAGCCTACAGGACGAGGGTATGATCCCATGGGGAGCCCATTCTCAAGCCTATAATGGAGCCAATTTGGGCACATCATTCACCTCATGACATGAATCCGTTACATTTTAAATCAATATTATCATAAGTGTACAAGTATGAAAAAACAAAAGATTATTTTAAATCAATATTATCATAACGTCGATGAATGAAGAAAAATTTGAACAGGGAATGGATATATAGAAACATTACAGTTGCAAAAGATTTACATACATATCCATCCATTTCTCCGAATTCTTCTACCTCAAGAAGTCGTTTTCCTCTACAAATATCATTTCACCGATGATCTCCAAGCGGACACAGAAAAGATCGGCTGATCCTGCCACAAAATCACCACCGCGCCGTTCTCCTCCCTAATCTTATACCCATCGGAGTAGCACCGCTGCAGCAGCTTGTTCGCTTCAAGCTTCGAGCCGTAGCTCAGGGGAACGCCGACGAATCCGGCGCACTCGAACCTCTGGCTCCACCGATCGAGCTTCTCGTGCCTCTCTATCCTCTCCGAGCCCTCGCACGCGATTATGTTCTTGATCTCTTCCCCCAGCATCGTCTTCTCCAATTTGAACCTCTCCACTGAGTTCCTCGGCAGCGCCGTCTCCAGTGCGTCGAAAATCGCGCCGTAGAAGTAGAGCGATTTCGATAGCCTCTCCGTCAAATCCTTGCTGTTGTGGTCGGAGTCCTGTTCCGTCACCGTCACGATCTTAGGGTTTAGAGCCCACAGGCCGGTGAGGAAGACGTCGAGGTTCGAAGCGGCTGAGGAAGATGGCGACGGGGTGGTCGGAGAAGCGGAAACCCTATCTTTGTCGAATAGGTCTTTCAATGTTGTCTGATTCTGAATCGTCGCCGGCGTCGACGACGACGAGCTCCTCGCATCGCTGTCGTCGCCGGCCAAAAGTGTGTGGAGCTGCGCGATCGAGCTCACGGCGACCGCTTCCCCCGTCTTCGCGCCCAATTTCTCGAAATCGAGGTCTCCGATGCGGGCGGCGACGGAGTTGAACTGTAAGGGGAAATCGAATTTGTCGGCCTCGAGAGTCAACGCTTGCGCCATCTGATTTAGAACCTCCCTCCTCGGATGGATCCCCGTGATCCTCATCAGATTGGGCGGGCCCTCGGGCCGGGCCCGGAGGTCTCTCATCAGCTCGCACCACCGCGACGCGTCGTCGGCGTTTAGATCGATGACGTGTATGGCCCTTTCGCCCTCCATCGATTCGATGATCGCTTGGTTGCTGACCACTTTTGCGACCTTCACGAAGGGCAAAAACTTGACGAACATGCTGCGGACGAGGATTTCGTCTCCGATCGTCGGAGATTTCGTGGAATTGAACGCCTTGTAGACGCCGGGGAAGTTTCTGAGGATCCTGTCGGCGAGAGCCGCCGAGAAGTAGGAAGCGATCCTCTGCATCGCGTCGCCGCTGGGGGAGGCTAATTGGGACATTTGATCGAGCACCATGTTGGCTTGCTCGAGGCCGTTGGAAGCCACGTGGTTCGCGCAAACGAGCAAGAAATGGATCAGGTGCAGCCCTCTCTGTTCCGCCGTGAGATCCTCGCGCCACTGGTGCGGTGACGCCAGGTTCGGTGAGAATGACGTCATCGGAGGTATTTGGAGAGGGGACGATGTCGTTATCGACGACGACCCTTCTTCTTGCATCATTTTGTGCGCAGGAAAATTTGCAGCAAAGATTCAATTTTTAACAGATTAATCCCAGAAATTGATCTTCCTCAGATGAAATTAAGAATGCAAAATCAGCAGCAAAACCTCAAGTGAGGGAGGTTACTCTCCAACAAGGAAGAACCCCATGGAAGAAATCCATGATTATATCCCCTTGACGTTACAGAGAGAGAGAGAGAGAGAGAGAGGCCAGGAAAGAAAAGGTCAGTGCTCGTTGCATCACAGCATTACATGTTCATTTTGTATACAATGCATGAATTTAGTATTTTTGTCTTGACGTGGGTGAATGTTTGTCTTTGTCCTCGTAAAAATCATGGAATTTAGTGTGCATTTATGGTACTCCGCAATATAATAATGCTTCTTTTGTCTTCTACCAAAAAGCTCTTTCCTCTGTTTTCCAAGTTTTGCACTTTATTCATTCCTTGTCTTGTCTTAGCTTAGCTTAGCTTAGGACATCAACACTTGTCGTTTTCCAAGGCTAAAGCAATGGTGACGGGCCTCGCCGCTTGTAAGGGAATATCAATGGGAAACTGATATATATAATATATATATATATATATATATATTAAGCGATAATACCAACTTAGTATTCGGCGAGAAAGAAGTGTATTATTATTATGTGTTTCATGTTGATGGTTTCTATGTTTTCTTGATTCCTAGTTTATGCAGACATGCGTGTCTTTGTTTTACACTCCAAATCCCAATAAAGGGACACGAAGATAAATGGGCTTTGGAGTTTCACTCTGGTAAATTATCGCCAATGTCTGTTTTTTGCCGATCAAAACAAACCACTGCTCGACAGCTATGATATAGTAGGTATTAATTTTATCGAATTTCTCATAATCAAAAGAGCTTTGTCTTTGGCTCAAAAATTATCTAATACTTTTGTCATGACATAATGCGGAACAGGGAATCGAAAGGACAGTGCATGAAAGTCTTTTCATAGGATTCTTTTACCGTTGGCTACGTTCCAAATAGGTAATAACAAGGCCAAACAATGTTACTACCCATAAGTCTTTGTTCCTCGGTTATGCCCAAAAATTGCAAGAAATCAATCACATACTTCCAAACGCTAACGCACTCTACTGCTTTTGTTGTCTTCTACACAGCCGAAGACCTTTTCTCGCAATTGCTTTATGAGAAAGAAAAAGGTGGAGAAACTGTTCAACGATTAGGGACAAGGTGGTGAGGTGAGTTGTGCTCAATTTAGCTCGAACATGGAAGAAAATATCAAAGATTAAACTAAGAACGAATTATTCATATAACGTAGATGATCCCTCACAATAAGAAATAATGACCCGTATATATATAGTAGTACTGGAATTTGAAACGAATCGTAAAAGCTAGCTCGAATTTTATGAAATTCAAAGAAAAAAAAAAGGTATCTCAACAATATCGAAGACCAATTAAAATTAATTTGAATTTTAATTTACATCTGCATCAGGTAGAGTCAGCTTTAACATGTGTAATGACTTATCTTCTCCATTTAGGTACCTGGCAATCAAATATCAGCTGGGTTAATAACTTACAAGGATATTAAGCAATAAATGACATGGATATTTGTATTATTTATATATTTTCACCTCCAGAGTTATGTTTTTCTCTGAGTTGTGAAAGGGCAACAGCAATTTGAGCACCTACAGCTGCATTATTTTTCACCAGGGCAATGTCTGCAAACCTATGTTAAGAAATCTCATACATCGAAATACGATCAAAAGTAGACGAAAATACTATTTCGGTGGATAGTAGAAAAAATTAAAAAAGGATACTCGAAGCAAGTGAGGCTCCTCCCGTTAACTTGTTAACTCTGGCGAGCAAGAACGGTGTTTCTGAACTCCCAGTTATATTCTGCTCCCTGAGTAATAAATAAATCTCCGGGAATTATTGAGTTGCATGATAAACAACGCGAATAACATAAGAAGATTAATATATTCTGCAGAATATATCATGATGAGTTAGAAGCTTACCTAGCTTCCTTTAGAGCTTTTTGTATTGCAGACTCAATAATATTTCCAGAAGCTGCATGCTCTCCAGGGATTGGGACCGCGATTAGAATTCCGGTCCCAAGCTGAAGGTTCATGTTTGAATCTGAAAAAAAAAATTCCCAGGACAAAAATATGACTGTTAAGATTTACTCGAGAAGCTATGCAAAAAAAAAAGTCAAAGACAATGCACGATGGTGGCCATTACCGATTATTCGAGCACAGTCTTCGGGCGAATCAACACGGCAAGGTGCCTATAATTTTTTAATGTTCAGGAAAGAAAAAGGTTAAAATTGCTAACCATGATTGGTCTATGGTAACCATGAAAATAAATAATTAACCTTGCAGCCACTTTTTTCCGTGAAGAACGCTGGAAACTCATCGGTTTTGTAAGCAGCAACGCATACACCTTGAGTTTCCTGTATAAGAATGAAAGAATGGAACTTTTGAGCTCCTTGTAAAGCTAACAACACATCAAACATCGAACCATTGAGCTTTGAAGATAAGTGGGCAATTACCAAATACTCGAGGGTTTTTGGAATATCTAATATTGATTTAACTCCTGCAGATACTACAGCAACAGGTGTCTTTCCCAACTCTGTGAGATCGGAAGAAATGTCCATTGCTGCGACAGAAATCAAGAAATGAATCACGATTTAAAAAAAAGAACTACAGCAATGGGTGTAAATCTCAAAGAAGATAAATAGAAGTGAGAAAAAGGGGAATCAATTTAAACGAATATTAATCTGTAGTTAATCACGAAATAATTTGTCAAATGAAGGGTACTTACTACTCTCCCCATATCTGTGGACCCCGCCGATCCCTCCCGTCACGAATATAGGAATGCCAACCAAGGAAGCAAGGAACATTGTTGCTGATACGGTTGTTGCACCATTTGCTCCAGTAGCTACCTGGAAAAAAAAAAAGATTGCTCATCACTTGGTATAAAGTTACAATTTTTTTCTAATGTGGATCCAAATCAGAGAATGCAAGAAAAGTACAACTATACGAAAACCATTCAGCACTTTTGTTTTTTAAAACGAAATTTTGCAAGCAAGGAGCATATTGTAATTAAGACACTTAGATACTAAATGATAAAGATCCTCAGAGACAGACCATAAACTCTCATAATCTGTAGTAAATGACACATAAAGACCAGACAGAGAGAGAGAGGTGATGAATCGCCAACCATATTCTAATCCGAAATATAAACTATTACGGCTCCGAAAGGAGGTGAAATAATAGTGACCATAAATAATGATAAAAGTTCTAATATGGATAGTACTATGAGTTAATGTAGCAAAAATAAAGATACTAGTTATATATACTCACAACATGAGCAATGTCCCTCCTTGCTGTCTTCCGAGCCTTTTTTCCCAGCAAAGCCAATTTCTCTAGTTCTTCCATGGATAGACCTGAAACAAATGATAATCTTAAGATAATCTTAATGGAACCCCACAACAATCTAATGATAATCTTAAGAAACAAATGAAAATTGGTAGAGAAACTCATAGTGAAAGGTGAATAAAGGTCTAAACAAAGACCTGCACAAGGTACACCATCCAAAATAGCTATGGTTGCAGGTACAGCTCCGTTCTTCTTCACAATTGCTTCCACCTCTTTTGCTGTCTCCAGATTCTGAGGATATGGCATTCCTGGGAAAAGTGCATAACTTTTACATTGTATTCATTATTCGAAGTAAGCATTAAGACTATAAGTATGATGATAATAATTGATGAGACATGAAACAATAATCAGCCTAGTTCCATTTCAGCTTACTGAGCATCCCATATGATCCCCGTAAAAAACATGCATAAATGGAAATATGTTAAGTAAATTCTTTTTATGCTTCTTACCATGAGAAATTATGGTCGATTCAAGTGCAACCACCGGTTTCCCACATGATAAAGCCATGGAAACTTCTGCAGATAATTTAACCATTCCATTCTACACAAGAAAGAATATGAGAATCCATTAATTTGGTCATATAAACAATAAAAATCAACAGCAATGGCCTATCACGAAATCGTAGCAATGGGGAAGGGTAAAAAAGAAACAGAGAATGGTATAAATCAGACACGGGTGATCACAGGATAGAATACACGGTATCACAGTGAACAAGACAGCGAATTGCAGTAACTACAAGTTCCTCACCCACACATTCAATCTTTCAAATATTTTTCTTATATAAAAACTAATCTTTCGGACAGAATCTATACCAAATCATCGACTGAATCATATAAGTCCACGTCCAACACTTACCACATTGCAAAAGCCGCTATGAACATATAAGTAAATTAGAAGAAAAAGACAGAGATTCCTTCGAGATAATACCTTGGAAACGGGAGTGGATGGGTTGAATTGTCTTTGGAGATTGCTGATTCTTGACAGAGCATAAGAAGCCATTTTCGAAAGAAAAAAATTACCCTTATCCCAGTGAGCGTCTAAGAGCTTGGTTAAGACCAAAATTCTAGTACGAAAACATAAACAAAATTCAATAATCAAAATAGAATATACACAGCAACGAGCACCAACAAAAAAGACTCATTTAATCAACTATGAGAGCACCACACATCAACGAACAGCAACTAACAATAGCACACAACAACGCACAACAGCGAAGAAGAGGACCTGTGGTACTTGAGAGTCTTGTCTTGCAATGGATCGATGCAGCGCGAGAGAGGAGGGATATAAGCTACTCTACTACTGAATCGACGTTGTTACTGAATTTCCCTTTAAGAGGGCAAGAGGTAGACACTTTATTGTGTGGGGTATTTGAATTTTAGGAATCAATTTAGATAAATAGTCTTGTCAAAAGGAGAATTTTTTTAAATAAACAATTTATGTAAATATGTCTATTATATTCACTAATGGATCCCATATAAAAATAAATACATTTAATGCAATGCGGTTAAGGAAGGACAGCTAAAGTATAGTCCAGTGGTTGATCAGTCATACTATATGAGCGGCCTCTTTTCGACAACATCATACCCCAAATGGTGGATAAGGGTCCTTTGAGTTCAATGTTCTCTATAAAGGGGGACCCCTAACTCGAGGGACTCCGAATATACAACGAGTCTATCTTGAAAAATAGCGAAAATACATTTAAAATTGAAATCGATTGACTTAAAAATTGACGAAAATACCCTTAAAGAAGTTTAGTTTTTTTAAATTGATAGGGTCAAACTCTATTTTTTTGAAATTTTAGAACCCTATTATAGATATATGTATATATATATATCGATGTATATTTAAGTTTTAAAAAAAAGATTAATATTTCGGGCCCACTCAAAAATTTTGACCCATTCACCGTCGATAGGGTGAGTCGTTTGTGTATTGGGCTTAACGAACCGGCCCATACTAACAATCTTTCTAGCTGATCGGCCCGAATTTAATTTGTTTGAATTACGATTTTTTTTATTCTCGGGATTATTGAGCTGCATGCATGCAGGCGCGTGTAAACCCCCCGTCGCCCTTTCGCGTGGCGGAAGGACAAAAGGACGGCCGAAGAAATTCGCGGCATGTAATAGATCAGCAATCGGGACCCACTTTTCATCACAGCACTCTTCGAAACATCATTTGATTTCCTAATAAATCTAACACTTTCTCGTATTAAATAATATAATGGAAACTCAATATCTACTGTTTGTGTTATAATATAATATAATAACATTAAAAAATATTTATGGGGTGGTACTTAGTAGGAGCAAACAGAAAAAAAAAAAAAATCAATCTCCTTCGCCACATTTATAAATTTCAGCTGAAATTAAATTTTCGGATTAAAAGTCCTTAAAGTGATTCAATTCTTATGTTTTGAGGACTAAAATTATTACTATTGTCTTTAAATTGCATAATTTTAATTGTTACCATTAAGGCAAGTATCCTTTTCCATTTATATATTAAAAATATAATTAAATCTAAATATAAGATTTATTTTTATTGTTTAGAGGTATTCCCAATCGACCTGACAATGTGCTAGCCCCTAAATACCGGCTTGGGCTTGCGCCACACAGATCTAACGGAGACTTAATTGCACCATACACTCCATATGTGGGACTAATCCCTTACTTTCGAAACTCAGCTGACAACGATAGTTATGAGCTTTATGGTCATTGAGACTACTCAATGAATTGTGGGAGGGAATATTCGATCACACGATCTTCTTTAACCACAAGACCTTAAGGCCTGCTCCTTGACCATTGGAGAATGCTCCCATTGAAATCTAAATAGAAGATGGGTGTACAATTTTTCTATATTTTCTTTTGGCTTGTCTATATTATAATTATGGATAATTTATTATATATTCTTGGTAGAATAATCGAACGGGCAAGCATGCCACTAAAAACCATGGTGTCTCTCAAAACCAAGACCTTGAGCGTTGGGCTCGAGACATATATGTCCTCGTAAGTCGAGGCCGATTCAATACAATATATAAAGTTATCTTAAAAAGAATATAATAAAAAGAGGAGAAAAAGGAGCACACTGGCAACTATAGCTTACTGTAGCCCTAGTAGGCTCATGCACTAGATCTGCCATAATTTTATCTTTTTAATTATTTATAACAATACAAAGAATTACGAAAATAAGGAAAAAATAAAACGATTTCACACTGTGGAAGGAAAAGGCAAAATTAATTAATGAGATTATGCACGCTAATTATGGGGAAATGAATTTTATAATGAGCCCTTATTTAAATACGTTAATTAAGAAACTTTTTTTTCATATATGAATATATTATGCATTGTCCAACCAAAATTTCAAATTATTTGAAAAGAGATTATTAAAGAAAAGGCTATAGGTTTTTTTTTGAAAATAAAATCCTGTAGTTATTAACAGAGAGTCGAGATTACTATATTAGGTTAGAGCACTTTTCCTAGATTTTTAGTATCAAACCTTGCTCCGTGGGTTGTTTCTAATTAAACCATTATCACAAATTAAACTGATAGCTTCTTATTAAACCCAAACTAATGCTGTGATTAGGCATTTATTCATAGAATAAAAGTGGCCATGCTAATTACTTTGGGTAAAGCCTTTTTAAGGAATGATAAGCCTACGGAATAATATAATTTAAATACTGTGCCCGTGGAATATATGTGTTGCTACTATAATAATAAATTTGTGTTAATCACCAATGAAGAGGTGGAAATAAGCCTAACTGGGTCCAGTCCAACCATCGATATATAAAAATGGATTGTAAAAATGGCTTTGTCTTAACAACGTAAATTAAGAATATAAAAAACCAAAAATGGGTGGGGCCCCACTTTTGTTAAAATTCCTAAATAAATGTATATAAAATGTGTACATGCAATAAATGCGAATGCATCAGAATGAATTCTCTTCTGTGTATTAATTAATTCTGTGCTGCCAAGATTCAATTCAATTCGTTCTGCAGGTGGCTGCTCAAGTTGAAATAATACTGTGATGATTGAAACCAGACATTACGAGTCTTTTAAATTGGAATAATACTTCCAATTTAAATTCGTTTCCTTTTAAAAAAATAAAGAAAATAGTATAAAACACAATAATATATATTTAATTTCCTTCTTCGCGAATTATAGTCAACTATTTGCAGAAGGATGGGCGGTGCACAAATATTGAATTTAGACGTGTGAAAGCGACTTCCCATAGAGAATTGAATATGTTGATGTTGAGCACTCGATATTGACAATGTCATGGCAACATTTTGGACAACATTTGTTGACTGAAAATGTGTGCTTTCTCCGTTTTATCTTTCATACCCAAAACATATTTAATCAGTGTAAAGGCTGTTATTTGTGTTTTATAGGACTTGGATCGAGGTCAGGAACGGACCAGATTAAACGAGGATAATAGGAATAAGGAGGAACAAGTCTTGGAATGAATTTACTAAAAATAGGAGAAGTAAGGACTAAGTCACAAGAGGCAACCAAGTCAAGACCACTAACTTCCAAGTGGACGTTGAGGGATTTCTGATCAAACTGGAATACTATAAATGTTCCCAGTAGGATATTCAACGTAGTGCAGTGCAGAAAAAAGAATAACTTGAAGAGACAACTTCAAACGTTATTTAGAACTATACTCTTATCTCGTATTCTCCGTTATGCTTATATCTGAGAGATCATTATTAGGAGAGATTTACGAGGGTTGCCTGTCTTTAGCCTAGATTAGTTTCTTGCAAAAGCCGAAGGATCTTTGCAAGCTTCAAGTTTTTTTAGGCTTATTTTTTTACTATCCTTTTTGATAGTTGTTTTGCCGTCCATTGCTATTAGTGGATTTTTCGCCTTGAGGCACGCAGCAAGATTATTTACTTGCTGCACAGAATTCGCATCTCGTGTTTATCGCTTTCGAAACTAAGTTACATATTCCGCTGTGCACTCTAGTGTTGGATCCAGTGTTAACCCAACATTTCATCCAACATTAGTTTACAACTTAGTACATTTTATATCCATATTAAAAGGGACCCCCGTCAAAGTGGTATCAGAGCAAACGCTTGACGCTACTAAGCGCAACGATTCATTTCTATTATGGATATCTACAGCACTAACAATACCGCAAAAATTCCAGTTTTAGATGGGTCCAATATGCATATTGGAAGGTTCGTGTGCGCCAATGCATAAAGTCGATCGATACACGCGCATGGGATGCTGTTCTCAACGGATACACGTCTCCTCGAACTGTGCCAGACGCTGATGGAGAGGTTGTTGACAAACCAAGGGAGGAATGGACCGTGGCCGAACGAAGCGCGGCCGACTTCAATGACAAAGCTCTCAATGTCATTTTCACAACCGTTGACATGTACATGTTCAAGATCATCCTCAACTGCAACTCGGCAAAGAACGCATGGGATCTCCTTCAGAGATATTGCGAAGGCGACGCAAGTGTGAAGGAGACCAAACTACGGCTTCTCTCAAATCAATTTGAGAATCTCAGAATGAAGGAAGACGAGGACATCACTACCTACTTTGGAAGGATCCTCACCATCTCAAGCGAATGTGCAAGCCTCGGAGAAACAATCTCAAATAAGGTATTAGTTTCCAAAGCTTTACGTACATTAACTGAGAAATTCAATGTGAAGGTAGCTGCTGTGGAAGAAGCACACAATCTCAGCACCATGGACTTCAACACACTGATGAATACCATGAAGAACCATGAGATCAACCTAGAAGTCCAAAAGAAGGCTTCTCGCGGAAAAAGTCTTGCTCTAGTCAGTCAACCATCTAAGGTTAACACCGAGAATGACTCTGATTATGATGAGGATACGGCTTTGCTGACAAAAAGATTCGCAAAATTCTACAAAAAGAATAATGTCAGTCCAAATGTTGGCCCAACATTCGTGAAGGGTCCGAGTCCTAAAGAAGCAAATTCTGCTCCTCCGTTCTTCAAAAAGAGACCAGATGGAAAGAAGAAGAACATCAACTGGGAATCAGTAAGATGCTACGAATGCCAGGGCTGGGGTCATTTTGCCAACGAATGTGCCAACACACTCCGCAAGCATGGAAAAGCAATGTGGATCGACCTATCCGATGACGAAGACGCAGAACCGAGCCCGAGGGAACAGAAGAAATCCTCTGTGTCTATTCACTCATTCTCAGATTGCGAAGATGAGGAAGATCAGCAACTAGGCTTCACAGCCATAACCGATGTTGAGCCAACATCTGACTCAACTTCTAAAAAACACATTATTTTCGATTATGATGACACAAACAGTTTTTTGTACTCTAGTTCTGATGATGCAGATATAGGTACGGACGTTTGTGTAGAGATCAATGAAGCTGTCAAATTGCTTTACGAGAAAGAGAAGTCAAATAATGAGGAACTCAAAGTCGAGCTGAGAAAACTGTCTGAAGAAAACCAAAGAAATGAGAAGACGATTAAAAGCTTGCTAGATGGAATGAACAATCTGGAGGTCTGGCTCACTCGAAAGGACATGGAAATTGTCAAGCTCCAAAAGCAAGTTGATGAAGATGCTAAGACGTTTTCAAAAATGAACAAGGGTAGATCTACCCTTGAAGAGGTACTTTCTTTAGGTATCACTGATAGACAAGGTTTAGGATATAATTCCTCTGTGCATGATAAACCTAAGGTCGTTTTTGTGAAGGAAAATGTCGAGCAAGTTGTGAGTGAAGAGAATGAGAGTATATCTCTACCTGTTTCTAGTAGATCATATATTTGTGCCTTTTGTAAGAAACCTGGTCATATTAAGCCTTTCTGTTGGAAATTGAATAAAAAGATTCCTGTGAAGGAATTAATGTTGGCCGAATTGTCATCCAACATCTCATCCAACATTGAGAAATCAGTGTTGAAAGGGGTGTCTGGAGAAATATCTGCCAGCAATTCTTTAAGTTCCAATCGTCCTAATACTGTTTCTTTACCTAGGAAAGTTTGGGTCCAGAAATCTGTCAATAAATGTCTCGTAGTCTATACGTCTTTGCGAGCTAATGTGACAGGATCTTGGTACTTCGATAGCGGGTGTTCTCGACACATGACGGGAACAAAACAGTTTTTAACTGATTACATTCCTTTAAAAAGCGGATCAGTGACATTTGGAGGTGGTGCGAAAGGAAGAGTTCTCGGTCGGGGCAGATTGAATGTGCCCGATTTTCCAAAGCTGAGCAACGTTCTTCATGTTGATGGTCTCGTAGCAAATTTGATTAGTATTAGTCAACTCTGCGACGACGACCTTGAGGTAAAATTTAACAAAGAATGTTGTGAAGTTTTTAATGACGACCGTGTTTTAGTTATGGCAGGTAAAGATCAGACGATAATTGCTATCAAGTCAGTAATAAATCCAATACAAGTGATGTATGCCAACTCTCGAAGGACGTAGACGAGGTAATTCTGTGGCACTTCAAGTTAGGCCACGTCAACTACAGGACTTTGGAGCAGCTTATCAAACACGACGCTATAAGAGGCATTCCAAAGCTCAAGGAGTTTGGTAAGAACGTCTGTGAGTTATGTTTGAAGGGTAAGCAGGCACATGTTAGTCATAATATTGACCAACATCTTGCCCAACATTTCAAAACTGCTCATTGTTTTGAATTGGTTCACATGGATTTGATGGGACCGATTGAAGTAGATAGCATAGGAGGTCGAAAATATGCTTATGTGCTAGTTGATGATTATTCGAGATATGCCTGGATTTACTTTCTTAGGGAAAAATCCGAATCTTTTGATTTTTTCAAAAAATTATGTGCTTTAGTCAAGAATAATTTTAAAGCTTCTATTCAAAGAATTAAGTCTGATCATGGTAGAGAGTTTGAAAACCAATTTTTTGATGAATTCTGTGGTAAGAAGGGTATTTTACATGAGTATTCTTCTCCCAAAACACCTCAACAAAATGGGGTGGCCGAGAGAAAGAATAGGACCCTACAAGAAATGGCTCGGGTTATGTTGCAATCTAGAAATATATCTAAGCGTTTTTGGGCTGAAGCTTTACATACTGCATGCCATATTTCTAACCGTGTGTTTTTCCGTTTTGGTACGAAGAAAACCTCTTATGAGTTATTGAATGAAAAGAAACCCACTGTGAAGTATTTCCACGTTTTTGGATGTTATTGTTATATGCTCAATGACCGTGAATACTTGACAAAATTTGATTCTAAGAGTGACAAATGCGTTTTTCTAGGATATTCCTCAAACAGTCGTGCTTATCGTGTGTACAATTTACGTATGAAATCTGTTCAGGAATCCATAAATATTGTTTTTGATGATGCTAGTGATTTTATCAGAACTGTTCCTCTGGCTGATGTCTCAGATGTTGTCCAGAATGTTGAGGAGACAGAAAAGGATGTTGAGGAAGATGTTGAGCCAACATCTGACCCAACATCTGAACCAACATCAGATCCAACATCCGCAACAGAACAGATTGATGAGGCCGAACAACCCGAAGTTCGTAGAGATCCTCCTGCTAAAATCCAGAAGGCACATCCTACAGACCTAGTGATCGGAAATATCAATGATGGTAGGAAGACCCGAATCAAACCACGCAAGGATTACAAGTCAATGGTAAGGAACGTTTGCTTGAATTTGACATACTCTGAGGTACGTTTTACTTGCTTTGTGTCTGAAATAGAACCAAAGAATGTACTTGAGGCTCTCAAAGACAACTTTTGGATAAATGCAATGCAAGAAGAACTTGTGCAATTTGAGAAAAACCAAGTTTGGACTTTGGTTCCACGTCCGATTGACATTAATGTCATAGGTACAAAGTGGATCTTTAAAAATAAATCCGATGAACTTGGTAAGGTTGTTAGGAATAAAGCACGTTTGGTAGCTCAAGGTTACACTCAAGTAGAAGGAATTGACTTTGATGAGACTTTTGCTCCCGTGGCTAGGTTGGAATCCATTAGGTTATTATTAGCTATTGCATGTTGGCTTAACATTACCTTATATCAAATGGATGTTAAGGGTGCGTTTTTGAATGGCTATATTGATAAGGTAATATATGTTGAACAACCTAAGGATTTGAAGATCCGATTTATCCTAACCATGTTTTAAGTTGCAGAAAGCTCTTTACGGTTTAAAGCAAGCTCCTCGAGCTTGGTATGGTAGGTTGACCGCATTCTTGCTTGAATTTGGTTTTGTCCGAGGAGAAGCCGACCACACTCTTTTTGTTAAAAGAGATAGTCCACACATTCTGATGGCTCAAGTTTATGTTGATGATATAGTTTTTGGATCTAATTCACAGTCATGTTAGATCTTTTTGTGCAGGCTATGAACTCAACATTCGAAATGAGCATGATTGGAAAACTAACATTTTTCTTAGGGTTACAAATCAAGCAGACCGATGAAGGTATTTTTGTGTCTCAAGAGAAATACGCCAAGAATACCGTAAAGAAATTCGGGCTGAACACAGCTAAGGTAATGAAAACGCCTATGGGATCCACACATAAGGTAAGTAAAGATAATGTTGGACAAAATGTTGACCCAACATTATATCGATCTATGATAGGCAGTTTGCTTTATCTTTCGGCTATTAGACCAGACATTATGTATAGTGTTTGCGTATGTGCTAGGTATCAATCTGAGCCTAAGGTGTCCCATCTTAATGCGGTTAAGCGAATTCTTAGATATATAAGTGGTTCATATAACCTTGGATTGTGGTTCTCGAAAGATACTAACTTGAGTCTTGTAGGCTATAGCGATGTTGATTGGGCAGGAGATGAAGATGATCGTAAGAGCACAAGTGGCGGCTGTTTCTTTTTAGGTAATAATTTGGTTGCATGGTATAGTAAGAAACAAAATTGTGTGTCTCTGTCTACTGCTGAGTCCGAATATGTTGCTGCGGGTAGTTGTTGCACGCAACTAATATGGTTAATAGTATGTTGTGTGACTATGGGTTAGAGTGCGAGTCTGTCCTCATGTATTGTGATAACCTTAGTGCCATCAACATATCTAAGAATCCTATCCAGCATTCGAGAACTAAGCATATAGATATTAGGCATCACTTTCTTAGGGACATGTTAGAGAAAGGAATAGTATGCATTGAGCACGTAGACACGAAACATCAGCTAGCTGACATATTTACAAAAGCATTGGATTCTGAAAGGTTTTCGGACCTTAAGAAATCCATAGGATTACATCAGTCAGCATAAATGTTGGTCCAACATTTGGGTCAACATAGCAGAAGTCGAAATTGATAGTTACTGTTCTGATGTTTGATTTAACTTTCTTTTCTGTTTTCCTTTGAAATGACTTGATATTTCTTGATTAGTCTCTGGTATAAACCGAATTCCTCACAGGCTCTTGGTTAAGATCCCAAGGTACACGCCATTCGCGGTGACGATGTATACTTGGCGACATAAAACCAATCCGTTAATAAGACAACTTATAAGCTCTTTGCAAGATATAGGTCCTTGGTAATAAGTTTCCTTAGATACACGGCATTCGCGGTGACGATGTATTCTATGCGACGAAAAACCAATCCTTGATGCTTTAAGTTTAAGAGTTGTGCTGAATATCATAAGTGAGATAAAAAGGGTAAAAATCAAGAGAACTAGTTCAAGCAGTATTGAGCAGAAAAGTCTGGGATTACAGATTTAGAATGTTGGGGCAACATGTGTAACTGTCATTTTGATAATGCTACATTTTTATGCTTTCGTTTATTCTTTGTGTCAGTAAGTCTTTCATTTGTTAGTGTCATGTGTCTAGTTTATTTATCTCTAAGAAGTGCATTAGAATTCCCGAAAGAACAGCCTGCTATGAGTATCTCAAATGGTCATCTCATAATCCTGAGCGGTGAGTATCTCTAATTCCTATATTGATTTTTGACTTAGTAGATTTTTGGGAAAATTTTTAATTTTTTTGACTCCTATTTTTTAGCATGACTAAGTATTTCATTTACTATATTAAGGGTCATGATTGAGTCAACATTTTTTCCAAACCTCAAAATTCGGTCAAAAGGTTTTATTTTTCCCCTCTCACAACGGCTATTTTCTGTTCATACGCTATTTACTTGCATTGACTGAGCATTTTTTTTACCGTTGGGACTGATCTATAAATAAATTGGCCAAGCTTTATCGTTCATATTCAACTTTATCACTCAAATTTCCTTCAAGTCCTAGCTCTCTGAAATTCTCGAGCAATCAGTTCTGGTTTATAAATATGTCGAACACACCTGTCAGACCAAATGTTGATCCAACATTCGCTGCCAACATCTATCCTCTCCCTGTTGCGATCGAAGACCCAGTACATATGTGGGCGATTGTACCCTACATAGGTCCGGTTTCGCCCCCGAATGAACAGACAACCAACTTCGACGAGACCAGGGAAGAGAACGCCGAAGACCAAGGCACGACGGACCCGATTTCAGAGGAAATCCTGCAAAATCAGAGAAGCCCTCTTCCGTTCAGTGAACCAGCGCCGAGTCCACATTCTAGGTCTACTCCTCGCGTTCTGAAGAGGCGTCGAAGCAACAGAATAAGGTACGCTGCGAATCCCACCTCAAATGCTGACAATCCCATCGATCTGTCAAGCTCATCCTCGGACTCCATCATCAACACCACAACAATTGACCACCTCGACTCCGAAAGTGATGACGAAAACTTCGTCAAGGAGCCGACTCCCACCTCCTCCCGAAGGTGAAGAAGAAGGTGAAGAAGAAGGAGAAGAAGCTGAAGAAACCCTGCAGGCGATGATGAATAAAATCAAGAAGAGAGCAGGGAAAAGGCCAGTCGCAGAAGCAAGAAGGCCTTCTAAGAGAACTCGGACTGAATCCCCTTCTTCAGCTCAACCGCTGGATGTTGCGCAAGATGTTTCCCCAGATGTTGTCCTAACAGCTGATTCTGATTGGGAAGCTCCCTTGCCAAACCGTAAGTTTTACCGGGCAACAAATAAGGAGGTGTGGCGCTCACTAAGCCAGCGACCATTTCGTGTGGAGCGAGTCGTAGATGTCTCGAACTTCAGGAAGTATAACTTGATGGAATTCCTGGAGTCAAGACACATCGACCGAATGCTAAGGATGTTGGGGACTTACTGTGACTCAGTAGTCCGGGAGGTATACGCTAATCTTTTCTCTTCTATAGCTAATGTTAGTTCTAGGAAGTATGGGAAGGTCTTTTTGAGGGGGAGACTTTATGACATGTCTTCTCGGGCGATTAATCAATTTTTGGGGACGCCCGAGGTGGACATGGTGTCTGAATTTGATAATGACGAGGTTGTGAGGTTCATTACGGCGGGTAGGATGAGAGTTTGGGAAGGAAATTGTGCGGGGAGTGTCTTAACTTTCTTGTACTCGGTACTTTTCAAGGTTGGGATTTGTAATTTTTTGCCCACTTTGAACGAGACGAGAGTGACTGAGAGTATGGCACACTTGCTATACGCTCTTGGTCACAATCTACCTCTCAATTGGGGTGAGATAATTTTAAAGCACTTGTCAACGCAGGTCGAGCGGAAAGGAATTCTTCCTTCCCTCGATCATCTATGGAGTGCTTCTTCAAGGAGGTTTCCAGCCGAACTGCCGGGACAAAGTAATCTCTCAGAAGACGCCCTATCCTGTACAACCGAGCCATCTAGCCGGCCTAGACAGAGTGGTAGATCTTCCTTGGCGCACTTCAGCACCGATCACTCAAGATGTTGGTCAGAATGTTGGACCAACATCTCAGGCAGCCCTTGAAAATGCGATCAAGAGCCTCGACGAGTCCATCGCTGCTTTGGTGGCTCAACGAGAAATTTTGAAGAGCCTACTTTCTTCCCAAAAAGGGGGAGAGACGGCAGAAAGGGCAGAGGGATTGAGAGATGCGACGGAGGCAAGAGCTGAAGCTGAAACAGGCCCAAGTGGATATGGCGGACAGGATGAAGAAGGAGCTGGAGATAGAGCAAGAGAAGGAGAAGAAGATCAAGACTCTGAGTCGAGTCAAAGTCCTCAGTTTTAGATCTTAGAGATCTATGTCTTTTTGTGCTTACATGCTATTTTGCGCCATTATGTGCTTAAATAGTTTATTAACTATTTTGTTTTCTGTTTACTCTAACCACCTTTCCTAATTTTTGTGGTTGAGTAAATTTGATCTTCAGGGGGAGTTTCATTTCTGCATTAGTTTTGGGAAGAAAGATAAAAAGGGGGAGATTGTTAATGTTGAGCACTCAACATTGACAATGTCAGGGCAACATTTTGGACAACATTTGTTGACTGAAAATGTGTGCTTTCTCCGTTTTATCTTTCATACCCAAAACATATTTAATCCGTGTAAAGGCTGTTATTTGTGTTTTATAGGACTTGGATCGAGGTCAGGAACGGACCAGATTAAACGAGGATAATAGGAATAAGGAGGAACAAGTCTTGGAAGGAATTTACTAAAAATAGGAGAAGTAAGGACTAAGTCACAAGAGGCAACCAAGTCAAGACCACTAACTTCCAAGTGGACGTTGAGGGATTTCTGATCAAACTGGAATACTATAAATGTTCCCAGTAGGATATTCAACGTAGTGCAGTGCAGAAAAAAGAATAACTTGAAGAGACAACTTCAAACGTTATTTAGAGCTATACTCTTATCTCGTATTCTCCGTTATGCTTATATCTGAGAGATCATTATTAGGAGAGATTTACGAGGGTTGCCTGTCTTTAGCCTAGATTAGTTTCTTGCAAAAGCCGAAGGATCTTTGCAAGCTTTTAGTTTTTTTAGGCTTTTTTTTACTATCCTTTTTATAGTTGTTTTGCCGTCCATTGCTATTAGTGGATTTTTCGCCTTGAGGCACGCAGCAAGATTATTTACTTGCTGCACAGAATTCGCATCTCGTGTTTATCGCTTTCGAAACTAAGTTACATATTCCGCTGTGCACTCTAGTGTTGGATCCAGTGTTAACCCAACATTTCATCCAACATTAGTTTACAACTTAGTACATTTTATATCCATATTAAAAGGGACCCCGTCAGAATACATCCAAATTTTGTTTTACTTAAACGTTTTACTTGGAGAAGAATGAGAAAAATTGATATACATTTTGCTAATTATATCACAATAAAAACTTAAATTAAATCACATATAAGAAAATAAAATACGCGACATACGTCGTTCGGCTCATATCATCATTCGTTTATTCTGTTTTTAATATGCAAAAGAAGACCTTTCTATTTATTAAATACACTAATGAGGTTACTTATTTCTCCCATTGCAGTCGAATCCTACAACTTTTCCCAATAAGGTTTGGCCTTGGCCAATCAAAAATCTTTTACAGTTCGTTACCTCGTAGCTCATCAATCATTATTTTTTTTCACCATCCACGCACGTTATATATTAAATAAAAATATGGAATGCTCATATAACCGGTCATGGATACGAATATAAATCCATGCATAAGATTATAGACGAAAAAATAAAATATGACCCCCGAAGCAATAAAATAAATAGTAACTTAGGCATCTTTTTTTTTTCTTTCTAAAAACCTTAGGCATGTTGTGATTTGTGAATGTGAATTTAGGGCTTCATAACTTTCCAAAGTACCTCACGGGAAATTCTCTCTCCAATAATAATAGAGCCATAGTCATCTATACGCAAGAGCCCACCTCATAATTTTTAAATTTAAAAAAAAAATATACATAATAATAGAACCAATAAAGCAAAATGTTCTTGATGATGATGAGACAGAAAAAATCAAAAGTCGATCGCCACCAACAATAAACAGCACCACAAAAAAAAGACTCCAACAGTAATAATCTCTCTCTCTCTCTCTGTGTTTATACGCAGTGAGTGTTTGGTCTCGTCTCAATCTTCTTAAATGTTACTGCTCACAACTACACATCTCTTTCTTCTCTTCCCTCTCTGTACTCTTTGTCCTCTGCAACCACACTTCTGCCATGGATTGCAACCTTTTTCTTCAATAGTCACTCTCCATAACCATAACTAATTTCGGCTCATCTTTATCCTTCCCTTTTTTTTTTTCTTGTTCAGAAGAATTTAAAGGGAGACAGTGCGCAGTGATTTTGCTCAGTTTTTGTTCATGGAGTACATGGCATTGGAAGCTGATTAAATAGAAGAAGAAGACGAAGGCCCCATCATACAAATTATATCACTTACAGCAAAGACAAATCTTTTTCTCCCTGTCCGCAAAATTTTTATAGTCTCTGCCATTTAAAGAATTTCAGTGAGACCCCACTTGCCCACTTTTTTCCTTACAACCGTTGTTCATATTTATCTTCAGAGAAAAACCTAATCTTTGATAGAGACGCACTGATAGTAAATTTCGTTTCTTTCTTGTGATAAAAACGGAAGCCCATAAATTATATGCATGTAAAGATCGATTCTTTTTAAGTTAGTATAGAGATTTGTCGTTTCTCCTGATTCGATTTGAAGAGCAATAATATATAAAGATGACATTTTTTTTCATGTGTAGTTGCTGAAAGAATGTTAGTAAACCCTCAAGAAACATAGCGAAGGAATCTTTTGAGAAAGTTATCAGCTGTGGCTTCTCACTGGGTAACGACAACCTCGTCATCATCCTCCGTGGTCGGGGACCTCTCCTTAGGCTTCAATGCCACCGTCGGCGGCGCTTCCGCGACCGACTCCGCCGTCCCATGGCCGTCCTCAGCTGCGGCGAGGCACATCAACTGCGGTCTCCCGCCGGAATTCTTCTTCGTGGCGCCGTCCCCAGCCACGCAACCCGCCGCCGCCATCAGCTTCGATCCTCACGCACTGAGTGTGATTCCTCTCCTAACCGCCGCGCCTATCGGCGTCACCGTGCCCGACGATCACCACCACCACCATCAGTTCTTGAACAGCGGTTCTTCAAGGGGTTACGGCGTAAAGAACACGAAGCACGCGAGCCTCCTCGGAGATCCCCTCCACCACCATAATCACGAGGCAAACGCAGGCATCTCGACGAGCGGTGGCAACAGCGGTTCCATCGGCGGCGGAAGTACCTGTCAGGATTGCGGAAACCAGGCGAAGAAAGACTGCCCCCACCGAAGGTGTCGGACTTGCTGCAAGAGCCGAGGCTACGACTGCGCGACGCACGTGAAGAGCACGTGGGTCCCAGCCTCGAGGCGGAGAGAGCGTCAGCTCATGACTACGGCAGCTGACGGCGACAACAACAACAACACAAACGCCGCGTCGGTTAACTCTCAGTCTACCTCCGGCGTTAAGAAGCCTAGGCTCGGCGGCGCTTCTCAGACAACAACCACCGCTTCTCATACTTCGACTTCCAACACGACGCCGCAAAGGAGCTTCGACACTAGTTCAAGCCATCAAGGTGCGTTTTTTCAGCCGTAATTTGTCTCAAAATCTTCCCTTTTTTTTTATATCATTGTTATATACAATCTAATTCATCATGGGTTTCTTGTCTACAGTTTCATATTAATTTCAAAAAGGGCTTCATTTGATTTTCTTGTCAAATTCAAATTAATTTCATGTAGCTTCTCGTGCGATCAGAAAAAAAAAAATAATTCATCAAGGGTTTTCTCTTTCAAATTTCGTTCCTTGTCCATAATTTCATATTAATATCAAAAGGGCTTCCTTGAATTTGTTGATCGAGAAGGATACGATGTTGGGATTTTTTTTTTCTCACTTTATTTTTTTGGCAATAGATGCGAGTTTCAAAGATTCTTTACCAGGCCAAGTGCGTGCGCCGGCGGTGTTCAAGTGCGTGAGGGTGACGTCGCTCGAAGACGGCGAAGACGAGTACGCCTATCAAGCTTCGGTGAGAATCGGCGGACATCTCTTCAAAGGTTTTCTGTACGATCAAGGCGTCGAAGGAAGGGACACCGGCAATAACAGTGCACTACCGAACATTTCCGAACTCCACCTCGGCGGTAGTAATAATAACAACCACGGTGGTTCTTCTTCGTCTCCGATTCTTGATCCTCCTCCGCCTGATGTGTACGGAGGTGGCGGTGGTGGGATGCTTGGAGGACCTAGTTATGCTAATATCCCATGAATTGAAGTTAAAACACACTTTTCTAAGTAGCTATCGTATAATACTTAATTGTTGGAAATGGAATCTTTATCTAATTGTTTCCTCAAATTTCTAACACCGGTTGTTAACTTTTGGTAGACTAATGTTTGCTCGAGAACCCTAATTTCTAGTTTCGTTTTAGGGTTTTTTATATAGTTTTTAAAAGTTCATATTTTTTTATATACTTAAATATGCTTCAGATTAAACTCGAGCGAGGGTTTATATCTTCATAAAGAAGATAGGTAAAGCAATTAACATGTAACGTGTGCTTTCATATATGAGCACACCACGCATCACTCATAATTATTCTTCTTTTTTTTGTCTTGTCGACCCAATACCACCGCATTTTTTACCTTTCGTTATATAGTTTTTGCGTTGACACTATCAACATAGTTTTTAGACTTCGAGTAATTCGGATCGAATTTGAACCTTCAATTTTAGTATGACTTGAATTTAAGTTATTGAGGATGCGAAATAACTCTAAGACCGAGCTTGGATTGAAAAAAGTACTTAGTGTGAAAAGAAATTCGAGAAAAAATGACTTTATAATAAGTTATCTTTCGTTCTCTCGTCATTTGACTAGATATAAATTTACGCTATATTTTCTTTTATTAATTTTCGTATCGATTTATTCAATCAAACACAAGTTATTTTCATTTTTATTCCATTTTTGCTTTTCCTATCAATTTCCTTTAATCAAATTAGGTTAATTTAAGCAAAATTAATCCTCCTAATTGGAGAATTTAAATGGTTTATGTAAATTGATTGATGTGTGTATGTTGTTATATCTCTATCTTTTGGTAGAAATGTCAGGGATAGTGTATTATCTTATGTGGGCTTTGTATGTATTGCATGTAATAAGCCGTAAAAATACAAGGAATCTAAGCAGGTAACAATTATTGTTTTACTACTTTAGGTTTCGTGTTGTTGGTGTGATGTCAACATCTCACATATACTACTGAAGAACTTCTAGCACGGAAGGAGATAAACTTTCGGCTCTGAGTGCAAGTTGATAATTCATATTTAATGTTTTGTCATTCTCAAGTTACTCCAATTAATTATTTATTTTAATTGTACGAGGTTCTAATTACTGGGGTGGTGTGGATATAAAAGAAGAATGCACTATGAGATTATTTATTTATTTATTTGTTAAAATTAACCCTTTGTCAAAAATTGATTTTTTAGGTGTTTATTGGTAGATCAGGGGGATATTTATCTATATATATACTTTTTTTTAACGTTGGTCGTAAAATGTCTGTTGAATTTGATATGGTAATGTGGAATGCACATTTAGGACATTATTTATTTATTTAATATTCGAACATTTTTATATACATGTTTATTTTTTGGTTTGAAGTTTACGCATGGATTCGCTTATGTAACATTGATATACTTCAACCTTTTGTTTTATTTTTGTAATAAGAGGACAAACAACATAGCGGCGGTGTTTATTTGACATGTAAAGAATGGAGCATCGATATCTTGTAATAATTCTTGCTGAAAATATATTATTATATTCCGCTTATAAAATGTGAACACGGACTTTCGGCTAAATGTACTCGTAGAAATTTCTAAACGTTGCTTTGTTTCCGTTTAGGGAACAATCCCCGTGGGTAATCAACTAATCTAAATATTAATTTGACTTTAATATATTCTTTTTCGGACATATAATATCAAAAGACATTCTTGTCTTTAGCATGTAGTCGTAATTTTATATGTTCGAAGCTTATCTTGGGTGTCACATGGCAAAATCTACCGTTCTAGATTTCATGTGACATGTTGGGTCAGTGAACCATCAACATATGATATAACTTTAGCACATGAGTAGATGATTTGGGCGATTTTCATCGGCTTTTAATATATTAGAAAAAAGTTTGTTTTGTTGGATATGATTTAAGGATGATGCCTAAAAAAAATTTCAGTTTTACATATACTTGTATTAAATAGAGAATGCAAATATGTAAGTATCATTTTACTGTTATTCAGTGTGAAAATGCAAATATATTTCAAAGAATCATGTTCATAAGAAGGGATATAATTCTATATTTTATTCCTAACATGCAACCTCATAATATATATAATGAAAATATAATATCTATAGTTACTATAAATATATATATATATATATATATATGTGTGTGTATGTGAATGTGTGTAGCAGTTCGATGTTTTCTGATGCATTTGGAAAATTCATGAGCTCGGGAAACATTTCTCTGGGGAGGTTTTACTTTTTGGTAGCTATGTGTCATATCTCTTTATGATCACCATAAAATATCGAATCATCACATCACGTTATTTATAAAATAACAATATCAAAGTCGATTGTCATACGAGATTTTTTCCTCTTATTATTAGTAAATAATATTATCTGTTACGTTTAGTTATGGTATTCTACGATGAAAACTCCAAATGATATTGCCGTTTCTTGAAGGAAGAAATCAAATGCTTTATTGTCACGTTAAGTTATATTTATATAATTTTAGTTATTCATATTGGGAAAAGGATATCTGATTTTCAACGTCTGCCATAATATGCGTACGCAAGTTGCTTGAATTATTAAACATTGCCCGTCAACATTTTCTTCCGGAAACTTTGCATTATGTTTCTCACGTTTTAAGAAAAAAGAAACAAACTTGGATTGGAATGATTGATGCTATTTATCAATTTAATATTGTATATCATGTGGCTAATGACGGGTTTTTCTTTTCTTTCTTTATTATATTATAATTTTTTTGAGAAAAAAATAGTAATGTACGGGCTACGGTCCAAATATGTATTAATTGGTTCTTTAAACTCAATATATTTTTTATTATGTAATTGTCCTCCAAAAAATGGTAAAAATCTAAAATGACCCAAAATTGGATTAATTGGGCCCAGTTAAGCCCAAATACAAACGGGCTGGTTCTTAATTCACAGAAGCCAACAGCGAGTTAGCTAAAAGGACAAACCTCAATGTGGTGGCGTCGATGCGGCGGTTCTAATCTCCTGGGACGGCTCTCACGCGGCGGTCTCACGGCGAACCCTCACCCGCACCCATCCGGCGCAAGGCACGTCATCACCGGAGCTTCTTCGAGGCCCAGCCTCTCGATATGGCGTCGGAAGAAAGAGATGGGAAAGGAAGGCCTAATGGTCGCCAAGGAGCTGAAGCGCCTGCAGACCGACCCGGTCCGGTTCGACCGGTTCATGAGGAGCCACGTGTCCCGCCTACTCAAGTCCGACCTCGTCGCCGTGCTCGCTGAGTTTCAGCGCCAAAACCTCGTCTCCCTCTCCATGAAGGTCACAACAAATTTCCCCCTTTTTTCTTCCTCTATTTGATTTCTGAATTTTTTTTTCTTCCATAACTGCCGCGAGATCGAGGCAACACAAATTGAAGAACAATTGATAGCTTCAATCAATCGTCCCCTAGTTCTTCTAAAAATGGGCTTTTACCCGATTAAAAAGTAGCTTCACCATACCTAGTGTTGCCCAACCGCCGGTTACGGTTAACCGGCGGTTGCCGGTTAAAATGACCAACCGGCGTCAACCGGCCGGAGACGATTCCCGGTTGGCCGTCTCCGGTTGCCGGTTGACCAACCGGCGGTTTGACCAACCGCCGGTCAAGGGTGTCCGGCGGTTACCAACCGCCGGATTTTTTTTTATTTTTTTTTAATTTTTTTTATTTTAATTTATAGTGTGTAAGTGTATTTCGATAGTTTTCGACTTTTCGGGACACAATTATTTTTTTTCGGTATATAACAAGGGTTTCGATTTAAAAGTTTTAATCGTAATAAATTAATTTTATTACAAAAACAAAGTTACATTTACAATTAAAATTTACAAAGTCGAAAATACAAAGTAAGAAAAAAAAATTTATTCGCCATTTGCCAACGCCAGTCGATAATCGGTTTCTGAAAAAAAATATACAATAGAAGTTAGTTAGATAATAATTATAATATTCTTTTGTACAATCGCCATTAAAAAATGAAATTAGTTTTAAGGACTTATCTTTTTCGGACTTGTCGTTGGCTTAGATGTCGTCACGCGAGCGATTTCTTGGAGACGTTGGCTGAAAAATAAGATTGTATGAGTAAGTAATTATTTAAAAATATAAAATAAAAAATTAATACAATGAGATTAGTATTAAGGACTTATCTTTTTTCGGGCTTGAATCTTTCGCCATTTTCGGATATTCTCTACTCTCTACTCTTAGTCGTCCCCGTCCCCGCCATTGCCGCCGCCACCACTAGAACCGGTACCGGTGGTGTCGTCGAATACGTCGTCGTCCGAATCGGTATTCGTGGCGTCTTGTGTCCGATGTTCGGCTCTCGTCCAATCATCGAGAAGGCATTGGTATTCGACGTTTTCTACCGTCAACCTCGAACGCCTTTCACTTAACGTTAAGCCGCCCATGCTAAAAGCTTGTTCAACCGCGACGGTTGAAATTGGGACGGCAAAGATTTCCCTAGCGATCTTCGCCAACGTTGGATACGTTGCGACATCTTCGACCACCATCGGAGGACGTTGAACTGATCTTCATCCTCGGCGAACTCAAAAGTGGTCGACAAGTAGTTTTCTAACTCTATGAACGGGTTCGTCGACCTTTGGCGTTTGCTCGTGTTGAGGAGGTTGTAGTAGGAGGTTAAGCGATCACTACCGCTAGCACTACTACTACTAGTGGATTGACCCAAACTCGATCGAGTTGGGTCTTGGCCACTATCGGTCTTATACGCTCTAAAGACTGCCTTTAGAGCGTCATACCCTACATTCCTAACTTGAATGTGGTAGCCATCGGGGAGGACACTAGAATTAGCCGCTATGGACTGGTAGTATAATCCTAGAAAATTATCGGTCCCCTCTACGCGTAATCTGGGGTCTAATATCTTCGCAATGATGAAGATATCGGGTAGATCCCAAAAGTACTTCAGCCATTTAGCTTTCATGGCTAAAACGGTCGGACCCGCAATCTCGTCATTTACAAACCCGTTTAGAATGCATGCGACTTTAACGCAATGATCTAATGCCAAGATAGATGTCGGGTAATATATTCCCGACATCTCCCTCGTGGCATCGTGAAATACTTGAAGTATTTCACATATGCCGTTGCATCCGTCCCACATCGTAGGATGTAATGCTACCCCGAATTCGGGGTTTTCGTCGTAGAAATCGCTCAAGGTATGGTGATATTCGTACGACGTCTCCAACATCTTATAGGTGGATTCCACCTGTTGGGTACATCTAAGGCAAACTTCTTGGGCATGACACCCAAACTTCTACAATGACGCTTCCACTTCTTCAGTACAGAAGAGTGGCGCATCATGTAACTAATCGCCGTTCGTATCGGCGTAACGTGTGTCTTTAGATGCGTGAGTGCGTCCTGAACACATAAGTTAAGTATGTGGCAGAAGCACCGGACATGAAAGAATCGGCCGCCAAATGACGGTCGACAATACTTAATCAAATCTTCAATGCTCGCGTTATTAGCGCTAGCATTATCAAAGGATACCGAGAAAATCTTCTCGAGTATCCTATATTCCGATAAGATACTCCTAAGCTTAAGTGCGATGTTTTGAGCTGTGTGTGCTGTGTCAAATTCCCTATACGCAATTAAGCGTTTCTGTACTTGCCAAGAGTCATCAATCCAATGGCATGTAACGCCCATGTAATGATGATCTTGCCAGTGATCGCTCCATATATCGGAGGCAATGGATACTTTACACTCTAAATTTCCTAATTGATCTACTAACTCGCGTTTATACGCGAGTACGTCTTCCTAATGTCTCGCGTAAGGGTGCTACGTGAAACTTTCTTCGCTTGAGGGTTATACGACTTTCTGATCCAATCTTCGTAGATCGGATCGTCGGCAAACCGAAAAGGAAGATGTTTCGCGCAAACAAATTTTGCAAATTGTTTGCGCGCAACGTCTTCGTTGTACATGAACAAAGACGTCGGACTCGCACTGGGTCCTTGTCCGGTAGCGGACGAACCCGTACCCGTAGCCCCGTGCATTTGACTTTGACTTTGACTAATTCCTATCTTAGTAGGATGTTTTGAGCGGACATGGCCGGTAAAATTGCCATATCCGCCCCCCTTCCTAAAGGGTACTCCTTACCACAATAATTACATATAACTCTAAAAATATCTTTATTTTCGGTCGGTACCTTCTTGAAGTGTACCGCGAAAATATCCGAGCGTAGGGCGGCGGCGGCATCGAAATTTCTTCCGTTTGGTCCCGTTGCGTGTTGCTTTGCGTTCCATCCATGTCCGAGCCGAGTACGTCACTTAGGTCGAGCAAAATTTCGGGGGAGTCGTCATATTGGTAGTAGTCATCTTGCGATGAACTACCAACAATCTGTTTCCCCCTAGATCTCGAACTCGATCCTCGACCACGGCTATTCATATCTAAAATAAAAGGTTAGAATAAACGTTCGATAAAAAAAATGTGTAAACTTACGAAAAACGAGGCGAGTGAAATTCGGAGCGCCGTGTAGTAGAGCCGGGCGGGGATTGATGAGCGTAGTAAAGCCGAGCGGGGAATGATGGACTAGTATTTTAATTAGTTTATTTTTAGTTCGTGGACTACAACTAGACTGAGAATTACGCGTTTTGAGAGTGAATAATTGAGAGAAAGAGATAGAATTGAGTTGTGATTTTTTGAAGAGGGGTGGGGGGGTATTTATAATTTTTTTTAGGGACTAGCCGTTGCAACCGCCGGTTGCAACGGCTATTTTTTTAATTTTTTTTTTTTTTTCTAACTGTTACTTTTTTAAAATTTTTTTTATATTATATATCTATTTATATATTAAATATATTAAAAAAATAAATAAATAAAAAGGCCGGAACCGCCGGTTGACAACCGGCGGTTTGCGGTTTGGGAAAATCCCAAACCGCCCGGAACTGGCCACCCGCGGTTGCCGGATACGGTTGGTGGCCGGTTCCGGTTACAAACGGGAACCGGCGGTTGAGAACCGGCGGTTGGCCGGTCGGAACCGCCGGTTCCGGTTGTTTTTTGCCACCACTAACCATACCTTCAATACCATATTCTTCAATTTAAGGGTATTTTTATCATTTAATGGAATAGTTTTAAGTCCACTATTCAATTTAAGGGTATTTTCGTCATTTTATAGGATAATTTTATGTCCGCGGTCTTCAATTCAATTTAAGTGTATTTTCGTCATTTTATAGGGTAATTTTAAGTCCATTGTCTTCAATTTAAGGGTACTTACGTCATTTTATAGGGTAATTTTCTACTGTGTAAATGGATCTCATGCTATATACAAGGGGTACTCAACCACGGGACTAAACCCTGCCCACCAAACTACCCTTAAATTAAAGGGTATTTTCGTCATTTTACATGAAAATATTCTATTGAATAAACCGGTCTCACACCGTATATAAGGGGTACCCAACCACTGGACTACACCCCTCCCACCAACCCACCCACGCTCCGTGCTTATCACATCTGTTTCTACACGAGGCCCAATTAGTAAGGGTACAACAGTCATTTCACATTCGTGGAGGCACTTTTTTAAAAAAAAAAAAACCTATCTGACGGAAGTCTATTCACCAAATTAATCCCCCGAGGCAGCTATACAACATCGTCCGCGGCGAAATCTGGTACAGGCCCGACATGTACTTGTACCGCGACATGCTCGTGATGCTCGCCCGAAACAAGAAGATCGAGGAATCGAGAACCGTGTGGAGCGATCTGAAAAAAGAGGAAGTCCTTTTCGACCAGCACACGTTCGGGGACCTCGTGAGGGCGTTCTTCGACGGGGGACTCCCCGAGGAAGCGATGCGCGCGTACGAGGAGATGAGAAATTCGCCGGAGGTGCCTCTCTCGCTGCCCTATCGGGTTATATTGAAGGGCTCGATTCCGTATCCCGAGCTGAGGGAGAAGGTGAAGGACGATTTCCTCGAGCTCTTCCCGGGCATGGCCGTGTACGACGCGCCGGAGGAAGATTTTTTCGACGACGACGACGACGGTGGAGAACGGAGACGGATTTGTGGCGACGACGATGATGATGTGCGGGTTTTGTGACTTTTCGGTCCGTATGTAATGCGAATAAGTGTTTGTTGAAATTGATGCACCAAAATGCAAGGGAATAGATGTTGAAAGTTTTGGTTTGGGCTTTTCTGAAATCCAAATTTAAACGGGAAAAGAAAGAATTTGCTGGCCATTACAATTTCGAATATTGAGCGAACGCTGAAAACAAAGAGGAAGTTTTTTTTTTTTTTTTTTTTTTCACTTTGACTTCGTTTTCTTCTCCCATGTGATATTTTTGAGGCATCTATCTACACACAAAGCCCGCAAGCTGGCCTTTTTTCCTCTCAAAGATTGAAAAACAGTACCAATATCTGCAAATTTTGTAGCTATGTAAGGGTATTTCAATGAACTTCAAAAGTATGTTATGTGGCTGAATTTCTCAGATTTTGGAGACCTTTCTTTCATTGGCTCTGAGTGAAATAAGCAAAAGCTATCTTTTTTCCGGTAATAAATCTAATTCAATTCCCTTATCAAGCTTCTCCTGTTTATAGTCTCATCGAATATCTTGAGCATTTCGGTGATGAAGACCCCAAACGATGATCACGATAGCGATGTGGAGAACGGGAGGATCGAAAATGGTAGAGAAAAGTTTCCGAGGACTAAAAGCAAAAGACGAAGACGTAATCAGGCCCTATTATCGGGGCTCGCGTATTGTTCTTCTTCGTGCGCCATGATTCTTGTCAACAAGTATGTCCTCTCCAGTTACAATTTTAATGCCGGCATCTCTTTGATGCTTTACCAGGTTATCTATAATAAGATCTTTTCTTTCTCATTTTTCAGCTGCATTTGTCTTAAGATTAGTTTACGAATTAAGCCTAGCTTGATGAAACCATTGATTCGTTGCAGAATTTTGTCTGCATTGTCACCGTTTCCGTTTTGCGTTTTCTCGGGATTATCGCCACCGAGCCGCTCACGTGGAAACTAATCAAGGTCTGGCTTCCGGTGAACGTTATATTCGTCGGGATGCTGGTCACGAGCATGTTTAGGTACCCAAATTTTACTTATCCCGTTAATGTTCGACTTAAAATGTTTTTCTCGTCCTGTAAGGTAAGAGGAGTGACACTTTCAGGATATCCACCTTAAGGGGTCGCAGTTTTAGGACACTGACTTTAAAAATCTAACAATTTAAGAACAACAACCGCCAGCTGGACGCCACAACGCCTCTTCCGATGACGTGACTGTCCATTCGGAAGTCAGGTGGGTCCCACATCATACATAAGAGACAACGCGACGTCCAATGGCGCTTGTTGTCCTTAAATTCATGTCAATGTCCTAAAATTGCAGCCTCTTTCAGCTGATCGTCCTGAAAGGGTCACCCCCTTAACTTGCTGGACGGGAAAAAAAATCGGTAAGCCAAGAGCACGGTCTCAATTGTTCCAAACGCCTTGAAAATTTTACGCAGTTTGAAGTACGTAAACATCGCTATGGTCACGGTTCTGAAGAACCTAACCAACGTGATAACCGCGGTCGGCGAAACGTATGTATTCGGCAGTCGCCACGACAAGAGAATTTGGGCAGCTATTTTCTTAATGGTATGTTTATCTATAATCTCTTGATTGATCGATTGATTGGTACTTCACTCGACAACACGAATACCGCAGATCGCCTCAGCCGTATCGGGAGGATTCACAGATCTGTCCTTTCACGCGGCTGGCTACGCGTTGCAGCTCCTCAACTGTTTTCTCACATCATCGTATTCCGTAAGAAGTTCGACGGTTGAATTTCATTACCATCTCGGTATCTCTTAGGGTGTGTTTGGTTTGTGGAAATTAGTAGGGAAAGGAAAGTGAAATGGAAACTAGTTTTTATATTTGGCAGGTTGAGGAAATAAGTAAGGAAAAGAAAAGTTAATCTAATTAAGTTCATACTTAAAACTAACGAAAACTCATTCCTTCACCAAATGGTACGGAAAATGAAAGAAAAACTTATGAAAATCATCTTCTCTACGATTTTCTTTTGCACACTACTTTCTTAGTTTCAAACACATCCTTAACCGTTTGAGTTGCAGTTGACTCTGCGTAAGGTCATGGAGACCGCGAAACAAGCCACCAAATCGGGAGAACTGAACGAATTCTCCATGGTCATGCTCAACAACAGCCTTTCTCTGCCTCTCGGGATTTTCCTCGTTATCGCCTTCGACGAGATCGATTACCTCGTGCAAACGTGAGCAAAAGTTTCCATTCGTGGCTGAAAATAAAATCGAACGTAAAGTAAAGAGCTCTATAGTTACATTGCAGGCCCCTCTTAAGGTTGCCAAAATTTTGGGTGGTGATGACATTGAGTGGATTCTTGGGCTTGGCCATAAGCTTCACTTCCGTGTGGTTTCTTCATCGAACGGGGGCTACCACTTACAGGTCACTTTCTTTTATTTTTCAATGCGAATAATATTTACTTACCTCCCTCGTATGATTTTTCTCTCGGTGTTTGCATGCTGCAGCCTTGTTGGATCTCTGAACAAGATACCTCTCTCTGTTGCGGGCATACTTCTTTTCAACGTCCCCACTAGCTTGGAGAATTCGACTAGCATAATCTTCGGTATCGAATTTCCTTTTTTTGTTTTGAAGCTGTTCTCCTCTGTCATCATTTCATTGTAATAACTTTCTTTGTCTCTTTCTATCTCCAGGTTTATTAGCAGGCGTGCTTTTTGCTAGGGCCAAAATGCGTTGAATACATCTCTTTACTGGTTTGTATCAGATTCATTCGGGCCTAGAATGAAATAAATACGTTATTTATCCGCATTGAACATATTATAGATACACCATGAAGATGTAATAAATAGGCTAAAAAAATTCTTACCTGTGATTCTTGTCGTTGGCCACTCTTTAGAAGTCCCATGATGTTTATGATGAAGTGAAGCAGAGATAGAGTTAGAAAACTGATGGGATGTGACGGTAGTGAAAGAATAATAAAATGTAATAATGTAAGAGAAAAACATAGTTGCTACAACTATCTGAACTGAAAAGCCAAATTCACAGCTCCTCTGACAGTGAGAAGCAAATTCAACAAAGTGACCGAAACTTCAATTCAAGAACTAATGTGACAACAACACACTGTGAACATGAAGGAACTCCCCTCAAAAGCCATGTGCAATATCTGCAACACTTGTCTTCGCAAACTTCAGTTAACACCCTTCTCTTCAAAGCTACAACGTAATCGTGGACACAAAATTCAAATAAGATGAACACCACAGTCCTGTTTCTAACAGCTCAAATCTCCGCAGCAATGGGTGAGTTACATCAATGAAGATCAACTCTCAAAGCACATAATAATGTGACCTTTCAAATGCTATGAAGGCTGACAATAAACACCGGTACATGAAGAATCAACATCCACAGCCCACAAATTAAATCGATCAAGAAGCTTCTGGATTTTTTCCAACTCGGTTTCAGGTAACCAGAAAACGAATTTATACGTGTCTTGATCAACAGCTTCGACTTTGGATACATCGAAACCAATCTTCATATCATCGATCTTCTTATATTTAATGTTCTGATCCTCCAATAGCTTGTGAACCGCATTAAAGAAAATGGGTTCATGAGAAACTGAATCTTTCCTAACTGTGTTCACCATCGAAGCAATATTGTGCATGAAATCATCACTCCAAATCTTCAAAGTGGATGTTGAGCTCCTCATAAACAGAAGCTTAGTATTCTTCCCAAGATATACATCATTTGAAAGGTCACCAACGGGATTAATAAATGAATCACTATTACGAGGAAGCACGTTTCCATCCAGTAACCAAGTGTCATAACCAAGTTCAAGACACTTTTTAATCACATAAGACTTGACAAGGGTTTCTTTCGTAATTTCCAGAGTCAAATCTTGGAAATGGATAAACTTAGATAGTTTGATGGATTCAAAAAACTGGGCAGAATCTATCACGGGGTGTCCTCTTCTTGCAAGATCAAGGAGGAAATCAGATGCCGTACCAATTAAGATGTAGTTACGAATATTCATCCTCTCGAAATGGCATAGCATATTTCTGATAATCGTCTCATGCACTCCATACAAACTCACAAGTAAGATAACCTTACCTTTCTGCACGGATTGAAAGGCAGGTTCAAGATCATTGGAGCTTCTTACAACTCTATCAGTGAACACTTGTCTGAAGCAGAAATCATACCACTTGAGATCTTTCAGAGCATAGAGTTGCAGTAAGTCAAAATCAAGGGACTGTTCATCGAGTAGAGAAGAATCCGGTCCTGCCGTTTTACCGTAATTTACTCCTGCGTCCCTGTGAGAAACACCGAGAGCTCTCTCACGGTGGAAATTCGTGTAGATATTGAAATACCCACGAGAGTGGACGAACTTTATAAACCAAGGAGTCCAGATTTTTTCTCCCAGCTTTTTGTACCATCCATTTGTAACCTATAGATACAAAGGTTTGCAACGATAATGGGATTATGAGTTGACGTCAATTTAGGAGCAAGCAACCAAACAAATAATTCAAGGGTTAAACATTTGTACCATCCCATCTAAATAGGGTTTAATTCCTTTAGCTTTGTGTGCATCATACCACAAACGAAACTCTTTCCATGGTTTTGGAAATAGAAGTTGTCCCCACGTACCAACCAGCTGATATAAAAATAATCGTGCTTCACCTTCTAACTGCATTTTCTTTCCGTGTTTACCTGCGATCAGAAATTAACAAAAAAACCTACTTTCACATAAATTCCACAAGGAAGTTACTTTTGTGTAATGATGAGATCATATGCATAGTACGTAGAAACGAAAAAATATTCATGGAAGCACTCTCACCCTGTAGAGGTATGTGTATGGGAATTGTGGGACAAGAAAAAAAAAACAAGTGTATCTAGGATTTCGACCAGAAGAAGTACCAAAGGTAAAAGCATCAAGAGAATAAATAAAGAGATGATACCAGGCACGAATCTAGGCCTTTGCAATGTCACGCCATAAATGGATGGACTGAAATTCGATGCGTTGTAATAATAGTTCAGGATCGCAGCTTTGAGAAACCTATCACAAAAAACAATCATCAAACTTCAAAGTAACTGAAAAAGAATAGGATGAACTTTCAGATTGAAAATCCATACATGAATGTACGGCTACTGCCTTAGCACAAATCCAACTATCATCCAATGCATCAATCATTAACTTCAAAACTTTCCAATTCAATGAATCTACACATTAGGATACATGAACATGGATTTAGCACAGCTAACAAGTACTGGCCATTTTCAACGGCGCTTAGACTCAGAATTTTGTACTAGAAAAAGATTATTAACGACCATAAGTGTATGAATAACCTATAATAAAGAGGAGAGATCTCGAGATCATCCTCGACGACAAACGCGAACTCACGATCCGAACTCGGCCACCACGCCTCGATCCACTGCGCCTGAAGCCCCACATTATCGCTTCTATAGTGCACGATTTTATCCCCAAATCTCCAATCGAACTTATCCACAAAATCGAGAATCGTGGTCGAAATATTCAAATTCCGGTCGGTGTCCCCCGCCCCACTCAGCTGAAAATGGTCGACGTACACATGCAGATGGACTCTGTCATTTGGATCGTAGTGAGCTGCGGCGATTGAGTTGAGGCAGCGAGTGACCGAATCGTGGCGGTTAAACGCGAGAACCTTGACTATGAGCGTGAAGTTCGGGTTAAGGATTTGGGAATAACGCGGCGGTCCTGTGGCTGTGAGATTGGTGGTGGTGGTGGAGAGAGAGAACAGAAGGAGGGAGGAGAGAGAAAGCGCGGCGAAGAGGAAAAGGTGCGGAATGTATTTCCCCTTTGACGACATGTGAGAACTGTGATTGTCACGAAGACGAAGCTGCACTTGATCTCATTATTCTTCGCCTCCACATTCGACTTGTAAGAGAGAGAGAGGTTGCTCTAATTAATTGGGCTTAGGCCCAATAACTATACAGCAGAGTTGGGCTAAGGCCTAATAACTACCCAACAGAGCTTGAAAGTTGAAACTTGACTTACATTGCTAAATCATTTATTCAAAATCCTCAATGTTACCATTAAACATTCAATCAAATTAAAATAGCAATCTAACTTCAATCGAACAACACAAAGCACTACTCATTATTGGGTGGGAAAAATAACCCAATAAAGAAAATTTGAGAAAAAAAAAAACAAAAATAAACTAGACATTCCCACAATGATACAACAAACTTTTCTCTACACAACTTTCTGCATATCTTCCTCTGTCTTCCAAACTACATCCTCGAGCGAAGTGGAGAGTTTCTTATAGAACTGCATGTAATGAATGATCCACCAAACACACTCTAAGTAATTGTAATTCTTGTGATTTAAAATCATCCAAATAAGAAGACAAACATACCAAGTCCAAGTGAAATTCCATTCTAAAATTAAATGATAGTAACCCACAAGCTTATATGCATGTCATATAATTTTTTGACTGATACCCAACAACAATATATACGTGTGTTGTAATACGTACCTTGTGAAACTCCAAAGTGTCCCCCTTAGCTTTCTTGACCTCAACCATGTGCAAGGAAGGGGCGACCTGGAAAACCTGAGAGAAAGACAAAATCAAAATCAAGAACGTTCGACTCGATAAACGTCTTGTGTTGTCCGAATGTTCAATGCGGGTTAAGTACCTCGGTGGCAACGTTAAGGTTGCCTTTTCTTCCCGCTTTAACGTTCTCAAGCCTCATCTGTCGGGGAAAAAAAAATTGCAAAGTTGAAGGAAAATTGGAGCTATATACACGCGTTTTTGCGATAATTTAATGACGGAATAAGTATGGATTAGTAGAAAAATTTGGTGTCTTACCTTGTAATTCTTCTTTTGAACGTCGAACCCGAGGGGCTTGGCAGCTTGTTCTATCTTCTTGATGATCTCGTTCGCGGGACATTTGGACGTGAACCTCGTTTCCCTCTTGTAGCCCTGCACCCGAGACCGAGCGAGCAAACGAGGCGTAAGAACACATTTCTCTTATTACGTTGTGTAATAGGATTTAATAAGACGGAGACCTGTTGTTCGTCGAATAAATTCCCGAGATTGAGACCTCTGGACATGGAAATCAACTCGAACGCGTTCATCGCCGTTGGCTGCTCCTCTTCCCTTTTCTCGGTCACGTGATGATCCTTCATAAATCATAATTTCGACCAAAATAAGCTTTAGGGCCCGTTTGGTTATAAGAGGTAGGATAAAGGCCCATTATTAATTAAGTAAAGCAGGCCCAATATTATTTATCGGGCCATTCATCCTATCTTATTTATGTTTGGCCTAGAGATCTAATATCGAGCTTGCTCATAATAACAGGCCGGAATAAACAAACCAAACACTATATTACATACTAGTATTAATATTATATGGCCTAATAGAGGAAAGCAAACGGGCCCTTAGACTATTACTAATAAATTGAGTTTATCAATCATTATGTGGCAAAACGCACGCACCTCGGAATCCTTAAAAACGGCCTCCACATCGTCTAAATTAGTTTCTTCTTTCTCGTCAAACACGGGCGGCTTGTAACCTTTTTTAAACCACTTGTCCTCCAAAATACCGGGGATTCTAACACGCTGTACAAAATAAATATATATTTTAATACGTACGAAAATTAGGAAAAAAACAAAAAAAAAAAAACGGGAGGGAATGATTAGAAATTGAGGGCTTCATCCTAAAACCTATTTGGTGAGAGGTGAAGTTGCCTCTTTGATATAGTAATTGAGTCGAGTGAACTGAATTATCCGATGTGGAATAGAAATCTCATAACGCCAACTCACGTGTGGCATGCCTGAGCCCTGACACGTGGACATATGAATCGGCTGACCTGACCGCGATAACACGCAGATCGAACCCGCTCTGATACCTTATTAGAAATTGAGAGCTTCATCCTAAGACCACCAATTGGTGACAGGTGAAGTTGCCACATTGATATATTAATTCAGTAGGGTGAGTCGAATTATCAGATGTGGGATAGAAATCTCAACACGAACGGGTTTAGTATTCTTGCACGAATCAAAGTAACACCTACGATTATTACAAGGGAAGTCAATATCATGCTGCGTGTAATAACATGACTTACTTTCAGAGGATTTGGATTGAGGATTCGCGTGATCAATTTCATGGCATCGAAAGAAATCCAAGGCGGAGATGTGAATTCGGCATTAGATATCTGGAGAAGTCACATAATGAAGTTACGAGTCGAATTCGTCGTATGTTTCCAATCTGGGACCCACAATGTTAAATATCGTAAATTAATGGACCGATGTTGCTAATAAAGGCTTACTTTCTTATATAGGTTCATAAGATTGGAATCATCGAAAGGTAAGTAACCCGCAAGCAGAACGAAGAGTATGACTCCACAAGACCACAAATCCGCGCTTGCTCCATCGTAGCCGTGATCCTCGAGGACCTTAACACATTATATATTATTTTAAAAAAAAATTCATAATATAATATATGTATACATATATATATATATATATATTCTTTTTGCTTATAGATTTATACCTCCGGAGCAACATAATTCGGAGTTCCACAAGTAGTATGCAGCAAGCCATCGTCCTGCATAAATCAATACACATTCCATCAAAATTTCATATTTTTCAATAGAAAAGATTGAATTTAATTTTGTAGCCATTCATTTATTGGAAATTAAAAACACGGGATTCACGAGGTTTACTTTGATTTGCTGCGACAGAGCACTCAAACCGAAATCGGAAACTTTTAGGTTTCCAGCTGCATCGAGGAGTAAGTTCTCTGGCTGCGTCGCGTACAACATTCGAATCAATAAAATCATATAAATATAAGTAAATATATGTGTATATATATATATATATATATATATATATATATACCTTGAGATCTCTGTGGAAGACACCTCTGCTATGGCAATAATCAACTGCATTGATAAGCTGCTGGAAATATTTCCTAGCTTCATCTTCTTTCATTCTTCCATGATTAACCTTCAAGGTCACATAACTTTCAGAAATCGCGCTTTCCCCCCCAATAATTCATACGATCACTAAATCAAACCCCCAAAAAAAAAAGAAAAAAAGAAAAGAAATCTTACAATTTTGTCGAAGAGCTCTCCACCGGTGACATACTCCAACACAATGTATATCTTTGTCTTGCTCGCCATCACCTCGTACAATCTGATGACGTTGGGGTGATTTATCAGCTTCATCGTAGCTATCTCTCGCCTAATCTGCACCATTTATGTTTACGATTTTAACAGTAATTGCTCCAAAAAAAAAACCCGAAATAGTAAAAAAAAAAGGAATTTTTTCTTTACCTGTTCGGACATCTTGTGCTTGAGGACTTTATCCTTGTCGAGAATCTTGATGGCCACCGGCTGCCCATTGTCGGAGTTTCTGGCGAACTTCACCTTCGCGAAGGTTCCCTCGCCGATTGTTCTTCCCACCTCGTACTTCCCGATTCTGCGCTTCACTTTGTGCCGATTCATCACCAATTTATTCTATTTTTTTTTTTATTATTTTCAGCTTATTTTTTGAGATTTAGACAAGAGTTTCCTGCAATAAATCAGAGACGAAGTGTTACTCAGGCATTGAAGAATAGTGCCCCCTTACAAAATCCACAGAACTAGAGAATAATTTCTTCAGATTCTTCTTATAATCTACTTGAATTCTCAATTCATCTTATCAGGAACGAGTATATTTCTGCAAAAAAATCATCAATAGATCAGAAATCGAAGCTATGAAGAGATAACCCAACTCACTTTTATTGTATATTCTAGATTCAGAAAGTTCCAAAGCTTAGAGTTTTCCAGAAACCCCAAAATAAAAAATAGAAGAAAATTCGACAAAACCCCAAAATCGAAGTTTGAAGCTTGAAGCTAATAAGATAATCCCGGGAAATCTTGCTCAAGTTTCCGCATGCAGAGGATTCACGAAGACGCACACACATACGTAGATATATAGATAGATGGAGATGGGTACAACAAACTATACAGAGGTTCTCTGCAGGAAAAGTTGGTGTGCGTGAATTAATTTTTAGAAAAAATAGAGCAAGTGGGAGAATAGTAACAAAAATTATGGGGAGATGTGTTTTGAAATTTATGTGAAGCTTAGAGCTTTATCGAAGGATTAATCGGAGAAGGCGGAAAAGAAAAGAAGCTGAAAAGCGGCTTTTGGAGAAGGAATGGGTCAAATAGGTAAACATTGGAAAAAGATGGACCAAAGGAGAAAACGAACTTATATCATTATCATTGCATTTCATTTTAATTAAATATTGGCAGCCAAGAAACGGAAGATGGGGGAATATCTATCGTATATAATTCGAGATCTACCTTGTATTTTTTTTTATCATAAAACTCTTTGGATGCTTCGAAGAAAAGGAAAAAACAGTGTGTTGCGGGCGGTAATGTTTGTTGGGTAATCTATGTCGTCACACTGTCTTGTTTTATTCCGTGTTTTCGTTTCATGTTATTTATCACCGGAAATTTTAGCCACAACAAAATTTTCCATAATCAACTCCGAATATATAAAAAAATATAAAGTAGAAAGAAATATCGAAAATTCGCAAATCAGAAAAAAAAAAAAAAAACAGCACCACAGCCGAAGTGGTAGAAAAGCAATGCAAATTAGTTACAATCACATATTTTTTCTACACTCACGTACACCAGAAAGTAATACTGCAAATTTCTTAGGAGATTTTTTTAAAATTAACTGTTAAAACAAATTATGTTTCACGTCATGGTTAAATCAAAATGTCATTAACCCTTCTTACCTCGAGATTAAATATTATAGGGCTAAGTCAATGGACATGAATCATTCTTAATTTTCATAAATTGCTTCGATTTTAAAACATATTTTCTAAAATTGCTTCAATTTTGAAACTTACTCTCCTACAATTCAAACGTTAATTTAAGCGTTATCAAATTGCTTTAATTTGAAATTTTTTATCCTGCAATCAGTTCTTATTATTATGTAGGCCAACCTAACATTAAATATATTAGTAAATTCGGAAATAAATTGAATTTAAAAATAGTACATATATAAATGTATGAAAATAGACTTGTGATGTAAAAGACCAAGAGAAATCAACGATAATACTCGAGAGTTGAGGAGACGTATCGAAATGAAATTAGCACATGTAGAAAGAAGCAGAACATACGCGAAGCCAAATTAAGGAAACATTAGTTGAATAAACTATATAGCTTGTACATAACCTAGAATCAAAATCAAATATATTCATTAATCCAAACGTGCTATAATATTGCAAAAAAAAAAGAGCATGTTCATGATAACCTACCAGAGAGAATAAAATATATATAGATAGCATAACTATTAGGCTGGTATTTCATGAAGCGGTGACAAATTTTAATCATATTTTCGATAATTTTTTTTTAGAAAAAAATATTAATTTGTGGAGCGGGCCTTATTATTCCACGTGTTTTGAGCGCTTATCACTTATCATGTTTTAGGACAGTATCCAACAAAGGACAGATGGGCAGGCACGTTCTCATGTCAGTATTGCAGTAAATGCAAAAATATCGTACGTTAGCTCTCATTGAAAAGCAACGGTTCGTACGTGATTTTACCCTTTTAGGCCCAGCGTCAAACGACATTATCAAAGTCAAATAAATGCAATTGTTAATAATAATTTAATAAACTTTGATTAGCGATGTGTTTTAAGTCCAACGAGGGCAGCCACCGTCCGTATTACATTTGCCTTTTTATTATTATTATTATTATTATTATTATTTTTCCTTTTTTATTATAAAAGAAATATAAATATTCTAGTTTTTTTTATCTCGAGGAGATATGTCGTGCCAACAGCGAACACGAGCATGAGACTAATTCTCACGAATTAATGTAAAAATGATCCAATTTAATCCAACAATAAAGGTCATAGGGATCGAATCGGAATATTCCAACTAATATTGGTTAAATGTCCCAATTATACTTTTTCAAGATATGATGCGGATCTTAGAAGAAAACCATTTTCATTTATGTAAATAGTAACCTTGTACCAAAACAAAAAAATTGAGAAAAAATGTATAAAATTAAAATGATACATGTCAACACAACATCAGATCAAAATTTTGAAAAATTGCGCATCTAAAATTATGTAAAAAAAATTAAATGATGAGAAATGTATTATTCATAAATATATACAAGCGATCACCTAACAAACCGGTGAAGTGGTTATTTAACGTTAATATGATATGACAGTGCCATTTTAGAGGAAGCCATCGAAGGATTGCCAATTAAATGTTTGATTTGTTGATGGAAAATGGATAGGCACAACGCTTTAATCGGAATTAGTTAACCATCACCTGACATAACTTTCAGGTCATTGTCTCTGTCGCTGGCATTATTAGAAGAGCCTTGGATGTATAATTGTGTTTGCATTCCCTTCCTCCTTTGCCCCATAAAAAGATGTCTAAATTATTATTTTATCGTGCATATTTTGGATGATGGCTTTATAATTACAGTTAAGAAAATTGAGGATACTCAAATTAGATATTACTTTAAGAAAGTAAATTTGAAAACTGGAGCATTTGAAATTTCAAAATTTATGACGTTAACCTACCTCAAATTGCTTCAATTTTAAGAATCACTATCTTTAAATTGCAACATTTTATTTGGATTTTCTCAAATTACTTCAATTTCAAAACTTATTTTTTTCTGAAATTAATTGTCCTAAATATACAAATTAAGGCCAAAAAATAAGAAAAGAAAAAAACGACTTGTCTATTATTTGACTAATTCTACGGTACAAAATAGGTAAAATTGCAAAATTAGGTCACTAAGTATACAAATTTTCGTGTAATTATGTTTGATAATTGCAAAAATAGGTCACTAACTTTGTATGTCAAAACAATTTTGGGTCATGAATATGCTTGAGTGGCAGCATCAAGGTCTGAACCAAATTGAGCAAAGGCTGCTACTTCTCGATATTGTGCCAATTCGAGTTTTAAACTTCAATTTTAGGTCACTAAGTATATATTTTTTTGATTTTGGGTCACTAAATTTACATTTTTTCATGTCACTATGTTTATAAAGTTAATACCAAATGAGTGACCCAAAATTGAAAAAAATGTAAACTTAGTGACCCAAAATAGAAAAAATATATACTTAGTGACCTAAAATTGAAAATATGACCCAAAATTGTTTTAACATACAAAGTTAGTGACCTACTTTTACAATTATCAAACATAGTGACCCAAAAAAGAAAACATGTATACTTAGTGATCTAATTTTACAATTTTCCCTACAAAATACTATCAGAACATATTTTTGTGGATTTAAGGTTTCGAAAGTAGAATATGTATAACTTAAATGAACCACGCTCTTACAAGAAAATATTAAAGCTCAAAGGTAGTACCACTCCAATGTCATAGGTTTTCAGTGAAAGGAAAAATCCAATTTTCGCTAAGAAAAAATCTCCAACGTTGCTGCTACCTTCTTGAACCAAAATAACAGATCAATGATCAAGAGAACACGCACGAACTAAACACAGCAGCATTCAGAATCAACAACAAGCAAGGATCCACACTAAACCGTGCTCAAGAAAAAAAAAACAGAAAAAAAAAGACACAAGAACAAAAAAAGCTCACCACATGTCAACAACTTATTGAATTTTTTTTGTTCTTACTTGGCCATCATGATCTTGACGAACTCCTCGTAATTGATCTGCCCGTCCCCGTCCACGTCGGCCTCGCGGATCATCTCGTCAACCTCCTCGTCGGTGAGCTTCTCCCCAAGGTTGGTCATGACGTGGCGGAGCTCCGCAGCGGAGATGAACCCGTTCTGGTCCTTGTCGAACACCCGGAACGCCTCCTTGAGCTCCTCCTCCGAGTCCGTGTCCTTCATCTTGCGGGCCATCAGGTTCAAAAACTCCGGGAAGTCGATGGTCCCGTTCCCGTCCGCGTCCACCTCGTTGATCATGTCCTGGAGCTCGGCCTCAGTGGGGTTTTGCCCTAGGGACCGCATCACGGTCCCGAGCTCCTTGGTAGTGATGCAACCTATCAGGTATAGGGATGAGAAAAATGCCCATTAAAGATCCATTTAACGAAGTCGGGGTCTGGGTCTAAGTGGGTCTACTCATGGTCATCCCTAGTCAGGTAGTTCATGGTTGAGAGATGCTTCAAAGGGGTTCTTTTGAAAAATGGTCGTTGACCCAGTCATCTTTTAAAACTAGCATTGTAGGTAGACAACATTTTTAAGTCAATGGCCTCCAAATTTATGGGAGCAAGAGTCCCGTGCTAAAGGGGTCCCTGAATTCAGGAATTCAGGGGACCCCTTATATATAGCACGTGACCTGTACGGCCGTACTAAAAAAATGTGTGGTAATCAGAAATTGAACCTGAAACCTATTACTTGGATGACTGACTATGCAATCGCATAACAATAAAATTTCGCACCGAATTAGGTTTAAATATCTCAAGGGCCATTGATTTCACAACAAGTATCAAATGCTTCTCCAATGCCGCTGCGATTCAGAGGTAATATCATAGACCATATAATTACCAATCATCTTTGTTCCATTTCGGAGGTAACACGAGTCAAGACAACTAAATTATCTTGAATACACAGAAAAAAGAAAACGCAACCCTCGGTGGTTACATAATTACAGATGCAGCAGCCAATTGTACGATGATGACACTACCGTAACAAATTAAAGAGATAGCTCAATAGCAAGCATATAGGGAACATACAACATCATGAAAATGCACCTATCCATAAAGTTTATTCGTCAAAGACCAGGAAACAAATCGAAATAGCTGGTATCAATTAATTAACAGCTACCGATCCAAAACCACCGTAGTTGCAACACAAAAACATGGAGAGACCATCGAAAACATAATGGAAAAGCAAAAGAAATGGTGAAGCAGCTTCCTTCGAAGATCATCCAACATTTTTGTACACGCAATTCCATTTAACATTGAGATCAATATATTTAAGAGCATAAACAGATTAAAAACCTAATTAAAACACTCGAAGCGCATCAATAGCAAAAAAGACGAACAATCAACATCGAGATGAATGATTTACCATCGCCATCCTTGTCGAACAGAGAAAAGGCTTCCTTGAATTCCGAGATCTGATCATCCGTCAACTGATCCGCCATGTTCCGATGCTCTTTCGAAGAAAAAATAAAATCAGCGTATGCTATGAGGAATTGAGCTCCGCGCGACTTGTGTGTGTCAATGAAAGGAAGGGAAATGAAGTGAAAGTGTAGGGTTAATATATAAAATCGGAGTTTGTTATAAATTTTGTAATATCTATAAATATTTGTAATATCTATAAATCACTGGTTTTAATTTTGGTTTTTTTAAATATTTCAATTCGTGACAACCTTTTCGCTTTCATTGCTTTTGGATTTCCTTTGTTTATAGGGTAGAAATTCCTTATATATTAAAAATTATAATTGGAAATCCAAGCCCGTATAGTGAATTAGGCCCAAATACTAGGATACTTGGACTTCTGTGGTCCTGCAAATTTTCAAATATCTTTTGTATTTTCATCACTGAAACAAAGATGTGAACAAGAAAGTGTTTTTACAGCACTTCTTATAATATTTGTTAATATATTAGATGAAGCAAAATGCAAATCAGAGAAGAAATTCAAAATAGTAAAAGCTTCACAATAATTGGGGTTGTTTGGGAACAATAACACCAGTTTCGAATAGTTTTTAAAAATCGACATTTAGGAAAATAGCCAGTGTTTCAAACAATTACGCCATTATCTTAATTTAATCTCATGCTATTTGTTTATTTCGAGAGAGAATTCAAAAAGGTAATACCTTTTTCTAAAATGGCAATCGTTGAAAAAGATAATCCGTGAATAATGCCAACAAACGAAACCTCTTCATATGACACCGTAGTAAATGCTTGGAACAAGTTAAAAAAAAAAAGGCTGCTCAAATAGTCCAAGAATTAAAAATACTGCTTGCATACGACTTCGCACGGCACGCTTTAACGATCGCCTGTTGCTGCCCAAATCTTTTGACGCTTGTCGCTAGTGTCCAATCCGGTCCCGTTAACCCGGTCCATTATGGACCGGAAAAGGTCGAGGGTATACTGAAAACCGAACCGGGGCGGGTTACTTTGATGCATACGTGGCAATGGGGTGTGTTATGTGTTTTTTTGAAGAGACCGCTGTGGAACAACGGACAATGTAACATGGGGTGCCCTTGGGATTTAATTATTTATTTAAGCATTTTGAATTAATAAAAAAAATTAGCTTTAATCAAAATATAATAAAATATGCATTCACGATTTGGGTTACCATGTTTTTTTACTTGCATTTGACACATTTGTTCCCTCCATCGACAAAAGGATAAACAAGCGAAGATTGGAATATTAATAAGTGTGACCATTGATGAGCTGAAAAATGATAGAAACGACATGGCCAGAAAAACCCCCCCGATAAAATCCTGTCCCATCTCTATGTCCACTCCCTGTCCTATTCTATTATGTTGACAAGTGTTTAAATTTGGCGGGAAATTTTGTATTATTATTTAATTCTTTTCTAATTTTTTAATTAATCAAATCGATCATAAAATCATACTTGTTTCATTTAACTCATATGATAAAAATTAGTCAGTTGAAACATCATGATAAGATGCAATAATGCTATCAATGGTAGTGACAAGTTGAAATTAATGTTAAAAACGATATTTTCATGGGCCCCGCAGGCCCCAGAATCCCGTAAAAACGGGCTTAAAATTAGTCCGTAAAAAATTCGTGATCAGCGTCTGGCGGATATGTTGTTGGTACCAACGTCTACTTATGTACAATTGAATCTAATGGTAGGAACGGCATTTTCATTTGCCGCGCAATTTGCAAAATTCGTAAAATTGGGCTCAAAATCGGTCCATATATAAACGACGTCCGCGTTCGACCATCGAATATGATGTTGCTACCAATGGTAACAACGAATCGAAACAAATGATAGAAACGACATTTTCATGGGCCGCACAAGCCACAAAACCCGTAAAAATGGGCTCAAAATTGGCCCATATAATCGACATGCATGCCCAGTGTCACACCATGCGAATTGAAATTAATGATAGAAACGACATTTCCACGGGCCTCGCACGCCAAAGAAACCCGTAAAAATGGGCTCAAAATTGGCCCATATAATCAACATGCATGACTAATAGTGTCTCACCATGCGAATTGCAATTAATGATAGAAACGACATTTTCACGGGCCTCGCAAGCCAACGAAACCCGTGAAAAATGGGCTGAAAATTGGTCCATTAAAACATCGCGGCCAGCGTACGACCACCGAATATGCCTTTCCTATCAACTTGTAGCCGCGGGTTGTAATTAATGATAGAAACGACATTCTCATGGGCCGCACTGCATGGACCACAAAACCCGTAAACGAGGGCTCGAAATCGGCCCGTAAAAGACGTAGGGATTAGGGTTTAGGGTTTCGCACGTCATATATATATAATAATGGTCACAAAAATACCTATTTGAATATCATATGTCAAGTCAGCGGCAGCTGATAGAGTTTCAGACACGCTCCACTGATTTACCTCTCTCTGTCTCTCTGAAAAACCCTCGGTATGTTTTACTCTCTCTCTCTCTAGAACCGTTTTGGTCCACCATTGTTGGGGGTCTCTTGTGATCTTCCCCGTGCTATATCTGCTGTTTCTCTTCTTGCTGCTTCCTTATCTGGTGCCGCGTTTTGGTCCACCTTTTTTTTTTCGTTTTAAAAAAAAAATCTATTACTCGCGGGCTTGGGATTTTGTGGGCTCCGTGTGCTTTTTCTTGAATGTTTGTCACCCTGCTGCATGCGTGCTTCTTGTTTTTCTTTTTATATTCCGCGATTTTCGTCGTCGCTGGCTTATTTCATTTATGTTTCTGATTTTATTTCTTTTTTTTTATGTTCACTTTATTTTACCGTTTGCAGATCTCCTCAGAAGGCGTCCACGGCGGTGCTTTCTCCGAGCTTGGTGAGCCTCAAAACCCTAGAATAGAAGAAAACTTGCTACAGCTGTGTTTCTGGGTTTGTTTTGCTTTTTTCTCTTAATGGAATGCCTTTACCTTTACGTTTTTTTTTTATTCTGCTTGCAATGCATGGCCTCTAAACAGGTTGTGAGTTTTTTTTTCCTTTTTCATGTCCAACATATTTTTCCTTAGATGAGAACAGATTTTCTTTTTTCAGTCATTTTTCCTTTTTCTTGAACGATTATTTTCTCCATCGAATCTTTCCTTGGATTTTTAATATCTTTTGTTGTCAAAAGTGCTCATGGCTTTCATTGATGGCCTTATATTTCAGTTTTTGTGTCAAACCCTATTTTCCAGGTTCATTATTAATGGTCTCTGACTTTCCATTTTTGGCCATCTTTTCATCCAGCGCCTGTTTCTTATTTTCTCCATCAGCGCCTTCCGTTGACTTTCACGATTTTATAACATTTCTGTGTATATATATGCTGTTTATGGAGATTCCTTTGTTTCTATACTTATTTTATTTAGTAACGTGATTAACTGCACAAGTTTTTCTAATTTCTTCTCGAGCCATATACAGTGAAACCCTGCTATGGATCCCACCAAAAAAGACGGCAATGGCGGCCACGAGAAGCTCCCCCCTCCACCGCCTCTTTCGGAGACCCCAGCCGAGAAAAGACTCGTCGCCCGCGTCCCGATGGCTCGACGCGGGCTCGGGACCAAGGGAACCCGGGTCCAGCTGCTCACGAACCACTTCGGTGTCAACGTGAAGAAGCTCGATGGCTACTTCTTCCACTACAGCGTAAAAAAGCCCTCCTCAGTCCCACTAAATTTATTTTTCTTCGTTACTGTTAAATTTTCTATCATCACGTAGGATGGAGAGACCGTATAAGTTTGATGAGGTTCCTTCCTAAAACCAATTGGTGATAGGAGGAGTGACCCATCAAGCTTATATACTGTTCAATTTTTCTTGTCGTAATCAATGTGGGACATTTGACACATGTGATATTCTTCAAAGTCACATCATTTTTTTTTTTCTGTTCCGATGTGTTTTTAGGTCTCCCTCTTCTACGAAGACGGGAATCCCGTGGACGGCAAGGGAATCGGGAGGAGGGTCCTCGACCGCGTCCACGAGACCTTCGCCGCTGAGCTGGACGGGAAGTACTCCGCATACGACGGAGAGAAGAGCCTCTTCACCATAGGCCCCCTCCCGAGGAACAAGCTCGAGTTCACCGTCGTGCTCGAAGACGTTGCGTCGAGCAGGTATTTTTGCTGACCGCGCTTAACTTAATTTTTTTTTTTTTTTACTTTTTTTTTCTGGGATTAATTTTACATGGCGAATTTATTTTCTTCAGGAAAAATGAGGAAGACATTGCCGAAGATGATGAGAGCAGCAGGAAAAAATCGAAGCGTTGTTACCGTTCGAAGACGTACAAAGTGGAGATAAGCTTCGCCGCGAAAATCCCGTTGCAGGCGTTGGCGAATGCGCTCCGTGGCAAAGAATCTGAAATGGCGCAAGAAGCTATACGCGTCTTCGACATCATTTTGAGGCAACGCGCGGCGAAACAGTGAGTGTGTTTTTTTTTTTTTTGCGAGAATTAGGGCTCTCTTGTTTTCTTACATAGTTTAAGGCTGTAATTTTTGTTTGAAAATTGGTTGTATCTTCCCAGGGGATGCTTGTTAGTGAGGCAGTCTTTTTTCCATGGAGATTTGAGGAATTTGGTCTCCGTTGGGGGCGGAATCAACGCTTGCCGTGGATTCCACTCGAGCTTCAGGACGACGCAGAACGGATTGTCTTTGAACATCGGTGGCACTCTTTTCGTTTTCGGGATTTTACTGTTTGCCTTTTATTTTTCTCTGAGTCTCTGTTTTGCATATCATGACGTAATTATGTATATATTTTCAGATGTAACGACAACTATGACGATCAATGCTGGGCCTGTTATCGACTTTTTGATCGCGAATCAGAACGTGAGGGACCCTTTAAACGTCGACTGGGCGAAGGTGAGACGAACACGGGATTTTATTTTTTTCTTACATGGAATTTGTATGATTAGTGACAGAAAATGTGCATTTTTTTGTAATGAGAGAAGTGGTGATGATGATCAAGAAAACAATATTGGGTTCTTCTCTTCCTCTGTCTTAAACAGGCGAAGAGGACTCTCAGGAATCTGCGGGTGAAGACGAAGCCCGCGAACCAAGAGTACAAAATTACGGGGCTCAGTGAGCGGCCGTGCAAAGAACAGACGTATAAATCCTTAATACATCTTCGTTATTTGATCAAAAGCTTCTGCTGTTATAGATTTTTTTTTTTTTTTTTGTATTTTTTTGGATCGTGAAGATTCCCGTTAAAGCTGAAAGGCGCGGACGGAGACGGAGAAATCGAAATCACCGTCTACGAATACTTCGTCAAACACCGCAAAATCGACCTGAAGTACTCTGCGAATCTCCCGTGCATCAACGTGGGGAAACCCAAAAGGGCTACGTACTTCCCCATCGAGGTGAACGAGTTAAAAACTTTTAAAAAAAAAATATTCTACGTTATAAATTAATTCACGAACTCACAGCTTCTTTCGTGCATTGTGTAGCTTTGCGATCTCGTGCCTCTACAGCGTTACACGAAGGCTCTCTCAACTCTCCAACGGGCTTCGCTCGTGGAGAAATCGAGGCAGAAGCCCGACGAGAGAAAGGCCGCACTCACCAATGTTTGTGTCCTTTTTTTCCCTTTTTTTTTTCCTTTCCTAATGATTCTTTTCTTTCTAGTAGTTTTGTAAGAGAATGAGCCCTTCTTTTTGTCCTCAGGCTCTGAGGATCAGTGACTACGGAGCGGATAAGATGCTTCAAACGGCCGGCGTGTCGATAAATCGAGGCTTCATGCAAGTTGATGGCCGCGTTCTCCCCACGCCCAAGGTGTGTAATTTACGTATAGTTCTTGGGGCGTTGCGTTGAAGATTGAGAAGATATTCTCAATATTTTATTTCAGACACGTCCCATCAAGTTTAGGCTGATTTCTTTATTATATAGCTTTAGACGTGTAATTTTCTTAAATGAGTTGTCATGATTATTCGTACCCAAGACCTCTTTCGCCATCTGAGCTCTGATACCATGTTGAATTACCACTTCACCTAAAATCAGCTGATCTCGTTGCATATAATTTGCAGCTCAAGGTTGGAAATGGAGAAGACTTATATGCTAGAAACGGGCGGTGGAACTTCAACAACAAGGTGTGAATTTTAAATCCATTTGCAGCAGTTTTTTTTATCATTTTATCTGTTTATTTTTCTCCGATATCATTCTATTGTCTCGTTTTGCAGAGGCTGCTCGAAGCTTGTTCGATCGAGAGATGGGTAGTTGTGAATTTCTCTGTGCGCTGCGACGTGAGAGCCCTCGTGAGGGATCTGATCAAAGTTGCTAGGATGAAAGGAGCAGTAAGAAGCATTCTTTTTATTTTTTTCCCTCCAATGAATTTATTTTGATTGCATCTTTTAAAATAATATACATTTATTTTTATGCAGAAAATAGAGGAGCCCTTCGATTCTTTCGAGGAAAATCAACAGTTCAGGCGAGCTCCGGGCCAGGTAAGAGTCGAGAAGATGTGCGAGAAAATGGAGTCGAAATACGGCGCTCGCGACGCGCCGAAGTTCATCCTCTGCTTGCTTCCCGAGAGAAAAAACTGCGATATTTACGGTCTGTATTATATTATTTTAGCATGATTTTAAAATTTTGGAGCACTAATTTTAGCACCATTTTTTTTTTTTGTGAAATTTTTAAGGTCCGTGGAAGCGTAAGAACTTGTCGACCTACGGAGTTGCCACGCAGTGCCTTTCTCCCAACCGCGTGAACGACCAGTATCTCACGAACCTGCTGCTGAAGATCAATGCAAAGGTTCATTTTTTGTTGCAACCCGTATTTTGAAAATTCTCATTTTAGTCCCGTAACTCTGTTTTTCTTTACAATCCCGTACGCAGCTTGGCGGGCTAAATTCTGCGTTGGCTAGCGAGATAAGTTCTTCAATCCCGATGGTGTCGAAGATTCCCACTCTGATCCTCGGGATGGATGTTTCTCACGCATCACCGGGCCAAGATGTTCCCTCGATCGCCGCGGTAAGTGTCCTTTTTATTGCAAGAATTCAACTTTATTAGCAAATTTCTAGGGGGCTTTTATTATATATTTTTTTTCTGGTTAATTCGGTACCCAATTTCGTTATATTTTTCGGAAAAAAAAAAACGAATCAGGTGGTGAGCTCGAGGAAGTGGCCTTCGATTTCCCGCTACCGAGCTTCCGTGCGCACGCAGGCTCCGCGGGTCGAAATGATCGACTCGCTCTTTCAGCCTTCGGGCAAACATGACCATGGAATCATCAGGTGAAGAGAAATCTCTGTGTTAGTTGAAGAAAAAGTATTACTTTTAATTATAATTAATTATTCTTGAATCTACTTCGTTAAATCGTCTCGGGAATTTTGAACATGTATTTGTAACTTGCGAGTCGACCCTATATTTATCTTCGTGAAATATGCACAGGGAGCTTCTTTTCGATTTCCATGATAGCTCCGGGGGAAGAAAACCCGAGCAGATTATCATATTCAGGTAACGAATTTCACCGTTCCATTTCGGTTGTGTTTCTATGATTTTCTTTTACCTTACGCGGATCGTATAAATATTCCAGGGACGGGGTGAGCGAGTCTCAATTCAACCAAGTCCTGAATATCGAGCTTAATCAGATCGTTGAGGTTTTTTTTTTTTTTTTCGAACCCGTAAACTATTTTTTACTTTTATTTTTTTTATTACAACCACGCGTGTCCTCGGTTATTTCTAGGCCTGCAAATTCCTCGACGAGCGTTGGTCCCCGAAATTCGTGGTCATCATTGCTCAGAAGAACCACCACACCAAGTTTTTCCAGGCTAATTCTCCCGATAACGTGCCACCGGGTACGTAACGCGTTCACCATTTCTTAACCATTTTATCTTAATTCGAAGTCGAAATTTTTACACTATTTATTTATCGTTGCGATTTTTCAGGGACTATTATTGACAACAAAGTGTGCCACCCCAGAAACAACGACTTCTACCTGTGCGCGCACGCGGGGATGATTGTACGATCTTTTCTTTTTTTCTTTTTTCGCGTCTCAGAGGTTTTTACGTCACTGTTAAATTACCACTTCACTAAAAGCCTACGCCTGTATCATATTTTTTTTAGTTATATATATTATATTTCTAGCAATCATATTTTTTGAGCTTATAAGTCATTTCCTCGGTAAAATTTGTTTAGGGGACGACACGGCCCACGCACTATCACGTCCTACACGACGAGGTCGGTTTCTCGACCGACGACTTGCAGGAGCTCGTCCACTCCCTCTCTTACGTGTAAGACGGACGGGCCCCACTCTCTTCTTCCACTTTTCTTAGGATTCCGTATATCTTCTAAGGTTTAAATTTTTTTTTTTTTCAGGTATCAACGTAGCACGACCGCGATTTCCATCGGTAAAAATTAAGAATATTTCGTTTTTCGACTGCCGTTGTAGTAAAATTCGTTGTAAGAAGTATATTTTTTTAATGTGTAGTTGCTCCGATATGCTACGCGCACTTGGCCGCATCACAGCTGTCGCAGTGGATGAAGTTCGAGGAGGGAACGGGATCGGAGGCTTCGTCGTCCCGAGGCGGGGCCCGCAGCGTCCCTGCGATGCCGAAGCTCGGCAGAGGGGTGCGGGATTCCATGTTCTTCTGCTGAGGAGTTTGTTACGGTTTTATAAAAACTTTTTTGAACTTTCGGTTTTTTTTTTTTTTTGTCGGAATCAGCACTCTTTTGTGATTTTTCGCTGCCTGGTGATGTTTGGTCGGGTCGACCCTTTTGCTTGGTTTTGTTGTTTTTTGTCGCCCGTTGCTTATGACTATTGCAAACACATTTGCGGGTATTTCTCGGTTTGTTGTTTGATTTGAAGTCTCTGTGTGTTGCTATATGTTAATTTTTACGAAAAAAGATGGTGGAAATAGCAAATTGAGAAGGATTTCGATAAAAGAAATATAAAAATAAAGGAAAATTGTAAGATTAGGTCACTAAGTATACACGTTTTTGTTTTTGGGTCACTATGTTTGATAATTGCAAGAGCATGTACTAACTTTGTATGTCAAAATAATTTTGGGTCATGTTTTCAATTTTGAGTCACTAAGTATATACTTTTCGATTTTAGGTCACTAAATATATACATTTTTCAATTCCGGGTCACTCATTTGGTAATTAACCTTGTAAACATAGTGATCCAAAAATGAAACATGTATACTTAGTGATCTAAGATCGAAAAAACATATACTTAGTGACCTAAAATTGGAAACATGACCCAAAATTATTTTGTCATATAAAGTTAGTGACTTACTTTTGCAATTATCAAACATAGTGATCCAAAAAACGAAAATTTGTATATCTAGTGACTTAATCTTATAAATTTGCCTAAAAACAACAGACACACAGGACCCCGGAAAAACTTCAAAAGGTTGGACGAAGAGAAAGGATTTTGACATTTTTAGTTCCCAGTGTGCAGCCTATGGGCGTATCCGGTTGACATTTTTTCTAGTTACAGTTTTAAGTATTCCTTTCTTTGGTTCGCAATTTTCGAGCTGGGAGGCCCGACCCAGCCCGTATTTCTGTCTAACCATTAACCGGTTGACAAAAAAACGCTCAAAATCGAAAATATTAGGAACTGAAAACTGTAAATCAAAAAAATGTGGGACCAGAGATGCACATAGGCGGAAAACATTGGGGACTACTAATATCGAATTCCCACGAAAAGATCTAAAGTCTTTAGTACAAATAAGTCTAAGGCTAACAAAATAGTTTTTTGGTACAAATCTTAAATTCCCACGAAAAGATCTAAAGTCTTTAGTACAAATAAGTCTAAGGCTAACAAAATAGTTATTTAGTACAAATCTTAAAGTACTTTTAATTTTATTATGTCTGCAACTTCAGATGCTTGCCAAGCATCTCCGAGAATTGACACTCCAATAGTGGAAAAAAAAAAAAAAAACTCCAAGAAAAGGAGGTAAAAACTCCCCAAATCAGGAGACTTGAGGACAAAGCAAGCGAAAAGAAACGAAACACAAAATATGTACAAAAGGAAAAAAGAAAATTGAGCTCTCCCAACCTCCATTAATGGAGGATGGGGAGAAGAGAAGGATTTTATTTTCCTTCAAAGTATTTGCTAGGGAGAATCTGGCGATAGAAATAGCTAATTCCATTTCTCATCTATCAGGAAATCCCCAAAAAATAAAAATACACGTTTTCTATTAACGGCTTTTGAATCCCCGTAAGAGAGAGGCGGCTCGAAGTTCTTCATGCAAGATCAATGTCATGGCAGCGAAATAAGACATGTCAATCCAACATTGATATTTCGTGATGTCATGTAAACAATGTCGTGAAGTTACGAGGATACCAATATTGCTATCTTAATTTTACGAAAAAAAAAATATGAATAAAAAAAACATTTGAATTGAGAAGGTTCCGGGTATTGCTCGGATCAGTTTCCTCATTTTTCTTAAATATAGCTAGAATAGAACACATTACTTTAGCAACGCGAAGAATTAACATATATGAAATTAAATATATATATATAATATATATATATATATATATAATATTCAGTCGTAAATAATACTTATAACCATATATGAAATTCAAACACTACTATTATAACTATCATCGAGATAATTTTGGCATCTTTCCACAAATATTTATTTTTTAAATTACAATATCTGGAAATAGTTTAAATCTTTTTGAACCCGCGATCTTAACTATAGACAAACATACATTGCATATTTTCGCCACCATCTTGCTATTTCCATATCAGGATCAGGATTGAGCTCCTCTCTTATCCCGTCTCTTTGGCAGCGTCCTTTTTTGCAGCCCTCGTCTCCCACACGCTCTGTGTTAATGGACGCCGCCGCAAACTTGCCCGATAGCGGCGGTGAAGAGCAGGACGATTTCGTTTCCAGTGATCCTCACGACGGTTCTCCAACGACGGAGTCCAATCCCGTGTCTGAGACAACGCCTCACGCCCTTACTGTTCCGGTTAGATAATTTTTTGTTTGATTCGTATCCGCTAACACATTTATTTATTTCCTTTTCGTTCGGTTCGCTGCGAATCTTTATTCGATAAGGTTCCCGAATTTTACCGTGTTCGTGGTGTTTTTAGATAGGGCATCGAATGTGCTCTGAGTCGTCTTCCTGATTTATTTTTTCTTTTTTTTTTCCGCTTTGTTTCTTTTTTAGGGTAAAGGCGAGCACGTCGCTGGTGTTAATAAACCTCGTAAACCCTACAACAAGAGTGAAAACAAAAGAGGCCACGAGGCGGGTCCCAGCCGTTTACCGCCGCCTCCTCAGGCGCCCGTCTACTATAATGACCCATACCCGCCGCCACCATATGCACCGGCTTTCAATCCTAGGTTTCCTATTCCAACAATGCAGCTTCCGGGATATCATTACAATTTCCAACCGGGTCCCGTTCCTCCGATGGCTATGGCTAATGGATTCGATCCTCATAAGCAGGGGCCCGTCTTTTGTAGTGGGCCGCCCCATTTCGGGGCCCCAGCCTATGCTGTTGGACCGCCCTTTCCAGGTATTACTTTCGTTCTTTGAGGTAATCCGTCGTTATGGTAATACTCACATCAGAGTGATGTGAGTATCACTGGAATGTGGATCAAAGTGATATGTCATCAATGTGTTTGTTTTATGATAATATTCCATTTTGCAGATCAAGGTTCTATTAAATATTGAGCATTTTTAATCACTACGATATATATGGTGATGTTGTGTAGATGTCGTATTTAACCTCGTGCTTAGTTATATAATTAAAAAAAGGGAGAAGGGAATATAAGGTATGAATGTTAAAATATAAGGGATAGTTGTTTTCATAAATGTTATAGAAAGATCACCATGTGAAGGTGATGAAGGACCACCTAGATTTTGGGGTGATTCAAAACTTGGAATTTTTCACCACATTTTCATCACATAAGTAATCCTTTACTCCGGTGATGGCTCATCACTTGGATTAAACAAACACAATGATGCGTGGGACAAATGAGAGTATCACCGTGATATTTTGAAGGACCACTTCAAAACAAGCACCACTTAGTGATTGTGGAGGAGTAATAGAGAATTAGCAGCTGATTTATTTGTGTGTCGACCATGATTGAGATGATATGAATAAATTTTATGACGTGATAAATCGAAGAACTTCCTTACAAAGATGATATCTTGTCCTTGGCCGATTGTTGCCCTTTTTCTTACAAAGATTATATCTTTCTTGTCCAAAAGGTCTACTAGGAGCAGCCTCTAACATGTCTACTGCGCAAAGCTCCTCAAGTGCACCTCCTCCGCCGCCTTTGGTCCCTCATTACAATTCATCTGAGCTGAAATCTGCAGTCGTAAAGCAAATCGAGTATTACTTCAGGTGAAATTTTTCGAAATTCGATAGCATACATACATATATATCTTGTACTGAATCTTATTCTTCCTTTTTTTTTTTTTCGTACGGCAGCGATGAGAATCTTAAGTGGGGAGACTACTATTTCATGAACTTAGCAGATGACGAAGGATGGATCCCAATAACGAGTATCGCAGAGTTCAATGCGGTAATAATATGTTCGGATATTATATTGCTACATTATACAACTACACATTGCTACTTACTTTCGATTTTTCAGATCAAGAAGATGAAAGTAGAGATACCTTTCATCTTAGATGCCCTGCAAGCTTCGGAAGCAGTTCAAGTGCAGGTTTTCCCCATCTTTTTTTTTGCCTCTTCAGAGATTGCATTTTCGTGCTTTACTCTTCCGTAGCTCTTATGTTACGTTGCCTGATTTTTTTTTATATTTATTTACGTAGGGAGAGAAAGTGCGGAGACGCAACGGTTGGTTCGAGTGGGTTCGTGCATATGCAGCAGCTCGTAAAAGTTCCTCTTCTGCTTCAATTTCTGCAAAGAAACATGAAATCAACGAGAGTAATAGCTCTAATTCCGGTTCGATCGATGCCAAGAACGGAGAGGAATAAAGAGATGATGATAGCAGGCACAAATCGAGGATGCAGTAATAGCTGAGGCTCGCAGCTTTTTCAGACATTTATCACAAAAAAAATTCAAAAATTAGTCTCCATTCTTCATGAAAACTGAAAATTGATAGACAGTTGCTTGCTTCTTTGTGATTGTTTTTTGATGGAGCGACTCTCTAAAATGGTCCCTTCCAATCAAGGTTACAGGAGCAGAATGATTAAATTCGCTATTTTTTTTTTTCCTTCAGGAAAAGCAAAAAACATTCAGATAATGCCAGAGTCGGAAGAAGAAATTCGAGCAAGTAGTAGGCATTTCATCAAGCAAAAGGTCACAATTCATACCTGACATAGCGAAACTTCTTCAATAACTCGCTTGCAGACGCTGGAGATTTGACGCTTTTGGCTTCTTCCTTTCTGCTTGCAACTCATTTGCCTTTCATTCGCTTCTTTCCCCTACAGATTTGTGCCGGCCGAGATCATCAATTCCATGCAATACAATCATACAATCACAGTCGGATGAGAGGAGGAGGTTTTGGTAGTCTTTGTCTTCTTCGGTTTTCTTCTCCCATGATTGGAATCTTAGAGATGATTCAGTTCAGCGACTCTGTTCGTAGATCGTCGTTATTGTGTGATTTTCACGCGAACGATTATCAGCCGTCGATTGAATTGTTATCCTCAACCTCAACGAAATGGTTAATTGAGATAAATGGGCCGAATGTCGGCCAGTTTATCAAATCCCCGGAGCATATTGGGTCGGTGTGAGTGAATAATGGGACAATTAACAAAATATTTTGCTATTATCATCAACTTTAGGAAATGTTTTCCAGAAAAGAAAAATCAAATTTAGAAAAGGAAAAAGAAAGACATGTTAGTATTTCCTTTCTCATTTATCAAAATCCAAAAGAAATCAATCGATATTATTAAGTAAAATATATCCACTTCTATCAATTTTTCTTTTGAGCAAACAATTCTATCTAATGAAGGTGATAAAAATTGCACTTAAATGGAATAAACGACCTTTTTTTTTGTACTTTAGCGAGAATAAACGGATGATGATCGACAAAGATGCAAATAATTAAATTTATTTAGTTTTTGCGACCATGTACAATAATTCTCATTAGACTATCTTGACATTCAAACTTTTATCAATTTTCAATCAAATCACTCGTTTGGAACTTTTTTTGAAGGAAAACATGAGAAATTTACCAAATTTTTAGGAATAAAATGTGTCACATTTAGTCCCTGATAATATCTGATTTGATATAATTTGATGCATCGATTAGATTTCCACCAGTTTTAACGAAATATTCCATGAATATACTTTGAGATTAAAATTGTTCAACGAAGAAACTTTTATCCAAAAAGAAAACAGTCATTAAATTTGGCGAGTGAAAACGTGGAGAAAGTGCTCAAAGGGCCAACATATGGACCAAAAGCGGTGGACTCCTTTGTTCTTCGCACCTATATTCGTCGATGCATTACCGCGCAATCTCGGGCTCCTTCTCCCTCGGGGCTCGATTGCTTATCTTACTTGGTGGACTCGGCCGATTGCCTATCGTTAGTGGAGGAAGGGAGTGACTTAACCAAGCCCAACCCTAATTGCTGTCCCGAGCTAGCGAGCGATTCTCGTCGAAACAGCTTCGAGTTATTGATTCTGCTCGTTTAGATATTTTTGCTTTCCGTGGGATTTCTTCATTCTCATGGTAATTTCTGCCCTTTCATGATCTATTCTGCCGTCGTCGTCCTCTATTCAGTAAGATTGATTTTGGGTGGATTTGTTATTGTGAGGAAATATTGTTATTTTCTTCTGTGTATAGTTTTCTTGATTAATCCTTTCCCCCCTTTATTTTAGTAAATATCTGGGATCTTCAGAAATGGACTGTTTTGAACTCAAGGTACTGTTTACTGACGATTGCAACGTGCTTAATGGCAAATATATTTCTTGTCATTCACCTTCTATGATCTTCACTTCAGAACTAGGTTCATATCTTGGATTTGACATAATCATCAGTGAATTATTCGTTAATTTTGATTCTTTTTTTTTTCATCAACAGAATCATAAGATGTTCGACGAAAATAACGAAATCGAGGAAGAAGAAGAAGAGGCACCGGTTCCCAAGCACTGGATCATCATCATCAAAAGCTTCCGCCTGAGGTTGGCCAACCACCTCAAACCCGGCTTGAAGAAAGATACTTTCTCCGAAGAAGGGGAGAGACGAATCATCGAACTCCAAGCAATTTTCGTCTCGAATAGCTTCTGAGGTTTGCGTCGTATTATACATATATAATTATCTGCATTACTTGGAAACAACAGCTCATGTAGTACTTTGTTGAATAAGGTACGGCGGGAGAGCAAGCTATGGCCGAGATAAGAGAGATGAAAGAAATTATGATCCTTGACTCGAATTGCTTTTATTCGTTGGATGCTATGCGAAGCTTTCTCGGTAATGTTTCGAGCGAAGGTAATGATATCAACCGATTTCTTAGGTTAGCTACTACTTGGTGTGATGGTGGTAATGAGTCTTTTGAGGTAAAGACTTTTAATGTCTTCTATGGCCACAACATTACTAACTCTTTCCACGTTCATTGTGTGAGTGAGAGAGTGATACTTGCCACCAGTAAATGACTAGTTATTTTGAATCCCCACAAAGTAAATATCAATCTTCAATAGTAATGCACTGGAAAAAGAGGAAGGAATGACTTAGCATTCTTGTGTAGAGATCAATGAAACACCACATAGTACTACAAAGGAAGCTGATCATGTGCTGTAATAACATGACTTACTTTCACATGATTTGGATTGAGGATTCGAGTGATCGATTTCGTGGCGTCTGTACTCTGTAGACATTTGAAAATTAATGTTCTATTTTTGTTTTTGGGATTTACTAAATTAATTCCAAGATTTAAATTAAACTCAACTAATTAAATTGCTATTTTTTTTGGATTTATAAAATTAATTAGTAAATTATTGCCATAAATGATGATATTATGTTCGTATTATTATAAAATATCTACACAAGGTAATCATTATAGAGATTTGTTAAATAAGTAATGGGAATCATCAAGTATGGAGAGAATCAAATCAAATTAAATCAAATCAAATATGGAGAGAATCGCCAATTATAGAAAGAATCAAATCAAATATGGGAAAAATAAAATCAAATCTAATCAAATCAAATATGGACAAGATCGATTCAGAGATTATAATTCCCATTTTTGCCAATTCTCTACGTCTAGAAGCTTTAGAAGCTCAAAAAAACACAAAGAAGAGAATACAAGGCTTCGAGAGACGATATAAGACTTTTAAAACATTCAGTTTCTTTCAACGAAGTTCTTCGTATTCAAAGATGGATGAGGGTATGAAACTTCGAGGGACGATGTAAGACTTTTAAAGCATTCAATTTCTCCGGAAAAAGTTCTTCGTATTCAAGTCGAAACTTGAAGACGGAGCTAGAGACTAATATGCGTTTATCCTCGAAGAAGCTCGAAGCACGTGGTATGGCCTCAGGATTGCTGGAGTTCTTGTCGGCAAAGAGCGAGACTTAAAATAAGAAATCGAAGATCAAGGACTGAAGATCGAAGATCAAGGACTAAAGATCGAAGATCAAGACTAAAGATCGAAGATTGAACTCACAAACGGGGCCTGGAGACGTTCGTCGAGGAACCTAAGAGATCGAAGGCGTGATCAAGCGCTAGGGATGACAACGGGTCCTAATTGGGTCCTTAACGGGCTTCGATTTAAGACCTAGCTCTAATTTACGCCCATTAAAGACCCAATTAGGACCCGTTGCCATCACTATCAAGCTCAATGCCCAACGGAGAAACGTTCGGGAAAGCCTCTTCACCAAATCCCAAAGGCATTAACCAAGTCCAAACATAAAGTTTGTGATCAAGCGCAAAGCCCACAAAGGAACCTTCGGGAGCCTCTTCACCAAATCCCAAAGGCATTTACCAAGTCCAAACGGTAAATTCATGATTAAGCCAAAAACCCCACCAAGAAATGTTTGATAAGGCCTCTTCACCAAATCTTAAAGACGTTCACCAAGTTTACGAGCGTGATCAAGCTCAAAGGCCCAGGAAGAAATGCTTTGGAAAGCATCTCCATCAAATCTCAAAAGTATTTATCAGGTCTAATCATTAAGTTCGTGATCAAGCCCAAAAGCTCACGAAAAAGCGTATGAAAATATCTCTTCAACAAACTTAAAGAAATTTACCAAGATTCGCAATCAAGCCTAAAGGTCCATGAAAAAACTTTAAAGAATGCCCAAATCAAGGAAAGTCAAGATCAAGAATTTCTGCGAAGTCCTACAAAAATTATTGAAGTCAAGAATCAGAGGAATAAGTATAGAGATAAAATCCACTGAATTTCATTTCAAATTGTATAGAGATAGAGGTATACTGAATTTGAAGTTATGAGGATAACAATATTGTTATATCTTAAGTTTACGCAAAAAATTAGTTATCAATGAAAATTTTAGATGAACCAAAACATTAAGGGTGTGTTTGGTTTGTGGATTTTGATAGGGAAAGAAAATGTAAGAAAAAGAAAACTAAAATCGGAGAAATATTAATTCCTTGTTGGTGTTTGGTTTAGAAAAGGAAATTTATTTTCTCGGAAACGAGTTGGTACTATCGTATGAACATGACTATTTACAAAATATTTCACTGAGGCAATTCACGTGTCTTGTTAAATCCGAGGTATTAGCGTATCGGATTTTGACGAGTATTTTTTTTTATTCGAGCTTAACTTTCGTCTTTGTTTAGAAACCGATGTTGAAGACCACATCGATTACGCGATTTTCCGTGGTTTTCCTCACTATTTGGTACGGAAATGAGTTTTAGTTGTAATTTTAAGTTATAATCTTTTCTTTCCTTTCCTTTTCTTTTCCTCCTCATTTTCCTTTCTAACCAAACATCAAATGTAATTTCTCCCACCATTTTCTTTTCTTTTCCCCAGGAAAATCCACAAACCAAACACACCCTAACTTGAGAATGATTCGGATATTGGTAGCATCATTTTTCATGGTTGGCATGGATTAATTGGACTGAATTTTCTCTCGTTTTTCTTGAATATAGGTACGACACTTTAGTTTTACAGTGTGAGCAGTTAACATATATAATGTTTTGTTGTGGTGTCAAACCCAATTTCATGTCAGATCGATGAAACAATTGTGGCCCACATATAAAGCTTGTGTGTGAGCTACTTCCTCAATCGCCAATTTGTTTTAAAGTGCAAGCCCACATGGCTCTTGCTTATATGTAACGCTCATGGGTTCGGGCTAGAGGAGACCTAATATCCCTGACAATCGGCGCGGTCAGTGCGGAACGAACACGTGATAAAAAATCTATGTCCCCGATCCTTGTAACAATTGGTGCCTTGTGTCGAAAGTCGTCCTGACAGTGATGGAGGTCAGGTGGCGTGTCCCCTTGAACGGAAATGGCTGGTGGTCTTGTGTTTAAGGGGAAGATTTTTGGGGTGTTGCCAATGGGGCATAGGCCTAGTGGTCAAGGCTGAGGCCTCAGGGACTATGTGTGAGAAGTCTCAGGTTCGATCCCTCATGGAAACATTTCCTTGAGCCTGTCGCACATGACCTGACATGTGTGGTTGAACCGGTTGGCATGGTTTATTGGTATTGAGCTGACCCCCGTTTTACCTGGCCTCCCGGTCGGGGTTTCTCGGGTCACCCAAATAAAAGATTCTTGGGGTGTCAAACCCAATCCCACATCGGGTAGATGAAACAATTGTAACCTACATATAAGCTTGTAGGCGCTCTACCGCCAATTGTCTTTAGAGTGGATCTCTAGATGGGTTACTCCCTCTATCGCCGTTTGGTTTTAGAGTGGAACCACATATAGGCTTATATGTAAGGCTCATGGCTTGGGCTAGAAGAGATCATATCCCTAACGTTGAAAAATCATTTACTAATTATTCATTTACTCGTGTGTAGACTTAAATGATATTTCCGTTGGATTTCCAACATTAATAAATCTGTCATTTGAGATTATTTCCCTATCTGTCTACAAAAGTTTTAAATATTTTTGAACCCGCGATCCTTAGTACATATTCATTGTATTTCCTCCACCACCTGTCTATTTCTTTATTAGGAATCGGCTCCTCTCTTTATCCATTGCGTCCTTTGTATAGCCTTTTTATCCCCCTCAGTAGCACAAAATCTTTTTTTTTTCTAATGGAAAACATCGCGAGCTCTGGTTGTGGTGATGGTGATAAGAACGATGTTGCTTTCAATGATCCTCGCGAAGAGTCTCCAATGACGGAGTCCAATCCCGTGCCTGAGACAGCGCCGCTTAACGAATCTCCGATAAGTAGCGGCGCTAACGATTCCGCCGCCATTTCCGTCCCGGTTAGATAAATTTCTTTTAGTTTGTTTCGTATATGTTAGTAGATTTATTTATTTCCGTTTGTTTAATCCATTTGCGAATCTTTATTCGCCAAGGTTCTTGACTTTTACCGTGTTTTCATGGTGTTGTTAGATAGGGTACGAAATATTTGGTCGTGTGTTCGCGTCATCTTCCTGATTTTTTTTTTCCCGCTTCGTTTTTTTAGGCTAATGGTGAGCGCGGCGCTGGTGTTAATAAACCCCCTAAACCCTACTACAACAAGAAGCGCCAAAACAAAAAAGGCCACGAGGCGGGTCCCAGTCGTTTACCCCAGCCACCGCCGCCACCACCACCACCACGAGCTCAGGTGCCCGTGTACTACAACTACACATACCCTCCACCGCCACCCTATGCACCGTTTTTCGATCCAATGTTTCCCGTTCCACCAATGCATGTTCCTGGGTATCTTTACAATTATCCGCTGGGACCCATTCCTCCAATGGTGTTAGACTACACACCGCCTCTTATGCCTAATGGGTTCATTTTTAGTGGACTGCCGTATTTTGGTTACCCCTTCTATGCCTTTGGACCGCAATTTCCAGGTAATTTTGTGTTTGTCTTTGGGTGCTCTTCGGATTTTGTAAACGATCTTTCTTAGTTACGACTTACGTCATGTCCTTGGCCAATGAAATCGATTGATATGATTCTTTTTTCTTTGCCTTTTCTTACAAGCATGATGTATTGTACACAGGTCCACTAGGAGCTGTCAATGGCATCTCTACCGGGCCGGGCTTTTTGAGTTCATTTCCTCCCTCTCCTTCGGTGCCAGAAAATGTTGTAGCGAATTCATTGCAAGCAGCTGCGTCGAAATCAGCTGTTGTTAGGCAGATTGAATACTACTTCAGGTGAACTTCTCGGAATTTTGTGGGTTGTGACATAACATACATAGAGATATAGCTTGTACCGAATTTTTTTTATTTTTTTCCGTATGGCAGTGATGAGAATCTGAAGTGGGGAGACTATTATTTGATGAGCCTTGTGGATGGTGACGGTTGGATAGCTATATCAAAGATTGCGGAGTTCAACGGAGTAATAATATATTTGGATGTTATTGCTGCTATTACACATTGTTAAGGATGCTAAAGAAGTGACCAAACATTATTAGGACTGATTTTGTTTTGGCATTATCTTTTTTCAGATCAAGAAAATGAACGTAGAGATTCCGTTCATCTTAGATGCACTGCAGGCTTCAGAAGCAATTCAAGTGCAGGTTTTTTTGTCACTACTAGCCTTTTCCCATGCTTTGCTTGCTTACCAGAGTTCTTCTTATGTTATATTACTTATTTTCTTTTTTCTTTCTTTTTTTGTGTGTGTTAAATAAAGGGTGAGAAAGTGAAGAGACGCAACGGTTGGTGGGAGTGGATTCGTGCGTATGCTGCCCGTAAAACTTCTTTTTCGTCGGGGGCTTCAACTGCTGCTGCAGAGAAAGATGAGCTCGACGAGAGTAATAATTCTTGTAATAATTTGCAGTAATAATATCCGAGGATTGCGATCTTTTGGAAGAAACTAAAACCCCATCACAAAAAATTCAAACATTTCATCTCCATGTGAACTTATTATTCTCGAGACATTTGCTTTGCTTGTGACATTTGTGGATTGGGCGAGCCGAGTCTTATCTTGGTCTCTGCAGCTGCATTGTATTTGGTTTCAAGATTGAATTTTTAGTTTCTTGACTGGGTTTTTAGTGTTTTCTTTTTGTTTTTGATTGGTTTTTGTTTCTCTTTTTAATGAGATCTTTCATGTGGACTACTAGGGACCTCTCCAGTGGTTGGGTCGATATAGCTCTGGCATGAAATCTCGAGTTCAAAAATACGTTAGGGACCTTGATTATCGATGTTAGGTGAAATTTAGGATAATTACACCTATAAGTTACAACAGATTTGGTGGAAATACCTCGGAATTTATAAAGAGAAAAAAAAAACATCATTTTGTGTCTTTTACCCCAATATGCATAATTTTTAAAAATGTGACGTCATATGTTTTCTTTCGATCTTGTTTTTCTCTATGCTGTGTTCGTTTCTCTCCACAGGGCTTCTTCAGCTGTTTTAGGTCTGTATTTTTTTTATATAATAAACTGTTCCCAAAAAGAAAAACATTACTTTTAAAAACTTACCCATTTTTATTCCCATAAATTAAGGGACGAAAATTAGAATAATTACCCCGGACGCCACATCTTAGGGTTTTTCTCCTCTCACTTAATATATAAAAGCTCGTCAATCCACTCATCATCTTCACTGCGTGTGTGCTTTTCGTTTTTCTTCTGAAGCATATTACCACAATGACGGTTACTTTCTCAGATCTGCACACGGATACCGGCCTCAAAGCCCTTGATGAGCACCTATCTGGAAAATCATACATCTCCGGGTATAGCTTGATTCATACTCCTCTGTAATCATCGTTGATTTAATATTTGGGGGGATTGCTTGATTCTTATCTGGTTGAATTTGAATTTCAGGGACGCGGTGACTAAGGATGACGTTAAAGTGTATGCTTTTGTTTCTGAAAAGCCGAGTGCTGGTTCCTATCCAAATGCGAGCAAGTGGTACGAAGGCGTCACGGAGAAGCTCGCGCTGAGGTATTTTATTGTGCCTATATTATCGATGAGCTAAAGGTTAATTTCCATGAGCTATCAATTGCATGGTACTTGCCTACGTATGTGCTAGTTGAATCCCCTCAGTTGGTTGATTGTTCAGCTTTTTTTTTTTCTGTGTGGCAATTTTATGAATTCTAAGTCTGCTTTAACTTTTAACATGTTTGTTTTTTGGTATATGTAAACAGTTTTCCTGGGAAGGCTGTTGGGGTAAGAATTGGAGGACAAGCAGCCTCTGCTGAAGTTGCTGCTCCTGCTGTGGAGGGCAAGGTAACAGATTTAACTTCACCACTTTTTTGCTGGATCTGATTTTATGCTGGTTTCAATTTGAAATTGCCATGTAAAAAATGCGAAAATTGGTTATATCCTGTGTATATTATTCGATTTGTTAGGTATAATCTACCGATATATCTTAATTTCTGATGTTTCCATGAGAAATTTGTTTGGCTTCATGCAATTTTCTGTTATTTTACTGCTACGCGAACTTGCATAAAGCTTACGAATGGCAATTGCTGTGTTAATTCTCGATCAGGAGCCTACCGCAGCTGACGATGATGACGACGACGATCTCGATCTCTTTGGTGAAGAGACGGAAGAGGAAAAGAAGGCTGCACAAGAGAGGGAAGCTGCTAAGGCCCCCACCAAAAAGAAAGAGAGTAAGTCATTCTATCTTCAGCTGCAACGTTGCTTTGCATTTTGGTGGGAGAAGTCATCATAAGTATATTTGTATTAGTGATATTCATATAGTCAATGCCTGCAAGCTTTGGAGTAAAGTGGCCCATGTTCAGTGATGTCTTTCATTTAGTATGCTACTGATTTCCTGAGTGTAATATTCAATCACCTTAGTAATATGTGGTGATCAACTGAACTTTCCCTCATGAACATGTAATAATATTTTTCTTACCAAATGTCCATTTTCACCAGGTGGAAAGTCATCTGTGCTTATGGACATTAAGCCTTGGGATGATGAGACAGACATGAAGAAGCTCGAAGAGGCGGTGCGTAGTGTTCACATGGAAGGCCTCTTATGGGGAGCATGTATGCTCTCTCTCCCTCTCCCTCTCCCTTTCCCTCTCTCTCTCTCTCTCTCTGTACATATAAAGTGGAATCATTTCTTTTATTTTTGCCCTTCTTGCAGCGAAATTGGCCCCTGTTGGCTACGGAATCAAGAAGCTGCAAATCATGCTCACCATAGTGGACGATCTCGTCTCGGTTGATACTCTAATTGAAGACTACCTCACGGCCGAGCCTGTGAATGAGCATGTCCAGAGTTGTGACATCGTTGCCTTCAACAAAATCTGATTTATTTTTTTTCCGACTAATTTCGGAGCTTCTCTCATTTTTGCTACTTTCAGGATTCTTGTCGCTTTTCTTTTTGCTGTTCGTATTATTTATTTAAATGGTCTTTCAGACTTTCACTAATCTATGAGGCTGCGTATCTTATTTGCTTATATTATCAAGATTTAATTTTTATCTTCTCCTATACTAAGATCAATAAATATTTGTAGCCGCCATGGTAAACAGTTGGTCATAGAAAGACACCTAAAAACAATTAAATAAGCCAACAATATAACAATTATCTTCGTACACGCACGAGGTGCATACTCGGTATTATTCTCTGCTCAGCAAACAAAGGACACGAAAGCTGTTGCTCGTTAAGGTCTTCAATGGCTTCCTCACATTTCCTCACCAGTCACCATGTGTTTAATTCTTACAATGGCAAAACCCAGCTCAAGAGAAGCTGTTTTTCTAACCCATCTTCGTTTAAGCCACGTGGGCCATCTTATTCCGACAAGAATCATCATCAATTTTCAAGAAGAACCCTTTCTGTCAGAGCCACGGCTTCTGATTCTAAAACCGGCAGAAAACAAGTTGAGGTACTGTGATTTTTACGAGTTTTAGGCTCTATTTGCTTTTGTGTTAGATGCAAAATTGCGTGTTTATTCTGGGTCAATTTCTGTTTATTTGTGAAATGAAAGACAGAAACTTTTGCCTGAAATTTAATTTTTTTTATGGTTAGGTTGTTTATGATCTTGAAAGAAAGTTTAATAAATTAGCCGATGAAGTGGACAACGAAGCTGGGATGTCGAGGCTCACACTGTTCTCACCTTGTAAGGTAAGGCTATTTATCATGTAAAGAAGAAGCTGTTTGTTGAAAAGCCCAAACCAAACCCGAAAAATCTTTGTGAAAATTTAAGGGTCCCTAAATGCAGGTTAATGTTTTCCTGAGGATCACAGATAAAAGACCAGATGGATACCATGATTTAGCATCCCTGTTTCATGTAAGTACTTCTAACGTTTTGTCACAATTGATTTCCAAAATCATGACATTTGCCTTGATGAAACTCTGTTGATTTCGTCTCAGGTTATTAGTCTCGGAGATAAAATCAAGTTCTCGTTGTCCCCATCAAAATCAAAGGATCGTCTCACAACAAATGCTCCCGGAGTTCCTCTAGACGAAAAAAATCTGGTTCGTACGAGATCTTCTGCTTCTTACAAGAATTTCTGGCCCGGGAATTATAAGAACAAACATAGTACCTTGTCTCTTTTTTTCTGCAGATTATAAGGGCCCTTAATCTTTTCAGGGCAAAGACAGGGAACAACAACTACTTTTGGGTACCTCGAGTTGAATATTTCCTGTGGATTTAATCTTATTCTGAGACAAAAAATGGATGAAATTTTACTTTACCTGTAGATTCATTTGGACAAGAAGGTGCCAACTGGCGCCGGCCTCGGGGGTGGAAGCAGCAACGCAGCAACTGCTCTGTGGGCTGCGAATCAGTTCAGTGGCTGCGTTGCTACAGAGAGAGATCTTCAAGAATGGTCCGGTGAGATCGGTTCGGACATTCCCTTCTTTTTCTCGCACGGAGCTGCTTATTGCACGGGAAGAGGCGAGGTAAATCTTATGAAGTGGATAGATACCGTTGAATAGCACTGTATATTATTACGTTGTTGGATTATTTCAGGTGGTTCGAGATATTAGTGTGCCTCTACTCGTTGACCTCCCAATAGTTCTCGTAAAACCTCCGGAAGCTTGCTCCACTGCCGAAGTTTACAAGGTACTGGTGGAACACTGGGGTGTAGAACAGTGGTTGTGTAGTCAGTCATCTAAGTACGTTGAGATTCTTATCCCACATCGGATAATTTAAGTCACCCGACTCAATTAATATATCAAAGAGACAACTTCACCTATTACCCATTGATTTTGGGATGAAACCCTCAAAATTTAATTGAATAATATGTCATGGGTTCAAATCCTTACTACAATTTTTTTTTTTTACATGTGTACTCAGTTATATAACGAGTAGTCGGCCATTATATAGCTGAGTACCTACGGTGATGTGGGTTCTGCTGTCTTAGTGGGTACTCAACAGTATAACGGCTACTCAGATTCGAGGGAGCGTTTGAAGCTAACCTTTAGGGTGTGTTTGGTTAGTGGAAATTAGTTGGGAAAAGAAAATGAAATGGAAAAGGAAAACTAGTTTTTATGTTGTTGGTTGAAGAAATAGATAAGGAAAATAAAAGAAAATAAAATATAGCTTAAGTTTACACTTAAAACTAAGGAAAATTAGTTTCTTCACCAAATGTTGAGGAAAACCAAAGAAAAACTTATGAAAACCATTTTCTCTCCAATTTTCTTTTCCACACTAATTTCCTTAAACCAAACACAGCCTTAATCAATTAGGCTGTTAAAATTTTCGTCTTTTTCAGAGGCTTCGATTGGACCAAACGAGCAAGATCGATCCTTTGACTTTGCTCGACAAGATCTCAAGCAACGGGATATCGCAGGACGTTTGCCTCAACGATCTCGGTACGTAATCAGAAAACTTCTCTCGTTCTTAGTTGTTTAAAGTCAACAACTTCCGAATCAAACAGTGGTACCGTGAATTGCAGAAATTCCTGCCTTTGAAGTGCTCCCATCGTTGAAAAGATTAAAAAACCGTATAACTGCAGCCGGTAGAGGACAATACAATGCTGTTTTCATGTCAGGAAGGTAACATATTTCTGGCTCATAATATGTTTGGCATTTCTGAGGTTAATTATTCCAATTGAAGTTGGTAAAATATATGGATTTTTCTTATTAAAATGTCGCTTTAACATAAAGCATAAAACATCTGTTGTGATGATGTGCAGTGGAAGCACTATAGTAGGCGTTGGCTCTCCCGATCCGCCCTCGTTCATCTACGACGAGGATGAGTACGAGGATGTCTTCGTATCGGGTAAAATATCATCTATTTACTGCAACGTTTGTAATAAAAAGTTGTACATTGCAAGAAGTTTTTGCAAAGATCAATGCTATGTTTCGATCTCTTTGCAGAAGCCAGCTTCCTTACGCGCTCGGCCAATCAGTGGTATACGGAGCCTCTTTCGAACGGTTCTTTAACCCCAGAAACAGATGAGACTGTGTAATCTCCGTTAGTGACAAAAGCTCAAGCAAGGATGTTTTTTTTTTACCGGATATGTTTTCCTGTATAATATTTCTAACATCAAGAGATGCTATAAAATTGATGGCATTCTTTTTTCATACATTTTTCGGGTACATTTAATAATAATGAGTAATGTGATCTTGTTTTCCTCCATTTACGTGTGTGGCACTACCTTTTATGCTCCAAATTCGGAAGGTAGAATCTTTGTAATGTCAAGAATCTGTATTAATCAAATAAATTGGCTTTAGTCCTGTATATTTCTGTATATTTGAGAAAGTGACATGTTAGGGATATGTAAATTAAAGGGAGATAATTTTTTAGGAAAATAAGTTTCAAGTAATGTCTGGACAATCAACACATGTAAGCAACACTTAACAACTAAATTGGGGGAACGTCATGTTTGAACAATTAAACGTCTGAACTGAATTTTTCTCAACCAATTTTCCCCCCAAGTTAATTGTTACGTGCACCTCACGATTGTTAATCCTAAGCCGAAATTAAATTCCTATTGTCCCAAATTACTTCAATTCGTCGGAGGTACTGATCTAGACAGAATTTTTCCATATGACTTCCTCCAACTTAACACGCGTCAGTCCCGCGATGAAACCAGGTTTTCAGCATCAAATCGTCATCAAATTATTTCGATTTCGAAACTTGTCTTAAAATTACCACCCTTTAATTTAAGTGTCTTTTAAATGCTGCTCCCCCAAATATACACTTGACCAGAAAAATAATTAAGCCTCTTTTCACAAAGATTCTTCCTGCAGATCTACCTTTTCATCACCAGTTTTGCTGCTCAAGCACACACAAAAAACATTTATCACCTCTTCCTCCAAGAACAAGCAAACATACAAACTCATGAGCAATAATACCAAGAAATGTGATGCACTCATTTCTGTGAAAAAGATTGTCTCATTGCAACCCAAAGATCATACAACATTAGCAGAAATAACTCATCTTCTCCTTACCAGTTTTAAGCTTATTATTACCTCTGTGCACCCTCCTCCTCCTTCACTTTCGATCCACAGCACTTCCTCAAAACCCCACCACCACCACCGCCACCACCACCGCCACCGCCAGCGGGCTTCACCAGATCCTCCCTCCTCTCCAAAAACTCCTTATTCTCCTTCCACACCTCTCCGTTTACATAAACCTCCTTCTTCCAGATAGGAACCGAGGCCTTAATCTCGTCAATCAAGAACTTGCACGCCCCCAACGCGTCCTCCCTGTGGACGGCCGACACCGCCACGAACACGCTCGTCTCCCCGACGGGGACGGGACCCAATCGGTGGGCCGCCGCGATCTTGTGGATGTCGTTCCAATTAGATCTCGCGGAGGAGCAGATGGATTTTATGCACCGCACCGACATGGGAACGTAGGCTTCGTATCTGAGCTCGAGGACTCGCTTTCCTTCGAAGGTGTCGCGGGTTGTGCCGCTGAAGGTTGCTATGGCGCCGCACTGGGGGGAGCCCACGTGGGCGATGTACTTGGCGATGTCGATGGGGACGTTTTCGTCGAGTATTTCGATTAGGGTTTTATCGTCCTCGTTGTCCATTATCTTCTGAAACGGGAAGACGAAGAAGAAATCAAGGATTAATTTAGGGAAATATCCCTGAACGAAGAGGGCCCATATGATGTGATTATATGGGTGGATACAATGTAGAACGGTAATTGTGTAGTCAGAGTCATTCACGTAGTAGATCGCCTTTTTAAACGAATTCAGCTAAATATGAAACCATTATAGCTGAGAATCCAGACAATCAATCATTTATATAGAGGCGACGGGTTCAAATCCTTATTACAGTAATTTTGCAACGGATTCTCAGGCATATATGAACTCATAGAGCTGAAAACCCATGGCAGAGAACCCACAGTGGGTTCTCAACTATAGTTGGGTCCACAATGTTGAGATTCTAATTAAGTGAGTATTGTCCCACATCGAACAAATCAAACTCTTAAATTCGCTATATATATCAAGAGACTACTCCATCTATTACCAATTGGTTTTAGGACAGAGACCTCGATTTCTAAGACACAACTTCATAATCCGAGCTAAGAACTCAGTATGAGGCTGAAATTCGACTGTAAAATGAAAAAATAGCCTTAACATTATGATCATCAACTACAAGATAGGAGGCTATTTAAAAAAAAAAAACATTTCCCAATCAATTGAAGGCTACGGTAAGAAAAGAAGTTCATCTGAGATGCCAAAGTTGAAGCAGTCAAAGCACGCACGCAGGGTCTTAAGAAAACCTCAGATTCAAACACATAAAAATCGAATGTTTAACGAATCAGCAGAAGATCGATTGCGTGTGCTTCTAACAGTACAAGTCTGCATATGCGTAACCTAAACGGCAAAATGAAAAAGTTAAAAGGGGATTTTACCGAATCTTTCTCCTAATTGATATGTAGAGGAGGATTCATGGATTTGATAGCGATGACTACTGAGATTTCACGGGAGAGAGTCAGCGGTTTCTCTCTTGGTTGGGTTATCCACTTGGGGATTGTTGCTTGCAACATTTTAATTATTGTTAATCTCTATGGTTTATATAATCAATCTTAAGTTTGAATTGATGATGGTTTTAGTTTTTATTCTTGTTTATATGAATGGATATATATAATATAATTGAGCGAATATTTGAATTTGCATTTTTTTTAGTACAAATGATGCGATAATTAAATTATTTTTATATATATTTTACAACGACATAAGTTTTATTTGATATATCAGGTTGCTGGCCACATTTCAACTATTCCATCCTAAATCTGAATTTCCCAAATCACGCAGTTCCCTAAAAAACTCCCAAATTCTAAGGCGTAACCCTAACCCTCGCAATCAGAATTTCTTCCCGTCCAATGTCCGACGATCCGATGGCCATGCGCCCAGCTTCCAGCTCAATTCTCTCACCGTCGTCGTCTCGATCCGTCACAGAAACTATAAACGGCTCTCACCATTTCGTCATACAAGGTTATTCTCTCGCGAAAGGCATGGGCGTTGGGAAACACATTGCAAGCGATGAATTCACCGTTGGCGGGTACAAATGGGCGATTTATTTCTATCCTGATGGAAAAAATCCCGAGGATAACTCGACGTACGTCTCTGCATTTATTGCGCTCGCTAGTGAGGGCGCGGACGTTAGGGCGTTATTCGAGTTGACTTTGGTTGATCAGAGTGGCAAAGGAAAGGACAAAGTGCATAGCCACTTTGATCGTTCGCTGGAGAGCGGGCCGTACACCCTTAAGTACAGGGGAAGCATGTGGTAGGACTTTTTATTTTTAATTAATATTTTTGTTATTTGTTTGATGACTATGAGTATCCGGGGGGTTTGAATGAGTTTCGCGCCGTGGAGGGAATATATTTGTGCTGGAATTTTTGTGTTTTTTTTGGTTGTTCGTAGATCGGATTGTGAGAAGTGCAAGAACATTTTCTCCATTTCAGTTTTTTGGTTTTTTTCTTTTTGGAGGGGGTGGGGGTTGATATAATTTGCGTGTTCGTAATTCATGTTTATAGCATTTTGATGTTTACTTCTGCCTTCTCTTTGTTGGGACTGTTTGTGTGATGACTTTATATTGTATTGATGTTTGATTCTCTATGCTGGGACTTTGTCTGTGACTTCATTATGTGTCTAGTTTTGGTTAAGATATGAATTGAGTGAGGTTCTGCTTTGTTTTGCGGTCCTCTACTGTTATCTTACAGGAATATGTTAGTGCTATTTTATGTTCCTGTATGATGTTAGCTACTACTAGATGTGTCATTTTTGTCCTAACTTGTTAAGAACATCTATATTGATTTATCAATATATTCTAATGAAAGACTGGAGGTGGAAAGAGCTATATAATGCTCTATATGTCAATATTCTTATATTGGTGTATAATACTGTGCACATATCATCTTTTTTCAAGTTCTATTTATTAACTTGAATTCAGGGGATACAAGCGTTTCTTTAGAAGGGCTATGCTTGAAACCTCTGATTATCTTAAAGATGATTGCTTGAAGATCAACTGTACTGTTGGTGTTGTTGTATCATCAATTGATTGCTCAGGGGTGCATTCCATTTATGTCCCTGAATCCAATATTGGATCTCAGTTTGGAATGCTGCTGGAGAATATGGAAGGTTCTGATGTTGTGTTTAATGTTTCTGGAGAGAAATTTTATGCCCACAAGTTGGTGTTAGGGGCTCGTTCTCCCTTTTTTCGATCTGAATTTCGTGAAAGAATGGAGGCCAATGATCACGAAATTTCGGTCTCAGACATGGAACCTGAAGTCTTTAAGGTATCCTCCCCTATTTCCCTGTTTTACTTTCGGACCCTGGTTGAGTACGTTATTGAGCATTTTTAGCTGGCTTATCTGTTACTTTTTCATTGAACTCGCTACTTCAGCTGTCTAATCTTTTTTTGCTGCTGATTTAGCGGGTCATCTGATTTTTTTATGAGAATAATGTGGTTATGTGATACTTGACAGGCTATGCTGCGCTTCATATACACTGATGCATTAGAAGAAAATGAAATGACCACACCTTGCTCGTCTTCTTCTTCTTCTCTTGTCACCGACTCATTTGCGCTAAAGTTGCTTGCAGCAGCTGATCGTTATGATTTAGCTAGGTTAAGAAAGGTTTCCCAATCTTATCTGTGCAAGGATATATCTGTGCCTACCGTCTGTCAGATACTAGCGTTGGCCGAACGGTATCATGCCGATGAATTAAAATCTGTCTGCCTAAGATTTGCCGTGGAGAATCTTGCAGGTAGCTTACTAGTTGAAGAAACATGGGTTATCTTGTGACTGGCATATTTCTTTTCATTCACGATGATTAGTGATAACAATTTTTAATGTGAATATTGATTGAGATCTTGGATTTGCACTATGCCATTGGATTTTGTAATTTTTATGTTTGCGCTGCACGTAGCATTTCCATTAGTTCGATCGAATTTAATTATTATGCTACCATGAAACCCTGAGAATTGGGAATTTACAATTTTACATGAATATATAAATAACGTATATATACATGCCTGACGGTTATAATTGTTATTGCAAGGTTGCTCTAAGTAAGGTTGTATAATCTAGTTTCCGTTGCCCATGCATCCAAGATAGCCTTTTTGTAGGGTAACTTTCCTTGGTTAATAGTGGGATTTGAGAAGAGAGAACTAATATTATGTTTACTTTTAGTGATACCAAATGATCTTCTGGAGCAAATCCGCGCACCGGAGCAGTATATTTCATAAAAATGTTTGCTTAGTAGTTCGAATCAAGCCACATTCAAGTGCTGCCTCTAGCTCTTTTATGTAGATAAAAACTTCAACTGTGTGACAGCAATATTTGGCTTTACTGGGGGAGGGGTGTTGGTCAATATGCTTACTTGTTTGCACAAGACTTACATCAAGTACAGTGTATCACTTGATATGCTTACTGAGTACATTGCTACATCTACGCAGCTATTGATTGTATATTTCGTTACGAATGATCTGCATATATTCTGGAAAACAGAAACTAGCCCTAAGTAAGATTGATCACTGTGATATATAATACATGGTTGATTGCTAAATTCATCTGATATTTCGCCACTTATATCAAATGTGTTATCAGAAAATAAAAATGCCCATCGACACGGATGAATTTTAGTCTGTGTTATCGATATTGTACCACTCAGATTAAGCACACACACTATAATTTTCAATCATGATGAGCTTGCTTCGACATTGTTTCCTTTTGTTCTTTCTTGTAGCTGTTATGCAAACGGATGGCTTTAACAGTCTTAAAGAAAAAAGCCCCGCGTTACAATCCGAACTGCTGAAGACCGTCGCCGGCTGCGACGAAGACCGCACCAGCAGTGGCGGTGGAAAGTCTCGAAGCGTCTGTGCTCAGCTTTCCGATGGCGGCGATACGAGCGGCCGCAGGGTGAGGCAACGGACTTGATCCTAAAGAGAAACTGGTAGTGGTTGTCTAAATTCTGAATTTGAAATCATACACATGTGTTTGTGGCATCTGAAAACTTAAGGTTTTACTTTTTAACATGGTGAAAAGAAATTGGTTCTTAGTAAATAAGATGTTTTTCAGTTAGTTTCTGTGGATGTTGGACGAATTTCAGATTTGTTTCGTAGTATTAGAAGTATGTGGGAAGAACATGTTGCTTTTATGGCCTACTTATTTGCTTTTTTGACTCTGACTTTCATTTCTAAACACAGTTAATCGTATATTCATGCAAGAAATGTGGGTGTCTCTAAATATTTCCAAGATTATTGTGAAATATGACATTGAAAAAAAAAAAAGAACGGAGCAATAACTGGAAAATGGAAGCTAGTTATCATTTAAAGAACAGTAGTGGCTGTGACATTGCTAGTTCACAGTGGAGTTGCACAAGGAAAGATTTAAAGTAAAGGCTGTTGTGGCCTTTTGAAGACAGACATTAAAAGTCTTTACCGAGGAGGCTTTGCAGGGCATCAGAATCAGTCATCGCCGTCGAGTCCTCCAACGAATAGAAACAATTCGAGTCAAGGTACATCTCTTCTTCAACCCCTCTTGTCCCCGCCGTATCTTCCTCTGCCAAAGTACCCCTTGTGAGCTGTTGTTTCCAACTTATGCACATAATGATATATGTATAGAAAATTTTATGGGGTGAGCACCTGTTATGCGGTGCCACATCAACATAAGAGTGTGATGCGGCGTTTGTTGACACATTCACCTCTTATGTTGATGTGGCATGTTTATGTGGCACTGGCACCAATCAGTGCCCACATAGCAGTATTCACGTAAGGTCTGCACCATAAGATTTCTCTATGTATATATATATAAAGTCAAACGACATGTACCTTGCGTTGGACGGGGATTGTCCCATGATTTCTTACCTGTAGTAGATGGATTCTTACAAGAATTTCCGTTCACGGGTGCTGCAGCTGCAGCCACCGTTGCAAAAGAATAGCCCCTCGATGGAGGAGGTAGCTGCTGTACATTATTTACATAGTTTCCCAGCGTATGGGAACCACTAAAACAGCTACTGTAGGCCACATTGTTCGTGGCTTTCGGTTCGCAGATCGCCGCAGCAGCTAACGATTCGCTGTCTTCTAGCGGAAGATTAGTGATTTCGCCGAAAGAAGCAAAGCCCGTCGAGCGTGGGCCATAAAAATCACTAATATTTACAGGTGGTGTTTGGAGTGAAGGGAGCTCTTGCCTCATGGCCTCATAAGGCTCACAAGAAGAAGAAGAAGAAGAAGAAGAAGAAAAAGAAGAAGGGTGACTCGTAAGTAAACCCTCGTACACCGAATCATCGGTAGCAAACGGGGGGAAAAAACCCGCAGCATGTTGAGATTTAAACAAAGCAAAATTGCTTTCATTCGCTGATAAACCAGCAGAAGTTTGAAGGCGTTTCGATGGACGGTGAAGGTGGTGAAGGGGCACGGGATTGAAGGAACTCTTGGCATGAAGATCGCGATAAAAGAAGCTCTGGCGTTGAATATCTGGCAAGAAATCATTGAGTGCCTTTTGGTAGAGGGGGGAATCTTTGAGGCATTTGAACTCCGGGGTTTTGAAGGATTCGAGCTCAGACTCGAGAGGGTTCTGAAGATTCCCGATTTGCGGGAGGGTATTTGCGGTCGGGGGAATGTTTTGTCGGGTCCCGCTCATTCTTTCCCCAGCCAGCTCGGGCGGGTAAATTGGGGAACCGGAACGTAGCTTTCTCTTCAGCCTCGTGTTCCAAAAGTTCTTGATCTCGTTATCCGTTCGCCCCGGAAACTGCACGAATCAAAATAGTAAGGATGATGATGCAAGAAAAAAGAAAGAAAAAGGCAAACTTTTTTATCAAAACTGTAGGGAGAATGCCGTTTCTGGTCCCTAAGCGTTTGGGGTGTGGGCGTTTTTGGCCCCCATGTACTGAGATTCCACTTTTAGTCCCCAACGTTTACTGATTTGGGCGATTACGGTCATCCGGTTAATTTAACCGTTAAGTTGGACGTAATTACTAGCCGGGCCATCAAATATTACGGGCTAGGCCGGGTTGAATTTTGCGGGCCAAAGAATCGGGGACTGCCCGGCCCGTAAACTCGATTAATTTAACCAGGTGAATTCGGTTAAAATTGGGGACTAAATGTAGCATCTTGGAACACGGGGAGACCGAAAACGCCCGTAATCCAAACATTATGGACCAAAAAAGGCGATTCGCCCAAGAATGTATATTCATTGCAACGCAAACCTCAGTAGCTATACGTGACCACTTGTTCCCGAGCCTCGCTTGGAGCTCGATGATTCGCCTCTCTTCTTCTCCGGAGAAGGCATCTTTCTTCAGGTCGGGTTTGAGGTGGTTGGCCCACCTCAGGCGGCAGCTCTTCCCGCAGCGGGCGAGGCCGTATTTCTTCTGCACAGAGTTCCAATTTCTTTCTCCGAACTTGTTCACGTATTCCCGCAAGATCGAATCTTCTGCTGAAGTCCACGGACCCTTCTTGAGAATCACGGTGCCTTCGACTTCGTTTCTGCTGATGACTTCGTTCGATGATGATGATGCATTATTGGGAAACTCTGCTCCTTCTTCTTCCTCGATTTCGTGATTTTCGCCGATCATCTTGTGATTCTCTTGACGAAAAAAAAAAAAAAAGAATCAAAATTCACGAATATGCATGATGATTATGATGAATCCAAGACAATGGGCTAATAGTACTGTATGTGCTTCTTCGCAGCAATAAAGAAACGATGATTAGTTACCGTTAAAGCACATAGCCATCGTCAGTAAACACTACCTTGATTAAAAAAAATACGCAGTTCACTTATGAGGAGGGGAGCTCCTCAATTACCCACCATGATAGAATTGAAGATCCCAGATATTTACTAAAATAAAGAAAAAGGATAATCAAGAAAACTATATATATATATATATATATATATATATATATATATATATATATATATATATATATATATAGAAGGAAAGAAACATGAATGCTACGCAACAACAAATCTAACCAGAATCGATCTTTACTCAGGGGACAACGACGGCCGAAAAAGGTAATTAAAGGGCAGAAATTACCATAACAATGTGAGTGGAGAAATCCCACGAAAAGCAAAAAAAATCTAATTAGAAGAATCAATAATAACTCGAAGCTGTTTCGTCTTTATAAAAATTCTTGCATAGTCGAAAGGAGCAACGACGAGTACCTTTTATAAAACTTCTAGAAACAGCGGCGAATTCTTGATAAACGACTCAAAGATACATTTTGGCGTTAGGCATATCTACCAGGGAGAGAGTGAGTGAAGAAGAAAAGGATAGTGAGAGAAATTGAGTCGTCAAGAACTAATGTGGGATGAATTAAGTTTTAAAATCAAAAAACATATATTAGTAAATATTAATATTTGCCCATGGAGTAACTCGGTCAAACAAATTGGAATATTGGGTCAATATTTGGAGAAAGAATCGGAGAATATAGTTTATAATTTTTTTGTTATTTTTTGAAAAAATAATTTTTTTTTAAAATTTTAAAGATTTAAATATATTTAAATCATTTTTAAAGATTTAATTTTTTTTAAGCTAATTCCAGTGGATATATGTCATTTATTCTTGGAATCAAATAGAAGTATTAAGTAAACAACGAGTACAGAATACAGATGATAATCAATAACTAATTGAATTAACATTTAAAGTAGAATACGTAAATAAAGCTAGTGAGATTCCAATTAGACTGGGGGCTACATTGGTTGACCTTGAATCGTCGTTATTTATTCCTGCCAAAAACAAGTAAATGTTATTAGCATATAATGAAATAGTACATTTGAATTCATAGCAATTTTCTTTTTCAAATTCATATATTGAACCAAGTCAATGTTACTAAAAGTGAAATTTACCAAGTGAAAATTATTATTACCTTCTGCTGATGCTGAAGGAGTGGGTGTTGGAACTGGTGCCGCGACCGGGTAACCGATAGCTAATTTTGAAAGTAAAAAAAATAAAAATCAACGCATCGACATGTTAATATCAAACATATTTTCAATATGTTCCAATTTATGATTATATATATAGGCCAAATTATTAAATTAGGTCACTAACTATGACTCTCGTGTTTTTTGAGTCACTAAGTTTCATAATTGCAAATATAGGCCACTTAGTAACGTATCTGATTTCTTTTGGGTCACTTGTGAATTTTCTGGCAAAAATCGCCGGAAATCCGACGTGTAGGATGACGTGGCTGCTGACATGTCATCGGCTACGTCAGATTTCCGGCGATTTTTGTCGGAAAATTCACAAGTGACCCAAAAGAAATCATATACGTTACTTAGTGACCTAAATTTGCAATTATGAAACTTAGTGATCCAAAAATAAAAAAAAAGTATAGTTAGTGACCTAATTTAATAATTTAGCATATATATACATGCATATACTTTTGACGATGGTGACATATCATTACGGGATCAAATATGTTGTTTCACTTTTTTTGTGTCACTTTACAAAAATATCATCACATCATATGCCCCGACCAGTGTTAAAATACACGTAAATAGCATAACACCATAAATACTATTATTACAACCTGCACATGAGGTGATAGGAGGAGTTCGAACACGGCAGAGCGAAGGGAGCTCGAGTGCCCTTTTGCTATCAACCGAGACACCGAGCTGGCTAGAGTTACCGAGCAACTCACACAAGCAAACCGGCTGAGTCTCCACGAGGCTCGCTAGCTCGGGACAACAATTAGGGTCGGGCTCGGTCAAGTTGCTCCCTTCCTCCACAAACGACAGGCAATCGGCCGAGTCGGCCAAGTAAGATAAACAATCGAGCCCCGAGGGAGAAGGAGCCGGAGATTGTGCGATAGTGCATTGAATGGTGGCGAAGAGTAATAAGAGGGCTATTGTAGTAATTTGGGAAGTGGTTTTCATGTTAGGGTTTCTTAGGGTTAGGGTTTTTGTGAGTGGTGGTGTTGATTATGATTTAGGCATTGATGGTGATCGATGTTTGATAGTTAAGTCTTAAGTATATAGAGTCTTTTGTTTATATTAATATATATATATATATATATATAGGAAGATTGAATGTGAAGACAGCTTCATTGGTAAGTATATTGCACGGTTGGCAAAAATGAATAGATAAATTGAATTTGAATCATTGGCTTAAGCCACCCTATACCAAATTGTATTTAGTTAGTCTTTTTTTTCTTTTTTATGCGTGCTATCTGATGCTGATTAATACACGTTTTTAAGAGGAGTTCTACGAGCTAGGAAGTTGAATCATGAGTTGTCATGCAATAATTGAGATTAATTGTGTGCATGGTTTTTTGCCTGTCTGATAGGTGCAACTACTAAGGATTAATAATAAAAGATACAAGAAGACACATTCATTAATGTGAGTGAGTGAACAATATATGTAGATTAAGCAAGTTCTAATGAAATCTTGATATTCTAATAATCGGATGCTTTCTTTATTTCATTCATAAATTTAATATTATATTTATTATCACACCACACGAATAGTAGAGTAGCATTTTGTAGGTCACGCACGACACGCCATGCAGAAATCGGCATAGAATGTCATATTGTTAGTTAATAATAGGTGGTTGTGATATAAATTCAAAATTTATAAATTAAATATAGCAAAGAGAAATCATTTATTTGAGATTGAATTATGGCTTATCTTCCGTGTATTCAATATTATTATAATATTAAAGTGAGAGAACCATGCAGGCTAGATTTACGTGAGCCCATGAAATAAGCCTAATTATAAATGTAGGCCTTCCAAAGGCCCAAGTTACCGTTTCTACTCCAAAATCCAGCGAAGTTAGCTAACAAAGCCCTTAAACGAAAAAAAAAAAGGAAGGAGAGAGAATTAGTAATCCGAAAAAAAGGAAACTGATCATACAAGATGTTCGCCATCGATTCATATGGGTGGTGATGGTGGCGGAGGACGGCAATTCATCAGCCACGTAATCTCCTGCAGCTCCACCAACTCCACGAGTGTAATTTCCATTTTTATCATCCTTTTTTAATTTTATGAAGCAAATAATTTTACTTGTAGCTTCTGAATGCTGGCGGATTGTTTGATGATGCAATGAGGTGTCGATTATGCTGATTTTTTCCCCATTGATGTTTCTGTATTATTACATCTAGTCTGTTATCGCCGTTCATTTCATAATAGAAAATGAAATCTGCTGTGTGTCGATGTATTTAGGTTGTTTTCCATTCCCAGTGCAGTGATTAATTATACTGAAAGGAAAGAAATTGGGCGAAGAACAACCATTGTAGCGTCTTACTTAGACTATTTGGGGTTTACTGCTAAGTGCTAGTAGTAGGCTTATTGATCATATCATGTAAGGACACAGCACAAAGATAGACTTAAATCCTTCAATTGGACCCCGAAATTGAGCTACAAATAGCAGTTTTCGAATCCAATTTTGTGGTGAAATTGACAGTATTTAAGCTTCTGAGTGGTGTTGGCCATATACGAATTGATTACGTCTTAATAAACTTCGATCCCTGTATTCGAAAAGAAGAGTTGAAAGTTTCAGGAAAATGCACGTAATGACCACATCGATTCAGTCGTAGAGGCTGGGATCAGACAACCTCGGAGTAGCCACCACCATCAATGGGTTCTTCATCTTCATGACAAACCCAAACTTCTCAGACATATCGAGCCTCTCACCGGTGGGCAAATTCCAATCGAAAGAGTGAAGCAGAGAAGCCAGCAAGTACATGAACATCCTCTCAGCCATGCCCGTCCCCACGCACGCCCTTCTCCCCGAGCCAAATGGAAGGTACCTGTTTGAAATAAAATATATAAATTTAAAGTATGATGCACCCCCTTCAGGCTTAAGCTTTTAGGTGAAGTGGTCATCGGCAGTACCTGAAATCGTTTCCAGTGTAGTCCCACTTTGTGTCTACGAACCTCTGCGGTAAGAACTCGTTAGGGTTTTCCCAAACATCGGGATCGTGTTGGATTCCCCAGGCATTGATGAAAACGGTGGAGCCTTTTGGGATCGTGTAGCCACCGACAATGCAGGTCTCACTGGGGGAGTGAGGGACTAATAAGGGTATGGTGGGATGTAACCGTAGGACTTCTTTCATCACCGCGGATAGGTAATGAAGCTTGTGGATGTCTGATTCTTCGACCTTTCTGTCTCGGCCCACGACTTCATCGAGTTCGTGGAGGACCCTTTGGTGGATTTCGGGGTTGTTGATCAGCTCGGCTAAAGCGAATTCGATCGTGGTTGCTGTTGAATCCGTTCCTCCCGTGACCATGGTCTTGCAAAGAACGTCACAGACAGGTCAGTTCGTGCAGTATAAACTCTATAAATTAATACATTTTTTACTAGCAAAATCTATGAATCAAAAGAGTTATTAGTTAACGGATAAATTAATAATTATTAATTTGTATACTAATTAATATGTTATTAATATAAAATGAAATGCTCAATTTAAAAATACATTTCAAACTTTCACTTAACTATCGTACCATGTACGTATATCAGATGAATGAACCAATTCGAAAGAATCATTCAGTCTCCCACTTAATTATTGTACCTTTATATCTACGTATATCAGATGAATGGTCTAATTTGAAAGAACCATTCATTCAGTCTCCCACCTTATTAGAGGCGAGATTCAAGGTGAAATTCATTTAAACAAAAAACAAAAGACAACTGAGTCATTTTTTTTCAAAAATCCCTCATGAATCTTTCACGTAATTGTACGATGTATACAAGGAATTATTAATCTATATTTTTATATGGGGTTTATAAAAATTATCAAACGTGCATTATCTTATTAACTTTTACCAAATTATGAATTCAACACCTTATCCCCAAGTCGGGACCAGCCAAAAGTATTATCTCAGAGAATTTATTAATTTATTGAGTTTCTACTGTACGTTATTACACGAAAAAGAGCATACCATGAGTAAAGCTTTAAGGTGGTTCTTGGTGAAAGGAGTCTTTCCTTTTCCATCTCCTTCCTCATCCTTCATATCCAACAGAACCTGCACGAAATCTCTCTCACTTTGATCTCCCTTCGAAGCCTTCACCACCCTCTGACGAAGAACGCCCTCGAAGACCTCATCCAATTTCTTGGCCATTCCCCTCATCCTCCTCTGGATCCCCTGAAGGTCGAATCTCTCCAGCCACGGAAAGAAATCGGAAACATTTGGCAGAAATAACAAGCGAATCATCTCGTCGATGAGCCTCTTAAACTCCGCCCCCACGGTAGCCCTCTCCTCTTCGTCCTCCAAAGTCCCGCCCCAAAGCATGCTAGTCATCACGTCGAGCATCATGGAGAAGAGCACATCTCCGACGTCCACGGGGGACGGGGTCGTCGACCCGTTCTTTCCGTACAGGTACCTGATCGTAGAGTTTCAAATGAATCGAATTCTTTTTTGTTAGATTTGAGATTCGATTCTTAATATATTTGAATATCGAATTCGAATAAAAATTATTTTTCCGATGAATAATATTCGAATACGAATATCACGGTATTCGATTCGGGTATCTATCGAATATTCGATTAGAATAATTTTGATATTTATTTAAGTATAATATATTATAACATATTTAAAAAAAACTCAATATTTAATTATATATAATATATCATAATTCGATGTCTATTTAAAAATATTTTAATATTAAATATAATATTATTATTCAGTGTATATTTATATATACTATTATTATATTGTTTTATTAAATAGATTTTATGGAAAATATAAGAAATAAAATTATATTCGAATCTATTTTAGGATTCAAGAAATCGAATATGAATACGAATATTCGATTCGACAGCCGACTATACAAATAGAATATAGTGATATTCGATTTGATTCGTTTGCGATCCTACCTGATCGTTCGCCTCAGCTCCCTCCTCCTGAGCCCGTACACCGTGTTTAAATTGGTGCTGCTGAGGAGCTCACGAACCGCGACCTTCCTCAGCATCCTCCACTCGGGCCCGTGGGGAGCCGAGGCCATGTCCGCTCCACCGTAGGTGGCTTCTTTGCTGGCTGCGGTCGGTGCCCGGTTCGCGAATGTGACATCTTGGTCCTTGAGGACCTCTCGGACCAGGGCGGGCGAGTTCACTACGATGGCTAGCTTCTGCCCGAACCTCAGAGAGAAGATGGGCCCGTGGGCTTGCGAGAGGCCGGTGAAGTACGTGTGGAGGTCGGGGGAGAGGGAGAGGAGGTTGCCCAGCAAGGGGAGGCCTGTGGGGCCCGGTGGCAACGGCGGTGTGTGCTTCTTCTTATTCTTCTGGTTGAGTAGTAATAACCATGTGATTGTAAGAACGAGGGTTGCTATGGAAGCGATTGTAATGACTAGTGAGGCCTTGTCGTCGGTGGTGTTTTTCAGCCACCGTGATGGTGGAGTTTCGGCTTCGGAGGAGGAATAGGTGTTCATAGTTGACTTTTTTTTTTGTTGGTTTTATTTTATGTTGGTTATTTACTCGTTTGATGATTGAAAAGATGATGATTTATATAGAATGTAATACGAGGGTTGCTAACGTTAGGGGTGGTTAAGCAGTACGTATTAAAAAAAATTAATCCATTAGTTGCATGCGAAAAAAAATGTTTTTTTTTTTTTGTTTGTCTGTATGCGCAGAGAATCAATCAAGGTCCATAGAAGGTATCCAAATCCAATTCGTAGAATATTTTGGATGATTCTTGTCTGCATAGACTTAAGGATCCCATAGGTATTATGCGTCGATGCAATGGTCGTCTTCATTTTTTCTTGGTTTTTTTCCTAATAATTCATCTGATTTTAGGTCTTCTTCTTTAGTCAACCCCTTGAACGTGATTAAGTTGTAATAAACACCAAAGATTAAGGTAATAAACCATGTTTTCAGTCAACTTATACATTGTGGATTTAACTTAACAAAGTGAAGTGAAGTGATCGTGTGAGACGAATAAGGTAATGGACAAGCAATTTAGGAGGAAGAGGAAGGAAGACGCTGCGTGAAATCGGTACGTAAGAAACCTCAGTGGTGGGGGCAATAATGTCATTTCAGTCGTGGCCCGCACCTAATTTTACTTCCAACACCAAATCAACGCTGGAATTTTACTAAAATCAACTGAAACGAAAAAAACAAATCGAGATCTCATTCGCAATCGTTTGTCTTTCGCGCATATGCGAAGTTAAGGGGAAAAAATGGAGGGACAGAGATTCAGCATAAGCGCCGAGGACTTATCGACGATCGGAGGCATAGCGACGGTTTCGGTGCTGCATTCCTTCATTCCGACGCATTGGCTTCCGTTTTCGGTCGTGGGTCGGGTCCAGAAATGGACCCTCTCTCGCACTCTCCTCGTCAGTAAGTTTCTGTTCGATTTTTGTTTTCGCGGGTTGTGATTTGAGCCCTATTGTTGTTCTTGGGACCTTGAATTGAAGGAAATCTGTTATCCTGTTGGCGTTTTTTGCTCGATTTGTTCTATTTTGTAGTCATCTGTTTGGGACTTTGCGTGCATTTGAGTGTGAAGTTAACTGAACGCTGCTCTGTTTTTGGCTGTGAATCATCACTTGGATTGCTGCTTTAATCAGAGAATAAATGATGGATGGTGATGGTGTGTGCCTTTTTTTTATGATTGGACTCAATCAGTTTTGGGCATTCTCTAGAAAATCACTGGTGTTGCAAATTAGGGATTTGATCTGTAATCATGCACTATTATTCGATCATTTCACCGATATTCTTTAATAACTTTACCCTTTGTTGAGAAGTTTCACTGGGTAAGGTCTTCTGTGCAAGCAGTTTACTTGTTTTCTCTTGAAGAAGCTCATACGATGCAGCAACATGCGGGAATGCTTATTTTCTTCTTTTTTTTTTTCTTTAATCTCTTGCAGCTGCATTTGGTGCGGTGCTGCACGTAATATCTACTTCGCTCCTGGGGATAACAGCGATCACCATAACAAACACGTTAGCGGGAGAAGAAACCGTGCACAAGCTCGCATCTTTGCTGCTCGTATTCCTCGGCTTTTGCTACGTTGCGTTGTACCTCATCGGAAAGGGCGGTCACAGCCATTCACACAATAAACCGATGGAGAAAATGGCCGTCGCCGGCCTCGTTCTCGTTCCCGCTCTCTCTCCTTGCGCGACAACTCTTCCCGTGTTTTTAGCCGTCGGGAATTCGTCCTCCATGATGGTTCTTGCTATCGTGGTTCTATTATTCAGGTACCGTTTCTTGCTTCGTCTTAAATGTTTCGTACTTTTTTTTTGTTTGCATCAAGAATCGAAAAAAGGTTAAAATGAAATCGACCCGATTCGTAATGTTATGAATGTGCTTCTCTTGTTGCCTCCGGGTTTTACGATGGAACCCTCAAATTTCAAATAGTATTCTGTGATTTCCGGCGATTTTGGCCGTAAAATTGACTGGTGACCCAATTTTGTTAAGACATACAAAGTCAGTGACTTATTTTTGCAATTATCAAACATAGTGATCCGAAAACGAAAACCGGTATACTTAGTGACCCAAATTTCTAATTTTCCCCCATAGTAACTGTCCTCAAATTGATTTGGTATGCAATGATAATTACCGTTGTGCCCTTGATTTTTTTAAATTTATTCCAATTATATCTTCCAAAATCAGTCTTTTTATATACTAAAAAGCAATGTAAAATTAAAATCTAACTGATTTCATCTATTAAAAATAACTTATAATATGAGCACACGCGTCGAATGTCCATAAAATACTAGTATGAATTATGTGATTTGTGTGATACATTTATCACATGCTAAGCAGCATGTTACATGAATTTGATGTTTTTTTTTTGCATGTTATTTGCATTTTTCGTGTGATTCATATTTTACGCATCTTATTTGGCTGACGTAATATTTGAGTTTTTTTTTTTTTTTTTTTGCATTTTGCAGCACGATTATCGTGATGACCTCTCTGGTGGCGCTCTCGTTCTACGGGGCTAGCCAGCTCAAGTTTCACTGGGTGGAGCGTTACGACAAGCTCCTCGTCGGCTCCGTCCTCTGCTTGGTCGGCGTATTGACTCTGCTCTTTCACGACCACGACCACGACCACAACCATGCGGGAGAGAGTTTGCATAATAGGAAACTCGTCGTCCCGTGATAATTTACGGTGACTGCTAATTCCTCCTTTAACACGCCGTTTGCGTGTTTTCGAGCTGTATTGAAATATTGCGAAACAAATCTATGTATGGAACCGTACTTTTTTTTTTTTCTTCCCTAGTACGAAACAGTGTCGTGAAAATCAACTCCTACGTAGGCGGGGCCCACTAGAAAGAGCCCATTTTAGAGGCCCATTTATCCATTAATAATTGGGCCTATTACAGCTCATGCTGGTGCATTCGTATTCCATTCCCAATTTCACACACACGGACTGAGTTCAGTTTGAAGCGAAGTGTTTATATCAGCTAAGGATAATTTAGGCTTTCACGGAGTGATAGTTCTTGCTTGTGTGCAGTACCATTTTTTTTTTGAAAGTTTCGTTGCTCCGTTCCTGTAAGGACATCAAGATACGATAACATTGATCATTGCCCCAAAAATTTGGCCTATGTTATGTTGGGCTCCCAAGGTTTGTGGCATGGTGCATGGACCCAAAATTCGGCCATGCATGTGTGTGTATTGTTTCACTTCACACACACAACAAATGTCACGATAGTTATCCTCATACAATGTCACAATAGTCATTGCACTCCGACTAAATTCAGTATGAACTGAATTTGAATCTCAGCATAGCCTAAGGGACGGCCCCAGCATGTACCAGCAAAATCCTCTTCCCACGTGTCTACTGTTTGAATCCACTCATACATCGAAAATTAAAGAGTCGATTCCTTTGGCATGTCAGGAGGTATCCTCACACAATGTTATGGTAGTTCTCACGCTGATAAGTTCAGTTAGAAGCGAATTTAAGTGTCAACGATGTAGATTGATGGACAATTTCGAGTAAAAATGGAACTAATTCTCTTGTCAATTGTCATCTTTGTACCTTTTTAAATTAACATAGACAAAATGTGGAGGAGTAAAAATGGGATGGAATATACAAAAGCATCCATGCGGAAAAAGTCATGTGGGACCTGTCAATTGGACAATACTGCATTAAATCCTAGACATTCAGATTTGTCGAAAGCGTGTACAATTAATGGTTCTATTGTAATACAGACACGTGGACACAAAATAATTGGACTAATACTATATTCTTATATTAGAAAAACTCGAACATAATATTTTATTCAAGGTTCGGACAGCTAATGCAGTTATGATTCGTTTTCAATCACAAAACTAACGAGCAACAACGACGACAGATGATAAAAACATTATAAAAAGAGAATCAAAGGAGACAACATAATCTGATACGTGTAAGAAAATCAAAGGATATTTAAATAAATTATGTCGCAACTTATATGTTTTAGAGCACAGAGGTTGACTTAGATCCCAAAAAGAAATACTACATAATGTCACCGGTAATGTCATGAGTGCTCTTAGGGAACTTAATCTACGTGCATGCACATTTGCTTCTTTCAATAGAGCCGACAATCGTAACGAGTCTGATATACATTTATCTAAATGAATATTTCAGGTCCGTAATGTAAAAAATTAAATATATAGTACAAAACAAAATATGATATGAACAAAATAAAAATTTTAAGTTATTTGCAGATACAATGTATATGTATGAATCGTTTAGAATCTCAAAGATGTTGTCTACTAAATAGGTGACAATGCTTGCACTGCACAATACGGTATTAATGCCTTCAGAATGCGTTGGGTTTAATCTATACTGTTATTAATTAACTCCAACACTGGCGAAGGCTTGAGTTTACTATCACAAATAGAGAATAAATTTATATATATATATATGTATCTATAATAAATAGGTACATGCATCTGTATTTTTACCGGCTTATATTACTATCTCGATTTCAACCGTGAGACTTGCTAATTTTCAAGTGAATTATTGGATTTGTAGTTTAATAATATTTGAATATTATCAGTGTTGTTCGCATTTCCTCAAAGTCAAAATGAGTTTGTCAATGTTGCTATCATTTTCAGTTACTGACTTTATTCGAGTAGAAGACGACCAAAAGTGATGGCATATTTTAATATGTACTTTAGGGTCAATTAACTGAAAAAAGATAGGAGATTGATGGCAAGATATGCCACCAATTAAATAGTAACAGTCGATCAAAACTGTGAAAGCATTGTTATTCGGAATCAGAACAATATAATGTTAAAAATCAAAGAATATACAAGATAAGACCAATTTACTAATCATATTCCCTTGCGATTCCACCTAATCTGCAACATAAGCAACATATGAACAAATAAAAAAACTCTCACATGTACCATTATTCATTTAACTAATTTTCTTGTTCGACCAAATTTTAAAAAATAACATGGGATGTTGGAATCTTCCTCCCTTTTTAATGAGAAACTAATAAAAAATAAGATGAAAATAGATAATAGCAATGGCCACGTGTCCTATCACATTCATCCAATGAAAACACGGTCCTTTGATCAACCAAGATAAAAGGAACCAAAATAATACACAAACAAATCTACATGAATAATCACCCCAAAATAGTTCAAAGACAACACCAATCCAATGAAAATGAGCTCTTTTATTACCAAACATAGAAGACACGTAAGACCCTTAAACACACACAAATCTACAACCATACACATCAATAAAAAATAAAAATAAAAATAAAAAAACAAACTAGGGTTTCATCTTCAAGGCCCCTCCTTTAGTACCAAATCGTGCCGCCCGGTTTCTGCGGGCTCTCCCTCTGCACCACATCAGCAGAAAACCCGTCGTTGAAATCGAAATTGGAACCGAAAATCGCCTGGAAATTCTCCGCCGGGTCGGGCCCGAAATTCGGGTTCACAACTTCGGACCAATTGAACCCGAAAATCGAAGGGTTACCACTACCGTAAACGTGACTGCTATTTTCGTACATCGACACGAGCTCTCCGATCGCCCTTTCTCCGTCCTCGGGCACTCCCATTCCCGAGAGATCGAAGGGCTGCGGAGGCTTTGCTGTTTGCACGAAAGATTGAGGAAACGGGCCGGGCTTAAAGCCCGATATCGAATTGCAAGGACGATTATAGTTTTCCCTCGAAGCCCTCTTGTTATCATCCACCGCCGTCGCCGAGTTGACTAATTCGTTGACCCGTTTTCTCTTCCGGGAAAAGTCAAAATTGGTCAAAATCCCGTCTTGCTCCTGCTGAAGAATCGGCGCGAAATCGTGGAACCCGTTTATCCCCAAATCGAAGAGATCCAAAGGATTAGGTTTCTGCTCGTAAAATTCGAACTCGGGCTTCGATTCCTCATCGCCGATAACGCCTTCAACGTCGAATTCACCACCACCATCATCCACCCCGAGAGATGCATCGCTGCCGCAGCACGAAGAAGACAAGAAACGCAGCTCATTAGGGTAAAGCTCCCTCGCAACCGCCTCCTCCCGATCGATAATCCCCAGCCACGTGGCACTCTCCTTCGCAGTCATCTTATCCTGCAAACACTTCGACTGCCTCACGAGCCTCCGAATCTTCGCAACGTCGGGAGAAATGTGCCTAATCACAGCCGTCAAAACCCCGACTTTCCACGCCTTCTTAAGGTCGTGTGGCTTCTTATAAGGAGGCGGGCCCGGGCCCGGGCCCATCTGGGCCCACCACTCCTCCTTCCCGGTGGGCCACCACGGCGGCGGGATCCCCTTCTCCAGCGGGAACCGCCGCTGCGGAGGCTCGCAGTGCTGCATGAGGGCAGACAATAGGGACCCGAGGGTGGTGTCCTGAAGCTCCTGAAGGGCCTGCGGGGTCGGCCCGATCGGCTCGGTGCCGCCCTCGTTTTTTCCCGGGATTCTGTTTTCGGCTCGGTACCTGGCTGCAGCCGCTGGCCCATTGCGGTCGAACCGGACCCGGTCCTTCCACCACCCGCGGAGGTTGTCGGAGGCTCCGGTCACGGGCTTGCCGTTCTCGGGGATGATCCCGTAGACGAATCCCCGTGCGTTGCAGGCCTCCATCATCTTCAGCATGTACTTTAATATCCTGTCGTGGGCCCGGGACATCTTTTTCCTCCTCGCTTGCTCTCGGGAATGCCTTTGCTTCGCGGGATCGGTGAGGAAAATGATGGGCTCTTTGCCTTTGCTCTTTGTGTCCTTGAGGCGTTTGAGCCTCATTTTGTCCCTCCACATTCGCCTCTCGAGCTCTTCTTCGTCGGTGTACTCGTCGGCTGGCTCGGGCTCGGGCTCGGTGGGTTGTTGGGGGATGAGTGTCTCCGGGCCCTTTGCGTGGAGGGAGGAGAGTAGATCGAAGTCGCCGCAGAACGCCATGTCAGCGATTGGTTTCTTATCGAGGTGACGGAGAAAAAAAAATGGTTCGACGAAATCTGTGGAGAGGATTCACTTGAGCTCCATATATGTGGGTTTCACCTGGAGGATCAAAAGGATGAGAATTTAGATGAAAAAAAATGAAATTTTCGAACATTAAAGTATACCATAACAAAGGGGGATTCCAAGTAAAGCAAGTTCAACAGGAAATAAGTGGAAAAGAAAAACTTTTTTCGAGTAAAAACATTTGGAAGGCCAAAGTATGTAATTACAAGAAAAATTCAGATCTGGAAAGATAGCGTAGGAAGTAAAAAAAAGTTCAAGAAAAATGGGCAATTTCCATGTTATATCAAAGATCATCCAAAAGCTTAAAATAATCTTTTTTTAAACCCCCAAAAAAAAAGAAGAAAAAAAGGGGAGGCTGCTCTGTCGGCAAGATTAAACTTTTATTACCAAATACATGTGCAGGACAATAATCCATAAAAAAAAAACTCCATTACAGCTCTTGGAATTACAAAGAACTTCGAAAGCTAGAGTAAAGGCTCATAAGGGGCAACAAGTTTTCTTTTTCAACTAAAAATCCAAGCATAAACAAAGAAGTTTCCCAAAAATAATCTAAAAATGATTCTTTTTTATCCATTTATGTTATTGATTAGCTATCTTTTACCTCAAAGTGCTCCTGAAGTCTTGCGCAGAATAATAGATCGTAGAGAGAGAGAGAGTCAGAAGAAAAATGACGACCAACTTAGTTATGTAGAGTACGTTTTATATATAAACACCAAGCAATCTCTCTCTCTCTCTCTCTCTCGTTTAATAATTTAGTATATTACTTCGTATTTGTAAACTGAAGAGGTGAAAAGAGGGTTTCGGTAAAAAGCAAAGAATCTACGAATAGATATGTACGTATTTAATTACAATATATATGTGAATATATTAAAGAGGATTAACAATGGTTAGATTCAAAGAAGCTCCAGTTATGACATAATTACGTATTTATAAATTTTATTAATTTTATTCTTTTGTAGATTCATTGAAGGTTAATGTACTTGCGATTATTACTACACATAAGAACGTGATATACACAAAAGAAAACAAAAAGAGGGGAAATATGAGTTTGCAGTGAAAATTTATGGTACCGAGGGAGTTGCTAAACATAGAAATTATACTAACGTATATTCGAACTATTGCCATATTTAGAGTCGAAAAATAAAAACGTTATTCTTCATGGAATTGACGATGGGTTGATTGATATAAACGTGATTATTCAAGAAAAGGCAACATAAAAGTGAGTATGTAAAAAAAAACATCAATTGTACTAGGAAAGCATATTTAATTCACCATATAATATAAAAAATAAAAACACAACGTCGGTATTCATAATATGGCACCCATTCTTTTATTTTTTTTGAATTATTCTTCATTGAAATACGTAATAATATATATGCTAGTGTATTTGTGTAGATAAATACAACAATTCTGTTTTTTCCCTATTGTTTTTGGGAAATAAGGTGGATTCAATAATTATGTTAGCGACTTGTGAAGACTGAGTGTGGACCAGAAAAAAATGTCTCTGGCATTGTTAGTGTTATTGATGTTGACAAACAGTTTTGGATATGAACGAGAGCAAGTTGGTGTTGTATTGACTTTTAATTTTTGATTTATATTAAATCCCATCTTAGTTTTTATCTATTTTTTATCCTGACGTTATCCCACTCAATCGATTATGTAATGTTGCATGTTTCAATAATGAAACTAATCACATACCAATAAAAATGCGACTATTAAACCCAACAGTATAAAGGGGGTTCGAATCCGTGACCAAGAAGGTGTATGACCAACGTCAACCCCGTGAAGGCAGTTTTTATCTCTTCACTGGCCACTCTTGTCCTAAGGAATAGATCAATTTTACTTTGATTTATTTAGATCTCTGTGAAATCTTAGACAACACATGAACAATGAGAATCAGTCCCGCTTCAAAGTCATCCGTTAACTAACAATACAGTTCATATTCGATTCAAACTAAACATAATCGAAGTATAACTATCATGACGATGCGTGGGGGACGAGACACATATGCCAGGATGATTAGTCTCGCTGGAAGCAGGGTTTTCAGAATCGGACCGGACATGCCGGTTCCAACCGGAAAACCGCGAACCGGTCGAAATTCCGGTTCGGGTCCGGTCCGATTCAGCTTTATTTTTTTTTTTTTAAAAAGAAAAAATCGAAAAAAGGGAATAAAAGCAAAAATATATATAAAAAAAAAAACTAAATATATTGTTGGGCCTAGTGGTTTAGACATATTTTTCCAAGGTTGTGGGTTCAATTTTTTAGTGCATATTAAATTCTATTTTTAATTAATTTTTGACACTATATTTTACATTTAATTTTTTAGCTCCTCAATACATTGTACTTTAATTAACTAAACCCACAATTTTATAAATTTAACTCTTGACACTCCATTTTACAATTACTTTTTAATCCTCCAATACATATTATTTGATTGATATATTCATAAAATATAATTTTAGTATATTTAGAGGCACCGGTTTTATATCGGTCAAATCACTAAACCTTAAACCACTAAACCTTAAACCACTAAAATTTACGGTCCGGTTCAAAAATTCGATTTCAAAACCATGGCTGGAAGTCATCGATTGCCCATAACTTACAATGAAATTTAAATAAATAACTTATGATGAGATTCGAACTTTATTTAGATTGAACTTAATCAGAGCATGTGAGAACTATGCCGGTAGTTTCTCAAAATTTATGCTTTTCATCTCTTCTTTTCCTGGGCTTTATTTAATTTGCCAACTATTAAGAGTTGACGATGACACAAGACTTTACTGCACGTGGTTAACCAAACAAATTATTAAAGCTAAGACTTCTAATCACCAACTTTCAGCAACTCGATTAAGACTTGAATTTTGATTTATCATATATAATCCATATCAATTAATAGATTGCAAGTTGCGCTCATGAAATTAAGGAAGCATTCTTGCAAAAATCAAAGCCCCACTTAGGTTGCAATAACAAGCCCAAAATCGAAGCCCACCATAAATCAATCATCCAATCTTTATTGCCAAACAAGATAGAGCACTCCTAAAAACCAAGCACATAAGTTCATCTTCTTCCTCAGCCCTCTTCGATCTCTCTGCATCACCATTAATGGCTTCATTACCACCTTCCATAAACTCCCACGATCACCACCCTTCGATCATCTCTTATCGTCCTTTTTCATCATTCGGCTTAAGCATTTGTCTTAAATGGACAAAATTCTACATGACAATGCTTCAAAATGCCAATTGATTTAGCTTTAAATTAACCATAGATGCTTATGCCAACAAGGTGATGCTTCATTCGAAATTTATGCAGACTATATCTCTAATATCATCAGCCAAGAACACCAACAGAGCAGAGCAGAGCAGAGCAATTCATTCTTCAGAGAAAATGATGGCAGAAGATGAACATTAACAGTTGATAAACACTGATAAACATTGATAATCTTGCAAAGGTATGTCCTAAATCAACTGGGCAAGAACAGAAATTCACAACTCACAACAATCAAAGCTGCTAACAACGAAAGCAAGAAACTGGGTTTAACATATTAGAATCAATAGTACAAAATTACTGACCCTCTCAATAGTACCCGACGCTCGCGGCATCATCGCGCCTCGGCACCTGTGCGGCGTCGTCGCTACTGCTCCCCACCATCACGATCCTCCCGTTCCTCCTAACAGCGACCTCCCTGATTCTCCTCACGAGCCCGGTGATCGGATCGGTGAACACCTTAGTCTCCAAATTACCCTCGACGTAGAGCACCGAGCCGGGAACCAAGCTCTTCGCCGCCATCTCGCCGAGCCTCTCCGGGTAGATCGAAACCCTATGCCACTGAACCGCGCATCGATTGGCGTAATCCCTAGGGTCCTCGTGGTCCAGCGGCCTTCGATTGTTGCGGATTCCGCCCGTGGCGAGGGAAATTAGGGTTACGGTGCGGCCGCTACGGAGTTTCTTCTGGAACGGCGGCTGTCCGACTTGGCCGACGAGGATGGCTTTGTAGACGCCTGGATCGAGGCCGGCTTCTAGGGGCTTCATTTTCGGAGCGGTCGGTTTGGAGGTTGCTTTGGAGTCGGCTTCGGAGTCGGAGCCTAGGTCGAATTTGGTGCTGAAGGATAGGGAGGAACCACCGGGCTTTGCTACTGCGAGGATTTTGCGGCGGAGGAGTTTCCAAGTGAGTGAAGAGGCCATTTTTGCGAAGTAAAACCCTGAAAGACGACGAGATTTAGTCACAATACCTTTCCCCTTCCTTGTATGAACTAATTATACAAAATACAATTAAGAATAATACTACTTTTTATTATATTACTTTCAAAGATAGAAACTAATGGTCCTTTTTTTTTTTCTTTAACTTGAGGGCCAATATATACCTACATTCGACTTTTATTACTCTTAATCGCTAATTACTCTTTATAGATAATAATTTACTTTTTATTTACAAATGACTATAAGTTGACAATCAATTATCAAACTATATAATAATAAAAAATACTCCTAATTTTTAACCAACTTTAATCCTTAAATCATACAATCGGGTCAATCACTTTTTCGGCAGGAAAAATTATTGCTCCGAACCCGTGGATAATAATCCAAACCACTTAAGCCCCGGAACCTAATTGGGAGCCATTCTTTCGAAAAGTTCTTTAATATTCACAAACCCACCAAATTGAATGCATAACACCATCATATTTCTCTCCTCATAATTTTGTATAATTTGTGTAACACATGTGATGACCACAAATATAGTAGTGCTATATAGATCCTTCATACGCGATTAACATTATTAAATATTAATGTGATCGTGCATTAGTTACACGTATATATGTGTGTGTGTCATTTATGTATATGACCAATCAATTTAGGAGATAGCTAGAGACTTAGATGTTGCGCAAACGGAGAAGCATATATATAAACTAACCAAGGCAGTATAGCACGATAAAGATTTCATCTTTTTAAGGTTATTCTCATATTCTTCCGACAAATCTTTCCATCATCTACCCCTCATTGAGTTCATGTATTCTAGGTCAAAATTAAGATGCTATATGATAAATTAAGAGTTACTTCATAAAATCAACCGGTGATAGGAGGAGAGACATCTTTGATTTATATATTGAGTCGGGTGAATGTAATTTCTCGACGTGGGACAAATAATCTCAACAATATCATATATATGTGCTCGTGGCTCGTCGAGCCCTTATCGAGCCTATACTTTTAATTTAAAATATTTTAAATATTTTATAATATATTAAAATAAATATTTTTATTTATTAATATATACCGAATTCGGAGCTCAAATACCTCGAATTACATAGTTTATCGAGCCGAGCCGAGCTTTATTGTTTTTAATCGAGCCGAGGTCGAGCCCAATTATACTTAATCGAGCTGAACTCGAGCTGGGCCAACAATCAACCATCTACAATTTTTAAATATAATATTTTTAAATAATAGGTGGGTGATTTCATGGAAGGAACTATGCGAGCGTGGAACGCGCGAAGACACCGCTGGCGACTCATCAGCAGCGGTCGGCGCCCGGCACGGGGAATAACCCCTAAAGCTAAGCGCTAGCAACCTTTTTTTATTACATATGCATACGTTTTACACCACACACTTTTATAATTAATGTTTTTTTTTAAAATAAAATAACTAAGACGAAGTCAAAAGTGACAAAAAGGTCAGCAAGTTGAGGGTCAAAGGGCGCTATTGCCTTCATGAAAGAGCTCCGAAATTTCAAAAAATATAACTCAACACCGACCTAGCTATAGGTGTCTCCACACACAATGTGCCATATTCATTAATTGAATACCTACAATTATTTAATATGTAGCATGCAAGCTTTACAACTTCCTTGCTCTGACATTGAGTATCGGCGTTTAATAAATTAAATAAAAATAGTATGTCTCCGTGTATTGATTGACTTTTGCAATATATGTAGTAGGACCTACTAAACTGTGCAAATAAAAGAGTTATCTTTGGAACTTAAATTTCTCAACTAAAAAGGCTCTCAAGCTTTGAGTTTTTCTCAGTATATACAAATACATACTCGTTGAATCTTTTTCTTTGATAATGGAAGAAGATCACCAATCGCAAGACAATCACCAGCGTCATCAAGGAATCGAAATCCCTTGCTACTTCATATGCCCAATCTCTATGCAGCTCATGAGGGACCCCGTAACCCTCTCGACGGGGATAACCTACGACAGGGAAAGCATCGAGACATGGCTGTACACGTGCAAGAACACGGCGTGCCCCGTCACCAAGCAAGCCCTCGCCACCAAAGACCTAACCCCGAACCACACCCTACGAAGGCTCATCCAATCTTGGTGCTCCTTCAACTCCGTCGAACAAATCCCGACCCCGAAGCCCGTCGTCGAGAGATCCCACATCGAAAACCTAATAAAAGAGGCCAAGAACTCTCTTGACACGACGAACAAGCTCACGTGCCTCAAGAAACTGAGGTCCATTGCTTACAGGAACCAGACTTGCAGAAGCAATTTACAGTCAACCGCGGGTACGTTAGGTTTTCTTCTATCAGTCATCGGCAATGAGGACGGCGATGACCTCTCGAGGGAAGAAGCTTTGAACATCCTGCAGAAGATGGGCGGCGACGATTTGTCGGAATCAGATCTGAGGTCCTTCTTGTCAGATGGTGGCGAAATCGTGGGCTCTTTAATGCGGGTCTTGGAAAACGGGAATCACCAAACCCGAGGACAAGTGATAATGCTGCTGAAACGGATCCACGACGTGGCCGACCTGGATCATCTGATAGGATCCAAACCCGAGATATTCAGACAAGTAGTCCGAATCTTGGAAGATAGATCGTCACCGTCGATGCCCCATCAGGCCTTAAAAGCTGCTTTGAAGCTTCTCGTCGAGCTATGTCCATGGGGGAAGAACAGAATCAAAGCTGCAGAAGCCGGGGCGGTTTTTGCAGTCGTTGAAATGCTCCTCGACGATGACCGAAGCTCGATGAGTAAAAGGGTGTGCGAGCTCGTTCTTACCGTGTTGGATCAGATTTGCCAATCTGCGGAGGGCCGGTGGGAGTTATTACGGCACGGTGCGGGATTGGCGGTTGTGTCCAAGAAGATACTTAGGGTTTCTAATGCTGCGAGCGAAAGGGCGGTGAGGATTCTTTGCTCGATTTGCAGGCATTGCGGGGATCTTAGGGTTCTTCGGGAGATGTTGGAGGTTGGTGTTGTGGCTAAGCTGTGCTTGGTTTTGCAGGTGGAAGAAGGTAGTCGAAAGTGTAAGGAGAGGGCTAAGGAGGTTTTGAGATTGCATGCTAGTGTTTGGAGAGGGTCTTCATGCATTCCTAAGCATTTGATTTCTTTTTACCCGCGAAATTATTAAATTATATTACTAACTATGCCTTTCGTGTTTTTGGGTCACTAAGTTTCATAATTGCAAATATAAGTCACTAAGTAACATATCTAATTTTTTTTGGGTAACTTATGATTTTTCCGGCAAAAAATCGCCGGAAATCCAACGTGGACGATGACGTGGCTGCTGACATGGTTTCCGGCGATTTTTGCCGGAAAATTCACAAGTGACCCAAAAGGAATCAGATACGTTACTTAGTGACCTATATTTGTAATTATGAAACTTAGTGACCCAAAAACGAAAACATGTATAGTTAGTGATCTAATTTAATAATTTGGCCTTAATTTAATTATAACAAGATTTGATCCGCTTTCAAATTTGAGTTTCTTGGGTAATGTTTGGTTTTTACAAATCGAAATAGATATTATACTTATTTAACCTAATTTGCTGAGTTTCAAACAAGAGGTTAATTAACTAGACATGCATTATGTTATTATATCTATTGCTAAGTCAAATGCGGCCGAAATTTCTGAATTGGAAAGTGAAAAAGATAGCTAGGCTTATCTTCTTGATCTTAAATTGCCATTGGATGTTTAAATTATAAACTATAAAATAAAATACGACTCATATTCCACTTGTAGAAGGGCGTGGGTCCATCTAGTAAAATGGCCACGTTACGTTAAATGGTGTTGCATTTATAGTTCGTGCCTTGTGGGTATCATACATCTTCATAAGATAGGATATATTACTCACATATATATATATATATATATCCAATAATGAGAAGTTGTCATTAAATCACTGTTTCTACTCATTGCCTATGGTCCCACGCACATCAAGACATTAGAGAACTACATCATTATAGAACTAAACTAACCCAGCCAGTCATTAATAAAACAATTATTTACTACCACAAATAATATTAAAATCCTGTCATACGAGTTTGAGAAAGTCAAATCTCAAGCAGGCATGTGGCCACAAGCTTCGAGATATAACCTCGAGTCAGCTGCTACAGCGCTTTCAAATAATGCATGGGGTTCGACGACTATCTCAATTATATAATAACAAAATATATATTGATGCTAATACACTATACTAAACATATAATAAATGGTGTATACGAAATAAATTTTTTAAAAAGTCGCAAGGTACGCGTGAATCACTAGGGGAGGAAAAATAACAAAAGAAAAGTCTCTGTTCGACTTTTCTGGAACGAATCCAATTTCACCCAAGTTGACTTTTCATGGGCTCCGATCAAGACATAACAAACACATTTGCACCATTATACTCGCATCTACTTATATAAATCAACTCTAGGACAATCACATAAAATTTAACTGCATGCATGCAAGCGTATCTGTATATTATATATATATATATATATATATATATTGAGTTCACTTTCATTTCACATTTTTTATTACTCATGAGCATCAAGAAACTCATATATGAGACCATAAAAAATCCGTCCTCAAGCAACGAAATCAGGCAAATACCTCCTTCTCTTATAGAAATCGAGAAGGTCCTCGTAATTAACTGCAAAATTCGGATGCGAAGATCCATCGTCATCGTTCATGACTCCATGTTCAACTCTGGTACCAATCTGATGAAAGTTACCTTCATGAGCGTAGTTTCCAGAAGGAGGAGGGGGTGCAAGGCTCAGGGAGAAGTGACCGTTGTTGCTGTTACTGTTTGCCTGATGGATTTGCTCTGTGTTGAACCTGGAAAGTTCTCCGATTCCATAGTTTCCATAGAAATTTCCACGATGATGATCAGCATTCGTGTTCGGTGTAGGTAAATAATAACCGTGACAATGGTTTCCTGGAAAGCCTTTTTGCTCGTTTCTGATCGTCGTATTAGTATGATCTTTGATGTCCACTTCAACTGACGAGAGAATGCTGCTCCGGGAATTTTCTTGGTTCTTCTCGATCGTGTAGTTCCTCGGTCTTTCGAGATTGTTGATTTTTTCTGGTAATAATAATCTCATGGGATCATTACTACTGCTGCTACTGAATTGGGGTATTAATAAACCTGATGCTGGTGATGGTGGTGTGATTGAGGAAGCTGATATTTCTGCTGCTGGAGATGGTAAGAGGCTGCTTGAAATAGGGTTCTCATTATGACGATGATGGGATTGTTTAATGTTGTTGTCTGATGGCGGCAATGGTGGTGGTGATGACGATGATGAGTCTTTGTGATCATTCACTTGATTCTTCATTTCTTCGAGATACATTTCCTCAACCATCGGTTTCCACAGACGAACCCTAGCGTTTATAAACCAGTTAGAGACCTGCATTTGATGAGTTGATTAAATTAAAAAGATCACTTGCTACGAAAATACGACAAAAAAAAATATCGGAATTTGGTTTATTCGCACGCTCTTGGCTGCGAATGTTAAGTTCAATATATACCTGATTCCTTGTAAGCCCTGCTTGTTTAGCCATCTTGCTTTTATCTGAATCTTTAGGGTAACTGCAATCGGTCCGAAAAGTAGTTAACCATATGATCAACATTGCTACACGTCTCGTACTTAACTCGAAAATACTATATGTTGAATGATTACTTAACCTAAAAGTTTAAACTTGAAGGGAGTGCATCGTATTTTAAATTTATATATTTATTTCCAACACGTCCCTCACGTTTAGGCTAATTTCTTTTTTATCTGACCTACAAAGTGATTTTTTTCTTTAAATGGGTGGTCGTGATAATTCATATATGTGACTTCGTGGTATAAGCGCTAGTATCACGTTAAATCACCACTTCACATATAACGCACGCACGAAGGGAGTGCATTTTTAAATTTATATAATTTATTTTCCAACGATACTGATCCAACATACGAGATAAAGAAAAAAGAAAGATATTTCTGGTTACTTACGGATGAAGAAAGTGTTCGAAAAGCCAAGCCCTTAGAACCGAAACAGCCTTTTCAGGCAAACCTCTTTGCCGGCTCCATGCGTTGCCTTGCATCATAGCAAGTTGCTGCGGTGATGATCTCCTCTGTCGAAGCTCGTGATCGATGAACTTAAGCCTCGGTCCTTCGAATGTTTCGCCCGAGCCATGTTCGTCCCCGAGACTCTTGTTTATGGATTTTATTTGGGAGATTATTGCGGATTTAAGGCGCTTGAATTGCTTTAAGATTGTCTTAAGGGCTAACTGAGTGTACGGTCTCGATGAGCCGATCCCGGCTTCTCTTTCGAACAATGAGATAGTTATCTGCATCTGTTGACGGTAACTTCTGCATCTTTGGTCCACCTGAAGATAATTTGATGATGAGATTATTAAAAAAAAAAAGAAACGATGCTATGAATTAAATCATTACATCGGAATAGAAAATTAGACAAATGCTAACCCTTTTTTGTCCGTTGTTTATTTGTTAGGGTGTTGGTTGATAAAAAATTTTAAACTTCGACTTATGATGTTTGAGAGTCTTTTTCTCACATTATAATCCTAAGACAATGTACTTTAACTAATAATCTTACTTTCGAAACGATGTCTTCTTCCATGTACGAGGCAAACAAGACAAGAAATTGTACTTACATGGACCAAACACATTCAAGTTCTTTCACCAGGAGGGGACCAGAAAAACTAGCTATTGTAAATTAAATAATCCCAACAGTAGCAATTATTAGAATATGGGCCAATCACGAGGCGAAGGAGTAAGAGTTTGGTGTGGTATAATATAGGGAACTACAGATTTCAAAATTTTATAGGAAATTATTTTTCATTACATAATATTGAATTTATATCATCTTTGATGAAATATGGACCCGCCAGCCAGAGAAGCTGAGAGCCACATGTATTGGGAAAGGCAACAGGCACTGTTTTACGGCTTTTTTGCAGAAATAAGTTTCCCAAGTTGAAATTATTCGATTGATCTAAAGTCAAAAAGTTTGGCAAGGATAAGGAAATCTTTTAAGAGTGATCAATAATAATTCTCACATATATTTTCATTTTCTGTTTTGGTGTTCTGTAAGAATATATATCATGAACCGACACTAACCCAACTCTGAAGAAGAAGAAGACTAACAAACTAAAAAACAAGATTAAAGAAAGAAAAAAATCCAAGCGTTACCTCATCGAGCATGCTATTGAGTTTATCTTTCTTCACCTGCATCTCTTGTCTTTGAGTCGTTGTAAGCTCAAGATTTGCTGCACCAGTTTCATAATCGTCCGACGGCGGCTGTTTGACTCTTACATTCTTAGCCTTATCTCGTATATCGCCGATGATCTTAGGACCTTTATTACCAACACTAACCACTTCATCTAAGAGTTCTTGCGCAGCTTTAAGGTACTTCGAGCCCAATATCACGCCTTGTACAGGATAACTGAACCCAGCAGCAGCAGCCAAAGTATGATCGGGAGAATTATTACAAGCAGAATTTTCTGGAAGATCTCGACCGTTAGGGTAGTCCATGTTTGACTTTTGAAGGGCTTCAGTATCATCAAGTTTATGAGGTGGCAGGCTTAGAGACAAGCGCCACTGCGACATGTTTGTCTGATTTCCATGATAAGCTAACAGTTCCAGCGTAGAAGGATTGTACAAACGTGGGATAATATTTGGAGCGTGATCTTCTTGATCCTGATGAAGAAGTGATGGACTGTTAGAATCGTTCGGCAGCGTGAAGCCCACAAACTGCTGGTGAGCCATGGCTGCGGGATTGAACAAGAGAGTATTGTCTCGGTGTTGGTTTTGTGGGTCATCGGAGAGTGTTATTATGGAGTTAGGGTTCATGAGGTGAAGGGTTTGAATCTGGACATGATCTGGTTCTGAGCTCCCTTGGTAGTACATAGCCATGCGTAACTATCTAAATATAGTTTTACTGTAATAAGGAAAATTTCAAGATTCCTGCGGAGTTTTCTGACAATACCTGAGAAACATGAGAAGGAAAAAAAAATAATCAGTTTATAAGTTAATGATGCGATGAAATAAATCAGTTTCAAATAGAAAACCCTAAAGCCACACACGCATAAGAGCAATAAACCCAGAGATCATGTGGTGGATTAAAGACAGAAAGTAGGACATGGGTAAAGAGTAATATGTATACATATGATGATATACATATGCATAGTGTGTATTCAACTAAATGACTCACATGCTGTTCTTCTATAATATTGGGGGAGTGAAGGCTTTTCTTTTGATAAGCTGATGAGAAGTACTTTGATTTCTCTCTTGTCTGGTTAGGTTCAGCTTCTGCTGCGTAGCTTCTTCTATTTGTTCCTGCTTGTGGAAAAGTGGTGAGAAAGGTATGAATACAAAGAAGACACGGTGGGGTATTAGTATTGTAGCTATGATTGAGGCCTTAAATATATTTTTTAATATTTAATTCTACTAAAACACGTCGATAGTTGAAGAGTGGGCTATGATCATCAGCACACGATACTTTAGCGCTATCCGAAAAATTACCTATTTATTTATTTGTTAGAAATATAGAGATACATTTCAGTGAAGTTGACTCTTGTTTTATTAATTGAGTTTCGGTTTTATAATCTCAACATAATGCACCATAACAATCAGTTACGGCTGAAGGTCTAACGCGTGCACATATAAATTGGGTGTGAGCAAAAAATCTGCTCTGATATCATATTAAAAATTGTGGTTTCAACCAAATTATTTTATAAATTGAATATGAGAGTTTTAATTAATGGACTAACTGCTTTTATAATAAATATCCGTAGAAATTCAAACTACACATTTATCCATGATTTTTTGAACACGACTAGGATATTTCATTCTCAATTGAAAATTCAACATCAACGACATATGTTACAGGAAGTCCCTTCATGTCAAACTAGATAAATATGTCAAAGGTGCCATATTAATAAACTGAATAACGATATAATATTATGTTACGATTTAGAATAATTTCGATGCCGACGGGGTTTTGTGGTGGAGAAAGAAGCAGGACAGCAATATATTCACTTGTGGGAGAACCAATCACATTGTATCACACACGACAATTTCTAGTATTATCGCGTGTCCCTTGTAACTTCCTCATTGAGGTTATGTTTTGAATCATTTTATTTCCTAGTAGTTTGATTCGTTTTTTCTATTGTTTAATATTTTGATTGGGATAAATAATTAAAAAGGACGTATGAAATACTTTTCCAATTGTACGAGGACACGTCCTAGGTAATAAACAGTATCTCATATAGGGTTTCCCAAGCATCAGAGTCAAGTTAAGAAATGAAACGGGGTCCACATTCATTAAAAGTGTTAGATTTAAGAAAATAAAAAGGGATTAGTCCCATATTTCCACTTAACCTTTCATCTTTAAATATTTTTTAATTATTTAAAAAATTAAAAGAGCCGCATCGCGTAATAAAATTAAATCGCTTATTCCAATGTAGACAAGATGTCCACGAAGGGCACACATAGTAGAAGTCCAAAGTTAGTATTAAATAGCCTTGAATTTCAAGAAAGTCAAGTTATTTCATGAATGGATTTAAGGGATTTATTCAATATGAATTCCACTAAATACGATTAGATATATATACGTGTAAAATATGAACTAATCAAAATTAAATCAAAGATATTAAGATTATTTTTCCTTGGACTATATGGATGCATTTTTCAAGGCAGCCAACGTTCGACGAGTGGGAAAAGCACATCCATTGTTAGTTGAATAATGTTTTTGGTAGGGTTGCAATTGCAATACAGTAAATGACATCCTCCAAAAAGTCGTTGAATTAATGTGCCGAAGTCGCGTTTTGGGTCCCGCGACATCATGACGTTTTCACGAAAGTGGTGGTGATGGTAGTCTTTATCCGATTAGAAGATCATTCGAACAAAAATCATCCTAGTTCCTCAACTCTTGATTGATATACAATTTGATTGGCATGAAATATAAATTCTAAAAAATATAAAAGCCAAAAATCTTGATTTCTGGTTGTCGATGATTATTTATTATTATTATTATTATTATCTATGACCAATCACCATTATAAGTGGTGATTAATCATTAAAAAGCCATGACGGAGCTTTACCATGCAAATCTTTCTCTAGACAGCTACTTAAAAAACGTGACACTGTGTACAACATAATTAACTAAAAGGTTCTTGCCGTGCTATCTCTTTTGTATTGGTTTTAGCAAACTAAGTGAGATAAGGCATCATTCTTTATGGGATCTACAAGCTTTCGAGTCATGATAAATCATTTCCTCGTGCTTTGACCTGCCTTGATAAGTAAAAGTATTATATATGGTAATTTTTTTTGTTAAGACGATACCGTCTTCCAACAGAATTAATCATCCTAATCAGTTTGTTCCGTCCCAAATCCGTTGAAATTAACGAGTTTAAGTGGAATCGAAATCTATCTCCTATCTTTTATCCTAACAAGTTATTTGCTCGTTGGAAGGTATGATAATGTAATGATGTTAATTTATTTCAATGATATTATATTGTGGCCAGCCGTTGGACATAACAGCCCAAGTTAGTTGGTTATGGGCAGTAACATATTGGGCCCTTTTTGTCAAATGTGTCAAAGCGCTGTGTTCAAAAACGTTTGTTTCATTCAACCATGATACAATCATGTTTTTTTTTACCCTTTGACCTACTACAAAAATAAATAGCAATTCAAATTACCATAAAATCAGTGAAAAAAGACTAGCTTAGACATAGTGTGGGATCATTTGTTCTGTTGAAGATGACCAATGAAAGAGTCAGTCAGTGAAAAAAGACTAACTTAGACATAGTGTGTGATCATTTGTTCTGTTGAAGATGACCAATGAAAGAGCCAGTCAGACAAAGATCAATGTTAATCAAATAAAAAAGAATTAAGGCATAAAAAGGAAATAGAGGACACTCAAGATCACTCCAACGACTGCATACCATAAATATTACGACTAGTTTTTGGAATATATATATATATATATATATATATATGTGCCTATGTATTTTAGAAAACGCATGTCCACGTACGTATACGCGCCAAAAACAAGTTATTTGCTGCTTCACACGTTTACGCGCCAAAAAAAAAAGCTCTCGGCGCTCTAAGTTGGGTCGCGAATGTAAAGTAAATGGACCCGTAGCGCAATCTCAGCGCCAGCGTATAATTCGTTATAGGTACATTATTAAATGAATCGATAGCGCACTCAGCTTGTTGGCTCGGTGTGCGCATCTTGTCGTCTTTCCCTTGCTTGTACGAAAGGGGCATCGCATCGATGATGTTGCTCAAATCGATGTCCTCCTCCTCCTCGACCGCCGGTTTTGCCTTATCCGCCGGCATGGGCGGAGGTTCTTCGCCGGAGACGTTGCTCGTCAGGTGGTTGTCAGCCATTTATATCAAATTTAGCGCGAGTAAATGACGGGAGCGAGTATATATATGTATATATATATATATATATATATATATTGGCAGAAAAACGTACGATGTTTGAGAAGAGTGTACTGCGATATTGGTCTTATTGTTGTCTATCGTGGTTTGAATTTTTGGCAGAGGTTTTCACACTCATCGTCCGATATGAGACGACTGTTCATTTATTAGGGTTCGTCCCATCTTGAAGGAAACAATAAATAAGAAAAATCAAATTAATTTACGAGTCTCTAAAAAAATAATTCATGAAAAAAGGCTTCGTATTTATATAGATTAATATATTTCGCTTTACTTTTGAAAAAAATTAATATTAGGTGAGGATTGCTGTCGAGCTACGTAGTGAGTGTGTAAATAAATAATTTTTACGAGATTACAAGACAAAAAGAGGTTTAAGTAAAATGAGCTCCCTAATAAATATATATATATATATATATATATATATATATATATATATATATAGTATGAGATTTCCGGCATCATAGCAAATCTCATACTATATTAAAAAAAAGGGTCGAAGGATAGGAGTACTACGGGTGTGACAATTCCCGTACACCGATCTTACGACAAAAAAAAAAAAAAACATTTCGGTTTGGTGTTTGATTTTGAAATGATAAAAAATTCGATAATTCAGTTCGGTATCAGTTTACCCGTACCGATCAAATTACCGATTTTTTTTTAAGATAATACAGGAATTTATCTTCTTTTACATGAATGCGTTGATTCTCTAATTGCTTGCACAATACATTCATATTCTTAACACCACACACAACACTAAACTAGGAAAGGAGGAGACTTTTCCATTTATTAATTAGCCACCGGGCAGCCATCTCCTCCATCAGACCCGCCCGGCGGTGGCTGAGGATTCACACTTTTATTACAAGTCTTGTTTGTCCTCGGCCTGCCTCTGGGCTTCTTCGCCGGACGACCTTCGGTAGCCTACAAATAAATCAATAAACCGATTCAAATTACCAATAAATCAGTAACAAAAAATAAAAATCTAGCTTTGAACATAAATGCATAAATACCTCATCTGCTTGAGGCATAGAGTCGGCTTGTCCCTGGGCTTCCACGAAACTCAGCACTTCGTTTTTCGACCGCACCCTCTTGCCGGTCGGTGCAATGAAGTACTACAATCAATTACCAAAAGAATCTATAAAATCAGAAATTATTTACATATGTTTATGACAAAACAATGCAATGATTCGCACTAAAATACGGGTTGGATTTGATGATTTTGCTCGCTATAATGTACGGAGAATTCGTTACGTTAGATAACGACATTAACGGTTCCACCCGGACAAATGGAGCCATAAAAGAGGTCAGAGGATGTACGGAAAGGAGAAATTGACACCGTTCGAATGGACAGCTGGATCTATCAGATCAATGAACAAAGAAGAACATATAGAAAAACCTTGAAAGTTAGGGTTTTTAAGTCGTAGATAGAAAAACACAGACAGATTAAGCTCATGGAAGAACTACTTTTCTGAGAGCCATAGATCACTGCCCGCAAGGCAAAATTAGCCCCTAAAATTTAATTAGTAACCCCACATAAATTCAATTAACATCGCAGAACCACCAGGTGTGTGATTAAAAATAAACAGAAAAAAAAAAGAGGAAAGAAACGACAGAAGAAAAGCCTACGCGATCGATGTGGCCTTGGGATTTTCCTGAGTTGCGAACTCTGAACTCCATCTCCCAGCCCTGCGGCAGCCACCCTGGACGGCTCTGGGCGGCGGAAGAGGTCGGCCGTTTTTCCCTCGGCGGAGCAAACCGCCTCACCCGTGTGTCCCCTGGCCTGAAGAAACGGAGGGGAATTGCATCGATGATGTTGCTCATATCGATGTCCTCCTCCTCCTCGACCGCCTTTTTTGCCTTATCCTGGATCGGATCGAGGTTAGGCTCCGTCCTGGGCGGAGGTTCTTCGCCGGAGACGTTGCTGGTGGGTGGTTGTTGGTGGGCGTCAGCCATTTATATATCACACCCTTAATTGCTTTGTTTCTCACGACGAAGGGAGCGTGTGTGTGGGTGTTATGTGTGTGGCATTTGAGGGGCGTATATATAGGTGGAGAAACATGGGACATGTGAGAAGAGGGTTACAATTGCCTTCAATCGTCGTCATCTTTTGGAATTTTTCCAGGGGTTTTCACACTCAGATGGTACGACTGTTCTTTAATTATTGCCCCACCAGGGAAAGAAAAATTAAATGATAATGAATGAAATGCGAGAATCTAAATGAATAAATGATTTTTTTTTTTAAAAAGAAAAGGCTTTGTAATAAATACTTATATATTTCGTATTGATTTTTTTCCCCGGAAATTAATTAATACTGTTAGGTGAGGATTGCTGTAATAAAAACTAAAGAGTTTGTATGAGATAATAAGTCAAAGGAGATTTTCAGTAAAATGAGCTCCCTAATAAACATATATTTTTTCAAATATATATTTTAACTGCAAGATATATATGATATATGTACAGTAAGTAAGTAGGGAGGAAAAAATTTTGAAGTGTAATTGAAAGATAGAGATTAGAAAAACTAAAAAAAGGAATTTATTAATAGACGAGGATTGATTATCATGTTACAATTTATGATTGTGTTACATATATAACTCCGAAATATTGATTTAAGGCATATAATTAAAATCAAGGTGATCTTGTTCAGATTGTTATGGATATATTTTTTAAAGTTTTGTAGAGATTTGATTTTGAAAGATGTCAACCTAAGGCATATAATTGAAATTATAGTGATCTTCGTAAGATTTTTTTGTATATTTTTTAAATTTTTTATATATAGAGATTTGGTTGGAAGAGATTATAAGGAAAAAAAGAGATTAAAGTATAATGACCTCCCTAATAAATATATATTTTTCAAATATTATACACAAAAGGTAATAGAAAGGAAAAACAAAAAAGTTGAAGGACAAGGGTGTGCACAATTCGGTATACTAGGTCTACTAACCGGCGTGCTGACTGAAAACCGAAAATTCGTTATAAACCGACGAACTAACTGCAAAAAATTTAAAAATTTCGATAATTCGGTATTGATTTACTTATACAAAGACCGAATTACTGATTTTTTTAAGTTATATGAAAACGGGAAATTTAGTGTCAACGATGTTCAATTTGAGGATGATATGTAAGGCACGCAGCCGCAACCACTACACATACTCAGTCGGGCCTAACCCGAAAGCCCGATTTAAAAATATCGGGCCGCTCAAGGCTGTACGTGCGTAAAGATTCCGTGCGCTTATTTATCTCCCGAGCATATATCTATACTCTTATATAAAGCGCCAAGAGGCATTAGCAACTATCTTCCAATCTATAAACTCTCATTAATAAAATATATAAAAAATAAATCCACATTTCATAGAACATAAACTAAACATGAAGAAAATGAGTTCATTTATCAATTGACCACAGGACATCCATCTCCTCCATTAGAACCGTCCGGCGGCGGTGGCTGAGGACCTCCGCTTTTATTGCAAGGCTCGTTTGTCCTCGGCCTACCTCTACGCCTCTTTGGCTGACTACCTTCGGCCTGCTACGAGTTCAACAATCGATTAAAATTAACATTCATCCGTGAAAAATATATATATATATATATATACATACATACATACATACATATATACCTCTTCTGCAGTAGGTGGTGATTCCAAAAACTCCGTCACCTCCTTTTTCGATCTCAACCGCTTCCCGTTTGGGGAGACGTAATACTGCAATCAGCAATCGTTTAAGTACTAACAACAACGCGCGAAAAAAGATTTAGATTTCGAATAATTTGATGCTGAGTTTATGCGCTAAAAACGCGTTTGGCGCTCTAAATTTTGTTGAATGAAAAGCGAATGGACCGTAGCGCGTAGACGGAGAATACTTTACGCTAAATAACGACCAACGGTTGCACTGAACATTCGAATAATAATAGATGAGATGATGATCTAACAAAGAAGGACATAAAGAAACCCTAGCAAGTTCATGTTTTTGGTCATAAAATGGTAGAGAACTACACAGTCAAATTAAAATATAACATGGAAGAACTACTAATCTTAGGCACAAATTATATATTCTCGAGCCATAGATCACAGAAAATCATAAAATCTGAAGAACAAAGGCAGCAAATTTGTATATCTTTTAACAGAAAAAAAAAAGAAAAAAAGAAAGAAAAAGAAACATACGCGATCAACGTGGCCTTGGGATTTGCCAGAGCCGCGAGTTACGCAGTCCATGGTCCAGCCCTCGGGAAGCCACGGTGGCCGTGTGGGCGCGCCAGGGTTGCTTCGTTTTCTCTCCCCTGGCTTCACAAACTTCCTCGGCCTTTTGTCGCCGGGCCTGAACTCACGAAGTGGTGTGGCGTCGATCACCTCGGTCCAGTATTCTTCTTCCTCCTCCACGACCGGCGGGTCGGTTTTGTTCTCGGATGGGTCGAAAGCGGGCGACTCCGTCGATGGCTGTTGGTGGTCGCTGGCCATTTTGAGATTTAATGCTCTATTTTTCCTCGAGTAAAACGACGTGTGTGTTATGTGGGTGGTAGTATTTCGATGGGTATATAGAGAGAGAGAGAGCGCGTTGTGTGTCTTCTATCGTCGTCGTCGTCCTCGTTTGGGGGGGTTTTCCAGAGGTTTTCACTCACCAGAAAAGATACCAACTGTTCATTTATTACAGTCCCACCTGGAAAGAAAAATATAAAGAAAGATTAATTGTGAGAATCTGATATAAATAATTCACTTAAAAAGACTTCCCAATAAATAAATTTATATATTTCGTATTCTTAATTTTTTTTTTTTGAAAAAAATACAGTTAGGTGAGGATTGCGGTAACAAAACCAACGAGTTTGTAACGAGTCAAAAAGAGCTATTAAATAAAATGAGCTCCGTAGTAAATACATGTTTTTCAAATATTTATAAGAGAAATACGTATAAAAGAAAACAAAAATATATATATTTCGTTTTTTAAATAATATGAGAGATGTACGTATAGGGAATAAAAAAGTCTGAAGTGTAACTTTGAATTAGATAAGGATTAGAAAATCTACACTAGAAATTTATTAATGGACACGAGAACTGAATATCATGTAATACATATTACAATTTATTATTGTTACTTATATGACTGATATAATACTAATTCAAGGTTTGTGAGACAAGGATTAGAAAATCTGAAAAAGAAATTTATTAATAGACGATAACTGAATATTATGTAATACCATACTACAATTTATTATTGTTACTTATGTGACTGCTAAATATTGTTATCTTGATAAGATTTTTCTGGATAAGTTTAAAGTTCAATAGACATTTCAGTTTCGAAAATGAAGGGAGCTTAGCTAACTTTTCTCATTTAATATTTCAGACATTATAATTTCAATTAATTGAAACGTTATAAATATATTATGAAAATTTTTTTTACCTAGAATTTATAAGATTTTTATTTAAAAAAAATTATAAGATTTTATCCGCTCATAGTGTGATAGTAAATTGATTAATTGAGTAATGCCGGTTTAGTCATTTTTCATGACATTTTTAGATTATTAAGTATTTAAATGTGACAGCAATTTAATTCAGTGAAAAGGAAATAATCTTTCAAAACATTATTATGAAGATACTTTTCGATTTTAGCAATACCTTTCGGGAAAAAAAAAATCTTTTATTAAAGATTTTAAAGAATTATGTTAAAATTAACGTAACATGAAAGAGTTAATTCAAACACAATATATGTATAAATAATCAATAAGATTAATATTAGGCTTTAATATTTATGTAGTATATTATTAGCAGCAGCTCTACGACGAAGATGATTTCCTAAATTTCATAGGTCTTCCCCAAAGTACTTTCCACATGCTATTCAATAACCACTAATTAAAAACAATATACAAGAATTCAAGTAATAAAAATGGAGGCGTTAGATTAAATAAACAAAAAATAAAAGAAAGAATCAACGAATTACAACACAAGGAGAGTTTCTTCAAAATCATATGATATTTCAGTTTTACATGTAAATAAAAGCAAGTTCAATTCAAACTAATACATTTAATTTCGCCATACACTCTCAACGGCAACTGCGAAGAATCAAATGGCATCAAGCGCCATATTCCCGACCATTTTCGCCAACGGCATGGGGCACTTGGTCACCAAATCGAGCCTAGAAAGGCCCGAGCAACGCCCGAAGAGCAGCAACCCGAGCCTCACGAGCTCCCCGAAGGAGAGCCTCGAAGACAAAAACCCGTGCCAGTAATAAGGATCGAGCTCGAAGAAGGCATCAAAGAACCTCCTCGTCCCGTTCAAATCGAGCTTCAACAGCGTCTCCATCCCAAAACCGTAGAACTCCCTAGCACACCTCTTCTCCACGGGCCACAGCCCGTTCCAGGCCCGGTGGTAGAGCTGCGAGCCGCGGACCATCCTGGTCGAGCCGAGGCAATCGGCTATAACCTCTCCGAGGACCACGGCTAGGGACATGGTCTGAGCCACGGTGTAGCCCGTCGAGGGGTGCACGATCCCCGAGTTCCCACCTTGTTGAAAAATATATAAATTTAAAGTATAATACATTTTCTGTATGCTTAAACTTTCAGATGAAATAGTCATTCGATATGGTACAAAGCACATCCTCATGACAACAATTAAAAAAAAAACTGTACGCCTGATGCTAGATAAAAGAAAAATCAGCTTAGACGTGAGGGGTATTCTCAAAATAAAATATATAAATTTACAATATCATGTAATTCCCTTCAAGTTTAAACTTTTAGGTGAAGTGATCATTCAACATAACATCTTTAACTCATCCTCATCACCAACCAATTAAAAAAAATGCACATATGATGCTAGATAAACAAAAATAAGCCTAGACGTGAGATATCATTTTGAAAATAAAATATAAGAATTTAAAATCTGGTACTGTTTCTTTATGCTTAAATTTTTAGGTGAAGTGGTCAGTCAATGTGCTATAAGAGTACATCCTTATGACCACCATTAAAAAAATTCACATCTAGATAAAAAAGAAATCAGTCTACAAGCAAACGGATGTGAAAAAAAAAAGAAATATAAAATTTAAAATATAATACTCCCTTCAAGCTCAAACTTTTAGGTGAAGCAGTCATTCAACGCACCTATCGCCATAATGCTCTGCGGGATCTTAGGCAGGGGCCCGCCCATCGGGATCAGGCACTTCTCGTCCTCCAACACGGTCCTAACCCTGATCCCGAGGTGCCTAAGCCTCGCCACCATCCGCCGCTTCACTTCCTTGTAAGAGAGCACCGGGCGGCTCACGAGGGACGTCTCCTCGAGGAACACTAAATTCGAGTCGAAGGGCATCGCGTAGAGAAAAGTCGGGAGCCGCGAGTTGCTCCTCCGGAGGCCCGGCTCGTTCCCGAGGTGCGAGTCCCTCCAGTCCATGAGGACCATCTTGTCGAGGTCGAACGGGTGCCGGTCCACCTCGGCTAGGATCCCGTGAGCCACTTGGAACCCGTGGCTCCTCGGCCTGTCGTAGTCCACGAACCGGCTCGCGAACCCGCTCGCGTCCACGACTAGGCTCGCCTTGAGCTCGGTCCCGTCGTCGCACGCCACGGAGGATTCGAACTCTTTGTGGTTGACTTTCCAAGCCTTAGCTTTGTGGAACCTCACGTCGTTCGATAGGCAATTGGAGAGCAATTTCGACTTGAGGTGCCTCCGGCTGACCCTAGCGTAGGCTCGGTTGAGGTACTTGGTTTTGGCTTCGTCCACGTGGACACAGGCCATGGCCCACGTCTTGTCGAGGCAGTCCTCGAGCCCCAAGGGCTCGAACTCGTCGGCCCACACGCCGTAGTTGTTGGGCCACGCGGAGAGGGGAGATGGGTCCACGCAGCACACCTTGATTCCGTGTTTCGAGACCTGCTCGGCTAGCCGGAGGCCGGCCGGGCCCGAGCCGATGACGATCACGTCGAACCGGCGGTGCTTGTCGCCTTGCGCCGGGTCGAACCAGGGGACGTCGAAGTCGAGGGTTTCGGGTTTGGATACGGGCTCGAGATCGAGGAAGGTGGAGCTTTTGCAGGGTGGGGCCCTTCGGCTGTTGTGCGTTGTTGAGGATGATCGGTAAGAAAACGGGGTTGCGGGTGACGTTTTTGGGATCGGAGGGGAGAGTAGGAGAATTGGAGGTGATCGGAGGAGAGCTTCCATGGAGATTCAGACAACGGTGGATAATCAGGAATCAGTGTTCGATCAACTAGAAATGATGCTCTTTGCCGAATCTTGGCTTTATGTTATGTTTTATTAAATAATATTTTGTTGATTACCATGGCGAATCATCGGAAAACATTGGGCATCTGTCCAAATTCAACCAACTTTCTTTTTAATTTCGTTTTTTTAACTTTTTCTTCGTCGAACAAGCCACCAAACAAACCTTAAATATCAGTGAACCCAAGCAATTAAGTTAATGGAAAGTGGGAGTAATGTCATTACTGCTAAAGTGGCTCGGTGGTAAGAGCTAATTAAGAACTAGTTTATGGGTCCCAACGAACCGGTCGAGCATATTCGTGGGTCGGCCACATGGAAAGTAGCTTTGAGTTGTGGCCAAATAGTAGTCGGGTCGGAGGCGGGTTGAAGTAAATTACAACCCCAACCACGTATTCATCAAGGTTGACACTAGATTTCCGAATCGTACTGAAAAAATTATTAATTTAAAATTTAGTGTTTTAACCGAAATTAAACTGTGATGGAATTGGTGTAACATCAATGCATGATAATAAATAATATTTATGAATCTATATATCAAATAAGAGAACATTTATTTTATTTGTTATGAACTCATAAGCTAACTATAGAGAGAGGAGCTAGGATTATAAATTAGGCATCAAAAATTAAATAGGTCATTTTATAATGGTTCAGAGGGGGCTGTCATACATTGACATAGACTAGTATGGTTGAACCGATTGACTTGGTTTGCAAGCTATTTTGCTGGTTCTTATGGTTTACTTGGAATCCTAGCACGAGTTCCCCGGGTCACCCAAATAAATAAATTAAATAAAAGTAAAATGTGTTACCGGATATAAAAATAAAATTTATAAATTGGGAGATAATATTTTTTTTAAGTAAAATGTGTCGTGGTAAAAAAAATTAATTATAAAATAAAATATAATATTAATAGAAAGGAATTATTAAACCCAGCCCAATCTGAAAAATAACCCAACAAGGATTTACCATCATGCTACAATAATGTTTTGCAAATTTACTTATTTATGTATTTACTTCTTTTTCTTTTAGAAAAACCGTGATATACAACAAGTTAAAACGAAGATGAACCAAAGCAGAGAACAAACACAAACTGAGGATTAGTTTTATAGAAACGCCAACACCGTTCATCGCCAAGCTTCGAACCGTTCGGTCATCGAGTTCACACGGCTCACGTTGCTTCCGATGATCCCTTTGCTCTTTTCGTTCTTACAATCACCGGACCCATCCGTCCCGCCCCGATCATTACCGTCGAGCCCGTTGAGCCCTTGGCTCTCCACATTCTTACAAACCCGAGCAGCAGCAGCAACAACAGCAACAACAACAGCAGAGGGTGTATCACAAAACCCGCTCTCATCGGATTCTTCTTCGGTATTTGTCGAGTAGTAGCTCACGAAATCACCGTCACCTTCTTCCTCCGATCCTCGGGAATTATCTCGACGCAGGAGAGAACTATGATCCCCGTCGTCGTCGCCGTTCGAATCCACTAGCGGGGCGGGATTTGGCTCCGCGGAGGAGTCTTCTCTCTCGCGGACGGTCCTCTCGATGAGGGTCTTGAGGAAATTCATCACTTGGATGGCGTACATCAGGGCCGTCAACGGATCGGCCATCTAATCGACGACCAACGGTTAGGATTAGAGCTTGATTACAATAAGATGTTTAAGGTAGCATCGACGGTACACAAAAGAAATTTGGAGAGACGGCCTTTTTTGGTCCCCGATGTTTGGGGAATTCGCCTTTTTGGTCCCCCAATGTTTTAAGGTTCCACTTTTAGTCATCAGTGTTACCGATTTTTGGCCCATTTTGGTCCACCGGTTAATTCGGGCTGGCACAGCTTGTATTTCCGTCCAAACTAATGGTTAAATTAACCTATTGACCAAAATATCTTAAAATCTGTAACATTAGAGACTTAAAGTGACATCTCGAAACATGGTGGACAAAAAAAAAACCCAATTTCCCAAACATTGTGGGGACCAAAAATGGCACTGGCCCACAAAAGATTCATGGCCCGGCCCTATTTATTTGTTGACAGCCCGTCAGGGCCTCGATAACTGGAACAAAAAGCTACCAAACACGGCATAGGAAGCTATAGAAGGAGCAGAGATCGTTTCAAGGAGAAAAGGAAGTTAACCTTAGTCATGTTCGGAGCGAACACCACGGCGACGTTTCGTGCGTTCATTTTATTACGGTGTTCGTTTTGGACAACATCGGCCATCAAATTGACGGCCCAATCCAAAAGGGCTGCTTCGGTAGGAGGCAGAAGCCTAACCAAAGCATCGCAGTCTTCTTCGGTTTCGCATTGCATCACCTGCTCGGGCGAGAGGGAATCGAGGATGCCACTTGGCAGCTCCCTGAACCAAGCCTACATGGACAACACGAAATATAGTATAAAGATCGTATTTTTCTTGATAGAATGCCTATTTATTTACATGGGCACATTCAATAAAACAAAATATTGAATCCCGTTATATTTAAAACCGGCCTTTATCAGACCCGCCAAGCAATGCACGTCGATTCCATGAGGAACAACTCCACCGTTCAGTTGATTTCTGACGAACTCTTCTTGGCTGGTTCCTGCAGTTATTCGAAAGATCCCTTCCGCCTACAATTAGGCGGTGAATTCTATGATCAGTTGTAGTAAATTGCATATTTATGATATATCGTTATAATTCGTATTTGTAGTATATACAGGTGAATTAAATGCAAGTATAAAAATATGTACCTCGAGGCCTCCGAGAGAATACAAGTGCCTTTGCATGAGCAAGAGGATCGTAGGAATGCTGTTGCCTCGGGAATCATACGATAGCTGCATTGATTCTGTAGAAACCCCGAAGACAGTGGCACTATACAGACAAGTTACGAAATTGCAATAAAAAATAACCGCAAAGAATGAATTAGGAGAGAATGTAGTAATCTTGGATTCTGATCAGATGTTGCCATTAAATCTACCTCAAGCTAAATATATGGATTCTAATGTCACCCAATAGATCGATGGATTTCGATTTAGACATAGGAATCCCGGGTTTTCATTGCCCGAGGACCACAAAAGCAACAAGCGAAAAAGAACACCGAAGAAAATAAAGAGGGAGTTCATGAAATCAAATCAAAACAGAGAAAACTAGCAAATAAAATCCATCAACCGTTGTTCTTGATGCCCCGATTCGTCCTTAAATAGCTATCACATCATAATGTGTCTGTGAATTATTGCAATCCAGCAAAAACTGAACACAAGTTGCAATTGGAGCTGCTAAAATGGTGAAAACACATCACATAATCAAAGAAAGAGCACAACAACATCATAAAACAACATAGAAACGCTCACGATTTCCTCGAAAAAATTAGCACCCACAATCACACACACACACACACCTGGCGCTAGGAGCCCTCCGGGGAACTTCGGGCTCAAACTCGACAGGCAATCCCAAGAACCCATGAAACCTGTCAAAAGTCACGTGGTTCACGTGCTGCACATCGCTAGGCCAGCTAATCTCCATGCCGCCGCCGCTGCTGTCGGCGAAATCGGCTCCATCGGCGTTACAAGTGACCCAAAAGCTCTTCCTAAAAAGCGCCACCAAAAGCGCCAACAGCGACAGCTGCTCTCTCCTCTCGCTCTCCCTCTTCTTTCTCACCCTACTTTCCTCCTCTCCTTCACCCGTCACATCACAAAACCCCTCATCGACCCCCGAAAACGACTCCGCCTGGTGAGCGAACAACGCAGAGCCGTGTGTGGGAGTGGATATCGACGGAGACGGAGAAGAAGAAGAAGAAGACGGGGAGTGCAAAACTTCCGTCATTGTCGCAAACGAGCCGTAAACGCCTCGATTTTAAAAGCGAATCTTTCAATATCGTCAAGAAAACAACGAGTGGGTTTTCGTTTCTTCGAGGGATGGTGATTCGGCGTTAAAGAAGAAAATTGAAAGCGGGATTATTAATTGTTTGGGCGACAAATGTGGTGGTAAAAGCCGTGGAGGAAGACGTGAGAATCATGAAGTGAGTGAGTGGGCATTAATTTATTTATTTCTCCACTGGCGCTTTTTTTTTTTTGGAATTCTTGAATGGTTGCGTTGATTCGATTTTTGGTGTACGGATTACGCAGAGAGGGGAGGACGACGAGCGATGAATGATGTGTTATTATCTATTACATGTGGAATTGGTTATATTGTCCAATATTTTGCTTCATGTTGAATACTTCGGGGAATAATTCTGTGATTTGTATTTAAAATGCTATTTACAAAAGGTGCGTGCAATTTAATTTAATTTCGGGGAATAAATGTTGTCATTGACCCTAATGAAGTACGAAATTAAAATGGTGCCATTACCTGGAAATATCCGATTTTCTATCCCACGGGGCGGGAAAGGGGCGAAATCTCATCCAAATGTTCTAAAATTACTTAAATACCAAATTTACATTATTACAATATAAAAAAATATTTAAAATAATATTATGTCCAATATATATATCATGATATAAATAGTAATTTTTTTTTTAAAAAATAGCGGGGTGGGGATGATTTAATGACTGACTATCTTAAAATGATCAAAATATGTCTTTAATTTTTTTCTTATTTTTTGAGACACGGTGAAAACTCAGACCTGGGGTTTTGCAACAATTGTGCATATTACTCAAAAGCAGCTGCTAAGCACATAGAACATGAATAACATGCTAATAGCAGCACGAGATCTTACGGGAATTTTATTGAGGCGATGCGTTTTTTTTTCCTTCTCAAAACTCAATCGTGAACTTCTTCAGATTTCGGCTTGCTCGAGACCAAGTACCATCCAGTAGCAGCAGCAATGGTTGCAATGCCAGCTACAACAGCATAGTTTTTGTACTTATCAGCTGAAACTTTGGGTGCTGAAGAAGCTTCACCGTACGGTTTTGCATCGGTTACTGACCCCGAGCCTCCCGAGCTTGTTGCGGGTGTTTCCTCGCCTTTAGGGCCCTAGTATGAGGTAATCAAATATGGGACGAAATAGGTTGAATTTGTCAAAGGCAATCAAGAAACAGATAATGAAGGAATATAAATAATAAATATGGGATGAATAGGTTGAAAGTTTGTGGAAGGCAATCAAGAAACAAATATAACGAATATAAATATGAAATCAAAATGGGAAAATTAAGAGGATGCAATCATAATTTCCCGGAAATGGCAAAACCTGAATAGATCCTTTTCCTAGTTTTGCATTAGTTTAGAGAAATTGGGATGAAGAATATATGCATACCTTGCGAGCGAGCTTCTCCAGCTTCTCTTGCTCCATTTTCTGCCAAATTTTGCAAAGAGATTTTTACGGTGAAGACGGTGCTAAAGAAACAGAGGATTAAATACCAAGAATCCCGACCCTCGCGATGGTGGGATAATGCATTTTGAAAATTGGAACAAACACTCTTCTCAATAACTATCGATCTTGGGAATGAGGATTTGCCCAACAAATTCAATCAGGATTAGGTTCAAGCACTCATTTTCTCGTATTAAAAAATACGAAGAAATACCATACAGCAACAAGATATTCACACAATAGACGATACCATGCAGCAACAAGATATTATTGGCTGGCAATTATAGAAAATATAAAGATTCTCACCTTGATGAAGACATTTTCAGCGGCCTTTTCTTCCTCGCTGAGAACTTTGCCACTGCTCGAAAGCCTGCGAGTGAGATACCTAGCAGCAATTCTAGTCGCCATTGAAGGAGGGAGATGATGTTTCTGTCAACAAACAAAATCTTTCAATTAAATCAACAATCAAATTGAAATTGAAGGCCCAAAAAATCACCGGACGACGAAAATTTCCACATATCAACCAGTAATCTCAGAACTCCTTTGTCTCGTGAGATGCAAGATATCACCAATTAAATACGTTCATGGAAATTAAGCACTAAATCGCTCAATTTATTCACAAAAACAACATAAGCATATGAGCTGCTACGCGTACGAATTCGAGCTGGCTCACCCCAAGCAATAGAAATTGGAGCGAGAGACCTCTACGCCGAGTTAATTCCTGTTTTTCCCAATAAACAAATAAAAATTAAAATAAAAAAGATGAAAACGAAAACTTTATGATAAATTTGCACGGGCCTATCCAAGTAACGAAGCCCATTTTGAGCCCAAAGAATATTCCACTCCCACTGCTTCCAGTCGACGAATGATTTCACAATTGATGCTCGAATTCTTCTCTGCACTTCGAGTTGAGGAGTCTGCTGCTGAGCTCCATAGTTTTCCCTTTCCTCCGTTTTGGTAAGATTGTGTCTTTCTTCCTAATTTTTTTTATCACTTGTTTTCCACTGAAGTTTGTTCTGCTGCTTCTCGAAGTCGGTAATTGGATAGCTACATAATCGCTTGTGCGGGAGACGGATTAAGCTTTCAGGATTGAAATTGGTGAAGTTACTTTCATTTTTATCACCTTAGGAGTAAGTATCGAAGTTGTATTGTCGTCAAGAGGCTGATTAAGACAAGCACCGACTTAATGTAGTTATAAGAACTTGTTAAATAGGGTTAAGCTTCTTAGGGCCCCCTATTGGATTTGTTCTTTGGTTGAATTCATATCTGTGATGCTTTTATAAGCTCATTCATCATGTATTTTATGAACTTTTAGTGTGCCTGTTGACGAACTTGTTTTTTTTCTTGCAGCTAATTGAATCACACCGAGGAAGAGATTAAAGCATTAGATTCAATAAAATGGAGCCCGGTGAATTTTGCATTAATCATATGGAAGATTGTGCTTTAGTGGCATCTCATTTCTTTGCAAAACCTGTAGAGCATTTCGATGGTCCTAAGTTCGATCCTTCACCGTTATCACCGGCAAAGAAGAACAACGACACAGTTAACGGTCATCAGCCTTTGCAGGAAGATAACAGCACATCCGCAAGTAAAACCGAATCCTTTTGTATTTTCATAACCATTACGTTTGTTATTCCCTTGGAAAGAAAAATAAAACGATAAATTCTCCTTAAAACGTGTCTTAGGCCTCTCAAAATGTTACATTTTCAAGAGCCGTTTGCAAGAATATGCTCAAAAGGCAGGGCTCAAGACCCCGGTGTACGAAACCATCAAAGAGGGCCCCTCTCACGAGCCTTATTTTAGGTCAACCGTGGTTGTGAATGATGTGAGATACGATTCTCTACCGGGGTTCTTCAACCGCAAGGCCGCTGAGCAATCGGCAGCAGAAATCGCCCTCATAGAACTCGCGAAGTCTACAGAAACGGAATCTGACATTGCTCTACCAGTGGTAATGAAATGCTAATACATTTTTGTGTGTTTGTGTGTGTCTTTGATTGTCTGATTTGAATTTTTGGAACATTCTGGAAATGGGAAAAAACCACTTTTGGTCCCCCAATGTTTAGGCAATTTTGGTTCCCGATGTTTCCATTTGCCACATTTAGCCCCCATAGTTGTCCAATTTGAACCAATTTGGCCCCATATGTTAATTTGGACGGAAAGTATCACGTGCTACGCACGTGATTACGTATCATGTTGTGAGAAAACCACTTTTGGTCCTCGATGTTTGTCCGACGGGCCATTTTGGTCCCCAGTGACTCCGCACGTGCGTCTCACGCGATACATTCTGTCCAAATCGAGGAACCAAATTGTTTCAAATTGGACACCTACGTGTACTAGAAGTGGTTTTGTCCTTACATTGTTAAATTGATCGGTCTGTAATGTTCTTTATTCAGCACCAAACTGGGCTGTGCAAGAATTTGCTGCAAGAATACGCGCAGAAGATGAACTTCGCGATCCCTCTATATCAGTGCCACAAGGAGGACAAGGAATCACGTTCCACGTATTATTGCATCGTGGAGATCGGAGGCATAAGATACGTTGGAGCTTCAGCAAACACGAAGAAGGAGGCAGAGAAAAAGGCTGCAAGAACGGCTTTGTTAGCCATACAATGTGCCCCGTTAGATGAAAAATCGGGCAACTCCATCTACACGGTGGTGCCCTGCAAGAAGAGGACAACGGACCCGGGAATAAACTCTCGGGAGACGGCGGCTGCCCTCAAACCGAAGAAAACCCGTCCCTTGAATAAGAGGAAACAGTGGAGGAGAAAGATGTACTTTGAGAAGAAGAAGCTGAATCAAGGGGTAAAGATTAGTTCTTTAGATAATGTGGATGTCACTGTTGATTCGAATTCGAAGGTAGCAGAATCTGGAAATTCGCCAGCTGATATAAAGATCGAAAATGGTTTGCCAGAGAATTAAATTACTGCCGCGAGAAAGCAGCATCAAGAAAATCATTTTGGGGAGTGAGGTTGCGATCTCTGGAGGTTTGTAGCAGTTCTTGTGAGGTGTTTAAAACTTTGTAACTTTATTATTATTTGAGAATCAGAGAGAATGTGCCTGAATATGATTGTTGTGTATGTGACTATTTACGAATGTCCTAATTGATTAGATGCTGAGACTTAGAATTTAGTTTTTGTGTGAACTCAAATCAAGCCCATTAATTGTCTCAATATAACATATGATGTTATAATACTTGTCCTTCGCAAGATTAGATGCGGGTATGATGCATTTGTAAGAAAAATGCCTACTTTTTTTTTTCATTTCTACAGAAGAATCACATGGACTATATAATCTAAGATAAAAATACAAATAATTTCGAGCCACTAGGAATGATGTATGTATGGGAGATGACCTCTCTTCTAGCAGAAATGGATACTTTTTACCTGAGGATCATCACGAACAAGAAAGGAGTTAAAATCAAAACTTGCCACCACAACAATCTTGAAAATATGGTAACAAAATAATGAAAAGAATAATACTCTGTTTGAAGAAATTAAGAAGTTGGTACAACAACACAATGAAAAGGCTAGTGAATCTTTAACCATATCATATTATGAAAAGCTTGAAGCAATTAGTTTAATCATGGGCTCAGTTGAAACCTGTCATGTTGTCCAAGAAAACCATCACCACATGATTTAATAAAAGAAAAATCAGACTTGTAATTGATTGAAGTTGTCCAAAACTTTTAGCTAATCTCTAACCACTTAGGTTTGAATTTGGTTAAGTAAGATAACTCCATCTGTCTCCACCTTATCCTATCTGATAAAATGATATAATAAGAAAATGGGCAAAAGGGAACAATATGGGCTCCATTTATGCTGAAGGCCACAGGGGATTGTCTATGTGGCTCTTACATCAGATTAATGTTGACAGCTCCAACAAGGGTTTTGTTAGTCCATGTATACCTAACAGTGTGTCGTTTTAGGGCACCTAAATTAGATTAGAAGTGACCATTGTAAGATAATTAATTTCGAAATTGAAGCAATTTGAGGACATCTAAATAAAATGTTGCAACTTTACGACAATACTTTTCAAAATTGAAGCAATTTGATGTGAATAAGTTTAAACAATTGAAGCGATTTGAGGACCAAGCTTCATAATTTCGACGTTAATTGTCCCCCTCTTCAATTTTAGAACTTATTGCCTTAGAATTGCAACCATTTACAATTTAGACGTCCTTGCAACGCCAACACCCCTCGTAAAAGCCGCAAAAAAAAAGAAACTAAAATTAAAAAAAAAAAAAAACTTACCTTTGAAATCTTGCTCTGTAAGAAAATCTTCAACAATGCTGTTGTTAGTTGAGTATAACGTTAACAGAAATCCTCAGCTACAATAAAGCAAGTGTCAATAATACCAAGAGGAGCAGCAATTCGAACGTTGATGCCACCTGCAATGGAAGAAAAAAAATCGCGTAAGATACGATTTCGCAGTTCACAATCGAAAAAAAACACCCCGAAACGATTCTTACATCTCTCTTCGAGCCCGAGTAATCCATCCGAGGAAGGTACCCCTGCAATCCCACGTCGTACACCGGAGTCCCATCGGGATAGAAAAGCCCGTAGTTCCTCTCAGAAGTCGGGCCGGGCTTCAGATTCTCGTTGAACAGTGCGAACACGAACACATCCACAGGAACCGGCGGCTTCAGCGGCGTCCCCTGGCCCCGCCGCATCCGACCCAGCAGGTTCCCGTTGTAGAGCCGCGCGTTCTCCGGCGTGGCCCCCACCTCATCGACGTCCCCCTTCGAGGGCCACCCCGTTTCGGAGACCTTCACCTCGATTTCCCCGAAGCCCATGGCCCCAATCGCGTGGTAGACGGCGTCGATTTGGGCGTAAAGCATGTTGTCGTATTGCAGACCCGACCCGGGATCGGTGACCCCTTCGTTGGGCCCGAATAGCGCGTAGGGGAGGGAAACCCGACCCGGATCGTCCTTGTAGGCGAAGAAGGGGTACGCGTTTACGAGAAAAGGCGATTTCGTCTGCGAAAGGAAGCTTAAGATGCCGTCGATGTTCTCCGATAGATCTCCCCGGAAGGCTCCTGAAGACGGCGGGTACGAGCTGCTCAGGATTCCGAACTGATGGGCGGTGGTGACGTGGACGTCGCCGTCGAGTCCGACGTCGGCTAGGGCGCCGTGGAGGGACCGCATCGCCGGGAGGAGGTAGGGGACGAGGTCGGTGCGGTTGCCAGCGAGGAGCTCGTTGCCCACTGTGATGCACGTGATTTTAGTGGTGGCTGCGTAGGGCTCCACGTGGGCTTGGACCCAGGCTTGGGCTTGGGCCGGGTCGGTCATCTGTTGGAGATACTCGTTACCGAGCCCGATTGCGAATTCGACCCGGGAGCCGGAGAAGGCTCGTAGGACGTTCGGGTCCGCGTCGTAGAGCTTCACGCGGGTCACGTTGAGGGACCGGACGAGGTGGGAGACGCGGGTCGGAGTCGGGAGGTTGTTTGCGATTTGGCCGTAGTTGATGCCGAAGGCGGCGGCAGAGTGGGGCCCGGCGGATGAATCTGTAGAAAAACAGAGAGAAGCCGTTCATTGAAGATAGAGATTCACAAATTTTTACAGCATCTGATTTTACAGCACAAAATTTTCGATTATGTTCGATAATTAAATCAAAAAGCAGAGAGCTTTTAAATGCCCAGAAATCTATGAATCATCGGGCATCGATGCAACAGCATGACGTGGCAGAAAAGCTCCCAACTTTAACAACAATCAGTAACTTACAGTAAAAAATAAAAGTAGTCTTTTCTGTTAAGATTGAATCAGCAAAGCGCAGCAGAATCTAAGTTGAAAGAAAAAGAACAAATATTTCATTAAAAAAAAAAAACGCAAGAAGAAGCAGAAATATCAGAGAATAAATATATAGAAAGAACCTGCAAAGATGAAAAGGGCAATAAAGGCCAAGTGAAGCTTGGTGGCCATTTTATGACAGCTTGCCAAAAATCTCGGCCACCACAGCCTTTTACTAAATGTGTAACGCGAGCATTTTATAAGTAACGCCTGAACCTCTACTGTATTAATTAATATCTTATTTTTTAAGTCCTCTGCTACAACGAACACACGGTATTAGGATTTGGAACTACGGAAATAAAAAAAAAAAAGTGAAAGTGTGAGTTGGAATTTCTGTATATTTATTTCTTTTTTTTACATTTTGTTTCTGGGTAGTAAAAGAACAGCGGCAGCCAAGATTTTGCCGACGCACTTCCACGTGCTTATCTCCACGTAATGAGTGTGTGTATCTATTATATATAATGATGCCCTTCTCCCTTTTTTGACCTTTTTTTGGGTGTCATCATCAAATATAATTGAAATAAGAAATCAACTAGTTGTTCTGTGTATTTTCCTTTTTTTTTATTCTTTTGTAAAATACCGTCATAACCTGTTGTCCAAATCTGACTCAAATCTGAGTATTATACACGTGTCACTAGGATCAGCCTAGGGACTTGCGATGATCGGTGCTCATGTTATCTTCGCAACCAAAAGACAATTATACCCTCGTACTTCAATATTTACATCTTTACATCTACTTGATAAATTCAATAACTATATGTCAGGATAAACTTTTCAGTCACGAGCTTTTATTCTTATTCCCTTAACCTAATATTTGATTGGTGGATTTTTACGGAGAAAAGAAAATAAAATGTTGGGAAAAATTACATTTGAAGTTTTATTAGAAAGGAAAATGAGGCAGAAAAGAAAAGAAAATAAAAGAAAGAAAAATAATTTAAAATTACTTAAAATTCATTTTCCTATTAAATAGTAAGGAAAACTACGGAAAACATCATACCTCTCAACTTCCCCCGCATGATCGATGTTGTCTTCAATATTAGTTTCTAAACAAAGACGAAAGCTAAGTTCAAATCGAAAAAGTACTCTTCAAAATTCAATATGCTAATACCTCGGATTTTGTTCTGTGTTTGCAACAGTTCAATGAATTGCCTCAACGAAATATTTTGTAAATAATCATGTTCTTATGATAGTACCAACTAATTTTCGAGAAAATAAATTTTCTTTCTTAAACCAAAAATCAACAAAAAATTAATCTTTCCCAGATTTTAATTTTTTTTTCTTATATTTTCTTTTCTTTTCCCCGTCAAAATTAACTAACAAAACACACCCTAACGTGTGTCATGAAACATAAATAGTAACACTACAGAAGCAGAGGGCCGTTTGGGCTTTTTATCTCCAAAGCTAAAAGATATGTTATTAAAAAGAAAACAAGCTCCACAAGATATGTTATTAAAACAAAATGCTTTCAGTCTTGTCCAGGTTTTTTACCCAAATGCAATCAAAAGACGCGTTGTGGCTTCCCCATGGTGCTCTTCAAGTACAAGCACCTCACCTGTTTCATCCAACGATCACGAATAACTCAATACCAAGAATGATTAATCCATCAACGGTCCAAATTTTAAGGAATGAAGAAGGATCAAAATCTCACATTTTGCCAATTCTTCTTCAGAAGAGAGACCAAGAAGTTGACGCTCATTTGCACGTTCTGAAAGATTTGCTTCTCCTCCATGTCCAGGTTCCCAACAGCAACTCCCATGCAGAGGACCTTCTTCAGTTGGAACTTGATGGTGGCCTTCGTTTCGGTCACCTTCGACTCGAGGGATTCTTGGTGGGTCACGAGCGTGGGGAACTTGCCTGAAAATAGAGGGAAAAAGTTGTTTTCTTCTATTCACAGTTAAAGTCCCTTTAAGGGTTTAGTCCTTAGAAGCATGGTACTTGAAATAGGAACTAAGAATCACAGTTAAAGTCCCTTTAAGGGTTTAGTCCTTAGTCCTTAGAATCATGTCAAACGCTCGGGTCACCTGCAATGTTGTAGCTTCGTATTCCTACTTGAAATATCCTGTCAAAGTCCATTCGGAAAAGCACCTTATGAGACTAGCCAAAGAGAAGATCTTTCACTCTAGAATACCTAGAGACACATTCACTGGCACTGAAACGTCTTTTCCGTGTCAAATTACCCCTAAGTGGTTATCCAATAATTTATTGTTGGACGATTTAGGACCGAATTTGACACATGCTAAGCATAAATTATTTTCTGCTAATAAGGGAGGACCCATACAAATATGGGTACCAAAGTCCCGATAAGGTTTTGCAGATAACCCCAGCATGGTTGGTATCCCGTTGAAAAATACCTTCTTTTAAAATGGTACATTTTAAATATGCATTTTCAAAACATTACGAGATTTTGAGATCCGAGTTGCATATTACGCACGAAAATGATAAAAACCATTTTTAAATGAGCCTTATTTGAGGGGGAGCTACTCTTTTACTTATAAAAGAGAAGCAACCTCTACAATTGTTTAAAAGGGAGAAATAATTACATTTTTTTTGGGGGGAGAGAGCATGGATATGTAAATTTAGGGAAAGAGATTGAAGAGAAATTGTTTCAATCCGACTAAGCATCTTTTGAGGGGGAGCATGATTCAAAAAAAAAAAATTATTATCCCTCGGACACCATTCGACGGATTGGAACGAAGAATTTCGAGCATCCAAATATCAAGTCTTTTCTAAACGAAGAATCTCAAGCTTCCAATGGTGGCCTTTAGTGCAAACTCGGTGCTCACTTCAAGCAACCTGCTCCGGCATTGCTGATACAAATAAAGCAGCACTCACTACTTCCTACCGGACGCAAGGATAATTTGTTCTCATGATTCAGGCAAATCCAACTGAATCTAACCCCGGAACATCACCGAGAACTAGTCAATATCTTGCAAAGCTTGCCTCCGATGATGCTTTTGATCCATTTTGAAAAGACCAACACTACAACATTCCCTTACCTCACAAATATCTCGGATCACACCCCCATAGGTACAGGTGCTAATTTTATTAGCTCCCGGGTAGAAGTCGCCGCATTAGGTCCAACGGCGCATGCACAACCGAGCCTCACCCACTCGTCTGTCTCACAAAAGACAGGTGTTTCAAGAAATCACGGGGAGACACGACTACTATCACCGCTTCACTCGGAAGTGGGAGATATTGAATTAAGTGGTATCAGAGCAAGACACGGATCGATCTGTGCAAATCTATACCAATTTCGTTTGATTTCGTCAAGATCGAAAGAGTTTACTAAGCAAATTTTATTTTCGATTTTTTTTCAAGTATTTTGGGTTAGATCTTGCTGTTATTGATGTTTTTAAACCTTTAAATGCTTGATTATCAGTCTTGGCTTGTTTAGGAACTCGTTTAGATTAATTTTCGTCAAGTTTGAGAAATTTCTGGGGAGAAATCGATTGAAATTGGTGTGTTTTAAAGTTGCTGGAAAAATTTCGGGCGTTTCTCTAGAACAGTGTTTATTCACTCGAAGTTCGTTCTTGAACCCGAAAATTAACTCATATTGCCGAATTTCAATTGAAATTCGCCGAAATTGAGAAAATTTTCGATCAGAAAATTGACCGAATTTGAGTAAGCTAAGTTTATTCGCCGAATTTGCTTTCTACTGTTTAAAATTCACGGCGAATTTGGTCGAATTTTAAAATTAAGATTGCCCGAATTTCAACTTAAAATTTTCGGCGAAGTTTTGATTTAAGTCACCCGAATTTCTTAATTCTCGGCGAACTTTTATCAGAAAGTCACCCGAATTTTGATTTTTTTTAATTCTCGACTGAATTTAGTTTACCCGAATTTTGAAAGTAATTTTCGATAAAATTTTTCCTACCTTAATTTAATCCTGAACTTCGGCGAACTTATATTTGTCACCCGAATTTTGATTTCCTTTGATTTCAAAATTCTCGACAAAGTGTTTTCATCCGAATTTCAGAATTCAAATTTCGGCAACAACTCTACAAGTGCCCGAATTTTACTCTTTCAAATTAAAATAAAAGTCGATCACTTAAACACAATTTCTATCCAACCAAAATTTATTCAAACTTAACGTTAATCTTTGACGTTATTTCTCGAAACTGACCATTTAGGATTGCAGATCACGACCGTGAACGATCATTAAAAGGCACTCAACTACATCCATGGATATCATAGCAATCGGAAGTGATAACAGACCCCCAATTCTAACAATGAAAAGGGGGAGTCTACATATAAAGATATGGCCAAGAATGACATCATCTTGGCCAAAACACAAAATTTGGTCACTGAGCTAGAAAATAAACTAGCTACTTCAGAAAAATCACTAGAATTAGCTGAAGCTAATCTAGTAAAATCTGAAGAAAAAGTAGTTTCCCTGACATCAAAACTGACCGTGCTTGAGCGTATCCAGAATTCTCCATTAGAACACTTGCAAAAACTAGAAGCTCTGGAAAAGAAAAACGCAACAAATTATCAATGTGTGCTCAAACACTTAGGTGAAAAAGCAACTCTCAGATGTCATTTAGAAAATGCATCTGAGAAAATCTCGAAGCTTGAATCCGAGACTAATATGCTGAATGCAAATATTAGTCAATTAACCACTAGCCTGCGAATTAGTGAAGAAGAGCGTATTGGTAAAACAGATCAATACAATCTTCTAATGGAGGAACGTAAGAAGCTTTACTCCAAAATCAAAAGTCTGGAGGACCTCCTTACGAAAAGGGGACAAACCGACAAAACGATTTTCTTGAATCAGCCTAAGGACACGAGATTTTACAATCCACGTGAGGGCTTAGGTTTTAAGCCAAACCAACCAACCACTGATAAACGGCCACTTGCTCTTTACAATGCTGCATACCTAGGACTAGGAGCTACGTGGGATGACGCACCTGTCAGCTCCCTAAGACGCCAGATTCTTTTCCTTATCTCTTCTTGGTATGGAACTAAGATTCTGACGTTTTGCCACGGAAGATCGACCGTTGCCCCGATCTTTGACATGAGAAGTGGAGCATCCTCATTTTGGACTTGATGTTTGAGTAGTTCCGGTAGATCGGGGAGGTCACTTTGCAGATCTTCCAGCTCCTCATCTACATGAACTTTCACCAGGCTTATCGACGCCTTTTCGAGGAATAGTCTGGCGTTTTCTCGAAATCTGGCTTCGAGCTGGAGGTCCATCGGTTGCTTCAGCCATCCTTCTTCAAATATATATTTCTCTACCACATCATGTGGATTGTAGAGTTGGCTGATTTCTTCCGAGATTTGGAGGTCAATAGATGTGGCTTGAGGTGGACTTTGTCGGTAGAAGGTTCTTGGTGAGCTAAGGCTTATAGTGACTGGAGTGGGTGTCGAAAGGGAAAGTGTATTGGAGATCTCTTGTGTATTTTGTTCGGTTGTGGTTGAGATCTCCATGGTAGGGAATATTATTGTGGTGCTGGAGACTTGTTTTGTTTTGAAAGTGGTAGGGAAATTTTACTCGAATTTCGCCCGAAACCTAAAAATTAAAATAGGTCGATTCCATCGTGATTTGGATGAAATTTTGGCAAATAGATTCCTCATCCATGAAGAATAGGCTAACTAAGAAGATTCTCATTCAAGCAACAGCTAACATCCCTTCACCATCTATGACAGATCTGAGACGGACAGAGACTGCTGGGAAGAAAAATTCAGGAACGCAAGAGAAGGATGCCAAAATCTTTGATAAAAAGACGAAGCAAAATTTGACTAGTGTTTCTGATTTAAAATTATTTCCAAAAACATTTAGAATCTTTCTTCATGTAGTTCGACCTATGCTTCCGCTTATTCCCGTATTCCTTCCACAACAAGTTCTGTTAAGAATGTCAGTGATTATCTTACCTACGATAAGTGTATATCTACGAATGCTAAATTTATACGTCGTATAGATATGATTTCAGGAACACACACGAAAACGGTTCTACCATCCAAAACGTCCAACCTAAAAGTTGACGAAAAGGTAGCTAGAACATTCAGAAGGCCAACTCCCACTGAAACAAAAGCTAAAGCTCAAGCTTTAGAGAAAAAGGTCAAAAACGTGACCAAATCAGACCCAAAAATACCTGAGCAATCGAAAACCCGAGCTGAAGCTAAGGGAAAAGATTGCAAACAAATCTGGGTAATTAAAACAGTGCTTGCTGCATGCACAAAGCTCTGTTTTCCTTTAGGGGTAAAGAAATTTGGGTACCGAAAAACTCAGGAAAGATACAAGCCAACCTGGTACACAATTCATCCAATCTTGCATGCACTTTAACCTCTGCAAATGCGAGGACCCGTCTTAAACGGAATCTCTAACACTGCTTAAACTTATCTTGCAGATAAGTCATGTGTGGTACTTAGACTCGGGTTGCTCCACACACATGACTGGAAGAAAAGAACTGCTGAGCAACTACACAGAGATTTGGTGGAAAGGAGGAGTTTATTTCATTTTTATTAAGGGGGAGTTTATTTCATTTTTATTATGGGGGAGTATATTTCATATTTATTAAGGGGAGCATATTTCAATTTTATTAAGGAGGAGCTTATTTTTATTACGGGGGAGTATATATCATTTTATTGAGGGGGAGCTCTTTGACATAATATAAAATTCCGAATCTGCAATTTATTTGCAAAAATTTCATCCAAATCACGATGGAATCGACCTATTTTAATTTTTAGGTTTCGGGCGAAATTCGAGTAAAATTCAAATTTTCATCCGAATTTCTGCTTTTCAATCCAAAATTCGGCGAATTTCTACTGTTCACTCGAAATTCGGCGAATTTCTACTGTACCCCGACTCCTCACAGTCGAATTCCATCGCCCGAATTTGTCAATTTCGGCAAATTCAATTTTAAAGACAAGCACCCGAATTTGATGAATGATGATAACAAATTCGATTTAATTTTTACTTACCCGAACTTCATTACAATTCGGCGAACAAAAATTTCAAATCCTCATTACCCGAACTTCATCAAATTCGGCGAACAAAACCTTTCAAATCCAAATTCGGCCAAATCAAACTTCGAGTATTAAACTTTTCAATGTACTCTTAGCCGAATTTGTGAACTTCGCCGCTTGTATTTCAAAAGTATAATCTTATTTACTTAAGCAAATTTCGGGCACTTTCATATAAAATTTTTCAAGTCCGAAATTTTTTTTCTAAGTAACGTCTTTAGTTACTCTGCCTATGCTAACAATTTTCTGTGTTTCCTTCTTAGCAGATTGAATAAAAATGTTACGAGAAATTGACGAAGTATTCCCTCAAAGTCAATGGGCCACTAAAATTCCCAACAACCCGGCCATTGACTTTGACAATATCTCGGTCCCAGCGCCGATATCCTTGACCAACTCCGCCGAAGGGACTTATCCACCAAAAATAAAACCCGACAAGTCCTTCCCTACCTTCGGTGGTTTCCAGTGATAATAACCCACTTTCAAGACCTACACCCCGAGATAACCCGTCGACCGAGATCGGAGGGATACCAAATTCCCAAGCTAGCATCCCTCCATTCTTCCAAATCCAAATTTGATCTCGAGTCGATGCGGATCCCTGACCACCTCCTACAAATCGCTAATCCTTCCAACCCAATAGTAGCGAGGTACCTCCAATCCATCACCCTTGAAGACACTCCTATGGTTCGACAAAACCCAGTCGAACCTACCCCGGGAATTAGCCTATCCCAGCCTCAGTTAGGTCTAGGAAGCGCCGCTTCCCCTCCTCGTTCCTCACGAAAAACAAACGAGGGGAAGACGTAAGACGCATACAGGAGCGTCGCACCAAACAAAAACATGATCGACCTCCTCAGTCCTCTAACCCACTACAAAGCCGGGCCGAACCCGTAGGAACAGGAGACGACACGATCGTCTCCCGAGTAGCAGTCGTGCCATCAGGCCCAAGCACGCAAATAACCCTTCCAACCCATTCGGTCGTCTCCCAACAGACGACCGTCTCAATAGCACCGGAGGAGCCACGACAACCATCATTGCCTTATTCGGAGGCAATAGATGTTGAATTAAGCAGTTCACTTCCTCCGACTGCGCCCTCCTTGATCACAGGTCTAGTGTCCGCATCAACTAAAATTTTTTCCATTTCTAGGACACATACACTATTTTCCGCACCTCTAAGTCTTCCAGACTTAGACAGAACGCTCTCTGACGTCACTCTGGGGTTAATCTCCGAGGGACTGAGCGGAAGCCCCGAAACGATCAACATCCCACCAGTCGTCTCGGGCCAACGGTCTGAGTTTGTCTTAGCACCGTTGCCACCGGTGTGCCTTGGTGGCCCCGGAAGACCCACTACAGTGGGCGGCACGTCAGAAATCTACTCTGACGTCGCGACAACGGCACGCCTCAGTGGCTCCGTTTTATTTCCCGATCCGTTTGTGACGGAGTCTCGGCTACGATCTTTTGGCGACGAACTAGTGGAAAAAGTCCGGGCCATGATCGAAACATCAAGACAAGACAAAGGCAAAACTCCAGTCACACACGAGACAGCTGCTGCTGTTCCTTCACTCACACAACCAGAAGAAGGACCGTGGGACGTGCCCATTGAAGAACTCTTCAACATTCTTTTGGCACGTATCCGGTCGGCGCCACACCTGACACCGAATGAGAAAGAAATCCAGAGGCTGATTGACCCCACCAGCTGCCGAACACAAGCCGGGGGCCTATCTGGATCGCGGGACGACCCTGAAGACGAGGACCGCCCCGAGGGGGAGAACCGACAGCGTGGAGTCGAATCCCCTCACCAGCAGCAGCCAACAACCAAAACAGTCCAAGAATCCAACCCGCTGGATACCTCAAGCTCAAAAGGCAAAACAAAACAAGTCTCCAGCACCACAATAATATTCCCTACCATGGAGATCTCAACCACAACCGAACAAAATACACAAGAGATCTCCAATACACTTTCCCTTTCGACACCCACTCCAGTCACTATAAGCCTTAGCTCACCAAGAACCTTCTACCGACAAAGTCCACCTCAAGCCACATCTATTGACCTCCAAATCTCGGAAGAAATCAGCCAACTCTACAATCCACATGATGTGGTAGAGAAATATATATTTGAAGAAGGATGGCTGAAGCAACCGATGGACCTCCAGCTCGAAGCCAGATTTCGAGAAAACGCCAGACTATTCCTCGAAAAGGCGTCGATAAGCCTGGTGAAAGTCCATGAAGATGAGGAGCTGGAAGATCTGCAAAGTGACCTCCCCGATCTACCGGAACTACTCAAACATCAAGTCCAAAATGAGGATGCTCCACTTCTCATGTCAAAGATCGGGGCAACGGTCGATCTTCCGTGGCAAAACGTCAGAATCTTAGTTCCATACCAAGAAGAGATAAGGAAAAGAATCTGGCGTCTTAGGGAGCTGACAGATGCGTCATCCCACGTAGCTCCTAGTCCTAGGTATGCAGCATTGTAAAGAGCAAGTGGCCGTTTATCAGTGGTTGGTTGGTTTGGCTTAAAACCTAAGCCCTCACGTGGATTGTAAAATCTCGTGTCCTTAGGCTGATTCAAGAAAATCGTTTTGTCGGTTTGTCCCCTTTTCGTAAGGAGGTCCTCCAGACTTTTGATTTTGGAGTAAAGCTTCTTACGTTCCTCCATTAGAAGATTGTATTGATCTGTTTTACCAATACGCTCTTCTTCACTAATTCGCAGGCTAGTGGTTAATTGACTAATATTTGCATTCAGCATATTAGTCTCGGATTCAAGCTTCGAGATTTTCTCAGATGCATTTTCTAAATGACATCTGAGAGTTGCTTTTTCACCTAAGTGTTTGAGCACACATTGATAATTGTTGCGTTTTTCTTTTCCAGAGCTTCTAGTTTTTGCAAGTGTTCTAATGGAGAATTCTGGATACGCTCAAGCACGGTCAGTTTTGATGTCAGGGAAACTACTTTTTCTTCAGATTTTACTAGATTAGCTTCAGCTAATTCTAGTGATTTTTCTGAAGTAGCTAGTTTATTTTCTAGCTCAGTGACCAAATTTTGTGTTTTGGCCAAGATGATGTCATTCTTGGCCATATCTTTATATGTAGACTCCCCCCTTTTCATTGTTAGAATTGGGGGTCTGTTATCACTTCCGATTGCTATGATATCCATGGATGTAGTTGAGTGCCTTTTAATGATCGTTCACGGTCGTGATCTGCAATCCTAAATGGTCAGTTTCGAGAAATAACGTCAAAGATTAACGTTAAGTTTGAATAAATTTTGGTTGGATAGAAATTGTGTTTAAGTGATCGACTTTTTATTTTAATTTGAAAGAGTAAAATTCGGGCACTTGTAGAGTTGTTGCCGAAATTTGAATTCTGAAATTCGGATGAAAACACTTTGTCGAGAATTTTGAAATCAAAGGAAATCAAAATTCGGGTGACAAATATAAGTTCGCCGAAGTTCAGGATTAAATTAAGGTAGGAAAAATTTTATCGAAAATTACTTTCAAAATTCGGGTAAACTAAATTCAGTCGAGAATTAAAAAAAATCAAAATTCGGGTGACTTTCTGATAAAAGTTCGCCGAGAATTAAGAAATTCGGGTGACTTAAATCAAAACTTCGCCGAAAATTTTAAGTTGAAATTCGGGCAATCTTAATTTTAAAATTCGACCAAATTCGCCGTGAATTTTAAACAGTAGAAAGCAAATTCGGCGAATAAACTTAGCTTACTCAAATTCGGTCAATTTTCTGATCGAAAATTTTCTCAATTTCGGCGAATTTCAATTGAAATTCGGCAATATGAGTTAATTTTCGGGTTCAAGAACGAACTTCGAGTGAATAAACACTGTTCTAGAGAAACGCCCGAAATTTTTCCAGCAACTTTAAAACACACCAATTTCAATCGATTTCTCCCCAGAAATTTCTCAAACTTGACGAAAATTAATCTAAACGAGTTCCTAAACAAGCCAAGACTGATAATCAAGCATTTAAAGGTTTAAAAACATCAATAACAGCAAGATCTAACCCAAAATACTTGAAAAAAAATCGAAAATAAAATTTGCTTAGTAAACTCTTTCGATCTTGACGAAATCAAACGAAATTGGTATAGATTTGCACAGATCGATCCGTGTCTTGCTCTGATACCACTTAATTCAATATCTCCCACTTCCGAGTGAAGCGGTGATAGTAGTCGTGTCTCCCCGTGATTTCTTGAAACACCTGTCTTTTGTGAGACAGACGAGTGGGTGAGGCTCGGTTGTGCATGCGCCGTTGGACCTAATGCGGCGACTTCTACCCGGGAGCTAATAAAATTAGCACCTGTACCTATGGGGGTGTGATCCGAGATATTTGTGAGGTAAGGGAATGTTGTAGTGTTGGTCTTTTCAAAATGGATCAAAAGCATCATCGGAGGCAAGCTTTGCAAGATATTGACTAGTTCTCGGTGATGTTCCGGGGTTAGATTCAGTTGGATTTGCCTGAATCATGAGAACAAATTATCCTTGCGTCCGGTAGGAAGTAGTGAGTGCTGCTTTATTTGTATCAGCAATGCCGGAGCAGGTTGCTTGAAGTGAGCACCGAGTTTGCACTAAAGGCCACCATTGGAAGCTTGAGATTCTTCGTTTAGAAAAGACTTGATATTTGGATGCTCGAAATTCTTCGTTCCAATCCGTCGAATGGTGTCCGAGGGATAATAATTTTTTTTTTTTTTTTTTTTTGAATCATGCTCCCTAAATAATATTGCTCCCCCTCAAAAGATGCGTAGTCGGATTGAAACAATTTCTCTTCAATCTCTTTCCCTAAATTTACATATCCATGCTCTCTCCCCCCAAAAAAAATGTAATTATTTCTCCCTTTTAAACAATTGTAGAGGTTGCTTCTCTTTTATAAGTAAAAGAGTAGCTCCCCCTCAAATAAGGCTCATTTAAAAATGGTTTTTATCATTTTCGTGTGTAATATGCAACTCGGATCTCAAAATCTCGTAATTTTGAAAATGCATATTTAAAATGTACCATTTTAAAAGAAGGTATTTTTCAACGGGATACCAACCATGCTGGGGTTATCTGCAAAAACTTATCGGGACTTTGGTACCCATATTTGTATGGGTCCTCCCTTATTAGCAGAAAATAATTTATGCTTAGCATGTGTCAAATTCGGTCCTAAATCGTCCAACAATAAATTATTGGATAACCACTTAGGGGTAATTTGACACGGAAAAGGCGTTTCAGTGCCAGTGAATGTGTCTCTAGGTATTCTAGAGTGAAAGATCTTCTCTTTGGCTAGTCTCATAAGGTGCTTTTCCGAATGGACTTTGACAGGATATTTCAAGTAGGAATACGAAGCTACAACATTGCAGGCATGTATAGCGGGTGAATACCTACGAGAAGACTTCACATAATTCACTCCATAATGATGGTCTTTAGTGGGATTTTGCTTACGAGAATGATAAACATTTTTGTTCGTGTAAGGAAATCCACTTTTCTCATTCTTTAAAGAATGGGAAATTTTGGAAGCTCGAGAAGTTAGCTTGCTTGAGCATGAAACTTCTCTTTGAGGAGCATCCTTTTTAATAGGAATAGGAGAGGAAAAATCAATAACAGTTTCTACTCTAGTTTTCATAGAAGGTGTTGATTTTCCTTTCCTCTTCCTATTTTTCTCCTGTTCCTTGGAAGAATTAAGCTTAGGCTTTTTACTTATCTTTTCTGCTCGGGTCACCGTAGACTTTGAAGTCGTCACGGGTAATCCCAGGAGACGGGGAATCTGCTTGATAACAGCTTCAGATGCCAAGAAAGCATGGTACTTCTTTGCTAGCTTCTTCACCAACTTCTTGTTCTTGTTCAACTTCTTCAGGGCCTCGACATCCATGGATTCCAGGCCAATTTTTTCAGCCTATGATGACATGTGAACATGCTAGTAAATAAAAACTATCAACACAGCATTATATAGTGCTTTATTGCAACAATAATGGACTATTAAAATACCTCTTCAACATGCTGGGCATCACCGAGCATGCAAATCTTCATTTTAGGCCGGGGGACGTGCGGCAGCTTCACAGAGCCGCTGAAACGTTTGTCCTTTTGCGGGTCATAATTTTTCAGGCCAATTTGTAACTCAATTGTCTCGGTGAAATTACGCTTCTTCTCCTTGGAATCGGAAACGACTTGGGAGATAGCTTCCCTTAGGGCATCACTTTGAAGCTTACTGCAAAAAAAATATCATTATAAGGACAAAATCACAATGCAAATCGCTAGCGGAATCCAGCTCCTACATAAAAGCAAGTGATCTCTTATCAACCGCACAGCAAAATTCATGTCTTGCAAGTAATATTACCATAGAAGATGTTAAACTCAAATTCATACGATTCAATGTAGCCTTGATTAAAGCAATGAAGATTGCAACAGGATAACTACAAGCTATTCAATTTCCCCCTTTTCAGACATAGAGAAACAAGCCCCGTTCCCCAAGTTCGATCTTGTCTGAAATACTCCATGGATTTAGCTCAAAAAATCCTCCCAAAATCCAATAAGAATATTCCAGAAATTGATTTGCTTCCAGGTACTCAATACAAACGAATCACTCAATAAGCCACATACAACTATCCTAAATGAAACACAACTCGAATTCCGCAGAAATAACAACAAAATCAAACAAGGAAACGACATTCAAATCAAATGCATCCAAGAAAGAATGATTTATAGCGGCACCTCCGGAACCATTATAGAAAATAATTCTCCGTACCTCATCTATCACGAAGGCCAAGTATTCAGCTCTCAGCTCTGCTCGTAATAAAACGGGTACGGAGCGTAGCGTAGACAACACCAGCGTAGACAATTTATATGCCTAACCTAAATGCATATGAAACCCTAGGGATTGATTGGGCTTTATCGTTTGCGAGCCCAATTAAATAAAATGAGCCAATTTTATAAGCATTACGATATTTGGGCTATTCATTTTACCCAAGCCCAATAAGTGTTCGATAAATAAGGAACCCTTTTCATCAATAACCAAGAAATACTTTCAACAGTGCGATTGTTTAATAAGATGAGTTGCCACAACCCCTCCTTCAACGCTCGTTCTTTTATTAGCAGTGAGCTTACGTTTTCAATTAACAGATTATTACAAGATTCGTTATTCTGTTCCCATTTCTCGAAAGTTGGGGTACCATTCGTTGAACTAGAAAGCAGGAGAATTTGAAGAAAAAAATATCAATGTAAAGTAAAAATGCAGATAGATAATTGACGACGTTGTTTCTCATGGGGAACTAACTATTATATTTGTCGTCTAGACGGTCGCAAGTAGGTCGTCGAGGCAGTAAACGTGGCAATCATCGCGTAAAATTTCATCACACTTGTAAGCTTCTGAAACAAAACATTACTGCACTGCACCCCAAATTTCGAGTTACGAGAAAGAAAAGAAAAAACATCATTACCCCCAAACGACGTCGCCTTCGTCTCTATAAACAACCCCTGCTTCTCCTCCAGTGCAGAAATGCTGAGATTTCCCATTTGAAAAAAACAGAAAGAAACTCAAATTCTTGAAAAGGAAGTGTTATTCTTGTTCTTTTACTTTGATTCCAGGAAGAAGAGAGGTCTTAGAACATGGTACGCTTCTTTGGGTTTGTACTGATTTCTTGTGAAAACCCTTGTGGTAATAGTGGCGGAATATGTTAAAAATCTGATCTTTAATCGATTTATGCTTCATGCATCCATGATTTCATTTGGGTTCTTCACGTATTGCATTTCTATTTGCTGTCTCCTCAAGCCCATGTCATAAAATCGTTGTTCGAGCAAAATAAAACCCCATGCAACAGCTGAAATGAGTATTACACAGTTTTAGCAAATTGGCCTTAAATTCGCAGGTTCACGAGACACGTTCGCAGACAAATTCCTCGGGCAACAACAACAACAACGAAAGAATGGTAGTAACCAGAAAGCAAAAGGCCGAGGCCGAGGCCGAAGCCCACGACAACCCCGAGCACTCGCCGAAGAAGGCAAAGACAGAAAACGACGGCAACGGCAAAGATGAAGTCGAAGCCGGTAACGGAAAGTCCAACGAAGACATCAAGGCCGAGTTCGAGAGGTTCTGCAAAGCCATAAGCGAGCACCTCTCCATCCGTCAGATGCGCGAGATCCTCGAAGCCAACGGCCAGGATGTGAGCGGCTCCGACGACGCCGTCGTCCCCAGATGGTTGGGCCCCACTTCGACTCATCTCTCTTCTCCTTGAATTTTTCGCTGTCATGGCATTAAACTCTCTCTCTCTCTCTCTCTCTCTCTCTGTGAGCAGCCAAGATATGCTGTTCTTTGGGCCGTTGGATAAGTGCCCGGTGTGCGACTGCGCGCTGGAGATTCGAAACACGAGCTACCACTGCACGGGGAGCTACAGCGAGTGGTCGACGTGCACTTACTCCACCACGGAGCCGCCGAGGAGGAAGGAGCCGGTCAAATTTCCGGATTCGGTCAAAGATACCGCCGTTGACGTAAGCGATTCTTTCTATTTTGCCGTCTGAAAAAAAGAAAAAGTTTAATAACATCGTTGCTCACGAACGTGGCGATTGAGTGCAGTGGCTGCGGAACCACAAAGGCCCTGAGAATCGGGCAAAGAGGGCGATGAAGGCCAACGATAAGCCTTTCATGGGGATGACGATTACTCTCTCCGGCCGTTTAACGCGAACCCACGTGATAAAAATCTCACCTTTGCTTTTTGTACTTACATCCCTTTTGGTTTCAGCTTTTATGACGGTTAAATCTCGTTCGTTGCAGCAATTTTGGAAGAACAAGATCGAAAAGTACGGAGGGAAAGTTTCTAATTCCGTAAACGGTGACCAACCGGATGCTTACTACACAGCATTTGGTAGAGCATTTTCTTTCTTACACCATGGCTGATTATATAATCTTCCATTGCAGGTGTCACTTGCCTCGTTGTTTCTTCTGCAGAGAGAGAGCGTGGAGGCTCTTCTAAGCTAGCTGAAGCCATGTAAGAAACATCAACAACCATTAGCATTTTCTCCGTTTAATCTTCGATTTGAATGTCATAAATTCGATGATTATTACAGGGAGAGAAACATACCTGTGATTAAGGAATCATGGCTGAGGGACACCATCGACAAGAACGAAGCTCAGCCCCTCGGTGCCTACGATATCGCAACCGATCTCACAGCAGCGGGAGGAGGAGTGCCTCTGTATCAGCAAGATGAGAGCAATGAGGCCCTCGAATCTATTACCGCCGAGGTTCTTACATTTTTTTGCCCGAATTGTTTCTGTTCGATTTAAGCTATTAACCGATTCGATTTTTTGCAGCTCAAAGTGTACGGAAAAAGAGGGGTCCACAAGGGCTCGAAGCTGCAAGAAAAGGGCGGGGAGATACTCGAGAGAGACGGGATCTTGTACAACTGCGCGTTCTCCGTCTCCGACCGCGGCAGAGGAATCAACGAGTGGGGATTCGATAATTTTCCTAAAAATAAAAAATAAAAATCGGTGCTTTACGTTCGAAAAAATTAATAAAATTTTTAAAAACGAAAATGGTTGCTGCAGGTTCTGCGTGATGCAGTTGATCACCGTGCAAGCCGAGAATCGGCTCTACATGTACTACAAGAAGGGGAAGATCGGGGATGACGGTGGGGCCGAGGAGAGAGCGGACGAGTGGGACGACGTGGACGGTGCGGTTAAGGAGTTTGCCAAGAGCTTCGAGGGGCTCACGGGTAGCGAATTCGAACCGTGGGAGAGGGAGAAGAGGATCGAGAAGAAGCCCCATAAGTTTTTCCCGATAGATATCGTACGCGTTTTCTTTTTTTTTTTTCTATTTTTTTTTTCGTGTTATGGCTCGAGAAATAGTTGCAATGATTTTATTTGGTAATAGGATGATGGGGTCGAGGTTAGGCACGGGGGCTTGGGCCTTCGGCAGCTGGGTGCGGCGGCGGCTCACTGCAAGCTCGAGCCGCGGGTTGCTAATTTCATGAAGGTCTTGTGTAGTCAAGAAATCTACAGGTGAGTGAGTCTATTACATTATTTTTTTTTTTAAAGAAGTCTATTATATTATTAAGTGTTAGAAATTGAGGGATTCAGCCTGAAAATCAATAAGACCGATTGGTGATAGGAGGAGATGTATCTTTCAAGAGTCGTTTTCCGATATGCGACTAATGGCAAGATTTAAAGCCTAACACGTGGATATATAAATCGAGTGGCTGTGAGTCAAACAAGTGTTGGTAACACGTAGATTGAATTCGCACTCATACCGTGTTAGAAATTGAGGGTGAAATTAATTTCCCAATGGTGAATAGGAGAGGCCTTCTTTTACTTATATATTGAGCTTAGTGAAATTAGTTTCTTAATTGTGGGACAAATAATCTCAACAATAATCATGTAAGAGAGCAAGCACATAAAAGGTAATCCTTTTCTTTGCAGGTATGCTTTGATGGAAATGGGGCTCGATGTTCCCGATCTTCCCTTGGGCATGGTTACCGATCTCCACATACGACGATGTAAGGATTTTTTATTTTTTTTCTTACGAAAGAAGCCTCGTTACAGAAAAAAAAAATAAAAATTTTTTTTTTGGTTTTCAGGCCAGCAAACGTTTCTCGAATTCATGGAGAAGCTCAAGTCCCAGCACGAGACGGGCGAGAAGAGGGACGCGCTGTGGTCCGATCTGAGCCAGAGGATATTTACCCTTTTGCCCTCCACGAGGCCTTACGTTTTCCGGGATTATTACGACGCCGCCGATCACGTGATTAAATAAATCGCATACACCGATTTATTAAATGTATGAACTTTGTGTGAATATTTTCTCCAAATATATAAATTCTTGCAGGCTGCGGCTGCCATCGAGAGTATACGGGATATCTGCGTGGCTTCGCGTGCGATCGGTGACATGTCGGGCTCGACCCTCGACGACCCTCTCTTCGAGCGGTACAAGAAGCTCGGGTGCAGCATATCTCCTCTTGAATGGGACGAAGACGATTACAAGATGATAGCCAAGTATTTACAGACAACCTATGAGCCTGTGAAAGTTGGAGAAATTGTAAGAATCTTCCAACACATTTATGTTCTTTTACGGCCTCGTATTAAAAAAATGGACTCGAAAAAATCGATTTTTTTTTTCCAGAGCTACGGCGTGTCGATCGAGGGCATATTCGCGATGGAAGTCGGCGCGTGCCCGTCTCTCGACGAAATGAAGATGCTGCCCAACAAAGTTCTACTGTGGTGTGGTAATAATAAACATTCATGGCTTCTCTTTTTTTGCATGATTCTATAAAAAAAAAAACTTCTAATTCGATCTTGATTTTAGGTACTCGGAGCTCGAACCTGCTCCGTCACCTGCAGAAGGGTTTCTTACCGGCGATATGCTCCATGCCCGTCCCCGGGTACATGGTGAGGAAAAAAAGGTTCATTTTTTTTTTAAAATAACATCTAATTCGTTACATATCTCATCTTTTTTGCGGAAATTATGTTCAGTTTGGGAAGGCAATAGTGTGCTCCGACGTGTCCGCGGAAGCGGCAAGGTACGGTTTTACGGCCGTGGACAGGCCCGAGGGGTTCTTGTTGTTGGCAGTCGCCTCTCTCGGCGACGATATCGTGGAAGTGACGTCACCGCCCGAGGTATTAAAAAAGTGAAGGCATATAATCAAATTATTTTGTGACATATATCTCATTGGAATATATATCCAACATCGGTTAGGTAAATTAGTTGTGATCCGCATATAAGCTTCGTATTTTTTTGGGTATCAAACTCGGTTCCACATATGTTAGTTTTTAGTTAGCTACTCCAATTGATTTAGGATGGAACTCCACAACATATATTAGTTGTGACCTGCATATAACCTTAGTCGGCGTCTCCAATTGATTTTAGGATGCTGAAGGTGCGCGGGGAGCGCCGCGGGGCGAGGTCCCGATAAAATCGATATGGAAATAACTAAGTTAAAAGTAAACTTAAATGTTGACCCTAATGTTGAAACAACATTCGGGATCAGAATATTTTTGCACAGCGGAAAATTTAAAGTTAGCAGTAAAAACGACGGAGACTCAGTTTTAAAATATGCAGCAAGTTAAATAACTTGTTGCACGCCTTCAGGGCAAACTTCCACTACTTGAATGGATTACAAAAAGTCGAACTATCGAAAGATAGTAAAAACAACCTAGTAAAGAACTTGACGGCTCTCCTAATCTTCACACAGATAACCTACGATCTATGTGAAGGTAAAACACTAGGCAAAGAATTGTGATGACGAATATATGTAGAGAGTTCTCTCGTTTCTTTTTACTTGTTTGTCACTCTAGACGTGCGTCATTCGTCGTCTCGTTTTTTTTTCTTTGAGGTCGAAGTTCCCCTTTATATAGATGTGATTCCAACAACTACTCTGATGGTCGTGCTATATTTTCGTGGTAGTTGTTGTTTGTCTCGTTCAATCTCTATTTTAAATAAATTCGTCTCATTCTTTTTAGCTCCAACTAACTCCACTTTATTCGATCCTATTTGAATAAGTCCAGCTCGTAAATAACTCTTGCTCACACGTAAATAAAGCCACAATAATAGGGTAAACGGTTTTTGTATTTGAAAGATAAAATCAAGGATAGACCAAGTCTGAGTCAAATAATGTTGACTCAAATATTGATTCCACATCGTCAATGTCAACAATGTCAACATTAACAATCTTTCCCTTTTTGTCTTTCCTCCCAAAAAGTCGTACAAAAAGTCGTACAGTGATATATTCAAGATTATGTAAAAATGTTTTCGGGTATGAAAGACAAAACCGGAAATGGACCAATGTCTGAGCCAATGTTGACTCGGGTGCTGGCTCCACATTGCCAATGTAAATATTAACAGATGCAACCGAACCGCACGTGACCTTATATTGGGCTTCTCGAAATGGGCTAAAAAAGGGTTTTATTTTTCAATTATATATTGGGCTTCTTAATATGGGCTAAGAATAATTTTAATACCAACAATATGGTCCTTACCTTACATGTCATGTTAATGACAGGACACAAAATCGCTCGAACGAAGAAAGGTGGGAGTGACGGGACGCGGAAAGAAGAAGACAGACGAATCGGAGCATTTCGTGTGGAAGGACGACATCAAGGTGCCCTGCGGGAGGCTCGTGCCGTCTCCCGAGCACGAGGAGAGCTCTCTCGAGTATAACGAATACGCAGTTTACGATCCAAAACAAGTAAAGATAATAAATTATGAGCTAAAGGCCCCCCCCCCCCCCCCCATTTAATATTTTATTGAGAATGAATGTTGCTCTAATGTAAATTGTGATTTTTTGCAGGTAAGCATAAGGTTTATGGTGGCTGTGAAGTTTGAAGAGGAGAACGTTGAGTACGATGATGATGCGTAGGTTAGGTGCGTGTCTTTGTTTTGTGGTGATGGATACGACGGCTGACATGTTTTTTTTTTTTTGGTGTATAAAATAGAACGATGTCTCTCGTCGATGAAACGATGTCGTTTTTGACATCGAAACAAAGATTGTCCTTTTTGTCGGTTTGTTGCTTTTTTGCAAATTAAATTATGTGAACCTTTTTTTAGTAGAATAGTAGTATCAGCAAGTGTGAAGTCATGCATGGTCTACAAATATGGGGATTTGAGGATATCTTTTGATCTTTGGGTCGCCGATGATGATTCGATTTGATTAAACGAATATTTTTATAGTCGATAGAGATTTTAAGTCATAATCAAACAAGATATGGAGACTTGGTATATCATCCGATCTCTTATAGCCAACAATGTACTATTTTTAGGGCTGAGAAAAAATATCCGGAATTCGATCCGGTATTTGGTTTATAAAATTCGGAAAACTGGTTTTTAAACCGGATCGGATATCCAAATCTGAATATTTTAACATAAATCGGATCGAATATGGATACACTCGGTACTATAATTCGGATATTCGATATCCGGTTTAATATTTAAAATAAATAAATAAATTAAATAATAGTCTAAAAACAAAGAAAAATTAGGCCAAAAAGAAAAAAAAAAGAAAAATAGTTCAACATCATAATTTGACTCAAATAAAATATATCGGATTGAAGTTATATATCATTCGTAAAAATAAATGGAGTGTTGAAAACAAAATCGAATACGTTAAAATCAATTTTTTTCAAAAAAAAAAATATAATCGAAATAAAAAATCGAATTTTGGATTTCCAAAATCCGGATATCCGGATTAAAAGCGGATCAAATATGGTTCTAGGTTTTAAATATCCGAAAATTCGGATATCCGGATTTGCTCACCCCTAATTATTTTATGATTAGGTCTTCAACAATGATTGTAGAAACTCTACGATTGTAACAGCCCACGGAGCTGAACTTAGCTGAAAAAGGAAGTTCAGATTCGGTTGAGGCTGAACTTTATTAAAATATGGGCTTGCGGTGATTCAGTTGAGGATGAATTTTATTGAATATGGTTTCGGTTGTTCGTTTGAGGCTGAACTTTTATTGAAATATGGACTTGCGGTGAACTTTATTCGACAATGAAGTTTATATACGCATTATGATGGATTTAATCTATAAATATGAGGACAATGACGGCGTTGCGATATACTTCTCACAACGAGAGAAAAGAGAACATATTTTGGTAATTAATCTACCAACAAATATTTTGGTGTATAAGGTACAATCTGAGCTTCTGTCTTGGAGGACTGTTAAAAGAAGATAATACGCCCATTATTTTCACTCTTAGCCCCAATATTACATTGGACATTATATTTTAAACTTAGACCATTTGATGTTGGCCTAAATTCCCAATTCTCCAAACCCCTAGACTATAGGTATTATTAAAGAGAGGAGACGGATATTTTCAGATAAAATTCTATTTAAATCCATTAAATAAAATAGCGACAATTATTAGCATGAGTCTTTATAAAAAGTATTGACGATAGAGGTAATATTTATTACATTTTGCAAAGTCCTCACGCGATTTCAATTATTCAACAACACGCCCCAAATCCCTAACACATAAAAGAAGGAAGGAAAGCCCGATTAGAATAGAAAGTTGGAATGATCTGAGCCAATTACGCAATCAAACATGTACAGCAACTTCAAGGAACAGGCGATCGAATACGTACGGCAGGCTGTGGCGGAGGACAACGCCGGGAATTATGCCAAGGCGTTTCCCCTCTACATGAACGCCCTCGAATACTTCAAAACCCATCTCAAGTACGAGAAGAACCCTAAGATCAAGGAAGCCATCACGCAGAAATTCACGGAATACCTCCGCCGTGCCGAGGAGATCCGCGCGGTCTTAGATGAGGGTGGATCGGGGCCGTCCCAGAACGGCGATTCCGCCGTGGCGACGCGGCCCAAGTCGAAGCCCAAAGATGGGGGCGGCAACGATGGGGACGACGCGGATAAGGAGAAGCTCAGGTCGGGTTTGAATTCCGCGATCATCAGGGAGAAGCCGAACGTGAAGTGGAACGACGTGGCGGGCTTGGAGAGCGCGAAGCAGGCGCTTCAAGAGGCTGTGATCTTGCCCGTGAAGTTCCCGCAGTTCTTTACAGGTGTGGGTGATGAGAGATGGATTATTAAGTCTTCTAATTGCAGCTTGGTTCATTAATTGTTCAATCTTGGACACAATATAAACATGACTTGGTTTGTATGGTTGGAATTTGTTGGCGATGAATGGGCTTGTCTGGGTTGTGTTAGTTGTGTGGGTGTTGGTCTTGTGTTTATTAGCTATGATGGAAGATATATGTCGATAGATTTTTTTAGGTTACCAAACAATAGAAATCCGTGTGTTGAAGTCCATTGATTCCCATAGACATGACATGGATGCATCTGTCTGCTATGTATGCGGATGCTTATGTAATGGTAATTATGTATTGCGGGCTTGTTATTGTTTCAACGATTTATGGATGTGAGAGAAGATAGATGTTGGGCAATATTATGTCACCCTATTACAAGTCTCTTGTGTGTGTTTTCGGAATGAAGGTCAATGATTGTTGTAGACATGACATGGATGCAACTCTCTATTTTGTTTGCTTATGGAATGATGCATATATTTTTGGTCTACGCACATATTTGCTTTAACTCGTGCCTTGATGGATGCTTACTCTGCTTATTTATCCCATAAAACCCTCATATAGGAAAGATATGGCATGTGCTTGGTATTTATTGGGTTTATTTTTGTAATTTACTGTTTTATGCTTTTAGGCAAAAGAAGACCATGGAGAGCCTTTCTTTTGTATGGCCCTCCTGGAACAGGAAAGTCTTATTTAGCAAAGGCTGTCGCAACAGAAGCTGACTCCACTTTTTTCAGGTAGCTTATTGATATTCTTTACTTGATGAACAACACCACTAATAGTTAATTGGTCCATCGTGGAATGGCAAGATCACCACAACTTTGGGGAAAAATGGTTTTTTGCTACTTTTCTGCTTCTGCTATCAAAGTTTAGAGGAAATGTTCATTATCTATAATGCGATATGCTTGTCAAGTGGGTATATTTGCCTGTCCTTCTTTTCATCTGCGGTTTTTATTTTTCTCCTTATTTCGATAATAGAGTACTTAGACCATTAAGTTGGCAAGTGCCAACTGCTTTGTTTTTTCAGTGTGTCTTCGTCAGACTTGGTTTCAAAGTGGATGGGTGAAAGTGAAAAGCTAGTCTCAAATCTCTTCCAAATGGCTCGTGAAAGCTCCCCTGCCATAATATTCGTCGATGAAATAGATTCTCTGTGTGGCCAGCGTGGGGAAGGGAACGAGAGTGAAGCCTCTAGGCGAATAAAAACTGAGTTGCTTGTTCAAATGCAGGTAATTTTCGTAAGTGATAAGACTTTATGGCAAAAAGTTAGTCTTTGGTGCTCTTTAGGAGATTTTTCATTTTCTTTTTCTTGTTGGATTCTACTGTCTGTAACTCCATTTACTTAGATTTGTTGTTGCTTTGTCAATGTCAACTGTCAGGGGGTGGGCCACAATGATGATAAGGTTCTTGTTCTTGCTGCTACAAATACTCCTTATGCTCTTGACCAGGTAACAGCTAGCTTAATATATGTATATTGAAATTCATATAATCATGGTTTATTTTTACAAAATGTTCGCAATGTAGGCTATTAGAAGACGCTTCGATAAGCGTATCTACATCCCTCTACCAGATCTCAAGGCACGCCAGCACATGTTTAAGGTATGGGTCATTCTTGCATCTTATATGTACAGTAAATGATCCAACTATTAGATTTTCAAAACAAAAAAACATGTACTCAAATTTCGGTGTTGATCTTCTAAAGGTGCATTTAGGAGATACCCCACATAATTTGACTGAAAGCGATTTCGAAGTCCTTGCTCGTAAAACTGAAGGGTTTTCTGGTTCAGATATATCTGTTTGTGTAAGTACTACTTGAATTTTCTTATTCAGCCAAGGACTCTAGTAGTATTTTATGATTTTAAATATATAAGTAACTTTAAATAGGTGAAGGATGTCTTGTTTGAGCCTGTACGTAAAACACAAGATGCCATGTTCTTCACGAAGAGTGCCAATGGAACGTGGGTACCATGTGGGCCCAAACAACCGGGTGCTGTTCAGATAACTATGCAGGAGCTTGCTGCTCAAGGCCTTGCATCCAAGGTATTCATTTCCTCATAAGATATTTTCTCCTCATTTAACCATGTTTGCTTGAAACTGAACTATATTATATTCTCTTGCATTGATTGATAATTGTGTCTCCTCCCTGAGAATCAGCAACCTTATAGTTTGCTTTTTCATATCTAATAGATTGAGAAGTTAAGACTTGAGCATTGATTGATAATTGTGACTCCATGTTGCTAACTTTTTTATGACATTGAATCTTGGTGTTCGTTGGAAACTATATAATTCAATCATCAAAACCCGTAAACGATCATATAAAACAAATTTTGCAAGTCAAGTATTAGATTGTTGGGTTATTATTTGAAGTGCTACTTCGTTCTTGTGCTCTATTGTTCCTGTAGATAATCCCGCCTCCAATATCAAGAACAGACTTCGACAAGGTACTCGCGAGGCAGAGGCCAACGGTGAGCAAATCGGATCTCGAAGTCCACGAGAGATTCACGAAAGAGTTTGGTGAAGAGGGTTGATGGCAAAAACCTGAACTTCCATTGAATTTGCTACGATTCATCATCGACTGGTAAGATTCGTGTGTTGTGCTTCGATCGGGTTCATACATAAGCCTTCTTCTGGGCAAAGAAAATGAGCTGATGACTGATTTATGGTTTGCAATTATTTTCCTGTGTACAAAATCCTTTTTAAAGTATTGCGAAAACATTGTGTATTACATTTGTGCACCCTACCTTCGACATGATTTCGAGTACTTACTATTTTTATTTATATATTGAAAAGAAAACCATATAAATTACATGGGGATGTTCATTATTAAATACTATTAGGCTTTGATTATTATTTTTAGTTTTTTATACTCCGTGGAGCAATATTTTAAGGACATTTAGGAGTGATAATTTTAGGACATTAAGTTTTCAAATTGAAGCAATTTGAGGATACTCAACGCTAGAAGCTTAATTTCAGCATGCATTCATGCACACGAGCTATTCTTAACAATTAACTTGTGAAAATCATATGTGGCATCGGCATGCTGATTTAGACATGATGTTTTTCGATGTTGTGTGTGATTGTTCCCTTAAAGTAATTGTCATGTGCACTTCACTCGTGTTAATTTCGTGCTGAAATTAATTTTTCGGCATTAATTGTCTTCAAATTGTTTCAATCGTCGGATATATTGATTTGAGCCGAATTTTTCTCAGTTTTGATTTTCAGCGTTAATTTTCGAAATATTTTTTAATTTATTGTCTCAAAATTATCATTCCTTAATTTTAGTCTTCTTAAAATGCTACTCCGTCAAACATACACGAATTAAGCTAAATATTTTTGTACAACTGGACAACAACAACGTAAGAGAAAGTATCATGAAAAAGCCCATTTACGAAGCGGGAATATCATTTGTTATTTGGCTCGAAAAGCCCATACTAAGCAGACAACACAAACCCTACGTCGCACCTAGTATATAAAAAGCCGAGGCCGCTCCCAATTCGTTTTCCGATTCGACTCGTTCGTCTGGTGTCGCTGAGTTCTCAAGTATGTTTTTCTCCCTCGATCTTCATGAGAATGCACATAAGAAATATGATCGAACATGTTAGTTGGATCTCTGTTATTTTTTTTTTTTAATTTCGTGTGTTAATTCGTTTTTCTTCTTCTTTTTATTAGCTAAAGCTGCAATGAAGGTAATCGCTGCATACCTGTTGGCTGTGTTGGGCGGCCACGCGTCGCCGTCGGCCGATGATTTGAAGAACATTCTTGGCTCAGGTCCTTTCTCTTTGATCTCCTTGACCGCTTTTATGATTATTTTTTTTGAATGCCTAAAGTGATGTTAAGCCTCGTTTTGCTTAAGTAGACTATCAATGCATTGTCTTTCACCTTCGTTGTAAAACAAAAATTTAAACTCTTTTCTGTAACCGACACCATTTAGCGTTGAGGTTCTCTCTTGGATTTCCTGTTGTATTATTAGTTGTTTTTCGAATCTCTATTTCTCTTTTGTTTCATCACACATATTTTTGAAGACGTGCCTCAACTCTCTTCTCGATGGATGTTTCTCACCAGGGCTATTTTTTGGTTGATTGCTTTTTCTCAATTTTATGTAACCAAACCATTTAGGTTTACCAAACATTAATAGCATCAATGCCCGTGTTTTTCAAATTTTATGGCATTTAGATGATAAATCTAATCCGTGTGCTTCAATGATGATATATCAGTTGGAGCCGAAGCTGATGAAGATAGGATCCAATTTCTCCTATCTCAAGTTGATGGGAAAGACATCACCGAGTTGATCGCAGCTGGCAGAGAAAAACTGGCCTCGGTGCCTGCCGGAGGCGGTGCTGTGGCTGTTGCTGCCCCCACCGGCGGTGCCGGTGCTCCGCCAGCTGCTGCCGAGACAAAGAAGGAAGAGAAGGTCGAAGAGAAAGAAGAATCTGATGATGTGAGTTTCCAAGATTTATTTTCTAATTTAGGTAACTGTCTCCTATAACCTAATAGCAGTGGAATATTTGGGCATAACAAATCCTTTGCCTCCTCTCTTGCAGGATATGGGCTTCAGTCTCTTCGACTAAGAATCTATCCATCCACAAGTTAAGCCTTTGCAGTAGATTGTTACATCGTTTGTTCTTTTAACATTTGTGTTAGCTTTGTTCACCCCTTGAATTTATGTTTGAAAGAGCTGAGTTTGAGCTTTTTTGTTATCAATTGATGATATTACATTCTTATCATCGAACTTGTGAGTTCCAGTTATTTCCATTTTTTTTTTCTCAACATATGTTGCGGACGACGAATATATTTTGTTACTAAATGGGCTTGTTTGTGCCTTTCTGGCTCCTTGGAGAAGCCCAGTTAGAAATCGAGCCGCATTACGTCGGCCCAAATCTAATCTTATATGTATATATAAAAACCACGTGTCATAAAAAATCAAACACTATTATTACTATTATTATTTTTTTTTTTCGTTTTTTTATCTGTGATGAATTAATCTAGAATCTAGAAGTCAAATACTAGATTGAACTGCACTTGTTGGGGTCTCTGTTGCCCGACATAATCCATAATTTTGGGGGGATAAAATCTCTGTAGCTTTGAACTGAATTACGCATATTTATCTAAACCTCTATGATCTTTTTACTTATTTCAATGGAAAAGTACTCAAATAGCAATGATTCGTAGTCTCTTTTACTTCACATTTAAATAAGTACGCCATTTCAAAAGTTCAAACGAAAGCCATTTGATGTCATTGTAGCTGTAGTAGGGGAACTACATAGGCGACAGCAGAGATTTGCTCACCGTTCATTCGCAAATTTAATTGGCTTGAGTTTAGTTCATTATTATTTATTATTTTTATTATAAATGCTTCTTCCTTTAAAGCAACGTATAATAAGACAGCAGCGTAGTAGAGTATTAGGACATTCATCGTAATCACCTCGGTGAAAAGAATAGAAAACACAAGCAGCAGTGTTTCTTCTCGTGATCCGTGTAAATATATTATTTATAGTCTTCTCTACTCTATGCTTTTATGGTTTTCACTTGCGTTGTTTAGCTCCTTTTTGCCTCCACATCATTCAATTTTGCCATTACACGCAACACACCCTTTCTCGTGTCCTTGCAGAAGAAACCCCATAAAAAATACTGTAAAGATTAGATTTTTCTTCAACTTCTAATTAAATTAAGGGGTTTTCTTCAAACCTTTTCCTTTACCTGGTTTTGGCTTGGTTCTGAATTTTTGAAGGATTACATGAGGAGGGAGTTGCTTTGTCATTACTCATGAGGTACCTCCGATATATATTTTCGATCATCCTGTTTCTCTTTGTCTGCATATTTTCTTGTCAGTTCTGCGTGAACTAAGTTACTAACATAGTACTATTATGTAAGATAATTGTTGGATTTTTGTCTTTAGTTTCTTGGTTTTTTGTTCGTCGCTTTTGGTCCCTGATTATATGGCTGTGCAAAAAGTGGTCCACTTTTCTTGAAATAAATGAGACTTTGATCAGTTATTGTCTACCGTAAGTTTCTATCGCCCCCCACAATTAAGGGGCGCTTTTTTTTTCCTTTACAAACAGTAATCTTAACAGTTTAGCTTTCGGTGCTTATGTAAATCTTTTCAATTTCGTGTGCAAATACTAATCTCTTCATCTTTTTATAATTAATCAGCTTGAGCTTCAATTGCAGAAAGTCTTTGCTGTCTGTTTACTTCCTATTACTTGTCTGCAACTTGTTTTCTTTGAATAAACAAAAAAACTTGTTTTCTTTGATAATAAAGCTTCCAAATCCCTAAAATCCCTATCTTTCTTGCATGTAGAGCTTCCCGAAGTTTGATGGTATGCTACTTTTCGGCTTTAAAGAATTGTGAATTCATCTCCTGATCTCAGATAATTAATCCTAAATGGGTTGAATTTAGTTCAGTATTATTGATAAAGATATCATGGAGGCATTGCACAGTAGCCATGAAATAGAAGAGTTGGTAGAAAACCCCGAAAATAAGCCTATTTTGCCTCTGAAGAAGTACTCCATCAACGAAGACCACATTAACAAGCTCTTCGAAGCTATTGAGATCGGGAATTCCCGTAAAGGCATTGATGGGCTCGTTGAAAGGAGAGGCCAATTGAGCAAAAGGGCTATGAAGAGACCGGTGAGGGTTGGTGGCCCTTCACAAGCTTCGGGAATCGGAATCTCAGAGCCGGTTAGTTTAAAGCAGGCTTTTAGAGGATTGTGCATCACTCAGGCATCAGAAATGGCAGCTGCGAAGAAGAAACGAACTTCTAGGGCTTCAAATTCTTCGCCTGGAATCTCTGAGACGGGAGTTGTCGATAAAGGAAAAGGGGGTTTATTGGAGATATCTTTAGTACCAGAAAAAAGTTTCTTGGGTTTTTCAGACAAAAAATCTGAATCTGGTAATATACAAAGCAACATATTATCTGAGAGAAATGATGCAATGAAGTCAACTGAACCGAAAATCAAGGAAGATGGAATAAAAACTGGTAACTCGGAGTCGATGGGGGCGTTTGAGTTGACTTGTTCTTCCGCTGGTAGCTCAGTACAAGGAAACAAGCAGGCAAATAATCTGGTAGTAGACAGAGGTTTAATGTGCAGAAAAAGGTTAAAAGCCCAAAACTTTATCAAGAACAAGGTTGCCCCGAAGACAAATCTTGCCCCTGAAATCGTTCGTGATTACAGTTGCAGCAAAAATATCCACGAAACACCGGAGTCTCTTTCAATAAAAGGGAGTGGAGAAATGGGCCCTGTTGTTGAAGTTGATTCAATTGCTTCAATTGAGGAACACTTCACCAGCAAACCAACGAATGCAGCAACGAAATCTCTGGTGAAGGAAGAAATCCCACACAGCTCGAAAAGTAGCAGCACTGGCGAACATGGTAGCAGTACTACGAGCCATAGTGAAGAAAGCTACCTTAGTTATGGATCAAGCAGCAGTGGCTCGAGACCTCACATGTCTAAAAACTTGAGGTGGGATGCAATAAACTACGTAAAGAAAGAACATAAAAGCTTGAGCTTGAGACATTTCAAGCTGTTGAAGAAGATCGGTGAAGGAGACATAGGCACCGTGTATCTCTCCGAGCTGATTGGCACGAGCTGTCTCTTTGCTGTGAAGGTAATGAATAAGGATTCCTTGACGAGCAGAAACAAAGTCACGAGGGCTCAAACGGAGAAAACAATCCTCGAAACTTTGGATCACCCGTTTCTTCCTACGCTGTATGCCCATTTCGAGACGAAGAAATTTTCTTGTCTGGCTATGGATTATTGCCCTAACGGTGACCTTCATATTCTTCGTCAGAAGCAGACAGTGAAGAGCTTTCCAGAGAAATCTGCAAGGTGAGCGAATCTTTTTTTACCCTCACTGTGATGTTTAGCTCTAAGAGCATCAATGGTAATTTGCAGGTTTTACGCTGCTGAGGTCCTCCTTGCACTGGAATACCTTCACATGCTTGGAGTTGTATACAGAGACTTGAAGCCCGAGAACGTCTTAGTAAGAGAAGACGGCCACATAATGCTATCGGATTTCGACCTTTCTCTGAGGTGCAACGCAAACCCGTCCCTCCTCTGTTCAACTTCGCCCGATCTTACAAAGAAAACCTCGAACTCATGTTCGAATTCTAGCTGCATCGAGCCCTTTTGCTTCCAACCATCATCACTGCAGCTATGTTTCGCACCGAGATTCTTATCAGCAGCTTCGAAGACCCGAAAGCAGCTCAAAACAGAGCTAGCCAACCAGATAATCCCCTTGCCAATGCACGTCATAGTGGAGCCCACGAGTGCTCGTTCGAACTCTTTCGTGGGCACGCACGAGTACTTAGCTCCAGAGATCATCAAGGGAGAGGGGCACGGTAGTGCTGTTGATTGGTGGGCTTTTGGGGTCTTTCTTTACGAGCTTTTGTACGGTAAAACCCCGTTCAAGGGATCGAGCAACGATACTCTATCGAACGTTGTGTCGGAGAAGCTCAAGTTTCCTCAGGCACCGATGGTGAGTTATCATGCTCGGGATCTGATGAGAAAGCTGTTGAAGAAGGAGCCTGAGAGTAGATTGGGCTGTTTGAGAGGTGCTGCAGAGATCAAGCACCATCCTTTCTTCGAGGGCTTGAACTGGGCTTTGATTCGATGCGAAACTCCTCCGGATATGACTAAGCTGTTGGATGCAAGCAAAAGTAGCAGCAAGCCACAACCTGAAGAAGATCGAGGTAGAGGAGAAGCAGTAGTGTTTGAGATGTTCTAGTAGCAAGCTGTGAAGACTCAGATAGGTTAGAAATTTCTTTCAACTAATGGGTAAATTATTATGCACATGAATGATGAGAAGGTAACTAAAAGGTATTAGTAGACATTTTGCGGAGTGTCGTTCTTACAAGCAAGCACAAGAATCATAAGCTGTAGCTTCTCAAAATCAGGGAGCATTCAAACAAAAGGTCGAAAAGGAATCCAAATGCTCTATATTCACATTTGACGAGAAGAAAAAGACACCGTTTCGATGACGTATCTTCACGATTCATCCATGTCGTTATCGTTGTCTCCTTCGTAGTATTCATCGTCGCGTCGGATTTGCTTGTCTCGTGTGTGTCCTGGGAAATTCAGACAAGCAGAGAGTGTTAGTGTTGGCAATACAATACTTGGCAGAAAATTTTATGAAAATAGTAAGAGTGATTGTTTATCAGAGGAATAAGTTTCACTTACTGCCCACGCGTACATCGGGATTTTGCTCGTCTTCATCGCTGTCGGGAATGTAGAAGTCGGGTGGTACCTGCACGTATGTGTCATCAAAGCATTCATCAATTTATGTTCGCTTAAGTCTTATAATGTGATGCTCTAAGGATCACTGTATAAGGGTTGTTCTCTACAATATTGATTGCAAAATAAATGGACATAAGATGGAATAGTTAATAATTAATACAGAGAGGTCCCTTCAGGCACAAGAAGTACATGACCAACACAGTTATCCAAAACTAATTAGCAAAAAGATGTTGAATGATCACATTTTACCTCATGCATTTGTACGCCTGGAGCATGTTGGATAGCAGCTAGATTCTCGCATACTTGTTGTCTAATCGTGTTAAGGTATGATTTACTATTCGAGTTCTCCTGCAAATCAACATTAGATTGTATACTCAGATAAAATAGCCAAGGCCAACTAGTAATGAGAAGTGGAACGATCTCTGCATACCATGTGTCGACTAGGACATTTCAGGGAATTGTCTGGAGCAAAATATGGGCTATATTGATTTTCTGGGATTTCTGCAAATGGCACAGGGAAAACTTTCAGAATCATTACAAGAAAAGAAATGCCAAAGAGAGATGTCTATTAAACTCGATAAGCATGCATACCAGTAGGAAGCTCTGCTCCCAGAAGAGATCCTGTCTCTAAAGTCCAACATCGGGCCACATTCTCTTTTGTGTATCCCCCACCACCAGTTACCTGTAAAAAGAAGTATAGAAATAAAGGCAATAAGAATCAAATACAACTACGTGTTGTTCATGTTCAGTGGGATCCAACTACATACCAACAATGGCAAGTTAAATTCCTTCACAAACTTAACACAAGCTGCATGCCCTGCACGAAAAAAAAAAACAAAAAAAAAACAAGGGACTACAAATGTCATGTCGTGTGTAGTGTGTACGAGGAGATGAATAACTGTGAAGTTAAAAAGTGAATTACCATCGATGGAAAGATTGAAACATCCCAATCTATCACCGGCAAGTGAATCTGCTCCACATTGCAGAACTATTGCTCCAGGTGCATAACACTCCATAACCTTTGTAATGACCTGAGGCATGAAAAAGTGGGAAAGATTGGCATTTAGATCTCAAGCCATTAGAATTTGGCCATCTAAAGTTGATAAAGAGTTACCGTCTTGAAGAGACGTAAGAAGCTGCCATCGTCAATTCCATCCTTTAGAGGGACATTTATGGCGTAGAATTTGCCTTCTTTCTCCCCTACATCCTACAAAGTTAAACAAAAATGACTCATAATTCCTTAGAAATGATAAGGCTGCACAGAAAGAACCAATATCTCTTGCAAGTAACAACGAAGCCTTGGCGAGGAAGAAGAAATATCCTGAAGATAATTATGACATTTAACTTTTCAATTTGGTTTTATCTGAACATTCAGAGAAATATAGAAATACCATCTTGAGGTCAAATGACAAAGTTTTTACTTGAACTATTGGTCTAATCTGGACAGTGTAGTTCATCAGCCGACGGAAATTTTAAACGAGCAAATACATAAGCAGTTTAGTTAATAAAGGAACATGAATATCATGTCAAACTTCACGACAACTTTTTTCTGCTCCCCTAACATGAAAGTTATGAAACATTGAGGGAGGGGTGTGTCAAATTTTTCGTTATGTCCATATATCTGGTTTTGTTCCAAGATTTGGCAGTCTTAATGCAGCATCAACATCACACTGAAAACAAATAAAACAACGTAATGAAGATGATTATCATTATATAAGACCAATCAATGAAGGCTCCACCAGTAAAGCAAATTGACACATCCATACACAAGTTAACCAAGAGAAGCCAGTCCACTTATCTAACATCTCCCAAATTTTCCATCAACGACATATGAACCAAAGGCAGTTGAGGAAATACCTTAACATCACCTGTTCCAGGAAAGAATCTGTCCCCGTATTTGTGAAAACTAACAGTCATAACCCTGCAATGCAAAAACAAGCACTTTAATTAAGATGCTGATACAACTGCAATTGTTCTTCTGATCACAGACATTCCCGACCTTATGAGGACAACTTTCTATCTGTCTCTGTGTGTGTATCAAGAGACAGAGAGATTCCAAATTATGTAATTCTAAAATAGCAGGTTTATTCCCTTTACCTATCAGTAAAATAAAATGCTTCTTCAACCCCATCCCCATGGTGCACATCAATGTCAATGTACAACACCCGAGCATGATGCTTCAGGAGCTCCAAAATCCCAAGCACTAAGTCATTGATGTAACAAAATCCAGATGCCTCGCACTTCTTGGCATGATGCAATCCCCCTGCCCAATTTATGGCGATGTCGCAAAGCTTAAAATTCAATCTCCGAGCAGCATCTGATGAGAAATAAATCAAGTTCTGAGTTTTCCATGAAAACAATTTGATGTGCTAATGCTACTTGCAAGTGCAATCCATCAAACTTACCTATTGTTCCACCAGCATAAATTTGGCAGAACTCAAACATGTCGTCAAACACAGGACAGTCTCCTCCAAGGTTATCTACATAGAAGGAATGGGAACGAGAAAGCATATCAGATATCATGCTTTCAGGGAAGGAGCTAAAGAACCAACATTTTTCATTAACATGCAACAAAAATCATGTATGCCTTAGTAACAAGCTATAAGCAATAACATTCGATTCAACATCATAGAGTCCAACTATAAGTTTCAATGTTACAACTCATCAACACATGTAGTGTCCGCTGAAAGCTTTCTTCATAAGAGAAACCTAAAACCTCCAATTGAAGACTACCAACTCATTCCCCCAACAAAAACCCCGTACAAAAAGGTTCGTACAACATATGATCATGTAACACAACCATACAACATATTCGATTTTGGACGATTTCACAACCAAAAAATTACAAACAAGGTGGTCCATTTTAATATCTAAAGAAATCAGATGCACATATACAAAAGGAATACGCCCATACATTTCTCCATGTCATTCTTTAACAACTTGGCAGTATCGGGATTGATCCGCTGCAGGAATTCAACGTAATCAGGTGAATGATACTGCGCGAGCTCTGCAGGATACGCCTTGTGAGGCCTCTGACAATTTATTCCATAAACCCATCAATCATCATCAAAACAGCCCAACAACAACAATTAAACTATTAAAGAAACAAAAACTCAAGCTGTGAACTACATACATATATTTCCATCTTCTCGTGGAGTCCATAAGCAAGGACCAAATGGTGCGTCATGCACAATCGATGCGGCTTCATGGGGTGGTTTGGCCCAAAGTAGATATTTCCGACATCCCCTGCAGGTAATATCCCTCCTATCAGTACAATTTCTCGTTTTTCAGTTCTTTTTTTTTTTCAGACATATAGTAGATTGAAATCAGCATACCGTCGTAGAAATACGAGATCCTGTCTTTGCTTCGCATCCTCGACCAAGGATGCTACGTCTACAATGGAAGATTATGCCGCTATTCAACAAAGCTCTTTCAGCTTTAAAACTATACAGGTTCGTTTCGTGTACTCTCAGAAATAAGAACCCTAATCGCTCCTAAGCCAGATATCGTTGTTTCTGAGAAATTCCTTGATATACACAAATCTATGTCGCGCCCTTTGTCTGCTTGAACTGAAGGTGCTTGCTATTGAATCACGAACTAGGACGTCTCCGCCTTTCTCTTGTGAGCTGGAACTGAAGCCGATGTCCACTGTCTCAATAACTTCCAAGATAATATTTTTATTTTTCAAAGAGCTTTTTATCACTTAAAAAACTCCTTAATAAATACAGTTCTTCAAATTATTCAACAAGACACTTTTATTTAACAAATAAAACCTTCTTGACTCGTCTCCTTTATTTTTTTTCGGTCACGGTTCGATTCCACCAATTCATGTTTGCTATCGATGCTTGTATATTGAGGCAGTACACAAATCAAGAGAGATAATTAGGTTCAATTTTAATTTATACTCAACTTAGTCAATTGTGAGACTATGGTGCCGTTGAAACAACGACGAGATAAATAGGACCCACGAAGTCGATAGAAATAAATGGGCGAGAGAAATGACAAAACTATAATAAAAACGAAAAAAAAAATATTGTTGTTGATGCATGAATGGGCGACAGAAATGACAAAACTATAATAAAAACGAAAAAAAAATTATTGTTGTTGAGAGTGGGATTTGAACCCACGCCCTTTCGGACCAGAACCTTAATCTGGCGCCTTAGACCAGCTCGGCCATCTCAACTGTTGATATTGGAACTCCATATATTCTTAATACTCCTCCCACATGGAACCTTAAATAGGCAAAATATGAGATACTGTTAGGATCCTTAAGAAGATTAATAGAGCATATGATAATGAAATTGTCACATACTCATCAGGAAAAGATGATGTCATCATCACGCTTATCGCTTGATCTATGTGAGTTTGCCATGTACTTATCCAAGTCCCAAGGTGATGATACTTACGTCGAAGATCACATGTAACAATATTAGAAATTACTTATTTCAAGGGCAAATGTATTTAATTTCAACACTATTTTTTTCGTGTGGAAAATGCCAATTATCATGAAGAAGAACATAAAATCTTTTAAAGCCCTTCGATCCATCTATCTTTAGACGGAGAAGGTGACTGCGTAATGTTGCCTATCATGCTCAATGCTACGCATGGCTGATCCACCGGCACCTGTTCATATTAAATCGAATTAAATACACATAAATTAAATCTTACAATATATAACATATAATATATAAGTATTAATTTACTCACAAAATGGCCAGCACCAAGAATCCAATAGAAATGGAAATTCTTGTACGATTTGGTGAAGCCCTTCGTCACTTTCGCCCCTCCGCAGTAAATCGGCGTTCTTTCCATGTTTAAGAACGTTTTCAGACCATCCCACCTGGTATTTAAATTCAATTATCATAATCATTATTATTTAAAAATATATATATAATATATATATATATATATATATATATAAGCAAACGTTACTTGAGCTTTTCAACCCAGGCTTCAGTCCCCATGGTAGAGCAGATGACATCGAGCTGCAATAAAATACTAGTATTGAATGACCACAACACATAAAAGTTTAATTTTGAGGGAACCATATTATATTTTAAATTTATGTTGGCAAAATTATAAGATTATGTTACTAAGTATGCATATTTTCGTTTTTGGATCGCTATGTTTGATAGTTGCAAACGTATGTCAGTAATTAACTATGTATGTCAAAATAATTTTGGGTCATGTTTTCAATTTTAGGTCACTAAGAATATATTTTTCGATTTTTGGTCACTAAGTATACAATTTTCAAGTTTGGATCACTATGTTTACAAAGATAGTTACCAAATTAGTGACCCAAAATTGATAAACATGTATAATTAGTGGTCTAAAATCGAGAAATATATACTTAGTGACCTAAAATTGAAAAGATGACACAAATTGTTTTGACATACAAAGTTACTGACCTACTTTTGCAATTATCAAACATATTGACCCAAAAACAAAAACATGTATACTTAGTGACCTAGTCTTATAATCTTCATATTGTACAAATATCAAGAATTTTTTCTCACTTGACCACTGTATACAATCAAGTTGACTCCTTTCTTCAGAAGTTCATCAACCTATAGAACAAGAGAGTAGATTATCACTGAGGAGGAGGGGCAAATATGTCAAAGTGTCATTAGCTTATTGTAATGATACTCATTCACCTCATTAATCCTGGGCCTCATGAAGTCTCCTTCAAGTGCACTGAAAACAGCATCCGATTGCTCTCCCCATCTAAAAGCACAGAAAAATCCCAAGAGCCCCTATAATTATTTCACACGAAAAAAATATAAAAAATAAAAGTTTTCGCAATAATTTCAGCAGCAGCACTTGCTCGAAGTTATTCGGTACGATCTTCAGCTTCTTCTTGATCGCCCCGTTCATCAAGCTATCGAGGTCCCCGTCTCCACCGGGCGTTGTCCTCATAGAATTTAAGTATCTTGAGTATCTCTTCACCGAGGTCTTCTGTGATAATTCCGATGATGTTAGAGAAATGGGGTCCATCCCTGAATCGAGCATGAAGTTGTAGAAATCCTGCAAAAAAATGGGAATCGATTCCTTAGTATTTTCGTAGTAAAACGAATCGATTTCGGGCCTTATTTTTTATTCCCATTACCACCGAATTGCTGTTGTCGCTGATGACCTGTTCGAGCTTGCTCCAGCTTTCGGTTGCATCCACGAACTTGCCCGCGTTGATCTCTTGCCTTATCTGCTCCGCTAAGCTGTTTATTACTGATAAATTCGTGATCATTCTTTCGAAAGTACAACGATTCAAACGGATTATTTATTACATCATTTGATCTATTAAGGACCTGTTTGATTTCGCCAGGCCTTTGCTGTCAAGCCTGGTGACATCTTTCAGCAGTGGACCCCATGAAAACTGCGTGAAGAATGCCAAAAATTATCGTTATGGAATAATAGATTCGTTATACTACGAAAAGATTCCATCTTTACCACGAAATCTTCTGGTGAGATCCATGTGTCTCCTAAAGCAATGCCTGCAGCAATTCAAGATTCGGGCAAGAATAAAAATCGAATCTTTGAGCTATTTTATTACAAGATGTTAAATAATCCCACAAAAAATTGAAAGTTAACCTCCTAGATTGAGCTTTAATCTTCCATCCTCGATAGCTTTGAGAGCAGATAATCCGAGTGTTACTGCGTATTTCCCTCCGTAAGACTCCGCAACAACGTAAAGGGAACTCTTTTGAAAAGTCTCGTTTTTGTTGAAGATTTCGATTAGAAGAGTTGTGAGATCTTCTGCGGCCTCTTCGTCTGTTTTCACAAGCAGGGTTTTGTCCTCCACATAACTGTAGCCCGTTCCCACAGGATTATCCTATAAAAAGAAAAAAAAACTGAATTAAATATATCATTTAAATTTTTCTAACACTGTAAGTTTTACTACCACAAAGAGGATATCAGCTAATTTGAGCCACGTTGTGTTCCTAGGTTTCAGAAATGTGTCCAAAGGGCCTATCTCTTCGAAGTTCCCAATCCCAACCCCTGAAGCGCCCTGTAATTAATTACCAGTTCCATTTTTACAAATATTACAAAAATAAAATAAAAAGAAAAATTACTGATAAATTGTTGAAAAAACAAGAAACCGTACGGGTCCACCCTGTAGCCAGAGGATTATCGGCCATGGCTTGTTTGGATCTTGAGTCCTATGGGGACTGCTGTAGTACCACCAGAACATGTGGGCTTCTGCTTAAAAACTCACACAAATTACAAAAAAGTTTTCTTTTTTATATAAAAGAAAAAAAAATTAGAAAGACTTTACTAGGCCTGACTTCAACGTAGCCCCAAGATTCTGAGTCATCAGCTGAACTTTCGCCATTGATCAGTGATCCACTGTGAAAACATGTAATGAAGAAGGATGCAGAGAGAAGAAGGGAACAAAAAAGAAGGAGCTTCGCCATTTTTTCTTTTTTTTTTTTCTGTATATTGAAATTTTTTTTCCCCGAGAAAATGGCGAATAGAAAACGAATGAGGAGTGGATCTTGTGTGTGTGTGTGTAGTGTATCTTCCCACTGCCAACCAATATATCTATCTGTCTATCCACAGTGAAGCCGACAACTGGAGAAGGCTAAAAGGGCGAAAAGTTGCCGTGTTTTAATAAATTGTCTTTATATCATTTGTGAACACGCAAACTTGAAGAAAGGAGCAGTTTGATATAATTACGAGGCTCGTCCTAAATGAAGGATAAGAGAAGATATGTTAATTAGTGTTAACTTATGTGTTGTGCGTAATTGTTTAGAATTTAATCCAAAGTAGAAAAGATATGCGAGAGGCGAACTCCATTTTATGGGGATAATTACGTCAACACCTCATGCGGTATCACTCAATTACCCATACACCCTATTTGACTATAATAATTACATTTACACCCCATTGGGTTTAATCAAACCCTACATTAAAACTACGTCATTCTATTTTGGACAATAATTTAATAATTTAAGTAACCAAATTTACTATTTTAGTGGCTATATTTCGTAAAATTAACATGTTTAACCAGGCTTATATGGAATGCATTAATATTTAAGTGGTCGAAATGTATATTTTAGAATATTTTACTAAATCATCTCTGGTATATCATGTGAATTTTTCATTTTTCGTTTATAAAAATAATCTTTAGACCCCTTAAATATTAATTTATTTTATATATACTCGCTTAACATGTTTATTTTACGAAATATAGCCACTAATGGTATTGGATGCCTCAATTTTTAAACTGGTGTCCGAAATAGGATGAATGAGTGTTAGTATAAGGTTCAATTAAACCAAAGGGATATAAGTGTAATTACTATAGTTAGATGGAGTGTGTGTAATTGAGTGATACACACAATGTGGGTTGGTGTAATTATCCCTTTTTTATATAGCACGTCGATAATGAAAGTATACCGTCCAAATAATTAATTGCACATTTATCTTTGGTCCCTTCTTCTCCAGCGATATACGTTATATTATAATCATATATATTATGGTAATTGGAATTTAATTTCTTAAGCATATAATAAGTCTCATCCTGATTGAAGGGTGGGTCTTCTGATAGGTGCCCAAAGCAAAAAGGTTTCCTACAAATTGGGCCAGCTCAGGACTTTTTCTTGGTGGTTCGGGTTCGGGCCCAACAAAGCCATCTTTTGATACTAATACATGGTATTTGGGGCCTTTTAAAAATTGTCCAATACAATATTAAAAATAGCTTATTTGATCGGTTTTTCTGGCAAGAGATATTTTAATTTTAAGGATATTTTTGTTACTTTACAATCCAGCTCGCATTTTTATACCAGGTTCTCATATCACACTGGTAACTAAGAATCCAATATAGAGCTGCGAACCCACATTTAGTTCTCGGCATGGTTTGATTCTTAGTTTTATACTCATTACTCAACATCATAATTGAGTTAAGAATTCAGTATTTAGCTACGGTAGATTCCTTGCATCAACCAATTTTCAGCTTTATATTATATTGAATTCTCAGTCACCATAATTTAATCTAACAACTCGTTGTATAACCGAGAATTCGTTAAAAAAATTAAAAAAATTGTTATGCTAAGAATTTTGAGCGAGGGACTAAATCAGTTCATACTCAAGGCAAGGGAGAAGCCAGTAAAAAAGGGTAAAAAAGGAATATGAAATGAAGCACGCGAAAAATAAATGGTTTCTCAATATCAAACGGAGAGGGAGTATTTTGGTATTTATGGTTTTTCAGTTCTAGTGAGAATGATGAGAATTTTGTTCTTTCAGAAAGCGGGGGAGCTGTGTTCTCCCATGGTAGAATCCACCGTTAGTTATACAGATCTCACGAAAATTAACTCGTTCTCTGAGAAATCTGGACAAAAAACGGAAAAAAGGGAGAGAAACAGCGATGGGGACGGGTAGATAAATGTATTTGAGAATTCAAAGATGGTGGAGCTTATTATCAGCTTCAACGCTTCCGGAACATGCCTTTTGATGTTCTTACGTTTATTTGTTTCTATTTTTCTTCGAATCCCGCTACCATATTGGCAATCAATGGCTTTGTTCTTGAAGATCGCGAGTGCGAGGTATGATTTTGTGGAAAAAAAAATTTCCCTTCTTTGATTTTTGTGTGCGTGTTTTTGTTCCTTTTCTGTTGATTTGAACGATATTATGCTTGTGGTGGAGTGTGGTGTTATTCTTGTGGCCGATAGTGATGTAGTGAACGATTTTTGCAATGTATTGCATATTTAGGTTCATTTTTTTTCTATCGCTTCTAGTCAGAGCTGAGGATAGCTTTTTTTTTCCCTTACTTTTGGGGTGAGATATTGTTAGTTATGTGCCACCCATGACACGGTTTCTTGTTCTTTTATCAGGGATATCAGGCAAGCATTTCGAAGAAAGTATGTTGGTGTAGTAATATGATATGTTGGTGTTATAGAAAGTATGTTGTGTAGCTGACACGATGACGAGTGAGAAGTTATCCAGTCTCGATTTTATTTTTTTACCATGTCGTCCAATGATGTAAAGAGATTTTCATCCATTAACGGGATTGTTCTGTATCCTCCTATCGACAACATTTGGGAATACTGTTTTCAATATATAATTTGTTTAGCAAACTCTTTCGTATTATTTGTTTATGCCGAAGGTATTTGGAAAGTGTTGTGCTCATCAATATAGTGTGTACATTATGACTTGCAATTTGTCTTCCATGCATGTTTCCTTATTAGCTATATGGTACATTTTCTTTGTGTAAGATACTAACATTGATGGCTTGATGTTTGGCTTACGATCTTCTCTCCTATGTTGGACCACACCATTGTTGTACTCTATTCGCTCATTGTGTAATATGTTACAGATATGTGCAGGTATTCTTCTACAAATCTTGGAGAAGGAGGTTTTGATTAATTTACCTCGGACTTGAATTCATAAATCCTGTCCTTGATTAATTAATTCTAGTTTTTTTTGTCTAGAAATATAAATCTTGAAATTTTGGAGACCATTTTAATAAATCCCGCGCTGAAGGCGACACGTGTTCATGTCATAAATCCGAAGGTTGACCGGCATAACTTGGAAAGTTCCTTTTGTGCCGCTAGGTTTTCTAGGGTTGTTTTAAGGCTCAGAATCATTAGCCATTTCGCTCACACTCCTTAGTTCTCAAGTGTGCGCCGCCGAAATCAACCTCTCGGATCTCTCTGCTATATCAATTTCTTGGTTTCTGGGTATGAAAAATGTTCTTTTTTTCATTTGCTTTCCCTTTTTTTGAGTATTCTAATGTGATTCCTCGATTTCTTTTCTATGGAATGCACTTGGTTTATCGGCACGATGGTGTTAATTCAGTCATTAATTCAAGGATCATATTTAGCTTGTTTTATCTCTTCTTATTTGGTAAAAGAAGTGTTTAGTTTTTCCAGTTTTTGGGGCTGATTGTTTGGAAACGGCGTTTCACTAACATTGGTGACCGTCTTTGTTGATGAATTCATTAATTCTGCCGAAATGTTTCACATCGGCGTTGATGAAACCTCACAGACTTCAGGATTTTCTATTCGTTTTGATCTGAGAGCTTAAACGAAAGTAGACACTTGAATATGGCCATGGGTATCTGTGGGTGCTTATTTTATTGTGATTTGTTGCTGAAGTACTCAATGTATAACTTTTGATTCATTTGTTGGATTGCTTGTTCAACAGCCATTCGAAGTTGAATTTGTTAAAGTTCGTGACAAGTAGTTTGTTTCTTCATTCTTGTAATTGAGACAAATCTCTTAGCTTTCTGCTGATGTTTAAAACAATAGTTTGGGACAAATTTTGGCAGGGTGTGCAGATCTTGATTTATTGATTGATTTTGTATTGAAGAGGCATTCATGGTTTTTGCAAATTTGCTCGGCAGGCCCAATGGGGTAAGAGTATTTGATAGTTGTAGTTTCTTGAATTTCGCATTTGGTGTTTCACGAAAAATGTTATAACTTTTATCATCATCATCCCCAGTCTGGATGGTTTTCCAGTGTACTTGTCCTTTCAGTATACAGTTTTGATATTTTGACAACCAATTTACTTATTTTGTTTATTTTGTTCACGCAATAATTATTTTGAATTTATAATCTTCTGATGAAGCCGTTGAGACCTATATTACAGTGATCCATTATGTTTGATACGCAACCGAAGTGTTCCGAATTTATTTTATTCGTCTCTTTTGCAATGCAGAAGGACATGGGCTCAGGTGAACGAACGATGTCCCAAGTTCGTCCTGGCTTGAAAAGGGAGTTCAACTGGATAATGAAGAATCAATTGGAACTTGGCGAACTTCCTCCTCGTAAGAGGGCAAGCATGTTCCAAAGCCTCAGTGAAAATGGTGGAGGCATGAAGAAGACAAGAAATTCTGGGAACTTCGTACAGTCCATGGTGGTGCGTTCACGGGCTACTGCTGTCTTAGAAGGGGATGATGTAACAGAGGCTGAGGCGGTTATTACAGGTGAGGCAGAGGAATTGGAGAAAAAGTAGAGTATGGCTTTTGTTTTCGATTCTTACCACAAAATATTAGAATCCTGAGTGAGATTGTTTTTATGTTGTAGGATCATCTGATATAGGAGTAGTAGGACCAGAGAAAAATGGAGATGCTGCAAGCCTGGGATTGGAGTTGCATGATTTAGCTGTAAATAATTCCAATTCCAAGAATTTGGCTGAGGGTTCTTGTGAAATGGAAATGAAGGTTCCTACGAGGTTGAAGGATCTTCTCGGGACGGGGATATTGGAAGGGTTGCACATTCGTTACATCCAAGGATCGAGGGTACACATTTTATCTAACTTGGTGTTACAAATTTTTTAAATGATAATCGAATCAATGTTTCATCTTTTGAAACTGGACATTATCAGGGAAGACAGAGACAGGAATCTGAACTTGAGGGGATAATTCAGGGAACTGGGATATTGTGTTCGTGCAAGGAATGCAGGGGGACCACGGTAGAATATGAACCGATAATTTCCTAGTAACTAAAATTATTATTTAATGATGTGGTTTTTGTGGACTTATCACGTGTTGTATAGGTTGTAACACCTAATCAATTTGAGGTGCACGCGGGCAGTGGCAATAAACGTCCACCGGAGTACATATATTTGGAGAATGGAAAGTCTCTAAGAGACGTACTGAATGCTTGCAAAGGTGTTGAGTTGGGTTCACTGAAAACTGTGATACGAAAGGCCATTGGTTGTCCGAATGATATGAAGGCGTCGTGTCATAATTGCAACGGTGACATTTTGGGCTTATTACGTGTATTTGATTATACATTTCTTTTTATGTAAGACATTTTACACTCTTTTTTTTTGTATTAGCATTGATTCCTGAAGCAGGTGGTGATAGGCCAATGTTTTGTGCTTCGTGCTCTGGGACAATGTTGCCTAGTCTCTGCTCTTCACAGACCAGTTATTCTTCCCAACCGTAAGTAACTCAAACTTAGGTGGAGGCATTTGATTTCCTGTGGCGTATTGATTTTGTTGCATTTTACAAATCCTAGCAAAAAAAAAAAAGTAAAAGATAAATACTGCTTGTGAAATCTGCAAGTGTGAGGTGTGCAAGGTTTTCTTACTCCTAGCAAGAGGGCGAATTTAGTAATATACTCGTGACCCGCAAGGACATCTGTAGTTTTTATGGGACTTTTTTGCGGATTATCTTTGAATCTCTATGCACATGTAATAAAAGTTGTTTTTTGTGGCGAGTGTTTTAGGTCTTCAGCGGGCGGTTCTTCTGCTCCATCTCACTACCCATCTGTATCTGATGTTTTAAATATAAGGAGAAATGTTTCAAATGCTCAGCCTAAAACAAAACTCCAAGGGAAGCTGACAAGGAAGTAAGTGTATCATAATTCTTCCTTTTTAGATATGCTTTGAAGTTTCATAAAGATGGAATTAGATTTGAACATAACATCTATATTATCTGGATGATTCTTGTTGGGGCATTTCTTCAGGGATTTGAGAATGCACAAATCAATCTTAGATGAGATACCCGAGGGGGCATATTTGGAGTACCGTGGAAAGGTAAGTGCAACCGTACAAACGCGATTTCTTCTTTTCTGATATTAAAATAGCTGATTTAATCTGATGGGCACCTTAATTATGAGAAAGTAGCTCTCGGTTCCTTGATGGAGATAAACTTTTTAGTGGCGATGAACGTGATTTTTTTTTTGTTCCTGGCATGGAGCAGAAGTTGTTCACAGGTCACAAGAAAGGTGGAGGAATCTGCTGTACCTGCCACAACGAAGTGGTAATTAATTCTGTTTGTTTTAGTGTGTGTGTGTGTGTATATGTATATATATATATATATATATATAAACTCGAATTTCATGTTAGCCACTATTGTTTTCTTAATAGATGAGCCCATCGGTGTTTGAGGTGCATGCTGAGCATGGCTCTCGTCGGAAGCCGTAAGTGTGTTTTTTGTTTCTCTATCTTTAAGTCCTTGATCGTTTTGCATACTTACCGATTTGCTTTTAATATCATAATCAAAACCAAGACCGTGGTGTTTATACTTCAGGATTGTACATAATTAAATTAATTACATTGATACGTAACTCAAAGTTTGACTTTCTCGCAGATACGCGTATATATACACAGCAGACGGAATATCTCTGCACCAGCTGTCTCTTCAGCTGTCGAAAATCCGTAAACCAACTGCAGCTGAAAGGGACAATCTTTGCTCTTTTTGCGAAGACGGAGGCGTTGAGTTGTGGTGTGGAACCTGTCCACGAGCCTTCCACCATGGTAAGAATCTTACTAGCATGTTATTACGAGTTTTTTGTCAGTTTGATTTATTTTTAAGATTATCAAATTGCAAATTTTCATATGTTTATGTAATGACTATACAGAGTGTGTTGGCATTCAGAACCCGCCAGAAGGGAAGTGGCAGTGCAAGCACTGCCGAAATGTTTACGAAAAGGACAACTTATCGGAGGACGACGGTGATGCGATTGCTGCTGCATTAGCTGGCGGTGGCAATCTTCTTGAAGAAATAACCAAACGGTGCACTCGTACTATTCGAGCAGTTGAAAAAGATTTGAGTCATTGTGTGATTTGCAGGTTCTTTTTTCCACTCTTGCTTTTGTGTGTCCTTTAGCTATTGATAATCTCTCTCTCTCTCTCTCTCGCTCTCTCTCTCTCTCTCTCTCTCTCTCTCTCTCTCTCTCTCTCTCTCTCTCTCTCTGACCTTAATACTTTCAGGGGTGATGAGTTTAGCGGAACGGGATTCGATGACAAGACGATAATAATATGCGATCAGGTAACACGATGCTCTTCAACATGAACATCAAAATCGGAGCTCAGCGAATGTATTTGAAATCCATTGCTTTTCTTAAGCATCGTTTATTCCAATCTTTTATTTTTTTTAAACTGGCAGTGTGAGAGGGAATATCACGTCGGCTGTCTACGTGAGCACCACGGGATTGATTTAAAGGTTCACATTTACCATAAACATACAGTTTTCTTTATCTACCAAAATTGATGATTTCACTTCAAATTCTTTCTAAAAAATTTAAATCTTCGTTTTGATCCGTAGGGAGTCCCCGATGGCGATTGGTTCTGCAGCACAATTTGTGCGAACGTGAACGTTTATATTAAAAAAGTGATCGATGAGGGGGAGCAGAAGCTTCCTCAAGCCCTTTCAGACATTATAAGGAAGAAAGCTGAGGCTCATGGGTTGCAGCAGAGTGTGAACCCTAACGTGAGCTGGAGGCTGTTGAAGGGGAAAACAGCTCCAGAAGACAGCGAGCCGTGGTTTTACAGTGCTGTCAGTATTTTTCACGTGAGTATTTTTTCTCCGTCTTTTTTTTTTCGCCAGTCATTCCTTGCAGAAATATGGAGAGTTTTGGCTACTAAAGAAGCTTTTGCAGTTTACAAAGGTCTTGCCTAGTTTATTGAGGGCGAATGCCATTTTTGGTCCCCAGTGTTTGGGGTATGGGCCTTTTTGGTCCTTAATTTCCGAGATGCCACATTAGTCCCCAGTGTAGCAATTTTGAGCCGTTTTGGTCCACATGTTCATTTAACAGTTAGGTTGGACGGATTACGGGTCGGGCCATACCCCCTTTCTCCGGCTTGCGAATTTCGGGCTGGCCCGGACCAGTCCGTAATTCCCGTCCAAACTAACGGTTAAATTAACCAGTGGACCAGAACAGTTCAAAATCGGCGACGTTGGGGACTAAAGTGGCATCTCGGAACATTGAGGGACCAAAAAACGTGCATAGCGCAAAAATTGGGAGACGGAAACTGGCCTTCTCCCGTTTATTGATGATAAGTTGATTTTTACTCATTAAGCCTGATTATGTTTCATCATCCACCATTTCAGGACCAATTCGGTCCCATAAAAGACTCCACCACTGGCGACATCATTCCTCACATTGTTTACGGGTTAGAAAACCCATCAAAACTGTTACCCCGTTTTATTCGATTTTTTTTTTCGTCTCATCACGCAACATTTACCAACCATTGCTAACTTATTCCCAGGAACCATACCGGAGAATGGAATTTCTTTGGCATGCATTGTGCTGTCTTGATGGTTGAGTAAGAACTTTAACTCCCCTATTTACGAAATTTTTAATCTTTTTGTTAATTCTCGATTGATTTTTGAATTAGAAAATCTTTTAACAGCTCGGCGGTAGTTTGTGCCGTGATGTTTCGAATCTTCAGTGAAGAAGTTGCAGAGCTTCCTCTGGCTGCTACTAAGACTGAGTATCAAGGAAAGGTATGGTCTATTTGAATTTGATATTAATAAAAATCATCATATGGGCTCTGATTAATATGTTGAACACTTAGTATATTTACTTCCCAAAATGATTTACATATTATTGCAGGGGTATTTTCAAGCATTTTACTATATCATCGAAAATCTTCTATCGTCCCTTAATGTGAAAACCCTGCTGCTTCCCGCTGCTGAGGAAGCCAAATCTTTCTGGACGAACAGGTTCGGTTTCGCAAAGCTCGATGACAAAAAGGTCGGTCACCTTTTTTTTTTCGGTTCTTTTTTTATTTATATATTTTTTCGAATGGCCTTCGAATGTAAAACCTCTTCTGCTATTTGGTGATGCACAGCTGATGGAATACAAGGGAAGACACGAAGTGTTGGTTTTCGATGGAACTACCATTCTTCACAAGCCCATAACGAAAGGTTGAGTTTCGATTCTTCTCTTTAGTGAAAAACTTCTGCTGCATCTCTCAGTATTTCGTTGATTACTATTATATTATGGATTTAAGTGCGTTCGAATCTTTCATCTTCTAATAAAAAACTCCCAACTTAGAAGACTATTTTGCTTGCTTGCTTGCTTGCTTGCTTGCTTCTCTTCGTGTTGAATCGTGGATGTTTATCTGAATGTTGCTGCTGCTGATTTATTTTAAAAGTCAGAAACTTGCAATATTCACATAACAATCGAAAGAGAAAATAACCAAACAACTGAACATTTTCGAGCTCGGATTATCAATCTTTGATTTGATCGAGTGAAGATTCTTCGATCTTAAGGGGTAGTAATTCTTCGACTAGTGCTTCCTCGCTCTTTTTCGTGCTCTTCAAGAACACATCGGTGATAACAGTTGGAGAATGCAGAGAAGCCTTCAACAGGCATCATAGCCTTCCAAAAACGAAAAAAAAATAAAAAAATTGGCAAAAAATGTAATAAGGAAAAAAGAAGAGGGTTGTAATAAAAATGAGATATTTTTTGTCCCCAATGTTTGGCCTATGGGCGTATCTGGTCTTTCTTTTTTCCGAGTTACAGTTTTAGTTCCCAATATTATTCATTTTGAGTGTTTCTTGTCCCCTAGTTAATGGGACGGGTCGGACCAACCCGAATTTTACGGACTGGGCCGAGCCAAATCGAGCCAACGAAACGAAGGCTTGACCTGATCCGACCCAAAAAAAATATAAATATCCCTTACAAAAACGGATGAAATCATCCTTACTCGGCATGTCTTATTCCTTCATGACAGTTAAATTTTGGCTCATAAATTATCTTTTTATTTTTTAATTCTTTAGTGACGTATTCCACCAAATTGTCCCAAAATAATAAAAAACTTTAAAATAGAGAACTGAGATTTACCTCACCGCTTCCCACCACCACTTTCCTCTCCTCCAACGAAGAGAAACCGACGCCAAACTCATCCGTCAGCCGCCGGATCACCGACAGATCCGACATTGGCTTCACCTCCAAATCGTCCATCACCACGTAAGCCGCCGTTCCCCTCACGAAACCGCCTTCAATAGGAGACATCCTCCACTCGCGGCGCGCATCAATAGAAGGCGACGTCACGTATATCGTCGCGTACTTAATGTTTTCTTCTGCTTGTGGTCCCCGCATTTGAACCCGCCGTCGTTGACGTAGTTGCAGTGGCAGCACTTGAAGGATTCCTGTTCGTACAGTGGTGGCCAATTCCTCGGCAGAAAGAGAGTTTGGTAGTGGCAGAGGAAATCGACGAAGTCTTTGCTGGCTCCGGCGAATAGGACCCTTTGGGATTGTGGGTCGATGTAGAGATTTAGGCTCACCATGGTTGCTTATAATTTATGAGCATCGCATCGTCTTTGTTTATTTATATAGAGGGAATCGCTGCCTGAGAAGTTCAAAAAGCGAAGATGCATGAATCATCTCCCCGACTGTTGAATTGGAACACTTAATGAGGGATTCGAAGGGAAATGAGAAATTGAAGATGAATGGATTCGAAAATTCCAACATTTTTTTTTTTCCATTTCGCATTTTTTTATTTATTTATTTGCAAAATTATAAAATTGGAGTCCTAATTATTCATTATTGAGTCTAGCAAAATAGGTCACCGACTCTGTATTTTTAATAAAATTGGATCAATTTTCTGGCAAATATTGTCAGAAAATGACAACGTCAGATTTGCAGTGCTGGTGACATACTTTTACAATTATCAAATATAGTAACCCAAAACGATAATCGGTATAAATAATAGCCCAATCTTATAATTATCCCTTTATTTATTTTTTTAGTAAATGATTTATTATTTTCAAGAAACAAACCTCTTTTAGGACGGGTCCTCGTCATTCGTCTAACATTCAAAAAAGTTATCTCGAAGGAAATGTTAATGTTCTGTTTAAATTTATCTTCGTTCAATTTTTCCTTTTGCTTCTGTTTATGTTGAATTGTGGATGTTTTTATCGAATGTTGCTGCTGCCGATTTACCGGAAAATTCATAACGAACAATAGTCATAACGAAATAATCGAAACCAAACAAGTAAGCATTTGAAGCTAAAGATCGATCTTTTATTTAATTCGATTGAAGGAAAATGATATTAAGATCTTAAGGGGTGACAAGCTCCGCCTAGTCGCTCTTCTTCAAGAAGACATCAGTGAGGACAGTTTGAGATTGCAGAGAAGCCTTCAACAACTTCATAGCCTACAATAACAACAAAAACTTACAATTACATAGTAAAAAAAAGAGGGAAAATTATAAAATTAGACCACTAAATATACTAATTTTTATTTTAGGTCACTAGTCCAATAATTAAAAAAATAAATAACTAACTTTGCGTGTCTAAATAAAACTGAGTCACTGGTCAATTTTCCAGCCAAAATTGCCGGAAGTCTGACGTGCCAATGACGTGGCGGATAACATACAATCTACATTGTTCCGTCGACTTTGGCCAAAAAAATGACAGATAATAAGGAGTTCAGTGATAAAAAGGTATCATTGTTCACGAAAAATCGAAATAATAAATCATATGTTCAACTCTTTACTGCAACCCATTTTTATGTACGATTCTCGTGATATATGTAAGGGAGTCCGGTTCTATATCATTAGACTCCTTTGTACGGTATCGGATGAAATCACATGTCCCATTTTTTGTGTCCCACTCTATGTCTCATATCGTACAATTTACTAAAAAAATGATTCTTTTGAATATCGAAAAATATAAGATATGGATATCAATTTGATCATCATGAAACAAGGAATAAATTAGATATGTTTATTTGTTTTTATCATATAGATCACGTGAAATAACGAACAATTTTATGATTTGGTGAATATGAAATTAAAAAATTAGAAAAAAAATAAAAAATAACCAGAAAATTTTGAAATCTGAAATTGGATGGTCACGATTGATGGGACATAGTGTAAGATTGTGGGACACGTGATTTCAACCTAGTCTACCCTTCAAAAAAATATATATATATATTATTAAATTCTAGATCATTGGTTGAAAATGAAAAGTATGTTTTAAAAACTTTTTTGGATGAAATGCTATTTTTTAAAATAACCTCGAAAAAAATCTCTTCTAATGCCACCCTATATTCCACACGGACCGGTAAACCACTTATGGTGCCACCCAATGTTCCTTCCACAACGATGGATGGGCCCTCGTCAATCTAAAAAAAAAAAAAAAGAGAGATCTTTAAGCAAATCTGATTCTTCAATGTAAATTTACCCTCGCCCAATTTTTCGATCCCCACTATGCAGCAGCTGATCTTGATACTCAGAAGAAATCAACTGCCTCGAGAATAGTTTTTACCTTTCGATAGTAACTTTCCCAGAATTTGCTCGCCAATCGGCGAAAACCCCAGATAAAATGGAGAAGGTGATGAACGTATTGAAACCAAAACCGAACCCCCAGCAGTTATTGAGAGATTGGCAGCGCCGCCTTCGCCAAGAGTGTCGCAACATCGAACGACAGATACGGGGTAACATATTTACTGTTTTCTTCCTTAAATACTTAACAATTTTTTTTAGTTTATGTTAAAATATTTTGGCATTTGGTGCGATCGGAGTTGTTGATGGGCTTGATCAGATATACAGAGGGAAGAAAAAAATGTGCAGAAAGCTATTAAAGAGGCTGCTAAAAGAAACGACATGGGTTCGGCTAAGGTACACCAGCTCGTGATTATGCATTTGGTTTCTTGATATTTAATTATTTGCTTAACCCTTTTTCTTTCCTTAGTGTTTTCTATATGTGTATCGGGCTTGAATGAAGATGTGTGAGTTGATGCTTTGTTGAACAGATCTATTGAATTTTAATTCGAAAGTTCCTTGATTGGGTTTTCTTTTCTGTAGAACAAAGATTAGGGTCTATTTTCCTCATGCACATTGAGTTTCTTGTGGACTTTCGGTAGTAAGCTTATTAGTTTTTTCCCGTTGAACGAAGAAATATTGGAGAGACATGTCAATTGTACGTTTCTGAAGTTGAATTCTGATTTACTATTTTGACTGTTATAATCGTTACAGGCCCTAGCTAAAGAGCTTGTGAGATCTAGGAAAACCGTGAACCGAATGTACGAAAACAAGGCTCAGTTGAATTCGATCTCAATGCATCTTGGAGAAAGTGTTGGTATGAATTTCTTTTTTACAGTTGATTTGATTTGGTACAGATATTATTGAGATTTAGTCGACATGCGGTGTCTGTTTCTCAATTATATTTTCTCGTTTTTCTTCTTGTCTTCAGCTATTGCGAGAACTGTGGGACATTTGTCTAAGAGTGCTGAAGTAATGAAACTCGTTAATAATCTGATGAAGGCCCCGGAAGTAGCCGTCACCATGCAAGAATTCAGTAAAGAAATGACAAAGGTAGTAATTTTTTTAATTTTTTTTTATCTTCGTGCTTCGTCCTGTCAAAGGTTTTTATTAATTGGTGTTTGCCTTGATGGTCCATTTTCTATTACACTCAGTAACTCAGTTTATGAATCAACGGAACCCATTATTATGTTGTCAATTGATTTTAGGATTGTAACCCTCGAATTGAACCTTACATTATAGATAATAAATAAAGGATGTTTACATTTTTTGTCTCCAATGTTTGGCATATGGGCGTCTCTGATCCCCCCATTTTTCCGAGTTACATTTTTAGTCCCCTAATGTTGTCGATTTTGGGCGTTTTTGGTCCCCCGATTAATTTTACCGTTAAGTTGGACGGAAATACGGGCCGGGCCAGGTCAATTCGAATTTTGCGGGCCAAGGAAATGGAGACTTTTTCCGTCCCGTATTTCTGTCCAACTTAACGGTAATCAACAACATTGGAGACTAAAAATGTAAAAATCCCGATAAATAATCATTGTCGATCTAGCTCGTTATCATGCGTGTTTTTATTATGTGCTTGGCTTCAAAGGGTATGCTTTTGAAGGGGTTGTTTAAAAATCACATTTTGATCGAGGGAATTGATATTGCTTGATTTATATCTTAGAAGTTGATACTTATTAATATGAGAGATCTCAGATTTAACTTATTGATTGATCTTCATGGAATTTATCGAACTTTCTTTCTTTATCAACGAATCATGAGAGATTTCCCTTTTCTTACATGAAGGCTGGTGTGATCGAAGAGATGGTGAACGATTCTTTGGACAACGCATTGGATTCAGAGGACATCGAAGAAGAAACCGAGGAGGAAATAGAAAAGGTCTTAACGGCCATTGCCGGTGAAACTGCTGCACAATTGCCCGAAGCAGTGAGGAAAGAGAAACTGAAGCAACCTGTGACTAGTGAAGAAGAAGAAGCAGAGGTAAGAGATCTGCTCAAAATTCATGTTAATAAATTTTGAAATATTACTAAATTGTGGGGGAAAAAAATTTAACTGTTTCTTGCTATGTGTTCTTCATTTTTTATCTTTCTGTCTGATAATGCAGGAGAACGTCGATGATGAAGAAGAGTTGGAAGAAATAAGGGCTCGACTCGCCCGAGTTCGATCGTAAAGTGACCGTTTCTTCTCTATAAGCAACAAATCGATAAAGTGTTATGTGGATTATACATTATTGTTTGTATAATATGTTGTGATGTTATATTTCTTGTGCAACTGTGTGTTCTTTGATGTAATATCAGGTTTCCTGTTCCCGTGGGGATCCGATATATGAAATTACTAAATTACCATTACCCGATATTTTTACCTTATTTTTTCTACTATTTCTTTCCATTTTCTCACGGATGTCACGGTTTTAGGTGGTTAAAAACTGTCCAATTTGGTGTATAAAAAATATATTCCAATTTGACTCTCTTTTTATGATTTATTTGATATGTATTTAGACCCCAATCTTTTATTTATTACAATCACATCCTCACAAATATTTTTTTTAAAAATATTATTTTATCTGTTGAATATTATAAATTAAAAATAACTTAAAATATAAATAGTATTAAATATTTATATTTGGGCACACGGAAATACTACAAGAAATACTAAGTATCTCTTGAATGTTTGTTCACTCACGTCTGTTCACGGGAATGTAACGTTATATTTGCCCCACTGTTTACGTTGGTTTCATCACTGAAGAAAAATAAAAATATTATATATTAAAAAGTAGGCTTGTGATTTTCCATGGAAATAGAATCCTAATTCTATATTTACTAATCAGCCCATTAATAATAAGTTGTTGAGAATCTTGACCCAGAATTAGTTGGTTAATCAACCGAAAACTAAATTCAACCTTAGGTGTTGCCAACTGTTAATTTAACTTATAAGCAAATCGTCATCGTATCGTAGGTAACCCAAAGTCAACACAGAGGACACGTCTGCTTTTTGCTCTGTAATAATTACATGAACCTGTCAAGAAATAGATTTGTGTAACGATATATTGGATGTTGCGCATTAAAAGACAAAAACAGATATAATAATATGATACATATAGTAATTGTTATGATGTTTTGTTTTTAGATGAATTATAGATTAATTATTTGTTGATAAGATTGGATGAATTGTTTCTTAGAAATCGATGTGTCTGTCCTAAAATTAATTAGTGATAGATGAAGTTGACTCTTGATATATAGTAGATTTGAAAGCTTAATTTGTTCGATGTGGGACAACACCCACTTAATTAGAATATCAATTGTTTATATTTATTTGATTAGAGCATAAATAGTTGATTAGAGTGGTATTGTAAAACATACTAAAGTATGAAAAGATTTCGTACTTTATCTCTCTAATTTTCTTTATAAGTTTTATTATCACAATATGATCATAATTATATCTTTTCTCATATACTTAATCATAATAATATTTTTATAACATATATATTTGTAATTTCACTCTTTCATTAGACTACATTGCGTCTCGCGCGCCTATTTATAAATGTTTCAAGTACTTTTGAACCACACAAATTTCATTACTACGAACTTGACCGCTTGACAAATTTCATGATCACTCATTATTTTATTATTTGAATAAAATAACATACAGTAAGTATACCCATCATCATAAATGCCATGAACCAATTAATATTTTTTTGGCGTTTAGCATATTTCGAATTCGATCTGTTCACTGTCCTTTTCATTTCACAAATCCAATTAGGCACTGTATTTGATTAATTTGTGAATATTCGTATTTGTATTCCACATACACTGCAACTGGGGCAATAATCGTTATTTCAAAATGGGTTGACCCGTATTCAATACTATTGGCCATTGGGTCGTCTTAGTAAGTGATCGGACCCCATATTGCAACTGGGGCCCGTTATTTGTTCAACTGCGTGCGAATTATAGGAGCAATTTAATTACGTGAATTTATTTATTGAAAATCATATTTGATTCCCTGTAAAAATAGTAATATGGTGAAATTGTCACATGCGCTTCTCAATCCTCCAAGTATAACTAGCGCATTTAAAACTGAAATTTTATTCCTTGCTCTGCTCATTTGAAGTAGAGAGGAAAGCCCTCACAAATATTATTTTCGAATTCATTATCTGAAATATATCTTCTTGTAAGATAATCTAAGCTTAAGGTAATCATAATTTTAAAATAGGGCAAAATGCAAACGTAATTTCTTCGCGCATAAATGCGGCTCGGCTGGCTCTCTGGCTTCCATCTAATTGTTTTTCTCTTGGGTGAAGGAAAAGCTTGCTCTGGGGTTTCAACTCTCCGCAGATTTAGGGTTTATTTGAGCAGGTGAGTTTTTTTATGCTTTGTTCCTCTGACTCAAAATCGCCTGTTTCCGCTGAGTTTTCGTTTGGACACGTGGAATACATTGGGTTTTAGGGTTTCCTTTCCTGGCGATTGTTCTCTTTTGGCGTTTTGCGTGCATCTGTCTGTGAGTTTGTGTTTCGGCGCGGGTGACGATGAGTAGATTCTCCTTGCATGGCTTTGAAGTCGGTGTAATTCGACATTTTGGGCATGCCTAATGTAAATTGTTTTTTGGATTTTGTACTTGTTGTAATCGTGTGTTAGGAATTTGCACCCGAAATAATGGTTGCGGATACACGATCAGCGCGGAAAACGAAGAGTGAAGCTGATGGCCATGGCTCGACGACTACTCGGCAAGAAGGCTTAAGAAGGTCAACTAGGGGAACACCATTGAAACAGACTCCGCATCCCACAACTCCTTCAAAGAGTAAATCTCAAAGAGTAGATAACCTTGTTACACCGTCTCCGCGGAGGCCACCTGCCCCAAAACTTAGTCCATTAAATTCAAAGAGAAGGAAAGAAAAAACCGTGATTCAGGTGACAATGGAATCAAAAACTGCTTCAGCTGCCTCGGAAGAAGGTAGCTCGAAGAGGAAGAGATTGACTGCTCGGGCTTACAGGGCAACATTAAGAAAACAATGTTTACCAAAAAGGACAGGTATACATGTTGCTCTCAGTTTTGACCCTTAGTACTCGACTTTCCCATGCCTTATCTTTATATTCACCTTCCCTGTGAGGCATTACAAAATGTTGTGTTTTTCAGTTGGTAAGAAACTGTTGGTTGCAATTATGGTGATTTGATTAGAGTCTGATTGCATGCGCGATGACTAATGTACTTTTCTGGCCTAAAATATTGGAAAAAATGCTTGATGACATGTCTGTTTATTCTGATTGACTGCATGTTGCGGATTTTGAAACTGTCTTTTACCGTCCCTTGTTAGATGCTGTTGTGGAGCTGGAACAGGCAAGCCAGCCTTTGCATGTCTCAAGCGACAATGGGCATGAAACGGATGTAAGAGAAGTGAATTTGTGTCGTGGAAGAGAAAAATGTACTGATAAAGTTTCGAGTGGAGCTCATCTGGAGTTGATTTGTGATTCGAACGATCGTTCCCCTAATATAAGCGGTGAAAACATCCATGTGGAAGCCAACATACTAGACTCGTGTTCTGGTGGAACTTCAGATGGTAACAACCCTTGTACTCCTGGAGAAAATTGCCATGACAGTAATAACCGTTGTTTAATAGAAGAATGTATCAATAAAGCTACTATTCCCAAATTGATTAGTGATCCAAAAGATAACTTCCCTGAAAAACCCAGTGATAGCATCAACGTGGAACCTAGCCTAATAGACGCTGATTTTAATGAAATATTAGATGGATCTTTTAACCCTTCTGCTCAAAGAGAAACGAGCAATGATAGTAATAACCGTGATGAAATGATTTTGGCGTCTGCAATGGAAGAATGTACTGATAAAGCTTCTAGTGGAGCACTCGCAGAGTTACGTAATGGTCTAAAAGATCATTCGCCTGCCATACCCTGTGTAGACGTCGATTTGGACGCCAACCAATTAGACACCGAAGTCGATGAAGCTTTAAATGTTGATGGTGTGGCTCTATCTTCTAACCCTTCTATGCAAGGTTTAGTAAGTCCACAGAATGGTGACAAAGAGCTGCACGAAAGAGGTATGCTGTAGTACATATAGACATAGATGTAAGATATCTGGGTCTGTAAGATGGATTCCTTTCATTTGCAGAGGCAATTTCTGTTGGTGGTATTACCAATCTTCAGCAGAACGGTTCACCATGTTCTGAAAACGAAAGGTACTTCGCAGTTAAATATTTCATACGTGGTTAGATCATGGTATCATTTTTATGCATGAACTGTTGTAAATGGGGTTCATACTGTGAAGCAAACCAATCATATCTGCAACTAGGGAAAAAAATAATAACAACAATTCTATGCTAGTTTAGCTGTAATTGGAAAAAGAGATTAGTGCTTCCATTTTTAGTTTAAATAAATCCATTTTGGAGAAACTTTGTTGGATGGGTTTCACTTTACCGTTAGATGTTGAATAATCAGGATTTTGGAAACTTCCTTTATCTTTTATACTTGCTTGGTGGTAAAACCTTATCTTTGTACATAAGTTGTAGCCCCTAATAACTAATGACAATATAACATGAAACAAGAAACAAGATATTCAGCTTGACCATTATTATAATTGTTATTATTGTGCAGGGTAGGTGTTGATTTACCAAACCAAGAGCATTACATGAGTGGCCAAGTGAGAGAGGAGGATGAAGGCGGTATTCCTATTATCAAGGTTGGTTGGCTTTGCCATCTTAAATTAAATTTACTGCACCATAGATCCCTCTAACGAAATTTTTTATTTTAATCATCTTAAAATTCTTTATACTCAAAAAACATCTATTTTTTTTAGTATTTCTTGATAAGTTTGGATTATGGCGTTGATTCTTGGTCAAAATCAGTTTTCTTCAATCAATCCAGATTGGATTCAAAAAATAGCAACTAGTATACATACATAGGGGGACTGTACTCCTGGTCCTGAGTGACAAAAAACTCTGATTGCGAATTTTGACTCTGCTTCACCTTTTTGGTCGTATTTGGTTATTTTGATATTGAATTTTACCCTTCTAAATTTTCTGTTTTTTCTTCTTATTTCATGACTTCGCAAATATTGTTTTTAGTGGTAAAGGATTCCATAGTTCGTACATATGATGTGGCAGCGTGCTTGATAGTTGTTAATTGGACAAATTTTGTTTCCCTGCTTATCAGTAATTGTATTATATTACGTTGTTGATAGGATGCATGCGATACTAGCGCTGCCTGTACCACTCATGGTGAAGATAATCAGAGAAACACGTGCGCTTCATGCAACAAAGATGGCGAGCTTCAGTTAGTACGCTTTGTCTTTATGCTCCGATAGTGGTTGTATACATGCTCTTATGCTTCTTACACATACCTATGATTCTCCAAGAGTTTAAGCATTTTCGGAAAGAGTTCCTTGATCTATATATGACTTCATTGAACTATCTTTTTTGTCTTCATATATAGTGAGGACTGCACCTTAATTCATTCATCCTTTTTTTCTAACCTTGATGTTTTTTGGCGTATATGGCATTTGTCTACAGTTACTGCAATGGAAAGTGGCAATGCACAGTGTGCTTGAAAAAGAAGCCGTTACATGAACAACAGTCGAAATTTACTGAGTACTGGGTCCCTGCACAGCTATCAAATTATCAACTTGAGCTCTATTGTTCATCACTTCTTTCAAACTCCCTTTATCTTTGCTCGCCATCTAAAAATGAACCTTTTGGGGTGCTCCGAGAGATCCTTTTTACCCTTCGAAAGGTTTGCTTGACAACTTATGTTATGGTTGCCAATAGTTACTGTTGAATTTGTGTAATTTTGACAGTTCTTTATGATTTGATTATCAATTGATTTTCTTTTAATTCAATGTTGTAAAAAGAGCACTATCACACACATCACCACGCATTCACTCATGCCACATACACGCCATATCTAATAATTAATCATTTTTACATGGGTTGATTTCTGTAGGTTACTAGTTTATTTACTTCACTATGGTCCCATCTTTTTGCAGTCATGTGATCACCCCTATCTTCTTCACCCATCTATACAAGGACAGTTATTTGCTGAGATGCGTTCTGCCGGGGAGATTTTGGATGTTGGAATAAAAGCTAGCGGGAAATTACTACTCTTAGACATGATGTTGAGTGAGATTCAGACCCGAGGCTTGAAAGTGCTTGTACTATATCAGGTACGGGATTAATTAATCATTTTTCAAGAACATGTTATTGGATATTGCATTGTATTGAGTTGTATCTACCTCTATGATGTGTATGTTTCCCTGTTAGTTAAGTCATATGTAAGCTAAATATTTTTTATTGATTTCTAACAATTTAGTGACAGTTGACAGTTGGCTTAACATCACTTGGATCTATACTGGAAGATTATCTGCGCCAAAAATTTGGGCCAAACACTTATGAACACATTGATTTCGGGGTTATCCCTTCAAAGAGACAAGCTGCTGTGAATCGATTTAACAAGAAGGATGATGGACAATTTGTTTTCCTTTTGGAAACTCGTGCTTGTACATCCTCTATAAAATCTCTGGAGTTGGACATCATTATTACATATAATAGTGACTGGAATCCAGCAAACGATCTGCGAACGCTGCAAAAGATACGTATAGATTCGACAGCTGAGCAGATAAAACTTTTCAGGTTATACTCCTCCTGCACTGTTGAAGAACAGGCCTTGCTTCTTTCAAGGAAGAACCTTAACATTGATAGCAAGACGAAAAACCGTGCAACGCTCGATTCTTTGCTTGGTTGGGGCGCCTTTGATCTTTTCGGCAAATTAGATGAACATCTTTCCGATAAAGCTACTTGTAAATCAGATTATTCATTTGGGGCTTTGCTTCAGCCCAAAGTTATCGAAGAATTCCGGGCTACTATATCTGGAGACAAAGACACCTGCTCATTTTCTTGTATTTCAACAGCTCATATGGGTGTTGGGAGGTACATCACTAGCGTTCCTTTGCATGGGGAGACAAAATGTCACCTAAAAGATGGGCAAGAGCCTCATATCTTTTGGACGAATTTATTAAATCGTGAAAGCCCAAGATGGAAATATATGACCGGCCCAAGCACCAGGAACCGGAAGCGAGTTCGATACTTCGATACATCAACGGATGAGTCAGGGAGAGAGGATAATGCACCTAAGCAACGTAAAAAGGTTGTTGACGAGGTGACTCAAAATGATGCTTCCGATGGAGGTAGACAATTACCCGATTGTATATGCATATTGTATGAGAGAACCTGTCTGCTGTATTTTACTGAGATGCTTGTTACAACTTGACAGTGTTTGTGTTATATGCTGAACTTTTGCTCTGATAATGCAGGGTCTTCTACTTCTCAGAGAGATGGTGCCAGTGGCAGAAATAATCAGAATAAAATTTCTGATGGAAATTCCTTCAGTACTGAGGCTTTAGCAGAGGAAAGAGTTGTATCATTAGATGAGCAGAAGAGCCTCCAACTTCTGCAGTTAGAAACAAACAAATTGTGTCTAATTCTCAACCTATCGGTACAGAGCTCATCATGTTTCTACCTTATACTTCAATTTCATTTTGGCATTCTGAACTGCGAAAAGGAGCATTACATTTGATGCCAGGATAATCATGAAGCTCGATAGTGGTTCGCAATTATTTTTTACTGATATATCGAACACATTACTCTGATGCAGGAGGAGACTGCCCTTGCCATGGGAAGATTTTTGGAATATGTTACGAAGAACCATCGCACTCACAGTGATGTACCAGCTATTATGCATGCCCTCCAAATATCACTGGTCAGTCCTTTTTTTTATATATGCCGACTATAATGTTTTTTGTATACCTTATACCACGAAACATCCGGTGTATAGGCCTTACATTGTTTCTTCGTTGGCACATATGATTTGTTTTCTGTCTTCAGTATTGTGCCAAATCCCATCTTTCATGTCTCAACTAGTGGAGATATAGTAACAAAGCTGAATTACGTTTTACTTTCAGTGTTGGGTCGGTGCATCACTCACAGGGCAAAAAATTTATAAGAGAGAGTCCCTTATTTCAGCTAAACAGCTTTTGGGCTATCAATGCACAGAAGAACAATTGAACATTGTTTATTGGAAGATGAGATCTCTAAAGAGGGAATACATGCAGTGTTCCAAGAATGATAACAATGCTGAGGAACAGATTCCTTCACAGCCGGAACAGACCCAAACTGCTAAATCTGCTTGGAAAGAAATAAATGAAAAGATAAAGGAAACAAGACAAAAGTGTTCGAAAAGGATGGCAAAACTTGTGCAGCAACAGCAGAAAGAAATCGAGGAGCTATCCCGAGTTTGGGAGAAAAAGAAACGCGATTTGGACAAAGATTACAAGCTCGAGGCAGGCTTTATCCGCTCCATACACGGTCAAGGATCAATGAGAGCTGAGAAACTCAAGATTTTGGATGATAACTTTGCCAAGAAAATCGAAGAGCATGATTGTCTCAAGAATTTGGATTTGAAAAATCTCAAGGCGAAGCAACTTGCTGCTAGGAACGAGGAGCAAAAGAAGACAGATAACTTGGTAGCTGAATTGAAATCCAGTTCGAATGAGCCAAAGTCTATCAATGGCCCTCACTTTGGCTCGGAATCAGAGGAAGATGCTGGTGTCTCCCAGTCATCGAGGCCTCATATTCCCACAACTGGCCCTGAGATTTCAAGGCCTTTGGAAAATCATATTGAAAATAGAAGTTTGAGCACCCGAAGGGAATACATAAATGCTTCTACCGAGGCACATAGCAATGAATCACCTCCCATAACCTCGAGTAATTTTCCATCAGAACAACTATGCACCGACAAGGACAATGAATCTCTGGTAGAGATTCCCGTTAATGCCCCGAATGAAGCTGTGGTCGTAGCCCAACCTGTTGAGTCGGTTCAAGCAGCAGTTTTCCCAGATTGCACTGACTTGCCACCACAACAAGTATGTACTTTTCCCTTTTCCTCATGATTCTACTTTATTTGAATGTCCTTGAAATGTTGCACTTCTTCTCTGACATGTGGTGTACTTTATTGTGGGTTCATTACCTGTTTCAACGTAACATTATTTGGCCTTTATTGTGTGCTCAATGAAAGATGCTAAACATGAATTCACTTCGAAACATGTTATGTGGATCTGACTCTTGACGTTAATCATCGCTGCATTCGCTTTCAGTTCCCGTCTGTTTGGTTTTGCTTTCCACGATTGTATTAGTTTTTACTCATAAACAAGGTGCAAAAACAAATAATATGAAATTGTGATAGGTGCTGCAAGATGAAGTGCGAGAAGATTCCGTGCCTGCATCAACAGTGGAAACTAACATCACCTCACCAGCTCCACGTTCAACATCAGGAATCGTTGAGAGCACGAACCCCGTTCCACCGAACTTTCCACTGCCAACTAATGGCACGCATGTGGCTGAGAGCTCGCAACAGATGCACGATGTTCCTCCCGTCTCTGAAGTTGAGCAGCAAGATTTCGACCCAAGTGAGCCACAAAATCACGATGACCAAGGCAGAACCCCAGAAGAACAGATGTACGGTTTTCCCGTTGATGTTAGCAGCCGTAGATCTCCTGTCTCCGAAATTGAGCCTCAAAATTTCAATCAAAATGAGCAACAAAACCATGATGGCCAAGGCACCTCATTGCCAACAATGGAGCCTGATTTGATAGAGATAATAGCTGAAGATCCAATTTCCAGTGACCTCCCTGTTGTAGAATCTGAGAGAAGAGGTCAACTGGCTCAAAATCTCCAACCACCTTCTTCCTCTCCCCTGATTGGTGCTGCTGCACCACGGGCAGTAGAAAGTATTCGTGGATTTCAGAACCAAAATATTCATCCCTCGGGTGTCAATGCTGGTTATTTTCAAGGACGAAACAACCCTTTCCTTGCTCCTCCTCCTCCCCAAGTCAGCTATCCTCACTCGGGATGTGCTAATGTGCCTGATCCACTTCAACACGCACTCGAACAGATGCAGAAAGAAGCGGAAACGATGAAAAAAAAGCATGAGGAAAAGGTATGTTGAACTTCTTTCTTTATCATATTTACGCAGTTCGTGTTTCATTATAATGTAACTTCCCACTCCACCTCATGGTACCTGTAACTTTCTCTCTATCTACCTGATATATGCTTGTGTGTGTAAACAGGTGGCGGAGCTGCAAATGGATCGTGATAAGGCTATTCAAGAGATTATTCAGAAGTACAATCAGAAACATATGGAGGCTGAAGTTGAATATAAATTAAAAAAGAACGAGCACGACGCCTTAATGGAGAGATTTCGCATGAATAAAATATTAGGCGAAGTATTCCGATATAAATGCATGGATCCTCCGCGCCCCGGCCCCGGTATCCCCCGACTTCCTCAAAGAGGTATTCAAGCTAATTTGCAACTCTTCATGGAAAGGTGTATTTATCAAGGCTGTCTATATCTTTCGGCAGACTTGCATAGTAATTATCATCCACGTTGACTTTGTTTGTGAATATCTACTGATTTTTTGTAGTATATCGATTCATTGTTATGTGAACATATTTCATTGGGGGTTAAAGTCTTGTTTTTTCTTTCCACGTGTGAAGCTTTTCACAACTTATCTGTTTACATGATCTTGTCTTCTTCCTCATTTCGTATTTCATTACTCAAAACGGTGGAAACATCTTTTTTTTTTCTTACAACGCAGGTCTCGCGCAACTGCATCATCATCCAACCTTGCACCCCTCGGCTCGACTCCACCCGCGTGCTCCACCTCAGCAGCAGCCACAGCAATACCTGGCTCAGTCACCTCCAAATTTACACCAAACCGTCGAACCTCCACCGGCTCAACGGGTGCAGCCACCTCCTCCATTAGTTCACACACGTGCTCCACCTCAGCAGCAGCCACAACAACATCCGGCTCGGCCACCTCCACATTTCCACCAGAACCTCGAGCCTCCACCGGCACAACGGGTGCAGCCACCACCACCTCCACCACTAGTCCGCCCCCACCTGCCCACCCCGCCCTCGAGACCGCCACCTGTCATAGGCTCAATATCTCGGCTAAGCAACATTCCCCACGTCTCCGGCGAGGTTCGAGCTAGGGCCCCACACCTTCAATCCTCAGATAGATCCAACGGTCCAGGTTCCTCTCCAGCTGCTGCTATTACACAACCTGTGGTCCTTCAGGCTTCGCAGATTAGATTCCCACCTCCTCCACCACCTAGTACCACTACGGGTCCTTCGGTTCCCGAACCGAGGTTGAACTTGGGCAGCGGGTTTTCTGCCCACCAAAGTTACGGGTCTTCGTCGTTGCCCAATATTCGCACCGCGCTGCCCTCTACGGGAGTAGCAGCAGGTAATGTAGACGGCAGTAATCAGACGCCTCGTGGGGGTGGAGAAAGTGTTGTTTGCTTGTCTGATGATGAATGACGGGGAAGCATCGTAGATTCGACGGTGAGATCGATATCTTCTAGCAATTTCGATGCTTTGTTTGTGTGTGTGTGTGTGCTATTTTATGGACAATGAATGCTGTTTTTAATTCATGCTAGTGATCTTAGGATCCTGTAGTTAGTGAAGTGGCGAAGAGAAAGCATGCGCGTGTAGGGAAGAAATGTTGTCTTGATTTGGTTGTAGTGTTCCTTGGCAATTAGCATGGTGGGGATATCTTAAGTAAAACGGTAAATGAATATTAGAATATATTATATTAATCCCTGAATTATTTATTTCGCATATCTTTATGATCTTTTATTTGATTTCTTGGGAGTTTGTAATCCAATCGACCGATCAGGAATATATCGGTCAATTCACAGGCTTTGTAGCAGTATGAGCTTGCGGTTGTGACTTTTATATAGTATTTATTACAAACGTATCCAATATCACTTCCATATTGTACTCGATCATTTGTTGAATATTCGCTGAATAATGGAATGCTGGTATTTTGTATTCTTATTTGAATCATAAAAATTATTCTTATCTGAATTTGATATTCCAATATTTTTTATTCGGATAAAAAAAAAATTGGAATCGAATCTAAAAAATTCGATTAGTTTGCAATTCAGAATTTTTAATTGATAAATTTATGATCTTTAGCTGTGTGTTATTCTTAAATATGTAAAATAAAAAATTTAAAATTGATCTTTTGAGGATATAACTGACATAAATTGTATGACTAGACATTCAATTCTGTTGGGCCAATTCAAGACACAACTATTTGTCCAGTCCAATTAAAAAGTTGAGGCCCGCTTCCAATAAAATAATTGGGCCTTAATGTTCCAAGCACAGATATATATATGGCCCTTAAAAACCCTAGCTAGCCACTCACACAAGCATTTCTCCTACTTCGCACGAAAACGCTGCAATGCCTCCCAAGTTCGATCCCTCTCAGGTCGTCGACGTCTTCGTCCGCGTCACCGGAGGCGAAGTCGGCGCTGCCTCTTCTCTCGCGCCGAAGATCGGTCCCCTCGGTCTCTCGCCGAAGAAGATCGGAGAAGACATCGCCAAGGAGACGTCCAAGGACTGGAAGGGGCTCCGCGTCACCGTGAAGCTCACAGTTCAGAATCGTCAGGCGAAGGTCACCGTGGTGCCGTCGGCCGCCGCGCTCGTCATCAAGGCGCTGAAGGAGCCCGAACGCGACAGGAAGAAGACGAAGAACATCAAGCACAGCGGAAGCATCAGCCTGGACGACGTGATCGAGATTGCGAGGGTGATGAGGTCGAGGTCCATGGCCAAGGAATTGAGCGGCACGGTGAAGGAGATCTTGGGCACCTGCGTCTCCGTGGGGTGCTCGGTGGACGGCAAGGACCCGAAGGACGTTCAGCAGGAGGTTAGCGATGGTGATATCGAAATTCCCCAGGATTAATTTGGATGAGATAGCATCTTTCGTACTGGTTTTTGTTCTATTGGATGTTGCGTGATTGCATTTAGGTTAAAACTTTGAAATGTGCCTTGTTTTTGTGATGTTTTCCGAATCTGCTGCAACGAATTTCGTACGAGAAATGTTTTTTATTATGATATTATAAAATCTCTTGCGATTCTTACATGTTAAAGAAACTACACTAGCTGTTCTAGCATGTTCTTAGCTTTAGGCTGATGGGTTGAAAAGTTATTTGCAAATTTTACTATCGTAGCTGTTTCTTATGGTGATAGAGATCTTGCTGAGTTCCTATATTATTTTCTTGAATGATTGATCTGGGCTTTGTAATGTGGCTGTCATACTTCAATCGCCTTTGAGAGATCCATTCCTTGAATGTTTGCCCCTGTTATCTTCTTATTCTTTTCTACAGATGCCCAAAGCTTCGATTGCATTAATTAGTGATTTTTAGTGAAGCGTTCTTCTGTGTTGGAATTCTCTGTTCTATTTCCTAGTACTTTGGATCTCAAATGGATATATGTGAAATGGGTTGGGTCACTTGGGTTTTGTTACGGATCTCTTTGGAGTTTGCCTCCAAAAATCCAAAATAAATAATCGGACCCAGATTGAAAAGTAAAACGTAGTCCAACACTTCGAGTGGCATTATGCTGTTTGCCTCATCTATTGTTGCTTTGGACATTCTTATGGCTGATGTGGTAGTATTCCAATGGGTTCGATTTCCATCCCATGACTAACTTTTTTTTATCGGGTCAGTAAACTGTTGTTCAAGGAAAGACCCTGATTTCTAGATGGATTATTCTTTTTTGGTTCATTTAACCTCCCAAATTCCACAAACAATGACACTTGCGACTAAGAGATGAAAAAAATTCTCCCTTTCCAACTATTTGGATATCTCATGAGTGAATTTTCAAAGACTATCATGTGACCATATACCATGTTATTAGTCCATTTCTCTCTCACACACACACACACACATATATATATATATTAACTACTATACGACCACAGTGTCGTGCAAACAGCATAAAAAGCATGCTCTCGCCTTCATTATTACAGCCATCATACATACACATAGCTTGCATTAATTTCACCACCCTTTGCTGATCTTCAAAGCTACGAGAGGAAAAAATTAAATTGCATCGCAATCATTTTGTCTCATACAATAACAACTTGTATTAAATGTTCTCACGAGGAGATTATGTACAAATCATTTATCTAATTCCCTATTCTCTTGATCAAGATTTATTCAAACCCAAGGCAAACACAACCACCCCAACACGACATTACATCACGTTATTACATTCTATAAAAATAGCATTCACACCATACATACATACACTCACACTAAAATATGTCCTCTTCCCCTTCTCTCACGTTTTCTGTTCTCTGCCTCTGCTCACTACTCACCACAGCCTACGAAGATCGATCTCACGGCCTAGCCAATGAGAGCCCATTAGCGGTTTCTCCCGAAGCTTACGCGTTTTTCCACCCCGACGACGTGGACCCGCCGAGCCCGAGCATGGGCTCGATGCCCTTAGCAGCACAAGTTCACCATCAAGGCTCTGTTTCGGTCCCGAACAGGGGACTAAGTGGCGGTGCGGTTGCTGGGATTTGTTTGGCTCTGTTCTTCGTGTGCGTCGTTGGGTTGGGTGTTTTCTATGTTGTGAACAAACGGCGGGAGAATTTGAGAAGGGCTAAGGAGTGTGGGGAGGTTTAGTTCGTATATGTTTTTTGTTTAATTTTATGGTTATTGATTTTTGTTTAAATTTTATTGTTAAAAGGAAGGTTGCACTCTCTCCTGTAACAACAAAAGGAATTCGATAGGCGCAGAGACTTTCATTAAGGGAGAAACAAGCCTAAAAAGACAAGATTCAAATGTTTTGGACTAAAGACTAAAATGCGTAATAAATCAGCCTATTACTTTCTTATGTCTTAATACTTCGAAAGCTTATTTTTTGAGAATGATGCTACTACATGGAGAGAAGACAACTCTTACAAGGGAGATAAAAAACTTCCAAATCGAATGACATAAGTAACACACAATGCGAGCATGTTTGAACTATTGGGCCCAGCCAAAGTCATAAGTAATAGAAAGCTTACTTTGTGGGTTATAGATCGTGCGATCGAATTCTCCCTCCCACAATTTCTTGAGTAGTCTCATGGGTTTTATGGCCCATGACTATCGTTGTCAAGTGAATTTGAGACGTATTCATTAGCTTCGGAATTAGTCCCACCACTAGAGTGTGTGGCGCAATTAAGCTTCCGCCAGCTCTGTGTGCCGCAAGCTCACGTCGGTATTTAGGGACGGCAGCCCATTGCCAGGTCGAGTGAGGATACCTCGGGACCAAGGTTTTCAGAACCCGACCGAACCTGTCGTTTTTGACCGGAAAACCGCGAACCGGTCGGAATTTCGGTTCGGGTCCGGCTCAGCTTTATTTTAAAAAAAAAAAAAAGAAAAAGAAAAAAATCGGCAAATAAGGAATAAAATAAAAAAATATAAAAGAAGTGACTAAAATATTGTTTGGAGGAAACGATGTAAAAGACCGACTTCTGTTTCCTACATTCCTGTCTAATATGTCAGACCGACCCAGCACCGCTCCGACCCGAGACGAACCGCCCATTTCCAGGAGAATAGCATCCACCTCGTCGCGATGACCAAATTCCGACGATATCACATCAGCACTCGGATGCTCAGCCCGTGAAGGAGACTCGTCGCCGTCGATGTCCCAGTGGTCAACCTCGAACGTTGACTTTCTCGGCGGCGCTTGAAGACTGGAAGCGTCGATTTCAGACCGTCGGTAGTGGCGCAATAAGTAGACCGGCGACGCGTTATGGACCGGCGTGGCCGGCCGGCTCGACTCCGGCGTGATGTGTGCGGCGGAGTGTTTTCTTTGCTTGATGTGTTTCTTTGAATATTTTTCCGATTCACGTCTCTTGCTGCATGGGTGCCACGTGTCGCCCACGTCATATGTCCGAAATCGGACCTTGTCCTACTGTTAGCAGCAGCGATAAAAACCCTAGCAGCATCAGCTCTGCACACAATCGAATGAAATAAAAGAAAACCCTCAAAATTCGATCGAAAGAGAAAAAAATAGGGTGTAATGTAACAAACAACACACTATGACTATGAGGGGCATTTTAATAAGGGCCGAAGGAGGAAAGTCAATGGCTGAAGACTTTGAGTCGTTGACCGTAGTACATGCGAGAAAATAGAGGATCATTGGGTTTGAATAAAATTATTCCAATACCAAACTATATCTTACATATTTCTTTGACTGTTAATGTGTCCGTTCTTTCATTACTATTTAGCATTTATATGCTACGACTTGCTTTCTTCTTCTTTTTAATAACCATTTGCATGTGTTGGAACTGAAACTGAGTTTCATGCCGTGTTATCTTATCCTTTGACAAGCACTACTACATTATAAATTGTAATATATATATTATATATATTATATATATATATATATATAATCGACAAATGAGGACTTGCCTGCGTTGACTTTGCTGCAATAGAATAATCAATCGAAGATCGATCCCACTTTATCCCCCCTTATTTTTTTTTCTTTTTCTTTTTCTTTTGTTTTTTATTTACGGGAATATTTGTTATATGTAATACTGATGGGCCTATATTTACGGGCCACGATATTAACTAAACCCAATAAGAAAAGCCCAATATATTGTTGTCTTGCCCCATAGACTTCCAAAGTTTGTCAGATAGATCGTCGACTACGTCGGCGAAATCGTTAGTCCTCGAAATTGACGGGTACGGCAAAATAAATTTTAGTTTAATTCGTTGAGCAAGAAAAAAAGAATGTTTATGATTAAAAATAATTAAATATTTATCTGCAGAGCCTCCTTAATTTGGCTGGACCGTTAAAGAAATATGATTAACGACAATAAAAAATGGTGTGTTCGGATAGGACTAAACAAGAAACAATGACAAGACTCATGTTCGTTAGTATTGCTTGATCAACAAAACCCTAAGGCCCACAGCTTATATATTTATTTTAGTTCTGTTATTCTTATATATTTACCCCTTAATAAACGTCCACATCATAAATATAATTAAAAAAATCTCTATATTTAAGAAAGTTAAGAAAGAAAAAAGAGTAAGTTATCATTTAGATGTAATACTAATTGGTCAAGTTTATTTATTATGTTAATATGTTACAAGAAAAGGGAAAATGTGGACCAAAATCAAGAGTGCCCAACTTCAGCACCGTAATAATTATAAAATTATATATTGAGATAAATAAATTAAATAATAATAGAAAAGAAATTGTCGGAATCTCAGAATTATTGATTTTATCTGATGTAATTAGAGATCATGTCTTCTTTTATTTTGTAATTGATAATTATTATTGGGTAGATATTTATAAGAAAATATAAGACAATATATTTTTATGACCACTGGTGAGACAGAAAGAGACACGAGATAAATAAAGATGGGGTACGATGAATGCAATGGGTCCCAAAGGCATGGGTCCCACATTCCTCCCCCGACAAACATGGTTCGATTAAAGCAGAAAATGATAAAACACAAGCAGGTGACACGAACAGAATTACCAAGCAGTCATCTAAAAAAATTATAATTTATGACTATTATTGTTATTTGACATATACAAAATAAGTAGTAGTAGTAGTAGTAGTAACAATTATAATAAATAGATAATATCTTGTGGCAAGATAAGATATTGATGAGTCCTTTTCTTACCGGCATGACTCTCGAGGGCCTTCTCTTTTATATTTGTATGAGTTGTATTCTTGTTCTTTGTACTTTATCACCTTTCACTTTCCAAGATATTGCAGGAAAATGAAATTTATTTCAATGCTCCTTATTAGGTTGTGAGATACTAAAATGTTTTTTTTTTGATCTTTTTTCATCACACACATGTATATTATAGAGTAGATCTTGGTATATATGTATAATAATAATAATGTTAAAAAGAATATTACAACTTCAGTAAAGTTTCTGCATTCCACTATCTTAAATTTTCTTTAGGCAATGGGCCTTTAGATGAAATCGACAACACTTCGGCTTTTTAATTTGTAAGGTGCGAATAAATGCGTATGAATGTGTATCTTAAATTATTCATATAAAATATTAAATATTTTTTTAAAGGAGTGATATTCTTTACGAAGTAGACCAAATCAAATTTGCCTCCTCCATAGGTTTCCACGTCGCTTTTGTCCCCGAAGAGATCAATCATTCCTTATTTTCATCCCCGCTTTTATCGGATGCCAACTTAATTACTAATTTAAATAAAAAATACTCAATTATTTAATATCATTTCGAATACACTCGGATAACCGTAACGACGTTACAAACCTAGATTGGAAAGTTTCGAATATTTTAATAAAATTATTAAAATTGTAATAATTACTCATCCCTCCTAACCTTTTATCATGGAGACATCATAATTTGCTAGATGATTACAACAGGCATAAGTCCACCAAGCTTAGACAAACGGATGAGGTTTATAAACATCGGCAAATAAATGAAAATGGTCATTAAGCAAAATCTCATCTATTTCACTTGTAATTATGATTAACGTGAACATAATCCATGTAGTAATTATTGCCTTCAAGGTTTTATCTCCTCTGTTCAATGCCATAAATGCATATTTTTATTATTCTATGCTATTCACGTCGATAATTAAATAAAAAAATAATGATAATAATATTAAAAACTTTGTCGTGGTTAGTGATTGTGGGTTCTCTACTGTCTCAACTTGTCTCCTCCGCTTACAACATACAGTCTCTCTTCTCTCAAGCCCAAAATGGTCATTTCCACCACATTTGGTTTTCTATCGCCATTGTTTCTGAGCTTCCTAAGCAACTCCTTCATGCCTTATTACCTCTGAAACTCTCTCCTCAATACTTCAAATGGGAGAGGAAAAGCAGTCTTGATTTTCTCCTTCTGGTTCTGTTCTTCTAACAGGAAATAGATAAAGATTACTTTTTTTTTTTGTATGTTTTGCCCGTAATAAAGACCTTTATTCCCCACGGCCCCTTCACTGTTCTTGCTTTAACGATACAGTTTTTGTAACCAGATTCCGATTTTTTCTTCTTACAACGTACCCATTTTTAGTGTTCCGTTGTTAAATGGGAAAAAGGTGAAAAAAGCCAACCTTTTCAGATACGAAGCTTAAATGGAAATTGATCTTAATCATACTCCGAGTGAGGAGGGAAACGCAGCGGCAATAATCAGCAAATGGGAATCCGACAAAAAGCTGGGGCGTTGTAGTAACTGTACTAACAACTCCTGTTTCTCCACTTGTCACTCATCTTCTTCGTCTTCAAATGCGGCCTCCGCCACAACGACTACCTCCCTCTGCGAACCACTGAAACCACCACCACCATCATCGTCGTCAACATCCTCGATTTACACGGAGCTGTGGCATGTTTGTGCTGGGCCGTTGATTAGCCTGCCGAAGAAGGGAAGCGTCGTCGTTTATTTTCTTCAGGGGCACCTTGAGCAAGTTGTTGCTGCTTCTTCTTCTGATTCGCCTTATTCCCTCTTGGATGCGCCCATTTTTGATCTTCCTCCGCAGATCTTCTGCAGGGTTGTTGATTTTCAGCTTCTGGTCAGTTTTTCTTTCTTCTGTGGAAATTTTCTGAATGCCCTTTTTCTCTTCTGTTGTATAATATGGTCTTTAAACAGGCTAACAAGGAAAACGATGAGGTCTACACTCAGCTGACACTTCTTCCTCTTCCTGAGGTATGATTGCGATTGTTCGAATTGTGATGTTAGTAGCAAAAAAAAAAAAATTGAATCTTTGGTGGCTTTTGGAGGTTAACTGCGAGAAATTTTCTATTACACATGTCCCATCTTGAAATATCTTGGCCCGAAATATCACGAATATGCTGATTAATTGAGTCATTTTTCGGGGTCTGATAAGAACGAATTGTGGGGGCTTGTGATATGCAGCAGCTGATGGGTGTGAATTCTGAGGGCAAAGAGGAAGACGATAACGGTGCTTTCATGCCCACAAAATCAACCACGAAAATGTTCTGCAAGACTCTTACAGCTTCCGATACGAGCACGCACGGGGGATTCTCGGTGCCTCGTAGAGCTGCTGAAGATTGTTTCCCGCCTCTGGTTTTTATCCGAAATACTAAATTGGCAATGTGCTTTAGTTTTTTTCAATAATGCCCGTAATTCTTTTAACCGTAGGATTACAAAGAGCAAAGGCCTTCTCAAGAGCTCGTAGCAAAAGATCTGCACGGTGTGGAGTGGAAATTCAGACATATCTACAGAGGTACCAAACAAAGCTTAAGTTTTTATCGAATTTTTCCTTCTTTTTCTTTTTCCTTCCGTTTATAGGTCAGCCGAGGAGGCATTTGCTTACTACGGGCTGGAGTATTTTCGTCGGCCAGAAGAAACTCGTCTTTGGTGATGCCGTTCTCTTCCTAAGGTATGTAGTAAATTAGTTCTAAAAATTGGAACTTTATTACATACATTTTTCTTTTTTGTTACACCTCTTGTTTGTTTTATGCCGTGTTAAATTTGCAGGGACGAATCTGGAGAGCTTAGACTGGGAATAAAAAGAGCTGCCCGACAGAGAAATTATCTGCCCGATTCGGTACTCAAGAGGCATAATTCGTATCCCGATGTTTTATCTCCGGTTGCGAATGCTTTATGTAGCAAAGCTACTACATTTTCTGTTTTCCACAGCCCAAGGTAATGTAATAGATACTTTACTAGTGTTTCATAGCTCATTACATAACTGATAAAGACACCTAATTTTCAGGGCAAATCATGCTGATTTCATCGTTCCTTACAAAGATTACATCAAGTGTTCGAATAGTCAGATATCTGTAGGAATGAGATTTAGAATGAGATTCAATTTGGATGACTCTGCTGAAAAAAGGTTATAGCTGAATCATTACTCAGCTTTTTTAATACTCTGTTCTATTTTATTTTTTTTTTTGAAAAAAGGTTCGATCTTTGATCTTTGTAGGATCAGTGGAGTGGTGACCGGCGTCGGTGATGTGGATCCGTACAGATGGCCCCACTCGAAATGGCGGTGCTTAACGGTCAGTTTCCCACTCCTGACTCGTATCGGCCAAATTACTAAATTAGGTCACGAATTGTACCAATTTTCGTTTTTGGATCACTATGTTTGATAATTGCAAGCTTATGTGACTAAGTTTGCAATTTCGAAACTTAGTGACCCAAATAACACGAGAGACATAATAGTGACCTAATTTAGTAAATTCCTCGTCTCATATCTGACAACATTTGTTTTATTTATGTCTGGGAATTATGAAACATTTTGCGGCATATTCTTTATTATTACCGAAAAACGTTGCAGGTTCGTTGGGACGAAGATGTAATGAGTAGTAACATCCAAGAACGAGTTTCTCCGTGGGAGATCGATCTCTCGGGAAATTATAACGCATCTCTGAACGCGCAACAATCCGCGACGAAGATGAAGAAGTTGAGATCGAGCTTTCACGTCGCTCCTTACATCAATGGTAACATTAAAAACCATATTTCTTAACCTATTTCAAATGTAATAAATCGACGGGTTTTCTCATTTGTTTCTTCTACGGTTCTTCGAATAGGATCGGCTGCTTTTTGGGACTTTGATAAGGAGGCGGTGAAGTTCTCCACTTCCTCCGCTGAGGTCTTGCAAGGTCAAGAAAATTTCGGCTTAGTACGTAAGAATGATGAGATAATAAATCACGTTCCGAAGATCAACGATACATTCACGGGATTCTTGGGATCTAATTGGTTCCCGAAGGTCTTGCAAGGTCAAGAAATATGTTCGATGAAACCCTTATTACCACCCCACAGAAACCTCGTTGGCGATTATCAGCAGAGGCCCCTTGCACCGAGCTATTACCTTCCTCTAGCTTCTGAAGGAGCTCGAAACGTGCCTTTTCTTCACAAGGGCCCGTTTGGTTCGTCCTCAATGCTGCCTAGTTTTTCAAATCTTCAGACGGGAAACGGGATGCTAACAACGCGTGCTTCGATTACCACGCCAAACACTTCGCCCCCTACAGAAAGAATTGCAGAGGAAAACGTTCTTAAACGCAAATTATCTGCACGCGAAGATCCCCGCTCTCCTCGTAGTAATAATCCTCAGGGTCCTAGCAGAAGTACATGTACAAAGGTAATGAAGTTTCTAGAAATTCCAAAAATATATATTATTCCCAACACGCCCCCTCATGTCTAGGCTGATTTCTTTCTTAAATGGGTAAGTCGTGATGATTCGCACCCAAGACCTCTGGTTTCTGATATCATGTTGAATGACCACTTCACAGGAGTGTATCATGTTTTGAATTTATGTATTTCTATTTCCAACAATATATCGAAAAATAAACGTTGATTCTTCAATGTTGTGTATGTATGTATGTATATAGGTTCACAAGCAGGGTAGCTTGGTGGGGAGAGCAGTGGATCTCTCGAGGATGAACGGCTACGGAGATCTTATTACCGAACTCGAACGGTTGTTTACAATGGAAGGCCTCTTGTCCGACCCGAAACACGGGTGGCGTATTTTGTTCACCGACATCGACGGTGACTATCCGTGGAAGTAAGTTTCCTCTCATTTTTTCGATTTCTTAGGCTCAGTTTGGTACGCGGAATCTGTGCGTGGAAAAGACGAAGGAAAACAGTGTTGGTGCATCAACCAATGATACGTTAGGCTTTTGAGCGTCGTACCGCTACACCTTTTTTCCACGTCGGAATCTTTATACCAAACGGAGCCTTAAGGTATAGTATATTGGCAAAAAAAAAAGCAAAAAAAAAAAAACCACTATTTCGGGATGATGAGGAAACCGCGTATCTTGCAGAGAGTTTGTGGATCACGTTACTAAGATTCACATACACACGCAAGAAGAAGTGGAGAAGCTCGACGCCCTCGGGATTAACGGCAGTGACGACGCGAGGAGCTGTCTGGAAGAAGCGCAGCACGCGGCCGCTGACGATGCGTGCAGGTCTGCTTCTGTGGGCCCGCCCGATTCTTGTCCCATCTGAACAGTGGCGGAGCTGGAGAAACAAGGGAGTGGGGTCCAGGTAAATTGGACCCATACTTCAATTATTTTTCAATATTTTCAGCGGGGTCCATTTAGTTTCATTTTCTTTAATTTTAGTCCTAACACTAAAAGATTCAATCTAAATTACTAATAAAATTTTTTTTCTAGCCAGTGCGACTGAACGATGGATGGCCTATGAGGACGATCTCGCTATATATATATATATATATATATATATATGTGCTGCTCTTGTAATAAGTGGATTGTGCTTGTTTGGGTAGTAGGAAAGGGAAGGCTTTGTGTTCTTGCATGTGTATGTTTACGTTCTTGTATTTGTGTTACAGCCATGTTGTTGTATCACATTGCATCGTGCGTCATAGTCGTGGACTTTTTAAATCGGATGTCGATGTTATATATCACTTATTAGTATTCATGATTTTTTTATGACTAAGATATTAAGCTTATATAGTACACGTGTTGTGGATGAAACGCGATTATGCTGTTTATTCACTTATGGTATGGTGATGAAGTTCATTGGACTTTTTGTCCCCAAAAAAAATATCAACAATGGAAATGAAAGTTTTTAACTGGAATCAACTTGAGATTTCAGGGACCTATTCCCTTGGCCATGGACTTGGTAACATTAATTTGTAATGAGATTATCAAAATTTTTTAGAAAAAAACAATAAAAAGATTTTCAATTTTCCGAGGGGGGCAATATCAGGGGCATATTAGGAAATTTCAGGAAGCAAATCGTTTCAAAATCAAAACCCTCTCTGCTCTCTCCCACACAGCGGCAAACGTCGATGGCGTCTTCTTCTCAGCTCAGCTCACTTAATAAATGAAATCGAGACAAAACCTAAATTAGGTCTCAGCTCGGTTGATTTGGGGAACGAAAAAGAAAATTAAAATCACTTCAATGGCTGGAGAAGAGGGAATGAAGCCGAATCAGCCGACTGTGTCGAAGTTTGCTGTCTACTCGAACGCGGCTGTATCTGCGGCTCTCGCATCCAACCGTACACGTATCGCTTCCCCAGCGGTGCTCGTCATATTCGCGGTGCTCTCAACTTCAGCTTTCTCTCTCGTCTTCTCTGTCTACAAGTACGTGATCTCAATATCTCCTTTCTTCCTTATTTTGGTCGATGGAAATATAGTTAATTCTATTAAGAATCATGAACTTGGTTTGTCCGTCGTTTGATTTATAAATGCAGCGGAGATAGGATAATTACGACCTCCAAACTCGTAACTCAGGACACTGCTCGTAAGTGCAACATGTTATGAATTCCGATTTCTGGTTTGAAAGGAAAACCCTTCTTTTTTTTTCGTTTTCTGAACTGTGATGTTGTATTTGGTTAGGTCTGTGTTTGAAGGTGGTGCAAACCGTAGCTAGTGTTGTTTTTGTCGGGAGTTTACTTGCTTTTATCAAAGCAATATCAGAGTGGAGGACTTCAAACACTTCTAACGTAGTTGTTTCATCTCCTTCCAACGGAAAGAAGGAGATAGCACATCTCACCAGCAAACAACTGAGTCTTCTAGGGTTGAGGTCAAAGCCTGAATCGGGTTCTCTCGAAGTGTCAAAGAGGACGCCTCAGAAGCCTATAACCAGCTCACCGTCTCCATCAAGGGCACTTGTCCCCCTTCATCCTCCATTAACAGGATCGGACAAAACGGGTGGTGGGAAATCGATCGGTGGCAGTTTAATGAAATCCCCATCGAAATCGCCAGCTTCTCCTTCGATGTATCTTGTCCCCGATTCCTCCAAATCGCCGTCTTTACACGCATCTCCGGGTAGTGATCGCTCCGTGGCAACCCCGTGGTCAAGCAAGAGACGTGGTTTCAGGACGGAGGAAGATCTTGAGAAGTTCTTGGCTGATGTGGACAAGAAAATATCTGAGTCAGCAAGTAAATTGAGAACACCAACTCAGAGCACTGATGGGTTCGGTGCAACCAGTCCAAACACAACTACCGGTGTGATTGGTGGTTCTGGGACTAAAAGAATTACTCCTCTGAGGCCCGTTCAAATGTCACCCGGTTCCCAGAAATTCACCACTCCCCCTAAGAAAGGGGAATTGGATCTTCCTCCTCCAATGTCAATGGAAGAGTCGATTGAGGCTTTTGAGAGGTTGGGTATATATCCGCAGGTTGAGCAGTGGAGAGACGGGCTCAGGCAGTGGTTTTCTGATACTCTGGTTAAGCCACTTCTTAATAAGATTGAGACAAGCCACTTGAAGGTGGAGGATTGTCTTTTTCTTACTGCTTACTGAGTTCAGTTTTTTTAAACTTAATCACACAATTTTTACTTGCTTTTAATTTTTTCTTGATGAGGTGCAATCGGTTGTGCTTTTAGGTGATTGAAGCTGCCTCGAAGCTCAACATCTCTATCACAATTAGTCCCCTCGGAGGTGATGCCCCAGCTACTCAAAATATGGCTACAGCATCTTCTGTTGAGATGGTCAATGAATGGAAGCCAGCATTTGCAGTTGATGAAGAAGGGTTGCTTCACCAGCTGCGTGCTACTTTTGTTCAGGCTCTCGATGCTTCTCTGCGTAAGTGGTTATGGTAAACTTCCTTCAAATATTATTTTTCTTCCAATGATTGAATGATTACATTTCCAATTTCCTTGTAGCAAAGTTTCCAGCCAGCAATTTTCAGCAATCTCCTCAGAATGCAACCTTAATTCCTCTATTGCAAGAGGGCATTGATGCCATTACTGAATACCAGAGGCTCCATGCCTTGATGAAAGGAGAGTGGGGTAAAGGTTTACTTCCACAAAGTAGCGTCCCAGCAGAATACACCATACAGAGAGTCAGAGGTTCGTATCTTCCTAATTACTTAACATTAAGGCGATATTACTTTCTTTTCATCATGTAAATCATCAGTAATCGTTATATATTTCACAGAGCTCGCGGAAGGTACCTGTCTGAAAAACTATGAATACCTGGGAAAGTACGAGGCCCACGAAAAAACGAATAGGAAATGGAGCCTCGAGCTTCCTAGTGATTCCCATTTGCTTCTATATCTATTTTCCGCCTTCCTCGAATTCCCAAAATGGATGTTGCACATCGATCCCTCGACCTACGCCGGAGCACAGGCGAGCAAGAACCCGTTGTTCTTGGGGGTTTTGCCTCCGAAAGAGAGGTTCCCCGAGAAGTACATAGCTATCGTATGCGGCGTCCCCTCTGTGTTGCATCCCGGTGCTTGTGTGTTAGCTGTTGGGAAGCAGAGGCCACCGGTGTTTGCCTTGTACTGGGACAAGAAGCCTCAATTCTCTCTCCAGGCAAGTAAAAGTCATCTGAATAAATATGCTTGCATTTTTTCTCTTTCTCCAGACAAAATGAGGCGACGTTGATGTTTTCTTTCAAATTAGTAGCATGTGTCCGATTTTAGCTGTAATTGAATCTTGTCTTGGTTTTTTTTTTTTCACAGGGAAGAACAGCTTTATGGGATTCCATATTGCTGCTTTTTCATAAAATGAGGATGAGTTACGGTGGCTTCGTTCGTGGCTTGCACCTCGGTTCGCCGGCCTTGGCCATTCTTTCAGTTCTCGAACAAGAAACCGAAGACTGACAATAATCACTGGGTTTTTGTTATTAATTCTAGTTTTATGCTCCTGAGACAGAACATGGACTTTTGTACCCAATTAGGCAGTAGATTTGATATTAGAGACCAATTTCAAATTGCTTTCATTATTATTGTACTCGGGACTCCATTTTAAGAGGATTCAAATTTGCTTCTTTACTGTAGTGAACAATCCGTATGGGTTTTGCTTTAGCATATGGGTTTTGGGCTTTATGGGACCAATGTTTAAAGATATTTAATTATAGGAGGTAATAAAAACCACGTCCAAATTATAACATATAAATACCGGGAAAAAACAAAATGACAAACATGCAAAAGAGACGAGCAAAATTTAATCAAAGACAACACGTAAGTTTCGCCACCGCCTGTCAAGAACCCAATTCTCCGGCAGAAACAACCGACGACGGCACAATAAGAATAACTCAGAACAAACTTCGACAACAAACACAAGCACAGTTCACTTGGCACCCTTCTTTGCGGCGGCCTTGGTGACCTTGGCACCGCTGGGGTCCTTCTTCTCCACGCTCTTGATAACACCGACCGCAACGGTCTGCCTCATATCGCGGACCGCGAACCGCCCGAGCGGTGGGTACTCGGAGAAGGTCTCGACCACCATGGGCTTGGTGGGGATCATCTTGACCATGCCCGCGTCACCGTTCTTCAAGAACTTGGGCTCCTTCTCAAGCTCCTTCCCCGACCGCCGGTCAATCTTTGTCAGCAGCTCAGCAAACTTGACCGCGATGTGGGACGTGTGGCAGTCGAGCACCGGCGCGTACCCGTTCCCGATCTGACCCGGGTGGTTCATGATGATCACCTGTGAGTAGGGTTGAAAATTAATCGAGTTCTTTTGGCTTCAATTCGTGATTCGATTCGAAAACTACAATTTGAATTCAAAATATTTTCATATCGAATCCGAATCGATTTTAGGGTTCGAATGGAAATCGGATACGATCAATTTGATTTGTTGTTTGCAAGCCTACCTGCGAGGTGAAGTTGGCCGCCTCCTTTGCGGGGTCGTCCTTGGAGTTGGAGGCCACGTTACCACGCTTGAGGTCCTTGACGGCCACATTCTTCACGTTGAAGCCCACGTTGTCACCGGGGAGAGCCTCTTGCAGGGCCTCGTGGTGCATCTCCACGGACTTGACCTCGGTGGTGAGCCCCGACGGGCCGAAGGTGACCACCATGCCCGGCTTGAGGACGCCGGTCTCGACCCGGCCCACGGGGACGGTGCCGATGCCGCCGATCTTGTAGACGTCCTGAAGGGGGAGGCGGAGGGGCTTGTCCGTTGGCCTCTTTGGCTCCTGGATCTGGTCGAGGGCCTCGAGGAGTGTGGGGCCCTTGTACCAGTCGAGGTTCGTGGACCGTTCGATCATGTTGTCCCCCTCGAACCCGGAGATGGGCACGAACGGGATCTTGTCGGGGTTGTAGCCCACCTTCTTCAGGTAGGAGGACACCTCCTTCACGATCTCGTCGTACCTAGCCTTGGAGTACTTGGGCGTGGTGGCATCCATCTGTAACAAAATTATTTTAAATCACATCATTAAAGCTTGTTTGTTTCATGGATTTAACGATTTTAAATGTTGGTGTATGACATGATGATGTGTTTGGTTCGTAAATTTATATATAACATGGGTTTCCATATAACAAATCTAAACCAATTTATACGGGTTTAGATAAGCACACCCATCAGGTGGATTATTATAAACTCACTAACCAAACACGCATTTTATTTAATACCCATTTTATATAAACCTAAACAATATAAACCCTCACCTTGTTGCAGCAGCAGATCATCTGTTTGACACCGAGAGTAAAGGCAAGAAGCGCGTGCTCACGGGTCTGCCCGTCCTTGGAAATACCAGCTTCAAAACCACCGGTGGTCGAGTCAATAATGAGCACAGCACAATCAGCCTGTGAGGTGCCAGTAATCATATTCTTGATGAAGTCACGGTGCCCAGGGGCATCGATGACGGTGCAGTAGTACTTGGTGGTTTCGAACTTCCACAAGGCGATGTCGATGGTGATGCCACGCTCACGCTCTGCCTTGAGCTTGTCGAGGACCCACGCGTACTTAAAGGACCTCTTGTTCATCTCAGCTGCTTCCTTCTCAAATCTCTCGATGACACGCTTGTCGATGCCACCCAACTTGTAGATCAGGTGGCCCGTGGTCGTGGATTTCCCTGAGTCCACGTGGCCGATGACCACGATGTTGATGTGAGTCTTTTCCTTTCCCATCTTGTGTATGAGAGCAAAAACTGCAGAAACAAATCAATTAAAATTAGTAGGCAGTGAATCGCAAAGCTTACTTACATAATTCCTATGAGAGGAAGGAATGACGAAATCATGTATCAACAAGGAGAAGCAAATAGGTCACTTGAAAGGCTGACTCCGACCGGCAAATATTAATCATATCTGATCGAATCGAAAAACAATTAGGAGGCCAACAAGAACTCGTTCGGTGAGCTAAAGCGAAAAATAGTCGCGAACAAGGCGAATGATGAAGCTACACAAGAAAAAAAGTCTAATTGGCTCAATTTCACGCCAAGCTACAGATCATCGTATAATTCAACAAAAAGACGAAAGGTCTACAACCTTTGCATCAATTGCTTGCGATAACAAAATTAACAGTCACAGGCATATCCAAATGATCGTTTCAGAGGAGGAGCATGCAGCTTTAGAGATATCGAGAGGAAGGGTAGTGAAGCGTACCTTGGAGAGAACACTAGCCAACACAGAGATCTCGGCCGCTGAGATTGCAGAGTAGTCGAATGTTGAGAGAAAGAGCTCGAATCGTATTGGGCTTATATATGGAGTTTTCGCAGCGAGGAGAGTGACTAGGGTTTAGATTCACCGTTGGATCATACAATCGGACGGATAGTAATAAGCGAAGTGTTGTATGAGACTTTTGCCCGTGAAAGTGATACATGGGCTAAAAGCCCATTAGCTATCCAATTTCGGCCATCATATTTTTTCTAATCAAAAGTTCTATGAAAAATTAACAAATTTATAGGACTAAAGATCACAGATAGTATACATTCAACCATTAAGGGAAAAAAAAAAAGTACTCGAAACAAACACAAACAAATGACAAAAAAAAATGGACAAAGCATGTGATTGTGACGATAAATAATTATATTTTGGAATATTTTGTTGCCACGTCTTTATTTGTTTATTTCAACTGACAGAAAACACAAAATGAAAAAAGAATAATAATCCTGTATAAAATAGAAGTAAATTTGAAAACGAAAAGGGGTAAGTTCCAGCTGTAAATTAATACCACCAATGGCGAATTATGATAGGCGGTTGTTTTGCATTGATTGCCTTTTTGCCAACTTACGAATATAAAATGCAATCTCCATTAGTGGTATTAATTTACAGCTGGATTCCTACCTATCCTTTTCTATTGTCGTTCTTTAATTTTAAGATATAACAACATAATTAATTTTATAAATTAACGATTTTATTGCTAATTATTGAATTTTTTTTTGCCTTACCTCTTTCGGGAATTATGACAATGCCCTTACAGCTAGACGATGTGGTCCCACTCCCAAGTACAAATTGCTTATAGCCTTCTTGGGCTTATCAATAAGGCCCATATTCCACAAGCGCAACCTAATAATTAACACCGAAAGCTAGGGCAAAATCTCGCCGAGGCATCCGTCCGATTATTTGATCCGACGGTGTATATAAACCCTTATTAGTCCACTCCAACTAAAACATCATATATATTAAGCCTAGGAAAATCCACTCCTCCGATTCTATCACTTGTATCAGCATTTTGTTTCGAGAGAGCTCTCCGTATTCGATATCATTCTCCTCGAGGTATGCCTTCTCCATATCTGTAGCTTCGTGTTCGAATTAGCTGTTGTATGCATATGATTTACTTATTGAAATTGAACTTGTTTACGCAAGAGTCTGATGTATCAATTCGGATCTTTCCAGATATTTCACTGTTTGTTAACTCATGTGTAGACATGAGACGATGCGTACTTTTTCTTTTTCGTTTTTTGCAATGATTTATAACCTCGTGTTTATTCAAGATGCGGAGCTCGAGTTTCCTGATACAAAAGTGTTTCGTGCCCTAATTGTTAGATTCTGATACGGCAGATCAACAATTGCGAATTGGACCAGTCTTTCTGATGATCTCTTATTTTTTTGCTTCTCTTTGTTAATTGTTGTAGTTACATATTTGAATTTTGATCAACAGGATCTTATATATTCTACTGATGATTCATATTATACGTACGACACTGCTGTCTACTAATTTTAATCGATTTGTTTCTGCAGTTTTTGCTCTTAAAATCAAGATGGGAAAGGAAAAGACTCACATCAACATCGTGGTCATCGGCCACGTCGACTCGGGAAAGTCCACCACCACCGGCCACTTGATCTACAAGCTCGGCGGCATCGACAAGCGTGTCATCGAGAGATTCGAGAAGGAAGCTGCGGAGATGAACAAGAGGTCCTTCAAGTACGCTTGGGTCCTCGACAAGCTCAAGGCAGAGCGCGAGCGTGGCATCACCATCGACATTGCCCTGTGGAAGTTCGAAACCACAAAGTACTACTGCACCGTCATCGATGCCCCCGGGCACCGCGACTTCATCAAGAATATGATTACTGGCACCTCACAGGCTGATTGTGCTGTGCTCATCATTGACTCGACCACCGGTGGCTTCGAAGCTGGTATTTCCAAGGACGGGCAGACACGCGAGCATGCACTTCTTGCCTTTACCCTCGGTGTCAAGCAGATGATCTGCTGCTGCAACAAGGTAATGCAGCCATTCTTCTGTTCGCGGGGATAATACTCTCTAAGATAATATTTTTTGCTGGTCCTGACTCGGGGATAACATACTAAAATTAATAAATCACTAAAAGTATAAGATCATACATTTTTTATGATTTCTATAGACCCGTATAAAATATAAATAAAAAATCGCTTATAATGCTAACATATTAGCTCATGAATGATATATGAATGTTTCTTGAAATGACTCATTTGCCTTTTGTTATTTTGTTGAAATCAATTTTACATTGACTTTGATCTCTAACTTTCATTATCATTGAAAAGAAGAATCATAATACGGTTAGAGATTGAAGGATTATTCCTAATCTGGCTCATCATTTAATATTAATATACATGATTACGTAATTAAGTGAAAGTTTGAAGTTGTTTATAAATTTTTTATTTCTTTGTAATTTGATAAAATATTAATAACTCTTTTAATTAATAAATTTTTTATTGTCCCGTAAGTAGTAATTTATAAACTTTATACTGTATTCATCCCTAATTAATATTGTGATTGCAATGTGCTTCTTTAGATGGATGCCACCACGCCCAAGTACTCCAAGGCTAGGTACGACGAGATCGTGAAGGAGGTGTCCTCCTACCTGAAGAAGGTGGGCTACAACCCCGACAAGATCCCGTTCGTGCCCATCTCCGGGTTCGAGGGGGACAACATGATCGAACGGTCCACGAACCTCGACTGGTACAAGGGCCCCACACTCCTCGAGGCCCTCGACCAGATCCAGGAGCCAAAGAGGCCAACGGACAAGCCCCTCCGCCTCCCCCTTCAGGACGTCTACAAGATCGGCGGCATCGGCACCGTCCCCGTGGGCCGGGTCGAGACCGGCGTCCTCAAGCCGGGCATGGTGGTCACCTTCGGCCCGTCGGGGCTCACCACCGAGGTCAAGTCCGTGGAGATGCACCACGAGGCCCTGCAAGAGGCTCTCCCCGGTGACAACGTGGGCTTCAACGTGAAGAATGTGGCCGTCAAGGACCTCAAGCGTGGTAACGTGGCCTCCAACTCCAAGGACGACCCCGCAAAGGAGGCGGCCAACTTCACCTCGCAGGTAGGCTTGCAAACAACAAATCAAATTGATCGTATCCGATTTCCATTCGAACCCTAAAATCGATTCGGATTCGATATGAAAATATTTTGAATTCAAATTGTAGTTTTCGAATCGAATCACGAATTGAAGCCAAAAGAACTCGATTAATTTTCAACCCTACTCACAGGTGATCATCATGAACCACCCGGGTCAGATCGGGAACGGGTACGCGCCGGTGCTCGACTGCCACACGTCCCACATCGCGGTCAAGTTTGCTGAGCTGCTGACAAAGATTGACCGGCGGTCGGGGAAGGAGCTTGAGAAGGAGCCCAAGTTCTTGAAGAACGGTGACGCGGGCATGGTCAAGATGATCCCCACCAAGCCCATGGTGGTCGAGACCTTCTCCGAGTACCCACCGCTCGGGCGGTTCGCGGTCCGCGATATGAGGCAGACCGTTGCGGTCGGTGTTATCAAGAGCGTGGAGAAGAAGGACCCCAGCGGTGCCAAGGTCACCAAGGCCGCCGCAAAGAAGGGTGCCAAGTGAGTTCTCTCTCTTGATTTGTTGCGGTTCTGTACTTGTTATTCTGTTTGGATTATTATTTAATGATGATTTTGGACTCTACTTGTTTTTGTTTTGGATGAGTTTGTAACATCGGCTCTTTTGACTGCGTTTGTGTTCTGGTAATGAAAGATTGTCTTAGAAACCTCGTCAGATTAGATGATTTTCCTATATAATTCAGATTTTGCCCAAATGGCAACAGAATTCGACGTTAAAGGTGATTGCGAATTCGATTGCATTTAGTCGATTGAGATGTTTACTGTCACTCAAAATAGTACATACATTACAGATCAAGAGTATTGATTTGGTCCGTTGAAAGCCAAATTGTCCCACATAATCAATGTGGATTCACCTTGTGACTAACGTGGTAGCTGTGGAAAAAAAAATAAAAAATAAACACAGTTATTTACCTCTTATTTTTTAAATTTATTTTTTTAAACCAATTCTCAAATTCTACCTAATAAATCATTAAAATTCAACCTTAAACTTCAAAAATCTAGATGATCCCGTTAACTTGCCACACCAACAGTTAAAAAAAATATATTCAACCTTGCACTTTTATTTTATACACAAGAAACTCTCAGCTGATGAGACATTCTCCGGCGTTCTCCGCATCCTCGGAATCACGCTCATCTCCTTCTGAGAACCCCATAACATAGTCCATTACTTCCTCGTCACCGCTCTCGGGATCTTGCTGCGTCGTAAGAACCCCTTCGTTTTCGTTCCATTGCATAAACGCCGCTGTTTGCCTCCTGTTGAGCCGCAAAATCCGCATGATCACGTCGGGAGTCAACCGCTGCTCCGGGGTTTGTCCATTCGATTCGATTATCTGCTTTTTTTTTTTTAATAGATCAATGGAGCAAGCAAATATTCAGAGACAATTATCATCATAGTCTCATCATTTATAAACCCGAGTGCTTAAACATTCTTTTCGCCCTTTTAAGTTAAAAGGGGTGACACTTTCAGGACACCCAGCTTACGGGGGTTGCAATGTTAGGACACTACTTTTCAAAATCGGAGCAATCTAAGGACAATCAGCTCCAACTGGATGCCACGTCGCGTCTTCTGATGACGTGGCACTCCAATTGGAAGCCAATTTTGCGCCATGTCATACATAAGAGAGGTGTTGTGACGTTCAGTTGGACAACCACATCATACAAAAGAGGTTAGTGTACCGCCCTTACATTACTTCAATTTTGAAAGACAGTGTCCTAAGATTGCAGCCTGTTAAGTTGAGTGTTCCCGAAAGTGTCACTCTCTTACCTTACTGTGGACGAAAAAAAATAATTAACCCCAAACTACATGCGGGGTTTTCAACAGAAACGACTAACATTGCTCAAGGGTAAGGTGAACCACAAGGACATTGTTATTGGACAGAAACCACTAATATCAAAACGATTTCGATTTAACAAGCAAATTTTTGTACCTCATTGAAGTTTTCGGGCAGCGGTTTCACGGCACGCGAAGACGGCCCCCAAATCTTCACGTTCTTTTCAATCCCGCAAGTCGCCAGCACGGGAACGGTGGGGTGCGGTTCGAGCTGGTTCACAATGTTTCGATCCCCAAACATCATTCGAACGAGTTTCCCATCTCTCTTCCTCCACATAAAGACATGCCCGCAATCGGATCCGCTTAGGACATACTCATCGTTAGGACCGAAAAAGTTGACACCTTTCACCGTCTGCGAATTCCTATGACCCCTATAAGCTTTCGGATCTCCCGCAACTCCCCGGGACCCGACGGGCCGCGGTGAGAGCGGGCTCGGGCCCAGTGACATGCCCCTTTCGAACAGATAGACGAGCTCCTCGCTGTAGGAGACGAGCAGCTCGCTCGAGCCCGAGTAGGCCAGCGCGGTGATGTGGGCATCGTGGGTCCCGATGAGGTGGTTGGGGCAAAAAGTGGATACTGGGGTTCCTTCTTTGGCGGACGCGTTCAAGTGGCAATGCCTGATGTCGTACACGCGGGCGTACACGTCAGCGCCGCCCACCGCGAAGTAATTCGGGTTTCTTCCGTCGATGGCGATGGAGTTCAGGGCGACTTTTGGGTACCCGTCTTTGGTGTATGAGGGGCAGTAGATGAGCTTCGTGGCCATATTCGTACGAAGATCATACTGCAAAAAAAGGAGAAAGAACAAAACATAAAGATAGGATCAATAAGGTAAATAGACCTGTCAACGACGATTTTTTATCTGTAAAATGGCTATTATACTTTGGGCCATATTGAAATAGATATATTAAATGGAAAGCAAGTAAGGGTGGGGTGGTTTGTAATCCAGTGGACACTGGTTGGTAGTCAGTCACCTAAATAATAAGTGTAGGTCCCGTGCTATATATAAAAGGTCCATATAGCACGGGACCCCAATACTGTATAGCATGGGACCCATGCTATATAAGGGGTTTCTGAACTCAAGGGACCCCTTAACACGTGCTACATAAGGAGTACCCTCTTATTCAGAGGACCCCTTATCCTGACGATTTTATCATGGAAAATTACGAAAATACCCTTAAAATTGGATTGACTTAAAAAATTGGTCAACAATGCTAATTTTTAAAAGTTGACTGAGTCAAAGTCCATATTTTAAAACAACCCCAATATAGATAGATAAATTCTTTAAGGGTGTGTTTGGTTTGTGGAAATTAATAGGGAAAAGAAAATGAAATGGAAAAGGAAAATTAGTTTTTATGTTTGGTTGATTAAAGAAATAGATAAGGAAAAGAAAAGAAAAGAAAATATAGCTTAAGTTTACATTTAAAACTAAGGAAAACTAGTTTCTTCACCAAATGGTGAGGAAAACGAAAGAAAAACTTATGAAAACCATTTTCTCTCTAATTTTCTTTTCCACACTAATTTCCTTAAACCAAACACAGCCTAACAGTTGCAAGAAAAAGAAGGTCACGTGTTGAACGAAGCCATCCTCGCCGCAGCTGTAGAATATGTAAGGACTCCCGGGCTCCACCGCGAGGCGGTGGACGCGGCCTCGGTGAATGGACAGTTTCTTCGTCTCCACCGAGCCACCGTCACACAACCGACCGACCCTGACCTGCAATTTTGTCTCGATTTCACCGCACAACACAGCCCGTGTACTCAAAAGCACAATATAAAATCTACGGGGAAAAAAAAAATACCTGACAATCGGCGGATGCGGTAATTATTACACGGTCGTCGGTGAAAGGCATGAACTTTGCTTGGAATATGTTGTCTAAATGACCGGAGGGATAAGAAAGCTTCGATTTTTCGGCTGCCCAGTCCCAAATTATTACCTGCCTATCATCGGAGCCCGATACGAGGATTTCGCCCGAGGAGTTGAACTCCACCGTGTTGACGCAGCCGTCGTGGCCGTTAAGCGTTGCGTACAAATCGATCTTCTCCACTAGGGCCTGTAAGAAAAATTTGCCACCTCAGCAATGGCTAAAAGCTTAATCAACAAGAAGCCCAAAATCAACGCATCATCAAGGGAAATCAGAGCAGCAATTAGAGCAACATATTTCAGCAAAATCGACCTGAGAAGCGTAGAGGCGGCGAGAGAAAGCTCTGGGCTGGTGAAAACCCATCGCCCTCTTCCAATACTCGGACATCAAAGAAGGCCTTTTTTCGTCATTTCCTTTCTCGAACTGCATATCTCATGCACGAACGCGAAGCTGTCGATGGTGATGATTTGGGTTTCAAGGATCGGAAGCTTACCCTGCGTAAGATAAGAGATTGGGGTTTTTTTTTTACACTTGATGCTATCGTACGCCGCGGAGCTGGCGCACACAGTGACAAGTCGGCGAAGATGCGCGAGCAGGCACCAGCATCATCGTGAATATTACAACCTCGTCCTCGTGGGGCACATCGAAATAAAGCGAATTTTAAAAATGAATTTTTTCTTTAACAGGGAAAAGGACTTCTCTTTTTTTGGAAAAAAGATTGAATCTTTAACACTACGATGCGTACAATAAAGCCGGCCTTCATTCTTTTTCTCCATCTTGTTCAGCAAATCCTTTACTGGGGATAACTTTTTTAGTCCCCAATGTTTGTCGTTTGATAATTTTGGTTCTCCATAATTCGATTTACTATATTTAATCCAATGTAGTGTGATATGGAATAATCTTAATCCCTCGATTAATTTTTCGATAATTTAAATGAAATTAATCTGTAAACGCAGTGCTGCCGAGTAAGTGAGAGTATTTATTTCAGGATAAAACAACATTTGGTTCTAGCTGTTTACATGTCCGACAAATTTTGGCCAAATTTAGAATATTTCGGATAAATCGATAAATATTTAGAACTAAAATGTGTCAACTCGAAATATCAAAACTAAAATTGATCAATGAATAAACATCGAGCCTAAAAGTGGCTTTATCCCTCATTTAACTGTTATTATAAAAACACGCAATTGCTGATTTTGATATTAAAACCGAGTTTTCGTTACAAATGCAGCAAACAGTTCATAAGCTTTCGACGGCACACAGTCTCGAGTAAATAAACATCAACAGCTTCAGTTCTTAAAACCCTAATTTCATCTCTGCGATTTCTTCCAGAACCTTCTCAGCACGTTAGCGCCGTTCTTCTTCTTCATCAAATCCTCATCGATTTCGTCTCCGTAAGGCGAGCCCGAACCCATATTCTTCATCCTGGGACTGCTGTAATGACTATCCATCGAACCCGTCCTCTCCACTAGCTGCCGCTGCCCGTTATTACCACCGCCGCCCGCCGACATCATCGCGGCGGCAGCCTCCGCAGCTTTCCTCCACTGATCGGACTGAACTCTGATCCTCCGCATCTCCGCCTCCATCTCCGAGTTCGTTGACTGCACGGAATCCAACTGCTCGGTGATCCTCGCAACTTTTCGGTTGCTTCTATCGATTTCCTCCGTCAAGTAGCCGACTTTCATTAGGGCTTCTCTCTCCGAAGCCCTTACGGATTCGATTTCCCCCTTTTCGGGATCGGTGCTTCTCGTTTCTTCGATCAGGGATTTCAGGGTTTCGTTTTCTTTCGCAATGTTTTGAAATTCGTGCTCTTTTTCTGCTAAAAGGGCTTTGAGATTGTTGAGCTCTTCTTCTCCGTGGCTCGAGAGGGTGTTATCAAGTTTCTTTGTTAGGCCCTCGTTTTCCTCGGAGATGCATTGAAGCTCCGTTTCTTTGTCCAAAAGTTTGGCCTTTAGCTCTTCGATTGTGTCTTTCTGTGCCCGTAATTCAGCTTCGAGGTTTGTTTCCTCTTCGTCTGCTGCTTCTGTTGTCTCCTTCGTTTCGAGAATCTCAGCTGCTTCTCGAGCAGATCCCAACCGTTGAGCTTCGAATTCCCCCGAACCAATTTCAGTTTCTGCAGATTCGATCTCAGATTTAGAGGCAGCTTCGATTCGATTATTTCTGATCTGGGACTTAAGTTCACCCACGAGTTCTTCCAAGGAATCAACGCGGGCCCTCGATTTTTTCAGGTCAGCAGCCACATCTAGGCCAAGAACGTCCATCATTTTCTTGGCATTTTCGAGCTGCATCAGCGTTTCTCTTACCATTTCTTGGGCCCGAGCTTCGGATTCTTCGCTTTGTTTCAGCTGATTTTTCATTTCTTCAACGAGCAGCTGAGTCTCCGATAAGCTCTGTTTCGCTTGAGTAAGCTCAGCTTGGGATTTTTCGTAGCTCTGTTTTCTCTCTTCCAGTGCAGAATTTTCTTGGACAGCTTCGGGTTCTAATTTCACTGCTTTGCTCTGTTCTTGACCGAGAACTGCATCGTTGGAACTTAAATTGTCTGAAATTTTTCCCTGCAGCTCATCGATCTTCGAAGACAAGGCTGAGATTTGTTTGTTTGCCACCTCAGCTTCCTCTTCGGCTATCTTCTTTGATGCCTCGGTGGCAAGTAACTGATCTTTTACGGTGCTGAGATCGTTTTCTAGCTGCGAAACCTGAGACTCTAATTCGGTTACTCTGCTCCGGTGCTTTTTCTGTCATCGAAATTTCAGATATCAACATAAACAACAAAACCCCAAGTTCTTACACTTAATAAACCCAATCACAAAAGCAGAGAAGCAATGAAGTTTCAATTTTTATCAAGTACTCTGCTCCTCCGATGCTTTTTCTGTCAAATTTCACATAGCAACATTACAACAAAATCCCAAGTTCTTAAACTTTGTGAACCCAATCACAAACGCAGACAAGCAATAAAGTTTCGATTTTTATCAAGTACTCTGCTCCTCCGATGGTTTTTCTGTCATAAATTTCACATAGCAACATAGCAACAAGATCCCAAGTTCTTACACTTTCTAAATCAGAGCACAAAAGCAGAGAAGCAATAAAGTTTCAATTTTTATCAAGCACTCAAATCCCAAGTTCTTACACTTTCTAAATCCAAGCACAAAAGCAGAGAAGCAATAAAGTTTCAATTTTATGAAGTATAGTACCTCAGAGGCTGATGAGCTTCTTGGAGACCTGTGCTCCGATGCTTTAGGGCTCTGCTCCTTTGGTGGCTTAGCCGCGAGGTTCAGCGAAGAAGCCGTGTGCTCGAAGTATCGCGGGCCCGTCTTGAGCTGGCGAGTGACTCGAGGAGAAACTTTCTGGGATCCTTCAGAAGAAGAAGCAGCACCTTGAGGAGAATTCTTCTGCTGTGCACTAGAGGAACTGTTCCTGAAAAGATTCCCAGTAACTATTCAGCTCCCATTTGAGCATTTTTCACACATTAAGCCAAAGATGTAGTTTTTATATAAAAAAAAATGGAAAATTTACGCAGAAAAGGATTAAAAAAATCACCTTGATTTAGGGGTCTGCATCTTTCTTCAACTGTATGTATGGCCGCAGAAGTAAATTAACACCTACTTAAATGAGAGGCCTGCAATTTGCTGCCAAGTTTCAGCTGAGAAGCATACATTGAATACATTCACGCAGGGAAGATAAGCAAGAAGATGGGCAAATGCCTAATTTTATCATCTCATGGTGCCTTTGCCTATAAATATCTCACAGCAAAATGGACTCAAGATGTCAAGAAAAGCTATAAATATTGTCACGAGGGAGGTAATTAAAGGTGCTATAAATGAGGAGACCGGTGATAAAGGTAGCAGCACATGAAATGAGTGGGGGACATAGAATAATAACAGCATTGCCCTGATATCGAGGGCAATTTGTTTATACAACATCATTGAAGCTGATATTTATGATGCAAGAAACGATTTTTACTTGAGATTAAGATGCCAAGCAACAGTCACAAAAGCTAAAAACTATTGTGAAATTGAAGGAAAAAAAGAGAGCAATTAAATGGAGAAAAAAAGGAAAGTAACTGAAAAGTGATAATCAGAGCTTTTGTGAAATTGGATCTTTTCTTTCTCAACAAAGCCTGTAAAGTAGCTGCCTGCGTTCAATAGCTATCAACAAGGCTGTCAATTGGGAACAACAGAAAAGGGTTAAAAGCGAAAAGAAATTTAGAAATGGGGGGTGCTGAAGAGAAGCAAAAACCTGGGCAAGATTAAGAATAATTGCTCGAAAATTGAAAATGAAGTTCAAAATGCATCGGCTCCCACTTCAGAGAACCATAGAAAGATCAGTTTTTTTTTTTTCTGAATCACTTCACAGTCACCAAGGAGAATGACGAAGAAACCGAAAAAGGGTACCTTGTGTTGTGTTTTCAAATGCTGCTACTACTAGTCCAAGAAAATAAAGACAAAAGGAAAAAAAAAACTCGAAATAGACTTTCTTTTCCGAGCGGGGTGAAATCTTCACGGCGTTGCAAGCAAGAACTTAAGCCATTGAAGCGAAGAGATAATAAGCAGCCAATGGTGGCTAGCAATTTCTCTGTTTTCGAGGTAACCACTATTTTTTCATGAAGACTTTGTAGAGTGGCCTGATTTTTTCAAACGGTGTGTAATAATAATAATGTAAAGAAGACAAAAAACTATCATGGATGTAAAGAGAGAGAGACTTCACCTTCTGAGAGTTGTCGTTTTACCGCAGCAGCTGTCTATTGTATGTAGGGTAGGTCACTGAATTTAAATGATTCTCACGGTCTTTTTATGTGATTAATTCGTGGTTTATATATATATATATATATTATATATATATAAAACTAAAAGCAAATTATCAGGAAGATGACAATATTACAAAATGGACCAAAAAACACTTTGGAATGGAGAAAAGATAATTTCTTTTATATACATACAAATAATTTACTTTAAAAAATTATCGGAGCCCACACCCCACGAAATTCGTTCACATGGGCACGGCGGCTTGCGATTTTTAAGCTGCGGCGAATTCAAGTTTAGGTCACTTTCATGTCTATATAACTTTTAGAATAATTGTATCGTTCAATCGATAAATGGATATTCTTAATATATATACTAGGGAATTGCTAGTTCATCTTCTAGTGGCCACTCTATAAATTAGCCAATTGTACCTGTGTAAAAAAACACACACAACAACAAGATTATGTATCTTTCATATTTCACCAAAATGAATATTATTTCTCGTGATATAGGAAACATTCGGAGAACATATGTTTTTCTGTTTTCTGTGTTCTTCGTCAGCTAGTAGTTGAAGTAAACATATTCTCTAGTGTCGAGCATATGATATTTTTGTGTTTGAGATCATAGAGACTGTGAATTTCGTAATTAGGTCAAACGATATATAAACACCTATACAATTCCGTCGTTGGATTATGTAATTGTCGAATAAGATATTTAGAACAAATTTTTTTTTTATAATAAAGAAAAACAATAAGAATCTCGGTTGTATGGATGTGTTGCAGAAAAGCTAATTGATCTTCGCAATTTGAGGAGATTTTAGACCATTACTATTCTTTTTTTGTCAATTTCTATTAACAACATATTACAACGTGTTTTTCTAATTTATTAGAGAGAAATAGGATATGAGATTCGCAACAATGCTTTGACTTTCTATAGCGGGAATAGAAATAAACAAAATCTCCCGATATTATTACAAGTAATCACAAGTCAAAAAGTCTTATTATAATAATTTCAAGTAATCTTGTTATAATAATCCTTGAGACAACTTTAGTAAAATATAGGAAATTTTTTAAAATTAGATCCCAAAGTATGAATACTTTGGTTTTTGGGTCACTATATTTGATAATTGCATAAGTAAGTTACTAACTTTGTATGTGAAAACAATTTTGGGTCATATTTTCAATTTTAGGTCACTAACTATATATTTTTCGATTTGGGTCACTAAGTATACATGTTTTAATTTTGGGTCATTCATTTGGTAACTGACTTTGTAAACATAGTGATTCAAAATTGAAACATGTATACTTAGTGACCCAAAATAAAAAATATATATTTAATGACCTAAAATTGAGAAAAATGACAAAAAATTGTTTTCACATACAAAGTTAGTGACCAACTTTTGCAATTATCAAACATAGTGACCCAAAACCGAAAACATGTACACTTAGTGACCTAATTTTATAATTTTCCCTAAAATATAAGAGTGGCCTTATCTTCAAAAAAACCCTAATTCCTTGTTTCTCACTAAAGATAGAACTATAAAAGAACCACAAAACATTAGTTTACTAAGATTTAAGAAAAAAAATGACGCATACAGTCTCATGTCTCATAATAATAACACTATCAGGCAATATTCTCTTACAGGCATTTGGCAACTCATCAGTTGATAGCGTATGCTTCATTGCAAACAGAGTCTATGTTCGCATAATCAACAATCTTCCCCCGAATTCACCGACGTTGACGGCCCACTGCAAAGATAAAGGCCACGATCTTGGACTGAAAACGATCCCTTTGAATAGAGATTATTGGTTCACTTTTTGGTAAGAGCCTTTACTTTTGTCACCTTTATTGGGGTTCAAAAAATAGGGTTTTTGATGCGTATAATGAAAATTTGAGAGCTCATGAATGTGGTTCCAAGTGTTATTGGGAGGCTAGAGGAGATGGGATTTACCTTGGTAACCAAGAAAAAATATGATTGGGAGTAGTATTATATATTTCTTTCATTAATTACTAATAGATGACGTGGCCGCACGTTGTGCGGTTTTATGTGTAATTGTACCCCGAAATTGAATGAGAACAAACATATAGATATAGATATTCGCAAAGTAGGACGATGCTATGTTAGATATGCGTACATTGTAATAAAATAATGTTTACTTAGTGTTAAGTTTTTGTCATCGGGGTCAGCACACATGCGTTGAATGTAGGAGGGGTGACAACTGCATAAGTTTGATGGAGTTTCTTTCTAAAACTAATTGGTGATAGGAAGAGTGATCCATCAAGCTTATATACCGGTTAATTTTTCTCGTCGTGATCAATTTGGCCACATGTGATATTCTTTACACTTAGTGTTATAGTTGTTGGACATAACTCTATTACGATATATATCAGTCCAAAAATTCGAGATTTTAAATCAATATTTGTATTTCTTGAAAAGATTTAGCTCTTGATAACGCTACATAAAGCTGTCCACAAGAGGATGCATGTTCATTCATATAGATTCCAACAAAATTAATGTCTTTCCTTATGTTTTATTAATTGTCGCCACAAAACAGAGTTCGAACCTGGAATTTTTCTTTTGAAATGGGCAGATGAAAAATTATTTTGCGGTAATTCTAAGGCTATACATGTAATAAACAAAGGCCTTCGGACGTGTGTTCTAACTGAAATTTCAGTATAAGCTACATTATTCTTAAAAGTCTCTAAATATAAGGCATGTCTTGCTACTTTTTATTTCCGTTATTATAATAAAAAAGAAACAGAATCGTGTCAAATATGTGCGTTATACTATTATTTATAATTTTTAGTTAATTATGATATATTATATTGCATTATTATAACAAAAATTAAAGAAGAAAAAAACAGAAAATAAAACATGATCGTGCCACTTGGCAGCTTTAAAATACCATATGATATATATAGACATACGTATTGCATTATTGAAAAAACAAAATCCTGGCAACCTGGAAATACAGGTATCACACACAAACAATTAGTGTAATCAATAACCTGCAAACCATCATAGACCACATTCTCACTTTTATAATAGTAATAGAAATATATAATATTATATTCTACGAGTTATTTAAAACATTTAATATATAAAATTATATTTTAATATTAATTTTGGATTATTATAAATTATTTAAAAAAATAAATGTTGAGGATATAATTTGAATAAATAAATGATATAGTCTGAAGGGTAAAATGCATTTTACCATAATTGTAAAATTAAAAAAAATAATTTAGCATTTAAAAATTAGGGTTTGGGCTGCAATCATTAAATCCATAAATTCTTGGTCCATTAAGTCGAAGCCCATTTTAACGGTATTGAAAATCTAACAAACACAACAAAGGTCAAACAACAGCCAAGCACACATTCATTCTAGATTTATTAATTGTCATTAGTTCCAAAATCCCCAAACCCGACCCGAACAGCTCCAACCCAATCCATTCGGATTATAAAATTAAAAGTCACCTCACTATTCTGTTTCTCTATCTCCTCACTCGATTCTCTGTTGCTGTTGTCGGTCTTTGTGGTTCTCGTTCTCTCTGTATCTATTTCGGTGTTCGACGGCGCAGATTCAGACGTATACGCTGTAAGCATTCGTCACCTTCTTTTCCTCGATCATGTTATCCACTGGTGGACTCGGTTTATTTGAACTCAATTATTTGATTTGGATTCCTAGTCCGTAGATTTTTTTTTTAATTTTCCAATTTTAATCTTATTTTCAATCTGGTTGAGTCTTGCGCTTGTCAGTAGGAACTAATTCCGAGATTTGGAACACTGAGTTTTGTTTTTTTGATTGAATGTGAAGAATGCTCTTTTTCCTTTCATCATTCTTATTGTTATATCGACGTCTTGATTGATTGATCAGTATTGTGGTCTTTCTAATTGATTTGTTAATTGGTTTATTATTCAGATTTAATGAAAGCCATTTCAAAATATATTAGTGAAAATGAGTGCATTTAAATCAGTATTGGTGTACGAGTTTGAGCGAGAGGGTTTAGAAGGGTTGACCTTCGATTGAGCTGGTTACTTTTATTACTAAATCCTAGAGTTTTGTCTGGTTAATTGTATCCATTAGTGTTTTCTACATTTTATTATGTACCATGCATTTCGTGTTGATGGAGGGTAATAATTATTGTGCTTGGGATAGGGACTTCACCCGTGTAGCTTAAGTGTAAGATATTCTAAATTTTCCATTGCTTGAATGATCATTCATGTGATTTCTTCTTTTCTTTTCAATTATGATCATCATATGCTATTTTTTTCAAAGGCGACAATGAGCAACCAAGGAGAACGGATTTGTCCACTTTGCACTGAGGAGATGGATTTAACTGATCGGCAGTTGAAGCCTTGCAAGTGCGGATATGAGGTCCGTTATTGCTTTACATTGTTACCTTTGTGCTTGTTTATCCTGAATATTAAAGTGTGGAAAGGATGAAATAATTTGCATGATTTTTAATTTACTTTTCTCCTTAGATTGTGCATTTTTGTATGTAATATTTCCCGTATCTAATAGGTTTTGTTGATAGCTCGTCTTCTTGTTCATAAGTAATAATAAAGCTCCAAATTACACCGCAACATCTTCTGAGAGCCATACAGAAGTGGCTTTGTGTCTGCAATAATAAAAAATAGCTACTACGCTTGTCAATCGTTTCACCATCTATGGAAAATACATTTTCACATAATATTTATTGCGTATAACTATTTCCTCAGTTTCCAACCTGTGACTCATTCTGTATTCCGCAGATTTGTGTATGGTGCTGGCATCAAATTATGGATATGGCAGAGAAAAATGAGACAGAAGGGCGCTGTCCGGCTTGTCGAACGCCTTACAACAAAGAAAAGATCGTTGGAACTGCGGCTGATTGTGAAAGGTAAGTTTTTTTCATATTGATGCTTTCTTCTGGTGGTAAAAAAAAATTACTATAATAGGTCTGCCAGAAAAGTGACATAGTGTGTGTGCTTTGATCACCATGACAGGCTTGTTTCAGAGACAAACGTGGAGAAAAGGGCAAAGTCACAGAAGGGGAAGAGCAAGACTGAAGGAAGAAAGAAGCTGGCAAGCATGCGAATTATCCAAAGGCATATTGCTTACGTTATCGGCATGACGCTTAATTTGGCTGATGAGGATGTAAAATTTCTTACCCGATATTTTGCTGACATTTACCTTCTTATCTCTTCTGCTGTCTTAAATTAGGTGATTGTTTTGCAGCTGCTTCAGCAGAGAGAGTATTTTGGTCAATATGGAAAGGTTCTCAAAGTATCTCTCTCACGCACAGCAGCTGGTGCAGTACAACAATTTCCAAATAGTACCTGTAGCGTGTAAGTTAACATGTTAAGGAAATGCTGTATTGTCATTAGTCTATTGCTTGTTTTTATGTTTTCTGGAAAATTTATGGAGCTTGCTAGCTTCCACTATATCAATCAGTATACTCTCAGTCGCTATTTATGGGCGCCGAATGATATCAACTACTGGAAATAATTCCCTAAACGAGCTATGAATGTGCTATTAAATAACATTTGTTATCTATCATTCTCCTCTCGAACAAGTAAGATGTTGATTGCCTGATCTGCGTGTAATTTACGTTCAAGAGCATCTCGCTTGTATGAGCAGTGAGTGGCGCCTAATATTTCATTTTGTTTTTATTCAAGTGATATATTTTATTCGATCAAATAATCAATCATTATGCATTTGCAGTTGTTTGAACATTTTTTATCTTTGTTTGGATTTTCTTCTTGTGCTTAGGTATGTCACATATTCAAATGGAGACGAAGCGCTACGCTGTATCCAGTCGGTACATGGGTTTGTGTTGGATGGGAAAGCTTTGAAGTGAGTGGGCATCCCGTGTATTGTTCATTTTTATAATCTCAGATAGTCATTGGGAATCCATTTGGTGCAGGGCTTGCTTTGGGACTACCAAATATTGTCATGCATGGCTGAGAAATGCGGTATGACTGTTACACCTTTCTGAAACCAACTTTTGAACTAAATCGTAGAACGGTTGTTAGATTATTTAAATTGCATCTGCTCAAATACACACAACATTTTGCTTCCTGCGAATTTTTTAGCCCAATAATGGAGTTAATTTTCTTCAGCCTTGCAGCAACCCAGATTGTGTATATTTACATGAGGTTGCTTCACAAGAAGATAGTTTTACAAAAGATGAAACAATGTCAGATTACATAAGGTACTTATACGTTCTTTCCTCTGGATGTATCTACCTCAAGATGCATTCACTTATTTATTCTACTTTCGCAATGATGTATTGAGTATTTGAGTTATTTATCCTTTTTTTTCATGTCATTTTTTTATTTGCTCAATTACCTTAAGTGATGCCAATGCTAAAAACTAACTAAATAGTATGGCAATTTTCTCCTTTGGGGGAAAAAGTTTGGACTTAAATAAGTGGAGAGTGTGACATTGTTCTAATTAACTGTTTGTTTATATGGGGGATTGAAAGCAGAACACATGGCCTTGTGTGCCGCAATTGCCAGGTGATGATTGCATGGAAGTAAATCCCACTAACTAATATGGTTCTAATTGGACTTGTTGAACCAACCAAATTATGCCACTGACTAAAATAATCAGTATGATCTCATGCAGTTCTGTTATGATATGCTTTATGGGATTCCTGTGATATTTCTTGTGGTTCTAATTGAACTTACATAATGGTTGCAAAGGGATAAACTTCAGCAAAATACAAGTTCCGCGAACTCGGGTCAACGTCGTTCAGGAAATGTATTACCTGCACCAGCAGATGTGTGCTGTATCACTGACACTGGCTCCATGTCTTCTGGAATACCTCCAGCTAAAACCGATGTATGTACAAATGCAAAATTCTCATGTGTCTTGCTCTTGCCTCATGAGTCACTTGTCCCTGTTTCATCAATGCTCGTTCATCTCAGTTTTTAGTTTGATTTCTGTTAGAACTTCACATCGGATGTTACATTGAGCTATTCAAGGGCTATTCATATTAGTTTTTGACGTTGGCCTTGGTGATGGACAATTACGCCATATACTATTATGAAAGTGATAGCCACTTGAATATTTTATTTTTTCTTGTTAATATTGTTCTTGGTATATTTTCAGCATAACCCAGCTATTGGTGCTCGAGTATCTCCACCAATTAGTTGTGGTAGATCTGCTGCTTTACCCGCAAGGGCTTCATGGTATGTATGTAGACCTCTGGTATATGTTATTTTTGTTTTATTCAAACTTCTAATAATGTCTTGTTCTTGTCTTGCCTAGGGGAACTCGTGCTTCTAATAATCAGCATTTTCCGACAAGTAGCCCCTTTTCAGATGAACCACCCAAAACAAAACCTGATACCGCTTATATTCTAGTGACATCTTCTAATACAGTTGCAAGCCTGAGTCAGCAGCCCTCGTTGCATCATGCTTCTGGAGAAAAGTTGGTTCTTGAGAATGATTGCAACGATCCTCTAGCTAGCAGTAAGGAAGAAACACTGGAACAAGAATCGAAAACAGCTATATGGAATGATGCTTCCGATAGTTCCTGTGCATCATGGATTCCTGCAACATCCTTATTGAGTGGGCAACCACGTGCTAAATTTTCGAGCATGCAACTCCCCAATAATGATGAAATTGCTGATACTTCATTAAATTCCGATAAAGCTGGTTTTGATTCTTGTGATACCGCTGATGAAAATGTCAAAAAATTGTGCTCCGATATATCAGCAATGAGGATGAATGAAAACCAGCATGAAGAAAATGGGGAATCGGTGTGTATGCATACATCTGGTGAATATGGAAATATAGTTGAGTTGCTCGATTCCCCTGCTGTTGGATCTGATTTTATAAGTCTACGGGCTCAGGCTGTCCTAGATGATTTGTGGGATGTAGAAGAGGATTTACCATCTCCTGAAAGTCAAAGAGTTAGCGATCCCGGGGTTAACAGTATGCCCAAATTTTCCAATGTGTTTCATTTGTCTGGGCATCCAAAAATTAATTCTTCTCATAGTAATGATGATGATTTGATCAGTGAGGATTTGTACAGAAAGGTTGTAGGTAGAGATAGTGGCTTTATGTATACACCTTCTAATTGCCCGAGTAGAAATCAAGATCACATGTCAAATATGAATGGTGCAGTGGTAAATAAAGTTAGATGTTTCAATTTGTTTCCTACCAAAGACCAAAAGTCTCCGCCAGGAAGTTATGATGGTGAAATGTCTTTTAGTGGGGCTTCCAACAGAGGAGAGAGCAGGATAAGATCGAAAATCTTTGATGTGTGGAATGAATCTAACGTTGATGAATTTTTCGGTGAATTGGCTAATCAACTAGGGTTTTCTAGAGCACCAGGTCCTCCACCGCGAATCCCAAATAGCAACCAATCAAGGTTTCTGTTTGCAAGAGAGGAGGAATCGGTTAGCCAAGGGTCTTCAGCATTTGGACAATCGGATGATTACTTGGGAAAAGTCTCTATGAAAGAGCCTTTTGGCTTTGATTTCTTGAGTAACAACAGCTTTCCTGTTGACGCTCGCAAGGATTCATCTTTTACTGACTGCTCAGACTCAGATACTTTTGTCGGCAGTAGTCACTCTAAAACACCTTCCAGTAAACTATCTGGTGAGTAACAACTGATTCAGGTTCCATTGGCAAAATTCGTATACTTATAGATCAATCTTATTTACTGTCTGTTGAATGCATAGATGGATGTTCGTGTTCAGTCATATTCGTGATGGAATATGCTTGTAATTGTAGGTTATCTTGTGCTATTTTGTTGGAAGCTTGTTTATCTGTCATACTTTTTAGGGTAAGCACTTAATGGCGGGTTGATCGAATTAGAAGTTAGCGATCTAAATAGTCAATAGACCCCGGGATGATTAATAGGAACTATTACTCTTTATATTTCCAGTAATCGGTTAATATGATTCATCTTCCCTCCGACAGGGAGAGAAAAAGGCGGGCAAATTAATTTCCCGTATGCATCCTGCATGATCTATAGTTCTTTTCGCTGTGTCTTTGCCCTTTCCAGTTCTCGTTTCGGCTCCGTCTCATGATTTTCTTGTCAATGCCCTGCTTAAACAGTTCCTAGGTTGCCTACAGCTGCTCCCCCTGGATTTTCGGTTCCTAGCACTCGGTCTCCACCACCACCACCACCTGGTTTTGCTTACCATGAAAGGACTGAGCAGCTTTTGAACAACAACATTCCAGGTTAGTTCGATTATTGCTGAGTGGGCATTTCTGTTTTCGATTCACTTACTAGACTCGGTCTGATTTTATTTGCTGTCTATCTTTGCAGGAAATCACATGTTGGATAATTCCTATTGGTCGAGGGGAATTCAGCAGCAGACACCCGAATCTGGTAAGGTTATCAATGACGGTAACATAGATTTTTCAGATCCCGCTATATTAGCTGTTGGCAGAGGGATGCTTCCCAGTGGCTTCAACAGTGCCGGTGTAGGCATCAGTAGTCAAAATTCTGCACAACAATACAATAGTAATGCGTACGAAGAGTCAAGATTCCAATCCTTGCTCAGTAGATCGCTCGCTCTGCAGCAGAATCAAAGATGGAATAACCCTCTCGGCGGTGATCATGCAATTCCTTCGAGGGCCACGGAGCAAAATTTTACGAGAACCGTGTCTTCTTTTTCTCAGCCAAAGAATGGGATAAATTTGAATCTAAACACGTGTGAATATCTCAGGACTGAGAGATCGGGAATACACAGCTTTTATGATGGTTATGAAGATTCTAACATTCAAATGCCTAGTTCAGGCAACCTATTCAAAAGAACTTATGGGATCTAGTTTTGAAAAAGAGATGAACGGAAGAGGCTCAGTTGCGTGGAGGATTTTCCGATAAGTGCATTTGTGTGATCGTGTTTTGGTACAAGAAAGTCTGTCAACTAACAGGTATGACTTGTTTTCTGCTTTATGTTGGTGAGCTTGTTGCTTGCTAACATATAAGAAACTCAAGCTTGTGTTGCAACATAATAATAAGCAGCAGCTGGGCATTGTAAAAGAATATAATTTTCCACTATTCTTAAGCTGTTAATTTTTTTTCCCACTGATTTGCAGGTGAAGGAAGCTTGAAATGTGAATATGAAGAACCATCTATGATAAGGTAAGAAGATTCAAATGAAAAGAACTTTGTGATAAACTCGCTCAGTGTTTTGCTTGCTTCTCTTCAATCAGCTTTAGCTAATGATGATACTATGTAATTAACTGGTGGAACTTTGATCTATTATAATACATTGTTCAGTTGATTTGGACTTTTAACATGATATTCTGCTTTGTGCTTAACGGCAAGGATTAATATGCTTAAAACTGTCAATTATTGTTGGTTGCAAGTTTTTTTTCTACAATTTTTGATAATTATTTCTACAATTTCGTCATGATTTTTGTTTTTTTAAGGACAGAACGAGACAGAAATATTATGCCGATGGAATAACAAAGTGGACGAGAGTACAACGTAGTAAACATGTCTGAGCATTCACAAGACATGCAGCAACATTATTTCATATCCGGCCGAAGCTTAGAGCAGACAGAAACCCAGAAACAGGGCACAAGAACTCGAAATAAACACCAAACCTCCACAAAAAAAAAAAAAGTCCCCAAAGATTAAAACAAAACTCCTTCACTTCACAATGCAAATCTTAATCACCGACGAAGCCCCGATCCTATGAAGCACAACCGCCGCATTACCAGGCTTGCAAAGCCCCCTAACGGCCGCAAACCTCAAAGCACCCTCCAAAATAACCTCAGTGGATTCCATATCCGTGGCCTTAGCCGAGCCCTCAGCCAGCACCGGGATCAAACCGCGGTAAACCAAGCTCTGCTTAGCCGGAGCCTCGTCACTCACCGACCAATCAAACGAGTCCGTCGTCAGAACCGGGACCACCACGGACAGAATCGGGACTGCGGGCCGGTACTTAGCCACCAGCTTAGCCGTGGTGCCGCCACGTGTCACCACCACGATGAGCTTAGCCTGAGCCTTGTTGGCAGTCCTAACCGCCGAGGACGCGAGTGACTCGAGTGGGCTCATGGGCAACGGGGTGGACCTTATCATGGCCTTGAAGATGGCCCCGTAGTCCAGCGAGGACTCGGCCTCGTGGCATATACGAGCCATGATCTTGACCGCGAGCTCGGGGTAGGCACCGGCTGCGCTCTCACCGCTGAGCATCACGCAGTCCGTGCCGTCGAGGACCGCGTTGGCCACGTCGGTGGCCTCAGCTCGGGTCGGCCTCGGGGACTTGATCATGGACTCGAGCATCTGGGTAGCGGTCACCACGGGCTTCCCCGCGAGGTTGCACTTGTGTATCATCAGCTTCTGGGCGAGGAATATCTTCTCCACCGGGATTTCCATCCCGAGGTCTCCGCGGGCCACCATGAAGGAGTCGGTCTCGCGGAGGATCTCGTCGAAGTTGATGACTCCCTCCTGGTTCTCGACCTTGGATCGAAAAAATCGGACACCGATATATAGCATCACCGTAAGCTCTCAGAAGAAAATATTTAGACAGAAATGTAAGAATTGGAACACTGACGTTGCTACGTATTAAAAATTGAGGGCTTCAACCTGAAACCAATTGGTGATATGTGAAGTTAACTCTTTGATATATTATATAGAGTCGGGTGAGTTGAATCATCAGATGTGGGATGGAAATCTCAACAAGCCCTGCAAACATATGAATCGGGCAACACTGTGTGAAGCACGCCCGATAACGCACAGATCGAACCCGACTCTGATACAATATTAGAAATTGAGGGCTTCAACCTAAAACCACCGGGGTAATAGGTGAAGTTGCCTCTTATATATATTAACTGAGTCGTGTGAGTTGAATTATCCGATTGAGAACGAATCTCAACACGTCCCTTCACGTGTGGCATGACTGAACGCCAAACACGTGGACGTATGAATCAGGTGACAGTGAGTGAAACACGTGCGACAACACGCAAGTCGAACCCGCTCTGATACCATATTAGAAATTGAATGCGTCATCCTAAAACTAATTCTCAACACTACAAAGTACGAACCTTTGACATCAACTGTATGGTCTTGGCGTGGGGCCCGAGCAATTTCCTGACGTTGACGAGGTCGGAGCCCTTTCGCACGAAAGACAGAGCGATCATGTCGATGTTGTTCGGGACGCCCCATCCCATGATGTCCTCCTCGTCCTTCTCCGTGAGCGTCGGCAGGTCGACGACGACGCCGGGCAAGTTGACGTTTTTTCTCTCGCCCAACACGGCGGTGTTCTCGCACCGGCACCTCACCGTCCCGGAAGAAGGGTCGCACGACAAGACCGAGAGAGTGATCGTCCCGTCCGAGCAAAGGATGATGTTCCCGGGTTTCAGATCGACGGGCAATTTCTTGTAGCTCATCGAGATCGTTTCCTCGTCTCCTTTGATGCTGTAATCCGTGGTTACGGTGATTTCTTGGCCTTCCTTTAGTTGAATGGGCTTTCCGTCCTTGAGAAAACCGGTTCGGATCTCGGGTCCCTGCACAATCATTGACAAACACAGAATCTTGAATTATACATCATTCATTAAGATATTACTACAAAGATGTGACTTCTATTACATGGGTAGAAGTAAGATAAGAGCAAGAAGCTCCTAAAGAATTGAGGACGAAATGCATCATCGACGATTTTTTTCGGGTGACCCGTGGAACTCTGGATATGAGACCAGATAAACCACGACGGTCAGCGCAATAGCCTGCAAACCATGCAAAGGTTCAACCACACTAGTTCAGGTCCACGTGTGACACTGACAGGCTCACTCGAGGAAACGTTGGCAGGGAAAATCGATCATGAAACATGTCTCCCTTTATCCTTGAGGCCTCAGCCTTGACCACTGGGTCATGACCTCATTGGCAATCAGATGTATCCATCCGTAAGACACAATCATCAACGGGACTAATTTAAACCCAATCTATAGAGAAGGTAAAGGTAAAACCTACAAGAAAAAGGGTATTGTTAACAAACAACATTTTGTACAACCTTTGTATCGAGCATGACGGCGCATAGAATCCGAGTGTTGTGCATAGCGATTTTGAGGTTGTCGAGAGTTTCCTGATGGTACTCGTGCGTCCCGTGCGAGAAATTGAACCTCGCAACGTTCATGCCGGCGCGTAAAAGCTTCTCCAACATCTGAACGGATCTCGAAGCGGGGCCGAGGGTGCACACGATCTTCGTCTTAGGAATGCAAGCAAAATTCGGCACCTCGCTCATAACTCCATCGATGTCGATATCCGCCATTTCTTCTCGATTTTGTGTTTTTTTTTTTCTTTTCTGCAAAGACAAATGGGCAATAGAGAGAGCATTTCCTTATGAGAAAGCTCAATTTGTGGACATACAGTGAAAGAATCCTACATAACCTAAAATTCTATCCTAAATCTTGTCAAATCATAATAAAAACTCCGGTCCGAGCTGTAAAGAGTCCTGAAGGCTATACATAAAGCTAAATTTAACAATTGGATAAACCAAGAAAAATAAATTGCATTAGATTACACACCACAAAGAAACAAATCCAGTCAAAAGCTGCTCAAAGGGCTTCGATTTGAAGTCAAATGCTACAAACGGTGAACCTTTTGAACAGCACTGAAACACGAACAGCCGTTTAAACAAGCCATGAAACATAAGCAAAGTCCATACAATTTTTCGTTTTTTCTCTTCTCCTAAATAAAAAAACCCGATATAATAGCGAATATATCTACAGCAATAATCAAGACATGAGAGAAGATTGAAAACAACGAAAAAAGAGCAAAAAGTACAAGAACGAAGGAACGAACGAGCTCACCAACCAGAGGGAGCGAAGGGTATGTTGAGACTTTGAGAGCCGAAGACGCAGATTTACAGCTGTCTATTCTATTATAATATAATATAATGTCTTCTTGAAAGAAATATTAAATCCACGTGGGCGGATTTTAGGTAAAGCGACTTAAACGCGGATACCAGATTTGCAGCACGTAGATTTAGCTACTTATTTATATTAATTTTGCAAATATAAAGAAATATTTCAAAAAAAACAAAAATAATGAAGAGTGGCTGCGGACATTAGGGTTTTGACTTTTTGGCCACCGTAGGGTCACTATAAAAATATCTAGTTTCCAATTATGAAATTCATTTTCAAAATCATAACAATATTATCAAAATATTCTATTTCACACAAAGTTCCAATAGAACTCTTAGAACTTTATAAATTATAATCTATCTTTCACTAGAATAATAAAAGGCCAAATTAATAGAAGGCCAAATTAAATAGCCCACTAGCATAGAATTCCACGTCAAATTAGGGCATTGTCTCCACTCTCCACTGGATCACGCGTGGTTTCCTCCATCTCAATTCGCCATCACCACCATTCCATTCTCCTCTACCGCCGGCCACCGACAATATATCCGCCGTGAAGCCGTGATATCGTCCGATCCGCTACGAGACGCCCGTTTTATCGCCGTGACGTCGATACATCGCCCAATACAGACCTAAAGCCGCTGCAACCCGTATCTTCGGCGCGGTGAGGGGCGATTCCGTTCCGGTGCGGCCGCGACGGCGAACATCAGATTTTGAAATCGCCTGCTTGAAATCTCGGAAAGGGAACGAAAAATGACGGAAATCTCCATCGAACCAGCATGCTTACCGTTACTACAGATGTTCCTCGCCGCCGTCGTCTTCTTCCACGTCTCCGAATACATCCTAGCAATCAGCTTCCACGGGAGGCAAAACGTGACCCTCGGTTCTCTCTTGATCAGCAAAAACTACGCTTTAGCAATGCTCTGTTCCTTGATTGAGTACTCCATCGAGGTTTACTTCTTCCCGGGATCGAAGAAACACCGGACAGTTACCAACATCGGGCTAATCATGGTCGTAATCGGGGAAATCATCAGGAAATCAGCTATTATAACCGCCGGAAGATCGTTCACTCACATCATAAGGAGGTACCACGAGGAGCACCACGCGTTGGTGACCCACGGGATCTACAGATACATCCGCCACCCGAGCTACTGTGGATTCCTCATCTGGTCAGTTGGTACTCAGGTGATGCTGTGTAATCCCTTGTCCACCGTTGCTTTTTCGTTGGTTGTGTGGCGATTCTTCAAGCTGAGGATACCTTATGAGGAGTTTTTCTTGAGGCAATTTTTTGGCTCGGAGTACGATGTATATGCTCGGGGGACGTGGTCAGGGGTTCCTTTCATCGAGTGATTTGCTGATGGATTATTGTTGGTTCTGCGTGATTCTGTAATCTTGATGTTGAAAGACAGAGACCCACTTATTTGTCAGATTTTAAATTGAGTTTTGGGTTGAGGGAAGCTGTCAAAGTTTCAATCTTTTTTCCTACTGATGTGTTTAGTAGCGACTGTAATGGATCTCCTTCCTCTGTCGGAATAACTGGTATTGATTAACGGCAAGAATTATTAGTGATCCTGTTTGGTTGCTCATGCAATCTCTCTCTCTCTCTCTCTCTCTCTCTCTCATTCAATCTCTCTCTCTCTCTCATGCACATTCCATCCTTAGAAATTTATTGTACATTTGTTTCTTTCAATGCATCCCTAGAGAGCCTCATAAGAAGTCATCAGTGATCCCTTCTCTCCACACCTCATCTTCAATTCATTTACGTAGGAAACGACATAACACAGTAATAACCCAAAGAATCACAGACAACTACTGACTCATTGTTTCAAGCATGGCCGCTCGATGCAGGTTATCATCTCTTGTTTGCAGCTCCTTCTCTGCGTTCTCTCATGGAGGTATGATGTGTATATATATACTCTTCAGTTCGTATAAATCGGATCGTATTATACATCGTGTGTATTTAACGCCATCCTTTCTTTCATTTGTGGCTGGTTATGGATCTGATTCCCTATAATCTTCCTTGCAAAATTGTTTGATATCAAGAATCCAATAATATAGATCAACGCCCTCTGTATCTAACAACATGATTGCTTCATTGTCACTTTCATCAGGGAAACGAGGAATTTCCCGCTTCAGCACATCCGCGGTTCTCGAAAATCCGATCAAGCCACCCATTACAGTACATCACGACAAGCTCCTCGGAGAATTTGTCGATGCAGCTTCAGGTAATAATTAATCAGTGTTCCTTTAACCTGTAAGAGTCTGATGTGGTTACTCATTATCCTCTCCGAATCAGGCAAAACTTTCCCTACTTTAGATCCAAGAACGGGTGAAGTGATAGCCCACGTAGCTGAGGGCGATGCAGAGGACATAAACCGTGCTGTGGCTGTTGCTCGAAGGGCCTTCGATGAAGGGCCATGGCCGAAAATGGCTGCTTATGTACGACATTTCGAATTCATTACTTAAACATAAATGTGTATTTATCCCATATGTGTAATAATCCCAGGAGAGGCAGAAGATTATGCTTCAATTCGCCGATCTCATTGAGAAGCACAATGATGAGATTGCAGCACTCGAGACGTGGGACAACGGGAAGCCGTACGAACAATCTGCTACCATCGAAATACCGATGCTTGCTCGGTTGTTTCGGTACTATGCCGGTAAAGAATTGGTAAAAATAAAGAATCGGCTTTTATTTATTTTTTTGATATTTTATGTTCGTTTGACGGGTTTTAGGGTGGACGGATAAGATCCACGGGCTCACACTTCAAGCCGACGGTCCTTACCATGTCCAAACATTACACGAACCGATCGGTGTAGCCGGTCAGATTATTCCGTAGAACTTCCCCCTCCTCATGTTCGGGTGGAAAGTTGGGCCCGCTCTCGCGTGCGGCAACACCATCGTTCTTAAGACAGCGGAGCAAACTCCTCTGTCTGCGTTGCTGGTAGCAAAACTGCTGCACGAGGTCCGATAAATAAGATTCGTGCTCTTTTTTTCTTTTTCTTTTTCCTCTGGTGGCATCGATAACACCAGTAGAGGAACAAAGGCTCACCGTAGGAGCACAACACAATCTACCACTATCTAACACACTTCAAGATCGAACCCATGCAAAAAATCGAATTTATTAATCAGTTCAAACTTGAACTTCTACTACAAGTTGAAATTAGAACTCAACAAACACCGGTGGATAATAAACAGAATGTCCTAAACTTCGAATCTTCAGTCAGTGAAATAATCATGTCTTTGAGTTGTGTAGATACCTCTTTTGTTCGGATCTGCAACGTTCTCGAACTAAAACCCTAATATTCAAATCGAAGAAGCTTTCACCCTAATATTCATGCTTGTGGTGTATTGCGATAATTAAATGTACCATCTCAGGCCGGACTTCCCGAAGGCGTGTTGAACGTCGTTTCGGGCTTCGGCCCGACGGCTGGTGCCGCTCTTTGCAGGCATATGGATGTGGATAAGGTAAACACTAATTTGATTTCAACTTCTTTACTTAATTATACGACCATTTGAGTTCTTTCAGAGTCCCATGATCATCATCAAGATTCTTTCTTTCTTCAGATTGCTTTCACGGGTTCAACAGAGACCGGAAAACGGGTCCTAAAATTATCCGGGGAGAGCAACGTGAAGCCAGTTACGTTAGAGCTCGGAGGAAAATCGCCCTTCATCGTTTTCGACGATGCGGATTTGGACGAAGCTGTTGAACAAGCACACTTTGCTCTGTTCTTTAACCAGGCATTTCCCTCTTCTTTTTTTTTTCCGGCTGATTAGTTAGTCTACGGGATAACTCTCGCGTGTAGTAATAACGATGAGATTCATCACACCGCAGGGACAATGCTGCTGCGCGGGCTCGAGAACGTTCGTGCACGAAAACGTCTACGACGAATTCGTTGCTAAGGCAAAAGAACGTGCTAAGAAAAGAAACGTGGGGGACCCCTTCAAGGCCGGCATCGAACAAGGTCCTCAGGTACCGAAGATAATATGCACGCTCTCTCTCTCTTTCCTTCTTACATAAGCATCAATTTAGTAAATAGCCTCGTCAGATAGCTTTTTGAAAATGACTATTATATCCTTACTTATTGAACTCTACATGGAAACAGATATCTTAAATACGCATAGCGGTTAAGGGCATTTGGGTATTCATTCATCCAAGTAATAGGCCTCGAGTTCAATTTCTGATTACAACACATTTTTCTAGTACAGGTCCCGCGCACAGGGGCTCCTATAGCACGAGACCCCTTTACACGAATCTTATCCTACAAAATGACGAAAATACCCTTATGGCAATTGACTTAATAGTGTGGTCAACGCTGGCTCGTGAAAGGTCATTTTTTAAGACAGACGAAACCCAGTTCGAGAAGATACTAAAGTACATAAAATCCGGCGTGGAATCGGGAGCCACCCTCGAGGCCGGCGGCGGAAAGCTCGGGTCGAACGGCTACTACATTCAGCCGACCGTCTTCTCCGACGTGAAGGACGACATGGCGATCGCGCAGGACGAGATCTTCGGCCCCGTGCAGACCGTCCTTAAATTCAAGTAAAAAAAATAATAAAAAAAAAATCACTCCCCCATTTACCACACACGTCTGTCTTTTTTTTTTCTTTTTTTTTCGAAACATATATAACGTTTTTTTCTTTGGTTATAGGGACGTCGATGAGGTGATAAGGAGGGCTGGCGGCGGGGGTGTACACGAAGAGCATCGACACGGCGAACACGATGATAAGGGAGGGCTTTGAAGGCGGGGACGGTTTGGATAAATTGCTACGATACTTTCGACGCCGCGATCCCGTTCGGAGGGTACAAGATGAGCGGGATCGGGAGAAGAATTACTTGCAGGTGAAGGCTGTGGTGATGCCTCTTAAGAACCCTGCGTGGCTTTGAAAGAATTTTGTTGTTATCGAACTAAATTTTTTTTTTTTTTTTGGAAGTTAGTATTTTGAACGCGATTTCACCATCCTTGATGAATTTTGCCCCCAATATGTTGTTTCTGATGCTGTAATGGCAATTTTCTCCAAGTAAATAGAAATCAGAGACAGCAATAAATACACCCCAAGAAAAAGTTTGGCAATATCTTCTTTATTGCAGAGAAGCTGAGGAAAGATTATGACTCATAAAAGCCACAGGTTCGGGTTATTTGTAATGCGTGAAAAAACCTCTTATGTGTACCACCTTTTAGAAACAAAATTTTATATTTATCATTAGAGTTATTTTAGCATTTGTTATAGAATTCAATTAATTCGTTATAGTATTCTAATGAGCTCTATTAACTTCAACTCAACTTCTTCTTGAATTCCTATTAAACCAAAAAAACTTTTTTTTTTTGGGAATTCGTAGAATTCGATTAAAATTGTGGAAGGAATTCTATTGAGTTCAAATCATGATTACATGTTTCAATTCAAGGTCAAAACAATCATATAATTTCTCTCCTCTTTTCTATCAATTTTACTAACTATTTCTACCAATTTTGTATGGCTTACAACATCATCAGCCGATATTTTCTTTGCTTTTGATGGACACTGACGAAGAGTTTTTAGATTATTTATTACATAATACATTGCTCGTGATGCTAGCTACTTGCGTAAATGCATTCATCAAACTCTTTATAGACTCGGTAATTCTGTGTTATTACCTGCTTACTTGTTAGGAGGAGGGCGAGTGTTCTCGGGGTTCGCTGCACCGACGGACACCTTAGCCACGTCAGCAGCGGTGGCCTCGGGCTTTTTCTTGACGTACAGCGTGAAGTACCACAATCCTCCGACCACGGCGAGTCCGGCGAGGGTCATGGCGGCGTAGCTATAAGGCAGGCTTCTCGTCTGGCGGAGGATCTCGCCGCCAGCGCCGCCGCCAGGTTTGCCCGTAACTCTCCTCGCGGCTTCGGAGCTCATCTTGTGCGTGTCTGCGTTCTTTCTCCAGTCTTCGCTTCCACCGGCATTAGCCATTTTGATTCTCGTGAATCTCTTCTGCGTTGTGCGCTGAAAAAAAGGGGTTTTGTTTTATGGGTCGAAAGGGGTTACGTACGTACGTGGCGGTTTCTTGAGGGGTCGGTCGAGGCGGGGGACACGTGTCAGTCGCAGGTTGATGAAGGGTGGTTTGTTTTAGTTGGAGGAGGAGACAAGTTTTAGTACTATTACATAATCAAATTAAATTATCATGGGCAGATTTGGGCCTGTGCTTCCAGGCCTACTGCATAGTGCCACAACTCCGGCCCAGTATAACATGGGGCCACAAAATAACATAGTTTAGTAATTTAAAAATTAATTGGCTTTGATGATATAGAAAAATAAATTTTGCCCACCATATAACATACAAAATTGACAGCATTCAATTTATTAATTTTTTCCTCAATAGGCCACGTAAGGATCGAATATCACATGAAACCAAATATTTTGGGGCCAAAAGACCTCGGAAGAACAAGGCCACCAAAAATGGAAAACGGCCATGTAAATTATATTTAGTATATACTAGGATTTCACAAAAATAATATAAACTGAATTTTCTTTCACAAAAGATATAATATATATATATATATATATATATATATATAAGATGGACGCGGCAACAGCAACTAGGAGTCTTTCCCTTCGGACACGTCGGTAGAAATGAAAAAAACTTAAGTTTTGGAGCTATTTAGCTAGTTAAACTAGTATACATGGAAAACATCCCGCCCTTTAAAGCACTTTAAGTATTTTAAGGATGCGTTTGGTTTGCAGAATTCAGTTAAGAAAAGATAAGATAATGTTGAGATGTACAAAGGTCGAATCGCAAAATATTATTGTTCGATGGTCGTGCTTTCCACACACAAATTCTGTATGCCAAACACACGTCATCAACTATGAGTCTCCCCGTCTGACACGTCAGTGGAAATGAAAAAACTTTTTCGTTTAGTTATAGTAGTATACATGGAAAACATAATGCACTTTAAATGGTGCATTTGGTTTGCAAAATTCGGTTAAGAAAAGAAAATAATACGTGGAGAAGTATAACGGTCGAAGTGCAAAGTATTACTATTCGATGGTCGTGCTTTTCAAATACGAATTTCGTATACCAAACACACCCTAAGTGACTTATTCATGTTCCCAATTCCATTGCCGCCCTACACACGTTGTTGATTTATGGAGACTATGTTGCCTGAAATAGCTCATCAAACTATTTTTGGAGCCCGCATATTCGGGTCTTCAATAAATATTAACCTGAACTAAGAGAAACAAAGAAAGTTTCATATTTTGTAATGATTGTTTATCCTCAACACCAAACTTTGGAATAATAGTGAAACCTTTGGGCTCGAGGGATGAATTGAAAAGTCACTAAATTGACGTCCCGAAATAAAAATGAATTGATTAATGTCTATGATTGATGTTAAGAGTTTTAAATGCTATGTTAACCTACAAATTGATGTCCCAACATTCAATTCAATGAAGCTATAGAAGCTTATCCAATTTACTCGTCGTCTTCGGACATTAATGATGCCACATAGCCTAAAACTGAATATAGAAGTTAATGAAGTAATGTGGTAGACATATAGGAGAAGGCCACGAGCCATTATTGGTCGTCTTTAAAGTCAAGCCTAAGCCTATACAAACAATTGCCATGTTAGGGGTTGTCGTGTCGTGTATATACAAAGAAATGAGAAACTCATGTGGGCTGCTCGAAAAATTAAACATTATTATAATTTATTTCTCTCTTTCTTTTTTCAAATATTATTCATTTCTTTCTTGCACAACAAAAATTGCATTTTTTTTCCCGTTCGTTGATGGGCAGTAAACAGTCCCACCAAACTCTTACCCGAAAAAATTAAAAACGTACACAAAAAGACAGCTCGAACACAGCCACACACATGCATGGTAAGAAAGATTTCCATAATATATATATATATATATTTATAAATAAATATGTTACATAACACAAGATTAATGATGCTTGGACGAAACATAGCAGCCTCACGAGGCCACTTGGTCAATTAAACCCCACACACAAATCACACACATTGACCATAACAACGTTTACCTATTTTCTGGTTGGCGTGATTGCAACTTAAGACAGTGAGTGAATGAATGAAATTATTTCTTTCTTTCTTTTTTTTTTCTTTTTCTCTGACTTTTCATTGGGTAGTTGAACGGTTCAATGAAGGAAGCATTTGCTCAACACACAAGACACAAAAACTCATCCATGCATTTATTATTACACAGTAGAGTAGGCCATTGCATGTGTTGTGTGTATAAAAGCTTTCTTGCAGCTTTATTACATCTTCCACCTTTTTCCTTTCATAGGGACTTTAATTAGTTCAACAAGAATTGTCGCATCTCTCTCTCTCTCTCTCGATCAAGTCGGAAAGAAAATATATCATCTATGGAAGGAGGAGAAGCAATGAACAGCAGCAGCATAGAGGTGGACGACAGCGAGAGGCTGTTGGCGGAGGTAGCCTTCGACGAGGAGTCGTCGTCGATGGTCATCAGAATCCGGCGGAAGCTGCCGGATTTTCTCAAGTCGGTGAAGCTCAAGTACGTCAAGTTAGGCTACGGCTACTCCACAAACCCCGGCGGGGCCCTCCTTCTCCTCCTCCTCGCCGTCTTGGCCCTGTTCGTCACCGGCGCCACGCGCACCTCCGTCGTTGACCGCATGTGGCTTCGCCCGGCGCCGACGCTCGTGCTCGCAGACAAAGCCACCCTCGTAATCGGCTCCACCGCCGCCATCACCTTGCTGGCCTTATACTGGGCGAAGCGGCCGAGGCCGGTGTACCTCGTCGACTTCGCCTGCTACAAGCCGGCGGACGACGGCATGAAGCTCTCCGTCGACTCCTTCATGAAGATGACGGAGGAGAACGGCGCCTTCGAGCCGGAGTCCGTCGCCTTCCAGCACAAGATCTCCGGCCGCTCGGGTCTCGGCGACGAGACCTACTTCCCAAGGGGAATCACCTCCCGGCCGCCGAACCTGTCGATCGGCGAGGCTCGCCTCGAGGCGGAGGCCGTCATGTTCGGAGCTCTCGACGCCCTCTTCGCCAAGACCGGCGTCGACCCACACGACGTCGGGATCCTCATCGTCAACTGCAGCCTCTTCAACCCGACGCCGTCGCTCGCCTCCATGGTCGTCAACCACTACAAGCTCCGCTCCGACGTCAAGAGCTTCAACCTCGGCGGAATGGGCTGCAGCGCCGGGCTCATATCCGTAGACCTCGCCAACCACCTCCTACAGGCGAACCCAAACACCTACGCGGTGGTCGTCAGCACCGAGAACATAACACTCAACTGGTACTTCGGCAACGACCGCTCCATGCTCCTCTGCAACTGCATCTTCCGCATGGGCGGCGCCGCCGTGCTCCTCTCCAACAGGCGGGAAGACAAACGAAAATCCAAGTACGCGCTGGTCCACACCGTACGGACCCACAAGGGCGCCGACGAGAGCAGCTACCGGTGCGTGTACCAGAGGGAGGACGACGAGGGGGTCGTCGGAGTTTCCCTAGCCCGCGAGCTCATGGCGGTGGCCGGCGACGCGCTGAAGACCAACATCACGACGCTGGGCCCACTCGTCCTCCCGTGGTCGGAGCAGCTGAGGTTTCTGCTGACGTTGCTGAAGAGGAAGGCGCTGGGGGCGGCGGTGAGGCCGTACATACCGGATTTTAAGCTCGCGTTCGAGCACCTCTGCATACACGCCGGCGGCAGGGCGGTGCTCGACGCGATGCACAGGAACCTGCAGCTCACGGAGTGGCACATGGAGCCGTCGAGGATGACGCTGCACAGGTTCGGGAACACGTCGAGCAGCTCCCTGTGGTACGAGCTCGCCTACACGGAGGCAAAGGGTCGGGTCGCGAAGGGGGACCGGGTCTGGCAGATTGCGTTCGGGTCGGGTTTTAAGTGTAATAGTGCGGTGTGGAGGTCGCTCAGGGAGATTCCGGCGAAGGAATGCGAGGTGAATCCGTGGTTCGATTGCATCGATAGGTACCCTGTGAAGGTTCCGCAGGCGGCGGTGGATTAGTGAAAGCCGCCGGAGATGATTATAAACTAAGCTATTAATTATTATTACATTGTTTTTGCCGTGCTTTGCTTGTGCGCCGCGCGCCGCCTTCGTCGTTCTTTTTCCATTCTGGGGAAAGAAAAATGTATACATATTGCAGAGACGATGACGATGAATGTTAGAAAAAACTGAAAAAAAAAAAAACAATTACTTTTTCTTAAAGCTTTTAATAAGGTTATGGGTCAATCGTCAAATGGCCTAATTGACGATTTTTTTTTGTCAATAGCACTCAGTTTAAACGTTAACCATATTAACTAATTCTCATACTTAACTCATTAAAATAAAAAAAAAAAAACGAAAAAATGGCCGCCGTACAGATTCAATAACTGACTGAACATGGGTCCATATCCCTCTTTAACCATAACCTTACAATCGATATGAATGCATTATTTTCTACATTTTAAAGAACAAATGGTAACCACACATACCTCTCTCACAAACCTAAAGCGACGCGAGCTGTTCTCTTCGTTTAGTGCCGGAAAACAACTTCTCAAACCAAGAAAACAGCAAGCATTTCAGCATATTTACCAATAAGCATTCGTTACATGAAAACTGCAATTTTAACGTCGAAAATGGTGAATTTTCAGGCCATTACCCCCTAAAATGTATGTGTTATTTATTAGATCATGTGTACTAGCCAGAGTAGCGATATTTCAGTGGTTATTACGAGAATTCGGACCTGAAAATGGGACCCCTGCGTGCGGGTACCATGCGATATAGGTGCGGGTACCATGAGATATAGGTGCGGGTGCCATGCGCAATACGTGTCGGTCCCATGCGCATGGACCCCTGCTTTATGCGCGGGTCCCCTACGTTGTGTGCGGGTACCGTGATCCCATGTTCGGGATCCATGCGCTGAAGATCATACATTTATGTTTGTGATATTAGCTGCTCATTGCAAGCATTTATGTCCGTTAATCGTACTCTGGCAACTTTACGTAAGGCAGAGTTTGGTTTTTTGGGGGTGATAGTGGAAAAGTTGACAGATAAGTCACCCTTACTGCCACTCTACAGAACCGTACATGAGATTTTCACCTCAGTTACTTAACGAATGTCTTGATAATTGTGTTGTTCTCTCGTCTGTGTTGTGCTTGTATCTTGGATCCTACGTGACATTGATCTTTTAACATATTATGGGAGGACAAATTTTCCTTACCATTATTGTGATAATAATAGTAATAATATAAGTGTAGCGGTGTTAGCGTATCCTAATCGATCAAGAGGGCTAAAGGGTCAAGTAGGAGAAAAGACATGGAAGGAACAAAAGAAGGTAAATGTTAGATGATTAAAGATCATGCGTTAAATGTGTTTATGCTTCACACTAATCTTACGAGCAAGGGAATAAGTTTTATAAAATAAAAATCCAATTGAAGTATAACAAAGATAATAATAGCGTATCATTTTTAAATTACAGCAAAGGCTATATAGATCACGTTGTTTAGGAATCATATATTATTATTCTATGACAAATATTAAGACTTGCATATGTTATTTAAGAAAATGAAGCCCAACAGCCGATGCCAAACTTTACTTCTCTTGTGCTTTAGGCGGTGACTTTACTAATAAAGAACTCAAGAGGACTATTAATAGTGGCTTCTTAAGGTTTTGTATGTGTCATGCAATTTTAATGTGGTTATGAGTCACGATAATTGCAATCAACGATGCTCTATGTCACGACAAATATACGATAAATATTGTGTTCTTTGGGCAAAAGCAATCACGCGTACGCCTCAATTTATGTGTTATATATGTTACGATATATATATATATATATATCTTGAAAATGTACATGTGGTTATGTGTAATTGATATGAAAATTCGGTATGTTGTATGTTGTATTGGTACGTATAATGTAATAGACATGGAAATTTATTGGTTAAATGAAAATTTAGTGGGCGGGTACCATGCCCTTTGTGTGCGGGTACCATGCCCTTGTGTGCGGGTACCATGTCCCTTGTACCATGCCCCTTGTGTGCGGGTACCATGCCCCTTGTGTGCGGGTACCATGCCCTTGTGTGCGGGTACTTTGCCCCTTGTACCATGTCCCTTGTACCATGCCCCTTGTGTGCGGGTACCATGCCCTTGTGTGCGGGTACCATGCCCCTTGTACCATGCCCCTTGTGTGCGGGTACCATACCCTTGTGTGCGGGTATCGTGCCCCTTGTGTGCGCGACTGTTTTGGTCCCAATTGGTTCGACGCACGGTTCCCTTGCGAACAAGTGTCCAAATTGCACAATTGGGAAACCATGCGCCGGACCCAACCAATTCGACGCCCGAGACCTGCTCCTGAGGAAGACGAAATCACAGTGAAATTACCGACACTCTTTCGAGACGCTCGTTTATTGCCATTGTAGTCGGTTTGGAGAATTTTCTGCTTCGGGTAAAGGTTGTTTCGTAGATGTAGAAATTTACTGCTTCGTTTCCGTTATGTGTCTTTCTTCAGTTTTAACTGTCAATTATTGTACTCTGTTATGAAGAAGAAGAAGACCCGTGACGCTACAGTGGGTGGAATCGATTAAACCTAATTAATTTTACTTTGGGTAGTTGAATGGGTTAAATAAGGGTGAAGACGTCTTTTTCCCTGAGTTAGTAAGAGTAGAATAGACTTCAAACATTATGGAGGTCATTTTTTTAAAATTGATCCAGTCAAAGGCCATTTTCTTAAATAATCCCTTAATTATTTACTAGTATTATTGCACACACGTGTGTTTTGGACTATTTCTACTATTTATATTTATTGGCAGTAATTAAAATGTGTAAATGATTACACAAAAATGTAACACTTATTGAAATTGATACACCAAATTCTAGCAGTTTTTAACTTGTATTCGTAATTAATATAAGAGTATAGATTTAACCCGCACACCTAAATTAAGAGAGTTATTTTACGACAATAAGTTTTTAAATTGAATCAATTTTTACATGACAATTAATTCTGGAAAGTAGTTTATTTCGGAATTAACTTACGTAGCCGTACATAACAATTAAACTGGGAAAGAATAATGCGTGATGATTTGGACAATTTTTTCCTTGCCATCATATATGATTTTATTCAATTAATTGCCAAGTGCATCTCACACCTCACATGTATTAGTTCTTAACTGAAAATATATTTCTGGCATTAACTGCCGTCGAATTGCTTCAACTCGTCGAAAATACTGATTTGAAACAAATTATTTTTGCTGTGGATATGGTATTTCTCCAAATTAATTGTCACACGTGGCTAACTTAATATTAATTTGGGATGAAATTAATTTTTTGAGTCCACAAATTGATTCAATTTAAAATTTTATTATCCTAAATTAGTTATCTCTTTTCCTTAAAATTCGACTACACAAATATATAATATATATATATATATATATATATATATATATATAGAGAAAAATAACCGAGTCTAAATACAAGAATAGGTCTCACATTGTAACAGCCACACATCAAAGAAGCAAAGCATGTGGGCTGCGATGCCACCGCCGCAAGTGCCGCCGCCTCTAAAACTCTCCGCCATCCCCGCTCGTCGTCGCCGACCATCAGCGGCGATTACCTATGAACTAAAGCCCCAACACACCGGCGCAGAACCAAAGAAAAGACCGGAAGAGCAGCAGCAGCAGCAACTTACAGGAGCGGGTGTGCTCACCGCACTTCAGAAAGCCACCGCCGCAAAAAATCGGAGAAGAAAGAACAGTAATAATAGAAGAGAAGAAACCACCGCCGCCGCAAAAGACAAGGACGCAGCAGCGACACGGAGCAGCTTCGCCGGAGCGGTGAGGCCTCTGTGCATCAAACCTGAGTGGAGCCAACGATTGGATGAGCTCCAAACGAGACTTCATCAGCTAACCCATAATTAGTGCTTCCTAAGACACTTTAATTGCAATGCTTTTGGTGTATCTTAATCGATTTTACAGTAATTTTTAATACCCTTACTAATTTTTCCTGCTGCGCCAATATGTTGAATGATTTATATATACTGACTGGGTCCTACTATTGTAATTGGCTATGTCAAATTGTTCTGAAAATTTTTATTTTGTAACGATCTTCTAAAACATCGCAGTGATCATTATTACAGCATACATGTAAATTCAGCCGTGGATTCCCAGGTATTCAGTTATATAATGGATTTTTAGCTATATAATTGAGAATTGAAAACCATTATACAGTGCAACCGAAAATACACACCACATGATAATTTATCATTTGTCACCACATAAAATAGTTGCTTGATTTTGTTATTAGCTCCCAAATTCTACTAGTAAGGTCTGTATCGTCTGCTCCGATTGGCATCATCGCCGTTGCCGCCGCCGCTGCCGCCTCGTTCTTGGCCTCTTCCGCCGCCACCACCGCTCCGGCGAGGCCTAACAGGTGGCGGCAGTGGGGCCTGAACACCGGGCTGCTGACTGTGACAGAAATAAAAAAAAAAGAAAAAAAAAAGAGAGGGCATCTCCCCCCTTAGTTATTACATCAAAGACCATTGATTTTCTCTTACCAAAATCAATGTAAAGAGGCTTTGTGTATATGAATGATGTCCACAACAGAAACTTACAGGACGTAGCCAATGCGTCCATCCGGCAAGACCATGGGCACCATCTGCATCTGTCCCCTCCCGTAAATCATGGGCTGAAAACCAAAGTCGAGATATTTATTCTTAGGCCCGGCTCGAAAGTAGAATTGTTGCAAATGAATCGAATTTTTTATTGTTTGATTTGAATTTAGGATTGATTCGAATTCGAATACGAATACAAATACAAAATACCACGATATTCGATTCAAATATTTATCTAATATTCGACTCGAATAATTCAATACTTAAATATACTATATTTAAAATTATTTATTTAAAAACATTCTAAATATAATATATAATAATTCAATATATATTTAAAAAAATTATATATATTGTTTTTCAAATAGATTTTACGGGAAAAATAAAATTATATTCGAATTCGAATGGATTTTAGGATCCAAATAGAAATCGAGTACAAATACAAATATTCGATTTGATAACCGAATACAAATAGAACACGGTTTTGATAGCCTAGCTGTGTTAGGAACGAAGAAAGTAGCGGTGAAAAAAAATATCGGAGAGGAATGATTTTCACAACTTTTTCTTTCATTTTCCTCACCATTTGGTGGAGAAATGAAATTTTCCTTAGTTTTTAACGCATAAACTTAATTAGATTTTCTCTTCTCTTCTTTTTTCCTTGTCAGTTTCTGCAACCAACCAAACATAAAAACTAGTTTTTCTTTTCCATTTCATTTTTCTTTCCCTACTAATTTCCACAAACCAAGCACACCCTAAAGGAAACGGTAAAAAGTAGCTTCTATAAAGCTAAACCGAATACCTGGTGTAGCCCAGCAGCAGCAGCTGCTCCGTAACCAGCAGCTATAGGAGCAGCATAAGGATTCACCGGCACACCAGAAAACCCCGGGTGAGGGATGTAGTTGGGGGCCGGCAAAGGACTGTGGGAATTGGCTGCATCGAACTTCTTCTCAGCCTGGGGCTTTGCAAGATAAACTTCCAAAGCTTGACCTGAATTTTATTTAATAAAACCGATATAATTGCCATGAGCAGTTGAAATTTTGAAACATATACAATATAGCAAGGGATAAATGGGCATACCATTTATTTCGTACTTTTCAGTTTCTTTGACGGCTTTCAATGCGCTCGACCTCTCTGCGTAGTGCACAAACCCGAAATCCCTCTTACCGCCGCTTTTGGAAGGAGGCATTACGACTTTTGTGACCTCCCCATGTTGCTGGAATATTTCCAGCAACTGATCGGTGGATGTGTTTTCAGGTATGTTCTTTACGTATAGTGCTTTCACCTGAACAAACAGCATTAACAAAGAGGTGTCGTATCGAAGCAACATAAACCCAAGAAAAATCTCAGATAAGCTCTTGATGTTATGCAACAGAGATGTGAATTTGAAAAGAAAAAGCATGCAATTCCATGTCTCTTCGTTACTGCATTTGCTATTTTTGCCTTGTATTAGCTCTGTTTTGCTTAACCTGACACATAAAACAGCCTTTTAACACATTGGGGTCTAATAGTTGAAAAATTTATCAATTAACTACTATATCATCATTTTGACATTTAAAAACACACAGAAGCTTCATCGGCATAGGTTATACCTGAGAAGCAGCAGATGAATGATCGGATGATATCTTTGGATCAGCCCACGTTACAGTTGGTGTGTTGCCATCAAGCTTGAAACTTGCAGCAGTCATTTTTTTTCGAGAATAATCAGCACATGCATTGTTGTAATATTCCACAAAGGCAAATCCACGGTTACGACCTGGGTTCAAGGGATCCTGTAGGAAAAGGGTCGGTTATGGAAACTGAGTCCATTCAACTTTACATTAACACAATGGACTACAAGATTGATCTTAAGAAATAACTGACCTTTATGAGCTCAATGGTTTCAGCACCGGGACCCGTTGCATCAATTATTTTCTTGAACTCCTCATCTGTCCAGCTCTTAGGTACGTTACCTATGAACAATCTATACTTAGTTTCAGACAACGAACACCGCAATGTTCTTCCCTGCATTGAATGAAGAGAATATTTGGGAAAGAAACAGTAAAGCTTGAAATTAAAAAAAAATGTGCAATATTGTGTCAAGCTTATCACATAACAAAGCAAATGGGGAACATTTTTTTTTCACAGTTTATATCTACCTTGAATTCTTTGTTATGCAACTCTTCAATTGCCTTCTGGGCCACATCTTTGGTTAGGAAGGCTGCAAAAGCAAAACCCTTGCTCTCTCCACTATCCTTGTTTTTCATCATTCTTATCTGCGATTTACGCAATGAATAACTATTCAAAGTCCCCATCGATGACAAGGTGTAAAAAATTCCATTTGCAAATATAAATCATTTACACATAACCAACCTCAAAAATTTCACCAACTGATTCGCATAGCTCCCTTAGATCTTCTTCAGAAATATCTCGAGAAAGTCCTCCAATGAAAACTTCGGTACCACGAGGAGGAAGGTCCAGAAGTTCAGAATGTTCAGCCTTATCACCTTGATTAAGAGAAGCGGTGTTTTCATCATCTTTTTCATCCTCAAAACCGTGAGAATTTTCTTCAGCTTCAGGAGATTGGCCTTTCATATCACCCATACTTGCACCATCTTCTTGAAATTCTTCATTTTCTTCACTGTCTCCTCCAGCTCTTTCATCCTCCATTGGCACTTCTGCATCATCATCTTCCTCGGAGTAATTGTCATCGTCAAGATCCACACGGTCCTCGATTTCATTATTCTCAGCCATGACTTCACAATTTGATTTCTCGTTTTTAACGGTTCACCAAGACAGGCTGAAAGGTAAACATTACAAAACATAAAAAGAAGGCAATAAATCAAGGATATTATAGAAAAAACCCTACAACGTATCACATCTTATTTTTTGCTTGAAGGTATTCTTGTCGGAAGGTATTATGGGAAGCAATCAATGCATACAATACGAAGTACAAAACAAAGCTGTGGATTCCGTTTTGAGGGGCAATTGACGTCTCCATGCTGTAATTGCAAGCTTTCGCCACAAAAATACTTCAAAACTGGAATGGTGAAAACTAACAGAAGACTTGGCTTCTCATTGGATCAAAATAAACTCCTAAGATAATTATTCAGTGAAACACGTAATTATAAACTTAATTTACAAGTTGGGCTTAGCCTAATAATAGGTGAATACCATGAAAACACACATCTTGGCATTCTCGGTATAGTATCCCAAGTATTCCCATCTTTCCCCAGTAATATCCACATAACATTGACAGGGAAGTTAATTAGTCAAACAGAACACAAAACATCATTTAATGGAAATAAAAAAATGAACACAATCGAAAATCAGACACACCACAAAAACAACGAAAATAATGACAAAAGAAAGGAAAACGCAAAATCAAGACAAAAACTAAAAGTTTCTGAGACTTGATCGAACGCACCCAGCCATCCTCGCACTGAAATGGATCTGGAGATCGACAGAGAAGCATAGCAAAGAATCTCAACAAAGAACATCAACATCGAAAGCAATAAAAGTAAGGCCTTTATCCGATGCATGTAAAATTTGGGGCTTTTTCTTTCTCAAAAGCGATCAATTGGCAGGCAAATTTGGGGATGGTTTTGTATATGCTTTAGATATTTATGAGCGAGAAGTATATATGTATAAACGTGTTTGCATATCTAGCTGAGACGAGAGTAAACAGAGCACTCCGAGAAATCAAAGATTTCTCTGTTTTTTCCCATTCGAATCGCCTTTACCTTTGAGAGTTCTCTCTGGTGAGATCTATCTGAAACAAAACCCTAGCTAGCTCTTCATTTCTTCCCCGAGCTTAATACTCAGCAATCCTACCCGAGCCCATAATCGTAAAATGCACTTTTGCCAGTTGGATTAAAAATCATCTTAAATAATTTGTTTCAAATTATGTTTTTTATTTGGCAAAAAATACATTTTACGCAAAAAATATATAATACAACAACTTATGTTTTTAGTAAAGATGGATAAATATAATATAACAACTTATGTCTTTGTAACATGTTATGTTTTTAGTAAAGATAGATAAATATAAACATTTTTCTAGAATTTTGATAAACTGAATGTTTCCTTCTTAATAATATGAATGAATGTTGATCAGGTATGCTTTTTATGTGTATTTAGCTTGACCATTAGTAAAGTTTCTTTCGGCAAGCCTAATATATATAATATTAATTTTTATTTTCAATAGTAATTTTTCATTTAAAATGTTTAATGAATGAAATTTCAATTTAAAGTGTTCAAGGGACTTGAAAATACAAAATTTACATAAGAAGTGAGCATAAATTCTACACACATGCTCCTCTGCTTTTATACTTGTGGGCGTGTTGGAAATTGTAGGCCACCAAGCGAAGGCACCTTCTCCAAGTCTTCTTTTGAGAACAATGGGAACGGCCATAAAAGCTTCTTAGTACCAAAAACCTATGGAAAAAAAAAACATTCAAGACTTTGACAAGCAGAAGTGTTAAATTAAGTGTTTCATCCTAAAATCAATTTGTGATAGTAGCAGAAGCTTTTTTAATTTATATATTAAATCAGATGAAGTTAGTTTAGGGTGTGAGACAAATAATTTCAACAAGCATCAGTGACAAGCATCAGTGACGTCTGATTTAGGTGAGCGAATAGTGGGGAAAAAATAATGGGATTTACCTGTTCTATATTCTTTCTCCAACCTAAGTCGTACTTCCAGCCCGTGTCTTTCTTCTTTTCATGAACCTTGACACACAGTTTGGTTTAAGAAAATTAGTAGGGAAATAAAAATGAAATGAAAAATATAGTTTTTATGCTCGGTTGATTGAAGAAATAGATAAGAAAAAAAGTAAAAGAAAATATAAGTTAAGCTTTTACTTAAACTAAGGAAAACTAATAAATCCTTCACCAAATGGTGGGGAAGACGAAAGAAAAAAGTTTTTGTAACCATATTCTCTCCAATTTCTTTTTCCACGCTACTTCCTTCAATCCAAACACAGCCTGACAGCGCAGATTCTAAATTCGGTGAGTTGAAAACTACATTATATCGAACGTTTGTTCTCATGCCACCGACATAAGAAACAGATGCTAAAATTTCCAATCTGTGCTGAATATAATATCATAGTTACCTCCACCGAAGTCGTGTTGCTCAGCAGCAACGATAAATGCATAATCACGAAGCAGGCCAAGCTCAGCCCGAAAGCAAGATTGATAACTGCAAGGACCGTGTGTGTAATTTGTAAGAAACGGGGGACTATACGGTAAATATGCGGTGATTACCGTACACGATGTACTACGTACCAAATGCCAAGAATACGACAACTAGTTTCCCAGGGGAGCTCGAACCGTTCTTGACTTCTTGGAAGAACTTGACGAAACTGGGAAGCAGCACGAGAGTATCCATCACCGTCTCCAGAAAAGTGTACAGCTTCGATTCATTCACATCCGTATAGCATAGATGAGTACAGTTAATCAAGGCAAACAAATACTGCTAAATAAATAAAGAAATTGCATGTGTATGATGTTTCATGAAAGGGATAAATGCAGATACTATGAAGGCTCTCAAGCCAAGTTGAAGCTTCAGTTAGGGATCATCCACGGTGATTTCTAACTATTAACGAGACACAATCACTGGTCTAAAAGTTGTAATCTCACCACAAACAGGAGAAAGAACTTGTAATTGCGAGCCCCGACGCAGTTCACAACCCATATGCAGTGATGATCCATCTTAAGAACACATCTTTGGCCTGCAGAAATCCAGCAAGAAAACAAATAAAATAAAAAACATGATAACTTTGTGCACCAAAAGAATTTATCTATGATCCAAAGACACAAACAACGAGCTTTAATAACTACTGCTTTTCAATGGCCGCCATCGTATAACAGCTGGCTTACATACTGAGCAATGATGACACCGTGGTGGTTTTGCATTTTCGCATTTGTTGCAATATCCCAGAAGAGAAGGTTCTCTTCCTGAAGATTGAGGCAAGGCTGCAGAGTTATTCGAATATGTTAAATTATCATCATCATCTTCTACTCTCCCTTGAGGAAAGCCTCTCCAGTTTTCAGGAACAGTCCCGGGGTCCCGAAATACAACCATTAAATAGCTCCACGTCAGCAATACAAGCTGTAAAATCGAAGTTTCCAGTCAAAATTGATCGATTGGTTCTTCATTTTCCAGCACAGATCATACAGGCAATCAACAAAATTCTACGATGTTGTTAGCTTCTCAGCATCTGAAACCTTAAAGGCGTCGCATACCAGTATGTGAAAAAGAGAGATTATGAGGATGGACACGGCCGACTCGGAACCGCCGCGGCGGAGGCGCGGGCCCCACGTGAGGACGACAACCGCATCGTACGAGAGAGCGACGATGGCGAACACCAGAGGTATCATAAGGTAGCCGAGGAATTTGAGCCCCGAGCACAGCCTGAAAGGATTGAGCTCCATTTCTTCAAACCGGCGTCGTATCGGCCGGCGAGCGATGTTTCTCGAGAGACTTATTAATTCGCCGTCAACATTCAATTCGTCGATAAAATATGACATCGGCCCAATTATTATTGGGCCGAATTTTCGTGGCCCAAAAGCTGAAGAAGCGACTCGCTGGGGACACTGTAGTCTGAAGTCTCCGTCCTTTCCCCCTCTCCGTTAGGACAGTACCAAAATTTCTCCGACCATTATCATTGTCGTCGTCGAATCGTAAATCGTAATCATCCACTTCGTACTTACTTTAGTTGAACTTATTTTGTCCTAAAGCTTGCTGTTTAGGGCGGAGACTTCTTTTTTCTGCAACAAATCACTCACCGCCGGCTCCAAAATCCCATATTCTAGAAGGTAGCTGTTGAAATTATTTTTTGCAAAATAAGCGTCGATTTGACGATCGAATTCAGCTAAATAGTGTAATTTCTTTGTAGTTTCTTGCTGGTTATTTGATTCAATTTGTTTGATTATTGAACAGGAAAAAAAAAAAAAAAGGTGCTAAAAGATGCAGCAGCAAGCTGAGGCTATGTTTCGGTTCATGCCTTCGCTTCCACACAATAACATCACTAACGAGCAGATTCAGAAGGTCCCTTGTTGTAATTTGCTATTTGTCTTTTTTATTCAAGTTCCAAGATTTTAACCATTCAGAGTATCTTTTTCTTAGGAGTTATGTGATTTTCGAGATCTGGGCTGTTAATAATAATCTAACTAGTTATAGTCATTGGTGGAGAACTTCCACAAAAATGGTTGCCCTTTATTTCATGGAAATAAAGAGAAAGGTGTAATGGTACGCTTTTAAGCGGGACGTACTGATGAGATTACTTGTCTCACATCGGGAAATTAACTTCACCCGACTCAATATATAAATCTAAGAGGCCTCTCCCTCCTATCATCAACTGGTTTTAAAAAGAAACCCTCAATTTAACACGTATCATTGCTTGATACACATCAAATTATAGTGTGTTGCATCTTTTTCTGGTCCTCACGTTCTTCTTGTACCTCCTTCTTTCAGTATCTTGATGAGAACAAGAAATTGATACTGGCAATTTTGGACAATCAAAATCTTGGTAAACTTGCTGAATGTGTCCAGTAAGTGCCCAATTGATTGCTTTTTTTTTTTCGTCCTTCTGATTTCATCATGGTGCAAGTGTTGATACTCTGGTTTTTCTTAAGCCATGATATGCATGCATTAATTAAGTATAAAAAGGCCTTTTTCTTCTTACATTTGCTGGAAATTTCATGCATTTCACGTTCTTACATGATTTTCCAAAATTCCGGTTGATTCGTCCCCGGATGAAATCAAGGTACCAGGCTCAGCTTCAGAAGAACTTGATGTACATGGCTGCAATCGTCGATGCTCAGCCACAAACACCAAAGGTGCAGCCGCCTCCTCCTCCCCAGGTATCAATTATTGCACCATTTGCCACGTGGGCTTTTATTTCCTAACCACATTTTCTTGAATTCGATGCAACAAGGAGGAGGCGTTTACCTGATGCAGCAGCAGCAGCCAAGCACATTCCCTCTGAGGCCACAGGCCATTCATGACCCTCAGCATCATCTCACGGGCCAAAGCCAGCAGCCACACGGGCTCGTGCCCATCAGGGCAAAAAAACACCGGTAATGATAGTATGGATCTTGTAGTAAATCGAGGAGGAGGAACAAGTAATTACATCAATGGCAATAATAAACCAGATAATCACTCATCGGTTGTTGTTGCCGGAGATAAAGAGGAAGCAGCAAAGTGATCGGAGCCGAAACAGCTGATGTCATGTGCATATTAGAAAGAAACTTAGCATCTCTCTAATTTTTTTTTTTTATTTTTTTTGTCGTCCTTAGATTAAGTGCTGCTTATTTAGATGTTATGCCGTAAAATTTTACCGGTTTTTCTTGTTGACGACAGCTTTCGTTTGATTGGAGTTGCAGTGCATTATGTGCTATTCATTTCGAAGCATCTCAAAGGTTCGATTTTTAACTGTTCGAAGCGGAAGGACGACTATGTCCGTTGGTACGTAGAGGCTAAAAAAAATATATATATATAAATTTAAAATGACGTACTTTTTTTAGGGTTACGCATTTATACGAAGTGATCATCTATATAAATTTCAAAAAAGCATCGTATGAGGTCATTGATACCAATCCTTACGACCAGTAATTTAGAAAACTTACATCTAGAAACAGAGATCGAAGACATCAGTTTAGAGACTTGAGGGGACTCGATAAAAATGAAATATAAATATAAAATACGATGCACTTCATGTCTCTGTACATGACAGGATGAATTAGAAATAGAATATATAAATTAAAATAAAATATATAAATTAAAGTACGATGTATTCAATTCAAATTTAAACTTGCCGAAATAATTTTGTAGCGGAGTGGTGAGATTGAGAAATTCATTACCTATATAGATATTTTAAAACATATGATATTATTATTGTAAGCGCAGATTCTACATGGAAGGTCCACTTGGAATTAATCTACTCAAACAAGAGGAGAGGAATTTGTCCGTTGCTTCCTTGGCTTCAATCAAAATTTCGTCCGATGCAAAATTGACCAATTCAAATAGTTAAAGATTGATTCCTTTTATTTTTTTTTTCAAAATACGAGTTGCCGTTCAATTTGCATCGCCTGGGTATTTAATTACATTATCATCATGTGCGGGCCTGAACCGCAAGTGTCAGATCTCATACAAAGAAGATGAGATCTAAATTATTACTTATATTATATTATTTCAAATCACTTATAACATTTAAAGCAAAAAAGAAAAATAGGAAAATAAGGAAAATGTCTATAATAAAATGGATGAACCGTCGCATTTTCATTTGCATTTAACCCTCGACGCCGTTGAAAAGTCAAAAACTACAAGTGGTCTCCACGCGGCTTCCTCGAAATTTATACAAGGAAACCAAAACGTAATTATAATTAGTTCATTTACTTAATTAATCATTTAATTAGAATTATATAGTCTTAGCAGCGGATTGGTGGGATCTTCAGAAATTATCCAATCCCAAGCCACACACACCCTTCCTCATCTTCTTCCCTCCTCCGACGACAATAATGAAGCCATCGTCGTACTCCATAGAAACCGGAGCGGATCGCGACGGCGAACACGAGCCTCTCTCCTCTCCCCGCCGCCAGCGCCACCAGCCGTACAAGAACAAGCTCGTAGCGGAGGCGTACAACATCTTGTACAAGCGGCCGAGGACCTCCCTCGCCGTGCTCCTCATCCTCGTCTTCCTCCTCGGCTACGCCTGCAACTCGATCCCCCTCCTCTCTCAGTCGGCGACGGAGCTCGAATACCACCACACCTTCTCTCCGGCGACATGCTCGAGCCCTCCCGTCGAAGCCTCGCGGGTCCGCGAGACCATATTCAAGAAGGTGTTCAACGGGAGCTCGCCGTGGGAGGGCTTCCCGCCGGCGCACATAAAATCCGGCGGATTTATTCAGGAGCAGTGGACCGTCGGATGGGGCTCCAACGCCGCCGTGTTCGAGCGCCTGATCCGGCAGGTCCGGCCGAAGACCATCATCGAGATCGGCACCTTCCTCGGAGCTTCGGCGACGCACATCGCCGGCGTCGCCAAGAAGCTCGGCCTCGACACGCAGGTAATCTGCATCGACGACTTCAGGGGGTGGCCGGGGTACTACGACGGCGACGAGAAGAACGCGGTGAAGCTCGTCAACGGCGACAGCATGCTCCTGTACCAGTTTATGCAGAACGTGTTCAGGGCCAACGCCACCGACTCCGTCGTCTTCCTCCCCTTCTCCACCGGGACGGCGCTCGGGGGGCTGTGCGACTGGGGAGTGTACGGAGACCTCATCGAGGTGGACGCGGCCCACGACTTCCACTCGGCGTGGGTGGACATCAACAACGCCTACAAGCTCCTGAAGCCCGGCGGCGTCCTCTTCGGCCACGACATCGTGTGGGTCGGCGTGAGGAACGCCGTGCACGCCTTCGCAAAGATCCACGGGTTTCGGGTCAAAGTCGACGGCGAGCACTGGGTTTTGTATTAGGTTTTTGTTTTATCGTTTTATTCTCTCGATTCCGGCGACATTTTCCGGTGGGTCAGGTGTTCACTCTTTGATTTTGCCGTCTTCTCGTTTTTTGTCCCCCTTTTTTTATTATTATTATACTCCTATTTAAGTTCCCCTAAAGAGGAAAAGAGAGAGCAAATCGAAAGGGGAATATCTTCATTTATACGCAGGTTCTCAAAAGACCAGTCAAATCCATTAGTTTCTTCAATAGAATGTTGTTTGTTTGAGTTAATCCCATTCAATGGTATGAGTGGGCATCATTAGAATGTGATGATATTCTATTTTAAATATTAATGTGATATTTGAATATTACGCTTGTTTAATCGCAAATATGTAGGTTCTGTGTTGTGTAAATGTACTACTCACTGGCCATATGTCGATTACATGGGTGATGTTGATAAAGTGTTTATTTTGGGGCATTAAAATGAATAATTCTGTTCGAAAAAAATTTCGAAACATGCTCGGTTACGGTGATGGGGCATCATAGAGGTTTTATTGGATTATCCAAAACATGGAATATGGCCTTATTTTCACTCTTTAGTGATTCTTCATGACTGATCCTTAATCCAAAATGAAAATTCCCTAAAATGCAGCTATGTTGAAGCTATTTTAGTCCCACCAATGAGGCATTGACCTAGTGGTCAAGGAAGAGACATTTAAAAGGATCTGATGGGTTATGTTGTAAGATTAAATATCCCCTCCCACAATTCTTTAAGTTGTTCTCGTGGGCTTTCATGCCTATCGTTGTCAGGTAGGTTTGAGACGTATTTATCTGGCCCCGATGATTAGTTCCGCCGCTGGAGTGTGTGACGCAATTAAATCTCCATCAGGTCTGTGTGGTGCAAGCCCACACTGCTATTTAGGGGTAGTTCATAACCATGTCGAGTGGAGATAGCTCGAGACATGAAGAAAATGAAAGAAAAACTATTCTAGGCCCCAAATATTATGAATGTACCCCTTTACATCCCACACCGGTTAAGAAAATTGATTTTTTTAGTAAGCTCTACTTTCCTTGTTAGGCCGATTGGGAAGACGCTTATCGGGCCTTCTGATTTTTTCAATACTTTATGGAGGCCCAATACCATAAAAGCCCAATATGATATTTTCATCCTCTACACGCAGTGTCTCGATCCATATATTTATTGATTGTTTTGTACGATCATCAATTAATCAAAAGAATCAACCATAATCAGCATTTTTCACGACGATGATGAGATTCGCTCGTGTGTTTTTCAACTTGGTAAAATTTAATGATGGTCTTAAGTCTTAAGAAAATATTAGTGGAATAGAATTTTGCCAATCATGGATTCCGTTTGGACGAAAACCAAAAAGCTGAGTAATATCGAATAAGTCGGTCACCCAACACTACGAATAATATATATTATATATGTGAACACACACACACATATAAACGTCACTTGTATGTTTATTTCCATATCTACTCGTTATCAAATCTTTGTAGAACAAAACACCATATCCCAACATAGATATTTGCCGAAGGATTTAATAAGATACGATGTAACCTTCGTTATTGATATTTTGAGACACCAATGAGACTATTAGTATTTCACTCTATTTAGCTTTACAAGGCTTGATATTACTTATACTTTATAAAATCAATAAATAGCAATACCAAGTTACATTTATTTTTACCGGGAAAATTGATCTCATTTTCGGCTACGCGACAACCTCTACTTCGAACGAGATTAATTCTCATGGCATGTATTTATCGTCCCAAGTCAAGCAGACTATGATAGTTAAGGAGTTCAAATATAATCTTGACCTCTACATAGAAATAACTGGAATTCAACCACTTAGACAGTTTCCTTTGGAACCAAAGTTACATCACTCAGCAAACATACACACGTAATAAATATTAAAAGCTAATAAAACGATACTTTTATATTGAAACTTGTGGACGATGAAACGGTAACGCATTAAAATGTGGGCGAAAAGCGTTTACCACCCCGGATTTGACCGTTGACCATGTGAATCTTACAAAATAGGTTATTATAATAAAAAGGATCGGAGATTATGATTACATAATTAATAGACGTAACATTGCGGCTGATTAAAGTATAGGCACAATTAGTTTGTAAAATATCTGTAAAATATCAAATATAATTATTAGTGTACATGCGAGTTGGATGGAACCAATTCAATTAGGTCAACACTTCTTGGGTACTTGGATTTTAATCTCTTCCCAATCCATTTTCGCGAAGAAACAGTCTATGATTACCTAAAAGAATCCACTTACTAAAGATATTCTACGCGGCCATATAAAAAAGATTAAAGCTAATAAAGTGTAGCTTTACAATTATGTAATCTTCTAATGTAGCATTTGTGTTTGTATATTTATTTCTATCATCTTTTTAGGCCGAATAGGTGGTGTTTATTTGGGACGTGTATTCACGAGGATTCGAACTTAAGACCTCCGAGGGACATAATTCTATTAAGCACGCGTAAAATTAGAATTGGCGAAATTTGAATAAAAAACAACCGAAAACATATTTTTAGGGGTACATAATATGTAGAATCTTTTATTTATCAAGTGCAGCTGACTTCACGCAATTAGTTAAGACAATACTGTTAGAAGTAGAGAGCAAAACACTAATCTTACTATATATGGAATATTTGTTTTCTTACCAATATCCGTAAAGGGAAAGTTTTAATTAAAAACTTGCAAAAATTTCATGTAAATCCTTACTCCATGATATGGTCCAACTTTAAGCTCTTCGAATCTGCAGCTATTTGAAGTCATAGAGTTAGTGGCTGATAAAGGGGCCACTCAATAAGTTCTATGAATATATTCGCCCCTCTTCAAAGATTCAAATTTTGAATAAATTCTTTCAAAACCACTGAGTCACGAATCATCAAAGATGCAATCCTTAATATCACCAAGCGATCAAATATTTTTCATGATTATGGCATTTTGAACGCCATCACGCAGAACCTCATTTTTTTCGTTCATTTCCTTAGTGCTGTGTTTGGTTTGTGAAAATTAGTAGGGAAAAAATGAAATAAAAAAGGAAAACTAGTTTTACGTTTGGTTGGTCGAAGAAATAGCTAAAGAAAATAAAAGAAAAGAAAATCTAACTAAGTAATTTATACTTAAAAACTAATGAAAATTCATTTCTTCACCAAATTGTGAGGAAAATAAAAGAAAAATTTATGAAAATAATTTTCTCTCTGATTTTCTTTTACACATTACTTTCTTCGTTCCAAACACAACCTAGGTGAATGATCGAAACATAAGAGAGGGTTCGATCACAATATCCTTTAATCGCAAATTATCCGAGAATTACATGCCTAGGGTTTTCTTTAATTTATTTCTTCAATGCTACTGCATACAAATATATGCTCACAATTACATCTTTTTATTCGTTATCTTTTAATGGGATATGTTATTAGCTATATTTTAGTTACAAACGACCGTAAACATGTGTAAGCACGCGCACGCGTCTTGCTAAATTTCAGCATTTACAGTATTAATACAAATATGATTAACTTTTAACTAATTAAATTAAATTCTTCGACTTGTTTAGCTCTAGCAGTTACTAGTTAGTGTAAAGTCAACTCCTTGTTGAGGTCTTGTGCAGTGGGAGAGCTCTAATCATGAGCAAAAGATGTTTATTTAATTGGCTCCATCATTTGAGCTTCTGGATATCATGAAAATACCTAACATCGTTATTGTAATGACGTAACAAGCAAAACATATTATAATATTCGTTTTTCATCATTACAATAATTTGAAACCTGCCTACGTGTGCGACGGAGAGTGGGGGAACTGTTCCACGGTACTTTCTTGGTAATTACTATTTTTATTTCATGACTGAGGGAAAGGATAAGAAGAACTAAAAATAAGCACACATAAATTTTTTGAATAAAGTCAATATAATATTTGTTATAAATAATCGAACACCCTCGCATTATTGATCCAATTCATCTGCAAAGAAGGTCACAAACTTTTAACCTTATAGAGATCAGTCATGAGCTACCTCATGTGTATATGGCCCCGACAATGTCATCAACCTTTGTCTCTCATTATTGATCGCCTTTCTTTTCTTTTTGTTTCTCTTTTTTTTTTTTAAATTTTAAAATTATCGGAACACGAAACACGTGCGAGGCTAAGTGCATTATGGGATTTAGACTACTATGTATCGCATGTTCCCTCACTTCTCTTGTTGGCCAAATAGCTATCAAGAAGAGTACATAGAGAATGATTCATCTCGTTTATACCAATAACGGGTAATAGCTAAAGATTGAATATAAAAAAAAAAAAGGTGAAATAGAGATATAGTAAGCACATAAATCATGAGCCAATGATGTCTTCGGTCAAGCCCGAGGCCTCGAGTTCTTCGGTAGTTGAGGGGGGAAAATCACAGTATAAAATCCCTATTGTTACTTGAGTGAGCCAGTCAAATATGAACCTATTCGGATTATGAGGCTAGCCCCCGGATTTACCTGGTCCCACAAGTTAGGGTTTCTCGAAAGACCAAAAAAAAATATCATTTTACCAATATTGAATTAGAACTTCAATTTTTGGTCGATATTCTCATTATCATTGCTTCGATAACAATGAGGTCATTTGCCCTTTGTTTACAAATGTCTTGACCTCATCGAACCCTGAGAACTACAAACAATGCGGATGGATTTTTTTAAAATCTTTTTTCCCTTTAATGAGTTGTATATTAGTAAGGAGCGAATGATTTTTTTTCGTAGATTAATTAGACCGAGTGCATGGAGGATACTTCCAACTAATTTCCGGAGCTATTTAGTAATTTGGAAATGAATGCAAATTGTATTCTCTTATATTTATTCTTAATATAGCTATCTTAAAGAATTACTATTTCGCGACTTATTCCTTGGCTTTAATGCAAAAGATCAAGGTACATGCAAGGGATGCCATTTTGATACCAAATGCCAAACAGTGCCGACACTAAAGTGGCGTCATATGCTTTCAAAATATTTACAAGTCACGATCATATATTTGTTCTCCGACAATATATAATTGCACTATTACACAATTTAAATATTGTAGTATATATTGAAATGAGGATAGGAGCACGCAATCAACTGTCATTGGATACGCCTAATTCGTTTCCTTTATTATTTTTTCTTGCCAATTTTGTCGTGGCGGCGCATGTGGTCATCGACCCCGTAGATAGGATTATAAAACGACTCACTCTCGTTTTAACTAACCACTCGTTATGGTACGGAATTGACCCAAGTAATATAAATATAAACTAAAAGTGAATATATCATATTTTAAAATTATATATGTATTTCCAATCCACTCCGTCATGTTTAAGCCAATTTCTTTATTACTTGAGACATATAACTTTGCAAAATAGGTGGTCGTGATTATTTGTATCGAAGATCTCTTTGGTCCTGAGCGGAGCTCTGATACAAAGTTGAAAATTGAGGACATTCATCGTAAATAAATTTGGTGATATGTGAAGTTAACTCTTGATTTATTAATTGAGTATGAGAGATTCAATTAACCAATCTGACTCAACATGCCCCCTAACGTGTGGCATGAGTTTAGGCATAACACGTTGACATATGAATCAGGTGGTGAGGCAAAGATCATTTCACCTAAAAATTGCTTAAAATAATTGTATATATTTTAAATTTATATATTTTATATAAAATCGTGGGTCGGCCTTTGTCCCGTGAACAAGCCCACGTGGAAGTCATGGAAGGTAAAATAGGATTAGCCCTTTTTATTTTTTTGTATTTAGTTTGCAAGGCCCTTAACTTTCGACTAATTACAGTTGCCAACCGACATATCTACGTGAAATCTTACATACATTCTCAAATATTCCAACGTACAGTGAAAATTCCAAGTCATATCTCACCTTTTTTTTACCGGCTCGCTGCCTATATAAACCCTCTATTGCTCATGTCCGAAGACCTCAAGTTACACACAATCATCACATAATACACATATTATTAGCTAATTTCGTGGCTTTTCTCAATTTCTCACCAAACTCTTAAGCATAAAAAGTAAATAAAAAAAAAATGATCAGAACAAACGTAGACAGCCTATGGCTCTTGGCCCTCGTTTCAAAATGCAACTCATCACTCACTCTCTTCAACGCCATAATCATAGCATGTATGCTTCCCTTACCATGGTTAATCTTTAACCTCATCTTCTGGGCCCACAGCGGCGGCCCAGCTTGGGGCAAGTACAGGTGGACGAAGCAACGGGCCGGGCCCATTACAATCCAAGGCCCGAGAGGCTTCCCTATAACCGGAAGCATGAACCTCGTCTCGGGCCTGGCCCACCACAAACTCGCGGCAGAAGCCAGAGCCCACGGAGCCCAACGCCTCATGGCCTTCAGCATCGGAGAGACGCGCGCCGTCCTCACGTGCGACCCTGACGTGGCAAGGGAGATACTCAACGGCTCCAATTTTGCGGACCGTCCCCCGCAGGAATCGGCCTACGGCCTTATGTTCAACAGGTCCATAGGGTTCGCACCCTACGGAGTCTACTGGGCGGCGCTGAGGAAGGTAGCCGCCGCCCACCTCTTCTCGCCGAAGCAGATGAAGGCTTCCGAGCACCGGCGGCTGGAGATTGCGAAATCGGCGGCGGAGGAAGTGAGGGAGTTGAGCTTTTTGTGCTCCGGCGGTCACGTCAGGGTCAGGGACGTCTTGAAGCGGGCTTCGATGGAGAACATGATGTGGTCCGTTTTCGGACGGAGGTACGACGCCGCCGGAGGCTCGGCGGCGGCGGAGGAGGAGCTGAAGGAGTTGGTGGAGGAAGGATACGATCTGCTCGGAAAGCTCAACTGGTCCGACCACCTCTCGTTCTTGGGGGACCTCGACGTGCAGAGGATAAGGCTCAGGTGCTCCGGCATAGTGCCACGTGTCAACAGATTCGTGGGGAGGATCATCGCCGAGCACAGGGCGGCGGCGGAGAAGGAGAGGAGAGAAGGGGATTTTGTGGATGTTCTGCTGTCTCTCGACAGCAGCCTTTCGGACTCGGACATGATCGCCGTTCTTTGGGTAAGTTTTTGTTTCGTAATTTCATTAAATTATATATTTTTTTTCTTCGATCACTATATGTCGCCTTCAAATATTTATTAATTTTTCTATTTAAGCACCACAACACTTGTGTCCATCCATCGCTTTCGCAAGTTGGCCTTTGAATAATCTAGGACGATGTCCCTTTTAGGCTTTGGTCATGGATAATTTTCTATTAAGGTCAATGGAATAATTTTCCTTTTATGATAGTATATATATATAATATATATATATATATATCAATCTCTCAATTCATATCTTTATATCTCTCTTTAAATCAATAATTCTTTGAAAAAGTACCTTTTTCTTTAAATTTATATCATTTGTTATGTGAGATTTTGACTTAGTGGTGAAGTCTCAAGCCTAATTGCATAAAATTAGGGAATTAAATTCTTCTGACTATCGAATACTCACACAGGGACTTGTCTTATATTACTATGTAGTCATAATTTGCATACTATTGCGTTCACTTACCGATGTTCTAGTGTAATAGACTAAGATCTTTTCTAACTCAAAATCACCAACCTTAAATATAAGCACATGTTGTGTAATTTTAGTCTGATTCAGCCGCCGAGGGAATAATTAACAAGTTTAATGTTGTGTTTGGTTTGTGAAAATTAGTAGGGAAAAGAAAATAAAATGGAAAAGAAAAACTAGTTTTTATGTTTGATTTATTGAAAAATAGATAAGGATAAGGAAAGAAAAGAAAATATAGCTTAAATTTACAGTTAAAACAAAAAAAAAACAATTTTTTCACCAAATGATGAGAAAAACGACAAAAAATTTATAAAAATAATTTTTTTTTCAATTTTCTTTTCCACGCTAATTCTTTAAACCAATCACAACCTAAATATTCAATGTGAAATTGAGTTTTGATATCACGATACCTAGTCCATGTGTCATGGTTGGATTAAAAAAAATTAACTTAGCTAATGGGAAATCCAAAAACTAGAATCTTTGGAGTGAGAAAAAGTAAAATCTCGTATCTAAGGGAAAAAGACTAATTGAGACATGCAACTTAGTTACATAGCTCGCAGCCTCTGACACGTATCTATGCAATCTACACATAACACACTAACTAAAATATTTTATTTTTTTACTTTTCTTTCTCTGGACAACATAATATGGCATGCCATAACATAGTAGTGCTTGTAACAGTGATCGAATCAAAAAATATCTTTTCCCAACTTTTCTTTTTCATTTCAGGAGATGATATTTCGGGGGACGGACACGGTGGCAATTCTTATTGAGTGGATTTTGGCAAGGCTTGTAATGCACCCCGAGGTTCAATCAAAGGTCCACGACGAGCTCGACAGGGTCGTCGGAGAGTCACGCGCCGTGACGGATTCGGACCTGCCGGAGCTTGTCTACTTGACGGCGGTCGTCAAGGAGGTGCTGAGGCTCCACCCTCCCGGCCCGCTCCTTTCCTGGTCCCGCCTCTCGATAAGGGACTCGGTGGTGGACGGGCACCCCTTGCCGGCGGGAACCACGGCGATGGTCAACATGTGGGCCATCATGAGGGATCCGAATTTGTGGGCCGACCCGTTGAGGTTCGACCCGGAGAGGTTCGTGGGTCGTCGTCATTCGGATGCAGCCGCTGATGATGGGATTTCCGTGATGGGCGCGGACCTGAGGATTGCTCCATTCGGGTCGGGTCGGAGGTCTTGCCCCGGAAAGGCGCTGGGGTTGACCACCGTCGTGTTGTGGGTGGCCACGCTGCTGCGTGAATTTCGCTTTACGTCGGCGCGTGGAGTGGACTTATCTGAGGTGCTGAGGCTTTCCTGTGAGATGGCTAACCCGCTCATGGTTCGGGTCGGACCCAGGCGACCCGTCTCGGGTTCTTGCGTGTGATTAATATAAATAAGGTTATTTACCTTACCACTGAAAAAGTTTAAATAGGAAAATAAACTGCTAACTAGCTTCTCTAGTCATATTTGGGTACTACTGTTATTGTATATTGTCAATTTAAATTTCATATTTATTTCTTTCGGTTGTATTTCCCACTATATGTAAAATCTAGGAACGAATTTATAGTTCATTTGATGTGTTTTATAGATTTTCCTTACCAATTTTGAGTAAAATCAGAAAATGGGTTCAAATACACTATGTAATGAGATGATGTAATTGCACTAATAATACAACTTGTGTGACGTCGTGATACTTGGTAATAATATTACAAGACAAGGCTTGACTTCTATATTTTGAAATAATACATATCAATCAATATCGTTCTCCAAACTTATGGGACTAATACTCTATCTATCACACAAGGAGCTATATATGCAACTTTCCATGACGAAACTTCTAAATATGTAATTTATTCAATTTTTAATTCGAGATATATAGATTAGCTTAATGCACTCGATTCCAGTCATCATCAGTCGATTAATTATTTAATTATTTTTTAACAATTTTATTTCTCAAACTCAAACATATCAAAATGTAATCATCATCAGCTTCAACTGAAAATTTAATGGTGGATTGGGAAAGAGACATCTCACCTGTGATGGAAAGAAAAGGACAGTTAAAAATACATAGTAAGCATCCAACGTAGCAGCTAGAAAGCTTTTGTCTTTAGATTGTGACCCCAACCACAAGATTCTAACTACAAAAATACAAAATATAAGTTAGAATAAATGAGTTCCCATATTTGGATAAGACCTTAATATGATGGGGCTTCCTTACTTATTCAAGAAAACTAGATTATGTTATCTGCAGATTGATGGGAATAATTGTTTATTTCATATCTTGTAATCAATAAAATAAAAAATAAAAAGGAAGCTGCTTGTGCCCGGTTTGATGATAAGCTAGTCGCCACTCTACCTTTGATTAGGTCTGAAATATTAAATATTAATATATATATATATATGTAATTTTATATTGGTAAGTGGATAGTAAACTGTTGCTTAGTGAATAACGTGTTGCGAGATTTCGCATTCTTGGCCCATATTAAGCAGATGAATAAGGCTGAGATATGCCTCTGATTCATCTATGCAATAATAGTAATTATAAACATGAATTCTCTAGAAAAAAGAAGACTTTATTTGGTGGTCCAGAAGCAATACTTGTTCAGTGCTCCAAATCTTTATTAAAAAAAAGACCTATATTAATAAAGATTATAATATAATAAGGAAACTAAAATTATTCTTAAAAAAAAAGTATCATTAGGATGGCATCACCTATGCCAAGTGCCAAATCATATCCCATGTATAATTGGCGAAAGCCTTCTAATAACTGTCGATTTGGCATATCAATTTTAACAATAATTGTAATTTTGCTATTAAGGTATTAGTAATGAAAAAAATTATAAATAAAATTTATATACTAGTTAAAATTTAAATACCGTTTAAATTAATAAATTAAGAACTTATTCGAAATTATTTTAATTTCAAAAAGTATATGCTATTTAAAATTTATTATTTGAAATTTATTTCAAATCTTTAGCCTCAATGTTTTGTTAAGCATGTATGAATTACTAATTTAACTAAAAAACAACGGCTTACTCAATGCAAGTTTCCACTACGTTCTTCTATTTATTAATTGGGCTGGTGTAGTAATTCTCCACGGGCCTTTTTTTGCTAGTAAAAACTATTAAAAGGAATAAGATATCCAGCATTTTGATTCGGTATGATCCAAAGTTAAATTTGCCTAAAAAAGTTGCTACTAGAAAAATTTACGAGTGAAAGTTATGGTTACTGGGTAGAATAATGGTGTGATTTAATTTTTCACATAGTGAATGGTAGTTTTTTCCTCCTTCGTAACAAATGGTTTTTCATATTAATTTTGTGTTATTTTTGGACAGGTTTAGGTGGAAATAGAAGCGGCTATGACTCCTATTTATTCACAAATAAATAAAAGAAACATAGATGACAGTAATTATCACTAAACTTGAAATGGACAAAAGAACATTTAAATGAATTCAATAATTGAGTACAGTGCGTGACATGCCATTGACGTTAGAACAGTGATTATATAGGCCAAGGTAAAAAATAACACTCACGATGGCATCACGTGATTATCACAAGCTCGTTGTAATGGAACGTGAAACGTGTGACTCTGCTGATTAAAGCAGTAACACACGTGTTAAATACCCATTTCAAACTTTCTTATTGTGTGTTTGGAAGCACTTATGAAATAGACTTCTAACCTAAAAGTCTATTTTGAAAAGTAAAATAACTTTGGTGAAAATTTTGAGATGGACTTTTAAAATAAGTTACTTTTCAAGAAGTCCATTTGAGAGAAACAACTTTTAATGACTTTTCAGAATTACTTCCTGCAAATTTTGCAAAAGTCCATTCACACCAAACACTTTAAAAAAATAAATTTACATTTATAAAAGCTACATTTCGAAAAAGTCCATTTACCAGACGTGCTTCTGAATCAAAAGTGGAACCAAACTAGCCCTTAATCTAAATATAATTTTAGCTATTGTTTTCCGAAAAAAAAAAAAGGAATCTAAATATATTTTGATATTTCATATTTTTTTCGCCCTTACTATATCAAAATTTACGAACATAAAAAACTAGAGGATGTGATGGCCGAGTTGTATTTTAAATTAGAAAAAAAATAGTCCAGAAATTGAAAGCATCAAATAATAGTTAACAAGTCGGGCCCACCATTGATCCTAAACGTGCCATGATTATTATTCTTCTTTGACTAATGAAGTCTAATTACAGATTAATTAAGAAGCGCTTTTGGAATCAATGCTGTCTTATTATTGATTTTTTAAACGTGTCCTCTTTTTATTACTAACATAGATTTATTCACGTGGTTATCATTGAATCCTGGCACAACCCTTTTGCACTACATATATAAAAATACTTATTAGGCTTATTTATTTATTATTATTGTTATTGTCATCGTTATTATATTCTTATTATTAAAAGAAGGTTAAAAGATAACAAAAAAGGAAAAAGAAAATAAGGAGAAGATACTATAAAACATAAAATAAAAGAAAATATAAAATCTGCCCATCAGTTATCACTGACACATTCCAACTGTCTATTTTGCCAATATGGGCTATAATCATATGTAAGGAACAATGTGTATTTCAATTTATATGGCTTATTATTTCTTGTATTTTCCATAATTTGTGAAATTGAATGTGAAAATCCAGCTAATCCGCCAAGCACCAAATAACGTGACCCATCACTAGAGACACGTTACAAGCATGCAAAGCCTTTCCTATTTTAATAAATAAAAAGAAAAAGAAAAAAAGGATATAAAAAAAAGAGACACATGACTACGGTCTACGAGTTTCGGAATCGTCTCTCTCTTTTTAACTTAACCACGGTTAGCCCTAAACCACAGCCCGTTTAAGCCGCAGACAACGCACACATGCAGCAGTTGGGGAAGTGAAGACGACAACGATTTCACTGAAAAGCATTAATTTTATTAAAGAAAACAAAGACAAAAATTATTGGCAGCCCCACCGCTTCCTTTTCTTTTTCCTTTTTCTTTTGTTTGGTACAATGAAGAAGGACTTCTTAAATCGGCGGTGCTTCCACTTCTCGAATTTGGATAATCGTTCGTCGCAACATTAGTTCAGCTCTTTTGAGGTGCTGCTGCTGTTAGTGGACGCCTCGAGCTTCGGTTCGATTCGATTGTGCTCGGTTCCGTTAGTAACTTTGGCTCAATCTCCGGCGAACTTGTGCGCGTGTTTTATACACTACGTGATGTTTTCTACTTGCATGTTTAATCAGTTATTTTCGTAGATTGTGCTCATGCATGTCTGTTTATATGTATGTATTACTGACCTGACACCGTGTGGGATCTGGAAAAAAATGCTTGGAAATAATGGTTTATCATGTTTCTCTTTATTGAATCGATTGTGAAATCGACTCTTGATTATGGTTGCACGTGAATCTATGAAGAGTTTGTAGATCAGTGTAAGAAGAACAGGCCTTCAATCTGTTTGATGTAACGCTAACTGGTATTTATGTGTTTTGAGCTTGTAGAATTTAGGTATTTGGCCGTTTGATAATGGGGATTGTGGAGTGGAGCAGTGAAGATAAATCAATGGCATGTAGCGTTTTGGGGAAAAAGGCCTTCGATTACCTGATTTCAAACTCGTTTTCTTCAGACATCACTTTCTCCGCTGTAACCATGGATGAGAATCTGAACAACAAGCTCTCCGATCTCGTCGAAAACCATTCGAACCCCACAAGAATCCCTTGGAATTACTCCATTTTCTGGCAGCTCTCAACAACCCAGGGATCCTCCGGGGAATCGATCTTAGCATGGGGCGACGGTTGTTGCCGCGAGCCTCTACAGCACGAAGAAGAAGAAGAAACCGAAACCCGAACCCGCGAAGCCCGAGCAGAGGAGGACGAAACGCAGCAGATAATGAGGAAGAGAGTTCTCCAGAAACTCCACACCTCATTCGGCGGGAACGAAGAGGACAGCTATGCTTTCGGGCTTGATAAGGTTACAGACACGGAGATGTTCTTTCTCGCATCGATGTACTTTTCGTTTCCCAAAGGAAAAGGTGGCCCCGGTTCTTGCTTCGAATCCGGTAAACACGTGTGGGCACACGATGCTAGCTACTTTCCCAGGTCATTTCTGGACAAGGCTGCTGGTATTCGAACCGTTGCGTTGATCCCTACTGATATCGGCGTTGTGGAGTTGGGCTCGGTGAGAATCGTCCCCGAGAGTCCCGAGCTCGTGAAGATGATTGGATCTTTGTTTTCTTCATTTTCTCCTAGTACAAGGGCTAATTTGGTGACTGAAAATTCTCCGGAGACTACCGCCAGAACTTTTGGACAGGATTTAAGGTTCGGGTTACGGTTTCAGTGTGAAGAAGACAAAGTCTCACCCTTTTTGTTCGGGATCGGTAACAATGGCATTTATGGGCTCTCAACTTGGCCACAATACAGTCATTTAAGCCTGAGAAATCCAACAGAGCAGCAGTTTCCCATACCCAAGACACCATTAGAAACTCTCGAAAAGGGGCCAAAGAAGTGTGCTACAATGGCAGCAAAAACCCCGCAGCCCAAATGCAGCAGCTTGATTTCTCGGGAGAAACCTCGATGCCCATCACAGAAGAGCAAATCTCGGAAGCATCACCAGCAAATAAAAGGCCAAGAAAACGCGGTAGAAAGCCAGCCAACGGAAGACGAGAGCCCCTCAACCACGTGGAAGCAGAGAGGCAACGCCGCGAGAAGTTGAACCAACGGTTCTACGCCCTTCGAGCTGTGGTGCCTAACATTACAAAATTGGACAAGGCTTCTCTTCTGGGGGATGCTGCTGCTTACATAACCGAGCTGCAGAAGAAGCTCAAGGACATGGAAGACGAGAAGGAAAAGCTCGCGGGCTCTTCTTCGCGGGCCACGACAGGAGCGGCTCGAGAGTTGGGTCCTCCGCAGTTGGATGTGAGAAACGGCTCCCGTGGGCTCGCGGTGAGGGTGAGCTCTCCTTTGGCTTCTCACCCGGCTTCGAAGCTCATTTGTGCTGTTGAACGTGCTCGTGGAAGGGTCACTGAGGCTAAGTTGGTGAGTGGCAATGAGAGAGTGTACCATACGTTTGTTGTCGAATCGCGTGGATCGGGGAGCTTTTCGAGGGAGAAGCTAATGGAGGAGTTTTTACGGTAGAAAATGGGGGGTATAGATCATATTATGTTAGGAAGGACAGTAGATTTCCTGCATGTTTATTAGCTAAAGCTTTATTACAGCTTGGGTTGTAAGATCCTTATGCTTTTTACGTAACCAGATTCTCTGTCCCACCTTCTGTACAGAAATATTATTACATCCCATCCCACCAGTGTTAAAACACTAGTAAATAATATTATACAATAAATACTATTATACTGAGTGTTTAAACACACAAAGAATTATATAACTTTGGTCGGAACACAAAAAAAGTAAATATAACACAAAATATGTATTGAGTGTTTATCAATGTTTTAATAATTATTTTTTGTGTTTAAACACAAACAATATTTAAGGTGTAATATAAATTTACGGATGTTTTAACAATGATCGGGACGAGTTATAATGATATTTTTATAAGTGACACAAAAAATGGCACACTAAAGTGGGACATGTATTCTCAATCCGTTTTTTATGTTTTTTTTTCAGGCTTAATTAGTTTTTAGTCCTATTTTTTGTGGGTGGCGATTGAAAGACACATGATTTGGTAGGTGGTAGTTGGAAGACACGTGAATTAGATGTGATAATTTTAAAACAAAGCTTGGAAGCTAAATTTGAGGACGTTTAAATTAAATATTGTAATTTTAGGACAGTAAGCCACGATAATAATTTTAGGACAGTAAGCTTTACAAGTAACACAATTTGACGATAATATTTCAAAATATGAGCAATTTGATGACAATAAATTTCGAATTCTGGCATTAGTTAATTTCAAAATGACTTCAGTTTTGAAACTTATTTTTTTTATAAAATTACAAGAATTTGCAATATTTAATAAATTTATAATTAAATTGCTTTAATTTTGAATTACTGTCCTAAGATTGGTACCATCTCCAATATACATAAAAAAACTTGCAAGATTGGTACATAATTAGGCCCGAAGATGTTGATACGATAACAAAGAAGTTGATGGGATGACCATGCCCAGGGCCCGACCCGTGATTTGATCCAATGATAAATTACCGAATCATGATGTTATTTTCATGATTTATAGTAGGTCGGTTTAAGTCTTAATTAATCAATTTAAGAACAATAAATTGAAATAACTTGCCAAAAAGGGGCTGTTGCCTGAAAATTAAGGGACAAGAAGACCAACGTCGCACTGTCTACGATGGATGAAGAAACCGGTGAGGCTTCGAAGGTGGTGGCTTTAATCGAAAAGGCCACCAACTCGACGGCGGCGGAGGTTGATCCTCGTCTCTTGAAGGCGATCAAATTGACCGTTCGTTACTCGGATTCGGAGCTCCGTATCGCTGCGAAAACCCTGATGTCGCTGATGAAGCGTGACCATTCTCAGGTAGGGTATATAGTTCTTGTTCGTAAGATAATTTAAGGATATGCGCTTCTGTTTTTGGCTTTTTTGGTGTAATTAGCTGAGATTGTTTTCCTTAAGGGGATCGGAATAGAATTCGTCATCGATTTTGAAGTCTTTGATTACTGAGTTTTGAGCTCATAGGTATCTGAATTGAATTTTGCAGGTGCGATACCTAACGCTTCTCATAATCGACGAACTTTTCATGCGATCGAAGCTTTTCAGAACTTTAGTAGCAGAAAACCTAGATCAATTACTTAGCTTAGCTGTTGGATTTAGGACAAGTAACCCTCTCCCTCCTCCTGCTTCCGTGGCTGCTGTTCTTCGCTCGAAGGCTATCGAGTTCTTAGAGAAATGGAACAATAGTTATGGCATCCATTACAGGCAGTTGAGATTAGGGTACGAATACCTCAAAAACACCCTCTGTTTCCAGTTTCCAAATCTTCGTGCTAACGCCGAGCGAATTCAGCTTGAAAGAAGAGAAAGGGAGGCAAGGACACAAGAGATCTTGCTGAAGAAGTTCGAATCGTTGAAGATAAATCTCCCCTCGATTAAGGAGGAAATAAAGTCGACGATCGATGAAATCGATGAGTGCTTGGAGATTGTCAGAACAGATGAAAACGTTCCCTTGTCTCCTGTAGACGATGAGGAAAGCGAAGAGTTTCGTAACTTGGAGCTGAGGCAAATTCGTCTCGATTCGCTAAAAGAAGGGGATAAGCTGAAAGAGAGCAATGAAAACAAGGTGGTGTTCGATGCTGTTAGGGAGTTCTACAAGATTCTTGTCTCCAAGCATCTGCCAACTATGCAGGAGTGGATCTCTGTTCTCATACGGGTCGATGTTGCTGAACCCGATACCAGATTCAGGGACTCCACTCTGAAAGAACTGATTGATCTAAGGAATCTTATCCAGTCAGCAAAAATCAAATGTGAAGGATCGGGTTTCAATCTCTCGAAACCTGCAGAATCTGAAGAAGAAGATATATGGGAAGAAGGCACTGCAGAAAAAATCGAATCAGGCGAATCTGCTCCGAGTTCTTCCAAGATCCACGCTTCACCTTCTACATCTACTGACAACTACGTAACAGAAAAAGGACCCTCTACCAATTTACCAAATTTGAACAAAGGAAAGAATATTCCCGTCAGCGATAGTAAAGTCGATCCTTTGCGTGGTAAACTCTTGAATGAAGCACCGGTGCTTAAATGGGGCAAATTCTTGGACAGTTGGGGTTCATCGAAACGAGATTTCTTGGCTAACCAGAGGGGATTGGAGCTCGATAACCACTGGGGGAGGGTCGATTACGATGCAACCGTACCTGCAGAGAAAATTGCGGAGCTGAACGTTCACGCATCTGTCTACGAAGAGGAGCCCGTCGAAATCCAGCCCTGCCGGGCCCCGCTCAAGAAAGGCGGGCTCTGTCAGAGGAGGGATTTACGAATTTGCCCCTTCCACGGTCCCATCGTCCCTCGGGACGACGAAGGAAACCCAACGGGTGCTGAAAAACCTTTGCAAGAAGAAATGACTCCACAATCAACTCCTGCTGACGTGGACACGAACGATCTTACGGAGAAGCTGTTAAGACGAGCTGTGAAGAACGTTCGAGAAAGAGACAGCGAAGCGGTTCGGGCTTTGAAGAGGGCGAAGCTCGGGAAAGTACGAGAACACAACGAAATTGTTCTTAGAGATGCTGCTATTGCTTCGACTTCGAGGTCCTCGTTCATCGGGGAAGATGTGGAGCCAGTGAAATCTTCTCGTAGAGGCAAGAAAGAGACACTGGCGTCTATGTTGAAGGAGAAGAAGAAAGAGACCACTAAAGGGAGATTGGCCCAGAGATTGCTCAGCACTCGCACGAGGGATGGTAATGTGCGGCAGATTACGGAGGCTGATGATGCGAACTACAGGGAAGCGTTTCCTAACCAGTGGTAGATCGTGTAATGATTTGTGAATATTTGTTTTGATTTATTACATTATTTTTCTTGTATATTGCAAAATGAACCTAAAGATAATAATAGTAACTTTACTACTGACAGGAGCTACTGAAGAAGTACTTGTAAGTTGCTTTTAGGCCAAGTTGTGCTTTGAGGACAATGTTATCATTTCAAATTGGACGATCATCACAAAGGTAACATAACATCATGACTTGATATGTGGGGCCCATATACATAATTAGGATGCCTAATTACAACGTAACTATTCTAAATAATTAATATATTTCTTTAAGTACGTGGTCACACTTGTAGAACCAACAAGCATGTATGCATAATCAGATAATTTATGAAATGAGTAACTAATCAATTGAAGACTAGAAATACAGGCATTAATACATTTTCTATATTTCTCATCTCTCCCTCTCTTTCTCTCTCTATCTGGTCTCTCTCGTTAAAATAAAGAACAAGTGAAAATCAGAAAGGAAAGTGGGAGACAGAGAGAGAGAGAGGCCCATGAAGAAAAGCACCTCCCACAATTGATAATCATCCTCTCTCTTTTTTTCTTTTTCTATCTGTTCAGCTCCGACGAATCGGAAACATTCGCTTCAATTACAGGGGAAGGAAAATCAGGTTGTGAAGCATTTGAACCTCGACAAACGTGCGATTTGTCCCATTTTGAAGGCGCACGCGAACGAAGCAGGGAGGATAAAAATTGTATCTTTGAGGAGATGGATTCGAGCATTGAATGCATAACATCGACAGAGGGGCTCGTCGATGAAGATGAGGTTTCTCAGCCGCATCCTTATCCTCAGTTCTCATCTTCAAAGCCTCCCCATAACAGCACCGGCAATAATAATGTCAATTGCGTGGTGATCAATCCAGCTGCAAGCGTTCACGAGCTTCTCGAATGCCCCGTCTGTACGAATTCCATGTACCCGCCGATCCATCAGGTATTTTCCTCTTTTTTTATTTTCAATTCCCGGGTTTCGGGTTTCCGATTGTTTGCGGTTGTTTGCTATCATTTATTTTTCCTGGATTTAAAAATTTTCTTTATTTTCCGGACAAACAGATCGATGATTTTAGCTGATTTTTTGATTGGGGGCTTCATTGCTTGTTGACATATATGCAATGCGATGGGTCTTTTATATCTTTTTGCCCTAGAGATTAAAGTGGTTGCTAAATTTGAGAATTTGTTATGAACAGCACAACGAATTGCATGCTTGATTAGCTCATCCTTTCACCTTTGTTCTTCCACCTTTGAAATGATTCTTTTTTCGAAGGAATATGCAGACATCTTATTTAGTTTTACTTACTGGGCTTGTCTGTATATTCGGTATCTTTTCGTTTCAAGTGCATCGTACATCGGATATTCATAGAAACATGTCGAATAGAATCCTCAGATGCATTATTGTTTATACATGACAATGAAGATATACGGTACCATTTGGGGCTTTCTAGGGAAAATGGCCTCCGTGGAAATGGGTTTAAAAAAGTGCGTTCAAATGTGTAAAGACTATTATACCCTTACTAATTGCGTCCATAATAACGGGGATGTGGTTATGTCCAAGCGGAGCGTTTGAGGTCAGACATATGGGTTCTAGAACAGTGGTTGTGTAGTCAAGTCATCCAAGTGGGTTCAAATTCCTATTGCATCACTTTTTTTTACAACGGATTCAGCGGTGGTTTAGCTGAAACATTGGTTCCTCAACTATATAGCGCCTTTTTTTTTTTAAAAACCACATACATTCGTAGAAAGATTTAGAACGGAGTAAGATGAAATATGTCCAATTATTAAAAATAAAAATCTTACATCAATCCTTTTTTGGCTGCAGTGCCACAACGGGCACACCCTCTGTTCGACGTGCAAAGCCCGGGTCCACAACAGGTGCCCCACGTGCAGGCAAGAGCTCGGGGACATACGTTGCTTGGCCCTCGAGAAGGTGGCGGAGTCCCTCGAGCTCCCGTGCAGATACAACTCCCTCGGGTGCCACGAGATCTTCCCTTACTACTGCAAGCTGAAGCACGAGGCCGCCTGCAACTACAGGCCCTACGGCTGCCCCTACGCGGGGTCGGAGTGCTCGGTGGTCGGAGACATCCCGTCATTGGTCACCCACTTGAGGGACGACCACAAGGTCGACATGCACTCCGGGTGCACGTTCAACCACCGATACGTCAAGTCCAATCCCCGGGACGTGGAGAACGCCACGTGGATGCTCACGGTGAGTGTCGTTTTCTCTCGTCCTTGTTTTTTTTTTTTTTTGGCTTATTGGAAGGAGTATGTCTAATTTTTGTGCTACGACTTTAACAACCCTATCCAAAACTAGTCCGGTATGTTTACACCATTTATGTGTGCTATTTATAAACGTTAAGGGTCGGGTAAGAAATGCTTTTGGTCTGTCGATTAGGGTTACTATTTTATCCTTTTATTTTTATGTTTATTTTAATTTGAGTAATTTACCATTTTACCCTTTAATCTCTTTATTATTATTATATCCCCACAATTTAACTATTATATACTTCAAAATAATACACAATTAAATTTCAAATCATAATTTCATTTATTAAATATTTTTAGTTGAATATAACTCAAAAATAAAGTAATATTATATATATTTATTTATTTGAGCACACGCATCGAGTGTGCGTAAAATAGTAGTAAAAAATATTCCCTTTCCTAATCTTCCCGACCATTTTTTTACTACTTATGGAAAGGAAAATATGATTGCTTCAACAAGAACGTTAATTAAATGTATGTTTATGTATGATAAATGGTCAAAAAAATACGAAAATAACTATTTATGATAACGTAGTAGACTAGTTTGAGTAGGGACAAGTTAGAGGACGAGAAGCAAATCTCGTGAAAGAAAAGTTTAGGTACTCCTATATATACTGGACTAGTTTTGGACAGGGACAAGTTCGAGGACGAGAGGCTAACTTCATGAAAGAAAAGTTTAGTTACTCTGAAACGTAGTGACCTAAATTTGAACAGGGACAAGTCAGAGGACGAAAAGTGAATTTCGTGAAAGTTATAGGACTAAAAATTCTAGTTACTGAATCGCGTTTGTTGATTGATTCTCAGGTGTTCCATTGCTTCGGTCAGTACTTTTGCCTCCACTTTGAAGCTTTCCAGCTGGGGACGGCTCCGGTGTACATGGCCTTCCTCCGTTTCGTGGGAGACGAAACGGAGGCTCGTAACTACAGCTACAGCTTGGAGGTGGGTGGCAACGGGCGTAAGCTCTCGTGGGAGGGAACCCCGAGGAGCATCAGGGACAGCCACAGGAAGGTCAGGGACAGCCATGACGGGCTCATCATACAGAGGAACATGGCCCTCTTCTTCTCCGGCGGTGACCGGAAAGAGCTCAAGCTCCGCGTCACCGGGAGGATATGGAAAGAACAGCAACAACAACAACAACAACAACAACAGAGCCCCGATATTAATGGAGCATGCGTGCCTAATTTCTGTAGCTAAGTTAAACCCGATTATGCTGATGATGATTATTATGTTTTCAAAATCCTCGTTTGCTAATTTGTTTTTGGGTTATTTTGTTCGTATAACTTTTTTTATCTGTGCTTTGTCTGAGTTCTTGACAGTGTTCTTAATACCAGGAAAGATTTAGTTATCTCCAAGCCCGTCGGAGAATTTTAACAATCCCGAATAGCTCAATCTCATGTGGGGCTTCAGTCTAAAATCAATTGAGAATAGAGTGAGGCTTCAGCCTTTTCCTTTAGGCTGTGTTTGGTTTAAGGAAATTAGGATGGAAAAGAAAATTTGAGAGAATGGTTTTCATAAGTTTTTCTTTCGTCTTCCTCACCATTTGATAAAGAAATTAGTTTTCCTTAGTTTTAAGTGTAAACTTAAGCTAGATTTTCTTTTCTTTTCTTTTCCTTATATATTTCTTCAATCAACCAAACATAAAACTACTTTTTATTTTCCTTTTCCTCCTAATTTCCACAAACCAAACACACCCTTAACCATAATCATCTTATCCCAATGTTCAACGGGATATTCTGCCCGATCACATTCACAGTCAATGCCAATAAGATTTTCGATATAAGACAGACACTAAATAGGATTAACATACTCTCAACCGAGCAATCAGCACAATCATTAAACTCTGTTGAGCCATAATCGTTGCAAGCATCATCAACATCACATCGTTTTGATAATAGTTGTTGGGATTTAAAATTCTCGCTAGCCCAAACTAAGGAGTCTGTTCCGTAATTCATTAAGCTTATAAGCAGTTCATAACTATTCCGTAATTCATTAAGCTTATAAGCAGTTCATAACTATTTACTAAAAACTGTATTTGATAGACATCGATGTCATAATCAAGAAGGAAAGAAGAAAATATCTTATGATCACCGAGAATAATTAATTAATTATGGGCGTGTCTTTATCTTTTTCGATCCAAAAAGATGACGCACGTTATGTAGAATCAAATGCTACACCACATGATTCTTGTTCGTAATTTCATTGTCCAGCGGATTGTGGTGGGACTTTGAATCGTTGCAAGATAAATACTAAGTTTAACATATGTCAGTTGTAATAGGTGATACGTATCCGATAGCTCCTGAATTGATTGGCTACAATTTTCATTGAAGATATATTTGTATATTGTGTTGGTATAAATTATTGATTCATATATTACTTGAATTTTATCCAAATGGCTCGTCAATTTTTATTTTTTTGAAAATATCTTTTTAGAAAGGTGTCACAAGCGTATTAATCATTGAGCTCAGTTCGTGCCATAGCCATATAGTACTTTTGCGGTTGCGTGCCAAGATTAGTTATTGACGTGTTGCTTATCCTAATCAAGATTATTTCCTATTGTTATACACGTTGTAAAATCTTTTCAAAAATCATTTTTCTATCTACCACAAATACCTCGTTATATCTCCAAATATGGTTTACCCTGTTAGCATAGTTGCATGCTAGTTTCATTCACTTGGTCCACTGGGCAGAGTTTACCGGGAAAAAAAATCTTTGAAAGATATGGTTGCTCATGAAAAATAAGCAATGAATGAAATTGAACATTTTAGAACAAAGGATCTTACATGCATGAGAGATAAAAATCCACGGCGACCGGAAATAAAATTCATAAAAATTGTTTTTTTTTTGTTTGAAATCATTAGTCCTTTTTACATCTTAAATTATGAAATAAGATTAAAATTTATAAATTTTTATTTAATTAGGACTTTGACCCAATTTTATAAGTTTTGTGATTTGTGGCTCACAAAAATATTGTTTCTCCTTGAAGTGCAGTTTAAGTTTAAAATATAAAATATGGCGACGACCTAATAGTTACGAAAAATTCAATTTTATTAATTTTGTATTATTAAATAATTAAGATGTTAAAAATGCCTAAACATACAAATATAATTTAAAAAATATAATTTTTAATAGAAGAATGATTGGTGGAGAAAGGATATTGATCAACCAAAACTTCCCAATTCCCATCATGGACCCCAGCTTATATTATCATATTTTATTATTTAATTCCACATACTATGTATGTATTGATGTTAACATCTCAAATTTGTTACCCGCACACATGGTGTATAACATCTCAAGAAGATAACGTTACATCTGTCGTCGATCACTCTAATATATCTGGAAGATTAAACGCCGTATGGAAATTGTTGTATATCGACTCATAATTTTAATTTCTTTTAAATAACAATAAAATATTATAACGATGTAAATGTATGGCATGGAAAATATTATAGGTGGTAGCATCGGCGGCTACACTCTCCACATGCAATAACTTTTTATTTATTTTTCTAATGTATGATATACACAAATAATTGATGGGTGGGCTTTGGATTGGTGAGCAACAACTGTTAGTCAAACCATATCTATATATACGAACCATGTTTGCCTGGTCAAGTGAGTATGCCGTTAGTTATTATTTTTTCTAGATTTAAAAAATTAGTTAGGTCCCATCAAGAATCCAATATATGTGTGTGTGTGTGTATATATATATATATATATATATATTAGCTTCTTGCACTACAACATAAACTAAACTTACATTCTATCCTTCTCTAGCCTGTGTGTTGTTTAGCATAAATTCACTATTCGAATGGATAAGTTTGGGAAGAATAATCCTAAAATCCAAAAGTGTAGTTCATCGGAGGGTATCTTCTTCTTCCTTCTTTTTTTCCCATCACTTCTTTTTTTTTTTCTGTGGGGTTTTTCCTTTTCTCTAGCTTTAATATTAATATTGTTTGTTCTTTCATGAATTGTATTTATTGTTGTTTTATTGATTTTTCTTGTTTAAAGAGGTGAGCAGTTTAGGACGAGACTTCAATGAGATGAGTGAGCCGGAAAAAGATATCATTTGCAAAATGCACAAGCTTGTTGGGGCCAGGTAATAAATCATAGACATATATTTATATATAATTATTTTGTTTGTAATTCCTGAATTAATTAGAGTATATATATATATATATATATATATATATGATGATGATGATGATGATGATGATGCAGGTGGGAGTTGATAGCAGGAAGAGTCCCAGGAAGAACAGCAGAGGATATTGAAAGATTTTGGTTGATGAAAATGAATGAAGATTATAATAATAGTAATAATAGCAAAGCCATGGAGAAAAAGAAGAGGGGAAAGTCGTAGATTCTGATTATGATTTTTGTGTTATAAAATATTATATAAATTGTTGCATTGGTTTGAATGACATATCAATGTATGCTAGAGATGCGTTGAGGGCTATATAATATCTGTTATTTGAGCAGCTGAGTAATTGCTCTGGATACTCTTATTATTTAAAAATTTTAAAAGACAACATAATATTTCATTATTGGTCTTACAAATTACATGTTGCCCTAACACTAACCAACGAAAAAAATAAAATTGATACATTTTGGCAAATTGATTGATATAAGAATTACTATTGGACCAATTGGTCTTCTCGAATTGGGCTGACAATCAAGACAAGTATAAATAAACAGCCCAAATTCAATTCCCCGTATTATTTCAGTCGGTTAATATGTAAATATTATTTCCACTTGCTTTCATGTAAGAAATATGTGCTCGATTTCTCAATACGAAACAAAACCCGCTTCTAGAAGATTAGCACATCAAGTTTTTTTAATGGCTGCTAAGGTTAGATTGGAATGTCTATTATTTATATTTTATTGGTTGATGATTGGGATTAAATTCGATACGCGTCTTTCGCAATTTATATTTAAATATATATGTATGAGGAAACTAACCTTTATTTCTTGTCTTGTTAGGATTTTTTCTTATTAATTTGCTGCACTATTTGGGTTCAATTCACAAGGATGTAAGATTGCGAACCAAACATTGTCAAATATATAATACAATATGTATTATATTCTGAGATTTGGCAGTAAAAAATCATAACAAAACTCTCATTATTACGTCTCTTCTCCATCTTCTCCGCTGCATTCACCTTCGACGTCATCATCAGAACGGGGCGGTGGAGGTGATGGCGGCATCGGAGATGAAGAAGAAGCACAATAAATAAATTATTTGCTATGATGCTCATTGAAATTACTCATAATTGATGGACAACGATCAATATATTCTGTCTATTTTCCATGTTTGCGTGGCTCTTTTTTGTTAGTTATTTATTTATTTTGATTATGTGTGATAGTTCTATATGCATGTGAATTGTGATCGTTCGACAAGATAAGATACACCTAGTTGCCATGTTTGAATATTCCACAATATGCTATATTTGCTATTTGAATGCATAGAATAAATGCTGCGTTATATAGGTATTAGAAAATATACAATTTTGAACCCTGTGTAAAATAATTCAGAGAAACTTTGAAATGTTTTTCTTTTCAACTTCAACAAGTGATTAGAATGGGAGATATATTTATTACTCATGCTATAGGGCACCCACCCACACACACTACACAGTAAGGTTCCGATTTGTGCTGGCAATTATGTGTTAGAAAAATATCAAGAAAAATATTTCATATTATATTAAACTAGAATATCATATATTTCATCAATCCCATAAGTTTATAAAGACGTCCCGTTACGTTATGTATTTTTGACTTAGTATGCAAGGAAAATATTAAAACAATATTATAGATATATCATAGTCTTTATAAAGCCCACCCACGTCACCGTGAGTTCACATATTCTAGAAGTGAAATGGACCTCAACTTCTGTCTTCACTTTATAGAACTTCACTTAATCTTTTGTTTTCTTCCTGGAACCGAGGCAAGCACACACACCCACACACAATAATAATAATATTAATAATATAAAATCGATTCAATAAGGATATCATGATCATTAATTATTTTAAATTTGTTTTCATGTTCTCTCTTGTTGAATGTATATTATATGTAAGTTAACTTGCTTAGTTGATTGGATCTAGAAAATCAACACCCTTCTCGTAATATATGTAGATACAAAGATTTTAACAGTAACATCCATTTGTGACTGGCTAAAGTATATATCATTTAATATTATATATAACGAAATTGTAATTTATAAATAAATGAGTGGCGGACCTTGTTCGTGTTTGTAACGACGTAGGGCTTCACATAGAATTCGATCGTCGATGGTCAAAGCGTTGCTAAAGACGGGGCTAGTTCCGTCATTTGCCCACGTCACGTACAGTGACGTCATAAATTAATATTTAATATATTTTTTCTTATACACCAAGCAACGAGAGCGGAAACCGGTAGGAAGGAACCTAGAGCTTATCCAATCTTTGACTTTCTTACAATATTTTTTCCCCTTTAATTTCAAGTGTCATTAGAATATTCCATTCATTCTCATTGCCTTCAATAGATATGGAGAAGAACATCTGAATTTTCAAGAAACTTCATAGTTAATTAATTTATATCAAACAAAATGTCGCTGGAATTAATATTTATATAGAATATTTGAAGGTAATAATGAGTGGCTGTGAATCGACTTTGTATATCTCTTACATCATTTTAATTTTGTGCTCCAATAACTTCGAGATAAAATTCGTAGAAATAGGAACGCTTTTTCCTTTTTGCCTTTTTACGAATGATTGAGAAGCTCATTTCGACTTTACCAAATTTTTTTTAATGAATTTGATTACTGGAAAAATTGATCATCGTAGACCCGTTCATACTACACAACCACTTGGCGGTCCTTTGAAATGGTCAGCAATAGATCTTGCACAATCTATGTTCTATAATTCTGTCGCTACAAATTTAAATGAAAAGAAGACATAATTTTATTTTTTTTGATAAAATAACCATTATTTCCCAATTTCTTTCTTTCATTATATCATATCCTCCACCTGTTAATTTCCTCGTAACTTCCTCACTTGAACTAGTACGTTACCCACACTTGTATACCGTCCAATTCTAATAAAAAAAGATCAAATCACTAAATAAGCAAAAGTAGGTCTCATATATATTTTTATTATACATAGACATTAATTTCGTCTTAAATATTACACTCACATAAGAGGGTTTTACGTGAAACGCACTGCTTCTTAATTTTCCTCCGAAATAATATTCTATTGCTATATAAAGAAGGAATTTTTTTATAGCAATAAGATGTATGGTAAAATAATAAAACCTAAAAGATATTTCACACCTCTTTGCTCCCAAACAATATAAATACACAAGAGACTTTCGTGACCATCTATGCATACATTTCTCCACACTTTCCAAACGAGGTTTCTTGAGATCCCTTTACCACAACATTACTTTTTTTTTTTTTGTAATATTTTTCCCGTGAATCCCTTAATTATTTTTACGACAAATATAAAAAAACATGGATTTTAAAAGGATGAGGATTGAGCTAACAAAAGGCAAAACACACGCAGATGAGCTAAGAGAGTTGCTGAAATATCCCAAATCCGTGAGCTCGAGAGAGGCATGTGGCTCCTTCCTGGAGAAAGTGATTGATTCTTATGACAATGCGTTAGCACTGATTAATGATGTCATGGCTGGAAACAGCAGCTTCAATGATCAAGAAGTCCGTGTCTCGAGAAAACGGTAATCATCAGTAATAATATTTAAATGTAATAATCGAATAGAAACGATATATATTTGTTAATTTGTGTAATTATTTGCAGAAAGCCACAGCCAACAAAATGGAGGGAGCAAGCAAGTGTTTGCTCTGAGACAGGATCTGATGGTTATAACTGGAGGAAGTACGGCCAGAAGAAGATTTTGAAGGCTACTCATCCAAGGTAGCGAATAATAAAAATAATCATAATAATAATAATATAGGGTGGAATTGAAATTCGTTGATATGTTATGTTCTTGAAAAAAAGAATAATTTTCCTCTCGTAAATTCATGTTACATATTATGGGATCTTGAATTTCTTGAGACACTCACGCTCTTGCAAGTTATTATATTTATTTGTCTATTATTAATTGGTTTCGAAAAGGGACTCTACTCTAACTTCAATTTTGCAATGAATTTTTTTTCACATGGGATAATTTTAGATAGTTGAGATAATGTTGGGTAGTTGTCCACTTGTTATTTATTTATTCATGTGTACACATACCCACTTGATTTAAAAGAATTCCTCCCTATAACTTCCCACCTATTTGTTCTCCATGTCACATACATTGTAAAGAACACTTGAGCTGTGGTCCCATGTAATCATTTAATTACTAAGCTTAAGCTAGTTGCAAATGTTTGTCTTTTTCTTTCAAATGATGACTTTTAGAAAGAAAAATACACCCCACTTATTAGCCAAACGTGTTGAATATGAGTTATACGGGGCCGCACCAATATCTTGAATCTCGAAGGAAAAAATGATTAAAGTAGACAATAGAAAATATAGTATTTTTGTTGGAATATATATGTATATATATTTCGGGAAAATTATAAAATTAATTCACTAAGAAGTTTTCGATTTTGGGTCACTATGTTTGATAATTGCAAAAATAGGTCACTAACTTTTGGGTCATTGTTTTCAACTTTGGATTACTTAATATATATTTTTCGATTTTGGGTCACTATGTATATATATTATTCAATTTCGGGTCACTCATTTGGTAATTAACTTTGTAAACATAGTGACAAAAAATGAAACATGTATACTTAGTATCCAAAATCGAAAAATATATACTTAGTGATATAAAATTGAATACAATGACCCAAAATTATTTTAACATACAAAATTACTGATATACTTTTAATATTATCAAACAATGTGTGACTCCAAAATGAAAACTTATATGACATACTCTTATAATTTTTTTATATATTTCAATAAACTTATCATAAAGAGATGTTGAATGTAATGAGTAATCTAAAATGTAGGGCCTATTACCGATGCACTCATCGCCACACACAAGGATGCTTGGCCACAAAACAAGTCCAAAGAGAAGACGATAACCCTTCGAACTTCACCGTCGTCTACGTAGGAAAGCACACATGCAGCAGTATTCAAGAAACCCTAAAACACAATCTCCAAGAAGAACCCAATAACAACGAGGGCACTATTATTGATGAGGAGGCTAAGGAGTACAAGAAGTTTCCTTCATTTTCCTTCCACGTCACGCCGGTCGCCGACGACTTTCCGGTGACCGACGACTACTATTCGTCTCCTCCTCCCTTCGAAACCTCCGAGTCTTACTTCTCGACCTCCCATTGCCACCTCAACAACAACGACTTCTCCATCAGCCTTCATCAGGGCTCGGACTCGGACTTCGCCGAGATTATTTCCAACCCGACGACGGCGACGGCGAGGGTGGAGGAGAGCTTCGTGTTCGGAGATATCGATACGCAGTTTCTCGATGCTTCTGATAATTTCTGGTGAATGTCTTTTGAGGATGACGAAAAAGAGTTTTAGTTCATGGCGGTTGCCTGTGTCAGAATCAGTATTGTCTGCAAAGCTATTGCTGCTTAGAGAATAAAATGTGTGATGATGATTTTTCCAATTTACTAGTTTTTTTTTTTCTCCATCACTTGCGGTTTCTAACTCAATTTCTTTTGGGAAAATTCATTTCTAACACAATTTTGTTCGATGTTAGTTAATTTTTCTTGACCACATCCTAACTAACCTCTTCATCAGTTATGAGACAACATCAAGACTTTACTGGTTCATTTATTTGATCCCCCAAGGTGAGACAGAACGATATGAAACATATAACAATTGTTTTTGATGATTTTCACCCACGTAACCTTAGTCTCAACATACCAAAGTAAGTTAAGTCTCAATCGAATATGAACATCTTTTGAAGCCACGAGGTGACTTTAACTTCCAATGGAACTAATCATCCGCACTTGGTAGTCATGTTTCAGTCCAAACATGGTGGATTTTGTAATAATAGCATATTAAAATTGTCATGGGCCAACCTCGGCCCGAGCAATCCTGTATTGGGAGCCCATTGATGTGGATCAATAATGAGGCCCACTAAAGGTCCAATAAGACCTTAACTAAGATACTGAAAGAGGTACGACCCATCTAAAGCAACCGTTCGCCGTACATTACAGTTCAGTCCCATCTGAGCTACTGAGACTTCTGAAAACGCCGTCACAATCACATTTCCACCACGCAACCCCGCGATTCTCGGCGATCGACGTTGGAGTATACACGGTTGCGATCTTCGATCGGTTTCACGGTTTCACGGTTTCGCGACATTATTCGTTACATTATATAACATAGATTGTTAGTTTTCGATCCATTTTTTATGGCATCCGAAAATGTGAAGGCAGGCGACTTGTCGAAGATTGTGAATTTGGCGGAGGAGGCGAAGCTGGCGAAAGAGGAGATCAAGCCTTCAAAGTATCAAGTTTACAGTATCTGCAAGTCGCTCGTCGCCGGTGGTGTAGCTGGAGGACTGTGAGTTGTTTTACTTTAATTTCCGTACAGATTTGTTGTGTTTTCGTCTCTTAAGTTTTAGGCTTATGTTGCTCAAATTTAAGCATGTGAGCCGTGGGCGTTACTCTTCCTTCTGCTAATAAAATTGAAACCTTTTACTTTGGTTGGGTTTTGTGTGCTTTTCTTCTTTCTTTCTGCTGGTGGAATTCAGCTTTTTATAATTTTCTTGAGCCATCTATATTTCTTTCTATAAATTGGACGAAATGATAGATCTTTACTGCTTACATTCTTGATGATATGAACTGGGAAATTACAAATATCATCTGAGGTGAAAATTATTGCACCGGACCAGACCCCATATAAACCTCGGCCATCATTTGAACATTCGGTTTCGCACCAACCATGTCAAGACACGTATTGCGTTGACTATCTTCTGATGCAAATAAAGTTATTGTGTTGTTAAGCATTCTGTCGTTATCTACAGATCGAGGACTGCCGTAGCTCCTTTGGAGCGATTGAAGATTTTGCTGCAAGTTAGTGACGTCTAACAAAATAGCATTTGAATACTCTGTTTCCATTAGTAAAATTTCTAGAGATACGTTAATTATGGCAGTTTCATCCGTTCGTTGCATGTGAAAAATATCCCGACTATACATGCGTGAGATTTTCTTTGTATCAGGTTCAAAATCCACACAACATTAAGTACAATGGCACTGTTCAAGGCTTGAAATATATCTGGAGGACTGAGGGCTTGCGAGGATTGTTTAAAGGGAATGGCACTAATTGCGCTCGTATTGTCCCGAATTCAGCTGTGAAATTCTTCAGCTATGAGCAAGCATCAAAGTATGGTCCTGCAAACCAAATATGACTAACTATCACTCCTTGGATGATTTGATTTGTTTTGAACTTGGGATTTGAGTCTTCAACCATGTTTGTCGAAGCATAATGCTTCCTCATTCCCATTTTACATTTTCCTCAACAAATTTACGAAAATGTACCATTTCTTGAACTCAAGGAATGCCTGACTTGTTCATCTTAGTTGGAAAGTTTTTTAGTAAATTCTTTCTTTATTTTTCATAACTAGGCTATTTAATTTCTTTTTCCAGGGGCATATTATATATGTACCAGCAGCAATCTGGAAACGGTATGTGTTCATCGTAAAACGAATTATTTATTCAAATTTAGTCTTTAATACATGCTTCTTATTCCACGCCTGTTCTTGCAGACGAAGCTGAGCTAACTCCCGTATTACGTCTGGGAGCCGGTGCTTGTGCTGGAATAATTGCCATGTCTGCTACATACCCAATGGACATGGTCCGTGGTAGACTTACTGTACAGGTAGCAAGTGATCGTAATCACATGTCGTTTTTCACAAGTTAATGATGTCCCAAAATACTAAAACTTCATAAGTTAAAGAGCTCTCATCTCCTCATTTGCAGACAGATAAATCCCCATATCAGTACAGAGGAATGTTTCATGCTTTATCAACAGTGCTTCGAGAGGAAGGCTTCCGTGCTCTCTACAAGGGTTGGCTTCCATCTGTCATCGGCGTTGTAAGCTCCAAAATCTCACACTTTATCTATTATTAAATTAAAATCTCAACTAAAAAAAAAAACCCCACACCGCAAGAACAGTGATCTCCTCGTAATGTTTCAAATTATGCAAAAGGACAAAATATCTTATGATGTAGCTCAAGATCTTTGGTAATGATTTGGCGGCAGGTCCCTTACGTGGGCCTAAACTTTGCTGTCTACGAATCCCTCAAAGATTGGCTGATCAAATCGAAAACCTTTGGCCTCGTCGAGGACAAAGAACTCGGGGTCGTGACCAGGCTCGCGTGCGGTGCGGCGGCTGGAACCGTCGGTCAAACCGTGGCTTACCCACTCGACGTCATCCGAAGAAGGATGCAGATGGTCGGGTGGAGCAATGCCTCTTCGATCCTGACCGGTGACGGGAGGAGCAAAGGGCCACTCGAGTACACCGGCATGATCGATGCTTTTAGGAAAACCGTGAGGCACGAAGGCGTGAGAGCTTTGTACAAGGGCTTGGTGCCCAACTCTGTGAAGGTAAGTGAATCTTTGTTACTTACTATACATTCTTCTTATAATCACAGCTTGACATTTATTTTTTCTCAACTTAAATAATTTTGCATACCTATTAAGGAAGAAAATGGGATTTGCCCTAAATGGGTTATTTTCGGGGCCTCTTTCAGGTCGTCCCGTCGATTGCTATTGCTTTTGTGACTTACGAACAAGTCAAGGAGTTGCTGGGAGTAGAGATTAGGATATCCGACTGATTCGGTGGATCGATCGAGCAATCCGGGCCGTTCAATTCTTCTTCTCCAGTGAGGTATTTATTGTCGAGGATTGTGTGATCTTTTTTTTACGATTCTTTTCCTTCATGTTTCAGAATTTAGAGAGGACGATGTGTGTTACATGTCAACTATAAGAATAATAATAATAATAATAACAATAATGAGCTTCGTGCTCCCTCTTTATGTCGGATCCAAATAGATCGATCCATTTGAAGCCTAGGGATGAAAAAGAGCATAATATATATATGACATTCAATCATTATGAACACAATTCAAACGATCTCCACTTGAGTTCTAAAGCTCTTCCAACATAGAATTTTAGTCCATCATTCACAACTCAAAAGGAATAGATAGATAAAGAAAGGTGGTAAATTTCTCCCACAGTAATTGGAAATTTTATTCAAGTTGTAAATTTCAGCCCATTGCATACTTCTGAGTCCAACTCCTAGCAGTTTGCTCGTACTTGGCCCTGTCCGTTTTGTACATGTGAGCGATCTCGGGAACCAACGGGTCGTCGGGATTTGGATCGGTAAGAAGCGAACAAATTGAGAGTAAAACCTGAATAAAATACAAACTCATCAGATTATAAGGTTTATATTCTTCGAAGGAGTTGCATGTATTCGATGGATGTTATAGATTAAGCTAAGGAAGAAAGCATGGGGAAAAAAAGAACCTTGGAAATCGTCAAGGCAGGGCTCCACTGTTCCTTCAAAATGTCGAGGCAGATGCTACCGTTGCTGTTGATATTGGGATGAAATACTTTTGTCCTGAAAGCTACCTGCAATAAAGTAAAAGATTCAAGCAAAAATTTGACTCATATGACTTGGTAAAAATCAAATTGAAAAAAAAAAGAAACCACACAATGAATGATAGAGTATATTTCAGAGAATATACTAACAAAACCACTTCCACGGAATGACTGAAACATAAATTCAGGCAATGAAAAAAAAATGGAACGAGCTACAACATTATATTATTGGTCGGTACAAAAAATAATTGAAGGGTAATTAATCAATTTAGTTTCTAACCTTTGGAGGCTTGAACGGGTAATCCGGGGGGAAATGGATTGTGACTAAGAAGACACCCCCGGCGTAAGGGCTATCTTGTGGGCCCATAAGTGTGGCTTGCCAGTGAAACATGTCCTCACCGACAGGTCCTGCGGATGACAAGGTTGTAAAAACATCAGAAAGGTGTTGCAACAAGAAATGAGAAGAGAAATGAAAAACAAAGGCAAAATTTCTCACTCGAATTATTATAAAACAACTGGAGCCTAAAGAGTTGGTAACAGAAAGGCACAAACTTAAACAATCGTTGATATTAGATATTAGAAACGGGCTTGATCGAGTCATGTGAATATTGCTCCCTCCCTAATTGCAGAAGTTTTTTTGTTCTTTAAATTCACCTCAAAAGCAACGAAGAAGATTTTACTTGGCAGAAGAAAACGAAGAAAGATGCAATTGAGGCTACCTGAGCAGAATATACTATATTAATTGCTAGAAAAACTGGCACGTGATTCACAAAAGGAAGCATGAATTCGTAAGATTTTTCAATTGCATGGCTACTAAAAAGAACATAATTAAGAGAAAATTTTCAATTTTGTAAATGGAGAGGTCGAGATAATTTGAACCCAAATAGCAATCTCCTCCACCAAACACAATAGATAAGCATCGAGTTCATTGTTGCAACTTTCTAATTGAAAGCATAATCACAATCGAATCAGATATAAATCACGCCCAAACACAATAAAATTGTAAAAACTATGTTAAAAAAAAACCTGCACTGCAAGAGGTTGGAGGGTCTTTCTGCAAATCCTTCAGCTCCTTTAAGATCCGTTTCGAAGCCATCGCACGACGAAAATTTCAGATCTGCGGGAAAAAAAAAAAACAAAAATACATTAAGTCCAAGCGTATCAAGATACAGAAACGTTACAAACTCAGGGAGATCGAAGCAAAAACGAGCGAAGACTTTGAGTTGATTTTACTTGCAAAGCGAGATTGACGGTAAATCGTATCGAAGGCGCCCTTTGTTTCTCCGACTTTTTCTCTCTTCTTTTTTTTCCTGTTGAGTTTGAGCTTTGTATTGACGCTATCCAACCAAATCCGCAGACTCGGTCGTTGAGACAATAAATATAACAAATCGGTCTAAATTAGCCCAAATTAAATAATCTGCATTTTATAAGGGTACATTGTTCAAAATATTTGATTTTCTTATAAATCAGCTACATCGCTGTAAAAAAATTATTGTTTTTCATTTTATAAGGAGAAAATTATTTTTTAGAGTAATTTAAACCTAAACCTTATTGTCGGTTATGGAATAAATTCGATCCAGCGGAATCAATCCCCCTTTTATCTCTTTGTAATGCTCCACACTCAAATAAATTCAATCTGAATTGAAATTTGAAACTAAACTTCATTTTCATTTTCGTGCTAACCCCTACTTCCGATAAGACTAATTTCCCTGATATATGCAGTGTCTCGAGAGTCTTCGAATACTGAATTGCCAGTTTAAACAGTAACCAAACATGTAACCGTCGGTTCAAACCATAACCGAACCATCTAACCTGAACGTGCGATTTTAAACCGTAAACCGTACGAACACACGAATCCAAACACAGTCTTTATCTATTTCAAAATTTGAGTTTAATCACAAATGTTTTATCGAATACAATAAGAGAAACAAAACAAATGCAAGAAAACGAACCCATAAGACCATCTCCAATGGAACCCCAAAACCCCAAAATTTAGGGGAAAACTTCTCCAACCATACGCTAAAATTAAACTCAAAATGAGTTTTATTAATTCTCTCTCCTCATTCAGACCGATATATGCGTCAATGCGTCTGAGAATTGAAAACTAAATTCAAGTCCTTTTGTATTTATTATTTGTTTATTATTCATTTGACATGCGTTTTTTTTTTATCTAAATCCTTTTTATATTTATTTTTCCATTCTTTTGAAAATTGCACTAAAGTCCCTTATTTATTTATTTAATTATTTTATAATTAATTTTATTAGAATGTCATCAATATAATTCTAAATAATATTTTGGTCTAATTTGTGAAGTTGTAAAATATGTGGTTAATATTGAAAAATTATAAAAGTTGGTGTGAAAGAGAATATTTCGAAAATATTCTTTTGAGTTTGAGAACATATTTCATGGTTGGAGAAGAATTACTGCATTTTAAGTTTGAAAATGAGTTTAGATTTGAGAATTAATTTTTTGAGATGGTCTAATACATAAAATGCAAACACGGATATTATAAATCAACTACTACAACACCCAAAGCCACGACAAAACAGAGCCAATCGTCAAGCCCGCGATCAAGTACAAAAACAGCACGAGCCCAGCGGTCTCCGCGTGCCGCAACGCCACGGTCTTCGGCTCCAACATCATCAAGACGCTCGTGAAGTACCCATTCGTGAGGCCCAATAGACACGTCAGCACAGTCACCGGAGCCTCCGTCCTCAAGAATCCCGGCCCGTGGAGGCAGCCGTAGAACAGCGGCCACAGCACCAGCCTCCCGAACGAGCCGCCGATCGCAGCTTTCGCGCTCTCCATCATACAAATCGGAGTCAACTCTTTCCCCACGAGGTCAAAGACGTTGTAGCACGCGATTAGGAGAATCGGGTACCAGTCCTTTAGGGATTCGGAGCGGAAATCCTCCGTGACGGAGCCGGGGAAGATGCTCATGGTCACGATGTAGATCGCTGCGATTCCGGCGCCGTACCATTTGACGGCGCCGACGATTTCTAGGGTTTTGGCCCCCTTTTGTTCTTTCTCGTCGTTGAAGGCCTGCTCGATTTTGACGTCGGCGTAGTGCTTGATGATTGGAAGCTTATGCGAGAGGTTGAAGAATGCGATGTTTAGGAACATGACGGCGATGCTGACGGCGAAGTAGAGGTTGGCGCTCCGCCGGAGTCCGTCGGCGTTTTGAGGGTATACGGCTTTGGTGAAGACTCGTAGCGTCGACACGATGACGCCTATTTTTTTATGGGAACGGTTGGACCAATTTTGCAGACAAAAAAAGTTAATCGGAAAAAAATTTGGGGTTTGGCTCACCGGAAGCCGCCGTGCCGGCCATCAGAGCCTGCATGTACCTCTCCGGCAGCTCGCCGGCCTTCCCCACGACGCCGCACACCAAGCCGTCCCCAAAACCGCAGAAAGCCACCACTCCCACCGTCAAATAGTAGCGACCGTGCGCCACCGTTCCTTCCTTCATCGACCAGTGATCCACCGCCGGAACCGCCACGAGGGACAGCAGGTAAATTGCGTACCCGAGATTGATCCTCGCGGCAGCGTCCCATCTGCGGGCGAGCCACACCATCAAGGAGACCGAAATCAGGTCGGTGACCATGTACGCGACGGAGAACACCCGGTCGACGGAGGCGTCGGGGTAGAGGTAGTCGAAGTAGTCCACGGCGGTGATGAATGCGTTCCACGGGAGCTGGTAACCTGCGCCGAGGGTGAAGTAGATGAGGTACGCCACGTTGAAGGCGTCTTTTGTGGGTCTGATCTTGGGGAGGAGGAGGGTGGTGGTTTCTGGGTCGGCGGAGGCGTTGGTGGTGACTTTCACCATCTTCGTCGCCCGCGGTGGTTGTCTGTGTTGAAAATATCTTTTGCTGAAAATATCTAATTTTGAGATATTTGGTGAGGTCTGAGCTCTGTGGTACGTTTGTGTTTTGAATGGTTTGTTGACACTCTGCTTTAACTATCACTTGACTGTCATGTCACTGCCAATGGCATACGCGTACGGTAACATTAGAGTAGGGTTGCTATATATGGAAAGAATAAAATTAACAAAATCATTCCTATTTCTATGAGTGCGTGTATATATATATATTATATATATATATATATATCTAAAAATCCTAACGGTACCTTAGATTACACGATATACACTACACTGGATATTTTACGGAAATATCATGGTCGAGTGTTCGAGTCCCTTTCTATATTCGTTCTTAAATGGGTTTTGAGTGGAGATTATCCAAAATCAGTTGCTCGATAGGTTCCACGCTAAAATCAATCTACAAAAGTTATATTAGTTGATCATAAGCTTTGGGTTTAGACCTTTTAAAAGTTAATTTATATCATATACAAGTATTTGGTTCATTAGTTTATATAAGCTATGGATTTATGTATACCAACTTTAAATATTTGTACAAGGTTTTAAATAAACAAACATTTCATGTGTGTTTATTTAAACCCATTAACCAAACACACATTTTATTTTATACTCACTACTTAATTTTATATAAATCTTACTAATTTAAACCCTCCTAAATATAAACCGACCCACCAAAAAAGGCCTAAATATTTCATCTAACCGACGTGGAATTTGAGTTTGCTACCTAACGAACTGTCCGTCATACACAACATCCTCAAAAGAGTTTTCCCTTCAACGATAATAATTCTGCAGCGCGGTTTTTGTCCAACGGGACACACCGAGCAGTCAACACAGTCTGCACGCTCTATTGAGCAAAACCGTTGCAAGGATCATTAACACATCACTCACATCGTATTTGGACTAAAACCTTACCCTTATATCAGTTATTGGGATATAAAATCCTCTTTACTCCAAACTAAGAATCGTCAATATATAAGCCCATATGAGATTCGATTCTAAACCAATTATCAAGAGAGAGTAGCACATAAGCTTATACAGTTAATAATTATCTTTAATTTATATAATGAGTCGGGTAAAATTAATTTTCCGACGCGTGACAAATAATCTCAATATCCTTACACGGTTTATAAATAATTTACAACACCCAAACCCACGTCACGACGGAGCCAATCACCGTACCAGCGGTCAAGTACAAAAGCAGCACGAGCCCAGCGGTCTCCGCTCGCCGCAAATCCACACTCTTAGGGCCCAAAATCATCAGCACGCTCGAAAAATACCCATTCGTAAGACCCAAGAGACACGTCATCACAGTCACCGGAACCTCCGCCCTCAAGAAGCCCGGTCCGTGGAGGCAGCCGTAGAACAGAGGCCAAAACACGAGCCTCCCGAAAGAGGCACCGATCGCAGCTTCTGCGCTCTCCGTCACGTAAATCGAGGTCAATTCTTTGCCGACCAAATCGAAGACGTTGTAGGCGGCGATTAGGAGTATTGGGTACCAATCTCTTAGGGCACCGGAGCTGACGTCCTCCGTGACGGAGCCGGGGAAGATGCTCATGCTCACGATGCTGATTGCTGCGATTCCGGCACCGTACCACTTGACGGCGCCGGCGATTTCGAGTGGTTTCGTGAGGTTTTGTTCTTCCTCTTCTTCGTTGGAGGACTCGATTTTGATGTCGGCGTAGTGCTTGAGGATCGGAAGCCTCTGGGCGAGGTTGTAGAATACGATGTTGAGGAACATGGCGGCGACGGCGACGGCGAAGTAGAGGTTGGCGCTCCGTCGGAGTCCGTGGGCGTTCTGAGGGTATACGGCTTTGGTGAAAATGCGTAATGTCGACATGATGACGCCTATTAGATTAAAACAAACAATTCCACCAAGTTGTTAAACTATTGTAAATAATAAAGCACGTAAAATTAAAATTTGTTACATTCTTAAATTTTTTGAGGGTACGAATAGGGGGTGATGATTGATTATGCACATGGGTAACTAATTATATTTTAAGAATATTATAGGTTTAGATGAAAATAGACTAAAAACGAGGGGACGCATGGGAATAATGTATAAAAATTAAAATATACTACATTACTTCAAGCCTAACATTTTAAGTAAATTGATCATTTTATCATAAATCAATTCAGACAAACAAAACTGAAAAAAGAAAATTAAGGCTAAATAAGAAATAAATCATTCTAAACGTGATTAGACATAGTAGATTGAAAATAAAATATATAAATTTGAAAAAATTTCTTGAAGAAGCCAATCCAACAAATCGAATTTCAACCAGAGACAATGGTAGATGAATAAGAAATCAAGTTAAACGTGATTATGTATTGGAAATAAAATATACAAAATTATTTCTAAGATTAACCTTTTTTTAAGTGGATTAGTCATAAAACAAAAACAATGCAACAAACAAAATTTCAACCATAATAATAACCCGAAAAGTTGTTGAAGTGGTGATTTGAACCCAAAGAACGGACTTCCACTCACCGGAAGCCGCCGTACCCGCCACCAAAGCCTGCATGTACCTCGCCGGAAGCTCACCGGCCTTCCCCATGACGCCACAGACCAATCCATCCCCCAAACCACATAAACCCACCACGGCCACCGTCACATAGTAACCACCGTACACCCCCACCGTCCCCTTCACCCACCACTGGTCCATCGCCGGAATAGCCACGAGAGCCAGCAAAAATACTCCGTACCCGAGATTAACCCTGGCGGTAGAATCCCATCTGTGGGCGACCGACACCATCATAAAGATTGTAATCAGGTCGGTGACCATGTACGCGACGGAGAACACTCGGTCGACGGAGGCGTCGGGGTAGAGGTAGTCGAAGTAGTCCACGGCGGTGATGAATGCGTTCCACGGGAGCTGGTAACCTGCGCCGAGTGCGAAGTAGACGAGGTACGCCACGTGGAATGCGTCTTCTGGTGGTCTGGGTTTTTTAGGGAGGAGGAGGGCGGTGGTTTCTGGGTCGGAGGTGGCGGAGGTGGCGGCGGCTTTCACCATCGTCGTCGGCCGCGGTGGTTCTGTTTGTTGGAGATGTTTTCGGATGGGAGAGATTGGTCTTTGGATGATTGTCCGTTGTCTCGACTTGTATTATCAATCAGCTGTAGCTTGAGGATGAAATAGCATGTGTTCACTCTCATCGGGTCCCATTTTATAGAATTTATAAAAATATAATTTTTCTGATAATCGAAAGCATAAGATATTCCATATCGTTCCTCAGAAACATAGAATTTATTTAGACATGCTTATTTATTTTTATCATATAAGTCACATAAAATAAGAATAATTTATAATTTGATGAAATATAAAATTTAAAGAATTAAAAAATAAAAAAATAATTTACGGGGCATTTAAATGTTGACGGTCATAATGAAAGGACACTGAATAAGACATGGGTGCGATTTAATCCGCTTCCACTAGCATACGTGCAAGGAAGCAAAGTTACTATAAAAGGTAAAAGATAATATTAAAAATCTTGTCAATATATCTATATTTCCTAACGGTACGCAATATTGTAAAATATTATTTAAAATATGTATTCTATTAAACTTATTATGACAATGCTATGGTTATAACTATTTGATATTATTCGATATATATTCCCTAACGGTACACAATATTGTAAAAGTTTTATTGGAAATATGTATTCTATTAAACTTACTATGATAATATTATATCAAGAATACAATGAATATATTTTTTAATATAATTTATAATATCAGAGAATATGATTATTCATTAATTTAGTTTGTTTTTTCAAAACAACTCTAGTGTCTATTTATTTACACACCATTACACTAATTTCCTTAAATACATTTAATCTTATTAAACTAGTCTTATCAGCATTTAATACAATAATATCATCAATCTTTCAATCAATTTATCAAACGTTTAATACAAAATATCATTAATCTTCCAACTCTATTTATTAGCATTTAAAACTCTAAAAATTTAAATAATTTAGAATAAATATCTTTTGTATTTGATAATGAGAGAGATTAACATAAAAGCCTTCTCAACCAATTGATAAGTCATTTTGATTTGCATCTTTTTTAATAACGATTACTAATTTTAAAAACAACAGAAAAGATATAAATGAACTCGCGTTCAACCGACGTATTGTTTACAAATTGACTTCTTTATATAAATTTTATTTCACGTATTAACTAAGAAGTACACTCATTAACTATTTGCCCACATATTGCAAGAAATATGTGTAGACTCAACAAAGCTGCAACCAGAGTTTAGAGTTCACGCTCCTTGCCGATCCTCCCAAAGGTCTATAGATAATATTTGAGTTTTCTATTTAAAAAAATTCTCATATAAATTATTCAAAAGGGATTGCAATAAAATATCTTTCCGAAAAAAAATGCTTCCTGCCCACAGTGAAAGCCCAGTCCGATTTAAACGTGATTAACTGATTAATAATCATATCCAGAGAAAAATAAATAATGTCGGAAAAATAGTTCCAAATATATAATTAAATTAAATCAAATAATCACTTTGCGACTGTCATGACTTGTAATGTAATGTAACGTACCTCCACTCCACAGCTTACCGACGAGAGTTTCGTGCTTTAGTCCGAAGCAAAACGCTCACATATTCCTTCACTTGCCATAGCCGCGCGTGCGCATCACTCTCGTAAGAATTAAGATAAACTTGTGTCACGAAATCAGGCAGCTGGGCCATTCTGGCTAGAGGAGCCACGCGCACGCTATTCTGATGCATTTACCTTACTGCCCTCGGCCTATTTAGCTTTATATAATATAATTTTTTCTAATTTCGATTTGTATTTAAGGAATTTTTCTGATTTTCTTTATCAAGCTTCTCGAGGTGGGGAAACCGGCAACACGTTAAAATAAATCCGAAACGATATACTCTCTTAGAACAATTTCTGATAACTCCTAAGTTGATTGCTCAATATTTTTCGGAAGACAATTAAGTACTCAAACTATAAGAATTTGTACTTGTCACGTCCGAAAATATACCTTGCAATCAAATAAAGATGGATTACGAACTCTAATAAATCTTAAATTATGAGTTTCTAATAACACGTGGATAAATGCTGGTGTTATATAACGTGCATTTAATAACATAATCCCTTTTAAAAAAATTAAAAATTTAATAACATAATCCAGCTATAATTTACTAAAGTAGTCAATTATTCATATCAAAATCACAAAGCCCTTATATACAATCTGATTATTTCGTTCCTACCTTAAAATCTCAAAAAAGAAAATCATTTGAATTGGCCAATTCTTATCCACATTAGCCGTTTAAAAAAAAAAAGTAAAATTAATTCCTAAATAACTCTCAAGTAGGTCAACTAGGGGCAGATTTGGGATTTTACACCGACCTCAAAAACCCTCGTCTTATTTTCTCCAACACGTGTCACGCGCTGGGTTCAATGAACCTAGCGATTAGGCCTCACTCGACGACTCGACGGAGCTGAGATCCTTAAAAAGCCCCCAAAACGCACACCAATTTCTCTCACTCACCTGTCGCGGTCATTTCTCCGGCATTCACCAATCTCACGAACGCGAAACGAGTGTGAATAATAAAGCACGAAGGGCACATAGATTAAGGCTAAATAATTCACTAATTCTAAGAGAATGGCGTTTCAGATTGATCTAAACGAATCGCCGATTTCGTCACCAAGAGAAGCTACCGTAGGCGCCTTTTCTAGCGGTGTTTCCGTATGTGTTATCTGTCGGAAAGAATTTTCCGGGTACCGCACGGAGGCACGTACGGCGGAGCAGAGGAAGGAGTTTAGATGCTTCCTCTGCTTGCTGAAAAATGGAGGAGGAGCACGGAAGGGCTTCGACATCAACGCTCTGCCTGATAACGCGGCAGAGGGCAATGCTGATGTTGGGTATGGATTATCTTTTTCGTTTTTGAGTGTTTTAACTTGTGGTATACTAATTTTTTATTCTTAATTGCTGTTAGGTGGTGGTCGATTTTGGTAAAGGTTGAATCTTTGTTGTTTATTCTTGTTTTATCATGTAACCACGTTATTTGTCATTTGAGTTAAATCGTTGGGTTCTTTTTATTTGTAATCTTAAGTTGGTTTTATTTCTTTGTTGGCTTCTTGTTGATTTGTTACATTTTTTGTATATGTTGTTTTGATATTTGTAAGAATTGATTCTTTGTTTTTGAAAGAATACTGGTACGGATCGGATCTGCTTGATTTCCTGTCCCTCTACATGAGAGGCTTCTTGTTTCTGTAGTGTTTGATATTTGTAAAGATTGAATCTTTGTTGTTGTAGTAATTTCAATGATTAAATCTGTGGTTTCACTCTATGTTTTTGTGCACGTTTACAAAACTGCCTTCTTCTAGTTACTTTTCCCCATTCGTCCCAGATTTGAGATTTAACTGTTGTGATTTTTCATTGATTTGGCGTGTGTTGTTATTGGTTACCTGAGGATTTATGAGACCCCGAACCAGATTGTTGTAAATCAAAAGGATCACATAAAAAGTAAGCTGTAGTAAAATAAAATACCTCGTTATCTTGGTAGCTTCGCGTAAGACAGCCATTGATTCTCCTTCAATTGCTTAGTCATTTGTTGAGATCCATCTGCAGTCAGACTCAGATCTTTATATTCTATCAATTCGAAGAAAGCTAATGAAAAAGGACTGTAGCTTCTTACGGCATTTGGTTGTCTTCCTTAGCAGCCATTGTTCTTACCGAAAAAAAGAAGAGAAAGGATTTTGATGGCGGCTCTCAATTGTCTTTGTGAGCCCTTGTACATCGAACCCGTCTCTTAAATAGATTTTTTCCGCCGCGTTTGAGAACTAGGGTTCACAATGACACGATGTGTTGGGCCGTTGTTCGATTATGGATTGTTTACGAATTTTATTTCCCCATGGGCCGTATAGGGTTAATAATCAACATTTATCTTTTCACTTGATGCTGTTATTTATTGTTCACATTTCTTGATTTTGTTTCCTATGCAAATTTGGATCCTATGCCCCTCGTAATGCTACCTTTGTCCTCCAATTAATCGATTTACACGTCATTGTCATTTATTGCTCTTGGCCTCTCGATTTTCAGAATCGTAGCTTCTCCCTCCTTCGGCTTCGACGGAACATCGAGGAATCCGATACTCGTGATGGAAATCGATAACGCTCCGAGTACCTCAGGTGCCCGATTTCATGGGAGGCACAATGTATACTACGGAGGATCCAATTCTTCCGAGGGCCCATATACGATATACTTGCAGACTCTCAGAGAGTACATTGAAGAAAGGTCCGGTTTTCTCGGCGAAGGTTGGTGTGTGGAGTTCGAGTACTGCAACAAAGCACACAAGACCTCAGCTGTGTATGTTGCCCCCAACGGAAGGAGGCTCAAGTCCAAGGAGGAAGTAGCTCACTACCTACGGTTGCCTCGGGATTCTCCACCTTCGACAAAAGCCACCATCAAGAAGCAACCCGTAAGTATCCTCTATTGGAGTTCATGAATTGCTAGTTGATAACCTTTGACCTTAACTCCTCACGGGATTTCGTTCTTAATATCTCATCCGTGTTTTGCAGGATCCGTTCCCCTACCAATACGGGGATTTCTACCTTCTCTCAGCTGGCACCGTCGATCGGCGATCAACGTACCACAGCAGTGACCATATATGGCCCGTGGGATACAAATCGGCCTGGCACGACAGGGTCACGGGGTCCCTCTTTGCCTGTGATGTGGTTGACGGTGGGGACTCGGGCCCAATTTTTCGGGTCCAAAGGCACTCATGCACCGCACGGTCCTTGCCATTGGGCTCGACCATACTAAGAAAGAGGGCTCTTTCCTGCGATGGGCTTGATCGTGAGGCGAAAGAAGATGATTCTATTGCATCTCCTGTGGTTGATGATGGTGTGTCAACCATAACCCTGTTGGAGGATGTGCATAGCCCTCCTTCGCTCGACAGCATTCTTCCCTCTCAGAAGATTGAAGAGGAGATAAAGGCTCCTCAACTAAATGTCTCTTCAACTCCAGAAGTCAAAGAATATCTGAGCGAAATCATTGGGGAGTTTCAAGTTGAGGCAAGTTCTACAGTTGCTGTTTGGGGAAAGGTCTCGGAGGCTGTGATGTCTTCTCTGCGTGAAGCTGGAAAGAAAAAAGGTGCAATCATGATATTCTGCAGCCACGATGCTTCTTATCACACGGGATGCGTGGATATGGGCGATTCTTTATCAAGATTCTGCCTTTTTGATGGTATCAGCAAAATCCCGCCATCGATTCAGAACGAGAGTGAGTTAAGCTCGGTCAGTGACATGCTGCTGACCTGGCTTAACCAGGACAGATTTGGACTGGACGCAGATTTTGTCCTAGAAATTCTCGAAAAACTTCCTGGTGTTGAAGCATGTGCTGCATACAAGCCTCTAACAGACAGAAAAGACGGTTGTGGCTTGCAGACAGTTGGGAGTGGCTTTTTACAGGCGGAAACAATCAAGGGATCTCTCAATCAACTTGGTGAAATCGAGGACGTTGAAACCCGTGAGCCATGTCCTCCGGGGAAGCAGCTTTCTTTGCGAATTCCTTCGCACTTGCTCGGTGATGCTCTGCAGGTACTGTACTCTTCTATCTGTTAAAAACACTCGCTCCCAATTTTCTTTTAATTCTCCTTTTGTTGCTGATAGGCGTGGGAAAATGCCTCTCGTTTCTCGGAGGTTCTGGGGCTTGCAAGGCCCATTTCGTTCCAAGAATTCGAAGCTGAAATCGTGGGCCCGTGGTTTGATTTTGAAACCCTCTTGGTTGGCGATGCTGCTGTCAAAAGCAGCAATACTCGTATGTTGGCTACGATTTTTGGGTCTCTGTTGCAATTGCTCGTGGGGGAGCTGCTGTCGAAAGCATCTGCTTACGTATGTCCCGATGTCGGCGAAAATAAGTCCAAACGAGGCAGGAAGAAGGACTTGGATTTTTTGGATGCTCTGAAGAAAACCAAGCTTGATATACTCCCCATTAATGTGCTGACCTGGCATGAAATTGCCCGTAGGTATATTTTGTCTTTGATGTGCATGGAGGGTGTTGTTGACTCGGGGGAGATAGCCAGCAGAGAAAGCGGAAAAGTCTTCCACTGCTTAAGGGGTGACGGTGGGATTTTGTGTGGGTCCCTCACGGGCGTTGCTGCTTTGGAAGGAGATGCAGTGGTATGATTTTGTCATTTTTCTCTGTTTATAGTTTTACTTGAGAATATCGATGCCTATCATGTACTTGTCTGCAGATTATGGGGGATGCAATGAGGGAGATATTTGGATCGCCGAATCGTAAAAATGAGACCATAGCCTTGCCCGAAAGGGAATTAAAAGCTGATGGTCCTAATATTGCTCAGGGCAATGAAAACGGTGTCCCCGAGTGGGCGAAGGTGCTGGAACCCGTAAGGAAATTGCCCACTAATGTCGGAGCCAGAATACGGAGATGCATCTACGAAGCTCTTGACAAAAATCCTCCACAATGGGCCCGGGAGATATTGGAGCACTCCATCAGCAAGGAGGTTTACAAAGGAAATGCTTCTGGGCCAACAAAGGTGATTGATTCTTTCCTCTATAACTTATCTTAATTTCAATAACCATTTATTGCTGTAATAATTAATCCATCTCCTTGTCTGAATTCAGCGAGCTGTGGTCTCTCTGCTCGAGAGAGTCAACGGTGAAAATCCCGGAGTAAAGACGGAGAAGAAAGAGAAGCTGAAGGTGGAAACAAGTTTGGAGGATCTCATCATGAAACAGTGCCGTGTAGTTCTCCGCCGTGCTTGTGCAGCGGATGAGGAGAAGGTTTTCTGCAATCTTTTGGGAAAGATAGTTTTGAGTCCTAAAGCTAACTATGACGAGGGGCTCCTTGGTTACCCTGCCATGGTCTCTCGTCCTTTGGATTTTAGGACGATTGATCTCAAACTTGTTGCTGGAGCTTATTTGTCCCATGAGGCCTTTGTTGACGATGTTAGGGAGGTGCGTAATTACTGCATTGTTGTTTACGTTACAGTGTTAAATGTTGTATGCTTGTAAGAAATATAGCCACCATAACACAAGACTTATGCAAGGGTCATTATACTTTCTGCTTGTTCATCTCTAGGTGTGGCGCAACATACGGATTGCATATGGTGATCGTGCTGATTTGATCGATTTAGCTGAGGAATTGTCGCGAAAGTTTGAAGATTTATATGCAAACGAGGTTTGTTTATGTTTTCATTTCCTGATCTTACAACAAGATTGTTTATATTCGTTAAATTGAGGGGTCCGTCCTAATACCAGTTGGTTATAGGAGAAGAGGCATTCTTTGGTTTATATGTTGAGAGTCCGGTGGAGTTAGTTTCCCGATTGAAAGCCTAATAGGTGGACATATCAAATCGGGTGGCTGTGAGCCAAATAGACGTGATAACACGCTGACACCGTAACCCGCACTGATACCATGTTAAATTGAGGGGTCCTTCCTAAGACTAATTGGTGATATACTTGATAGGAGGAGGGACCTCTTTGATTTATATGTGGAATAGGGTGAAGTCTGTTTCCCGATGTAGGACTGATAATCTCAACGATACTCTGTGTGTGATATCCATCTGACTTATGCTTACCAAAATTCTTAACGCCATCACTTTCATCTCTATTTCCTTCCACTCAGGTCCTAACTCTTGTCCATAAATTCACCGAGGCCGAAAACGTCGAAGCTTCTTCATCAACCGATGCTCTGAAAGAGAGAGACGAATTGGCCTCTGCCATCACTAAAAGCCCGCTCCCCTTAGCTCCTTGGGAAGAAGGCCTCTGCAAAGTGTGCGGCATGGACAAAGACGACGACAACGTCCTCTTGTGCGATAAATGCGACTCGGAGTACCACCGATATTGTCTGAATCCTCCGCTCCTTAGGATCCCGGAAGGAAACTGGTATTGCCCTTCTTGCACGCACGGTGGATCCTCTGCGAGCCACGGTTGGCAATCGGTTGCGAATCAAATCGGTAAAAGCAGCACCCATCAAGGGAAATTCATGTCCAAGTTTATGGACGGGTTGGGCCAATTGGTAAATCTTCTGGAGATTAAAGAATATTGGGAGTTCTCGCTCGACGAGGTAAGTTGTCTCAACAATCTTGTGGACTGTGGTTATGGTTCTTACACAAAATCGGGAACTACGTATGTATAAATTGCATGCGGTCTAAATATGTTGAGGCTTAGTTTAAGTTTTTAGTCATGTGTATTTCACGGGGTGGTGTTTTAAGGGCAGTTAAGTTAAGGGTAACAGTTTTAGTCTTGTAAGTATCAGAATTGAAGCAATTTAAAGACACTTAAGTTAAGGTAGCAATTTTAGTCCTGTGAGTATCAAAACAAAAGCAGTTTTAGGACAGTTAACACGGAAACCTAATTTCAGCCCGATATTTATACATGTGGGGCCGGAGATGCTGACTTGGACAATATTTATTTTCTCTTTCCTCCGATTAAGCGCCGCCTCATAAGTAAAAAGAATAAATAAAAAAAAAACTAATTAGTAAAGGTTGATTAATTAATAAGAAATAATTATATAATAAATTTGTTGACTGCGCGTTTCTGCAACTTACCAACGATGTTTTAAACTTTTTCCGTTGCAGCGGGTGTTCTTCATGAAGTTCTTATTCGACGAAGCACTGAACACCGCCACCGTCCGCGACCACATGGAAAAATGCGGCGCTCGGTGCGGCGAACTGCAGCAGAAAATTCGCTCCCTCTCCAACGAGCTGAAGATTCTGAAATCCAAGGAAGATTTCATGGGACTGTTGAGCAACGAAGACGCGATTCATCATCGAACCCCTTCGAGCAGCGATAAAAGCAGCAGTTCTAAGGATCCCGATCGAAAAGGGGACAAGAACGAGGTAGTAGCCGCTGCAAACCGGGGCAACGGAGAAGAAAACCCCAGTGGTGTTCCTGAAAACAGGCTCAAAATCAGGAGCGAAATCTCTAATTTGCAGCAATCGATCGCCTCCGCGGAATCAGAACTCATAACCGTATCTCTCCGTAAGGAGTTCTTGGGCCGGGATTCCAACGGTCGTGCTTACTGGGCCTTTTATGGCCCGGGATCGACCCCGTGGATCGTAGCCAACGGGTGTTTGTCTCCTAAAGCCATGCGTATCGAAGAATTCGCTAATATCCCGGGTTTTGATCGGTGGATGTCGTATGAATCCGACGGCGACGTTGAGAAGCTCGTTAAGTGGCTGAATGAGAGCAACCCGAAGGAGAAAGAGCTTAAAGACTCGATCTTGAACGTGCAGCTTAAGAAGTCTCAGCACGTCCTCAGCAAAGTTGCCACCGATCGTTCGGGTCCCTCGGGTGAAAAACCTCCGTCTTCGGGTCTTTTGGCCACGAGGGCCTTCGCTTCGTTGGAAGGAAAATTCGGTCCTTGCTCGGGGAGAATGCGAAGATGCGAGTGCTTAGAGCTTTTGCTGACATCGAGAGAGCACTGCGTTGCGTGTCACCGTAGTTTCCTCACCGTGGAGGAATTAAGGCAACATAACGAAAACTGCAAAGCGGTGTCTGTTTCTCTCCAGAAGAACGAATGTGTCCCGAGGGCCGCCAAGGAAGCACCAAAGCGTAAGAAATTGAAGATCTCGCACGATAAACACACGATCGTCATCACGGGCCCGGCCCCTAAACCCGCGAGCGACGGACAAATCCCGGGGCCCGCTGTTGGGAGTTCTCGAGAACCGGAGTGCCCGTTCAAGTTCGAGGAGATCGTTTCGAGGTTTATCGTTTCGAACTCCGTCCGGGACGCGGTGAACGAAGTGGGTCTTTTAGGGAGCCGCGGTGCTCCTCTGACGGTCCCGAGCCCACCTTCGCATCTTCCTCAAATAAGCAGCAACCTCTCGAATAAGCCCTCCGCGAAGAGGACCGAAAGTGCAATTACCCCGGAAGGACGTGGTGCCGATAATAAATCGAAGGCCTCGTCTTCGACCAAGAGCAAAAGCTCGCTCCTCGGGCTGTCGAAAAGCAGCATCGTTCGCGGGTCTTCCTTGAGGCCCTTGGCCGATAGAGCATGGCATGTCCTTAGGGTGCTCAAGATCAATTTGCTCGACATGGATTTTGCTCTGCCTCGGGAAGCTCTAAGGGCATCGAGGGTGAACGAAGATAGGAGGCGTCAGTGGCGGGCGTACGTGAAATCCGCAAGATCGATATACGGGGTTAGTCTTTTTTTTTTTTTTTTTTTTTTTGCTTTTATTTTTTGTTGGAAATATGATATATAAAAAATTGAAAAATGTTACGCTTCCTTCAAGCTTAAGCTTTTAGGTGAAGTGGCCATTCAACATTATGGTATCAGCGAATCCTGACCACCACCAATTTAAGAAAATTACACGTCTAAGGACATATAAGAAATAAATCAGCCAGACGTGAAAGGGCGTGTTGGAAATATAATATATATATATATATATATATATATATATAATTGAAAAATGGTACACTTCCTTCAAGCTTAAGCTTTTAGGCGAAGTGGTCATTAAACAATTTTCTCAAAGGCGAACAACGATATTCTTAGAGGCCTTAAAAATGCCATTCGTTGATGTTCTCTCTCTCTCTCTCTCTCTCTCTCAGATGGTTGAAGCAGTTATTGTGCTCGAAGATTCGATCAAGAGCGACTACTTGAAAACGGATTGGTGGTATTGGTCTTCTCCATCAATGGCAGCCAAGATTTCGACCCTATCTGCACTCGCACTGAGAGTATATGCACTCGATTCGGCGATCTCGTACGATCAGCCTTTTGCTGCTACGAAGGCAAACGTGGAGACTACGAATAATATGATGTTAGACGAGGACGAGACGAAATCGCAGACGATTCCTGAGTCGGATTCCGCTGCTGCTGAAACCCCGAGAAGTAGCAGTAGAAGCAGAGGTAGCAAGCGAAGAAGGGAGTGATGGTACATATTTCATCAACCTTAGATCTTTCTTTTTAATTTTTGGCTCTCTTAGCGAAGTTGCAGAGCCATTGGTGACTTTATGTAAGCATATTTTATCTATTGAACCATTATAAAGCATAAGGTAGGTAGATTGAAGGAGATAGCTGCTGTGTTGTGTGTTGTTTTTTGGTGAAATTTGGCCGAGGCCTTTGAAGCCCTGTTATAAATCAAAATTATTGACTTTTTTTTTCGTCGATATCATAGGCTAATTTATGATTTTTGTCGAAATTTTTTTGCCGCAGAAGTCGAAGATTTTAACGTTTGTTTTTTCGTGGTTAACTTGTCATTGCAGCGTAGCACATTTGTAAATTTCATTTGTTACGTGTGCCTTTTTAACTTCTTTTTTTTTTTTTATATTTTGTGCATGTGATTATTATCTAGTGCTTATCTTAATCGCTAATTCTAACGAAATGGACTATTATCTCTAATCAATTTTTTTATCCGAAAGAAATTCAAAAGCTAACAGATGTTTGCAAAATTATAATTGGAACGATCCGAGTCAAAGTTATGCGGCCATTTTAATGGTCATGAAACAAAAATATTTATCTTGAACAAGGTTGCAAAAAGAAAAGAAAATGTCACCATTTCAATGCGAGAATATCGATTTCAACTTGGGAACAATGCCACCAACGCGTTACGCCTGAAACAAGAGAGCAGAATGATGAACAAATGGAAATTGTAGAAGGAAAAAAAAAATACAAAAGATCGTAAGTAAAATTTTAGAACATGAATACATGGTTGGCAATGTTGTAAATTTTTAGGAACTTGCCTTGTTGGCAATGTTGTTAGAGAGCCAATCAAGGCCCTCGTAGAGACCCTCGCCGGAGGTAGCACACGTGCTCTGAATGTACCTGTGAAGGGAACGAGGATTTTAAATAAGTGACCAAATATGTGTAAAAATTTACAAATAACCGTGTAACAACGACGGTCAAAAAATAACCAAATGGGGCAACTAATAACATAGAGATAGGAAGAAAAAAAAGTTGGTTACCAGTGTCGTTGCCTGAGGGAGTGAAGCCCGAGCTTGTCAGTTATTTCGGCGGCATTCATAGCATTAGGGAGATCTTGTTTGTTTGCAAAGACAAGTAACACTGCATCTCTAAGCTCATCCTAAAACAAGCAGCTCAATTTCAGGATAATATTTTCTAGTTCCTATAAAAGCAGAACGTAAAACGAAAAGATAAGAGACTTGTTACCTCATTCAACATCCTGTGCAATTCATCCCTTGCCTCCACAACACGGTCCCTGTCATTGCTATCAACAACGAAGATGAGACCTTGAGTGTTTTGGAAGTAGTGCCTCCACAATGGACGAATCTGTAGAGTGTATCAAGAAACAGTAGGAAACTGATCACACACGAGTGGATTTTTGTAAAACATACTGAAAAATCAGACCATCATCTTAATATATAACCACCATAAAAGGATGAAATAAAACAAGTGTTAACATGTGTATACATCACGAATATTATGACATAGACCGGTAAAGATACGTGTAGTACAAAAGTGTAACCTTGTCCTGACCCCCAACATCCCAAACTGTGAAGCTGATGTTCTTGTACTCGACAGTTTCTACATTGAAACCTGCATACACACGACAGCGGAAGATTTTATTTTTCATACTAATTTAAAATAATGAAGAACAATGGCAAGGGTATTTGAGAGAATAAAACATACCAATGGTGGGAATAGTGGTAACTATTTCTCCGAGCTTCAGCTTGTACAAGATGGTTGTCTTACCAGCAGCATCGAGACCAACCATCAGAATTCGCATCTCCTTCTTGGCAAAAAGCCTGCTAAATAGCTTCGTGAAAGTCAGCCCCATTTCTTCTTATTGCTTTTGATCCCTAGAAATCACAAACGTACCATTATTCACAAACGGATAGTGATAGCAAAATGTAATCGATAATCAAGACAAAACATGCAAATTACTTTTCTATACGTAAAACCAGCTTTGTAGATTAATAAAAGACCGTAAATTCATCTGCTGCACACCCCCACACCTTTCAATTTCAATCAAAATTTCTTATTTCCAATGCCACGCAATTTTCAAAACGTATTTCTGGTGAACTCTCTCTAAACACCGCTTTACGATGGTCAATTCTAGCTTATGCTATATCGATCAATGAACTTTAACAAGAAATCATACGGACATCAGTATCAAAAAACCCCTGGTCAATTCTCAAAATTCCCCAGACAATCGGCATCCAGATCTAAATATTGGACAGCACATCTTCAAGCTATCAGATCCAGAAAATCACGAGCTTAATCTATGCCAAAACGCTAATCTTAACCCCTGATCATTCACAATTGTGATTCAAAAGCATAAAATTTTCGACAACTCGACATGAAACTGAAATAAACCTGAGCTGATAAAAACTAGATACAAGCAAAACGATCACAGTGTAAGCTACGATCTGGATGATTACGATTCAGATCAGTGATTCACGCACCTTCGAAAGATAGATCTCGCGACGTACAAGAGAGAAAATATGGAGCTGAGCTGCCTTGAAATGAAATCAATAGCCAGTTGATATTTATGTTGCCGACTACATCCAATACCAGCTTAGTATTTTGTGTGGGCTCTTATTTATATAATGGCCCATTTAGGCCCAAAATAATTCTAAATGCCACGCCACGTGCTTTCATTTCTTAATTCGCGATGATGACATGAGAGAACAAGGAAACATTGGAATGCAGAAACCCTAATTGCTCTCGTGAAAGGTAAATTTCTTTGTTGATTATGATCCTAATTGCTCTGTCGTTCTGAAAGGAAAGTTGTATTCTTTGCGATTATGCTCCTGGCATGCTAGTTGGCCGTGCTTTGTGATTGTGAATAGGGAAGGAACTTCCTGAAGAGATTACATGTTCCAAAAAATATCGAATTATGATTTGCAGAACATCAAAATAAGGATAAGAACAAAGAATTGGGACGTGAATGATATTTGGTTTGTTCTTTTTCATCCGTTCAACTTTCAAATTTGGGCTTGTTTGCAAATGTTATTCGGAAAGAAGAAATTCTTGAGTATTTTCTTTTCAAGCTTAATCTAAATCGAACATGTCGTCCATTAGATGACGTCCCTTCAAGAAAGTCTGTCGAAATTCAAGAAACAGCAGGAGAAATGTTTATCCTCTCTCATCAGCAACGCGACGAGATCGGGTTTTTCTTGTAAATCGACAGTGGTGTTCACCGAGAAGTCTCTGGCACCACCAGTTAAATTCTCTGATGATACGGAACGGCTTCAGTACATAAATAGCATAAGGAAAGCACCAGTGGGAGCTCAAATCAAACGGGTGATTGATTTGCTCTTTGAGGTAATTAATCCCTCTCTTCTTTCTTATATTTAGTTTATCGAAGAAAATGATACTTGTACTTAGATTGGTATAACTGGATGCTTGAGTAATTTTATTAGAGCACGAATGTAATTAGGTGATCGTGGATGTTTTACTGATTTAAGTAATTTAATGCTAAAATCTCCAATCTCCAGACCAGACAAGCTTTCACTCCCGAGCAAATAAACGAGGCATGCTACGTTGATTTAATTACAAACAAGAACGTCTTTGACAGTTTAAGGAACAACCCGAAAGTGAATTACGATGGGAAACAGTTCTCTTACAAGGTATTATTTTGTTCGTGCACGTAAAATCTGTAGTTTTTCTTGCCTTTTTTCCTCGCATGTTACTTTATTTTTACTTGCTCCTTTCGTCCCTTTAAACGTCTTTTTGCAGTCAAAGCACGATTTGAGAGACAAGACGCAGCTTCTAAGCTTGATCAGGAAGCTTCCAGAGGGTATCCCTGTTAGTGATCTCAAAGATGCATATCCAACCATACCACAAGACTTGCAGGTAATTTGGTTTACTTGAAAATAACGGGAAATAATGCACGTAGCACTTTTACAATTGGAAAACAAAGAGACACAATTCTTTTACTTTTCATAAACTGAGTTGGGTGCTTACTCTTACTTCGGAATATACGAGATTCTTACCGACCCTGATTGTTGCTGTCAATCTCTATTATATTGTTACATACCAATGTAGGAACATTTAGTTCCATTAATGCTGGGCTTGGATTTCTTACATATTACTAGAATTCGTAACTTTTGCGTGTACAACTGCTTCAATTCGAATCGTGTTTTGAACCATAACAACATTTTGCAGTCTTTAAAAGCTTCAGGCAAAATCTGGTTGCTTTCGAGCGTGGACTCTCAAGAGGAAATAGCGTACCCAAACGACCCGAGAGCGATCATCAAAGTAGACGACGATTTGAAGCAGCTTTTTCGTAGCATCGAGCTCCCGCGGGATATGCTCGACGTTGAAAAGGACCTTCAAAAGAACGGAATGAAACCCGCCACGAATACTGCCAAGAGAAGGGCCTCAGCACAAGTTCATGGAATCGGCCCAAAGCATCATAAGAGTAAGAAGAAGCAGCGCGATATCAGTAAGAGGACCAAGCTTACTAATCTTCATCTTCCCGAGCTCTTTCGAGATCTCGATGTACCCCATTCGTGATCGTGGATCTGCATTATGGTGGTTGTTAGTGATTTTTCTTTTTGTGTGTGTAAGCTTTTGTATATTTTGGGGTGTGATTTTAGTGGAATTTCTTGTTTTGATGACTCTGATGAATGGAAGTTCTTAGGAGGCTGGTTTAGTTTCAGGAGTTGTACTAGGTTTATGTGTTCTTGGAGTTTCTTGTTTATGTATTCTAGTTTTGTGTGAGTAGGAGATCCCACTTTTGCCTTGTAACAGTTCATTTGTTTCATAAACCAGTGACATATTAAGTGCTAATCGATGATTAGATGTTGTAATTAGGATTAATTATTTTTTTGGTCGTGATGAATGGCATTTTAAGGATACAGATTGAGAAGCGACAATTTTAGGATAACTTCTCAAAATGAATCATTTCAAGGACATTTGATGCTATAAATTTCAATATGAATAAAACATTAAGGACATTTGATGCTATAAATCTAATTTCAATATGAATAAAACATTAAGCTGTACTTAACAATGAGAAAAAATCATATTGGCTTCATAATTCAAACCGAATTTTTTCCAATGCCACGTAAAATTCAACACCACGAAGATGCATATTTATCTTCGAATTATTTCTATTTCAAAACTTATTATTTAAAAAATCGGCACTCCTTAATTTTGGAGTCCTTAAATGCCAACTAACTCTTGTAAATATAGAGGACTCAGAAAATAATTAAGTCGTTTAATTAAATCCACTACACCTCATTCGAAGACCTCCAATAAAAACTAAAAGAAAAAAAATATAAGACAGCATGGGATTATCAAATCCTTTATGAAAGCCTATGCCATGACGTTTTCTCTGATGAACTGTTCCAGCTGAGAGATGTCACCGGTTAAAGCAGATGCCTCTGCAACGGCAACTTTGTTGTGGCAATGAGAGAATGCAAAGGCTTCTCCAGGTAACCCTATCGTATACTCGTTCGCGATATCTGCAGAAGATACCGCAGTTCTCGATGCTCGCAGCTTCTCACTGAATATAAAGAGGAAAAAAACGAACAAGGATTAAGAAAGCAAATATACAACGAAAAACAGACCCAATGGTAACCCTTTTCTTGTCATGTATGTCAACAAACTGCATTTTAAAATCATTTTGTCTCTACATAGACAACAAGCTCACAACAAATAAGTCACACTAAAGGACCTTGTTACAAATAATGAATAACTGCTCTTATACCGGTTGTTGGGAATAAAATTCCCCTTTAGCCCAGACCCATACGCCCATAAGGTTCAACTCTAAAACCAGTTGACAATAGAGGGAGTAGTCCACATGCTGATAAGCAGGTTAATTATTTGATTTAATCGATGTGGGACTTGGGTTTCATACCCAACAATACCTAAACCATATTCATGTGGAATCGCTCAATAAAAAGATGAGATTCAAAATCGACATGAAAACAACTTACAGTTCCTTCTCCAGTTGTTTCCTGATGAAGTCTTTTGTGTGTGCTGTAACTTTATCCACCTTGTTGCACAGTAGCAGCACCGGTGTCTTCTTTTTGACGACACTAGCCTTGGTCAATATGTCGTAGAGGTACCTACAAGAAAGAGAACAAAAATTAGAATGAGATGATCACAAACATTTACTCACACACTATGTTTAAATCAAGAGTTTTACGTACTCAGAAGCAGCACGAACGTTTGGGAGAAAGTCTACAGCATCCACAACAAACACCACCCCAGCTGCTTGAGGCAAAAACTCGTCTAGCTTGGGACGAAGCCTTGAATGCCCGGGAACGTCAACGATGTGAACGGGCTTTATTTTTCCTTTCTGAGATTTAAGTGAAGGAAATCGTTCACGTTGACTTAGTAAGAAAAACACCGAGATAGAAAGAGATTACATGACAAGATTGCTAAATGATGGTATCCATCAGAATCGAGAAATGCATGTTGCATGATTCATTACCTTTGTTATTTCAGAGTGCAATATGAAAGTCCCTTCGTTTGCTTCCATCGATGTTACAGTACCCTGATGAGAGGAGCCGTCTCGAAGCTAACGGAGGAAACAAAGAATGGGAGATTAGTTATCCAACTTCTCCATGATTTCTCAACCATTATATGATGCTCACCTGATAAAAAAGAACGGTCTTTCCGCTTCCACCAAGCCCCGTGAGTACAATGGTACTAGAAGTCCTATGCTTGAAGAAACGAACTACAATGCAACATGAAAATTAAAGAATTATTGCGAGGAAGAGCACAGGAAGTTCATATCTCAGAGAAGCAACTAAAATTACGAGCTAACCCGTAACATTACACACAGGCTCTGATACAACTTTAATAAAATTTCAGCTTAATGCACAAAGAATCAACCTCTCAGAAACCAAATGCTTCGCACAATTTATGTAAATTAGGCATTTTGAGCCCGGAACTTACTGATTAAGAACAAAGTCACTGTGAGTACAACTACTCCGATCCCCGCGTACAGCTGCGTTGGCGGGATTTTATCAGCGTACTGTTTCGCCTCATCATAGAAGCGATTCAACTGGATCTTCAGCACCTCCATCTTCGCTGCGTCCATACCCACGAATTCCTAAAGCTTCAAAAGAAAAAAGAAGATGAATCCCAACTTCCCAAGCAATGAAATGCGGAGTGAGCGTTTAAAAGAAAAAAATCAAATCGCCTCTTGGTTAAGGATTACCAGCACGAGCTCTGACGGCGGAGGAATGAGCCGATCTGGAAAAGAATTGTCCGATTTTATCTCACTTTTTTTTACGGTGGAGAAAACCCTAATTTACAAGTTCGGGGTTTAGAACAAGTTCCTTAATTTTACTTTATACAAATTAAATGTAAAGAAATGATGTTATTTCCGAACACAATACACAATATATACAAATTAAATGAATTCCTAAAAATTAAAAGGCTTGAAATTTAGAATTAAATGAATTCCTAATAAAATGAAGCTTCATTAATCCAAAACACTTGCCAACTTATTTCTCAAATTTTAATTAATATTAATTTATAATCCTTATAGAACTAAATTATTCAAAACACAATTGCTTATTGTTTTTATGTCATTCTTTTTTTTCTTGACAAGAGGAATCCCCATAACACCACCACCGAAGTCCTAGCAAGCTTTGGCCATGTTTAGGTCTTCCTATTGTTGAAAGTGAATAATTGCATTATCTAACATTCTAAAATTACTAAAATGTTCCAACACAATATATCAAATATGGACCAAGAGATACAAGGATAAAAAAGTGTTTGGCTCCCTCTTTTCTTGAACTATGCCAAAAAATATTCAGAAAATTGAATGTCATGTCATTCAATTTCGAACTGTCTCATGATTAGTTGGTTACATGTCTCCAAACACGTCATAACGTATAGGTGCTGTTTGTTTGAGGTGATCCAACGTCACGGTGATACTCACATTACGGTGATGTGTGTATCACCGTGATGTGAATCAAGGTGATATATCATCACCGTGTTTGTTTTGGGGTGATATTTCATTTTACATATCAATGTGATAATTGAGTATTGTGTTTGTTTATCAAGATAATATGTGGGGTGATATTGTATAAATGTCATATTTAACCCTATGTAGATTATGTAAGTAAAGTGGGTTAAGATGTTCATTTTGAAGTGATATTTTACGTGATAATGGTTAATATTTCAATATTAACTATTAATTTTTTTAAGCATTATTTATAAGTATTTTTATTTTTTAAGCAATATTAATTATTTTTATTTTTAAGCTTTAAATATATTTTTAAATTAAGTTCAATTATAAATTAATTATATATAATTTTCAATATAATTATTTTATTTATTTAAGCATAAATATATTTTTTTATATTTAAATATGTTAGTTGTGTAATTACAAAATTGAATAAGGTATATGAGGTATGAATGTTAAAATATAAGGGGTAATGTTGTCCAAAAAAATATTGAAAACATCACCTCATCACGGTGATGGAGGATCACCCTGCTTTTTGGGGGTGATTCAAAAGCTTGAATATCACCCCCTTTTGATCATCTTGATGATCATCCATCACGGTGATGACTCATCACCCCTACTAAATAAACGCGGTAATGAAGAGGTGATATTTTGGAGGATTCACCCCAAAACAAACATCCCATAGTTTGTGAGCAAATATTTGCCTTTAAAGTCAATCTCTATTTCTTACATTGGGCTCCAACCCGAAATGGGCCCTTAATAATTATAGTTTTTTATGACCTTAATAATTAGTTCACTACATTCAAAAGAATATACATATGCAATCATAATTTTTTTCCAGCCATATGAAATCATAATTGATTTTCTATAGAATTATTATGAGCGCAAATATTTTCTATAGATAAACCATGAATACCAATATAATGTCATACCAAACGCATATTTTAAAAATATATACCATTATAAGCGATTTTTAGTCTTGGTTCGTAATGCTCACTAGGCAAAAAAAGCCTTGGCTAAAACATTCCTAAGAAATATTATATTTGTAATGCCAAGAAATGCCCCCATATAATTATTAATCTTGGGAAAGGAACATGGATTTTACAAATATGTTTTAATATTATATCATCAAAAGTTAAATAAGTACTCAGCAAGTGTAGACTAGAGAATATTCAGCTTTTCCAATGCGACAAAAATACCCTTGGGACATGGGGTTTCACGTCTTAGCACATTATTAAGGCGTCTTCTGCAATATAAAATCTTAACTTTATTCTTTTCATACACTGTTATTGACCAACTAAAAAATTGTCCAAAACGCCCCTCCTTTTATTTTTTATTTTAAATAACCCCTTTCAATCAAAATTCAATATCAGAATAACATTAAAAAAACAAAATTAATGGTTAAGGTGACTCTGGCCTGTGAACTGTAGTAACACTGTCTACATCATCAGTATGGCAGCGCATGTTAGCGTAGTTTCATGGAACTCGTAAATATTCGCTTTTTTTTTCTTTTTTTTTGGAGCCTATGCTATGCAATATAACATAATCTTAATTAAATAATATTCTGGTTAACTAATCTAACGAATACCTAATCTTAATGCGTCACACATTCAATTAAAGTACCGCAGTAGATAAATAAGTCTCGCAACAAGTCAATGATCATGAACTAAATGAACCCAGGAATTAAATGAAGTGTAGCAGATTAAAATTTAAAAAAAAATTCAATAACCATTCAAATTCTAAGAAATAAAAAAAAAAGAATTATTCAAGTTCGAAAGCCAACAACGATTAGGACAAATCAAGCACGTGAGATCTGCCACAAAAAGAGAACTTTTTCCCTGAATTTGTTTTTAATTTTCGATTTTTTTTCTCCGAATCGAAATCGATCACCCAGCAAGCACAGCACATCCCTTTTCAAGTCCAAATCACTGAATAAAAAGCAAATTTTTTGCTTTCCCCAGAAATACAATACGGGAAAAAATATCAGAAATAATAAAAAAATAGCAAGGATAAAAACAGACACTTTTTTTTTTATTATTCAAAATTTACAACTGTCCTCATCTCCATCTGCGATTCTTTGGCCTTGTGCGCATGGCATGAACCTTGTGGCCACATATTTGTTCCTTTCTGTGCGAAAAATATATCTCACAAGCGCGCGAGATAGGGAAACAGTGTCTTCGTGCGTGACTGTGTTTTTGCGTCCAATCTTGCGAGAGAGAGAGAGAGAGAGAGAGAGTTTCGGATAAAGCATGCTGTTGTTGCCAAGCAGCACCATTTGCTGAGGAGCAAACGGAAAACAAACATGAAATTCACAGAGTAGCGCCACTGTTTGGCTCAGATCTCAAGGCTCCTCAGAAAAATCCCAATCCTAGCTAGTCTCTGCTTATTTACCTCTTCAAGGAAACGTCTTCTTGCTTCCTCGGCTCCCACTTAGCTTGCGCAACAGGGCTCCATTTTTGAGCAAAGACTCCTCCTTTTCTACAAAAAGCAGCACCTTTTATCATCTGGGGCGTTGTTATTTGGCCATCTATGTCAAGTTTCGGTCTACTGAGGCCTACTTTTTGTGGGCAGAAGTGAAAAAAAAAAGGTGAATTCTTCCTTAATGTGAATGTAATGGTAAAAAAAAGGGTTCTTTACATGGTTGCTGTGAAGTGAAGATTCTGCTTTGAAGGGAATGAGAATCAAGCTGTGTTTGTGTGAGCCTCTTTTGAGTATGGAAATGCAAAAGCCTCAGCTTTGGAAACTTGGGCTTCTGTTCTTGGCCATGATAGGGTCTTCTCATTCAACTCTTTCTCCCTCTGGTGTTAACTACGAAGGTAAATAAGTTACTTCATAAGTATATCTTCTTACAGCATCTGATTTTCTTTCTTCAATGTCCCTTCAGTTGTTGCTCTGATGGCCTTAAAGAACACCTTCCATGATCCGTACAACGTCCTCGAGAATTGGGACGCAAACTCCGTAGATCCCTGTGGTTGGAGGATGATCACTTGCACCACAGATGGATTTGTTTCTGCCTTGTAAGAAAAGAACCCCTTTTTTTTTTTCCTTTTTCAATCGAAATGTTGATAAAAAAAAATGGCCATTTTTTTTTCTTAACATCAGGGGTTTACCAAGCTTGAGCTTGTCCGGTATATTATCGCCTGCAATTGGAAACCTCAGCTACTTGCAAGCAGTGTAAGTTGTTCCTAAGCTCCTCATTTTCTGATAACTTCAGGACTCTAAATTCATTGTAATAATATATATCCTCTGCTGTTTTCTTTCTTTCTATTTTCTTTCTAGGTTGCTGCAGAACAATGAGATCTCGGGTTCGATTCCCGATTCCATCGGAAAGCTCGAAAGGGTTCAGACACTTGACCTCTCTAACAACAAGATCACCGGTATCATACCGGATTCTTCGGGCGATCTTCGCACCTTGAGTTACCTGTGAGTTTTCAAGACAATAAAAGCCCATGTTTTTCATTTTTTCTGATTTTGTTCTGATTAATCAACATCGGTGGAATGAACTGTATGCCCGTGTTTTCGAGCGGTTACAGGCGGCTGAACAACAACAGCCTTACCGGGAAAATCCCCGAATCCCTCTCCAAAATCAACAGCCTCACTCTCGTGTAAGCTTCCTCTCATTTTCTCCAATCGATGATCGGTGCATAAATCCCACAATTTTCTTGCAGGGATCTTTCTTTCAACAACCTCAGCGGTCCATTGCCTAAAGTCTCTGCAAGAACATTCAAGTGAGCTCAATTTGAATTCATTCACACAACCTTAGCAGTGATCTCTTCACCGAATCAACGTAAAATCCCGTTTCTTTTCGTGCCTTCTCAGAATATTCGGGAACCCGTTAATCTGCGGTAACAACACTTCTCATAGCAATTGCTCCGCTATCTTCCCCGAGCCATTATCCTTCACACCCGATGCTACAAAGGGCAAGTAACACATAGTTTCCTTCTAATTACAGCTTCGTTTTCAAGAAGACCAACGCACCTAAAAAAGATGCTGTCTTTAACAGGACATTTGCAGCCCGAATCGAAGCATCGCGTTGCCATCGCCTTCGGTGCGAGCTTCGGGGGTGCTTTTGTGTTAATAACCGTAGCTGGGCTCCTCGTGTTGTGGCGTTACAGGCACAACAAGCAGATATTCTTCGACGTCAACGGTGAGTGAATCCCACGAATCTTTTTGTAATAGAAAAATATTCCCAAGGAGGAGGAGGAAAAAAATCTCACGCGCCTATTTTCCGGCAGATCAATACGATCCCGAGGTGCGATTGGGACACCTGAGGAGGTACGCGTTCAAGGAGCTCAGGGCGGCGACGGATCACTTCAGCCCTAAGAACGTGCTGGGCAAAGGGGGGTTCGGGATTGTGTACAGGGGAAGGCTCAGCGATGGGACCGTGGTGGCCGTGAAGAGGCTGAAAGACTATAATACCCTCGGAGGGGAGGTTCAGTTTCAGACGGAGGTGGAGCTCATCAGCTTGGCGGTTCATAGGAACCTCCTCCGTTTGTGGGGGTTTTGCTCCACCGAGGAGGAGAGGCTCCTCGTGTACCCTTACATGGCGAACGGCAGCGTCGCTTCGAGGCTCAAAGGTTCGTTGTTCTTTGAACTCTTTTTTTTTTTTTTTTCCCTTTTCGTTCTTCGGGATATACAAAATGGTCCGTGACGTTTACCCTGTGATCAATTTAGTCCTCAATATTTCGCATGAGCTAATTTAGTCTAATTTAGTCTTAAATGTTACCGACTTTTTTGATCAATTAAGTTATTCCGTCGTGATTAACGTCAATTTAAACGGGAATATCGCGCGTGCCCTACACTGAAATGCTCAAATCAACATTGGCAAACTGTCTGAACATTCTCGGAATTTGGGGGCTCGTATAAGTAATATTCTACTGTTACTGGAGCTCGACGAAACAAACGAGTTAGAGTTCATGTTGAATTTTGAAGAAGATATTTTTAAGTTTCGAGCCTTAAATTTCGTAATTCTTTCTAAAATTGACGAGTGGGGCACTCGCGAGATTTTCAAAATTGACTTTAATCGTGACGGGAAGATAAAATTGGTCCTTCAATCGAGACCATCGATGATTTAATTGATCCATGCGAAACATTGAGACTACATGATAAACATGGTCGACTATTTTCGATTTTTTCCCATATTATTACAACATATCCTCCAGTTTTGAAAAATGAAATTTTAATTTAAGGTTAAAATTGTAATAAAAAAAGGTAATTTTATTATATAACATATCACATCAACACCAATTTAATATATTTTTTTTTTTGCAGATCATATTCATGGCAGGCCCATATTAGACTGGTCCAGGCGCAAAAAGATAGCCGTGGGCACGGCCCGTGGGCTCGTCTACCTCCACGAGCAGTGCGACCCCCGAGTCATACACCGCGACGTCAAGGCGGCCAACATCCTCCTCGACGAAGACTTCGAGGCGGTGGTGGGAGACTTCGGGCTCGCCAAGCTCCTGGACCACCGCGACTCCCACGTGACCACCGCCGTCCGCGGCACGGTGGGCCACATCGCACCGGAGTACCTCTCCACCGGCCAGTCGTCGGAGAAGACCGACGTGTTCGGATTCGGGATACTCCTCCTCGAGCTCGTAACTGGGGAGAAGGCGGTGGACTTTGGGCGGGGGTCGGCGGCGGCGGACCACAAGGGGGCGGTGATGCTGGACTGGGTGAGGTTGCTGCACCGAGAGGGGAAGCTGAGCCTCATGGCGGATAAGGACTTGCGGGGCGGGTACGACCCGGTGGAGCTGGAGGAAATGGTGCGGGTTTCGCTGCTGTGCACGCAGTTTAATCCCTCGCACCGCCCTAAGATGTCGGAGGTTCTGAGGATGCTCGAAGGGGATGGGTTGGCGGAGAAGTGGGAGCAGTCGCAGAGGGTCGAGGCGGCGGCGGCGAGGTTTAATCGTCAGCGGTCGATGGAAGATCTGCCGCCTTTGCTGAGGTATTCCGATTATATCGAGGAGTCGTCGGTGGTGATTGAGGCTATGGAGCTATCTGGGCCGAGGTAGTATGTTGATTGGTGGATCGGGTCGGGCTGTTGATGGGTCGAATGGTGGCCCATTGGGTTATTTTGTCTATAGTTTTTTTGTTCGTGTAAAAAAGAGGCCGAAGGGGAATTGAAGGCAGTTGGGTCCAAAGTACAATGCCTTAGTATTGCTTTGTTGAGAGAGTAAGCTTGGTGTAGACTTATATGGGATGCAATTGATTTATTGAACTAAATTAGTACTATTTTTTTTTTCTTACGGTCTAATATAAATCTTACACAGATAAATCTTATAATTATTTTGAAGTACTGATTATTATATGAATGTATATTATTTAGAATAATGGTTGTAACGAGATTGGTACTTGGATGTTGAGAGACTGATCATTGGTGGTTCATAAAGCTAGTGGTAGATTAAGAATGGTAGATAAATATTTTGGTTTTGGTTGTAATTTGAAAATTTTGCCATGTTCCTAAAACTTGTATAAAAAGTAGCTCCATAGTAATTCTGTAACATTTATATAGTTGTCACTAGTTATTATATAATCTATTTATAACTACTAGGGTCACTTAAAAACCGTTTTAAATCAATTATTATGGCATGCCAATTTGATATGTAATGCGAATATACGATTTGCCCTTCAATTTTATATTTATTCTAATTATATATATATCCCATCACATGCCAACCTCATGTAAAGTATATTTTCTAACCCTCCAAAAATAAGCGATGCACCACAAATCCCACCCAATAAAATCGAATAACCATTCCTTTCACGATTAATGGACTAAACACAATCCAAAAACTAACAAAATCCCTCAAATCCCTCCCTTTATTTCGTCCCAAAATAAATATAAAAACATAACGAAAAACCAGAAGAAAAAAAAAATTCAGATTAGAATAGCCATTCTAGTAGGAGGAGTCAATTGGAGAGGAAAAGAAATTTTAAAAATAATAATAAAAAAAGAAAACCTTTTCAAAATGGCTCCTAAAAAGACCAACATCGCTTTCTTCTCCTTACCCACCACCACGATCCTAATCATAACCCTAACCACCCTCGCCGCCGTCGCGACCCGTACCGAAGCCCGAACCTTCGCCGGCGTGAACCAATGGTGCCGAACCTCGTCGAACAAGCGCCTCTGCACGCGAATGGTCCGAAACGCCACGTCATGGGAGGAGGCCTCCCTCAACGCGATGCTCACGACCCTCGAATACTCAAAACGACTCCAAGCCATGGTCCCCCGCCTCGAGCCGCTGGTCAGGGGACTCGAGCCGCAGACGAGGGCCTCGATCATGAAGACGTGCGAGGATCAGTTCGAAAACGTGGCCGACGACATGGCCACGAGCGTCAAGGCCTTCGGGGAGAAGGACATCGGGACGGTGAAGACCTTCCTCAGCGCCGCCTTCAGCAGCGACTGTGAGGGTTCGCTGAAGCAATTTGGGGTCAAAAATCCGTTTACGATGTATTTGAGGCTGCTGTACAAGGAAGTCGATAATTGCTTGGCCGTTGTGCAGCAGATTTGATTTGATTTGATTATTGATTGTGATTTAATGATAATTTAGTGTTGATGTTTGTGGAGCCTGTGGAGATGATTGTTAATTAATTCTGATGACGTCGTCTCTATGGTCATAAGGAGGGAGAATTAATGCTATTTGTTATATTTTTTTTTATGTGTTGGATATATCATTATGAACCATGTTTTGATATGATTAATTTTAGAGAAAAAGTTTTTCTTTTTATATTGATGTTAATTATATCATTATGAAGATGAATTATGTTTTGACGTGATTAATTTTAGAGAAGGCTTTATTTATTTATTTATAATGATGGATGCTTGAAATCAAATTTGATTAGTCTTAAAATACGTGCATGAAACAAAAAAAAAATCATGTAATTCTTTCGGCCTTCTAAGGCCATGCCATGCTTGAATGTATGAGATGTCGTACCCGGTATTGTCCTTCACCAGCTGCTTTACGTTCTTTAGTAGAAATTGAGGGTCTGTCTTTATTATTCCAATCAACATTCTCGCAATTGTGTTTCGCGAAATGTTGCGGAATGTTCTCGCCAACTCGTTCATGTAGCATGTGTGTGGCCCCTCATATATCGTAATCTTCCAATAACATTTTTTCGGTTTGAAGCATGCTCGTAACCTCCAGTGACAGTCATGGCTATGGTTGCATTTCACGTCCCATACGGTTTTGTTACTTTCTGAGACGTGAAACTCACGTCTAGCCACCCTGTAAGAATAATCGCCAACAGCATCTTGTAAGTGAGCTTTGGTACTAAATGTCATACCGACTCTGAACCTGGGATTGTCCCTACTGTAAAAATCACCGCCGCCCTCGTTGGCTTCTGGAGGCGCCATTTGATATGTTGAATAAAAAGGCACGGGTTGATAAGGCGCACGAGCATCATCTGCCGGCAATGGAATGTCGTTATCGGGACCATCATTGTTTACATCATCGTCGCTATCGTCGTTATCATCTGCGGGATCCGAAAAATCATCCAGTGCACCACCAACGTCATCAGCTTCAGAGTCGCTAGCGTCACTATTTTGCAAGTCTTCGGGCACAGGCTCAGGTTGTGACACATTCAACATATTAGGAACATCACGACTGCTCGAAGGAATGTCTGTATGAGGAGGGTGGAGTGAAAAGTCACTCATTCCTTGAGTAACTGCCGTGAGATCAGGGAACGAGTGGCTGGAGGTGATGTTGGTGAACACGTCGGGTGCCTCTTGAACGTTCTTGCTGGCCTCGACAAACACTTCAATTAAATTAAGTTCCGCATCAGCATCCAAGAAGTACGATAGTTCCGCGTCGTTTGAAATTTGAAAGAGCCGCTGATAGAATCGAGAATGCTGATAGTATTCATTCTTAACATGAACGGTTAAGGAGGAAAAATTGTTGTCGAGGCGAATAACCTCATATAGCATGCCCAGAAATTGAGCAAAGCTAGTGTCGCGACGAATTCGTCTAAGAGAAATGGGTGGGATGCTCTAACGGATGGAGTTTGATTCAGTAATGATTTCGCCACCGTAGTAGATAGAGACTTGAATTTTACGAGATGTCATAATTTGAGGAGAAATTTAAATACTTCTAAGTTGTTTTTTTATATATCCATGTATACGAAATTATAGTACTTTATATAGGGAAAATCGTCGCATTTAATGGACGCGACGTCGCATCTATTGGACGCGACGATTCTTCTGCAAAACTCGTGAACGTTACGTCCACATCAGTTCTGCAAAAAGAAAAAGAAAATTACAGAATACGCGTGATCGATTTGTCACATCATCGCGCCCAATGGACGCGTCGTCGCATCCATTAAACGCGACGACCGGCCCAGATACGTTATCGGCCCGTTTAAGGGCCCGTTTAAACGTTTAAACGGGCCATAACGATCGTCGCACCCATTACATGCGACGTCGCGGCCATTAGGCGCGACGTCGCGGCTAATACCCGCAAATGACTCTATTTTGTTAAAAAAGCCCATATGTTAAGTATTTGATCCTACTTGATCTTGATTATCGCAAGACGTTAATTTTTAAGGCCATGTTCTTGCAAAAAAAAATTAAAATTGAGATCATCAAGCGTAAATGTCAACCGTAAAAAAGACTGATATTAACCCAAAAAATTTATGTGCCTTTTTGTATGCTTGAATTGGTACACATAAGTAGACAGATGATGAAATTGAGATTTGATTGTAAAAAAAATGAGACTCTCAAGCAGAACGTCAACCATAAAAAGACTGATGTTAGACCCCAAAATTTTATGGCCCTATTATGTACTTAAGAATGAGATGATACAAACAATGCAATTAGACATGAAATTGAGATTTGACTAAGACTAAAATGTAAGAACTACGGTGACATCACGTGGATATTATCTACTAACAACACTGATTTTCGAGCATTTCATTCAATATTTTCAAATATCAAACTATTATAAGAAGTTAATATTTTCATTCAATAATGTAAAATATTCAACAGTGTTTATTCGCCAACTGGGCTAATATAAGAAGCTGATATTTAAGTGACAAATTTAATTAATTAATAATCTGGCGAAGGAGGCTTCATATGAACGGGATGATGTGGCTTCGGTGAAGGTGGGGTCGTTTGACCATTTATGTAAGGACCAAAGTACCCTTGACTTCCCTCCACTGTTATTAGTAGCTTTCTGTTAAGGAATTCTTGTCCTGATGATGACGATAATCCATTTCCTGTAAATGTAACTATATAGTTTATAACTATGGGGCGGGTTTAAGAATAATAAGACGGAAAGTTAACCATGATTACCTGAAAATAATGGTAATGACAGCAATAAGATACATGTAATAATTAATATCATCGCTGCCAAACTTTTCATGAGATAATGTTTCTGCATCGTCGTATTGAATTTTTTGTAGTATGCTGTGTGATGATTTACGAACTTGTGTGTTCGTCTTTGCCTTCAACGTGCAGTTGTTGAACTGGAAATTGATGCTGCGTGTGTGTTACTTTATAGGCATTTCATGCGGGGGGATAAATTCAATGTCTTTTTTTTTTATGTTTATTTGTTTGGGAAATTTACCATTTTTTGGGGGGTTGACTTTGTATAGTTGGAGTTGGTAAGGAAATAAAGGGCATTGTGCTCTATAGTTTATACGTAGTTGGAAATCATTTCGAAGCTTCATGCCTTCAGTAGCAATATATAAAGACTTTTTCGCTCTCGTCTACTTAAAACTTCACGTATGTATTACTTCAGGGATAAATTCATTTTGATCCCCAATGTTTGTCTTATGAATCAATTTAGTCTCTAATGTTTCAATTGGACCAATTTAGTCCTTCGTGTTTCGGAAATGAACCAATTTGGTTCCAAATTGACAGAAACCATCAATGTTAACAGAAAATCGACATGTAGCATCATCACAGCGTGCCACGTGTCACATTGTTAATGATTTTCCGTCTAAATTGACGGTTTCTGTCAAGTTGGAACCAATTTGGTTCATTTCCGAAACATGAGGGACTAAATTGGTCCAATTGAAATATCGAAGACTAACTTGGTTCATAAGACAAACATTGGAACCAAAATGAAGATAATCCGTATTACTTCATATCATACCATAAGAATTTATTCTAATCTAGATTTTCACGAAGAGTATTTTTAAAAAAGGCAAAAGTTTTAATAATCCACCATTATACAAAATTGAATAAACAGATAGATACGTCTTTTCAATACATAGTACCCTCAAAGATCACGCAACTCGCGAAGGGCGGGCTCCAAATGACAAAGTGAAAAAAATAAAGAAAATTCTTCAACAACAAACACAATATCTTTCTTAATTAATAGTAAGTATCTGGTGGAGGGGACGGTATATCGGTGTAAATGGGAGGACGCCGCCGTGGTGACGGTGGTTGTTGCCATCCACCGCCGTTTCTGTCCGGGCGTAACCATCGAAGACTTCTCTCCGCCATTAGCTTCCTGTTTAGGCCTTGTTGTCCTAATAATGATTGTGATATGTGGGTCTATGTGTATTTAATTTAATTTAATAGTTTGTGACTTTATGGGAGTTAGAGAAAATGATGAAGTTTAATTAATTAATTACCTGGTGATAACGTTAATGATGCGCAGCTTGAGACAAAATTGACTGCAATGAGGGACACAATAATCAATATCATTGTCAATCTTTTCAGATAATTCTTCATCGGCATAGTGGCGGCAGTGTGTGATCAAGGGACTTTTTTTCTTTCTTGATACGTAAATTGCTCAAACTTTTGTTTGTTTGTTGTGAGCCCTGCTCGAAGGAACCCATTTATGGTCCGAGTTTCTAATGACTTTGATATATTTTTAATTATAGTATCATTTTTTTATGTTTGACTGCTTTGGAAATTAACGAATCTGCTCTGACTTGGTCTTACAGTTCACATTGTTTTTTTTTTTTTTTTTTTTTTCTGTCTTTCCCCACTCGATATGACTATGGGCCAGCCCCTAAATACCGGTGTGAGCTTACGCCACACAGACCAGTGGTGGATTAATCCCCGGGTCAGGTGGATACATTCCAAAGCCACCTGATTACGATAGTGATGGACTACTCAAGGACTAATCCCCCGACAGTTCACATTGTTTACTCGCGCCACTTTTGGTCCCCCGATGCTTGCGCGTTGGGCAATTTCGGTCACCGATATTGTCTGATTTGGGACAATTTTGGTCTCCCGATTAATTTTTCGTTAATTTGGATGGAATGATCTCTACGCGCCACGTGTCACAAAGTGAGTGGACTTTTTTTTTTTTTTTTGTTGGATAAAACCACTTTTGATCCCCAAAAGTTTGCCCGTTAGACAATTTTGGTTCCAAAATTGGTATAATCCTGGAATATTTCGTCCAAATTGACGAAAATCTAATCCAGAGACCAAAATTGTCCTGAATCAGACAGGGGACTAAATGTGGCAAACGGAAACATTGGAGGCCAAAATTGCACAACGGACAAACATTGAGGATCAAGAGTTGTTTTATCCCTCTTTTTTAATATGTGTAAAACTCAAATCAATGTATCTAATTTGAAAGATTTGGCATCTAGATTTCGACGCGGAAAAAAAAATGAAAGGTGTAACGTAATCGTTGCTTGATATATACTAATAAGTTTATTTTCCTTCGTCGAAGAAATTATGCGTCCCAAACGGAGTGTTAGTATTGTAAATGATCAGTGAGTCTTTGTAATGATCAGAGAAACAATTGACTGTAGAATATTGGAAATTTTGTCCCCTTGTCTAAACGATGATTATCCATATTTATCAAAGACCGGGAAATATATTGTATTCAAGGCTCGTTCACATGCCCACCAGCTTCTTCAAATTGCGTTAATAATTTTGGTGGACTTCAACAACATTTTTTTTAATCCTCATGACTTTGAATATCCATATAATTCATACGCGGTGTTTAGGGTCTAGATAACTTGATAAACCCTGATTTTTCTCTCCCAAATCTCTCTCTCTCTCTCTCTCTCTCTCTCTCTCTCCAGATAAGAATAACTTACTGAGTTTCACTGCTTTTTCATGTATATGGATTTCCATGATCTATCGAAGACACGCGGTCCCAAGTTAATATATATATATATATATATATATATATATATATATTTACTTACTATTATTTAAGTCGGAGTTTAGGAAAATGAAAAGATCGATATTGCTTTTATTTTATTAAAAGGTGATTGAGCTATTTAAAAACCGCTAACTCGCGTCCTCAATATATAATATAGAAGATTTTATGCGTCGTGATTTACAAAGTTTTACTGCTTTCATGTATATTTGGAATTCCATGATCCATCGAAGATGCATGTTCCCAAGTTTTTATAAGTAGTTGCTTACGTTATTATTCAAAGTCAGAGATGGGAAAAAAAATGAAAAGATCGACATTGATTTTTATTTAAAAGAAGATTGACCTATTTAAAAACCCTAACGCGCGTCAATATATAAACAATTATTAGCCTTATTTATGCGTCGTGATCTAAGTTTTATCGCTTCATCTTCACTGTTTTTTGCTTAATCACAAACGATAATTTATATCCCTTTATTAAGTATATTGACCCCAAACCATAGTAATAATTTACAGAAACAATTAATTTCAAATCAACAAATGATAAATAGTATTGATCAATTACAGCATAAAATATGTCCTTCACACACACAAAACCCTTAAAATACAACTCACACACAAATAAAGGGACCAACAAAATTCAGTATTTATTAAATTAAGACATGCCAAAAACAAGCAAATATTATATTGTGAATCAATTATGGTATTATTTATAAGAATATGGTGGAGGAGCACGTCGACGGACGTTGATGAGAGGACTGTGCTGCGGTGGTGGTGGGGGCCACCGACCAATTCTATATGGCCTTGGAATCCTCTCCACCGCCATTAGCTTCCTATTTAGCTGGCCATGTCCTGATGATTATGAATGATGGGTGAGTTATGTGTATGTGATTAATAGGGTTTTTTAATACGGGGTTAGAGAAAATTATGGAAGTTTAACTGATTAATTACCTGGTAATAACGTTAATGATCCGCAGCTTGAGACAACATTGATTGCCACAAGATACATAATCAAGATTATCACAGACAATCTTTTCAGATAATTCTTCATCAGCATCAGCATGCAGTGATCAAGAGACTTAATATTATTATTTTTTTCCTGCCTTGATTATTGTACAGTATCTTCTGATTATTAGAGAATCCTCGAACTACGGTGTTATTGTGGGTCTTAATTTACCTGGACTGGAACCTATTTATGGTTTGAGTTTCGAATGCGATATTTTTCAAAATAAAAATTACGTTATTTTATGTTTGACTGCGTTGAAAATTTATCTAATTTTGCTGACTTAGTCTTATAGTTCACCCAGTTTATCCATTTTTTTTCATACAAGAAACCCTGTTTTCCCCTTAAATATTCAATAGTTACCCTATGGGATGAATTTTAAATTTTTTTTCATGAGCTCGAAGCCTTTTCCCTAGTTTTGGGCAGTTTCTTGCTTTGATCACGATTTAATTGGGTTTTAGGATTATTACTTCCTTACGTTAATATATAATATTAGGCTGACGAAGCTAAATCACTAAGGCTTTGTTTGGTTGGTCGGTTTATATTAGGAGGGTTTAAATTAGTAAGGTTTATATAAAACTAATTAATGAGTGTAAAATAAAATGTGTGTTTGGTTAATGGATTTAAATAAACACACCTGAGACATGTGTTTATTTAAACCCTTGTAAAAGGGTTTAAAGTTGGTATATATAAACGCATACTTTATATAAACCTATGAACCAAACACCTTAGTATGATCTAAACTAATTTTTAAAAGGTCTAAACCCATGAACCAAACAAGGCCTAAAATCAGTGATATTAAGCTACATAAGCCATCCGTTATCAATATTTTTTGGACATACCTTACAAAGTCATTACGGTTTCTTCTTCAATTAATTGTCTCCATGTAGCTAAGGGTGCGTTTTGTATGCAGAATTCGTGTATGTAAAAAGCACGACGAGAAACTAAGTTAAACTTTCTCACATTTCCCTTTCTTTTCCTAATTGAAATCCGCAAACAAAACGAAGCCAAAGTAATGTACATGTATTAAAGTATAAGAAATTTTTGTAGCCTTTGTGATTTTCTTTTTCTCTTTATTCTTTATTTTTATGTTTTTGGGCAACGCCAGGATAAATCAACTGCCCATTGCAATAGACTAATAGCAAAAAAAATATGGAGAGATAAGCTAGTTTAGGCAAGTCTGAGTGACATACATGTGAAATCAGGATTCATATATAAATAGGTTAGCCTTAATAAAATTATTATCTTGAATTTTTAATTTTTCCAATTTTTATAGTATCATCAGCATTAGCAATTAGCATATCAACTATTACTGAAATAAAAAGTTGAGCCGAAACTGATAAAGTGGGCCTTTGTTGATTGCATTTGGGCTTTAGATCATATGATACACAATCGGTAGTTCACATTTAACTTCATGAACTATTATGACCGGAAAATCGATATATGTTACATAAAATATTTTGACTATAAAAATAAATAAAAATTACCAGAATCAGTTGACTTGACTGCTCATGCCTCTGAGAATCTTCAAATTTTTCCCCATTTGCTAGAAAAAATAAGTGATATTTATATCAACTCGTTTTTTTTTATGCTTGATTGCAAATAACAACAGAATATCCTAACCTTCACCGGTCTCCCAACAAAATCAAAATTAAACCTTTCCAAAAACCGAAGCGTTACTCCTCCAGTCAAGAGTCCACCGCCACCACCCTCCGCCACCACTCCGCCGCCATGAACCAAAAGACCTGGCCTCGATACTCCCAAAACCACCCCTTCACATCCCTCAAATTCGCGAAATCACCCCTCGATAGCTCCCTCGTCCCCACCAATCGATCGTGGCGCTTCAATTCCACGCCGAAACCCTCGATCAACAGCCCCGACTTCTCCGCCTTGCCCTACGACGTCGTAACCAGAATCGCGTGCTCCTTCAACCTCCCGACGCTTCGCGCCGCCTCGCTCGCCTGCAGGGCGTGGAGGGACGCGCTCAAACCCTTGAGGGAAGCCATGCTGTTCCTGAAATGGGGCAAGAGGTTCAAGCACGGCCGCGGCGGCGTGAGGCGCGACCTAATCAAAGCCGCGGAGAGCTTCACGAAGGGCGCAGCTCGCGGGTCAACGCTCGCCATGGTGGATTTGGGATTGATCCTGTGGGAAATGGGGAAAATTGACGAGGCGGTGGCGTGGTACAAAAGGGCTGCCGAATTGGGAAACGTCGCAGGGATGTGTAATTTGGGGATTGCTTGCTTACAAGGTTGGTTTTATTTATTTTCATCGGTGGGCTTTTTTGATGACGATGAATTGATGATTTCTTCTCTGAATGCTTCTTCTTCTTCTTCTTCTTCTTTGAACATCGCAGCAAATCCTCCAAATGCCAAAGAAGCTATCAAGTGGCTGTACGAAGCATCCTTTGCCGGCCATGTTCGTGCACAGTACCAGCTTGCTCTTTGTTTCCACCATGGCCAAGGCGTTTCACAGAGCCCACATGAAGCGGTACAGTCTTTTTCTGCATCTTCTTCTCGGGCAGTTTTTTTTTAACTCGATAGGGAGCCAAGAATTGGATTCCCTTGCGTGTTTGTTATCTTGTGTGGCTTAAGTATCCAATTTCAATCTTATTCTGTGTATTTTATGGACCTAAATATACTTTTAGTCTCATATCTTTGAGGAGGTGGCATTTTTAGTCTCGTGAAGTTAAGGGTGGCAATTTTAGTCCCGTAAATATCGAAATTGAAGCAATTTTAGCCCCGTTAGGTTAAGGGTAGCAATTTTTGAGTCCCGTAGGTATCAAAATTAAAGCAATTTTAGGACAGTTACCCCAGAAACCAAATTTCGGTCAGAATTTGACGTTGGAGATGCTGTTCGGTGGAACTGTCCTAAAATTGCTTTAGTTTTGATACTTACGGGACTACAACTGCCCTGGAGCAAGTCGGCATATCCGGGGTCAGATTCAAGACTGGAATTAGGTGTATGGGTTAACTGTCCTAAAGTGCTTTAATTTTGATGCTTACGGAACTGAAATTGCTAACCTTAACTTAATGGTCCAAAAATTGCTTCAATTTTGTAAAATTGTCACCCTCAACTTAACGGGACTAAAATTGCTTCAATTTTGATACGTACGTGACTAAAATTGTCACCCTTAACTTAACGTGACTCAAAAAATGCCTGGGACTAAAAATATATTTAGGGTTTCATTCCCTCATAATAGTTTCGATTGCCATCCGGGATTATAAGCTCGATTTATTGGTACAGGCTCGCTGGTACTTGGAAGCTGCTGAAGGAGGATACATGCGGGCTATGTACAACACGTCTCTGTGCTACTCACTCGGTGCTGGTTTGCCTCATTCTCTCAAATCAGCAAGAAAATGGATGAAAAGGGCTGCCGATTGTGGCCACGGGAAAGCTCAGTTCGAGCACGGATTGAGCCTCTTTTCGGTAAGCAACTCTGTGGGATTATTCGTAACAAGGCTTTTTCGTTTTTGTGAAGGAAAACATTGATATATTTGATGCTATTGAACAGGAAGGTGATATGTTGAAGTCTGTGGTGTACCTTGAATTGGCTTCAAAGGCAGGGGAAAGAGGAGCATCTAATGTGAAAAGCGTTGTGCTGCAGAGGCTTTCTTCGACCTCTCGGGACAGAGCGATGCATCTTGTGGAGAATTGGCGTGCTTTGCCCTCGTCTCGGTGAATACTATGCATCCTTCATTTCTTATACAAATACACACACACACACACACACACACACACATATATATATAGTCTTGTTTTCGATGCTTGTGTAATAACAATGATTAGCGTGTAAAGGACCAAATATTTTGACGGGGTATACAATACGTCTCGGTGGGTTTGGGTTCATATTCTGTAAATCAACATTATGGCATATAAGTAAATAAATACATAATAGGCCCGAGTATCATATTAAGGATACTAAAATTAAGGACTAAAATTGAAGAGCGGACAATGAGCGAGTGAAGCAATAAGTTAAAATTGAAGCAATTCTTAGATCAAGTAAAGGAAGACCCACTCAAGTCTACGTACTTGGAAAGATAAAAAAAAAAAGGTAGAAGTATATACACATCAACACATAAAGATAGATACATTGCGTGAATGCTACGAGTATCGAATTCAAATATGATACCAATAGCATAATGACAATGTTAAACTGTAGCCAATATTGTATATTTTCATGGCCAATACTTTACACAAGGCGGTATTTGCTCTTATGAAGCAACATACACTGCAGAGTAAGATTATTCTATATGCACATAAAAATACATAAAATTATTAAATAAAGAACTACTTATAACTCAAAAAGCTATGATAACTATAAGCGTACTACATTGGTACATAACTTTTTAGTATTGCCAACCTTTTTTACGCCTCCTGACCAGAGCTTGCAGAGTCCAGAGAAGAAGCAGAGGACAAAGGAAGCCAAATCTCGAGACGGGTCCCGCCCGCTCCGAGGATCGTGTCCGTATTTCTCGGAGATATTACGCGCACGACGCATCCGTAACTCTCGAGTATCTCTCGGGCAACGCTTAGCCCCGCCACAAAGTTCCACGTCATGTTATCCTCTATCCTATCATCCCCACACAGGTCTTCCCCGAACGGTGCAAGCGAATGCATTTGCGTCTGCAACAAGTGATGCATCTTAAGGTTTCATATATCAAATAACACAATCGAAAAAATTCTATAGAAGATGGGGGTTTTGAAAAATAGACTTTGACCAAAAAGGTTTCCCAAAAATAGCCTCGCTGACAGGTCTTTTTAGCCAATGCCCTTAACTTTTAATGGTATTTTTGTCATTTTACAGTCGGATTCTCAGCTAAATCAGGTAGTAGGGGACCCTTCATATACCTGAGAACCCGTATAAAATTTTTTTGATGCAATAAAGATTTGAACCAGTGGTGACCTATTACTCGGATGGCTGACTACAAGACGGCCGTTTTACACTCCATCCACCCACCCCTAAACGCATACGGTTGCTATGTGCCCCGGTTAGTAAGGGTATAACAGTCTTTACACACTTGGAGGCTATTTTTTAAAAACTCCGTTGTTCATACGCTATTTTCCCTAAGAATTCGATTTACTCAGGCAGAAGGTGAACAAGAGTGTGTTGGAATTTATTACCATGTAGTGCATGTCGGGCCCGTCATCATCGATGATGACGAGGACACCGCCAGCTGGCGCGAGGGTGGAGACAATTTCGATTCTCCCGCCGACTTGCGTACGAAGCAAGGCACCTTCGATCAAATTTCCCAGAGCTTGGCGTAGGGAGGGCTCTTCCACGGCGACCTTTAGCGATGCGGTGAAATCGCATAGTTCCACACTGCGTTGTTGCTTGGTTGCAAGGGGTTTTATGGCTCCAACCAAGTCTTGCAGGACATCAGAAATCTCGCACGGTCTTCCAACAGAAAAAAAAAAGAATGTTAAAATGAGAGAGACATAGCAGTAAATAGTAATAAGGATTATTACTAACGATGGTTATGAACAGAAACTACCTAATTCCATGTTCATGTGAAGGTGAAAGAGCAAGAGGTGGCATGGGAAACTCTGAATCTGAGGATGATGAAGTGATTGACAGTCTCTCACTGGGTTCTTGCATGTCACTGATGGAAGGTTCCAAGGATATCCCACTTGACTCAGAGTTCAGCCACTCTGTTTGTGCTTCAGCTGACTGATTATGCATCTTTCTTCGTATTTCGTTGTTATAACGTATGATATTAGCCTATAAAGCGAAAGTTATTCGATCACATGAATATTATCTGATCGTAGTAAAGTAAATATCAGATAAAAATCAGAAAATGATGAATACATTTAGTGAAAAAGTTGTAAACAGCTAAGAAACATCACGGAAAGCACGTCTTATGATCTCATGATAATGAGAAGACTGAGGCATCCATCAAAATGGGTGGAAACGTGAAGAGTAAGAAGGTATTTGTTTCAGTGCAATTGAATAGGATGAAGCACCTTTGTCAAGTTGACAGCATCCTGTAGCTGTTGAAGAGTGCCTCTCATGTAGTCACCTTGCACTAAGATGTCATCAACAATATCAGATGAAATCTGCAATATATCAGCAATGACTCCATTAATAAACACTTATGGTGTTGCTAGCAAAATTTCAGGGTCAACTTTTTTGGCTGTAGAAAACCCACCTCGCTTCTCTTCAAGTGCACTGATAACATCTTGCTCAGTGTTTGGATGCTTGAAAGAGAACCCCGAATCTGCCATTCCAAAGAAAGAGTAAAATCAAGATATGCGATCGTATCGGGAAATCAAAACAAAGAATAAAACCCTTCTTACTTGCTCAACCAGACTATTCATCCTGATATTATTTTGCCACGATGATTGTTGGAGTAACATTGCTTTCTGCAAAGGATTTCAAATTAGTTATCTATCAACAGTCACATGACTACAAGCTAATGAATGAAACACCAGAGCCACGTTTGCACAAGAAAACCACCTGGTCCATTACGTAAGCCACGGCCAGTGAGCGAGTGATGTTTATGGCATTCAGCTTTTGTTCTGTGGAAAACTTTGGAATCTCCCTTTCTTGATCACTAAAACTATGCACATCAAGCTGCTGTGTACCGATTTTGCGGGGCAATGTTAAAGCTTTCCCAGAGAACGGATGCTCCTTCACATCACGCCATTCTCTTTCTAGGGTCATGTTTGGAAGCTCAGCAACTAAGAAACCCACCACAAAAGGATGTGTCACCATGGGAAAAACCACAGCACCAAGCTCGGGAAAAAACTCAGCCTAAAAAACATAACACAAACCACTGGTTAGAAAACTAAGTGAATACAGTAACAATCAACAAAAACTACAAGTCAATCAGCATTAACAATACTCTTATAATCTTGCCTGTTGTTTAAGAATTGCAGCTTCTGCCACTCTTAGTCCCGCAGGCATACTAAAATTACCAACAAGAACCACGATATCAGCTGCTCGGGCACCTGGATAAAGAGTAATTCGACGCAATTCCAATCGATCCATGACATAACTATCAGCTGGTCTCACATAGACCTGTCTTTCAACTCATTAGGGTTAGAAAAATACTACACAGATGCCACATAATACAAAGAATTGTTCAGTACTCATCAAAAACACCCGTTGACTTTTGGTCTTGCAATCTGAGGGAGATATGCGTTATGATTCTGAGGCAATGTTTGCCAAATATGTCGGGATAACAATATTGATAACTTCTTACTACTGCTATAGTTCAATAGAAAATCTACTCCTCCTCAGTCGATCAATTGCTAGTCAAGCAAAACGAAATTGCATTTACTATCTATCACCAAGCACATCAACAAAAAATTGCATAATCGGAAACAAAGTAGAACTCCACAGACAAACTCAATCAAGCAAAGCGAAGCGATTCTGACCGAGAGAAGAGCATCCTGATCGACAATTCGCCGGAACAGGTCGAGCTGTTCGACGCACAACCGCTGAAAATCCTGACTCGGCAGTACCAGAGCTTTGGCCTTCTTCTCTATCCTCTGCACGAACTCGACCGGCGAGGTCGACGCTCCGAGTATCGCCGCCGCGACGGCCGCCGCCGAAGACACCATCGACGAGGAGTCGTTATCCGCACCATCGGTAGTGGTGGTACCGCCGACGTGGCGGAGGTACGTGGACGAGGAGAAGCACAGGGTGCGAGTGGCGTACCTGGTGGCGTAATTTTTGGGAAGATTAGGGGCAGAAGCGTAATTTGCAAGGTGAGTTTGTGGTTGTGGAGGGAGTATTGCAAGCAGCATTTGTGAGCGTTGTTCGTTATTTCCTCCTACGCTATTCACTTATCAATGCTTGCTCTCACTATGTTATATTTTGCTTTTAGTTTCTTTTATCTGATAAAAATGGAAGTTTGGGCTTATGGGCCGTAATAAATATGGGCTAGTGGGCTTATTCAAGTGGACTCACAGACTATCTCACCACGACCCAATCATCGACTTCTCTTCACAAACCCCACCACCACCGCCACGGGGATCAAGCCACCGCTGGCTGATACGCCACCGCACCAACGGCGCACTACCGTCGAACCACCATTAGCCCCTAATAGGCCGCCTCCACATCAATCTCTTCCAAGTGCTGACTATTTTACTTGAGCTTAGTACATAGTTGCTTTATCTTATTAAAATAATAAAAATTGGCCGTACGAAGCCCCTATAGCTCAGTGGTAGAGCGTCAGTCTTGTAAACTGAAGGTCTGTAGTTCGATCCTGCATGGGGGCATTTTCCAATTTAATAATAATTCTTAAATTTTTAACAAAACATCTCTTTATATGATCTCATTTCCTTCTCAGATTGAACTCTAAATTCAAATTTTGTGAAAAACTGGTGCCAGATTGATTATTCATAAACAGCAACAACTAGCTTTTGCAATAACAACAGAAGTGGCTTAGTTAGGACATGAATCGTATTCAGAAATCTGCTATTCTTAATAACCAACATACAAATTAAGACCGTACCGTTTCATTACATGGTAGAATCCTTTTCAACTCTTCTTAGAAGTACGACTTGTATCGTTGGGCCAATCCGAACATGCCAAGTGTCCCTCCGGTGTGAATCATCACCACTTTAGCATCATCTTCGTCCTCTCTCCTCGCGAGCTGCGTTGAGAGATCCCAAGCAGCTAAAGTGTACACGGGATCCACCAAGATACCAGTTTCTCTAGCTATCCTTTTGCATTCTTCAACTTCCCCTTTTAATATGTTGCCGAATCTGCAGAAAAAAAAGGAGTAAATTATATATATGATTGTAAGAAAGTTATGGTATATGTATGCAAATTTATTACTTACATACTTTCTGGGTACTCTTCGGTTGACCCAATGCACGATTCCAGAATTTACGTGGTCATTAAGTGCTTGTTCAAAACCAGGGAACATAATGTTTTCGAGGAATTCAGATAGCAAAGTTTGCTCCTTTTTTTTGTAGCCATCAATTTTGTCAGCTAACATTATTGCAGTTACATCCCATGGAAGCCTGATAGCAAGAAAAAGGGAACCAAAGGTAAAATTAGTCATGTGTCAACTTTCCCCAGGGAGAAGTTACCGGTTCCATTTGACATAAAGTCAACAGGAAACGGGGAATAATTGCCTCGAGAAATAAGACATTGATAAGACTATTTTCCAATACTGTCTGTAAAAGACTTGGAAAGTGTATGACGGATTAGCTAAAAATCTCACCCTAAACACAAAGCTCCAAGAGCCAAGCCAACGGCTGTGGTTCCAGTGCCAGCATCTACTACGATTTTCAACCGTTGATCTCTGCCGAATAAATGGTTCTGAGACAAGTATTGTACTAATCGCATGATGCCTATCAAAACAAAAAGTCACCGAACGATTAACACGATAAAATATCAAACAATATGCATATCAGAAAGTAAAATGCAAATAAACTGAGTACCTAGCATAGCAATGGCATCTCCTGCACCCTCATTAATGATGGCAAGTTTCTTCAATTTACCAGCAGAATAATAAACCGGGTCGGCTTTTAAGAAGGCATCATCCACATGCAAATGATTTCCAGAGAAACTCTTCATCATATCTCGAAGCCACAAAACTGATCCATCTTGGTCTGGTATTGATTCGGCATATTGGGCTAGCATTTCTTCCCTCTTGGCATATTGAGATCTCGGAATGTACTGCACAGTACCGTATAACTTGGACAAGAGATTGTAACCAGTTAGGGTTTCGGGCTCTTCTCCTCGAAGCAGTAAGTGTGACTTTAGTCCCCTCTCCGAGCAAGACACGGCTGCATCCCAATGATTGAGATGAAAGCATTATTATCCACTGCTCAAAATCATGACATCGAACATAAAAGGGAGTCCCAGAAGTAAAGAGCATGAAGAAGCCCCATTTCGAGAACAGTTTCATACCGACAGCTGCAGTATGTGCACTTTGACAACCTCCACAAGTGACCTAAATGTTTTAACATAATATTACCACTTTGCAACAGAAACTTCTGATATTGGAGCAAAAAAACATTAGAAGTGGTCAAATATTTCCTCAAGACTGATGTGAAATTCATCTCCTACTATATATCAGGGAGCCAATTAGGTATAAAGATGTAATGAAGCAGTTGTCTGAATTCGCGATCAATCTTACCACGTCGGTGACAGCATTATCTTCAAGAAGAGGGATGAGTGCATCTAATTTCCTCGCCTTGTTACCATTCACCAAAGGATGTAACAAATCATCCCTCACCACATAGAAAGATGGAAACTCTCGGGTGTGATTCGCTTCAGTTTCTCCAAGACATGGTTGCCTAATGTTATAGAAGGAAGCATCACCATCGACTTCATCCCTGTTTGTATCCATAATCACTATCTGATTAACTTTTGCATCTGGGCTGCTCAATGCCCACCTCCTATCCAGTAACTTAGACATGAATTTCCCAATATCAAGATTATTCTTCACGGTAACCTGATTGAAAGGAGCCCTTTGATGAGAACTTAAACAGTTAATTTAACAAATAATTCGATTAACAAATTTTTAAGCCTAATTTTTTTTTCGGATGTCACATTTCAAACGTATGAGCTGTTTCAGCTGCAGAATAACGAGTTGTACATCTAACTGCATATAATCAAAAGCTAGAGAAAATCAACAAAAGCGACCACTCAGAGAATCGTATATAATATACAACTACAAAGAGAAACGGATAAGATAGAGATATACCGAACAAATATTGCGTGAAGACACATATTTCAGAGCCGAAACTGCACCATTTCTAGGAGGATTGAGAATTTTCATGGCAATTTGATCCAAATTGAGAGCGATAGTTTGATGAATCGACCACATCAGGCAGTACCACCGATGTTTTTAAGTTAATCGTCGTGAGTCTCCGATGCTAACTTTATAAATTACAAGGAAGTCCCTACTATTTTTAGAACTATATCTCTGATCCATATATAAGTTTCGCCATCTCAACAATTCTTACATCACTTCAATTAAAACCCTAAACCCGCACCACTCAAAGCCGTATTGGGGTTTCACCTCCCAATTCTCGCCGCCAAAGATGTCGTCACTCGCCGGAGACGACCTGGACCCAATTTCACCTTCGAGTCGAGCTACCCACAATAAGCTCAACCTCACCTCATTACAATCAAAGATGAAATCCGACCCGGAAGGGTACAAATCGGAGCTGGCGCTAATCTACAATCAATTCAAATCATCTCTGGAACTGTTCCAACAACAGTCCGCATTGAACTTCACGTCGCTGAGTGGAATTGGAGCTGACGTGACGGTGGCAAAGGAATTAGGCGATCGAGCGATGTTTCTGGCGCACGTAACACCTTTTTATCCCGATGAATTGACTGGATTTCCGAGGGAGTTAGCTGGTTTCCTGGAATCTTCGGCGAGGAATCTTCCATCGGGGCTTAGGTTCCAAGTGGCGCAGGCTTTGATTCTGTTAGTTAATCGAAAGGTCGAGCCTTTTACTTTTCTTTTTTTTTTCTCGACTTAAATTTTTTTTTTTTTTTGTGTCCGGGAATTCATTGTAATTGTGTTGGCAGTGCACGTAGGATTACCTTTGAGACTATTTATCCGTTTGAATTTTGTTGCATCAATAGAAAATAATTTGACGTTTTCTGTTCAAATTCTGCTTTTTTTTAGTACTGTCCATGAGAATGCTGTCTATTTTGTTTCCACATCTATGATGATTGTTGGTGACAATTATTTTTTTTTCTTTTTTAGATTATTGATATAGCGGAAACACTTGTAGTGTTCATGGAGCTTCAGACAGTTGAGGATAGAGCATTACAAAAGTTGGCATTCAGTCATGTTATTCAGAGTATTCGACGTATGAATCAGAAGCATAAAAATGACCCAAAGAATCGAGCGCTGCAGAATATTTTGTTTGGAATGTTACAGGTGTGTACGAAACTTATGTACGGTGTTCATTTTATAGAAAAGTCATGTATTTTATTTTTGATCTCGTGAATCAGCAAGAGGAAGAAGCAAAATCAAAGAGAGCACTTATTACCCTTTGTGAACTTCATCGGAGGAAGCTGTGGTTTGAGGAGAGGACAGCAAATGCTATTTGCATGGCATGTTTTCATCCATCCTCAAGGTTAGAATTAGATACTCCTTTGGTGTTGTAGTTTAGCTATATATACAAGTACGAATACATGATGTTTTAGTTGTTCATTGACGGATTTGATTACTTTTATTTTTCAGGATCATGATTGCTGCCTTGTCTTTTTTTCTTGATTTTGAGAAAATTGAAGATGATGATAGTGATGAATCTGACAATGAAGAGGACCAAGCAGTCCAAGAGCCTCAAGTTGTTCTGAATAAAGAATCCATCTACAAGGTCAGTTGCTTATTCATGATTTGCATAAGCTTTTGACGAGAAACCTACTGCTTTATTACTGGTACTTCACCTATTTTGAATCATGTAGGCAACCCATAAAGGCACGGCTGCAAGTAAAAAGAAAAAGCAGGCAAAATTGCAGCGTGCTATCCGTAGCATGAAGAAACAGCAGCGCCTTTCATCTGAAAAAAATAACTCAAACTACTATTCTCCACTGAATCATTTGAAAGATGCGCAGGTTCATCTTATAGCTTATGATTTTTTTCATAAAATATAGTTTTTGTTAAATCGCATAACTGTGCTTGCTTTCAATTGTTGACACAGGGTTTTGCTGAAAAGGTTTTTTCGCGCCTGCAAAACAGCAATGAGAGGTTTGAGGTATATTATAAATTTTGGCAGTTTCATGTAGGATTTTTATTCAACTGGCAAAACTATAATCCGTCGATCATATTAATTAATAATTCGTTGTCGATGCAGGTGAAAATGATGATGGTTAAAGTAATTGCTCGAACCATTGGCCTCTACCGCTTGATATTATTAAACTTCTATCCTTATCTTCAAAAATATGTTCAGGTACTTTGGATACTAAATTCAACTTTCAAGAGGTCACTGAGTGATGTCTACCTAAGTCTAATTGTTTTCTTTGTAGCCTCATCAACGCGATGTCACAAGTCTTCTTGCAGCTGCTGTTCAGGCCTGTCATGATATGGTAGGTTGAACTTTTTTCATTCTTGAGCCTAAATTCTCTTTACGGCTTTATCTCTTATTTGTTCACACCTTTTAGGTACCACCTGATGCTGTGGAACCATTATTCAAGCAAATTGTTAACCAATTTGTACATGATCGATCACGTCCCGAGGTACTGCTATTTCCTGTGGAGGAAATATTTTCACGTCAATTTGGCTTCTTTTCTAAATTCATCCATCTTTTTCCAGGCCATCTCCGTTGGACTGAATGTTGTGCGGGAGATATGCTTACGCATGCCTTTGGTATGTCCAAAATCAATCCCACAAAACGTTCCATCCTTATTTTGGCTAATTCTGTGTCTTGAAATCTTACACTGTTTGCTTTTACCTTCACATATCTCCAGTTAATGACAGAAGAATTGCTGCAAGATCTTGTGCTGTACAGGAAGTCCCATGAAAAGGCAGTTTCTTCAGCTGCTCGTTCCCTTCTTACTCTATTTAGAGAGGCATGTCACTTTCTACCTCTAAATCAAAACCGCCCTTTTTCTGTTCACTAGCTATGTTGTTTTATTCACGAAAGAGGGAGTTTTCTTGCAGATATGCCCTTCGTTATTGGTGAAAAAGGATCGAGGTAGGCCAACTGATGTTAAAGCCAAGCCCAAGGCCTTCGGTGAGGTGCAGGTGGCGAACAATATTCCTGGGATTGAGTTATTGGAAGTAGACAATGGTAGTGATAGTGAAGAGGATATCGAAGGTGTCCCTAGCGAGAAAGACGAACTCGTTGGTCTTAAAGATGGCGAGGAAAATGGTGAAAATGTTGATGACACTGACGAAGATATTGATGCAAGCAATGATGGAGACTCTGATGACACTGATGAAGATAACGATGCAAGCAATGAAGATGATGATGATGTAGAAGAGGATGAGGAAAATTCTGAAGAGGAGGAGGAAGAGGGCGACTCTGATTCGCAGGAATCTGAGGACGAGGTGAAGGAAATCGCATATAACAGTGAAGAGGGATCTGATTCTGACGAGAATAAATCGAAAGCAAAGAAGAGAAAGTTTTCAGATTTTGAAGGGGAGCTGAATGCTGCGAGTAGAAGTCTCCGGGCTTTGAAGAAATTAGCTAAGGTCACTTCAAACACGGACGAAGATGGAATTCTCTCCAACGAGGACTTTGAAAGAATCAAAGAGTTGAAGGTTATCAATCACATTTAAAATGATCTATGTTTTATCAGTTTCTGTGTAGGGAAGCCCTACATTTTTTTTTCTATGTAATAAGATGGAGAATTACAGCTTATCTTGTTGACATTCATTACTAGGCGAAAAAGGATGCGAGGACTGCCTTGACTCAACATGGGTTCAAGCTTCCCAGCGCAGACCAACTCAGCATGAAAAGGGTCGATGCTGCTAAACTCGAGGTAAGCTTTCGATGCCAATTTCTTCAAGATTCGGACTTAAAGAAGCATCATTTTTGTCATAATCAGCATCATGAATCATGATGGTCATATTTATATAAATTTATTCATTAGGAGATTCATAACGATGCACTACTAATCTCCCACTTTGATAGGCTAACATCAAGAGGAAATTGACAAAAGATGAGAAACTAGCATTGGTAAGAGCAGGCAGAGAAGAGAGAGGGAGATACCAATCTCGTACCGCAATAAAACAGAAGAAGGTATCTTAATGTTTTCCATCAGTTCATTTGCTGTATAACATGGAAAATAGACAAATTTGGTTATAATGAGTTTGTGTTTATGTTTTTTTATCAGACTGGTGGCTTAACAAACAGGCAAAAGGAGCACAAGAAGGCAATGCCCATCGCTGCAAAGAGATCAAAGATTGCGAAAACTCGAATAGAGAAGAAGAGAAAGAGTCAGAGAGCTGGCAAACAATTCCGTGGAAGGAAAGCTTGGAAGCAGTAGTAGTAATAGTTTGTCCCATTTATTGTTTTTTCATCACTTATATTATGGGGAAAAAAATAGAAACCCTTTTGTATTATTTATGATCATTGCTACGTTAATGCAATTTTAAAGTGCTTGCCAAGCTAAGCAACCTTAGTGCGAGTTATTTCCAAGTGTTTTTCCACTATTTTCATTATTTGGTGCACTCTAAATTCTTCAAAATAAAGAAAAGAGAAAAATAAAGGGGGCATTTTTTTTCTAATGCAGGTGCAGAGAGTACACATCAAATCTGTGCTTTATATGTCGCACCCACAAACCAAATCAAGATCCAGCTTCAAACTCCAATGCTTATACGGCCGACAAAGTCTCCTCTTTTCACCGTTTTGGTAGTAATTATTTCATCGATCTCCCACACTCCGACACACAAAGCTTCCCAAAGGAAAGAAACCAGCTGAAAACGAAAGCAGACAAATCGAGCTCAAATCAAAAGCCTCCCAGCCCTGAAAATCATCGCCGCTGTCTGTTTTCGCTCTTCGTGATGGTTCCCAATTTGACGACTTAAATGAAAGCAATATCACGGTAGGATTGGAGACAACTGCACACGGTTGAGTAGTCGGTGCCGACGATCATGTCAATTATAACCACCTTGTGTTCTTCAAACCTTTAGAAAATCTCAGAGCTCTCGCCGATGGACCCCTCCACGTCGCGTCCTGCTGTTGTCATCGATAACGGCACCGGGTAATTGCTGCTTCTCTTTACTTCGATTATATGAATCCATAGTTGGGTTTGTTCCGATTTGTTGAGATTTTGGATATTTTTTCACAAAGATCGCTTTTTTATTACTCTTTTGTAATCCGGGTTTTGTTCGCTTTCAGGTACACTAAAATGGGTTTTGCTGGAAACGTAGAACCTTGCTTTGTCGTCCCCACCGTGGTGGCATCGAACGAATCGTTCTTAAACCAGCCCCGAGGCGGTTCGATGAAGGGAAGCAATTGGTTAGCTCAACATAATGCTGGGGTTATGGCGGATCTTGATTTTTATATTGGAGAAGAGGCATATTCTAAATCCAAGAAGAACAATAATTATAACTTGAGTTATCCTATTAAACACGGCCAGGTTGATAATTGGGACTCAATGGAGAAATTCTGGCAGCAATGTATATTTAACTATTTAAGATGTGATCCCGAGGATCACTACTTTTTGCTGACCGAGAGCCCGTTGACTCCTCCGGAGAGCCGCGAATACACAGGGGAGATTATGTTCGAAACGTTCAACGTTCCTGGGCTTTACATAGCTGTGCAGCCCGTTCTTGCTTTGGCAGCTGGTTACACAACATCCAAGGTGGGTTTTTTAAATTATTTCTTTCGATTAGTGTAGAGTGATTATATTGTTTCTACCATGGAGTTGTAAAAATGCTTTCTTTGTAGCACGGAGTTTCTCAGTTCCCATTCATTTTGGTTGTGCTGTGATTTGTGTCTGTGAAGTTCTAATTGACTTATGCTTTGTTTTGCATAAACTTGCAAGCTAGGCAAACTCTTAGTAGGAGTATGAATGAGGATATTATTTATAAGATAACTGAAAATTGTGGTGTTTGGTTTATGGTGGTCTTGTTCTGTTGTATAATAGTGGAGCAATACTATCAATTGAACATTGTTGGATGAAAATTACCGAATTGTAATCGATGTGTTTTCTTTTGTTCTCCAACTTCTCTTTAGTGTGAGATGACGGGGGTTGTTGTGGATGTGGGCGATGGAGCTACGCACGTGGTACCCGTTGCCGATGGTTATGTTATCGGGGGCAGCATTAAGTCGATTCCAATTGCGGGGAGAGATGTCACTCTCTTTGTACAACAACTCATGCGGGTACAACATCTATTTGTTGTTTTTTTTTTGTGTTAATTTCATAAGGTCACTTATTTGTATTGCATTATTGATCGATTTGTGATTCTCAATAAGGTAAAATCATTCGCTTAATTTATTTTAAGGTCTAGGTATTGATTACCGATTTGAATATAATTGTTTTGGCTGTTTCATATCCGTATTTGGTAAGTCTTTTCTTACAATGTGATTCCATGTAGGAAAGAGGAGAGCATGTTCCACCTGAGGATTCCTTAGAAGTAGCCCGGAAGGTGAAAGAAATGTATTGTTACACTTGTTCAGACATTGTCAAGGTAATAATCTGTAGTCTGTGTATACTTTGTACTAGAGATTTTGTGTCAGATTTATGGATGTTATGCTGCTTAGATGTGCATTTCCCTTTACAGATTTGGTTATAAGAAAAAAACGTTAGACGCACTTTTCAGTTTTTTTTGAACTTTCCTTAATTCAGGAGTTCAATAAGCATGACAAAGAGCCTGCAAAGTACGTAAAGCAGTGGAGAGGTACAAAGCCAAAGACAGGGGCTCCATATTCTTGTGATGTAGGCTACGAACGGTTTCTTGGCCCCGAGGTTTGCTTTACTCACTGGCTAATGGCTTATTTTATGTATTTTCAACAATCGATATTTTATAGTTTGTGGAAATGGATGATTCATGCTTCATACACCGAAATTTCATGCTGGATGAAACCATTGCACTTCATGTAATAAAAGTTTTCCAAGGTTTCAAAGGAGCATTATATTTACTAGCCATTTTTATGGTGTTAGGCTGATTTGTAGTAGGTTCTTTAGCCCTGTAAATTTGTTGCTTTTAATGAACTATCGTAAAGGAAAAAATAAAGAGCCATTATATTGAACGAGTAGTAGAAGTTCTTCTATGTATGTTATGTTTTTTTTTTTTTTTTGTCATAATTGATATGTGAACTTAACTGCTACATTTCACATAAATGCTTCGGTTGATTCGGTTCCCTCTCTTTCGCAGATATTCTTCAACCCCGAGATTCACAACAGTGAATTCACCACACCTTTACCTCAAGTGGTAGATAGTTGTATTCAATCAGCACCAATAGATACAAGAAGAGCCCTCTACAAGGTAGTGTACTATAAATAACTTTTTCTCCTCTCTTTTAAACTACACCGCGTAATAATAAATAACCCGTTAAATCACCACCGTTGGATCTGTAACAGAACGTTGTATTATCCGGAGGATCTACCATGTTTAAAGACTTCCACAGAAGGCTACAACGCGATGTAAAGAAGATCGTTGATGCCCGTGTTCTTGCTTCAGAAGCCCGCCTTGGTGGAGGACTAAAGGTTAGTTAACATAAGCAGTAGTACTAAAATCGGTTGAAATCACATGTCCCATACTCCATCATAACCATTAAATTTTAAATCAGATGGCTCATAAATTTCCTTTTATTTTTTATTTCTTTTCTAATTTTTCAATTCGGTATTCCACCAAATCATAAAACCATTGTTACTTCATGTTATTTCTATGATAAAAACAAATAAACACATCTGATTCATTTTTTTATTTCATGATAATCAAATTGATATCCATATCTCATATTTTTTTATGGTTTTTTTTTTTTTTTTTTATAATTTGGCAATATGGGACAACAAGTGGGACATGACATGAAGTATGTGACGTATGATTTCAACCGGTTATAAACTCTTTTGAATCCCAGCTTGAGTTTTTGTTTTGTATTTTTATTTTTATTTTCAGCCACAACCCGTGGAAGTAAACGTCGTTAGCCATCCTATCCAGAAATACGCAGTTTGGTTCGGAGGTTCGGTTCTTGCATCGACTCCCGAGTTTTTCACGGTACATATATTTTTTTATTATTATTAATCTGTTTGGAATATCATAATCTTGTTACGAAAATCCCGTCTATTATAAGAAACTCCGATCTATAATCCTCGTCTAAAATTGATGTTTATATATATATATGTATTTTGCTGTCCACAGGCATGCCATACGAAAGCAGAATACGAAGAACACGGAGCAAGCATATGCCGAACGAACCCTGTGTTCAAGGGAATGTACTGATTTGCACAAATCGCGACCGAGATGTAGCAATACGCAAATTTAAACACATTTTTCAAGAGGATGACGAAATTTCGTCGACCCTTTTCTGTGTTTTTTTTTTTTTTGCAGTGTATTTATTCTTGTTACAGGTTAGGGTGTTTAAAAGCACTATACTACACATTTCATTTTTAAAATACACATATATTTCTTATGCTGGTGTGTCGGAGATGTGAGGAGGAGGGTTGTATTTCTCTTTCTGCAGATGTTTATCATTTTGTAAGTTGTGAAGGAGAAGGAGCCGTTGTTATATGAACTAAAGTAGGTTATTTATTCTATTTCTTTAATGTGTGATCGGAAGAAGTGGGCAAAAAAAAATAATTATGGTATAAACATTATTAAGTAATTTAGTCCTATGGTGTTAGTAGTCCCAATGGCACGACCTATCAGATAGGTCAATAGCCAGTTCAGTAGGGATACTCCGGGTCAGCAAAAAAAAAAGTCATATGGTGTATCGGGTGAAGTGAAGTATGTGGTGCAAGCCCATAACCGGCCCAACAGGGCAGGGAGGGACCCGGGCCCTGTCCTAATTTACTCGTCTTGGAGAGAAAAATGGGGATTCTCGTCCCCCCAATTGGGAGCATATCCCATCGAAAATTCATGTCACATTGCCAAACCTGATAATCTTCTGTATCGAACAATCGGGTCGAGCCCAAGGCCCAATTAATTTCTTTACATCGGCCCATATTATAGGAAAATTGAAATTTTTAACCGTCCCTAAAGACAAAAAGGGCTTTGTAATAATCGCCAACCTATGTTTAGTTATTACATGGAAGCAATGCATGCAAACTACTTCCTCCACTTGTTCGATCATCATACGTGAGAATAAGTACAATCTTATTACATCATCACACATCTCCGTCCCAAAAACGAAAACAATGCGAAAAGAATGAAAGAATCCAACATAAAATTTCCAAAGCCAAAGCACCTCATCGTCATCATCCTCCTCCTCTCAATACCAATAATCCTCCTCCTCCTCGTCTCCTCCCAATCCAAACCCGAAACCACCTTCAAAAACGGTATTTATAACACCACCAACACCATACCCGGCCTCAAGATCCGACCCGGGTACACCACCTACGAATCCTACCTCCAGCGCCAGCTCAACAAGACCCTCGACCCCAAACTCCGACGGATATGGAAAACCCGCGACTGGGACCGGAAAATCCGAGTCTTCTCCCAATTCTTCGCCGATTTCAAGCGCGAAAACCTATTGAAGGAAACCTCGAAAGCCCTCTCCGTCGGCGCGAGGATGGGGCAAGAAGTCGAAGCCCTGAGGAGGGTCGGCGTCAAAGACTCCGTCGGGATCGATCTCGTCCCGTCGCCGCCTCTGGTCGTGAAGGGGGACTTCCACCGCCAGCCGTTCGCCGACGAGACGTTCGATTTCGAATTCTCCAACGTTTTCGACCACGCGCTGTTTCCCGAGAGGTTCGCGGCGGAGATCGAGAGGACGCTGAGGGTCGGCGGGATCTGCGTGTTACACGTGGCGTTGAGGAGGAGATCTGATAGGTACTCGGCAAACGATTTATTGGAGGGGTGGGAGCCGCTGAAGAGGCTGTTTAGGAGGTCGGAGGTGGTGAGGGTGAGGAGCGTCGACGGGTTCGGGCTCGACACGGAGGTGGTGTTTAGGAAGGTCAACAAGTGAGCGAGTGGCGGCGGCGCGTGTGTTTGTGGCTTTTTTTGTTTGTGTTTTTTCATTTCCGGTTTCAATTTTTGCCGTAATATCTTGTAATGTGAAGGCCTTCTTCAATTTGATTTGATGCGTGTACGCTCTATCATGGGGAACCACGTGGTCTCTGCGCGTGACACTTTACAGAAATATCATTACATTCCGCCCGACTAGTGTTAAAAACCCATAAATAATATTACACAATAAATACTATTATACTGAGTGCTTAAACATACGAAAAATTATATAACATTAGTCGGAACACAAAAAAATAAATATAACACAAAAAAATATATATCAAGTGCTTATCAATGTTTTAATATTTTTTGTGTGTGTTTAAACACTCGGTATAATAGTATTTAAGGTGTAATATTATTTATGAGTGTTTTAACACTGATCGGGACGGGATATAATGATATTTTTGTAAAGTGGCACAAAAAATAACACGCTAAGATGGAACACAGATTCTAAACCCCTATCGTGGAGTTTTATACCTAAATGCTATTTAGTTTTTCTTTTATTATTATTATTATTCGAGCTTTAAATAACGTTTGTTCATTTTAGTTTATGTCTATTGGTATTTTTTGGATTTTTTAGATAGAGATTTCGTCCATTTTGGATTTTTTATAGAAGGCTTGGTGGGATATTTGTTATATATATATATATATATATATTGAATTGAACTATTTTTTCGAAAATAAATTGCATATAGGCGATTGGCTATTTCAGAATGAAATTTCGCGTGAAATTAATGTTGGGCTTCCGAGTTTCGATTAAATAGGTTTTTATTCCCGATGATCTTGTATTTGAGATAAAATAGTTGAATAAAACAGTTGTGATATGGATATAAAGTTTAGTTGGTCACTCCATATATTGACAATTAGTATTATAATGAAAACAAATGACGGGATTTCTAGGTTTTGGATAAAGGGAATTTTAATTCCCAGCAATCAATATTAAACATTCACTTCTTGATTACTTCTACATAAATTTGAATTTGATAGTATGTTTGGGCTTTTCGAGTTGTATTGAGAGAGATCTTTTATCTCCCAACAATTTCGGTAATAAATCCACTTATTTGATTAGGACATAAATCCAATAATATATTGGGCTTTTAAAGTTTGGGCTAATGTTGAATTATTTTCCAACAATCCCATAGAAGAAATCACTTGTTTATTACTTGATGGATATATGAATCCAATCATAATTACAATAATTAGAGATTTCTTATAATACCAATACCAATAATAATGAAATTCATGACGGGCATAAAACCTCACTGTTCTCCATAACTCCAAAGCCTGCTCTTATCTCTGATTGACGATGGCTTCTAACCACAACACAGCTCGCAAATGGGATGATTGTTATTTAGGTTGCAATAACAACAAGACACGCTGCACTCGCTTGTGCATGCTGCTCAAGAAAAATAAAATAAAATATAAGCATATTTACGAACATAAATAAAATTAAATAAGAGAGGACAAAAGGTTGATGTATATGAATCATTATAAATTACGGCGGATGATGACGGTATAGCTTTGGACGAAGGAGAGAAGTCCTCAGTGTTGACCATCAGCGGCAAGCGACTTGCGTTTGCGCCACGAAGGTCGACGACGACCATAAAACTTGCAAGAATTAAGAAAACAGCGAAAATCAATTTCTTGAACCCATTTTTAATTTTTTTTTTTGTTTTTCTAGTGTGTTTGTGGAGTACAGTAGACGTTTATATATATATATATATATATATATATATATATATATATACGACTTACCATCATGCTGGAATAATAATATGCCGATCCAACTGATTTCCTATTTGGTTTTGTAATTTCATATTCACGTTTGAATATAGGAAAATATGATGCCATTCGAGAAAAAATATAATTGGATAGCTTTCATTTTCTTACAGCAAGGAAGAAATCCCAAAGTGTAGAGATTCTGTATAATGTCTTAATTGGATTTTCGTAATCTCAATAAAATTCAGATTTGAATGTAATGAGGCGATGATAGGTACACTCGAAATAACAATGGGTGGGACCACATAAATAGAGAATATTTTATTGCGGATTTGGATTTAGGTAAAAACTCTATAAATTAATAATATTGAAACCATCAAAATTTATGAAGTTACTAATTAGTTTATGCATTAATAATTAATAATCTATATTTAAATATTATTTATAATAAAAAAAATCATTTTTGGAGTATCATTGAAACTTCCACTTATCACCATACCATACTACTATATACTATGGTGCCAATGTCCTTTCGGTCCATTCGGTTCGATTTCTAGACTCTACCTAATTCATAAATGAACTTGCTTGATTATCAAAATATAAAAATTATATTGCTGGTAATTTTCCACACGAGTTTTATTTATTATATTGTTTAAATTATTGTATAAAAAAGAAAGGCGCGGGGCGAGATTTCCCAACAGGTATAATAGGACCGCGAGGCAAAATTATAAGATTAAATCACTAAGTTTATATATTTTCGTTTTTGTATCACTATATTTCATAATTGCAGAAGTAGGTCACTAATTTTATATGTCAAAACAATTGTTAATCATGTTATCAATTTTAAGTCACTAAGTATATATTTTTTCGATTTTGGATCACTAAGTATACATGTTTTATTTTTTGGTCAGTATGTTTAGAATGTTAATTATCAAATATGTTTAGAATGTTAATTATCAAATGAATGACCTAAATTTGAAAATTGTATATACTTAGTGACCTACTTTTACAATTATCAAACCGAATGACCCAAAAACGAAAACTTGTATACTTAATTGACCTAATCTTACAATTTCCGAGATCTTAATTCAATTATAGCACACAAAAGCATCGTTTCTCATGCCGAGAGAAAGAGAAACTTGAAATCAGTTCTCACACATTCAAGAACACACAGACAAAACTAGGCTGCAATAACACAAATCCACAGCCCTTATTACCGATTCGAAAAGACAATACATAAAAAGATAGAAAAGATGAAGCTACTCCTCCACCAAAAGCAGCAGATCTCACACTAACTAAGCCTTGGCCATGTGAACGATCAAGTCGATGACACGGGAGCTGCAAAAATGGGAAACATACAGCAAACAAAGATCCGTTCGTTTCAAGAAACATAAGACAACGTACCTTAAAAATAGGCTTCGAAAGCCCCCCCACAACTATTATTTTATTACCTGTAGCCCCATTCGTTGTCATACCAAGAAACCAGTTTCACAAACGTCTTGCTCAGTGCGATTCCAGCCTTGGCATCGAAGATGCTCGATCTGTTCCCAAGAAAAACACTACATTCAAATCCAAACTCAGGCCGATTTTTTTTTTTTTGGCCCGTTCTTGTATCAAAATAAGCCCCTCAAGGGGTGAGATAACATAATATTGATCAATTAGGGCCACAAAATATATGGCAAACTAAAAATTAGGCCTTCAAAATAATGTTTTTTAAGGTATATGTGACATCGGGCCCTAAAAATTATATTTTTATTAGATGTGGGTGATATTGAACCCTAAAAAACATTTCCCACTCCGTGCAATAAACCATGATGATGCACATGTCAAAATCCGGCCCTGGAGCAATCAACTTAAATTTATATAACGAGGCTACTAACCGGCTATCACCGACAAAGTCAGTGGACACCACATCATCTTCGGTGTAGCCCAATATACCCTTGAGCTTGCCCTCGGATTCCTCCCTGAGACAAGCAACAGCAAAAAAAAAAAAAAATTGTTTTTTTTGAAGTGCTAGTGCTTGTGCTTAAAGATGATGCAATAAATTGATTTCAATATGTACGAAGAAGACTCAAGGAACTTCACTTGATGGCAGCTTTGATATCATCATAAGAGGCCTCTTTCTGCAACCTTACGGTGAGGTCCACCACGGAGACATCGACGGTCGGGACACGGAAAGACATTCCCGTTAGCTTCCCGTTCAGGGAAGGTAGCACTTTACCCACAGCCTGCGCACCGGAGAACGCAAATTGAGTGAGTCTATACAATTATTACAACATGAAAAAAAAAGGGCCAAGAAATTAACTATCTTATTATTAAGTAAGTATACCTTAGCTGCACCGGTGCTGCTGGGGATAATGTTGAATGATGCAGCTCTCCCGCCTCTCCAATCCTTGCTCGACGGCCCATCAACAGTCTTTTGAGTGGCTGACAAAAAAAAAAAGAACCACCAACATGTCAATTGAGCAGGAGAAATCGAGCCTCTGTTTTTTCGAAAAAGGATTCGTGCAAGAAAAATACTGAGGAAAATGATGTCCTAAACGGGCTTAGAATGATCATGCCTACAACTTCATACCAGTGATGGAGTGGACGGTGGTCATGAGACCCTCAACAATACCGAATCTATCATTAATGACCTGCGAGAATTGAATCAAACGGGATTTTGAGTTTATCATGATTCCAAATACCTTTGATAATGAGAGACTTAACAGCATATAAGAGAAAATTCAAATTTTTCGTCCCAAACCTTGGCCAATGGAGCAAGGCAATTGGTAGTGCAGCTTGCGTTGGACACGATGTCGAGCTCCGGCTTGTATTCGTGCTCATTGACACCGACGACGAACATGGGAGCATCTTTGCTCGGAGCAGAGATCACAACTTTCTTAGCACCACCCTGTTTTCGAACATCATTAAATTAGGACCTACAGGTGAGTAATGTAATGGAACAAGATTGACCCCGAAGGAAGTCACCTTCAAGTGAGCAGCAGCCTTGTCCTTGTCTGTGAAGACACCGGTCGACTCCACGACAAACTCAGCCCCCGTTTCGGCCCATGGAATCTCTTCAGGATTTCTACAGAACATTAACAGCAGATCCATTTATTTCAAAACCTAAAACACAGACTAAAATCATACAATAAATAAAAAGGAGGGCAAAAATTGGACCTGAATCCAAAGACCCTGACGGGTTTTTCACCGAAAAGGAGGGTCTTTTCGTCTTGGACCTTCAGCTCATGGTGTTTCCATTGACCATGAACGCTGTCGTACTTGAACATGTATGTCTGCAAAGCAAATAGTTTTTTTTTTATCCGACAGTTAATTACACGGATGATAACAACACGAGAGATTTATGAGATGAAATAATGCCTAAAACCAATTTCTCGAGGTTATCGAGGCTTGATTACCATGTAATCGGTGGTGATGAATGGATCGTTAACAGCCACGAGCTCGACGTCGTCCCTCTGAAGAGCGACTCTTGCGACCAATCGGCCGATTCTACCGAAACCTGAAGAATAAAACAGCCAATGGAAGACAACAAGTGAGAAGAGTGTAGATCGTGAGTGAAGATAGCGAAGCTGCGGGAGAAATAAGACACAGATCTAAAGAAATTAGCCGGAGATAGAAAAAAAAATAATCAGATCTCTTGTGATTTTCAATAAGCTACTGCTCAATAGACCGACGAGAAGACGAAAAAAAAATGGACTCACCGTTGATTCCAATCTTAATCTTGGCCATGATTGATTTAAGAAGATGGAGTGAAGAAGAGATTAGCTTGGAGAAAACGCGAGAGAAGGAGAGGCAAATAGTAAAGGCGGAGAGAACAGTGTGCGTTTGAGGGGTTTTATCGAGGAGGGGCTCTTAAAGCGGTTTTGTGGGTCAGGAGAAAATTACAAAGTTTCTGGAAAGTTCTACGCTTTGTTACGGCATTATTCACTGTAATTGTCATAATTATTTCTTGATGGTAATAATAAATAATTTCACATTCATGTCGTAATCGGAAAATAATATGTCATTACAACAATGAACAAAAGAAATACTATTAAATAACGTTAGGATGCTTTGTATTTGCACTTCAAATTTAATTTTTTGAAATAATTATTATTAAATTTGTCGACGAAATGCAGAATCTACTCTACCGTGGTATCTGACATCACTGACTACGTCATGTTGCACACTCGCGATGCACACGGGCCCGGGCCGGGCCTTATAAATGATGGGAGAAAGGTAAGGCCCAAATCAATACTCAATTGGGCACGTTACGTCGACAACTTGCAATGAACACGGGCCGGGCCTTTAAATGACAAAGAAAGGTGAGGCCCGAATCATAACTCATGGAGATACTCTCCTTCTCCCGTCTTTCAAGTGTAGTCCACAGATTCAACGTACGGTGCTACGCAAAGTGTTGACATACATATCGACCTCTCTTTTGCAACCTCCATGAAAAATCAATATATATATATATATATATATATATACAGCGAAGAACGAACAGATTATTACATCTACTACAAATTTCTTGAACTGCAAAATACGTCGAGAGCTAGCTAGAGAGAGATTGAAAATTCGATCTCTCTCCCGGCCCGAATAAAATATATTATCAGTCAGAGGAATCTCCGTATTAATTAGCTTCTAGCTTCTTCCATTTTGCGGTTCAAGAAAATGGGTCGATGGATGAAGCCTGAGGTTATTAACGCACTTTCTCATCCTCCGATTATAACCCGTGTTTTCAAATCTAATTAAGGAACGAAAGAGATATGCTAATAATGTTAGAATATATATATATATATTAAATAATTTTGCTGCAGGTTTATCCACTTTTTGCCGCGGTTGGTACAGCGGTAGGCATATGCTGCATGCAGCTTGTGAGGAATATCTGCACCAACCCCGAAGTCAGGTATATATTATAATTACCATCACATGAAACGTAATTAAGATCTAAAAGGGAATATTCATGCATGAATGTGATGTATATATATATATATATATATATATATATATATATATATATATATATTTTAGGGTTTTGAAGGAGAATAGAGCTGCGGGTATTCTCGAGAATTTCGAGGAGGGAAAATCATACAAAGAACATGTACTTAGGAAATATGTTCGCCACCAGCGCCCCGAGATAATGCCGAGCCTTAATGGCTTCTTCTCAAATCCCAGACAGTGATGATCGGCACTTTCATGCATGCAAAACCCCTTCTTCTTCAACGATGATGAGATTATTTTCTAATAACCCTTGTCTTCATCTTCTGTTTTTTTTTTTTTCCTTTTGTTTTTGCTTGTTCGATTATTAGGTATTGTTTTTAGAGCTTAGATGGTCTGATTTAAAATATGGAATAATATGTGTAATTATTGAGAATGAGAAATAAGATTTCTGTGGATGGAGATATAATATGTGATGATGGTTTAATTTTTCCGTGGACAAAATGATAATCAAGAGGAGTTCAATTAACGTACTGTATATATTACACATCCAGAGTTTGGCAGCAGGATGCAAGAAAATCTCAGAAAATAAAAAGAATTAATAATTTGTGATGATGTACTAGCTATAATAAATACACAATATTTAAGGAGTAATTACTCAGATTAAAATGAACTTGCAAATAGAAAGGTATTAAAAAGCAATTAAGTTCACTTACCAAATCTGGCACTTTTTATCCACATCTATCTACTATTGGTTGTTTTTCATTTGAAAAATATAAAGTTGTTCGTGACATACAATTGGTTGTGGATGGTTACTACGTTTGTTTACCTCAACAATTCTAAAATAGAAAGATGCATTTGGTAACAAGAAAGCGTTATTTCTTTCCTTCTTTCCAAGAATCTTCGACCTTGTTTGATTTTTAATCGAATTTCAGCTCATTTAGAAGCCATCAAGATGGACTTTTCTCGACCTTCTACAAAATAATTTTAATGGCAAAATTATAAAATTAGGTCACTAATTATTTAATTTTTCGTTTTTGGGTCACTATGTTTAATAATTGCAAAAGTAGGTCACTAACTTTGTATGTCAAAATAATTTTAGGTCATATTTTCAATTTGAGGTCACTAAGTATATATTTTTTCGATTTTGGGTCACTAAGTATACATTTTTCATTTTTGGGTCACTATGTTTACAAAGTTAGTTACCAAATGAGTGACCCGAAATTGAAAAATGTATATACTTAGTGACCCAAAATCGAAAAATATAAACTTAGTGACCTAAAATTGAAAATATGACCCAAAATTGTTTTGACATAAAAAGTTAGTGGCCTACTTTTGCAATTATCACACATAGTGACCAAAAACAAAAACTTGGATACTTAGTGACCTAATTTTATAATTTCCCCTAATTTTATCATTTTCCCTAATTTTAATCAAACCAATTAATAAAATGTGGATGTGGGTTGTGGTTAATAATTAAATTTGTTTAAAAACATATATAAAATGACAGACCAAATAATCAATTTTGACAGGCATAATTGATTTGAGCTGTTAATATAGTATAGATAGTATAGATAATATAATATTAACAATTTAATATACGACCCTTAGTTTTTAAATGCCAAGCTGTCATTACACAGTTCACATGGCACAACCCACGAAGGCCCACGTCCAACAAATCCTTGCACGCACTCACCTGAAAAAGTCCAGCTTGTCACCTTACTATATATATATATTATATATATACATAATCTCCAGGATTCAAAGCTCTGAAACTTCCTACTTTTCCAGAAACCCTCACCGAGTCTTCGTTCCTCTTTTCGTCTTCAGATGTCAAACGAGGAATTCAAAGCCCCCTTTTGAGTTGCGTTCAATCTTCTCCTTCACACGCAAGCGGGCGTTTGTGCTTTCAACGCCTGCGTGCCTCCGTATATACATACATATTTTCGTCCGTTGAAGGCCCTCTTCAGAAAAAAAAAGACCAAAATCGAGCAAAAATAAAATGCCCAGCGTGACGACGAAGCTCTACAGCATCCTCTTCAAGTTCTTCCTCAAGCGCAAGCTGAATTCCCTCGACGAGTACCGAAATCAGAACCCGTACGGCGTCGTTTCCCGCCCCGACGAGGCGGTCGCCGCTGCGAACCCGACGTTTTCCGTCGACGGGGTCGCCACCAAGGACATCCACATCGATCCGCTGACGCCCCTTTCGATCCGAATATTCCTCCCCGATTCGGCGATAGCGTCCGCCAAATCGGCCCCAAATATTAGGGTTATCAGGGCACCGTCGGTTAAGAAGCTGAAAACTACGGACGCGGCTGCCTACGGAGGGTATCTGCCGGTGAAGGGCGGCGCGGGTAATAGGAAATTGCCGGTGATTCTGCAGTTTCACGGCGGGGGTTGGGTGAGCGGCGGAAACGACACGGTGGCGAACGATTTGTTCTGTAGGAATGTGGCGAAATTGTGCGATGCGATTGTGGTGGCGGTGGGGTATAGATTGGCACCTGAGAGTAGGTATCCGAGTGCCTTCGAAGATGGGGTTAAGGTTTTAGAGTGGTTGGCGAAGCAGGGGAACTTGGCCGAGCGTGATCGGGTGGTGGGTGGCGGTGGTGGGGGAAGGATTAGGAAGCAGATTGTTGATGGGTTCGGTGGCTTGATGGCCGAGCCATGGTTGGCTGCTCACGGCGATTTGTCCAGGTATGTATTTGGCCTCTGAGTAATGAAGTTTGAGGATTCTTTTTACCGCATATTTTTTCTCGGCGTGGTGGAAACGATTGAGTTGAGTTGAGGTCATTCATATCTTCATTAATTTGGGATATTTTGTACAAGAAAGAAAAATCAAAATGATCCTAAATGTTTAGGATCTTGATTAATTTAGATGTTGTCGATTTTGGACCAATTTGATCATTTCATCACGATTATTGTCAAATATCGCATGTGCCACCATTAAAACTCACTGAACCGTAGTCGTGTGGGCCAATTGATTCGGTGAGTCTTTAACTTCACTAAAACTTAGTCTCATTCTCCGTTTAAAATCCACTGAAACGTCAATAAATTAATTCAATTGGCCTTTCAATTTACCGATTCAGACATGATTCAGTGAATTTTTAACAGAGAAGTACACGACATATGAGGCAAGCGTGAGATATGACTTATCGCGACAAAAATGATCAAATTGGTCCAAAATAGACAATTAATTTGGATGATTCTCCATGCAACAAAAAAATGAGTTTCCAAGAAATCCCAAACGTTGAAATTCGATTTTTTTTTCCCACTCTTTCTTTTGTGTTTTGCTTGCTAATTATCTGGAAAAAAAACAGGTGTATCCTACTCGGTGTCAGCTGCGGCGCAAACATCGCAAACCACGTCGCTCAACACGCCGTGAAATCCAAGAACCTCCTCGACCCCGTGAGAGTAGCCGCACAGGTCCTCATGTACCCCTTCTTCGCAGGCACCACCCCAACACCTTCAGAAATAAAGTCGAGCAATTCTTCTTACCTCTACGACAAATCCATGTCCTTACACGCGTGGAGGCTCTTTCTTCCCCAAAAAGACTTCAATTTGGACCACCCCGCTTGCAACCCACTAAGCCCGTTGCACCAACTGCCCTTAAAATCCATGCCGCCGACGCTCACCGTGGTGGCCGAGCACGATTGGATGCGGGATCGAGCCATTGCTTACTCGGAGGAGCTTCGAAAGGTGAACGTGGACGCGCCGGTTCTTGATTATAAAGGCGCCATACACGAGTTTGCGACTCTCGATGCTTTTATAAATACGCCTCAGGCACGAGCTTGCGCCGAGGATGTCTCTATATGGATGAAGAAGTATATATCTACGAGAGGCCATGAGTTCTCTTATTAGATGGATTTTGCAGGTTTTAAGGCTCTTCTTCCTTTTCTTTGCTTTGTTTGTTTGTTTATTAATTATTCTTTCCTGTAAAAAAAGAGTCTTTTTAGTGTCAGCGTGCAGCCGCAAGTTGTAATCTGTATATCTCAATTATTGCAATAGCAGCCGACTTGCTTATTATTTATTTAATTAGCTTATTCGCTCAATTATTGCATTAGTAGCCGACTTGCTTTTTTTATTTATTTATTATTGTTATACGGAAATGGGGAACATATCTGAATGGGATTCGCTTGTACGCGTCAAGGCCATTATTTGATTGTTGGTCAATAATTCCGTGTAGGCTTCTTCTCCTTGGCGCCTTCGAAGAAGATTCTCAAGGCACCGCGCCTGCTCTACAATATCGATTCGATTGTTCTACAATTGATGATTGATTCCTCGTGCTAAGAGCCTTCAATTCGTCGTCCTTTTTTTCTTCAAACGTGAGGGACCGGAGCGATAATAGAGGTTTTAGCCTTCTCGTGTCTTCAATTCGCGGCCTTTTCTTTCTTCCGTAAGCTTTTTTTCTTATTAAACGAATTGTTGCGGTTTGTTTTATTGGTTGCACGCTGTTTCTTGCTCGGGTTTATACCTGTTTCGTTGCCGGATCTGTTAATTGTTGAATCTGGGGTACTTAGGGTTGTTGAAAACCCCAAATTTTAGTCAAATTTCGTCTGTGCCTAGGGTTTCCGTTTGGTATAATTCGTAGACAGGCCTCCTTAATCGGTGAATTAATGGCTGCTGGAAGGCATGGTGGTTACAGAGACAATGAGTTCAGGGGCGGTGGGGCAGATTTTGGGATGCGAAAGAAAGAAATTGAGTATTCTAGGGGAAATTATGTTCGGATTAGGACTGTGGACCGAAAGTATGAGAGGGCTTCAGCTCGTAGTCGGGGTACTATTGTTCCCAGGGAAAGGGTGAGTCAGAAAGACATTAAAGAGACAGGGTTTGTTGAAAATTTTGGATACCGTTCTTCCTCGAGTCGAAGTGAATCAGGAAGCAATCGCAGTGGACCTCGGAGGTGTGAGCTTCACCCACAAAATGTTGATCGAGAGCCCGGAGAGCTGTCAAGTGATGGCTCAGATGGGGCTGTCGATTCGGAAATTTGGATAAAAAAGGAGGGTGAATTTGATAAGTTGGAAAATGGAAATAAGTCTCTCACGGAGACTAAGAAGAGGAAGTCTTCGCCTGTTGTTTGGGACCGAGATGATAGGGAGGACGCCAGCAAGGTCGTTGGGGCTAAGAATGTTCCAGAAGCTAAAGTTAAAACTCCACCTCCACCTCCTTCTATTTCTGTTTCTCAGACTGAGTTGACTGAGGCTGACCACAGTGTTAATATTAAATCTCTGCCCCCTGATTTGGCAGATTTTCATGATGAAACATCTCCGTTGCAGCCGGAGGAAGATCAACAGGTTGAAGGTGAAGAAGAAAGGGTGATTGATGATCGTGATGGGGATCGAGCTCCGACTATCAATTCCTCTCGCTGGGCAAATGAGGAAAATTCACCGGCTGATGAATATGAGATTTTTGGCTATGAAGAGAAGCAGAAATCGAAAAGCATGTATGGGTCTGACTCAGCTGAAATAAGGAGATATAGGGAATCTTTGAGTCCTGAGCTTGGAGAAATTAAAAGAGAAAATTCGGTAGGGACTGGAGGAAGGTTTACTGGATCTGATGAGTATAATGGGTACGCCAGAAGAGAGAGCAGTCATGGGGATGAAGATAAGAGTGACCACATGGAGATAGATGATGACCATGAAGTTGATCGTGGGAGTGATACACAATCTTCGTCTGAGTCCGTGGATGATCTCAGTTCTCTTGGTACCCCTGAGGATGCGCAGCCTTTGCGTAGGAGTGTTAATATGCTTCAGGGTTGCAGAAGGGTTGACGAGTTCGAGAGACTTAATAAAATAGATGAGGGCACATATGGTGTTGTCTTTAGAGCCAAGGACAAGAAAACTGGAGAAATTGTTGCATTGAAGAAGGTCAAGATGGAAAGAGAGAGAGAAGGGTTCCCGTTGACTGCTCTCCGGGAAATCAACATTCTACTGTCTTTCCATCACCCGTGCATTGTGGATGTTAAAGAAGTAGTTGTGGGGAATAATCTTGATAGTATTTTTATGGTCATGGAGTACATGGAGCACGATCTTAAGGCATTGATGGAGACTATGAAGCAGCCTTTTAGTCAAAGTGAGGTTAAGTGTCTAATGCTCCAGCTCTTGGAGGGAATAAGTTATCTACACGACAATTGGGTGCTTCATCGTGACCTCAAAACTTCAAATTTGCTTTTAAATAATCGTGGGGAGTTGAAGATATGCGACTTTGGTTTGGCTCGTCAGTATGGAAGTCCGTTGAAACCATATACTCAGTTGGTGGTTACTCTGTGGTACAGGTGAGAATCTTACTTGCTTTCTTGAGTCAATTCCCTCAATTATAACTTATGAGTGGGAAATAAATTACAGCTCTTTCTTTCAGGGCTCCTGAGCTTCTTTTAGGGGCTAAAGAGTATTCTACAGCAATTGATATGTGGTCGTTGGGATGCATTATGGCTGAACTGTTATCAAAAGAACCATTGTTCAACGGGAAGTCGGAGATTGAACAGCTTGACAAGGTCGGTATTTTGAAGTTCATAACTGTCATATGTTATAAATATTGCTTCTTAAATTTCCAGCAATGTTAACGGTGTTGTTCTCTGCCTTTTTGGGATAATATCTACAGATATTCAAGACTATTGGGACTCCGACTGAGGCAATTTGGCCTGGGCTCTCCAAACTCCCTGGAACCAAAGTTAACTTTGTCAAGCATAAGTAAGTATTTACCTCATATATTGTGAATATAGTGTTTAGTATCATGAACATTTCTGTTTGTGTATGTTCTAACCTGTTTCATTATTTTATCAGGTACAATCTTTTGCGTAAGAAATTTCCAGCAACATCTTTTACTGGATCGCCTGTTCTTTCTGATGCTGGATTTGACCTTTTAAACAGGCTTTTAACGTATGACCCTCAGCAGGTACTTTTAAGTTACCTCTATATATTTTACTGTTAGTTGTTTGAATATTATCGTTGGTGCTCAACTTTGAACTTAAATGGTCGACCTTATATCTGCAGAGGATAACTGCCGAAGAAGCCCTAAACCATGAATGGTTCTGTGAAGTTCCATTACCGAAGTCCAAAGAATTTATGCCTACTTTCCCTGCCCATCATGCTCAAGACAGGTATCTTAAACTACCCAGCTTTACATGGATGGATATGTTCCACTATACCATGTATTTCATCTTCGTTATGATTTCAGGCGTACAAGGAGAGTAATGAAGAGTCCTGATCCATTAGAAGAGCTCAGGAGAAAGGAGTTACAACAAGGAGAAATGGGGAGTGTTGGTTTATTTGGCCAATAACATCAATATTTGTCTGAGTTTTTGGGCGACAAAAGCGGGCACAGAAAGGAAGTGGCGATCATCAATTATAGCATCTTGTTTTACTGTTTTCTATTAAGGTCATGAATTACACTGCACAAACTACTTGTTGATCAGATATGGTGCAGGTTGATCTCCTTCATGTTTTATTGAGCTTTGCTGTTGATGGGATTCATCGTTGTGGCTTATCGCCTGAAAAAGGTGTGGCACATGGGGCTTGCTTTCTCTGAATTGCTTAATAGTCATTTAAACGATGTAATGCCCTCTTCGTCATGCTGTAAACGGATATTTTTCTCATTATTTTCATTATAAAAGCTATGGTTTATATTTGTGCTTATTGTGCTATCAGTTTTAATGCATAACTGTGCTTGCAAGAAACGGTGATGGAAAGTGGAGGGGGATGTTTTCATTGCCAAAGAAAGTAGAAGGAAATATGACATTCTTCAGGTAATTATGATGGTTGATTATGTGTGGTAAGATTGAGACGTGCTACGTTCTTGCAATGTAATGCCAACTTGTATAATACCTGTTTTGTCCCTTAGCGGTATTATGAGCACTTCACGCGTGCTTTTTGATGGTTTCACTTCAATAACAGCAAATGCATATCTCATCTTATAGCTTTACAACCTTATGCAGCAGCTACAGTGACCGTCTTGGTAATGGTAACTGAGATTGAGTGCTTGAAACCTTCTAATGTCAACAGCTATATATTTCCAGCATTGTAATTTTGTTAAAACTGAAATGCCAGTTGCAGCTCACTGCACAAGCAGGTGTGAGGAGCTTACTTTCATCACACACATTGTGGCCCTTTACGAAGCCATATATCTCCGTTCTTCACCTTTGTCTTCTGTTGTTGATGCGGTATGCTTACGTGTATGTACGTCTGATGTGATTAGCTTTCGTTAAAGAGTGATCATCGGTGCTTTCGAATGGAAGATAGATAACATGCATTTGATTTGATAAGATTTTCCTGTTTTTAATGTCTCTAGCAGTCATTATTTTTGGTGATTGGGTAAGAACCCTTTTTTTTTCTTGATAAGAAAAAATACCGGCACTGGCATTCATCAATCAGCAGGTAAAATTTATTCGCTGTTTCTAATCTTTGGTGTCTCGGTGTTGTAATATCAAGTATGCTGACGAAGGCAGAGTAGTCTTTTGATTTCAGCTGAACATTTGAACCTATTTTGGGCTGTTTTCGATTTGAAAAAGATGGGTGTTCAAATTTCTGCAACCTGCATTTAGATACATAATAAGAATCACGCATGAAATCGTTGAGAAGTTCAACACATTTCCATCATAATTCTAGCCTCATCTCTAATAATAATATATCATGGTACTTTAGATTATTATACACTGATCGATTCTACTACATTGACCTATTTATTCTACAGACATATAGCAAAGAGTAAAAAAAAAAACAAACCCCGCGGCGTAATTTACATTTCAACACTGATACACCGAAAAACTCTTGTTTCTCCGCCAGAAACCGAAGCCCTTCCCTGCTTTCCTCCTCGACCCGGATTTGGATAACAGTTTCGAATCTTGTATTCCTTCCGGAAAACCGGTTCGACCCGTCTCTGGTGACGGGTCCCGTTGCCTCTGCTCGCGAAACAGCATCAGAAGCCTCTGAGCCTTCTGCTTGCCTCTAGCGTTCCCATTCACCGAGATCGACACAAGAGAAGGTATCACGCCCTCTCGAAGCACAATCTCGCTGCACTTTTCGTCCGCATCGCACAGAACCAAGAGGCACGATGCAGCCTGTTCCTGCTCGTGGGGCCCGCCCGTTTCGAGGACGCAAGCAAGGGCAGCGATGATCCTCGGGGAATTTGCAATTTGGTCCCTCGAAGAATCGCTCGAAGACAGATGAGTTATTACGGAGATGCATTTCTCCACCGCCCACGATTGGTTGTTGCTGGGATTCGTAATGAGGGACTGTAACGTGTGGATTGTGCCGGCGGAGGTGAGGTGGGGGATGTTCGTGGGGTCGGTGGAGATGTTGTGGAGTGTGTGGAGGGCGTCGGATTTGCACTGTTGGTCGGTTTCGTGGTGTTCGAGCACGTGAATTAGGAAAGGGACCGCCTTGGAGGCTCCGATTACGGGCTTTGCTGCCTCGAGGCTGGAGAGGCTCAGGTAGAGGACCGTCGCGGGTCCCACCGATTCGGGATTGGCGATCATTCTTTGTAGCGTGGAGATTAAACCCGATGACAACAACAATTCTTTGTTTCTGTAGAGCATGAGAAACAATTAGTAGGCAAAACAGTACTCAGTGTAGGTTTATATTTAGGAACGTTTAAATTATTAAAGTTTATATAAAACTAATTAATGAAAATAAAATAAAATGTGTGTTTGGTTAGTGGGTTTATGATAACCCACCTGAAAGGTGTGTTTATATTTAAACCCGTATTCATGGGTTTAGAATTGTTATATATAAACTCATGTTTTATATAAACCTAAGAACCAAACACATCAACGTGTCATAAACCACCTTTTAAAACCATTAAACCCATGAGGCAAACAAGTTAGAATATCATGCTTGAATTTGATGGTTTAACGAATTTAAATGGCAACGGCAATCTAAAAGGTAGTAAGTAGCATTTTATTTACTAAACAGCTCTCTCTTGTGTTCCCAAGAAAGAGTTGAGTACCTGTTGTTATTTAAGGCGAGGTTGAAGAGAGCAAGAGCTGCAATTTCCTGAGCCTTAACATTCATCGCGGAGACAGCTGACTCCAGAAACCGAAGCAATGCTTCAACAAAGCCATTGGCCCCCATGAACATCCTGGTTTCTTCATCGTCTTTAAGCAATAGCCTTATCTTCTCCACGACTTCACATTTCTTCACGAGGTTTTCATCCTTCTGCAAAGTGCTCAAGTAATCCCCGTATCTCTCGAAGACACGAACTTCACAATCATCTCCGTTGCCTCCTTCTCCCTCCTCAATGATAGTATAATCACAGAAAGTTATCGCCTTGCTTTCTAATGATTTCGAATTTGCAGGCTCGGTTTCTGACAAAACCAGCCTCCAATAATTGAGATCGAGAGACTCCGGTGGCCCATAAGGCACATGAACCCCGTTTTGTTCGCACCAACTAGCCACCAAGCCCTTGACACAGTAGTTTGGGGTCATAGAGAGACTAGTGAGCTGCTGCTGAGATTTAGGACACGTATTGTGCCCGTCACTGAACCATTTTTCGATGCAGGCTCTTTCGTAAGTTTGCCCAGAAGATATTATTACGGGATCGTACATGAGTTGTAACGAAATTGGGCACCGTAGCTCTTCTGGTGGGATTGCACTCATCTGCTCCGATCTGCAGAAGTTTGTTCTGAAATTGAACGAACCGGGTTTCGACAGCTGGAGATCGAAACCGAAACCGATGGGACCTTGAAGGTTTCCACCATCCTCCATGTATCCTAAGATAGTAGGTGAGCAAGGCGTGGAGGAGCCCTGAGAATCGTTGTCGTCTGAGAAATCGCTCCTGAATAGTTTCGAGTACTTCTTCATGAGATGCAGAAGGTAAGAGATGATCACTTCCTTTCTCTTGTCTTCTTCTCCGCGGGCTCTTTCTATGAGTTTCCTCAGGGACCTTCTCTCTCTAACTGCAGCTCTTGAGGAAGTTATTCCCAATTTAGAGGCAGCTTGATGAAAAGACTCGAGCTTGTTGTTCTCGTAGGAACTGTTGTTGATGCTTAACCCTTGTTGGATCAGTGCTATGACCTCGTTGCCGATCGCCTTCTCGGTTGGATCGAGAGAGAACTCGATCCTCCGGAGTTCGATTGAAATTTCAGAAATCTGGTGAGACACACAGTTGCAATGCAAGAATCAGAAATTTACTAAATGTGGCAAATATTAATCCACATATGAAACAGGAAAAATTGTTGGGCCAACGGAGAATAATATTTTGAGAAGGTAAAGGCAAATTCAGGTACCTGACAACCTATAGCTTGGGGTACAATATCTTCAACCCGATTTAAAGCATCCCCAAGCGCAAATCTCGCCTTCTCAAATTTCAGAACAACAGAGTCTCCAGTTGTTGCCTGATAATAATGACCAATTCGAATGTCAAGTGGCACATGATATAATACAGAAATGGAGAAAACTTCTATACCAACTTCAGCAGCCAATTATCATATTGTCCTAAATGGCATAAAGGGTCATATTATAGCTGCATCATTCACTTTAAAACACGTAATGAATTTCCATTGCATGTCCTTCCAATGAGTATATTTGGAAGCATGTTCACAAGCTATTTCAAAAAAGTTTGACTAATTCAGAGAGATGCCAGGTCATGATGGAAAACACAGCGAACGTGGAAATTTTTAGAGACAAACCTGACTCTGAAAAAGGTGATTACTAGTAAAGTTATTATGTGAGAAATAGTGACTGACATGTGATAATAAAAGACAACTAGAGTACTCTCCTTACCAAGTAGAACTTGCTACACTCTGCACAGTGTCGAAGAATATTCTTGGTCTTCTCAAGTGCTATGTGGAGAGCACACAGTGCCTGAATACCAGATGTACTCCTTGGACGAGCTGCTTCTATCCCCGGAAATATCGTCAAAACTTTAACATACACCGAGGATAGGCTCTTGCACATCTCACCATGTAACTGCACCAATAAAAGCATTTACCACTCAATCGCACAACTAACAGAAACAAACAAGAAGTTAAGTCGCTATCTGAGAATTATTAGAAAAGAACAAGTTATTGCTATCTGAAAATTATTGAAAATATTCAATAAGAAAGTTTCCAGAAGTTCCACTTGAAAATATGGCGTAATGAAATCGGTTGATAACAAATATATCAAAGTTCCAATATTAAAATAGCATTCAACCTCCAAAAAACGCAGGAACTATGTAACTCTTTTGCAAGCACATCTACATAGAAGTACATAAATGCAAAATTAATCTTCCAAATTGTGCAAGCAATGGCCGACTCAATACCATTACCTTAGGCTCGCCAATCGACATCAGAATTTCTTCAATATCGGAAGCATCCATGTTCAAACCTCTACAAATTCCTGGAAGAAGAATAACAGAAACAGGTTAACCAAATATCTTCGAATGAATTACTGATCATTATTTCAAATTAGCAATATCAGCTCAAGTGAAGATTAATACTCAGCTGCTTTAAACCAAAAACTCCTAAATAAATTTATCAAATTCTCAACACTCTTGCGTGATGCTTCACCGTATGGAAAAAAAAAAGTTGAAGAGTACATACCGATTTATCCCCAAATAATCCAAGGATGCTTCACAAAACGAGCAGTATCAGCTGAATAAGAACTAATGCACAAATCATCAGAAGTTGTCTGATATTTCTTCCATTTCGTTTCCTCCCATTTCTCCACTTGGAATCAGCAGATTTTTCTAGTGAGATAAAGCTGATGACGAGACTTGAGAGAAGGAGAAGAACCTTGTGGCGTTGAGGTGGTTTTCTTAATTAAATTGTTAAAAAGGAATATTAACACTTCATATTTTATCCTACAAATTGTACTGTATATAATTTTTATTTAACTAAAATCGTCAATTATTTTAATAATGATGTTGATTGAGGGGCATTTTGTGAAAACGATGCCAAACTTCGAAGGGTCAAAAGCGGAAATCTATTAGCCCAGCGTACACTTCGTCGGCGGGCAAACATAGCAATCGTCGACGATTTGTCTATTTTACCCTTTCATGTGCCAATCGGTGTCCCCATCCGAGGAGTACGGATTATGATTGGTCCACGTGGGTGAGTCCATTTCGCGATTTTTTCAAATTATTTAAATCCACTCCCACAATTCTTGTAATTTGCAATCTCGCGAAACTTTATTTATCAATTCCACTTAAGTTTTAGTTACAAATAGTATAAGCCGCCACGTAGGATAGCACTGGTCTCTCGAGCATATGTAACATGGTTCATTTCTAGAATTTGATGCTAAATATATATATATATATATATATATATATTTCTTTTGTATGTTTCTACGCTACGTTACATGTATATAGCAAATAATTTTAAAGCATCTTGTGAGATTAAAAATAGCAGTTTGCATAGTTTTCATGCACGACAGCTCTGCGATGAGATGATATGCATTGAATAGTTTCGAGACCGAAATGGAATTGTCTAAGGTGGTCCATAATTTCCTATTATTATCACGTATGCGTGGAAGTGAGCAATATATATACATATATACATTTCTTCTTTAAAATATATGATATCAATCCATTCGTGACATCGAAGCATGTTTATTGGGTCAATGGGTGACTATTTTGCCACAAGTTGTTAAAGATTTGACTCAACTTGGCCTATATTATTTACATATAATTTAACGACGAGATGGATATAAAATAGGCATACATATATGTTTGGTCACAGCCAAAATCAGAATACTAATGTTAGCAATCAACTATTGTTCGCATTTAATTCATATTAAAATTAAATAATGTGGTAACCATCCACAGGCTCGAAGTCAAACCTTGCAAGTTGCCGTTGCCGTTTCAGTCCAAAAACGTCTTTTGTTTTGGTATTTTGTGAATTAATTAAATCAGCATTTGACTCGACTCGATTTGACTCCATTCGGTGTGCGTGTGAATTTGAATTTAAGATATTACATGCATATAAGTGCGACATTCTATCCATTGATGGGTTGTCGAAAAGACTGGTTTCTACAAGATATAACATGTGAGGTTACATTTAAATAAGCTTTATAATAATAATACAATGTCTTTCTTTTATATATACCAAATATCGATTAGAATCTATGATGAAAAAATAAGGAGCAATTATGTTGTACTTAAATTTGATAAAATTCTCAAGGTGTGGGTCCTTATTAATTAAACCTATCAAATCATAATTAAACAAGAGGACCCTTAGTTATTACATTCGTTACCGTTGACTCAACTGTATCATGATCATCATGATTGGATAGAGGTGAATAAAAAAGTAGACGTGTGTGGAAAAGAATATTGCAATCTCAATTTAACCTCGCGGTACTTATAAATTGCAATAAAATTAATTTTAAAATTTTGGAAGACATCGTCACGTATGGTTGGGTTTACAGAATTTTTTTTTGTTATTATATATTGAAATTATTAATCGGAGCTGTCCGTACAATGTTCCTAGTCCAGATTATTGTTTTTCTTTAGTTTCAATCCATTATAGTCGGTAATTAAATGCCCAAATTTATGACAGTGGGGACAGTTTTTCTATTCGATGGTTTGTCTATAGCCATTCATTACTGATTGAACATTCATTTGATGCATGTGACATCGTCAAAAGTAGGTTTCATGCACCTTCCCTGTGTGTTTTCTTTCTTTTCAATTTCATCTTATTTTGTCGTATATTACCTATTCTATTACTTAAACAGGATTTATGATAAAAAACATATTTTGATCCCTCACTCAATCAATTTAAAATCATTTGTAGTTTCACTTTTACCCTTCATTTTTTAATTTATTCCAATTACAACCCAGTAATCGATAAACGTTAAAATTAAATTAAAATTTCATTTAAAAATGACTCTTAAAATATTAAATAATATCTTATCTATATATTGCCCAATGCGTTTACTAGTTGTAGATGTGACACAATAAGCAATGCACTGGACTCCACCTCTGACTTATATGTCCCAAGTCCCAACTACAGTGACCAGGCCCAAATTATAATGCTATAAAGGCCATTTCTACGCACAAAATAAAAAGAAAAGATAGGAATAACATTGACTTCAAATTTTAAAATAATCCGACAACAAAACCCAACCCGACCATAAATGGATGAAAATCTTGCTAAAAGGGCTGACTTACAACAAAAAGAAAAACCTCAAGCCTTCTTCGTTGCCAACTGAGATTCAGGCTGCAAATCAGAAACAAATGAAGTCATCAGTTAAGATTTTAACTCGAGCAAGAAAAATCAACAACTGAGAGGGTTTGAATCGAAATGCTTACTTCCTTTTTAACGGATTCCTCCTTCTCAGATAGAATCAACTCAATGTGGCATGGTGAAGACATATAGGCTGTCAAGAATATTCAACTATTAGGAAAATTTTAAACTTTTTTTTTGGAATTTAAGTAAAAACGGGAGAATTTTGAACAAGGAATGTAAGCTCACAGTTGATTCTCCCGTGAGCCCGGTAAGTGCGGCGCCTTTGCTTGCAGGCTTGGTTGACCTGAATGTGTGAAATGAAGAGGGAGTCCACATCCAAGCCTTTAACCTTCATGAAATCATTTAACTATTATCAATATTCAAATGAAAAAAAAAATCTTGAAATAAAATTGAAAACAAGACACAAGAGTGTTATGAGTAATACCTCAGCATTGCTCTCAGCATTTTTAAGCAAATCCAAGATGAACTTGGCAGATTTCACGGGCCATCTCCCTTGTCCATTCGAATGCCTGTTCTTTGCCTGAGCTGTTCTTCCCACGCCTCCGCAGAACCGAGTAAAAGGTATGGCTTGTTTGTGGGCAATAACATCTTCCAAGTATCTCTTTGCTTTTGTCAAGGGAAGCTTCCTAATAGCATGAGCTGTCTCCCTAGTGTTCTATAGCATTCAACGGAAATCAATCAAATGCTATCAGCTCAAAGAAAACCATTCAAGTGACAAGGCAGAAAATGGAAATTAAGACAAGAAATCATGTCGCATTGTTTACTGAAGCATCAATCATGGGCATAAATCGAGTGCTTCACCCAATAACATTGCCATTTTTTGTCCCTGAAGTTTACGAGAGAACTGTTCACAAAGGGCAACAGATCACTGCTTTTTTCATCAGGCATTTTTTGCATTATTGCAGAGAATATAGAAACTATGAGAAGAAATCGTGTCGCATTGTTTACTGAAGCATCAATCATGAGTGTAAAATCTAGTGCTTCACCCAATAACATTGCCATTTTTTGTCCCTGAAGTTTACGAGAGAACTGTTCACAGATGGCAACAGATCACTGCTTTTTTCATCAGGTTTTTTGCAGTATTACACCGAAATGTAAGTAGAATCAATCGAATACACAGATATGTTACGCAAAATCGATGAGCATGCCCGAACTACAAATTCACAACATACACAGCTGACTGAACGAAATAGACTGAAGATACAAAATCAAGGGAACAGAAGATACCTTGAAATGAACCCTGAGATCAGATCCCCTGGCCTTGCACGCTGAGAAAGCAATCAACCAAACAATTCGCTTAAAACTCAACGAATTTCGTAACATGGGAAAAACTGAAAGAAGAAAAACAAACAGAAATCTGAATTTACCTTTGGTAGCGTTATCAGGCTCTCTAGAGTACTTCACCTGTTACAGAAATAAACGTTAACAACAAAATAGCGAGACAATGGAAGCCATTCACCACATTTCGACGTAGCTTGAGAGTCGAGTAGACGATAACATACCATTGCAATTAGGGTTTAGCTAGAGATGGTAGCTTGGTGATAATCCTCGACGGCCGGTTGCTCCTAATTATCGTGATTATAGGAAACCCTAACGGGCCGTTTATTGGGCCGTTCAATTTATATACTGAGGCCCGGTTTCTCTCAATATGCAATAACATTTCATGGGTTTTAGAGAGTGGACAATAAGTATACTAAATGTCGTCGTATTCAGTAAAATATACAGGGCATGGTTGCATCAAAACATCAAAGTACAACTATGAGTACCAAATTATTGATATTGAGATCTTAGCTGACGAGAATCGTAACAACTAACAACCACAAATGTCCTAAGTCAAATTCAATCTTGATAGCGTATTTATATTAAATCAGTTGAGCATATCTCTATGTTAGGAGGAAAAATAATAATAATCACTGCTATTATATGTAATGTTTGGTGGCTATTTATTTCGTGGTAACTCTCGTGGATTTGACAATTTCATGATTTTTTTTCTTATTGACGTGGTCTCGTAAAATCTATTATCACGCTTCTATAATCTATACAAGCAATACTTTGAAAACATCAAAAGTCATTTAAAAATAATGATCACCATCATATTATATGTTTGGTGACTAGTTAGTGGAAATTTAAAGAATGGATAGTTGTTGTTCATTCGCTCGCTCTCATTACAGTGGATTAATTTGTTCGACCAACCAACAAATTAGTGGAAGATGAAGACCAAATCGCAACATCCCTAAATTACTTATTTAAAATATATATACGTATACCTCAAACTCCATGTACGTGTAATTCTTTTAATAAATGGAACACGTTGTCCCCTATTAAAGTTATACTGCTTCAAAATAAGTTAAGCAATAAAAAGTCTTCTGGAGTTGATGGCTAACTCATTCACCAACTTTTGATCAAATTTTTGGATCCATAATATTCTACAGAAACCCGTTTGTGTACGACATGATAAATCTAATTTTTATCGGGTATTTTATGGGATTTTGTGTTACCCAATATTGGGATTGGGTATTTTATGACATAATTCAAGATAAGGGTTCGGATGGTGAAAATTTGAATCCATACCAGAGCATTGTGGTTCATCGATCATTATACAACGCCTACAAAAATCGTCAAAATATACTTTTCGACATCGATCATTTATCAGATTAAAAAGAAGTTGATTAAATGTTTATTGGCTGCCTTAACCTAATCCAAAACTAACTAGTCTCACACGCAAGTCGCGTTTATTGCTCCATTCTCTTGCACTAGTAAAAATTAATTTAAGAATAAGAAATCCCGACATTTAATGATAAATAATTGGCATGATAAAGACACTACCAAGCTAACTCATAAATACAAAGAATTCTAAACTCACTCTTTCAATCTAAAAAGTTGAATAAAATTTTATTTTTCTATACATGCATGAGTACTTGATAATCCAACAACCCACCGAACATACCTAACCATGCAATATTAATATATATAATCTTCGTAGAAGAGCAGAGGAATTCAAAAGCTGACAACTATAAATAAGCCCATATGCTAAAACTTCAATGAGAACAAGGGACTTCACTCAGTACTAGAAAGAAAGAAAGAAAGTAATATACACACTTGACTTTCTTTCCCCTTGTCTCCCTTTGATTCTTAATATCGACGAAAGATGAAAGAGAAATTCTCATGCACCATTCTTCAAACAGATGCTCTCACCAAGGTTTTTTCGCTCTCATACTCGTATAATACGTCACTACTATGTGTGTATGTGTTCACGTACGTACATATGTAATAATATTATATATATACATATTATATTTCTAATTTTTGTTCATAAATAATTGACTACAGTACTTGTTGGAAACGAGTGCTTATCCCAGAGAGCATCTACAGCTTAAAGAGCTCAGGGAGGCCAGCGTCGATAAATACCAACTTAGGTGATATATTTAATTAATATCAAAAAGTTAAAAGATATTTTAAAAAAAAAAAGAAGTAATATGAAGAAATAATAATTTCAGGAGTGTGATGAATGTACCCGCCGACGAGGGCCAATTCCTCTCTATGTTGTTGAGGGTCATGAATGCAAAGAAGACCATTGAAATCGGAGTCTTCACCGGTTACTCTCTTCTCGCCACCGCACTTGCTCTACCTAAGGACGGCAAAGTAAGCCGACATAAAATACCTTTATTAATGAAACTGAGTTATCGTTCAGAATTATTTGTCTAGCGTCGGGAAATTAACTATCTTCACGCGACTCAATATAAATCAAAGAGGAATCACGTTCTATAACCAATTGATTTTCGAATGAAACCCTGAATTTAAAAGGGTATTTTGAAGAATATATACATATGGCCAAATGTCCCACGTTGATTACAACAAGAAAAATTAACCGGATATAAGCTTGATAGATCATTCCTCCTATCACCAATTTGTTCTAGAAAGGAATCCCATCAAGCTTATAAGGTCATCCCTATCCTACGGGCGGCCCAAAAAAATTTAACAGTTATCACGCTTGTATGATTCACATCCACGATGTCCCCCGTATTAGGCTTTAAATCTTGTCATACGTGAGGGGGCCCGCTGAGATTATTTGTCACACATCGAGAAATAACATTCACACCAACTCACTATACAAATAAAAAATCAATCTCCTCGTATCACCAGTTGATTTTAGAATAGAACCTCAATATAACGGTTATAATTACTGCATTCTCTTTCAGGTAGTAGCCATCGATCCCGATAGAGAAGCCTACGAGACCGGGCTCCCTTACATCGAGAAGGCGGGCGTGGCCGACAAAATCCAGTTCATTGCCTCGGACGCCGCGTCGGCCATCGAGGGGTTACTCGAGGGCGGAGAGGGGGAGACGTTCGACTTTGCGTTCGTGGACGCGGACAAGGAGAACTACATCAACTACCACGAGCTCCTCCTGAAGCTGGTGAGGGTCGGGGGAATCATAGCCTACGACAACACCCTGTGGTCCGGGACCGTGGCCCTGAGGGACGAGGACCTGAGCCAGGAGTGGATCGACAAGATCGGGCCGGGTCGAGTGTTCCTCAGGGACCTCAATGCCTTCCTCGCGGCCGATTCGAGGATCGAGCTCGCCCACCTCTCTATTGGCGATGGGCTTTCGCTGTGCAGGCGCATCAAATAGAAAACAAGCGGGTGCGCACGTGCTATTATGTATTTATTGTAATGTATCGTGTTTGAACTTTGAATGATGTATTTTAAGTGTTGCGTGGAGATTGTTTCTGCGTTTTGTACTCGATAATTATATGTATTATTACACAGTTTTTAAGGTTTTGGTTTCAACCCTTTTATAAGGCTTAAATTATTTTAGTCAGGTTAACAATTTTCGAAATTGAAATATTTCGATGCCAATTAATGGCCCAAAATTAACACACGTGAGACACACATGACAATATGGAGAAAATCCTACGAGGCGTTGGAAAAAATTAGTTTGAATCAGCTTCTCCTACGACTTGAAGTAATTTGAGTACAATAAACGTCATACACCTAATTTCATTCCATAATTAACACATGTGAGGTGCGTAACGTGATAATTAATTTTTTGGAAGATCCCTACATCACATCGAGAAAACTCATTTCAAATTAGCATGTTCGACGCCACGAAATTTTTTTCTCCAATTTGGTTGTTAATTGCGGCTCACGTGTAATGACTTATATTAGCTTTCCAATGTAATTGGTGTACAAATTACTCAATTTGAAAATTTTAATGGGAGGGTCTTTGTTTGCCTCCAACTAAAAGATAATATCGTATTATTACAGCTATCCTCGATGCTTTCAAAACCAAAATTTTGTTTAACCCATTGACGTAAGAGTCCTCTCTTTTCATGTTGTGGGCAAACAGCCCAAAAAGTAGTAAAAAGTCAAAAGTATCCCTTGAATAACAGGTGCAATAAACTGAAACTCGCACCGTGCGCGTGATATTTAACCACGGTAAAAAGTAGCGCTGCCTCTGGTAAAGTATTTGCCAACCGCGGTTAAACTCTGCCCATCTATATAATCCTCTCCGTAGCACGCTCATTCCGTTATCATATGATTTCTCCGATCAAGTAATTCCTCTTGTCTTTTTTCCCGCTTCCGAAAATTCAAAGCAATGGTGCGCACAGAAACATATGTTTCGCTGATACTGGCTGGCTACTGCATGTTTAATCCTCGAGTAGAATCATACAGCTGATGCTTTTTTTTTTCCGACTTTTTGTTTGGCGCTGTGGAGTTTCAGGTGGTCGCTCAGAAGTTGAAGGAATCGGAGATCACTGAACAGGATTCGCTGTTACTGGTAAATTACTCGATCTATTTTACTGTTATTTCGAAGCTGACTTGAGCATTTTACGAGCTATGATTTCTTATTGCCGGTGTGTCCGCTTTTAGATTTAGAACTGTCGTGGTGAATCACCGTAGGTCGATCTGCGGTGCGTGTTACCTGCACTTAACGTTGACATTGATGTTTCTCGGTTGAGTTACTTGCTGTGAATGTTGGAGCTAGATTATTGCTTCAGCTCCTCTGACTCATTCGATTTGATCATCACTAGAATATTAGTGATTTTTCTCGGTGCGTGTTTGGTTGTTCACGTGAAATAATTGATGAAACTGATAGTTAGCAATTCCTTTTATTTCGATCAGACTAGGAATCTGTTGCGCATTGCTATATTCAACATTAGCTATATCAGAGGCCTTTTCCCCGAGAAATATTTCAACGACAAGTCTGTTCCTGCTTTGGGTAAATCATCAAGGCTAGTTGATTGTTTATTACTAATCTGAAACTCTCGGACTTATTTATTTTAAATAATTCTTGACAGACATGAAGATTAAGAAGCTTATGCCTATGGATCCTGAGGCACGTAGACTCGTTGATTGGATGGAAAAAGGCAAGTTCACCGGCACCTGAATGCTAAAAAGCTCCTAAAGGATATTATTCAGTGCTCGTTATCCTTTCTCTGTATTTTTTCTCCAGGAGTTTATGACGCTCTGCAGAAGAAGTACCTGAAGACACTCTTGTTCTGCATCTGTGAAGCTGTGGATGGACCAATGATGGAAGAATATGCATGTAAGTTAGCAAGTGAACTTTGATGTACATAACAGTAATTTGTTAATTCTTGTGTTCGCTGAGCTCAGCACATGTTGACCAAGTTACTTTGTTACAGTTTCTTTCAGCTACTCCAACTCTGATAGTCAAGAGGTTTCGATGAATATCAACCGTAGTGGGAAGAAGAAGGGAGCTACTTTTAATGCAGGGACCGAGATCACTCCTAGCCAAATGAGGTAGTTGAGTTTCCATTGCTTGATCTTAAAATTTCTGCAGTTCAACATTGGCTTACAGAAACTAAATGAATGCTTAACTTCAGGAGCTCGGCATGCAAAATGGTCCGTACACTAATTCAATTAATGAGAACACTGGATAAGATGCCAGAAGAGGTAGTAATTCTGTACTTGAAGACACTTGCATACATTTTCTCAAGTTCATTTTTTCCAATTTACAGTCACCTTTTCATCAAGCTAATCCAGTGTCTTCCTTTTGTTCAGCGTACTATACTGATGAAGCTCCTATATTATGACGATGTCACAGTAGGTTTTTACTTTTAGATACTGATTCTTGTATCGTGGATTTGAATTCGGATGATGCTTTTGTATTTTTGTTTACTTGATAAATAATTCTACAAGTTCAAATACTTGCTGGAAGTTCATGTTCTCATACTTCTAAGGTTATCCACCGTCTTGCAGCCCATGGATTACGAGCCACCATTTTTCAGAGGATGCACTGAAGAGGAATCTCACAATGAATGGAACAGAAATCCCTTAAAGATGGAAGTTGGCAAAGTCAATAGCAAGCATTTAATATTGTCGTTAAAGGTAGTGCTATCAACATGGGGGATGAGTTTTACAGCTTGTGAGAGAGCCTTTTTATTAACATGCCACATCAACAGGTCAAAAGCGTGCTTGATCCTTGCGAAGACGAAAATAATGACGGACACGACGATGAAGTGAGCTTGGGTGCTGATTCTTTCCAAATGAATGAAGAGAGCGAAACTGACAGCGAGGTAACGAGTGCACCTGCTCCAACAATATTATTTGTGTCTTAACCAAATTAGTTATAGACATATACATCCATATAATATATTTGATACATGGAAATACCTGTGTTTCCATATGTTACTTCAGACAAGCAATTCAGATGATGATCGATACGTCGTAGCCCCTATAGGTATATCATATGCCTCCGACACAAACATTTTATCTATATTTCCATTTCTCTACATGTTCTCAAGCTTCTCTGTTTTTGTATTGCAGAGAAAAAGCAACTTCAGCAAGATAATTGTGCATCCAATGAAGGTTTGTGGCTAAAAAAACTCCAAGGTGGGCTTTTCTTGTCAGTAAATTCAACAATTATTCTAATGAACGTTTTCTTTTTCTTTTTCCCCTCAGATGATACCCAGGATCCAGCAGAGGACGAACAGCAATTGTGTCGGCTCAGGGACTGGATCAGCTCATACCACCTCGATACCCTTGAATTCACCAATGTCCTCGCAAATTTCCCCGACATCTCCGTGGTAAGTAAGCATAAAAAAATTTGTTCTCTTATTTCTAATTAGTCTCCCAAAATGTGCTTTTCTGAACTGAAAGCAACGGTTCTTGTGATGCAGGTCTTGATTGAAGGTACATCACACAAAGCCTTCTATCCTTTTACTAATGGATATAAAGGTCACCTAACAATGTCAGCTTTTGCCTGCTAAGATAATGTTCCTAATAATTCAGATATCCTGGACAAGCTCGTGACGGAGGGCCTTATATCGAAAGGCTCGGGGGAGATATTTGCTATTAACAAGAGAAAGGTTAGCTCTCGTTCTCTTTTCAACCACTCAATGATTTTAGATTAGTCTTGAATTTGTATTGTGTCTCTCAGAAATCCGATTACGAGTTTGATGCTGTCAAAGAAGAACTCGATGGAAAATTGGTGTTGAACGGCGGAAAATCTTGTAACACTGGTGCTGATCTCATGTACATGAAGGTACTCTTATTTAAAAAAAGAAAAAAGAAAAAGACTTTGCAGCATATGAAGTTGCATAGCTGATTTTGCATCGAACTATTATTATGGTGTCAGGCATTATATCACACTCTTCCGTTGCAATACGTAACCGTAGCTAAGCTCCAAAGCAAGCTCGACGGAGTAGCTAATCAGACCACGGCTCGCAAGCTTATCGACAAGATGACACATGATGGTTTCCTCGAGGCAAGAAGCAACCGCAGACTAGGTAACAAAATAAACAAAAAACAGAAAAACAAAGGCAGAGTATTTTATTTCCTCTTATATAAAAAGCACGACGGTCACGAGTTGTATATTTTTTATAAGGAAAACGAGTGATTCACTCCGATCTCGCCAAGAGCAAGCTCGTCGAGGTCAAGAGGCTCTTGGACACGGATGCCATGGTGAGATGCGAATTCACGTCCTACATGCATTTTTTTAATTATTATTCGTACAATTTGCATTTCCCGACGTTTTCTGTTTTTCCAGGGAACGGATAAAAACGAACCGAACAAGCCCAAGCCTCAAGAACCCAAGCCCATCGGTTTGTTCCTGGTTCCTGGTTCTTACGGTCGGATTATTATTAGCTAATCACTTGTGGATATATTTAAGCTATGAATGACCTCTCGAAATGATAGGAAAGGACTGGTCCACGTGCGGTGGGCTCCACTCCATCGGGTCCGACGTCACGCGAACCAGAGGCAAATCGCCAGACGCAGCATTACTATTAGTCCCCGCCGACGACTCTACTATGACCGAGAACGGTGTTAATAAGAAGAGAGAACAAGGCGGGATAACTCCAACTAGTAGGCTGACTGAGGTAGGTAGAACTGAAATTATAATGAATGACCACTTATTCCCTATTTACTACCGCAAATTCTTAATTAATGAAATGAAATAAAAACTTTGCAGCCAGCGGCTTCTAGGGAGAGCTTTGCGCCTGGAGCTGCTGCTGCTGACCGCGGAAGGAATACTAACGCGGAGAGCATGCAAACAGCACAGGACAATGCGCTTCGTAAAGCAAGCAAGGTAACTTATCTCCTAATTATTACTGTTACATATAAATTAATGAGCTTAGTCCTCTTTAAGAATATATTCGACTATTCGCAGGTCAAAGACCCTATCGTGCAATGTGCCAAGCGCCACAAGTCCTGAGCTTCTGCAGCTTTCTTCATCTTTTGCCTACTTCGCTCATATATCTATCTATCTATCTATCTACTAATACTCGACTTATACATTAATCGTCGGATTGGTATTTTAGCGTAATTGGATGGATTTCGTTTCCTTACGGCTTTGATTACGTGGAATGCAAAATTGTCTCCTTAATTACTTTGTCCATATCGAGGACCGGACACAATTAAATTCACAGGTCAAACATAAAATGCTGACTCCTCGCATCGGGTGCGAGACACTTCGTGACGCCGGATCCAGAAAGTCCAATCACGAAAGGACACGTGTTTCTTGCGTTAATTCCAAGATTGCCCTTACCCGTTTATTTTATAAGTAGATCCCCCCGACTTCACTCCACTTTGTTGGCCTATCACAGAGATCCATCGATCGATCAAGAAAAGCAAAGAAACCAGGATCTAATAGAAAGCGTAATAATAGATACATATTTTGATCGGAAGATCATGGCGTCACCTCAGGTTTGTTTTCCTTGTTCATTTCAGTGGCGTCGTTTTCCTTTTCTTTTGTTTTTCTCTGATTCATCTCTTTGTTGTTATTGCGGAAAATAAGCACGCGCAGCTGAAGTACCTTGGGTTTGTGAGGGTACTGGCCCTAAACGCCGTCTTTTTGGCCAGCAACATTTACGGCTACGCCAAGCAGAACTCCGGTTCTGCGAAATCGAAGGTGGAGAGCGCCGAGAACTCCGTTAGAGCTGTTGCGGGTCCCGTCTATGAAAGATTCAGAGGAGTTCCTGATAAAATCCTTGTTTTCCTCGATCACGAGGTAACCAATTCATATGCCCTTTTTCTTGTGATGTAAAATTTTCCAAATCATTTTTTTTTCTAGGAAAAAATTATTAATACTTTCTCATCTCAGGTGGATGAAGCAGCCCACAGATTCAACACCTACGCCCCAGCCTCAGCCAAGAAACTTGCGCACAAGGTCAACCGAGCCTTCACCAAGGCATCCAAAATAACCAAAGACGTGGCCGACGAAGCCAAAGCCTCGGGCCCACTGGCTGCAATTTCACGAGCCGGTAAGATCTCGAAGCACATCGCGTTAACACAATTAGCCTTTATCTGGTACTGGCTCAACCAGTACCCGGTCGTCCACGGAGTTTCTGAAATGGCTCTTCCCACTATCACACACTTGTCTGAGAAATACAACGAGTTGGTCGCGGGCATGGCGACGAAAGGGCACGGTGTCTTCAGCTACGTGCCATTGGTGCCCGTGGAAGAGATTGCGAAGGCTTATAAGCAGGCTGGGTCCGGTGCGGGTAAGGATATGGATACGGGTAGCTCCAGCGGGGGCGGGTCGGATGATGAATAGTGTGTTTGCTGCTTTTGCGTTAATGTGTGCTTTGGTTAGAAAATGTTGAAGGTCTTGACCCTGAACCGTGTAAAATTAGAATAAAATCTTAAAAATCCCATAAATCCACGGACAACATTCTAGAACTTCAAAACCAAAGAAATGCAACATGCGAAGGAGCTTTTTACGTTATGCTTCAATAGAATGAATTCAGTAAGGTGCTATTGAATGATTTCTCACGTAAGATGGTGCAATTAAAAACACTAATTTTCGAAATTGAAGCCCTTAAAGACATATGAAACTCAATTTTTGGGTCGACACGTGGTCAATTGAAGCATGTTAAGAACACTGCATCATATGTCGAAATTCGTCACATGGTCTACATGTGCCAAATAATTTGGTGATAAATCATACGTGTCATCGAAGTTTCTTACTTGTGAAAAAAGTCCAACGTGGGAGTTTTCTGATTGCCAACTTCATGATTGTAATTTAAGAACAGTAACTTTCAAAATAAAAGCAATTCACGACATAGTTATGTTTCGAACCCATTGTGTCCTCGAACCGTTTTAATTTTGAAATTCAGTGTCCTCGACGCTCGACCACCCTAAATTGGAAGACCAAAAAAAGTAGTTAACCCAAAATCAAGCTATGACCAGAACGAAAAAGCACGAGACAACTCTTAAAATCGGTATATACTTAGAAATCGAAAAAAAATTGGCCCCTTTCTTACAACAACACTATTTCGTCCCGAGCCAACAGATCCCATTCAGCAGAAATAATCGCCGGCCTCACTTGCCGGTGGGATTTCGAAATGCCACAATCTCCCAACAGCCTTTACCAAATATTTCTTACACAAGAACTTATTCGCGTACGTCTTCTCCACCACGCGGTCCACGTCGTGTAGGAAAATGTGTGTGGGGCCCATCCCCGGGCTCCTCTTGCGTGCCATCACGGCCATCGAGTATATAGCAGCCATCCTACCTGGCGCCTCCGGGAAGTAGCCACGTGGAGCGTCTATCATGATGAGGTCCCACTGAGTGTCGTACACCTCATCCGATAGCATGTTCAGCGCCAACCTGTAAGAACATGAAGAAAGGTGACTCAAATGTAATTTCAACATAGTGTAGGGGTAATTGTGTAATTTATGCCCCCCTTAATTGAAGAGACAAAAAGTCGTCGATCCAAAAGTGTAGCGATTGATTCGATGGTATTATTTATTGTCAGCTTCTTTCTACACGTAAACCTACTGCGACTTTTCGTCTGCCCTGAAAAGCTATTACATGTATACCTGCATTTCTCGTTGCCGCGTATGAAAGATCTCCCGGCGGAGCAGTCGGGCTCCGCCGCGTAGTGCCGCATGAGCTCGTCGGCCTCCTTCAGCTGCGTGCGGTAGTTCACCGTCTGAGCCCGGAGGGAAGGGGCGTCCTTGAGAACCTGCTGGACCCACTTGGGGTCCTCCTCGAGGAACAGCGTCTTGCCACGTGGATTCAGCGCCGCCCACATGACGGAGTCGCGGCCGAGGCCGAACACGAGGAAGTTGCAGCTCTCGTTGCCGAGCAGCTTCGCCTTGAGGACCTCGTGCGTCACCGTTATCTCCTTCAGCGACTGCTGCGGCACCACCGTCGTCGTCGCGTAGTGCACGAGCGCGTCCATCGTCGCCGCCAGTTCGGAGGACTTCGCCGCGGGCGAAAGCCCTCCTCCGCCGCACGACAGAAGGGACGACGACGTGCGGAGGAACGAGAGTGCGAGCAACGCGCCGCCCAGGAGACCGGCGAGCGTGAGGATCACGTGCCACGGGTTCTCGGGCCTGAAGAGAAGGTGGTGGAGCCTTTGTTGTGTCTTCATCGTCGATCGAGGTGAAGGAGTTGCTTCCGATGTAGTTTTTTTTGTAGGGATCGAGATTTAGAAGATAACCTCTGATTATAATGGGCCTTCTTTATTATTTTAGTAATTATTACAAAGAAAGCAAATGGGTATTAATTATTTAATTAGGCGATTTGGGACGTGGTAATTTGTATTAAGGGAAAAAATTATTGTACTGCTATAAATGTCTTTGTGCGGATTTGCGTCGAAACAGTGTATAGCACGTTGATGTCACACCGGTCTTGTGTTTGTATATTTTATATAATGTGATACTAAGGATCGATCATTGATGTGTACATCAAGATTTTTTTAGTAATATTTCTTGTTTTTATTTGCATGTGCTATTATTCCCGAAGTTGACTTTTGAAGATCCATAGATATTTTTCTTTTGATCTTTTTATTATTAGTTTCACTTTATTAAAAATGATTGTAAGATAAAAAGGCAAACGACTATTTTTGAAATATCTACGTGCTCTTTTTTTTTTTTTTTTCCAAAATGGTTGCAGTAGCATAGTCATTTAACAATAATAGTAATAACAATAATAATGATAGTAATATTATGGAATATCTTATACCTAGTCAAAACTTGGGCAGAGATGGGAAATATCGATTTAGTTTTAGAGCAAGCAAAGTCAACATCTTTCGATCCCAAAGTCAAATTTCGTGAATGTGATTTCCTCTTTATTTTAGATATTAAAAAATACATTCAATAACTTACATTATATTTCATCCTTTCTCGTGAAAGAAAAATGAAGGAAAGATTTGAAAAGAAGAAAAAATATTTTGACTTTCCTAGATTTTGTAAGGACAGTCGTGTAATATTATTTCACATATTATGACGTGGAAAATCTGTTTGGACAAGAGGTCTTGCTCAAATAATGGGCCGAACTAACATAGTTGTTAACTCCGTAGGCCCAATAAAGGCCTGTGTGGTGGCCCAAAGAATATGCTTTTTACATCCCTATTACATCATCCCTCTCTCTCTCTTCTCAATCTGTCCAAGCCCTACCTAGCAGCGAGTAAATTCTCCTTGTACCAGCTAATTCAAGCTCCAATTTTCGGTTTGGGAAATGTCTCAGGTTATTTTTCGTCGTCGTGCAGTTATTATTACTATTATTTTTTGAAATTTACGCGTTTCGGTCTTGTGCCCATTGCGTCAGCTCACAAGGTTGAAGGCTGTAGATTGATTTTGTACCAATTTTTATGTGACGCGTTAAATTATTATGAGGGCTCGTAATTTTCCTGAAGTCCCTCTGTTTCGATGTAGTTTTAAGGAACAATGATGACGATGTATTTGTTTTCATGTTTAAATTTATGAGGATTGTTTTATTTTTTGTTCCGGTTGCAGGTTGATAGTAGAAATTCATCAGCTGCCAAGCGTGCACGCACAGATGGTAGGATCATTTTTCCTTCGATAGGATGCGATTAAAATGCACCTTAATTTTATTCTTTGATTACATATGAATCATGTTTATGTTTGTACATATGTTTACGGGTGATTTCTCCTTGAGTACACACATTCTGTAGTTTCGCCTTGTTATTTCTGTACAAACATTATGTGATGGAGTAATTTGTTTTATATTGTGGCCCAAACGGTGTAGTATTCTTTTTTAATCTTGGCTGCATTATTTGATGCATCAAAAACCAGTTGCAATATAAGACATGTTCATGCATTTATTTGAGCATGTTATTTTTTTGTAGGTGGCCGCAGGGAGGATGATTGGACATGTCCTAGCTGTGGCAATGTGAATTTCTCATTTAGGACAACTTGTAATATGCGGAATTGCACGCAATCTCGACCATCCAATCACAGTGTTGTAAGAACTTCTGCAATATTGATTGATGCTAGTCTGCCAAATTTTCATTTTCTGTTTGTATTTTTTCAGCTTTCCACATGATACTTTGTCTTGTCAAGCTATGTTCTATTTATCATGATCGATATGTGCATTTTGCTTCAATTTGTTACTTTCTAAGAAATAGATACTTTACATACACTCTGCTGTGCTTTAATGGCATGTTTTATCGGTGGGGTTGTTCTTTGGCTCCTCCTCCCTATACTTTTTATAACCTTCTGTAGCATTTCCTGGGAAAATCATCTTGTTTGATGTTTTCTTTGAATATTTTCGAATTTCAATGTTGCTGGAAATTTTCAGAAATAATCTAGTGTTCCTTCTATTCCAGAAACCTGCTGCCAAGCTCGTGCATGCACCTCATGGTTACTCCTCTGCAGTTCCTTATGTGGGCTCTGGTGCAACCTCCTCACTGTATATGGGTGTACCTCCACCATATGGCTCTTCATTGTTCAACGGAGCATCAATGCATCCATATGATATGCCTTTTTCTGGGGGATCGGCTTATCCATACAGAGGTAGCCCATACAGGGCCTTGCCTTTAGCTTCCCCTCCTCCATATGCAGGTTCGGTTATGGGAAATGGTAATATACGTTTCTTCTACTTCATCCAAATAGATTTTTGCTTTGGTTTTTTACGTCTTCATCTTCTGGTATTATTAGCTATCGGATTGATCATTGAATGTCTCCTCAAATTTTTCCTTTCCTCATAGGTGGGATCTATGGCATGCCACCTCTGATGGACCGATATGGCTTTGCTTTGCCCATGAGTCCTACTCTGGTGAGTTTTTTATGCTAATTTCTATAAAACATGTTTTGGGCTTGTTTGTTTCCCGTGGTTTCATCCCTAAAACTAACTTCTGCAATGGCTTGGTGAAAAGTAGTTTCTGTGGGAATAAGTTATATATTGCTAGTTTGCTTACTATAATCTTCTCGTTACTAAATGCAGGGTTCACAACCCGTTTTTTTCCCGGATGATAAACCTCAGAGAGCAGCTGGTGGTATGCGTACCCTGTCTCTCTCTGGAAACCTCAGGGTCCACTGCAAATCTCTTGTTTTTTAATATTTTGGTCTCTCTCTCTCTCACACAGATGGAACTCGTGACAATGATTGGAAATGCCCCAAATGTGGCAATGTTAATTTTTCGTTTAGACCCGTGTGCAACATGAGGAAGTGCAACACACCGAGGCCAGGATCCCAGGTATTGATTCCGTGTTTTTTATTGTCTCGATTCCCTTATCCTATTCTTTGATCATCCATCTCCGAAAATGTCATTGTCAAACAATTGACCGTGCAATTTGAAATGCAGGGAGCAAAGCAGGGCAAGAATCAAAGTTAGTGTTTGTTATAATGTTACGACCCTTTTGAACAATCGCATACGAGCTTCCCTTTATGTGATAACATGATAACGTTGTTGTGAATCAGGAACAGAAATGCCCGATGGAAGCTGGAAATGTGAGAAATGCAACAACATAAACTATCCCTTCAGGACAAAATGTAACAGACAAAACTGTGGCGCCGATAAACCTTCTGAGACGAACGATACTCATCACGAAGAAACTAATGAAAATGATCAGGTCTGTGATGCATTATGTTGTACCACGTTCTCCTTACATCATTTTTGCTCTCTCCATCCCCTGCATATATGTAAGAACAGTAACCTCTATGAACAACTAAAGTTGCAAGCTGTAAAAATTTATTCTTTATGGAGAGTATTTGATATTATTACCCTCGTGTTCTTTGGTTCGTGTTTGTTTCACTCTTGTTTTTCTTTTGATTATTATTGATAAAAAGTTGTCTATGTCTACTGTTCCAGTGAGTACTAGGCATGTTTGAGAAGGTCCAAGTTGTTGTCGTCCGCCGTTGCTCTGTGTCGGGTCAGTCATGTCGTCGTCCTCTTGCAGCTGGTTATCACCAACTTTGTCTTATGATGCCTCTGTTCAAGTTGTAATAATTTATTGATATCCTTTGGTCTTCCTCATCATGCATGAGGCTGCACACCGGTTCTGTGTCAAGATTCTTGAATGTTAATTGTGATATGTCATATGATGGTCTTTGATTTTGTTCGGGTTTCTGCTTTCGTGATGAGCCGTATTTTTTGGTGCCACCGTTGGTCTCTTGAGTTGCTTGTTTCTCAAGAAGCACATTATTGTTTTAGAGTAGTCACACAATGTTCGATTACGCAACCATTTGTGGCCTTATTGTGCCTCGTGTTGGTTTTTTGGTGAAAGCAGCATGCAAAGTAGTTTTCTTGTTCAGGGAAATGTCTGAAATAGTTTGGTATTCAGTTGCTGCGTCTTCTTCTGTTGCCTGCCCACGAAAGGGGACCTTGTGAGTTTTCAATGTAATGAGGTTGGTTTTTGTCTGTATCATCACATCATAGTCCTCTATTTTCATCTTTCCTTTTTTTTGAAGGGTTATTCTCTCTTTTTTTTTGGGTCAGAAATTAAGATATTTGAATGAATGCTTCAACGCCGCTTAATAAAAAAAAAAACCCATACAAACCATGGTCAACAACTTCAGACAGAAACGGAAGCATATTCCTCGTACTCTATGCGATAATTCAGTACTTAACATGTTCAAAGCTTTCTAATGGAAAGTGGAAACCCTTAATGAAATTGACTGATCTCTTGTGGGTCAGTTCAAAATGTTGGAATAAGAGAAGTCAGCAGCCTCATAAGGTGGTGGCCCACCAATCAAATAGCTCTCCTGAAAACTTAGGTTCGAGGTGGCGGCTAACGATTGGCTGCGGAGGCTCGTTTGGTTTCTGCTGCTGCTGCTAAGCCAAAACTCGGGTGAAGAAGAGTGTGAAGATATCCCTTCAGGGATATTTTGCATCAGGTGATGATTTGCAGAAGCATTATTGTAATCTTCTTGCATCAGATTTAGTTGCCCAGTTGAAATCCAAGGTAATGAGTTTGTTGTTGACAGAAGAGAGAGAGCACGTCCATAGCCCGCGTTGAACTGGGACGGGATCGGATTTCCCTTGGAACCTGCAAAGAATTCGGAAGAAATCAAGACCCGAAAGGAGATGATAGAAGAGAATTTGCAATCCGGGATAAAAATTTAAATGGTGACGAGAATTTGCAAGCAGAGATAAAATCATTGAATGTGTTTCTTCTTCCTTCAAGTCCAAGTCCAAGTCAGCATCTCCGGCGCCACATGTATAATTTTTCGGGCTTAAATTAGGTTTTCGCGCTAAGCTGTCCTAAAATTGCTTCAGTTTTGATACTCACGGTCACGGGACTAAAAAATCGCTTTCTCAACTTAAGTGTCCTAAATTTCTTCGATTATGATACTTACAGGACTAAAAAACCGTTACCCTTAACTTAAGTGTCCTCAAAACGCATCACCCCCTCTAATATACAGGACTACGAAATAAAATAGAGCGTTCAACACAAAAGACTAAATTCGATTAAAACCGACCTGGATTTGAGACCTTATGAATGCTTTTGCTCTTGGACACGCTTCCTTCTCCATTACCCTTCAACGAAGACCCTTTCGTGATGTTGAATCTTGTGTTGAACGATGGAGAAGAAGCACCCCGAGGAGGTTGAAGAAGCAGAGTATTGCTCAGCATGAAATTACCCTGTTGCCCACCTTCAGAGCCTGTAAAAAGAGAAGTAAAATACTATCTTTTACGTATAAAAGTGACAAAATTGAATTTTGGTGTGAAGGGATACCGTAGAATGATGCCAAAGGCCCCACGGAACTAAAACGAATGGTCTCCGCAGGCGGCTTGCGTCGCCTCGCGTTGTGCTCGGAGAGCTTCTTACGGCAGCTTCTCTTCTTCTCATCGAACTCAGACAGAGAATGGAACCTTTTTCCCAAGGTAATAAAAGTTCCAATCTTGTTACTTGTTTATCCATAAAACATTAAAATATGCAAATGTAATAAAATTCGGTCCTTTTTCCTCATAAAATTCATTTTACCTGCTACACTGCTGGCAAAACCGGTGCTCGAGTCCCCTGATGATAACCTTAGGGGCTTTCGAATGGCTATCGCATACTCTGTGCTTTCGGTGGTACTCTTTAGCAGTCGCCAGGTCAGCATTGCAGCCCTCGGCCAGACACCGAGGTAAGGGAACGTTCTGAGCAGATGATGATGATGATTTCGGTTTTTTCTGACAATGCGAAGAAGTAGACTTAATAACACTGTTATCGAAGAATGCCCGTTTTCCCAGCTCCAGAGAGATCGAAGGCTCGAAAGATCCAACGGAAGCTTCTAACGGAGGAGAATTTCCAGAAACTTCAGATCCCATAATTTCCCCTTTCTTCCCGACATTTCCCAGTTTTATGAAGCCCTTTTCCTTTGCTGAAGCCTCTGTTGAAACTGATATTGTTGAGCTCTTTGAGGAAGAATCATTCAAGTTGCTGACACCGAAATATTGAGCTCCTTCGTCAGCTACCATCCAATCGCTGCTTAGTTGCTGCTGCATCTTCTTGGGGCTTTCGAGTGGCTTTGGAACGAACCCGCCGTAGTTTTCCCAGTCCCATTTCGCGTTCCACTCCATGTCGAAAAGGTGGAGGCCCATGTAATAACTAATTTACGCTGTTGTCTTAAATCTTGAACCGTGAAAGCATCATGAGTTTGGATCTGTGAGTCACAAAATCAGTTTCTGATGAGAAAAATTACTCAGAGAGATGGAGTGATTCCACATAGTTTCTTGACTAGAAAACAATTCAAGAAATCACTAAACAAACATTAACACTCAAAGGGGAAGAAGAAAAGAGCAATAAAATACCTGAAAACAGGCTTGAACAGCAATTTTTACATCTCATCTCAAGAACAAGTAATCAGACCTCAAGTTACACAAGCTAAGAGCAATGGAATTCAATCAAGAAATTAAAAATTGGGCAAATAGACTTACCAATAGCCTCCAACAAGAAGTAGATAGAAAAGAAGTACAAAGCATCAGCTTTCCTAATTATATATAGAAGGTGAACAGCATAATTTCCATCTTCAGCCCACTTTGCTTAACGAGATCAGATTACTAAATAAATCTCTTTACTTTACCACTAATGTCTAAAATACCCACTACGCGAAGCCTCCATCTTTATACTGACACGAAAAATGGAGAGAACTTGTTTAACTTATCCCTAAAAAGATTCTTCTTTTCTAACCTCTTCTTGAATTTCTTAATTTCCCCACATTTTTGTCACCCTCTCATCTTTACTCAAAAGTTGATGTTGTTCTTCGCCTGCTTAGCTCGTTAAAAGTTGATCGGAGAAAAGGAACTAACGGAAGACCTCAGCCCATCAGAAGTATGGAGAATAAATACAAATGGATGGATAAAATCGGACCCTCTAAAGTCGCTATCAACGACTTTTTTGCCTCAGTGTGAAGCCATAGCATATAATAATTACCAACGAAAAGTTCCATACATGATAATACCCTCAGTAGATTTCAAAGCCTTATTACATGCTTTAGCTTTACACACACAAAGTAGGTAAAAATAAAAGAAAGAAATCGCCCATGCTTTATAGAATAAAAGAAGATCTTCATTATGAGCTGAACATAAAACAAATATTAAAAAATTATGGTGGTTGATTGTGGCAATTTATCGTTTCAACATAAATAACATTTTTAATTGGAATTCAGCATCGGAATCAGCAAAGAAATTCCAAAACGACGTCGTTGGCTCAGCAAGAACGCAGATGAGGAAATAATACACACCAAAATGACGTGGAAACAACTCAGTTCCTCCCACAACGCATTTCCCATCATAAAAAGTTAAAAAAAAAAAAAAAAAAAAAACTTACAAGAAAGATTTAGCAAACAAAGAAAACAACATCTTTTTTCTTTCCCCAGAACTTACGAAGCTGAATCGTTGCTCTTTTAAGGAAATATTCTCAGATAGCAATTACTGCTGCTAAAGGATATGAATTACTATTAATGTTTCTCTGCTGCCACTGCATCTATACGAATCAGCGAAACCCACGCTGTTTTTATTACCAGCTTTAATAGCATAACTCGAAAGCCCTAACACTAATGATTACTGCCAAAAAAAGCTCGACTTACCAATGAGTTCCTCACTGAGATTGGCCGTAGCTGTGATTTAGCTGTGCGTGTTAGCGGAGTGAAAAATATGAGTAGAAAGAGAAACTTCAATCACATTCCGGATGCGGATGATTTCTGCTTGCCAAAAGAAGAAAGAAGTGGCAATAACAATAACGTGAGGCACTGTGCGCTCTGTGTTTCTTATAGCATGAAAGGTTTAGAGGGTGTGGTGGTGATCGAGTGTGCGCGGGTCCACCGTAAAAGGCCATAAAAATCCAACTGAGGATCGACGGCTGGGATACGGCGAGTGTTGACGTGGACGGGCAAGATTGTCTTCGTAGCCAAAGTACGAACGGTTGTTTCTGACAAAAAAAAAGTGGCAGTCTTTTTCATTTTTTTCGTATTTTTATTTCATTTAAATGGTTATTGATACAACAATTTGTCTTTTGTCTCTTTGCTATTTGTCGGTTTTTTTTTCGGAGTTACTATTTTTCCTTTTATTTTTTTTAAAGGAGAAATTATTTTTACTCGGTATTTTTTTCTAGTTAATTAACTATTAAATGATTTTTACTAATGGAAATAATTATAAGCCAAATGTGGACTTTAGGGTTCGATCACACTATTATTTGATCATCGTAATCTACGTGGACTTGGATCAACATACATATCAGGAGATTAGTTTCGCTGGAAGCCAAACTAAAAAAATATATATATGCTAATTTCATTATTCCGGAGAGTTTATTGTACATTTAATTCAATACAGTACTTACCTCTGCCCAGGCCAAACAATACAACAACAGAATTTATATCAGCCACAAAAATTGGTCCACACATCAATAAGGTTAGACAATGATACAATCAATTGAAAAAAAAAATAAAACATGGTAATTTCGATTGTTCTATTATGTGGGCATCAATAGAGAAAGTAATAAATAAAACAGTAGAAGATTGGCTGTAGTAATTAAGGTTGGATTTATATAAAGTTTGGGATGGTTTGTCCTAACCGGCCTATTGAGGTTTAGCTACATATTGAAATGCCTAACCTTGTTTTAATTAACATTAAACACGAGTGATAAAGCATTAATTCACTACGTAAATGCATGAAGTCGTATTATATATTGAACTATATATTGATTTAGTAAACGTCAACTTCTTTTATGTTCGTCGGTGCCGTTCTTTGTAGGTGATGACGTGGCAAGCCTGTCAACCGAGCTGCTTCGGGCCGAGATTTAATTCCCATCCCCGGTTATTCTTAGGGAGTTTTCCATCTCCGTCCCAGTCAAACAAACGGAGACGAAATCGAAACATATTCGTTGAAACTCTAAGGACGAAAAAAAGTTATAAGTATCGTAAATATGAGCTTATTAATATTAATGTTTGTGAAGTTTTATGTTGATTTACAATATCTTCTTTAGTTCTTTGCTTTAGACTTCTAATCTTAGTTTTTTTTGCTTATTTCTCTTTTTCTGAATTTTGAGTTGAGAGCTATCTTCCCTTTGTAGTTACAGATTGCTAGGCTGTTTAACGCCTTTGTAAAGTTAATTTGAAAAGAATCTGCAATTTTGAAGAAAAAAAAAACTTTTTGCATGCCAACCTCTAGTTCATGAATTCGATTTCCATGATCACAGTGTTAGGTGAATTTGGAACGAATTTTACCTAACTCATAGGAAATATTAATCCCATATCAGCTGAATTTATAAATAGCAATGCTTCAACATACACAAGATGCTTTATTTGTTTTCACTTGTAAACACATATTTTAATGAATATCCATTTTTTCACTAAAGGAAAAAGAATAATACCGAAAAACTTCCCAAACTAGCACGAACTATCCATAAAATCAACCAGCAAGTCTTTAACCATGGCTCTATCAGGCATTTTCCCAGCAGCACCATATATTGGTGCGAGCCCTCCATTTATTGGACCTGGGTTCGCTTTAACCTAAATACATAATACAATCAAATTAGAATTGTAAAAAGGCAATGCTTGTTACAAGCCCCAACACAATGAACCAAGATAAATTATTTATAAATAAGCCCGTTATATATTTATCCCACCCATATCAGTCAGATTCTTTATACTTAGGTCCGTAATATTTTAGTGGACTTTCTATTATTAATCTTATCTGATCTAATCGAGGACACCAAACGGGCGCAAAGGTTATCGCACTTACAGTTTCGACGGAATCTCTCAGATCGCGGAGAAAGTCATCGACGACGGGGACGTGTTGAAGTGTCACGCAGATGTGAATGCTTTGATAAGATGGATTCAATGTGTTAAAAGGAAGCAAAAAAATTACATATTTAACATATAAGTACTTACCTGTTGGGCCTTTGAAGGGCATTCAAATGCCAGCCTTTGGATGACATGGCGTCGTTGACTTCGAATATGTCGATGATGTCAGATCCAAAGGCAACGATGGTCATGTGCGGTCTACCGATCACGAATAATCCCGGGATTTCCTCGACTCTATCGACCAGAGATTACGCCCGTTTGTTTACAGCACGGTGAACATCGTGAAAAGGAGAGAATTGAAAAGAGTATATGAAGAAGGAACTAAACTTACCCCTTTTCTAGTTTCTTCGCAGCTCCCATGATCGATTTTGTGTTTTCTAGGTAACCTGTACACCACGGAGCTCGAAATTTCATTGAAAGCCAACACGCTCTTTTTTCGCGAAAGCGAAATTGGAAAGTTTGAATTTCATTTTTTTTGGCCTTAATTATTTTTTTAGTAGTGTAAATTTAAGGGAGTAGCATTTTGAGGACAATTAATTAAGAAGCGGCAATTTTAAGACAATAAGTTTCGGAATTGAAGCATTGATAACAACAGTTAACGCTGAAAAACTAATTTCAGTTCGGAATTCACACAAGTGAGCCGTCTATTAAATTGGGGGAAAATCATACGTGGCTGCAGACGAGCTGATTTTGACCGAATTTTTCACGACGCGACGCGAGATTTTACTCAAAATTAATTGTCACGTGCTTCTCAGTGTGTTAAATCCAGGTCGAAATTAGGTTCCTATCGTTTTTAATTGTCCTCAAATTGCTTCACTTTCGAAAATTATTTCCTAAAGTTGTCGTCCTTAATTTATATGTTTTTAGAATGTTACTCCCCAAGACTAAAAAAATAATCAAGCCTTTTTTTAATAATTAATGACCATATTCAGTTACCAGTTGATGAGTACCTTCTAGCCCGAGGGACATCATAGCCGCCCAAGCCCCAGCGATGAGGCTACCAGGTCTGCTCCCAGCAATAGTTGGAGATACATAAAGGCCACCAGTCCATTCAGTGACTGCATATACATAAGTATTTTTCCTTAGCTAAGCAAGACTTGTTTTTTTATAATTATGTGCCTGCCTCATACTATACTTCATCATAGAAGCACATGAAGCCAAACAAAATATTCATCTTACCAGCTACAAATTGATGCTTCAGAAGGAACCCGATGACCCAAGCGATACGGGATTTCAAGGAACCAAAAAAAAGTGTCAGATTCGAAATTGTTTACTAATAAAAACAAATCGAGTGTTGCTAACAATTGGGGTAAAAATAGAGAGGTTTAATTTTACCTTCCTTATTTCATGGTCCCTGTACAAGACAATACTCGTTCCTTTAGGAGCCAATCCATACTTGTGCACATCAACAGATGCAGACGTTACCCCTTCAACGGTGAAGTCGAATGGAGGTAGAGAGTACCTGGGAAGATTGGGAAATACTTTTATAGCAAGCATTGATTCAAAGTAAAGATACGAAGATGAGAAGCGTAATATCGATACCCAAGTTTACGTGCAAAAGGCAACACGAAGCCTCCAAGGCAAAGGTCAACATGCAAACAAATCCCATAGTTGGAAGCTAATGCTCCAAGCTCCTACAAAACCATTTTTAGTTTCTGAATGTAAGAGGAAAATGTATCGTAGAAGAAGGTGAAAGTTGGGCCTTACCTCGATGGGGTCAATGATTCCATGAGGGAAGCCAGGTGCTGATCCAACAATCTGCAAAATGATGAGCTCCGTAAACATTTTGTTACCAGAAAATTGAAGGAAACTAATGCAATACGGATGATAATAGATGAAATGACATTTGATTGGAGTGTGCAATAGAGCAAGGAAACTGAGAGTAGCTAAAAGTATAATATAATAGAGAAGATTATAAGAATGAAATCCCCGTCTCAATAGTCAGTGCCCAGGTGAAGTTGTGAAGTTCTGAATTTTTTAGTAACTAATAATTCATCAAAGATGCATATCTTTTTCTGGCCAAAGTAATATCGAATTAGATTCTTACCAATACTGTATTCCTGTTAATATACCGCTTAATCGCTTTAGCATCAGCTCGAAAATTCTCATCCACGGGTACACGCCACAATTTGATGTTAAAATATTGTGCAGCCTTGTCATAGGCTGAATGAGCTGAAACTGGTATAATCCTGTTTCTCATGAAAATATATAAACTGGCTTAACTATCCATATGACGAGACGAATAGAATCTTGATGGAACAGAAGAATAATTTACTGACATTTCTGGTTTAGTTATCCCCTTTTTAGCTCTCATATAGTCCCGAGAGGTTTTGACAGCCAATAATATACTTTCAGTTCCTCCTGATGTCATGTTACCACATATTTGTCCACCAGAAGCCTTCTCCTTACTCCCAAGAAGTGAAGCTGTCATTGCAACCACTTCTGCTTCAAACTTCACTACACTAGGGAATACATCTAAGTGTAGAGGATTCGTATGTGCGAACCTGATGCACGTTCAAACACAATATGAGGGATTACAATAAAAGTAAAAGCACTTCACTTGTAACATTCATATCCAAAACTGTATATATCGTCGCCAGTAAGAAAAAATAAGTAATGGTTATTCATAGTCACTGCATAAACGTAAGTATCACATTACTCACATTGAGCATGCCTCGTTGATCAAAGAGAAATGCCCATCCTGTTCAGTTCCAGCAATGTATCTACGGAGAAAATGTATAAAATCAAAATGCATTTTATAAAGGAAAAAAGGCCTTTTAAGGATCATTACATCGACCAGGACATACACTGTACCGGAGCATTTGCCTTGCCATGGCACATCTTTTTGTTTCTCGTCCTTCATCTTATTGATGACCTGGATTCCTAAACCAGAGACGGGTAACTCGGTACTCCAGCCTTCTCTCTTTGATTTACCAGAACCTTGCAGCTTATCCACAACCTGTGTTTAGAGACAACTAAAAACGTAAGTGAAGGGATCATAATCTGTTAAATGTAGGAACAAAAAATATAACTGTTATAATATAATGGATCATGGAACCCACGAGACGCTAAATATTTGACAAATTACAACCTAAAAAATCTGAAACTGCATCTCGCTGGGGAAACCATTACTCCTACTTCACGAGGCATGCTACAATGAATTGAGATGTCTATCTTTCTACATCGAAGCAGTTGTTTAATTGGCATTCTCTTTTTCTATATGCTCAATTAATGTTGGCCACCAAACTTTTTCAATCACGTGAAAAATACTACAAACGCTCCTTATAGAAAAGAAAAAAAAAAGTGTAAACATTTTATATTACATTTTGGCAGCGTCAGACCAAAGAATGTCGATATAAAAGCATATGAAGTCATTGGTCATCGTTCAAAAGGGATGCATCGGCTCTGAAGGAAGGTGTAGTATATAATACCATCTCCAAATAACAGGATATGGACGACGAGGGATCTCTTCAAATGAAACTTAATATTAATAAATAACACTTTTATATCAACAAAAAGAATTTCAATCAAAGCCATACTCACCAACCTTTTGTTTTTCCGCATCCATGTACTTCTTCGCACCAGGAAACAGCCTAATCCATTCCAAATCACAGACGCAAAGAAAAAAACAGATGAATCAGTAACAACTCAAATTAAGCTCGCCAAATTTTCGTTCCAAAATAAGTTTCGCTTACTTGATTGAGGTCATGAACAGCTCAACCACGGTGGATTTCAATCCTTTCTCAGAAACCGCGCGTATAACCGAAAGGACGATCCGCGCGAGGAAAACGGTGAAAATAGGTAGGAAAACGACGGCAACGGGCTCATATTGAGACAGAAACGAATTCGCAGAAGCTCGCAGCTTGTTCAGATGCGAATACACATCATCGATAACCATTTTTGGATCTAATTCGGTCGACGGCAGGTAACGTGAACTTCTCCTGAGCTGGAGATGCCGATGAAAGCTGGTTTCGGATATTATAATCGGGTCTCGAGCCTTTCCTTGGATCTTCGATAGCGTTCGTTAGCGTGACGTGATAAACTATGATAGTAACGTCATGCCTTAATTGAAACCCAAAGGAGATAAGGAAAAGGAATAAATAAATATAAATATGTATCTTCCGTCTAATTAATATTCGGCTAAATTAGGGGTGATAATTTTAGGGTAATTCAATTGACACATCCCATTTTTTCTATCTACGCCCCCTTAAAATTAACCAAAAAAATAATATATAATTGATTTTAAAGTTAAATATGGTAAATTATTAATTACTAACCCTGTTAAATATTTCCTACTACATTCCCTCTCATATTTATTATGTATAAATAAACAACTTTTCATAATTATTTAATTTTTAATTTTTAAATTCATAATATTTATTTTAGAATATCCATAATATAGAAATATTGTATAATTTAATGTAATTGTATTTGATTAAAATATGTTATATTATAATATATGAATATTTTTATTGAGCTAAGTTAAATATTAATAAGGAATATTATATTACTTTATTTATTATATGAATGTTTTATAATTTATATTATATGAATAGTATTTCACTAAAACAAGTTAAATATAATATCATAAAATATTAATACTTAAGTTACGTATAGATGTATTATCAATCTGTAACTATATAAATTGAATTAAGATATGAAGAAAAAAACTAATGCTAGATTCAATGAAAAAAACTATTAGTCGGTTGTACACGTTATGAATAAAAAAGTAAATCTTAATATAGATAAACAAAAAGTTTAATAATTTTAAAGCTAATATAATAATACAAGGAGATATATAATGAAAACAAATTCAATATAATATCGATTTGTAAATAAGCCATGCAATTAATGTTGTTGAATTATATGTAAAATAAATTAATAACATAATTATTGTTGAATTAATGTGATAAATTAATAAGTTTTACAATTTTCATGTGTGTGTTAAGGGGAGTGTGTATACTAGGACCCTAATTTTATTAAAATAAGTTTAGAACTTAAAACATTTGATAAAACAGTTGACAAAACTAACTCACGTATTAGTGATGTAATTGTAAATGAGTTCATTTTTCAGGCTCGAGCCAGGGTGTCTTAGATGCAGAGAGTAAAGAGGCTTGAGACGCGATGTTAGTGAAGTGATGACGGCTGTGAGAACTTTAAAAAGGCTAGGGCTAACAGATATAAAATATAAAAAAATTATAATTCTTAAAAATAATAATAGTTGAGCTCGATGTCGTTTAGAAAAGCTTGAGCTCGAACTCGATTGAAATGAGCTTGTGCCGAGCTTTTTCTCGAGTCGGCTCATCGAGCTTGTGAGCGGCTCGGTTCATCTTTCACCGGGGATGTCAACGGGGCGGGCCGTGGGCGGGGATCTAATACCCGCCCCCGTTCCCGCGAAGCAATCGGGGACAAAATCATCCCCGTCTCCGTCTCCGTCCCCGCGGGGATCCATACCCCATGGAGATTCCCTGCATCGGCAATATTTAAAAAAAAATATATATATATACTATTTATAATATAAACTACATTTTAATATTCTTGATATTATATAAACTATATTTAATATTTTTTATATAATTCAAAATATAAAATAAATATAAAAATATTAATTAAATATTATAATATATCGGGGAATGGGGTGGGAAACGGAACGGAAAAAAAATCTCTTTCCGTCCCCGTCCCGCGGAGATAAAATACCAGAGATTCCCCATCCTATCTTTGTTCAATTAACAAGTCTATCTTTCATCCCTAATGCGTACTTCACAATTAAATTGGATAATATTGTACGTGGCGTCTTGTCGATTTTTCCTACTGCCACGAATAATTTTTCCCTCAGTTTGTTAATTTAGATCTGAAATTTCCGTAGGGTATATAAATCATAGAATGTCATCACAAAATTTCTAGAAGGATATAAATCGTATAATGTCATCATATAATTAAAAATATATTGAAACATCTATATTTAAGCCCAGTTCTGATACATTATAAGGGGAAGGAAAATGTGGGCCTGGTACTGGTACTGATAACTATAAGCCCAATAGTTACCCATTAACATAATTATCCTAAAGAAATCTGGTCAAAGAACAATGATGTAATAAACGCAACATAAATGAAATGTAATAAATAAGTAAATATAACACGAAGCAAAAGGAAGTTTCCAAAGTCAATTTTGTTTAAAATTCCACAAAACATATAATCGACAGCGACCTATTGTGGAATTCTCTTTCGGATAGGAATTCAACTCTCAAGACAGGTACGCAACCATTTAAAATGAGAAAAAACGTGCTGACGTCGATTAATCAAAATTTAATAATAAATAATAATATTCTATATAAATAAGATGTTCTACGTCAAGATGTAAACACGTGCGTGGCATTCTTTGTTTGACCATGGTTTGTTGGGAGAATGACCTTACCTAATAAACTCGCAGCCCTAACATGCATTTAGTTACAATTTGATTTTAAATTAATAGCAATACACTCATTCATATCTTTATGTCTTTATCAAAGCACGGCTAGTGATATTTTTTTAAGGAAAGTAAATGGAGTAACTCAAGGAATCTTTTTTGCGTAATTTACGAGGGTTGATTCGATTTATATGTATGTATCTTGTGGGAAATATGTAAATATTTACGTTACATATCTATACTCTTTTATATTTATTATTGGTCAAGGTCAACTTGTGCAAATAATTCAAATCCTCGTGGATCTTTAGTAAACCGCATTACGTATGCCGTGACTACACATTATGAGAGCATATTTATTAAATCATGTCTGTCATTTTATTCATTTTCTTTGTGGGTTTGAACTTTAACGTGGTACCAAAAGTCAGTGGAAATGATTCTCATTTAGTCTATCTGATCTGGATACAGATTTATTTGTAAAGAATTTGGTTTGTCGTTTGGAGTCCTATCTACATTAATTAAATTTATTTTCCCATAATTTCAATGAGCACAATAAAAAATTTCGAAAATAGCACATGTTGCCGGTTGTGTACCTCCAAAACCGTACTATGTTGTGTTTGTGAGGTGTATAGTACAAAAATTAAAATTTTGATACATGTTTAAAGAATAAAATATAAATAAACACTAAATAACCTATAAAGCCGCGGTCAAAAGTATAAAATAAAAAATAAAATAAGTGTTTAATTAGTGCTGTTAGTTTTTTGTCATGCCCTGCCGCGTGGCGAAACTGAATTTATACCTTGGTTAATTAGGGTTTTTAAGATGTTGCAAGGCTACCTAACGAGCTTTAAATGCTAAACTCGTGCCCATCTAATATACTACATAATTCTAAGAATCAAATTCAATTTACTTTCAACATCAACTACAAAACCAAAATATTATAAGAAAAATTACATAGTTAGCACCCAACCCCGGGTTGATATTTGCGTAACGTTCACGGCTCTCGAAGACATGAATAAGGATAAGATGTAAATATTTTCTACGATCCATGATAATAATATATAGTCCTCGAGCCGCCTTTTCAACTTTAATTGAACTTTTAGTACATTAAGATATACTTTTCTCTCTCCCCAAAATTTTTATTCTCATGCATCAAGATTGACTCTCTCTCTCTCTCTCTCAAACCCTAATAATGAAAAGGATGAGCTCACAAGAAGGACGACAACACGATAACCACTTGTTCCACGTTCATAACGGATACAAAAACGATCATGTGGAAATAAATATCCCTAACGACGGTTTTGGCTTAGATCTAAAAAACGTCGGTGCTGCTAGCAACATCAACCACAACAGTTCGTCAGGAGGAGGAAGTGGTAGCTTTGTCTTCGAAGAGGATATTACTAAGCCTGGTAATAATAAGAGATCGTCGGCAGCATCGACGAGCGAGAATAATAATAATAAGGCGAAGAGTAGTAGAAAACCTAGATACGCATTTCAGACAAGAAGCCAAGTTGATATACTCGACGACGGGTATAGATGGAGGAAGTACGGTCAAAAGGCTGTCAAGAACAACAAATTCCCAAGGTAATTTATTTTATTCGTTTCATAAATTTTTAATTATTTTCTGGATTTTTATTTTTATTTTTTTCCCTTTTTTTTTCTTGGGTGAAATATTTTTAATTTTATTATTTTTTTCCTTTGATGCATGATTTAGTTGCTGATCAGTACTAACTTTTTATTTAAATCTGATTTCTCTAATCTATTAGCTGCATATTTTAAATTTTATTATTGAGCAAATTGGTGTCCTGATACTTGAGATGCGCTTGAGAACAGATTATTAAATCTTCAATCAATCCTGACTTGAATCTGGATCTTCATTATCAACATAAAATATAAAAAAAATATTACAGATATATATCTATTTTGAAAGAAACGTATATTCATAGCCATGATGGATATTTTGCAGAAATCTAGGATTGATATACTTTTACTAAGATTTACTAGGTATGATCTTGATTCGGCCGGATTGAATTCAAATATAAGTCCTGCATGAAAATTTAATTTCATATTAGATTACGTTACTATCAACTCACCATGAATGTCGTTCTTATACGATCTTCATGTTTCTTTAAAAGAATCAAATATGTGGTCAATTTCTTCTGCTCGTGTCATTGAATCATAAGTCCCAACATACATACATACATATATATATATATATATATATATATATATAACACGTGAATTGATTTACTTCTTCGCATGTTGTGTCCCATATAATTGGTGGCATTAATTAATATTGTTTGGAATGTGCAGAAGCTATTACAGATGCACTCATCAAGGGTGCAGTGTGAAGAAGCAAGTCCAAAGGCTATCAAGAGACGAAGGAATCGTCGTGACAACCTACGAAGGCATCCATTCCCATGCCATTGAGAAGAACACAGACAACTTCGACCACATCCTCAGCCAGATGCAAATCTACACACCATTTTAATTTATATTAAAGTATGTTTTAATTTCATATTTTGTAACATACTGCAACCAGCTCCAATAATTCAGTTTGGATAGTCATTATTGAAGCATTGTAAATGGGTTTAATCTCATATTGTTATTAACAGTTCATATTTTAATTTTTATTGTCTCGGGTTAAACATGCTTAATTATTATTTTGATCGTGTGGTGGTATTGGCATTACAAGGACACCTAAATAGGAATGGAACTTTAAGATAATGAATTTCAAAATTGAAGCAATTTGAGGATAACTAAATTAAAGGTTAGAAACTTAGGATAAAATTGAAGCAATTTGAGAACAAACTTTGAACCTTATTGTTCTCAAATTGCTTCGTCATACAAAAATTATAATATTTAGGTGTCCTTAAAACGGCCAAATTTCAAACTTATTATCCTAATATTGGACCTTTTTAATTTTGATGTCCTTAAAAGCCAACCATTACTCATATACAGGATTAAAAAGATAATTATGCCGATTAAATAAAGGTATCACCAACTTTGTGGAGAAACGGTGTCCGATTGGGCATAATTAAGTCCAGCTGAGATTTGAGAAGCAGTTGTTTGGGCCTGAAAGCCCAACTAGACATCTAATGGAGGGAAGGGACTCCATTTTTTCGCGCCAATAATCGAGTTTCCCTTCTCAATCTCGGAGTTGGACCTTCCTTTCCGCTGATCTCTTCCCGTTCGGTGTCATTCTGAACATCAATTTGATAATCCGCCGTAGATATGGAAGTCGTTGGATCTCGCAGGAACTCCACAGTGGAGGACGATGTTTTGACTCTGCCAATCTACCGGTTTGCACCGGAACTCGAAGTTCGACTTGAAGATTTCGAGGTTTACGCAATTCATAGACTTAGAGGTTCAATTCATCTCTCTCTCTCTCTCTCTCTCTCTCTTCTCTCTCTCTCTCTCGCCATGTTGTGTTTGGTTGTGCGGTTACTCTGTTTTAATGACGAGATTATAGTAAGCTCATGTTCCTTTAAGTTCAAAGATTTATGAGACGCTCAAATACTATTAAGTGTATTAGGTCGTGCAAGTAGTATAAAACGGACGTAAGTCCGAGTATCGATCCACGAAGATAGCTCGATTAATTTTTAAGTAATTATTCCTAATTCTTATTTAGACAAAAGGGAATTTTTAATGTTTTGAAATTTTATAAATGAAACTAAAACAAAAATTTTAAATAAAAAGTAGATAAAATATAGCAAGTACGCAAAGAACGATTAAAATCAAATAATGGAAACGTGATCAAGACACATGCTCGGCACAAATTATTCCTACGTTTTCATGCAATTTATTCTAACTAATCAATACGAATCTTAGTTAAGGTAGAATTTCCTAAAATAATCGCTACTCGTTTGTCCCGCAATAGCAATCCTATGTGATAGGGAACCAATTTCTATATGTCAATAGAAATTGTAGTTTCTACGCACGCATTCAATCTCTATGAAATTCCCTGAGTTTAAACGCTGTCGGCGCCTAAGATCTCGGAAACCACACATACGAAACCGAATTCCAGGTTTGGTCGGTTTTACGTAGTGGTGCTCGATGTTTATTGTTCTAACTAGTCTAATCACTTTGTCCGTCTCATAAACCGGTCAAGGATCATACATATGGTGGCCAATCACACGCAAGCATTAAACTCAAACATAGAACACATAACTTAATTCATACGATCAAATAGAATAAAAAAATTACATTAGCACGTAGTCATAATTCGGCCTAACACGGCCTCAATCACATAATAAATTACGCTAGCATATTCTTAAACGGAAACAACGACAAAGTCATAGAAAACATCGTTGAAACGTCTAAATAAAAATATAAAATTCGTCCATGACGGTGTTCGGATTGTCACGCCTCTCTCCGGTATCTCCCGTCACGATTCAAGGAAGAAACACCGCTCTCCTCACGAGAGAGATTCTGCTCCTTGCTTAGCCGTATGTTTGATGTGCGAGAGAGAGTCTTCTGCCCTACCAGAGAGCTGCTTGCTTCGTTGGGGTTGCGGCTGTGAGCTCCAAGAGATGTTTTGCTGCGTGGTTCTATGTGTCTGAGCTTGTCCCCTCTTTTTTCTCCCTTTTTTTTTTCTTCTCCTCTACGTGATATCTCTCTTTTACTTCAGCCGTCTCATTCTTCCTCCTCCCTAGGTCTCTTTTCTCTTCTTAGCCGTCCTCCCCTCAAATCTCGTTTTTACAGTTAGATTTTGATATTCAAAATCTGATAAATTGCCAAATTGTCCCTGAGATTTCTAAAATTGCAAATAGATCCCCCGCAATTCTAAAAGCTTCAAAAGTGATCCTATTTTCCCGCTTTTGATTTCTTTTGCTCCGATATCTATCAAATAAGATATATAAATATAAATGTAGGACAATTCGAATAGATAACAATCGAAAACACACTTTACGGGGTATAAAAATAATGTAAAATCCTAACTTATCAATTTCCAGTGCACTATTCCGTGATTTGAATTGCTGTGTTCTATACCTTACATGTTTTCCTTGGATGATGAGGTTTGAAAAGTTCGGAATTGATAAAAAAAATTGTAGGTCAATTGTGTAAAATGTGTTTTCCTTTCAGAGAAAATCTGAAATTTATTTGAGTTCATGGTCTTTCATAGGAATTTGAAATCAGTGTACATTTTATTCTTTTCTATGGATTGATAACTATCTAGGAGTTTCGTGAATATTAGTATGAGTTTTCTTCAGTATGCTGTTAATCTACTTTGCAATACGTGTTTCTAATTTATGGAATCGGTGGAATTAGTTTATTTATCTAAATCCTTGGTGCAGTTTTGAAAGGGGTATCAGATGGCCTATCTCGGGGGAAGAAACACAACGAGATGGAAATATTGGTATATTGTTGTTATTGCGAGTCATTAGTTATTAATATTATGCTTCGTATTTGTTATTGTTATTATGTGTATTCCTATTGCTGTTGCTATTATCTTGTTTATGGGTTTCTGAAAGTTTATGGGCTTCTTTTCCTTAGTTGAATCATTTCATCATTTTTGCAACAGATTAAGGAATTATGGAAGGTTAATATGAGGCACTCAGACCCATCCGAAGTTTTGAACAAGGACATCATTTCTCATTTTGTTTTACGTCTTGTCTACTGCAGAGAGTGAGCTACTGCATTGACCTCTTGTTATCTTTACAGTTTCCTTTTTCAAGCCACTGGCTGATTCTGGAAAATCAGTGTTCTATTTCCTGATGTATGTTACAAATTCTCTTATTTATTGCAGAGAGGAATTAAGAAAATGGTTTCTTTCAATGGAGACAATACTCTTCCGGTATCGCTTTGAATCTGAGAGTCCTGCAGCACAGGTGTAGTTAGCCATATAATCTGGTCAATCAAACCATGATGCACAGTTTATGATTATTTCATCCGTTTCATTTGTCTTATTTCACAACTGTTCTCTGTAGAGGGCATTATTAGCAGAGTTTAATCTGCCTTACAAAATCGTAACCAGTGCAGAATACGAGGTAGTTTATGTTTTGTGCTCTGAACTATGTTAGTTTAAGTTCTTCATTGAGCTATTTGCAATGTTACAATGTGCACAAGCTCCTTTTGATATTCTGAATTACCACATAATGTTCATGATCTAAGGCTATCTCGATTTCCTTCCAGAGTGTGAAAGACAGGTTGAACCAGGTAGTACGCTCCACTGGCCAGACATTATCGAGCGGTACTTTCTTTGCTTCTGCTGAGGAAATTAGAAGTATTCATATTCGTCTCCAATTTTTTCCTTCATATTTCATCATATTAGTGTCTTATCATGTTTCTTTTCTGTTATTTAACGTTGCAGCCGACAGCATATACTATAAGGTATAGTTATGCGTCCTCAGTCCCATACTTCAAATGTTTCTACTTAGCATGCAGGAACAAAGAAATCCATGATGCTTAAATTCATCGTAAATAAGATATTCTGTCTCAGAAAAATGCAAGCTTTCTTTTACGCAACACCCTAGGACATTGGTTTTTTGTGAAAGAACTTATCTATACGAAATATTGTGCGTTAAAATGGGATAATCAATGAAAAGTCAGCATCATCAAGGTTCAGCTGTTTGATATTCAACTAACTAAATTTTCTTTCCACTTTTTCCATGTTAAAGGTGCCTTTCGAACAAGTTTCTGATCTTGTTGCCAGTCGCAGAGTGTTTATTATGAACGGTTATGCATATGCTGCTATGAATCAGGTGAAAATGTCATCTTCAGTCACTTCTGTGTAGTTTTTAACTTGCCATTTCATCATTCTTAATTTAGTTTTTTGCAGGTCATTTCTGTCCTCGCGACTCATTATCGCAGCCATCTATCGAAAGCACTTGTATTGACAAACAGGTTCTTTTTATTGCTTGGTCTGCAAATATTTTTTCGTGTTTTAGTTCAATGAGAATGATTTCTCTCAACTACTCAACAATTTATAGAACATTGACTTCAGGTGTAGGAGAAAGAAAAACAAATTTCTGTTTTTTTACAGTTTTCCTTGACAAATGAACTTAGATGCTACATTTATTTTTAAGAATTATTTTCCTATTTTTCGGTTATCAGAACTGGTTTAATATCGTTCTAACCTGCAAATCTTTTGTCAGAAAATGGACATCAATGATAAGCGAGCAAGAGAAGGACCGACTGACCCCTGTATGATTCATCATGTAATCTGTGATTATCACTTTCAGAATTTTACGGTCTCTGATTTTCATCATCTTTGCATAGAGATAGTTGAGGCACTCTCCACAAGTTATTTAGGTCCTGATTACAGTCAGGTAATTTGGAAGTATGATATTACAAATCGGTCCTAGCAACAAGTTCAATTCAGTTTCATCAATATGGTTCGCATTCGCCATGTTTTCAGCCGAAGGAATACGGAGATATATCATTGAAGGACATCGATCAAGTTGCCCGAAGTTCCTTCCCTCTTTGCATGCGTCATCTGTTTGCAAAGGTGAGCCTGATTTTTTTTGAATTAGGTTTCACAAGGGTTCTTACTTTTTCCCCTTACCATATATTTTTTCCTGTGCAGCTGAGGGAGGATCATCACTTGAAGCACGGAGGACGAGTGCAACTAGGTCTCTTCCTCAAGGTACAAATTAGCCCGAAAAATAGCTTACAATCAATGTAAAAGCATTTCGAAATTGTAATAATAGTCATTTGCTGAGTCCTTCCATATAAGGCATGCCCTGTTCATATATTCAATAAAAATAGCTTAGTTTTTCTTTTGTGGCACTGACAATTCTCAACTATATAATACAGTTTCTGTCCACCATTTTCTGATTGCATATACAAATGGTTATCAGAGTTTCAAATATCTTTTCAGTGACTTTGCAAGAGCTACTTAAGCTCCAAAAATCCCCTGTTTTTCTAATAAATTATGCAGGATTACACATCATTTTTAAATAATCCTTTTGAACGATTAAAAGCTCATTGCTAAAAATTCTCATGTAGTTTGTAGAACATAAATATTTATATTTCAATAGTCTTTGCTTATTTATGCAGTGAGGATAACCTCAGGGCTGCTCTTAGCAACATGGGAGTGGGCAATCGCGCGGTTGATGACGTCATGGACAAAGTGCGCAATAGGCATTATCAGGTTGAAAATTTTCTTTAATTTCTGCGATTTTCCTAAATGTTTTGAGTTATAAATAACGGTTAATTTATTTATTTATTTTTTTCAGTTGACTTGTACACTTACGTTTGAAGCTGTTCATGGAGCTTCTTGCGACTCTGGAATCAATCATCCTAATCAATACTACATTGACAGTAAAAGGATTTTGGAGTCCAGGGCAACGCAAGTACGTAGCACGTAAAATTGATGATTTGCTATTTTTTTAGCATATCCATTCTAGTCTACCAATATAATGAAATTTAATTCATTTAACTTTTCTTCGTTCTACTGTTATTTTTAGGCTTAGTTATTCTTGTAAGTCTAATATATTTGGGGACGTGGCACTTTGTAATTTTAGGACATTAAGTTTCGAAATTGAACCAATATAAGGATCATTAACTCTAGAAACCTAATTTCAGCCCGGACGTGGCCACATGTGACAATTAAATTGGGGGAATGATATGTGCAGTTGGAAAAGTTCGGTCAAAATAATCTTCTCCGAAAAGTGAAGCAATTTGAGAACAATTAACGTCGTAAAATTAATTTCAGTTCGAAAGTAACACAAATGAAGTGTGCGTGGCAATTAATTTGTGGAAAATTTTATGTGGCATCAAAAAAAATTCCGTCCAAATCAACATGAACGACGCGACGTAGGATTTTTCTCCATTGTTAAGTGCGATTCACGTTTCTTAATTTCGGACTAAAATTATGTTTGCATCGCTAAATTGACCTCAAGTCGATTCAATTTCAAAACTTATTGTTCTAATTTTCACCCTCTTAATTTAACTTTCGTTGAAATGTCACCCACTCAAATATACATGACTACAAATATTAACCCGTTGTTTTATGTATTTTACGTAGTTAATTATCTTAGAAGATTCACGCCAAATCTCATTTATATATATACTCTGAAAATACTTTCCTTGCAAGGCCCTTCACCCTACCAGATAAGAGGTGGTCCTGATTACACAATAGAAGCACATAATCTCTTGTTGTTGGGACCAAAAGCATCACTGCTGTAATAATATCTTCTGAAAGATCTTGCAGTTGATTTTTAATTTTTTTTCTCACGGAAACAACGAATATTTTTTAACTTTGGATGAATTATTTTAATTATTTTTTCTCTCGAGCACGTTCGCGTTACTGTCCATTTTCCATTTTTGTATGAGAAAGACAACTGCAGACATTTGGTCCCAAAAAGTGGCGCTTTGCTTTCGCCATTTTTAGTTTGTTTGCTGACCTCTCTTACTTCATTCAATAAAGAGGGGACATACCATATTTAAGAAACTCACCCACTTGAGAAGGGTTGGGTCCACTCCCTTGTAATAAAGACAACCTTAATTAGCCTGCATGTTCACATGCTATTTCATATTTTACACTTACCATTAGTTAATTTTTTTTATATTTTTAATAAAAAAAATTATAACTTTTCATTTTTTCTTTCTTAATTTTAGACATAAGGTATACCAAAACGTTCATCTAATTTTGACATTACGACTATGATCTTATTGAATTGAATCTGAATCTCATTGTGAGTATTAGATGGTTTTAGGCTTCCAGCGAAATTAATACTTGTGACCCATGTGTTTCTTTTTAAATTCACCTGAACATTGATTTTAAGGAGTTTAATGATGTGTTTGGTTTAAGGGAATTAGTAGGGAAAGGAAAATGAAATGGAAAATGATAACTAATTTTTATGTTTGGTTGACCGAAGATAGACACAACAAATAAAAGAAAATAAAAGAAAAAATAGTTAAGTTTATACTTATAACTAAACAAAGACTCATTTCCTTGTGAGGAAACAAAATAAAAATTTATTCACTTTCCGGGGCAAGTTAATTGATTGATAGTATTACAATAGTGCTACAGTTACTATGACAATCTAAGTCCTTCAACAGCGTAGGTAATGAGCAAGATTTTTTTCAATCGAACAGTCATTTCATGCTTATTTAAATTTAAAGTTGCGGGTTGTAAGAATTTTTTTTTTTTTCAATCTAAGATTGCTGTGTCACTTCGAATGTTAAATCATGGGACAGTTAGTCTCCACTTGATTACTCATCGGTTTTAAGGTTTCACTTCCGTACATCTTACTAAAGTTGTAATAATCAATCCCACCAATAAGGAAAATAAATAACTCAAAAAATGCCCCACATTCATTACCTACTTGGTTTTTTATTTATATTAATTCTCTATCAAGCTATTAAGTAATCTTTTCCTTAAAATCAAATTGCAATGTATATTTGGTTGTAATAATCATCAGGTTAATTAAGTCATCAACTACGAGAGTTGTTACGTGATTGAATGATCATTCGGTTAGTGTGAAATGAATCAACCTAATAATCTAATTTGTCGTCCTGAAGATATTAACACGTCACTCTTTATTGGTGGAAACGTAAGAGAATAGATCTATATATATATATATATATATATATATTGCTGTTTATGATTAATATTAGGGCCACCTCGTAAAAACCCCATCTCGTTATATAATACTATTTTATTTTTTTGACATCGTTACATAGGCAAAATTATAAAATTAGGTCACTAAGTATTCAAATTTTGGTTTTTGGGTCACTATTTTTTATAATTGCAAAAGTAGGTCACTAACTTTGTATGTCAAAACAATTTTAGGTCATGTTTTCAATTTGAAGTCACTAAGTATATATTTTTACGATTTTGGGACACTAAGTATACATGTTTCATTTTTGGGTCACTATGTTTACAAAGTTACTTACCAAATGAGTGACCCGAAATTGAAAAATGTATATACTTAGTGACCCAAAATCAAAAAATATAAACTTAGTGACCTAAAATTGAAAATATGACTCAAAATTGTTTTGACATACTAAGTTAATGATCTGCTTTTGCAATTATCAAACATAGTGGCCCAAAAATGAAAATTTTGATACTTAGTGACCTAATTTTATAATTTTCCCTCGTTATATAATAATAGTTAGTAAGTACAAATACAAATGCTACTCATGACTTATAATTTACAAAGCTATACGCGATATTAATACAAGCCCTACCTCTCCTCTCTCTCTCTCTCTATATATATAGTTGTATTGTGATATCTCTCCACAATACGAGATATAAAAGGGAAAGACTCGCTGTGTTCTGCAATTTGAGAGAGAGAGAGAGAGAGAGAGAGAGAGAGATGGGAAGAGGGAGAGTTGAGCTGAAGAGGATAGAGAACAAGATCAACAGACAAGTGACTTTTGCGAAACGAAGGAATGGGCTTTTGAAGAAAGCGTACGAGCTTTCGGTTCTATGCGATGCTGAGGTTGCTTTAATCATCTTCTCCAACAGAGGAAAGCTGTACGAGTTTTGCAGCAGCTCTAGGTATTAAAAAAAAACAGCCAAACACCAACAACAAGTTAACTAACTATATGCGTGAGATATAAGTGTTTTAAGTATTATTATGTCAAAGAAAAAAAAGTCGTAATTTTTACACAAATTCATATTCGTTTGATTGTTTTGAGATGTGGGCTTGTCCAAAAATTAAACGAAACTCTCTCTTTCGATGTGCTGGTAAGTTTCTTATTGCCGTTTTAGTGAATGCTTTTTGAGGTACACAGTGCACTGTGGCTTAAGGGTTTTGCTAGATCTGCAAGAGGAAAAGCATGAAGATTATTTCTCTTTTAATTGTCGAGTTTTCTGCAGCTTCCCCTTTGATGTGTCTATCACACATAAAGGTTATAGCTGGCATTATTTTTCCACAAACATATAATTTTGATTCGAAGAATATAAGCATATGATTCGATCTTTTGTCTCACAATCCCATCTTCTTCTTGCCTTAATTTCCTTCTCTTCTGGTTAATTACAAATGAACTTTTGTTTAGGTAGAAAAGATAGTTTCTTTACCCTTATCCGCTCAAAATTTGGGGTTTGTTTAAAGTTTCCATTTTTAGGGTTTTATATATTATCTTGCTAATCTTCTCCTTTATCTGGAGGAACCATTTTTTTTTTTTAACTTAGAGGTTGCTTTTGATAATTCTTTACCTCTTACCAGTTTATTCTTGTCCAAGCAGCAAAACATTTTATTCATGTCAATCAATATAGCATTCCTCTATTAACTTCTGGATTATACAATGCTTTTACAATAGATGATGGCCTTGAGATATCCAAATTCAAAGTTTTTTCATAAGATTAAATTCTGTGCTTAAATAGTAAGTAAATAACCATAATTACTTGACATTTTCTTCCCTTTTCAATTATATCTAGCAGCATGCTCAAGAGCCTTGACAGGTATCAAAAGTGCAACTACGGAGCACCAGAACCAAATGTTTCAGCCAGAGAAGCACTGGTAATTTATACCTAAAACCCCTTAAAAATTTTAATTTGTTCAATTAATATGTTCGATAAAAAAACCTTAAAAAAATTCTAAAACTTAAGTAATCCAAAAGGGATTTTCGTGTACTCACACACATTCATTTCCCCATGAAAAAATCCAACACACTGCAGAAAATAAACTGTAGACTTATTTCGAAACTAGAAAAAAATAAACCTCATTCTATTTGAACTCCAAAAAGCTTAAAACCCTTCGAATCATTGCTCCTCGGTGGCACCGGAATCTCTACCTTCTCTTCCTCACCGTTACCACCACCATTTTCCTTAAAACAGCCATGTCTGTTGATCACATCGATCACCAGAAACGTTTGCCTAGCGGGCCCGGGCCTCCTCTCGTATGCGTAGAAAGCCACGGTCTCGAGCTCCTTGAGCTTCTTCTCCCTCACAAACCTGCTCCACCCCCTCGTGAACACGAAACTCTGGCTACTCCTCCAATAACAGTACCTGAATTTCCACAAGATCATACCTTTATCGTAAAACTCGAGCTCCACTTCGTGATCGTTCGATCTCCGAAACCCTAAATTATTACTGCTCCCGTCGGGATCCGGCACGCTCGGGAAGTGCTTGACTGCGTACCGTTTAGGAATCACGAGCCTGTTTAGCTTCCCCACGTCGCTCGGTGTGAGCTCCTTTTGGAAGAGAAGCGTGCAAGAGAAAGAATAATCTTCTTGCCCACAATTGCTGTTCTTGAGATTATTACACAGTAAATGACTATTCGGACAATTTTTTTTTCCTGTCACCCCACTTCGGTTTCTTACAAACTCGGCCAGTTTCGAGGGGTAAGAACCGTCTCTGATCATTCCCATGATTTCTTCGGCTGTGAAGTGGCTTTGAAAATTCGGTTCTTGGACGCTCACTGTGTTCCACGGGATGTTTCTGTGGGTATCCGTTGATCGTAGCTTTATTGCTGCACTGTCGTAGGCCTTTGCTGCTTCGGTCTCCGATTTGAAGGTCCCGAGCCAAATCCTCTGATGGTGTCCGTAGATTTGGGCTCCCCAGTGACCGTTTTGCTGAGGGACGACTCCTTTAAACCTCTCGATTCTTGATCGCTTCGATGATGGTGAAGTGTAGTAGTTATTACCGTTGGGATCTTCCTCGTCCGCGTGGGGTTTTTTGCGTGGATTTAAGATGTGGGCTTCGTCTTCCATAATTATCTGAATCAACGAGGAACAAGAAAACCCTTGAATAATATACGTAAAAGATAAATATTATAAAGATTCACATGGAATTAAAACAACGAAAAGGGTAATGAAAAAGGAGGAGTTTTTCGGAAAACCCTGAAAGAAAAACGTGAAGCCCTTGCGATTTATACCAGATGATTAATGCCTCCTGCAAGAACTTGAAGAACCAGGTTCGTCGGGGACTGATCGATGAGGGTTTTTATTTAAATTCATGCATGTAATTAGTCAAAATATCGAGGAGATTCGTCGTCAATCAAGGAAAAAAGGATAATTTCCTTTTCTTGATCGAAGTTGGTTACGAATTATGGCTGAGTTTCCTTCATTAGGCCTAAGCCTCTCAAGCGGTGTGTACTTGCTTAAGCAAGAGAGGTTTATTTATATATATATATTATATATATGGAAGGCGATGCATTTCTTTCTTCAACTGTTTTTGTTCTATATCTCTTATTTATTGCATCTGTCCGAGATTTTAGCCATCCTTCCTTCTAGGGTGTCCTCATATATTTTTACTTGTATTCTATGGTCAACGAAATTGATTTCGATTTCCTAAATTACAAGTATTTCCTTGGTATGTAAATGGATATGGATATTGTTGTCTTGATTTTAGGAGGTGATTTGGTGGCTGATTTATATCGTGGGATATTCTCTAGAAATAATTATTAGATATATGATATTTTTTGTGAATAATTTTATGTTGATAAATCTATTTGCTAATAAAACTATTTAATATTGTTAAAATCTCCAAAGTATGCGACGATTTCAAACACAGACACATATAGAGAGTATTAGTGAAATATCATGAATTTTTGTTACTATTGTTTATATTCATGCTTGCTTTAATCTTGTGCTTCATTACATAAAGCAGGAACTAAGTACCCAACAAGAGTACTTGAAGCTAAGATCACGCTACGAATCACTTCAGCTTTCTCAAAGGTTTGATTTTGGGAATATATATAAATATATATACAATTGGTCATAAACATTAACACATTAAGTTAATTAATAATTAATTACACTATGCGTTTTTAATCCTGTAAAATAATCAGGAACCTTCTTGGCGAGGATCTCGGCCCTCTGAACCTCAAGGAGCTCGAGAATCTTGAAGGACAGCTCAGCACGTCATTGAAGCTGATAAGATCAACGAGGGTACTCTCTCATATCCGTGTGTGTTTTTTAGTGCGTGTAAATCAAGAATCGATTTTTATTCAATTCTTGGTCTTGATTAATTATCAGACACAAGTGATGCTTGACACGCTCACTGATCTTCAGAAGAAGGAGCATGCCCTCAATGAAGCTAATAAGAGCATGAGAGAAAGAGTAAGAATTACAGCACTAATATGAATCCTCAGTTTGTGAAAATTTAAGTAAATTTTTTTTTATGGGTCGTATTTAAATATGTTTATGAGTGTATTGCAGTTGATGGAAGGGAACCATTTCAGTGTTCAGTGGCACACGAATGGCCAAGAAATGGATTATGGAAGACAAACACATGTAACTCATCATGGTGATGTGTTTTTTCATCCTCTGGAATGTGAACCTACTCTTCAAATTGGGTAACAACATTTAAAGTTTTATTTATATGTATATATATATATATATATTTTTTCAGATTCATCAGGTAAATTATATATTTGTGAACTCAGATATCAGCCTGATGCAATAACAGCAGCAGGAGGAGCAGGGCCTAGTGTGAACAACAACTTCATGTCTGGTTGGCTCTCATAGAAGAAATTAAAAATGGCTCTTTGATGTAATTGTTCGTATTATTGAAGTATTGAAAGCAAAATGAACTTTGATTGAGTGTTGTCTTTTTATCAACTGTTGCTTTCGTTTTTTTTTTTTGTTTAAATGTAATGGTTTCTCAAGATATGTGTGATTCATGAGTATTAAACCATACAAATAATCCTATAATAATAATGGAATGTTTGTATTAATCTTCATTAAACTAATAAGAGCTTTTATGACGACTTCTTTGTTCATCTCTTTTTCTTTTTAATATTCGTCATTTAATTTTGAGAAATCCCACTTTGTCGTCGTCATCATCACGACCTCTTCTACGCTTTAGCCAACATTTTCATAAATGGATAAATTATAATATTAGTTCACTAAATATACATGATTATATTTTTGGGTCATTATATTTGATAATAGTAAAAATATGTCACTAACTTTGTATGTAAAAAACATTTTAGGTCATTTTTTCAATTTTAGGTCATTAAGTGTATATTATTCGATTTTGGATCAAAAAGTATACATTTTGTCAATTTTGGGTCACTCATTTGATAATTAACTTTGTAAACATAGTGATCCAAAATTGAAACATGTATACTTAGTGACTCAAAGTCGAAAAATATATACTTAGTGACCTAAAATTGAAAACATGATCCAGAATTATTCTGATAGACAAAATTGGTGACCTACTTTTGTAATTATCAAACATAGTGATCAAAAAATGAAAACATGTATACTTAGTGAACTAATCTTATAATTTTGTCAAAAATATATATTAAACATTCTTCTACTAAATATGGGCCCGGGCCCAAGTCAATTACCACTAAAGCCCATAATTAGGCCCAAAACTAATGAGCCGATAATTCTAGAGAGAAAGCTCACGCGGCTAAATTTGGCCCCATTTTCTGAATCTTAAGAACTAAGTTTGTAAGAACAACACGTTTAATCTTGCCTATTTATTTAATTCCCTAACCTCTATCGATCACGATCCTTCTAGTTCTATCAATCACCCCCCAATAAATCAACAAATTCGATCGATATCCGCCAATCAACCACCATGTCGAGCTCCAACGAAGATCACGGAAAACCAGCAAAGCAGGAAGAAGAAGACCCCAAGAAATGGGGGACCCACGTCATGGGCTCGCCGGCGAACCCAACGGTGCACCCGGACAACCAGCAGGCGGCTCAATGGAAGGCCCAGGGACCGAACCCGCAGCACTACCCCGACCCGACCCTGCAGAATCAGCAGCAGCACCCCTACGTCGTCTACTCGCCGGCGCAGCCGAGGAGCGACAACCCCTTCGAGCAAGTGGCCGGCATGTTCAACACGTGGAGCCACAGGGCCGAAGACATAGCTCGCAACATCTGGCACAATTGTAAGTCTTTTGATTTCGATCGCCTCTTACGGTTACAGCTCTTTGGTGTCTAAAGATTGGGGTTTTTTTCTTTTTCTTGTTGGGATAGACTCTTAGATGGATTATTTAAGAATATGGTCTTTTGAATGGGTCAAATTTAAAAAATAGCCTCCATTTGAAATTTTTTTTATACAGAGACGAATATATTAAATGCAATGCGTTATCTGGGTGGAAGGTGGTGGAAGGTGGGGGTAGTCTAGTGGTTGTGCATTAGATCATGGGTTCAAATTCCGATTGAAACACTTTTATAGTAAAGATTGCATGTTCCCGTATATAGCAGGGGACCCGCGCTGTAATAGAGCAAGTGATCCGTGCATTACAATAGGAGATCCTTGCTTAATTCAGCAGGGGACTCGTGCTATAATAGAGTAGGAGATCCTTGCATTACAACATGGACCCCTGCTGTATAAAATGCCCCTGAATCATGCTATTGACAAAAGTATCCCTAAAATTGACTGCTACTTTTTAAAAGGATGCAGTTAAAAGGCAATTTTTTTTAAAAAAATTGACTTAAAATTTTAAAATAACCCCGCTTTGATTTGGGAGAATTCGGTAATGAATATCATCGACGATCGTTGCTATGCAGTGAAAACGGGCCCGTCCGTGTCCGGAGCAGCCTGGGGAAAGTTTAACCTGACGGCGAAAGCCATCACGGAGGGAGGATTCGAGTCCCTCTTCAGGCAAGCGTTCGCGGCGGACGATCCCAACGAGAAGCTGAAGAAGACGTTCGCGTGTTACCTCTCGACCACGACGGGCCCCGTCGCGGGAACCCTCTACCTCTCCACCGCACGCGTGGCCTTCTGCAGCGATCGCCCTCTGTCTTTCAAGGCTCCCTCGGGACAGGAGACGTGGAGTTACTACAAGGTGAGTCACAGTCAGCGGTGGTGAAATAGATCGTGGTTCCCTCGTTCTTGCATGGATAGGGTTTTTATTTTTTTTTATTTTTTTTTTAAATTTTTATTTTTTTTAATCGGAGCAGGTTGCGGTTCCGTTGGGAAGCATTGGGTCGGTGAACCCGGTGGTGATGAAGGAGAATCCGCCGGAGAAGTACATTCAGATAAGTACGGTCGATGGCCACGAGTTTTGGTTCATGGGATTCGTGAATTACGATAAAGCTTCTCATCATATATTCGACGGCGTGTCGGATTTTAGAGCAAGAGGCGCCGCCGCCGCAACTAGCTGAGAAGGGATTGCCTATTAATGCGGCGTTTGTTACGCACACACATTATATATTTATTTATATATGTGAGTTGATGGTTGTTTTTTGTTTGCTAGATAGAATCATTTAATGTTTGTCGGTTTGTTTCATTGTTTGCTGCATTAGAGTGTTTGAGATTAGACTCTGCTTTACTGTGTGTATATAATGAACGGAGGTTTTGGGTGTTGTGGGAGTATCTAATAATTTTGTCATATATAACTTTTCAAGAAAATCGTTTTGTCCTCTAAATTTTCTATGCATATATATAACTTGTCCAATATGGTTAGGTCATTTTTTGGTCATTTATCATAAATAATTTATTTTCCGCCGATTATTTTGCACGTGAAGGAGGGGTGGTGCGGTGGTAAAGTGGAGTGCAACTTAGGGAATGGTGTTGCCACGTCAGCGCCAGTGATGATAGAAAATAGTTGGAAATGATTTTTTACAACGATTTTTGCAATTTAGGGATTTGAAGGGGTGATGTATTTTTTTTTTATTAGGTGTATTTAAACTTATGACATGACATTGTCACGTCAGCGTCGTTGGTTGATTAGGGTGAAAATGATCAGAAAAAAGACTGTTTATGATAAATGAATTTATCATGTTGGTCTAGTTTTATACATGAAGGGGGTGGAGGATAAAAAGGATTTTAGTCAAGGTGATCTGGTATTAGTTGGGCCTTGTGTTTTCCAACTATTAGCCCATTTAGAGAGAAAGCCCATTGATTATTATTATTTTGGAATATATTAGTTGGCAAGATATAAAAGCGGGAAACGACACTCGGAAAACACTAGTGTGTGTAGGAGAAAGATGGGCATGAATACAGTAATGACCCACATATATATATATATATAAGAATATGAGTGCATAAATTAATTTAATTTTGATTTTGTCTGAGATTGTGCTGTCCATGTACGTTTGCATCTGCTTTTGCATGGCTTGTCTGTATAAGATTCTTTTTTCTTTCGCCTGTTATGCAATTTGAACTTCGAAGCCAAAAGTTTTCTCATCAATCAAACATCTCTCTATCTCTTTCTCTCTCTCTCTCTCTCTCTCTCTCTCTCTCTCTCAACACAAACACATAGTGGACCATTGATTGCAACATACCACATATGTCATCTCACTTTCGAATTACTCTTGTCCCAAGAGACGGATCTTTATATATATATATATATATATATATATATATATGTCGGGATAGGCCCTATATTATTTCATATGGTGCATGTAGTTTAAAACTGCTACAGTTTTATTTCTTTCATATATTCGCCAAAATTTTCCATACAACGCATGTAATAAGTTTGCACTAATTAATTTTGATTTATTTTGTATCTCATTACATATATATTCTCATCCCAGAATTATGGCCAATGGCCATCTTCCCTTTACTTTTTATTCCATGAAAAATCGATTAATTTGACTACTTTTTCCCCTTCGTATTTTGCGGGTCAAACCATGATGTTTTTTTTTTTTGCAGAAATGAATATAACGTAATGATTCATGGTTTTGACTTTTGAGGAATGCAGCATCATGATTTGCCCTCTTGTGTAACAAATTTCGACACGCACACGTTACTCTCAAGCATATAATATTACTTTCCATCACTAATCATATAAGATAATATAAAAATATATATCTCATATTTGAACTAATCAATAAGCATTACAACAACATAACATCACTATCTGTATTACCATATTTTCAACGCGGCATTAGCTTGCAAGCCACCTTCTAATCATGGATTTATAATTATATTATTTTTATTTCAAGCAAGAAAAGGTTTTCTTTCCGACGTAGAATAAAGGAAAAATTATAAAAATGAGCCATTAATTATATAATAGTTTTGGTTTTTTTATTGCTATGTTTTATAATTGAAAAAATAGATCATATAACTTCGTATTTCCAAACAAAATTAGATTTTTGTTATAACAATATGTCACTAATTTTATATGTCGAACAAAAACGAGCACTAACTCCGTATGTAAAAGTAAAAATAAGTCACTAACTACGAAGTTAAGGTGACATATTTTTGTTTGGACATGCAAATTAGTGACCTATTTTCGCAATTATCTAACATAATAACCCAAAAACGAAAGCTGATATATTTAGTGATCCAATTTTATAATTTTGGGTGGAATAAATTTCAACGATTCAATCATTAAGACAATAAAACCATCATTAATACACAAATTAACAATTCAAAAGACACACAAAACCAATATAGTGTAGCCAAAAGAGTTTAGTAACACGAATGATATCTCATTGACAAAGAAAATCAAAGCATCCGACAATTCGACACCATCCAATCTTTGAACATCCAAGAAAGAAGCATACAAGACATTCGAAAAGTCCCACAAAAAAAAAAAATAGAATAAAGATTCAAGATTAGCCATTTTCCGATCGATCAAAGTAGAGTAGTCGACCGCAACATTTCAGGCAAATCTCGAGATGTTTAGGCACCATGTAGTACATGAAACAGCTCTTACATCCAGCCACAACAAGCACGTTGCCTTTGCCATTACTACTGTTGTTCTCCTCTTCCTTGTTACGATGATTGTAATAATCATCATCTTTATCATTCTTCTGTACTGGGCAATAGCAATTTTCTTGGACGACGTTGCTATTGCCACTCCAATATTGCTCTCTCGAAGAGGAGGGCGATGACTCTGCAGAAGAAGACCCTTCACTTTCACATGAGCTGATTTCATTGTCGTCATCTGAGTAATAATAATCACCGATTGTTCGAGGATCTTCCTTGGATTTCATTCCTGTTCTCCAGTTTATGTAGTATATTTCCCCAGTCTGTTGCATCAAAAAGATCGCCTTTTTTATTAAATTCGTAATAAAATGAGCCTTACAAAGGTCGACCCAAACCCTAAAAGAGTTTGGATATTCTGTAATAACTGAGCTATTACGGAAGGAGAAAAGGGGTTTCCATTCAAGCAAAAAGGTGCAATTTTTATGTATAGATTAATGGAAGGAGTATTTAATAAACCATTAAGGGAATAAAACAAGAGAAGAACAATAAATGAAGTGGTGTAATGCGAAGATCTGTATAAGGTTTTCGAGCATTCAATGTTCATATATAAAAGAAGGGACGAACAAATAATATATTCTTTATTTCCTTTTTTTCTTCTTCTTCTTCCCTATTTCGTCAACGTTTTATTTGTGTAATAACCTTTAGATCGAGGCATTGTTCCCAGTGATAAGGAAGTGATTGCTCTGAATTGAGCTCCAAAGTGGGACTTCCGTACTCCGCCGAATCCTCACCGTGAGTACGCTCGCCGACGCCGTCTCCGGTGATGGTGCTGCGGCTGCTACTGGTGGTGGTTTCTTGGTGGTGGTGATTATTGTTTAAACAACAGTTTTGGAAAGATCTTTCCAAAGATGATGTGATCGCCGCCATGTTTGGTCCTCCCATTACTTCAAAACCTTAAGAAAAAATTAGAAATTAAATGAATTTTTTTGCGTTGTATGGATTAATATAGAACTTCGGGCAGGCTTCACGAGATGTTTTACCAACAAAAAGGACAATAATAATTATATATTAATAATTCGTAAATTTTCGGAATGTGGGAATCTATTCTGAACTCTTACTGACATTTTGTTTTCTGACAACAAAGACCACCCAACCCATCTCTTTCTTTATTTTTCTCACATAAAAAGATTGTAAAAATAAATGTTTATTCTCATAAGATGGATTTGGTCTCATAAACAGCTTCCACTATAGATTTGGCCCAACTATAATGAAAGCCCATTGAGCTATGGGGCTGTCGTTATTGGGCTAACATTGGGCCCAATTATTACTTTATTCATTTTCTTGCTACTGTTTCTTAAATCTGCAAGTTCCCTATCATTACGCAGTAGGTTTTTCGTCACGTAATATTTAACTATTATTTATTACTCGATGCGTTTATATGCACGCTTGCCATCTATCATATAAATTTATAAAAAATTAGCTGTGTAAAAAATGAGTTGTGAGTATATGATTATGATAAATAAAAAAATTGATGGGTTGATAGTAATTACGCAAATTAAAATAATTCAAAAATAATGAGTAAAATAATAATTACTTTGGACAAAACATATTAATTAGAGGCGTTTATTATACACTTAAAGATATGAATATAATGAGAGGCGACGATGGGTAAAAGTCAAATAGCCCTTGACGATGATGAACCATTGTCGCAAGCAAAGTGCGGTCGGCATATTTTAATAATTAATCTTGTACTAGCATGTCAAATGGCTCTTCAAATTAATTTATTACTTACAATATTATTTGTAATTTCTACACCCCATTACCAAACAAAAAATCGTGCATCCACGCGTCACCATCCCTCGTCCTAATTATAAAATCATCTATCATAAACCTGCCCTTTGCTAGAAAGCAACGAGTCTAATAAAAAATTCTCCAACAAAACATCATGCGAGCTAAAGGGGCTAATTATTTATTTGCCTTTTAAACTTATCTTTTTTCTTTTTTTTGCAAAAAGATAAAAAAATACAAATATAATTCGAAGGAAGGTGCGTGCGTGCAGTGACAAGTCAACTAATGTTTTGTTCGCTCGCACGTAACATGCAAAGATGACCATTCAAGATTGAATTTCGAGAGCTGACAAGTATAATTGGGATATTATATTTCTCTTTTAGATTGTCTTAAGGCATTGAAACTCTGTGCTGTCTCAGCCTATCTATGCGTATAGCGTGAGGAATTTTGAACGGCTGTGATTTCATGACTTCAAAAAACTCTGTTGCATAATTAAATTTACTTTTAGTCCTCTATGCTTTTTACTTATAAGTCCTTTTTCAAGTATTTTTTTTCAATTCACTACTTATTTGCAAAACGACGAAAAATAACATTTCTTTACAAATTAAGTTATACCAACTGTCTCATTATTATACCACGAAAGGATTGAATTTTTTTTACCAAATTTGCTACGAGACTCTAATTTCCCCAAAAGCCCATCATCGGATCTTTTAGGTAATGATCTTCTACGCATAACGTGAGGAAACAAGAATTAAAAAGTGATAGGAACTCGATTGCTAATAAAAGCTACCATTTTTTTGGTTTTCCCGGATATTTTGCTATTTTTTTCAAATTAGTTATTACTTATCTACAAAGATCTAATCTTTCTTATCATTCATCACATTTCATAGCTCGTATTTCCATTCTATTTAATAGTAAGCCGTGATTAGACAACGAAAGCTGCTGCCGATGAGCTTAAGACAGCCAAGGTTGTTTCTTGAAGACCACATTTTGTAATAAACGAAGTTAATTAAAGAGTGGAGTTGATTTTTCGAAAAGGGCCATCAATAAAAAAAAAAAAGGGACTAAAGAGGAGAACCAGCAAAGTACAAACTCTTTGAGGAGACAGTTGATTACTTAGCCTTATATCTAACACTGCTGTTAACGAAGCTTTTACTATTTGCAGCCGCCACTGCTTTCTTCGTAATCATCCTTGTCGGAAATCTCAGTGACCCCACTTGAACCGGAGCTCGAATCATCAATAAACCGGTCCGATCGAGCGGCCATGAAATCGTAGAAAACCAGCCCTCTGTGCTCTGTTTTTTGCCCTTCTTCTTCCTCACCGTTCTTGTGGTTATTGCTTCTCTTCTTCATGAATACCCTGCAGAGAACCCAATCTTCCTGCAAGAACATAAATCGTCTGAGCAAAAAAAAAACCCTTAATCAAAATTTTAAATTGATGTTTTTTTTTTAAATCTGACTTTGTCGGATTCTTGAGGATGGAGGCGGTACTCGTGCATGATCCAATCGGTCCTCGAGCCCTTGGGAGCCTTCCCTCTGTAGAAAACGAGCGTCTTCTTCATCCCCACGGTTTCCTGCTGGCTCCTCGAGCTCGCGACCCGCTTGTCCGACCCGGTTGCCTTCCAGTAACCCGACCCGGTTGCCCGGTTCGACCTACTCCCGTTAGGGTACTTGGTCCGCCTCGTGCTGAAGAAGTACCTCTCTCGATCGGATTCCCCTGTGATAAAAAAAAAAACCGGGTCAAAATCAAAATAAGTTTTTTTGAAGCAGAGACTTAGAAAAAAAAAAAAGAGTGATGTGATGGATCAAAAAAGTATACCCGGCAAGTCCCAGGGATCCGACCCGCAGACGTCGACCTCGGGGATAATCGACGCCGGCAGCGGACGGGATTGTACCTTACGCATCAGGTATTGTACCACGAGCTCTTCGTCAGTGGGGTGGAATCTGAATCCCGGCGGCAGCCTCAGTAAACCGTCGTTCGCAAAGCCGACCCTTTCCATAGCCTTCGAAGCTCAGAGTTTGTAAGAAGGAACTCCCTCGATCACTCTTATAAATAATCCATCGAATCGAAGCCGTAACGTTAAAGTGGAGGCGTGCGTGCGATGAAAGTTGTTGTTGTTATTGTGGCAACGAGAACAAGAAAGTGCTTAGCTACTTAGTACAAGAACAAGGAAGAAAAAAATAGGGAAAAAGGGTTCGGTGGAGTGTGCGTTTAATGTAAGGAGAGGATGAGAAAGTGAGGCTTCTTTATAGCAACAATTAAGGGGTTGTTTTATTATTATTATTATTATTGTTTATTATTATTTTGAGAAAAATGGGAAAAGGGGGAGGGAAGAAAAATGAAGGAACCTATGTGGCGTGAAGTAGACTCAATGTCCCTTTGCTGCAGTTGACGCATTTTCGTTTTCAACCCTCTACGAAAGTTTTGGACAATTTTTGGTTTCTCTCTCCATATCTACTTGTAGTTATTTTTTTTATGGTATATTATATATATTTGGCCAACAAAGTTCATCTCATTCACGTCACTATGTATATTCTATCGTGAAATATAATTGAATAAGAAAGCAATTACATCATATATCAATTATTTCACCAAGAAACGATAGGTTGTAGTATTTTTTTTTATTGTGGAGGAATTAATGAAGCAAATAACAAGCATACTTTTTGGAGTGATGATTTTTATATAGTTGGTCGGCACCAAAAACCAAATATCTTCATTTCACGAAATGTTAGCATCCGAATATAAAGTTTGGGTCCCTTGTCTTGATTAGTAATAAGAGATATCGTGTTTAATTTTTATTTATTTTGAAATATAGAAAAGATGAGTTGCGGCTCCGTAAGGGTTAAGTCACCTCTCCCCTTATATCATTGTTGTAGCTGGATCTCACCTACATCTTTAATGGTGGTCTCGTGTCGAATTCCCAAAATACCCCTGGATAATACCCCAGGATAATTTTATATTTTTTTAATAATTATGTATTATAATGTGCTATCTCGTAAATAGAAAGAAAATATAAAAATATCTATATTATTCTGTTTGCAAGCGAATAGGGAACATTAGTTTCATTTATTATTATTATTGCTATTATTATTATTATTTCTTTAACTTAAGAAAGGTATGGGATAGCCATCTTGTTTGACTTGCTTTCTAATATTTTATCTGAACGAGTATCAAATTGACATAAATATATATACAAATATTATAAGGGGTAATAATATATATATTATATTAGTAAATAGTCAGTCAAATGCTTTCCTGGCAATCAAATGATGTATTCGTATGTAACAACGCACGCATGCTGCTGCATGCACAAATCATACGATTGCTTTTTTTTTTTATGATTGCAAGTAGTTAAATACATTGTACTTCTCAATATTATTTTATGCAAGAATATATATATATATATATATATATATATAAAGATGGAATCACGCACCTAGTTTTGTTACATATGTAATGAGCATTAGATGGAAATCATTTATTTGAGGGACAATATTGTCATTGCGATTTTTAATTGTGGCCCACATGCCTCTAAAAGACGGGCACCCACGTCGGATTCGAGAGAAAGGGCCAAACTTCACGTAACGTCTCATTACAAATCTTTATTGCCTCCACTAATTTAGAAAAATATTAAAAACCATTTTTGTAAAGAAAAAAAAAACTCATTTTTCTGTATGGACGTTGATGTCCATCAATTTGGTTAATTATTGAATATTGTTTTGCAACTTTCTTAACTTGGACCAAATGAATATTGTATCAAGTCAATAGTTAATTATTAATACGCGATACGAATTTTATATTTTTTTTTTTTAAAATATCCAATTTAGATGAGAAGCATATTGCATATTGCTAAATTTGATCAAACACATCATTATATGCTAAAACTGGTGCAGTAATTGGAATACGAACAAGAAAAACATACCAAGTCTTCCGATTATTGGACTAATCATTCATTAACGTTATGAAATTATTATGTTATCGTTAATATTATTCATCCCAAAAATTTGGTAATCATTACTAACGTTATATAGATATTGAGATATATATATATATATATATATATATATATATATATATATATATTGGCTCGCTCAAGAACACGGCCGAGATTGAGGGGTAATTTTGGACATTTCCAAGTTTTGATATCGTGGGAGGTTTTTGATTTGTCTGATTTTTATATCTTTTGGGTATTGACAAGCCGTGTGGTGTTTGGGTTTCGTGAGGAGAAGGGAAACTCGCCAACGATATTCTGAATCGAATTAAATTATTTCTTTCTTTTTCCAACTAAAAAAATATATTATTATTATTATTAATATAAAATGATTATTATTGTTGGTTATGTTCTAATCGATTTGGAATTATAAATTTAGAAAGTTCTTTAATATTTAGATATTTAAATATTCGTAGAGTCTGACTTTCTTATTATTCGAAAACTCTATGATCTAATATTGATTAACCCGAGCACCAACTACCATTCAATTAATTCGGCATCAACGTGTAATTATAATTTTATTCTTCAATTTTTCCTCATTGATTCAGATTATATCCTCACAAACTATTTTTTTTTCCATACATACAAACAATCTGCTCAATTAAAATCAAACTATAACTTCCATATGCTAAGCATTTAATAGTAAACATAACTTCTAAAATAAAAGTTAATACTGTGTCTCCTTATATATTAGAGCACATCATGGACAGTCCTTAAGATTCTAATAATATTTAGTTAGCCATTTGTGTTTTGTATAAAACTTGACATGAAAAAAAAATATATGATGGCTTCAAGAGCCAAAGGCGGTTTGCGTGTGGATGTTAAAGAGAGAGATAGAAACGTCAAATCATAAAATAATTACAAAATTCTCTTTTTAAGATTTAATTAATTAATAAATTATTATGCGACAACTTTTTAACGTGCTACTATCGACCTTTTTTGAGTCGTATTTGCTCCTCTTTTCTTTCATTACATGCGTGCGACAAACCACAATACCATGTAACCTTTTTCAACTTTCGAAAACATCCATTGCTGTAAGATTCGATTTAACGTAGACTTTATATATAATTATTACTAAATAATTTGAAAAAGGAGATTCGAAGTCAAGGAGTATGGTCGATTTTATATCTTTAGCTTTATTGTTTTGTTTAAAATTGTAACTAGACTGCCAAATGAGGGTTAGACAACATGGTCATAAGAATTATGTAGACCCAATTGGGCTCAGTAATGTATTTATTGGGCTTTTTCTCACGAATATAAATGGGCCGGTAATGCGGATTTCCCACCCAATGGACGCCGAAATCCAAAATCCGGTTTAGACGTAAATTTAATTTTAGTCCTACAACTATCACGAAATTTAATTTTCGATCTCTAGCTTGTCAATGTTCAAAACTACACCATTTATCATCAATAGTCATTTTATTAATTTTCAGACCATTTTCTACTGCTTCCGGCATGAAAAATGTGATTGGTTCAACCAAAACATTATTTTAAGTTCGTATAGTGTGAAGGACTACTTATGATAAATTGTCGCAATATTATTTAAAAGATTATTTATGATAAATGGTGTAAATATACTTGACTGATTTTTGACATTGACAATTTAGAGGCCGAAAAGGAAAGTTTCGCGATGGGACTAAAATTTTAGCACTCAGTAAACATAATGTCCTGATTTTGGACATGGAGAAGTTATATATAGTGAGAAGCGAATTTTGGGAAGTTATGGACTAAAATTTTAGTTGCTCCGAAATATATTAGATTAGTTTTGCACATGAATAAGTAAAAAGGCGAAAACAAACGTCTCTTGTTTTACAACAGAAAATACAATAATAGTGAACCTGTTAGATTATATTGCTCAAATTAACTTCCTTCGGCCTCAATGAATTAATTGCACATTACTACCAATAATTAAAGACAACAAAGGAAGAGAGAGGCTATCGTTCCATAGCATATCCATTCATTAAATGCACATTCTCCATTTATGAAATGCAATGGTGGTATCATTTATTGATGCAATTTTCCCAAGAAAACATTACTCATCGACATATAATAGCTTTGAACGATAAAAAAAACAGCATTGATATATAAATAATAATAACACTACCAGCAATTAGAGTGGCCATGGCATTGATGATGGTGAATAATTGAATTCTAAAATATCATTATTGTTGTCTTTAATAATTTATCGATTATCACTTCGTCAATATCCCTTTATGATTAACACTTAGCTTGTCTCTAAATTACATGTATTATCTACCTTAATGAAAAAAAAAAGTATATTATCTTAAAAGAATTGCCTTTTATTTATTATTATCTACATATATACGAGTTGGAAGCCAGGGAACAGTGACTTGGACTTCTGCAGAGTTTGGCTCGCCGTCGGAAATTGAACCACGGCGTCATCTCCGTACATTCGCCGCCGCCTTGCTCAGCCTTTGCCGCCGCTGACCAATAGCACGCGCGACCACTACCAACCTTGGAATTACACATCTGTCCCCTCTATTTAGGACCAAAGTACAATTTTTAATTACGGAAATTAATTAGTTTGTGAAAATCCTGTCGTGAAAATCTTCTTTTAACCGCCTTCATGTCCATTACACGTTCGCACATCACGTGCGAATGGAGACCTAATTAGCAAATCTTTGATGTGATGACGTCGGATACGGGCGACTCGTCGTTTTCAAAATGAGAATATCTGTTAAATGTTTTTTTTTCTATTTCAACCTGCCAAGTCTGAGAAAGAATATCGATCGAGTCTTCCAGCTAACGTCCCGAAAAATAAATAACGGGATTATTAAATGACGAACATTATATATCGTAAGGTTTGCTTTGTTGTGGTAGAATAATAAGTACAAGGATGCATCACAATAATAAATGACCGGGATTATTTAATGAGAGCTGAACATTAATGTATATACGTAGCCACCATAGCACATATATGTGTCTTGCTGGTATACCATAAATAGAATTAAACTATGATGATTATCTGTATTTGACGTTACATGCAATTGCGACTCAAAAACATTTCGAAGTATCTTAAAATTACATAATGAAGCCTACAATAAATAATTTAAAAAGAAAGCTGATAAAATAAAATATTATCCGAAGGATTAATTAATTTTTTAATCTTGTATATTTACGGAATGACATTTTAATGACACATAAATCATGAGATGACAATTTTAGGACGATAATTTTTTAAATTTGAAAAATTGACGACACCTTAAATAAATATTGAAATTTCAGTACAATAAGTTTTAAGTTGAACCAACAATAAGTTTTCAAATTCGAACAAATTCGAACAATAAGTTTTAAATTGACGGCAATATGTTTCAAAATTCTAATATTGTTTGTCCTCTAATTGCTCTATTTTTTACACTTAATGTTCTTAAGTTTTAATCTTTTCAATTATGAAACTTATTTATATGTACCCCAAAAAAATCATTAAGCCTAGTAAGAAAGTACTTATTAATTTCCCAATTAATTGCTGACACATACCTCAGACCGTTGGAAGCATCACTGCTTCATATTATTAAGTTATGGTCGTTAGCATGTTTAAGAATCAAAGCTGTCGTCATTATCATTAACCACATCATTAAATATCGCAATCGCAAGCAATTAAAGCACAGCCGTCGCGCGACATAATACACTATCCAACTCTATTCTTTCCGTATATACCATTTACTATAGACAAATAAATAGAAAAAAAAATCATGGACACGTCAGCATATCTAGCCAAAGTATTATTGCAGCAGCGAGGCGCGGAATTAAAGCCTCGTATTGCCTTCGCATTTAATTTTGAAGCCCAATATTTATTTAATTATTGCGACCCTTTTAATGCATACGACCATGCTCATGCGTTGAGACAAAGTAGAGACAAACGATGATAAAGCGCTTCACATCGCCTATAAATAATCCTCCACAATCCCTTTATTTTTCTAACAAACATCATCGTCCCAAGTTGTAAAATCCTCGTACGAAAACTTTCACTGCTTCTTTTATCTCTCACTAACTGCAAACATTTTGATATATATTTCCTCAGATTTTCAAGAAAAGGAGAGGAATTATAGTCATCCACAGACTTACAAGCGACATTCATAATATATAAATCAAGAACCATGAGCATCCACTCGTCGGACACCTACTACTCCGCCGCCGTCCGCGTCGGAGATGCGGCGGCGGTCGACCCTCTGGAGAGGGTGGTGCGAATGGCCTCCGGCAGCGCGGTGGTGATATTCAGCGTCAGCACGTGCTGCATGTGCCACGCCGTGAAGAGGCTCTTCTGCGGCATGGGAGTGAGCCCCACGGTGTACGAGCTCGACCAGGATCCGAGGGGACGCGACGTCGAGAGGGCCCTCTCGAGGCTCCTCGGAGGTGGCTCCGCCGTGCCGGTGGTTTTCGTCGGCGGGAAGCTCATTGGAGCTATGGATAGAGTGATGGCTTCTCATATTAATGGGACGTTGGTTCCGCTTTTAAAGGAAGCTGGTGCGCTTTGGCTTTGAATGTATTGTATGAGGCTTTTATTTTCTTTTTATTTGTAAAATCAGTTTCTTTTTAGTTTCTATTAATGATTGTGAGAGTGTGGTAGTGTTGTGTATGGCAAAATAGTGCGAGTTGACTGATTGATGCTGATCATCGAAGGAGATAACCACATTATTGTGTTGATTGTTGTTTATGTTGAAAAAAAATGTTTTCTTTAGTTATTAAATTCGACTTTTGGAAAAAAAAAAATTAATTAAATTCTACTCAAATCTTATGTTGATGGCAACGTTTTTTCTTTATATAGTGCTCGAAGAAAGAGTTGTCACATTATTATATGTTGCGAACACAATCAATCCGGGTAAAATTATAAAATTAGGTCACTAAGTATTCAAGTTTTCGTTTTTGGGTCACTATGTTTGATAATTGCAAATATAAGTCACTAAATTTGTATGTCATAACGATTTTGGGTCATATTTTCAATTTTAGGTCACTAAGTTTATATTTTTCGATTTTGGGTCACTAAGTATATATATTTTCCAATTTCGAGTCACTCATTTGATAACTAACTTTGTAAACATAGTGATCAAAAAATGAAAAATGTATATACATAGTGACCCAAAATCGAAAAATATAAACTTGGTGACCTAAAATTGAAAACATGACCCAAAATTGTTTTGACATACAAAGTTAATGATATACGTTTGCAATTATCAAATATAGTGACCCACAGTAGTTAGGTAAAAGCATTATTAGTTCCTACCAACTATTGAATAACCTTCCAACTCTCATCGTTGACCCATAACAACGACGTTATAAATGGAAATATACGAATGTGGCTCTCGTTTTCCGGTCGACACATTAGAGGAAAACATTGCTTCTATGAGGTAAGCAACGTCAAATTTTTTATTTATTTATGGCATATATTTTTTTCCGGTTAATTCAAAGGAGTGTATGAGTTGCAATTTAAATACAATAAGCTTCGTCTCGACGCCGTGTCACCATTTATGATGCGTGGCAGTCTGTCTGGAAGCCAACTGGACGCCACATTTGAAAGGTAACGTATGCGCGTCCAATTTTACTGCAACGTCATCAAAAATAATTTTACTGTCACGTCATTTAAAATTGTGTTGTTAAAATCTCCCCACTCTTAACTTAGTGGACGAATAAAATAATTAAGTCTTTATTTATTTGGACCACGTTAGTCCAATGATGCCTCGACCTTTGATCATTGAAGTTGAAAATGGAAGTAAGTAAAGAATAGCGTAGATTTAAATTTAGTAGCAATTTATGGAGTGTTAATAGGTTGTTTGAGTTCTTTTTCTCCTAAGTTTGATTTTTTTTTTCTTTTGGTTTTGCTTTTCTTGTTTTTCTTTGTAGTATTGGGTTTTTCTCTCTCTTTTTTTTCTAACTATATTCGATTTACAGTGTTTTTAGACTATTTAACCGTATCTTTATTTGAATATTACAATACACAAAAAAACATAAATAAGCTTTACTTTCATTCTCGCAGAACTCTCCACAACTATCTAGAATGTATTAAATTACGAAAAGGTCCTTTTCCCCCCAACAAGCAGAAAAAAAAAGCTCGAACGTTCGAGATCTTACGCTGTTTTCCCGCAAACTATATAAAGCCTTTACTCTCTCAGACTTTCATACAACGAAAATATCCAAAGCAGATACAAAAAGCTCACCGCAACGAAGAAATATCCAATCCCAGTTTCTTAATCTTTGATTTCCTGCTATCAACAATGGATCCGCTTTACAGCGATCGCCGATTTTACTACCAGCCCGGCCTCAACCGCCGTCACTATCCGTACGCCGTGCCCGTTCGCCAGTCCGACCCGACCCGCCAGTCCGATCGACGCTCGGAGCCGCAGCGGGCGCCGAAAGTCGTTCGGATTCCGATCCGATTCGTCGGATCCGACGAGGAACAGGACCGTTCGGGCTCGGCGCTGAAGATACAGAAGGCGTTCAGGGGCTATTTGGTCAGGAAGTGCGTGAAGGAGATACGCGAGATCGAGAGCCGCGTGGACGAGATTGAGGCGACGCTGAGGAGCGACGGCGGCCTGGAGACGGTGCGCGATGGCGAGAAGGAGAGGTTGAGGATGATCGAAGGGCTGATGTCGCTGCTCTTCAGGCTCGACTCCGTCAAGGGACTCGATTTGGGGGTTAGGGCTTACAGGAAGGCAGTAACTCGTAGGGTGATTGCGTTGCAAGAGGTAATCGATTCGATTTCTACTGCTGCCACTTCCAGCGGCAATCAATTGAAAGCCGATGCTGGGCAACAAGAGGAAATCGATTCAATTGCTGCTGCCCCTTTGAGCAGCAATCAGGAAATTGCTGATGCAGAGGATGATGAAATCGTTAGGGTTCTTGATGATGTCGCTGATAGCAATCGTGAAGGAAACGATGCTGCCATCGACGATGATAGATTTGAGAATTCACCTGCCACTGATTCAACTGAGACCATTAGAGGCGATGGTGAAATCAGGGATTTGAACACATGCCCTTCAGATTCAGGCAATTTAGACATTTGTGTTCAATGCGAAGGCACTGAGGAGATTAAGGCTGATGATGGAGTGGCTCATGCGATTGCAGAGACCGATTCTAATGTTCTTGAGCATCAGAAGAAGAACGATGAAGATTACAGCAAGAGCTCCGATCGCGAGTTGCTAGGGAGAATAATGGAAGACAATGAGAAGACGATGAAGATGTTGACTCAATTATGCGAGAAGAACGAGTCTCAATCGAAGATGCTGAACGCGTTGGCTCATCGCGTGGAGCTGCTGGAGAAGGTTTTTGTCTGTGAAAGGCTGAGGAAGATGAAGAACAGTAAGAAGAAGAGTGATTCTTCTGGTGCTCCTTGTTAAGTTGAGGAAGAAGATTGAGTTTTTTGTATGGTGTGTTGTGTGTATTTGATGCTAATGATTGCACTGTTACATTTTTTGCAGAAGAATGTATTATTTTTTTCAGTGAAATGTTTAAAAAACCCATCATGGCTGTTGAGATTGTTTTCAGTGAAATTTTAAATTATCATTTGCTAAATAATGCAAAATTGAAACATATATACTTAAAAAAATATATACTTAGTAGTCTAAAATTAAAAATATGACTCAAAATCGTTTGACATACAAAGTTAGTGACTTACTTTTGCAATTATCAAATATAGTAACTCAAAAACGAAAACTTGTATACTTAGTGATATAATCTTAAATTTGTTTACTTAGTGACCCAATCTTATAATTAATTTTGACTGGACAATTCTCGTTATTTTCCAAGATTGAAACTTTAACAAGACAAATGGAAAGAAAAAGAAAGGCTCTGCTTGTGTTTCTATAACGTGGATTGATAGAGATAATGTCTGAGGATTTTGTTGTCGAATTATGTAATAAGGATATTTGATGAGGTATATCATATCAGGAAATCATATGATGTAGGAAACATAAACACATCTTTATGCACACGCCATGTAAAAGATGATACGTGAATAAAATTGGAAAGACAAATCATTCTTGATGCGATTGGTTTTGACTTTTTGCCAAATCAGGAGATTTCATTTCTTGATGGAAGCCTGTAGTGAAATAGTAACCGAATGTCTCCCTACAATTACAAGGCATTATCATATTCTTATCTTACCTTCATGGTGCAATATTTTGTTCCCAGTAAATTCCATTCACCAAAGACTAAAGTAAAATAGAATCTGAATATTATTACTAATTAAACATTCTTACATTTGTCATTATACACAGTTCAAGAAACAGGGCACCTCATAGGAGTTCTGAGCCCTCTAGCTTCCATCTCTCAATCACAACATTGAACTGCTTATCCCTACTCCTCACCTGCAGAACAAAGCTGCAATTAAGTAATTCTTTCAAGGTGATACTCGTCTTATGTTGCCTAATATTCAACAAACAGATTCTCGATTTCAAACGAAACGAACACAAATAGTTCGTATAATTACCTCCACTAGCGGTTTTTTCCCAAGAAGCAATAGGTCCACACTCCTATCGGTCTGAAAAGTAAAGAAGAGAAACATATAATAAGCTAAGATTACAGCAGTAATGAGTACAAAGACAGAGAAGAAAAGGATATGGGATTTGGGTTTATAATTGAAAGCAGCTGTGCTTACACGATGAGCAACCCAGTAATGCCTTTGCCTCATCTCGATGAGGAAAGGGAAAGTTGGAGCAGCTCTTCTTTCAAGAATGCTCTTCTTGCTGTTTCTGGTCTTAGCCGCCCAATCACTCAACACCACCGATTTTAGTCCACCGATCTGTAATAAAATCACAATAACAACCATGATATTATATACTCATATATTCACCAAGTAGCAGTTACTGCATTCATGAACTAAATTGGGACTTCACCAAATCAGATAAAGTGGGATTTTTTATGACATCTTTGAGGTTGTTGCCATGAGCACTGCCTATGAGCATTACACCTCTCTCTGCAATAGTGCGGCAAGCTTGGACCTCTGCTTCGGTCCCTATCTCGTCAACTATGATCACCTCAGGCATGTGATTTTCGACGGCTTCGATCATCACCTTGCACTGCATCGACGGTTCAGGGACTTGCAGCCTTCGTGCACTGCCGATTGCTGGGTGTGGAACATCGCTGTCACCGCCTATTTCATTGCTCGTGTCCACAACGACCTAACTGATTGGAAAATGTAAGTGTTTGTCTGGTAAGAAGAGAAACGATAAGGGTGTGTTTGGTTTAAGGAAAGGAAAAAGGAATGGAAAATGAAAACTAACTTTTATGTTTGATTTATTAGGAAGGGAAAAGAAAGAAAAGATAATTTAAACTAAGTTAAAGCTAAAACCATCGAAAATCAATTTCTTCACCAAATGGTGAGGAAAGAAAAGCTAGTGAACACCATTTTCTCTTTAGTTTTCTTTTCCTCGCTCCAAACACAGCCTAGGTGATAAACAGTGAAGGAATTGAATTACGGACCACTCTTTTGAGAAGCTCTTCTGACATGACACGTGCTATTCCTCGCATCACCGTAGTCTTTCCAACTCCGGGCCTGCTTGTTCGAGAAACAATTACTAGAAAATAGAACACTCAAGATTTTAAAGTAGACTTATCTTTAGATCAATTCTCGTTCTTTTTCGGCCTTTTTCGTTTGGTCCCATTTAGAAAAATGATGATACGACTAGAAAACACCTCCTCTCAATTGGGTGTTGTTTTCTTTGTTCAGCATCTCACAAGACCAAACATACTCATCACAGGATATATATATATATATATATATATATGCAGCTACAAATGAATTGATTGATGTACTCGATAATTTTTTTTCCCCCAAATACGAATAATATTCTTCACTTACTTACCTCCCTAGGAACAAGATGCTTTTGCCATACTCTAGCAAATCACGGACCATATCTATCTGTTCACTCACAGGTCTTCCTACTCTACAAGTCAAGCCAATAACTTTCCCATACTTATTCTTGATCGCAGATATGCGATGCAGAGTACCTTCAATGCCAGCTCTATTGTCACCGCCGAGTTCTCCAAGTGCATTGTATGCATATTCAAGTTCTTCATTCGATACCTGTCAAAGACCCTTGTTAAACATAAGGAGAAAAGAAACGGGCTATATTTTCTTTACATGTTGGAACAAAATATCAATTACAGAATGTTAGGAGTCGAATATGTTATAATTATTAATATTGTTATTTTTTGGATTTGATTTAGTTAGGTTAGAGAGATTTATTCGGGATCTTATTGAGCTTTTTAGATGCGTTTTCTCCTATAAAAGGAGGGCATTAGTAGTATAATCATTAGGTATTGGTTTAGGATTTTGAGGGCCGGAGTTTCTTGACTCTCGGATTGAGAGGGCCGGAGTTTTCAACCTCTAGGATTGTGCTATTAGGCCACTATTAGTATCGTTTTCATCCGTGTTCTTGGTTCGTTATTGATTAATAAAACTTATCTATTTCAATTTTCCTATTCCTCACCGTCTTATCTCTAACAAATTATAATTATAATATATTCGACTCCTAACACAGAAGAACAAGAAACAATTCAGTGGCATAAGCACCTTACCTCTCTTTTCCGTATGTTAAGCCTAAAAGGATTGCCTATATAATGTGCTTGTGGCAGCCTACCAAGATCCATTGTCACCTATGGACATTCAAAAGGTTCATCTTCCTCGGATTAAAGAAAGAAAAAATGCACATGGTACTCAGATGCAAAAATTACATCACCTCGAGAAGTTGATCCAACTTCGAGTAGCCCAAAAGACCCTCGCGCAAATCTTGTGGGAAAATCTGCGCTTCAGATTTCCCAGATAAATATAGACGAAAAGCCAGCTTAAAAGTTAAAACTACTCACGTAGGACTTTTCACATAAACATAGTGGGCGTAAAAGCAGACTGTCAAAGCAGAGAGGTCAAAGAGAAAGAGAAAAGCAAAAACCTGCAAGAGAGACATAACATCATCACTATTCGCGGAATCATCGCCGGACCTCAAATTAACGGCACCATCGCGCGAAGAAGCACGGCATGTAGCAACTACTCCACATCGTAAGCTCGTACGTTGCGTGCAGCTCGGTTTAAGCAGCGAATTGCGGCTGCGTCGTTGCTTTCGACGAGGGTGAGTCGATGGTAACTGGAATAAACGTAGTTGAGTTGCACTGCTCGCTGCCATGGATGTGAAAAAAGGAGAGCGAAGGTTCCTGTGACGATTAATGATGTATGTAATGTGAATTTACTGAATTAGCACAACGATAACGTGGGCCACGAACAACAAGGATATTTGTGAGGCCCAATGAGAAAATGTGCGGCCCATTTAGTTTTTCGTTTCCCTGCTTAATTACCTAAATTTATAAATTGTGCAAAAAAATAATTAAATAAAAATAAACAAGGGTCTTCTCCCGATTAATTAATAGATCATGTGATCGTGTCATGTCATTTCAAGAATAAGATCATGGATTCGAATTTGCTTGAATTTATTGACTATCGATATTCGATAATGAAGATAAGGGTAATTAGTTACGCTGAAAATTGAGGTTGTCCATATTCGACATTGAAGTTCAATAATAATAATGAAATACTATCTGCAACAATATCATTTTGTCTATGGTTTTGTATGATTTGCATGGTGTTAGGATAGAGTTTCGTTTGGTTTGAGGACCTACTTAATTGATATTAATGACGCTTTTATCTACGAAAATAAATATTGTAATAAAAAGTAATAAATAACCTTAAATTTGCAGCATAGGAACGGACTTGGCACTTCTTACACGTCAGCCACCTTTCCGTTGAGCGAGCGCGGTAACAAATTTGGCGGTAAAAGATAACCTTAAGCTGGACACGTGTTAAGACATCATTGGTTTTATGTATGTATGCATGTCGGCTATGTCATGTGACATCCCGTACCATATTTTCCCGCGCTTAAGAACGAAGGAAAGGGTTTTATTTTGACCAAATCCCTAATAAGAAAAAAAATAATAATATATATGCCCCACCCAAACCCCTCACACACTTTACTTTCTCTCTCTACATACATCAGGATAGAGATAACAGCTGAGGCAACAAACTCGTAAGCTCCAGCTGGATTTTTCCAGGTTCGTTTGCCCTAATTTATTTGAATTCCGTTTCTTTTTTTTTGTTTTCCTCAGCTGCTGCGTTCTTTTGGATTGTTTTGTTTATAATTGAGAGGTTTTTGGGATCCTTTTGTTGAGTAGATCAGAGATCTGAGACCTATGGCGGAGGTGAATAACATTTCAACCCCTCAGCGAACGAAATGCGAAAGTGGGAGATCTGTGGCGTCTCGGTTTGCTCAATTTTGCCAGGTTTGATTTTTTTTCAGCCGTTTTCTGTATGTATGTTATTTGATAACCTTTATGCAGCTTTTCTAGCAATCTTTCTCCTTCAATTGCGTTATTTTGGTGAGGCGATTCGTTTAATTGGGGTTTTAGGTAGATTTTATGGTTTTCTCGGGCTGCTTTTTGTTGTCTCCTGCTGGTTTTGATTTTGATCGGTGGCTGCCTTAGAAATGTTTGTCAACAGAAAATTATGTAAACTATGCTTTCGAAAGTTGATAACCGATTTTTTCCCATGGGTTTGAAGGGTGAATTAGGAAAATTTTGTTTGACTAAAGTTTATCTCGTTCGTGGGCGTTTTAAGATGTTGTTATATAGAATCGTTGCATTCGTTTGGTTTCTGTTGTAATTAGGGTGCAAAGTAATTCGAATTTAATATTTTGTGAAAATTAAATTAACTTGTTCCCTTAACGGAATCAAATTTGATGGTTGATTGGTTTTATGTACCGGAATACCAGAATGATCTACAGTTGGATGAGGGCAACTTTATGGAGGAAGCGACAAAGTTGTTTAATGATAACATGAATCTTATGTTGAATAATTTAGGGTCTATTGGAGCTGCGACGGTATGCGATACTCTTTCATATTATGAACCTTGTCAATTCTTGTGTTTCTTATCACTTTTGCATTGCAAAAAAAAAAAAGAAAAGAAAAGAAAACTTTTCGATGGGTATAATTTGTCAATTTGTCCTAACATATTCCGTGTATGATCAGATGGATGAAGCAGAGCGATATTGGTTTGTATTCACCCTATACTCTGTTAGAAGGCTTAGTGAAAGTATGGGCACCAAAGAAATGGGTCTGAGTTTAAGTCGGATTCTACGAGCTGCGAGGCTTAAGTATTTATCTGTTCCTCTTAGTATTTAGCATGTTGATCTGTAAATGGCTGTATCTTATCAGAAATATATTCTCTGCAGCATTATTGATTTTTACAAGGAATTTCAGCAATATTTACTAAAAGTTGGTCCGACTCTAAGTAATTTGTATGGTGAGGACTGGGCGAAGAGGCTGGAGGTAATAGAAGGACGTGCATGTATCTTAACAATTTGACTATGCTGCTTTATTTAGCATCTACCTTTTTGCCTCATTTTTGTATTTTTTGGTCAGGCTAAGGAATCACAAGCCAACTTTGTGCACTTAACCGTGTTGAGCAAGTAAGTCAATATTGATCTTTTTCTCCTTCTCTGGGATTGCTTCTATTTATCCTTCTTTGCTGTTTTTGTAATTTTCGAAATAAATACAGAACGATACTCCACTCTAACTTCTCAAGCTTTAGAAGTGATTGTCTTTCATTAATATCTGATTTTTGTGGCTGGTTGTAATTAACTGTGAATGATACAACGTGGCAGTTATAAATGTCATTTTTGTGTTTGTGTACGAATATATTTACAAGTTTTTTCGTATATGCAATGCTGCATTTGTTTCACTACCTAATATAGTTTGGTCTTCCTGTGGTCTTAAGTTACACCCTCGGTGGTCTTTTCTTCTCAGTGAGTTGTGCTCTATTCTCCATTCAAAAAATCAACATCTTTTTGGTGACATCCGCAGTGTCCCATTTTAATCCTTTATGCAACTCTGTTGATTCTTGATGGCTTTTTTTTCTTCAGGAAATACCAGCGTGCTTATCAGGAGCTGTTTGTGGCTACGGATTCCAAGAACGAGAAAGATTCTGTGTACAGATCAGAAGCTTATCGTTTCGGATGGTTACTATTTCTTGCGCTACGTGAGCACAAGTTTAGCATGCGCAAGGACCTTGTAACGTGTACCCATGGTCTAGTTTCCGTACTGGTAAGTCTATTTTATAAATAAAATGTAGAAACATATATCATATTTACTGATTTTCTATATATACCCATGCATCGCAATACAGGACACGGAAATGAAACAATTATTTCTGTTGCATGCACTTATTGATGCTTAATATGAAACTTCTTACAGGCTGTACTCTTCATACACGTCCCCGCTCGATTCAGGAATCTCAGCCTTGTCGATTCCGAGCGCATAGGTAATTTCCTTCCTCAATATATACATAATCCACAGAATAATAAAGCTGTATCCATGTAGTCAATGTGTCTCTTGACGTGATTTTCACCTGTTGATGTATTTTGTTTACAGTGAAAAATGGCGAAGCGGTTGACCTACTCGCATCACTTTGCAATATGTACGAGACATCTGAGGATGCTCTGAGGGATGCTTTTGTGGAAGCAAACAATTTGATCACCGAATTACTGAGTAAAAATCCTTGTCTGGTGGCTTCTGAATGTAAATTTAATAATTTGGACAACATTGTTACAGGTCAGTCTTATCCCTCCACTGCATTTCGTATTCTTAATTTGAGCTCAATTTTACCATGGCCACCTTTTAACTGCAGATGGGTTGGTTCACTTTGACGATCTGATGGACGAATCATCTTTATCAGCTGCTATTGACCTGCTAGATAGGGATTATGAAGCTGTGACTCACAACAACCACGAATTGGACGAGAGGATCTTTATCAATGAGAAGGACACTTTGCTTGCTTCGGGGAGCTTATCTGGTGGTGCCATACATATAAATGGAAACGGGGCTAAGGTGGGTTTATATTCATGAATATCGAAAATACTCTATCATCTCCCGAAAGTTGCTATTGCTTAACAAGTGCTTATCTTTATTATGGACACAGAGGAAGCTCGATCTCATATCCTCCCCAACAAAGACAATCACAAGCCCGCTGTCTCCTCTCCGCTCTCCAGGGGGTCATTCAAATACCGTTGCAGGTGTTAATGGAAAACCCAAGATGTTAGCAACTCCAGTTACCACAGCTATGAACACTGCAAAATGGTTGAGAACGGTTATTGCTCCTCTTTCATCTACTCCCTCAGCAGAGCTTGAGAGATTTCTTGTCTCATGTGACAAGGATGTTACAGCTGATGTAATGAAGAGGGCGCAGATAATTCTCAAGACAATCTTTCCCAGTAACGGCCCTGGCCAAAACCCGTGCTTCATGGACAACGTTTGGGCCGAGCAACGACGGCTCGAAGCCACGAAGCTTTACTTACGGGTTTTGCAAGCAATGTGTAGTGCTGAGTCACAGATACTAAATGCAACCAACTTGACTTCTCTGTTGACCAACGAAAGGTTCCACCGCTGCATGCTCGCGTGCTCTGCAGAGCTCGTTCTTGCCACGCATAAAACGGTGACCATGCTGTTCCCCACTGTATTGGAGAAAACTGGAATAACTGCGTTTGATCTCAGTAAAGTGATAGAGGGTTTCGTGAGGCACGAAGAAACTCTCCCGAGGGAGCTCCGAAGGCACTTGAATTCTTTAGAAGAAAGATTACTTGATAGCATGGTGTGGGAAAAAGGGTCTTCCATGTACAATTCCTTGATCGTAGCAAGGCCTACAGTTTCTGCAGAAATTACCCGCCTTTGCTTGTTAGCTGAGCCTATGCCTGCCTTGGACGCGATTGCCATGCACATTGACAAGTCGTGCGGTGCCTCACAACCTGCTCAGTCGACGCTCAAGCATGAGCGATCTGGTAATAACTATCATTTCCTGTGAAAATTTTCGTTTTTCCTACTTAAAGTTGATTGTTTAGAAACAAACTTCTTCGCCCATTAAAATGGCTTGTTTGAAATGATTTTTCCAGGTCAAAATGGGGATATGCCGTCGCCCAAAAGAGTGTGCACTGAGTACCGAAGCGCGCTAGTTGAGCGAAATCCCTTCACTTCGCCCGTGAAGGAACGTTTTTTCGCCCTTAATGGCAATCTCAAATCTAAGCTTCCACATCCCGTCTTGCAGTCTGCGTTTGCCAGGTATTGGGATTTGAAACCTTTTTAAGACCAAAAGTTCATTCGACTTATATTTTTTTATTTATTTTATTTTTGGGTTCCTCGTTTCCTTTTGGTATTTTATGATCACATTTTCGGCTTCCGCTGCAGTCCAAATAGACCACATCCCAATGGTGGAGGAGAGACTTGTGCAGAAACGGCTATCAACGTGTTCTTCAGTAAGGTATGTATACTCATGAATGCAATAAATTTCACATCAAGAAGCAAATGATATGGATTTAAAAATCATTAAACTCATGTAGTAATTTGTGAGATGATTGACTTCTGTTGGGAAGACATCCAATCCAAGTTTGTAGTAGTTTCTATATTGCTATTCACTTTGTTGTTTTTACATCCATCAATTGCTGAAAATTGTTTAATCATGCCGCATCTTTGTGTGTGTGGATACTTTTTGCATCGACTACAATATCTTTTTTTGGGTTCAACATTTATTTCCTTCGATATTCAGATCCTAAAGTTGGCTGCTGTTAGAATCAACGGCATGGTCGAAAGGCTACAGCTCTCGCAACAGATGAGAGACTCCGTGTACGGTCTTTTCCAGAAGATTCTCGGCCAGAGAACGAATCTTTTCTTCTGCAGACACATCGATCAAATAATTCTCTGCTGCCTCTATGGAATTGCCAAGGTCTGTTTTTTTTTTGTGTGCAATGTATGATGCATTACATTTATCTTTCATAGCTCTTACATGAAATCCTAAATATTATTGCAGATCTCCCAATTGAACCTCACTTTCAAGGAAATCATCTTCAACTACCGGAAACAACCCCACTGCAAACAACAAGTCTTTCGTAACGTCTACGTCGACCGGCGGCATTCGGTAAATTACATTTCCTTTTTTATCATTTTATTTATTCGACTCCGACGTCAGAAAGGTTTATAACGCTGCAATGTTTTTGAAAGCAGAAAAGCGGGCCCGATCACGTCGACATCATCACGTTCTACAACGAGATGTTTATTCCTTCGGTGAAGCCTCTCCTCGTCGAGTTTGCCCCCGATGCTTCGGGTCAAGTTAGTTCTAGGGCCAAGAATCACATCGACGGTCAGTGCTTTCGTTAAATTTCGTTCTTACATCGAATTTCTGGAGAAAAACCAAAATGGTCCCCAATGTTTGGATCAATTTGTTGCCTGAACCGATTTTAGTCCTCAGGCTGTCGACTTTCGACCAATTTGGTCCTTCCGTCGCGTTTAACGGAATCTCGCATGTACCCCACACGTGGTCCCCACATGTTAATCGTGACAGAAGGACCAGATCGGTTCAAAATCGACAAGGACTAAATTGGTTTATGCGAAAGATTGAGGACTATATTGGTCCAGTGTAAACAATGGGGGACCATTTTGGATTATCTCCCACAAATTTATCTTCGTCAAGTGAAAATAATATTTGACACTTGTATTCTACTATATCAGGTCCAGGTCCCGCCTCACGGAAACCATCTCCATTTCCCAGTCTTCCAGATATGTCACCGAAGAAAGTATCTGCTGTGCATAATGTTTACGTTTCTCCACTGAGATCTTCTAAGGTAAATATATATAATAACATGGAGCTCTGTGACACTGTTGGGTATTATTATTATAATTGTTTTTATTATTTTTTTCTCGTAATAATGAGTAAGCATTATTGTGACGTAGATGGATGCATTGGTGTCCCATAGCTCGAAAAGCTACTACGCCTGCGTGGGAGAAAGTACTCGTGCTTATCAGAGCCCTTCGAAAGATCTTTCGGCCATAAACACTCGCTTGAACGGGTAAACTTGTCTTTTTCTTTTTTTTTTTTCATTCTCGGAGATTATCTACTCATTTATGGGGTTTTATTATTATTTATTTGTATTTTTCAGGAATCGTAAGCTAAGAGGGTCTTTGAATTTCGATGACGTGGATGTGGGATTGGTGACGGACTCGGTAGTTGCCAAGAGTCTTTGTGTCCCTAATGGAACCACCGGAGCTGTGAAGTCCGAGGTTCCCGAATCGTAATAGGAAGGATTATGATTTAATCCACCGGTAATAATAAAGTAGCATGGTTTTTTGCTTTTATTATTATTATTATTGTTATTATTAGTAGGATTTCTTTTCTACTTGCAGTTTTATTCATGTTTGGTAGGTGAAGTACTACTACTACTTTCTTTGATGATAGAATAAAGATCAATGTTTATATAATTTTCAAGCTATTTTTATCTTGATATTCAACCCGGAGGGAACCAATTATTCATATCAAGAATCAAAATTTAACTAAAGGATTGATAGCACAACACACAAAGCAACTACAACACTACATAAAAAATGCAACCAAGAAAGAGAAAAATCTTTTACGCAACATGCAAACCCCAAAACCACAATCTTTTAGGCAACATTTAATTAAATAGGAACGATTAGGGAAGAATTAATGCAACATGCCTTCGTTTCGTTAATTCAACGTGCCTTCGTTTCGTTATAGACGACGGGCTGAGGTATTATAATGAATGACAATTATACCCTCGTCTCATCTCTTATTTCCACTTATGCCCTGAAGCTAATCTCTCTCTCTCTCGGTCTCGCTCAAACCCATTGCTTTTGACTACAATTTCCAACACTCCACTCCGATCTCAAAAATCACCACCACCGCAGCCGGCAAAATGCTGCCGCCGGAGCTTAACACCCGGCTCTTCCGCCCTTATGTTCAATCTGCCTCCGGCTCCAGCTCACCGTCTTTCCCCTCCCGCCAAAGCCCTAATCTCGCCACCACATCCTCCTTCTACCGCCAATCCCCGACCACCAGTCGCCGGCATAGCTCATCCGCGTCCACAAACCCTAGGTCGAACTCGTTTCTACACAACACGAGGCTCGCAGTCGCCCTCATCCCCTCGGCTGCGTTCCTCCTCGACCTCGGCGGCGCGCCGGTCGTTGCCGTCCTCGTCGTCGGGCTCATGGTCGCGTACAGCTTAGATATCCTCAGTTTCAAATCAGGCTCGTTCTTCGCGGTTTGGTTTACGCTGATCGCAGCGCAAATCGCGTTCTTCTTCAGCTCCAATCTGTACTACACTTTTGGTTCCTTATCACTAGCTGTTTTAGCTGCTTTCACCTGTGCTTTGACCAACTTCTTGATTGGCGTCTGGGTTTCGGTTCAGTTTAAGTGGATGCAGATAGAGTACCCCACAATCGTGATTGCGCTTGAGAGGCTGTTATTTGCTTGTGGTCCCATTGTTGCGTCTGCTATTTTCACATGGGCCACGGTCTCTGCAGTTGGAATGGTCAATGCGGCTTACTACTTCATGGTTTTTAACTGTGCTTTTTACTGGCTTTATTCGATTCCTCGCATTTCATCGTTCAAGTCAAAGCACGAAATTGGGTACCATGGCGGTGAGGTTCCTAGTGATAGTTATGTGCTTGGGCAGCTCGAGAGTTGCGTGCATACTTTGTTTCTTCTGTTTATTCCATTCTTGTTTCATATTGGGTCGCATTATAGGGTAGTGTTCTCGTCTGGATCGGCTGTTTGCGACTTGTTTCTGCTGTTCTTTATCCCGTTTTTGTTTCAACTCTATGCATCTATGAGAGGTGCGTTGTGGTGGCTGACAAAGAATGAGAATCAGTTGAGGAGTATTAGATTGGTGAACGGTGCGGTCGCTTTGGTGATCGTTGTTGTGTGCTTGGAGATTAGGGTTGTTTTTCATTCTTTTGGGGGGTATATTCACGTTCCGCCACCACTGAGTTATCTTCTGGTTACTGTTACTATGCTTGGGGGAGCAGTTGCAGCTGGTACTTATGCTGTTGGTATGGTTTCGGATGCGTTTAGTTCAGTTGTCTTCACTTCCTTGGCTGTTATTGTTAGTGCTGCTGGAGCTATAGTCGTGGGGTTTCCCGTTCTGGTATGCAGTTTCCATATCAAATAAAAAATATATCCGTCTTAATTTTGTCAATTTGTAAATACCTTCCACTCTGGGCATTTCATATTTGTATGCCTATTTTCACTTGGCAGTCTCATTTCCAGCCGTCTCTTGCTTGTGTTTGTTTAGGAACTGAGTTAAAGTGTACCTTTACAAATTATCATAGAAAAACATGCGTATCCCATGTATTTTTGGATTATGCTTTACTTATGAAAAGAATGAGTAAAGTGTGCATCATTCTATAGTAAGCACAGAACGTGGTAGTGACCATTATTTTTTCTCCCTTGACTTGCAGTTCCTTCCGCTTCAGTCAATAGCTGGATATTATTTTGCTCGTTTCTTCACAAAGAAGAGCTTATCATCATATTCCGTGTCTCTTATCCTTGGGAGCTTGATGGTAATGTGGTTCGTGATGCATAACTATTGGGACTTGAATATCTGGATAGCAGGCATGTCCTTGAGATCGTTTTGCAAGCTTATAGTTGGCAGTGTAATTCTGGCAATGATAGTTCCTGGTGTAGCTGTTCTTCCTCCAAAACTTCGTTTTCTAACTGAAGCTGGCTTGATAAGCCATGCATTGTTGCTGTGCTTCATCGAAAATAGTTTTTTCAACTACTCTAATGTCTACTATTATGGGTTGGATGATGATGTGATGTATCCTAGTTACATGGTTGTCATGACTACTTTGGTTGGTTTGGCCATTTTGAGAAGACTCTCAGTGGACCAAAGAATTGGATCCAAAGCAGCTTGGATCCTTACTTGCCTCTATTGCTCAAAGTTGTCTCTGCTATTCATGACATCGAAAACCGTGTTATGGGTCTCTGCTGTTCTTCTCTTAGCAGTTTCCCCTCCGTTGCTGCTTTACAAGTGAGCATACAGCATTCTATTTAGCCTAGCTTAGACATTACACTTCATTCTGGGGAACTTAGTCTATTTTCCATTGCCATGCAGGGATAAATCGAAAACAGCATCAAAGATGAAACCTTGGCAAGGTTATATGCACGCTGGAATTGTTGCTTTATCCGTCTGGTTTTGTCGCGAAACAATCCTTGAAGCTCTGCAATGGTGGAACGGGAGGGCTCCATCTGATGGCTTACTTTTGGGCCATTGCATACTGTTGATGGGCCTTGCTTCGGTGCCAATTGTTGCTCTTCACTTTCCCCACGTCATGGTATGTATAATTCCTCAAGCCTATTTGGTGGCATATTGATGTCTGACTTCAATAATCTACTATGATTTCTTTACATGGATCTTCCATTCTTAGTTAGTGGACCAATTCACTGTCCTGTAATTTGTTTATTTGGAATCTATGATGTTTATTGTGCTTGTTGGTGCAAGGTTGACATAATTTCTCCTGTAAAGTAGTTAGCTCTATTTTCTTTTACATTTCATAATGCTTTTCCGATAACCCATGGCACACATTACTATAAATTTTCGCCAAAATACCATTGAAGATGTTATTGCTTTTGGTTTGCAGGCTGCTAAAAGATACTTGGTGTTGGTTATAGCATGTGGCCTCCTCTTCATCCTTATGCAGCCACCGATTCCAATATCCCCCGTTTATCGCTCCGATACGTTCAGATACACCCACCAATCCCCTGATGACATCTCCATATATGGCTTCATGGCCTCGAAGCCCACATGGCCATCGTGGCTCCTCATTGCAGCCTTCCTCCTCACTCTTGCTGCTGTCACCTCCATCATTCCCGTAAAATACATCGTCGAACTGAGGACCACTTACGCTGTTGCCTTGGGAATCGCCCTCGGAGGTTACATCTCTGCTGAATACTTCCTCGAATCAGTAATACTACACGCCCTCATCATCACCACGATGATCTCCACTTCGGTGTTCGTGGTCTTCACTCACTTACCCTCTGCCTCAAGCACGAAGCTGCTCCCTTGGGTCTTCGCACTCATCGTGGCTCTCTTTCCCGTTACGTATCTACTCGAGGGCCAAGTGAGAATCAACAATAGCTACCTCAAGGAGAGCGGCATCGAAGAGAACCCAAAAGAGGAAAATAAGATCGCAACACTACTCGCCATCGAGGGTGCAAGAACTTCCCTCCTTGGCTTATACGCAGCAATCTTCATGCTCGTAGCACTCGAGATAAAGTTTGAGCTGGTATCTCTGATGCATGGGAAATTCTCAGAAACGGGCGGGGCCGGTCACGCTCAAACGGGTCAGGGAAATTCGGCCACGATCCCTCAGAGGCTGAGGTTCATGAAGCAACGGAGGGCCTCAACGATGCCCACGTTCACCATAAAGAAGATGGCTGCCGAAGGAGCTTGGATGCCCGCGGTTGGCAACGTAGCTACCATATTATCCTTTGCCATATGTCTAATCCTGAACGTTCATCTCACGGGCGGGTCGAACCGGGCCATATTTTTCTTGGCACCGATTCTCTTGCTGCTCAACCAAGATTCGGATTTTTTCGCGGGCTTCGGTGACAAGCAGAGGTATTTCCCCGTAGTTGTGGCTGTTTCCGGGTACTTTATTTCCACTGCTTTTTACAGCATATGGGAAGATGTTTGGCACGGGAACGGTGGGTGGGGGATCGATATCGGTGGGCCCGATTGGGTATTTGCTGTGAAAAACTTGGCTCTTCTTGTGCTGACGTTTCCGAGCCATATCCTCTTCAACCGTTTCGTGTGGAGCCTCACGAGAAAGGTCGATTCGAAACCGTTGCTGACTGTGCCTCTGAATCTGCCGCCAGTGATAATGGGGGATGTGTTGAAGATCAGGATTTTGGGGCTTCTTGGTGTTATATATTCACTGGCTCAGTATATAATATCGAGACAACAATACGTCTCTGGGCTCAAGTATATTTAGTAGAAGAGAAGTAAGTGCTCTCTGTGTACTATTTTATGATGATTTCCAGGTGGAATTTTTCATTTCGAGATTGTCTTTCTTGGTCTGTTGATTGTTAATTTCCTGGCTATTGACAGATAGGAAAAGGAAAAGAGACATTGGTATTATTCCATGAAGTTTAATGCCGAAATGAAATTTGACATTGGTATCATACTATTATGTTTGCAATGCTAAATGTCGTTTCGATGTGAAATAATTAGTGTGTTGGGCAAGTTCGAGCCTTTTAAGGAAAGTTCATTACAGACCATTAATAAACAATAACAATAATAATCATAGAATTTTTCTTGATAAATAGTCATGCAAAGTCTATTGGATGTTTGGACTAAAAAAAATTATAGACCCCGTTATGAATGAGACTAACATTCCATAGTCACGTGAAAAATAATGTCAGTTATAAACAAAACTGGATCACGTGCGTATTGCATCACCAACTCACGTGATATTTTATTTTATTTTTTTTTCAAAAAAAAAAAAGAAAAGCAAAATCACACTCGTTGTTATCATCACTCTCATAAGGAAACTCCAAAATCTCCAGCTCATTCCCCACTCGGCTGATATCTTTATTAGCCTAATCTCTTTGTTAAGATCTGATCCGAATCGGCTTAGGTCGGCTGTTCGTATTACTACACTCTACTTAAATAGCCATAGTGCGAAAACTTTTTCATTACATATTCTTCAACACCAAAATGTCCTGAAATTTGATTTGGTGCCCATTTCCGCTCCTATCGTCATCGGGTACTCGTTTTCCGTCGATCTTTTCTGCAGTTTGAAACAAATTCTCCCCTTAAACGTTAATCTTGCTTCTCATTCATGTGAAGAACCCGTAAAGCATGATTATTATTGTTATTCTTTATTACGAAGTCTTTTGTAAATCGATTTTGATCCTCTCTTTCCCGGCCATTAATCGCTTTCCGTATTTCTTTTTTTCTCAACTCTTTTGGGTCTTCCAGATTAAAGCAAAAGCAGCCCAAATAGCTGCAAAGTTTCGATTTTTATTTGGAATAAAACATATTTTGGTACCATTGTTTGATGTTTCAATTGGACCAAATTTAATCTCCATGTTTCTAAAATGACTTGACGGAAATCGTCAATTTCAACAGAAACTCGACACGTGCCATCATCACAACGTGCCACGGGTCTCACAGTTAATGATTTTCCGTCTAAATTGACGGTTTTAAATTGATTTATTTCCAAAATATGTGGACTAAATTGGTACAATTGAAACATCGGAGACTAAATTGATTCATAAGTCAAACATTGGGGACCAAAATAGTTATTATCCCATTTTTATTCTTTTCTCTTCAGATAATTGTGTCATCGAAATCCCAGGACTTTCTCGAGCTCATCAATGGAAAACGTGGAGTCGTCAACCAACAAATTCATGAACGTTGGGCTCTTGCTCGTGGCCACTCTCGTGGCTGCAAAGCTCATATCTTCTTTAATAATGCCCAAATCTAAGAAGAGATTGCCTCCCACAGTCAGTGCATGGCCCGTGTTTGGTGGTCTTTTGAGGTTCTTGAGAGGGCCAATTGTGATGCTGAGAGAGGAGTACCCTAAGCTTGGGAGTGTTTTCACCCTCAAACTCCTCAACAAGAACATAACTTTCTTGATTGGCCCCGAAGTTTCCGCCCATTTCTTCAAGGCCCCCGAGTCCGATCTCAGCCAGCAAGAAGTTTACCAGTTCAATGTGCCTACATTTGGGCCCGGTGTTGTGTTTGATGTGGATTACGGTGTCAGGCAGGAGCAGTTTAGGTTCTTCACCGAGGCTCTTAGGGTCACTAAGCTCAAGGGTTATGTTGACATGATGGTGATGGAAGCTGAGGTACAATATTGTCTCCTTATGCTTGCGTTTGTTTTAGGATTTCTTAGTCCTGTATATTTGGGAGAGTTGCATTTTATGGATAATTAAATTAGGGTGGAGGGGCGAATTTTAGGTTTAAGTTTCTAAATTGAAGCTATTTGTGGACAGTTAATGATGGAAACCTAATTTCAGTTTGGAATTAACACACGAGGGTCGTACTTAACAACTGATTTAGGGAAAAATTATACATTGCGTCGGACATGCCGATCACCGATTTTTTCCCGATACCACGCAGGATTTTCCTCCAAATTAATCTCCACGTGCACTCGTGTTAATTTCGGGTTGGAATTAGGTTTTCAGCGTTAATTGTCCTCGAATTCTTCCAATTCATCAGAGATGCTGATTTAGATTGAATTTTTTCCAGCGCCACGTAGGATTTTTGTCCTCGAATTAGCTTGTCGCGTGGGGCTGTAATCAGCATTAATTGTCCTCAAATTGCTTCAATTTCCAAATTTCGTTGTCCTAAAATTGCCACCCCGTTATTTTCAAAACGTCACTTCCCCAAATATACAGTACTAAAAAAAAAAAAAGCAAATCACGCCTTTATTTTGCTTACTCCATATTTTTTTTCTTGTGGTGTCAAAATATGAAAAAAAAAAAAAAAATGATTGTTGACAGGACTACTTCTCGAAATGGGGAGACGTCGGCGAGGTCGACCTGAAGCACGAGCTCGAGCACCTAATCATCCTCACGGCGAGCCGATGCCTGTTGGGCGAAGAGGTCCGCAACAAGCTCTTCGCCGACGTCTCCGCCCTCTTCCACGACCTCGACAACGGGATGCTCCCCGTCAGCGTCGTGTTCCCCTACCTCCCCATCCCCGCCCACCGCCGCCGCGATCGGGCCCGCAAGAAACTATCTGACATCTTCTCCGACATCATATCTTCTCGTAGAGAAACATCAACAACCCCTCACCACCGCAAGAGCCACGACCTTCTCCAGTGCTTCATGGACTCAAAGTACAAGGACGGCCGGCCCACGACCGAGTCGGAGGTCACGGGCCTCCTCATCGCCGCCCTCTTCGCGGGCCAGCACACGAGCTCCATCACCTCCACATGGACCGGGGCCCACCTACTCTGCAGCCCCGATCGACACATGTCCTCCGTTTTGGACGAACAGAGGACGGCCATGAAGAAGCACGGTGATAAAATCGACTACGAGGTTCTTTCGGAGATGGGAGTCCTTTACCGGTGTATAAAGGAGGCGTTGAGGCTCCACCCCCCATTGATCATGCTCCTCCGAAGCTCCCACAGCGATTTTAGGGTTTCTACTAGGGAAGGGATCGAATACGACGTTCCCGAGGGGCACGTAGTTGCGACTTCGCCTGCTTTTGCGAACAGGCTCCCCCATGTTTACAGGGATCCCGATGCTTATGACCCCGAGAGGTTTGCTCCGGGGAGGGAAGAGGATAAGGCTGCGGGGGCATTTTCGTACATATCCTTCGGCGGGGGGAGGCACGGTTGCCTCGGGGAGACGTTTGCTTACCTGCAGATCAAGGCGATTTGGAGCCACCTGCTTAGGAATTTCGAGATGGAGCTCGTTTCTCCGTTTCCCGAGATCGATTGGAACGCGATGGTCGTGGGGGTGAAGGGGAGCGTTGCGGTGAGGTGCAAGCGTAGGAAGCTTCTTCCCGCCGTCGAGTAATCGGGCAACATATTGCTTTATATATCTGTATTTCCGACGTTCTTGTTTCTGTTTCTGATTGTAATTTGTGGGCTTTCTTGTTTCTGTTTTCATGGAATCTTTGACAACCTTTAGGCTGTGTTTGGTTTAAGGAAATTAGTTTTTCAATAAGTTTTTCGTTCGTTTTCCTCACCATTTGGTGAAGAAATTAATTTTGCTTAGTTTTAAGTGTAAACTTAAGTTAGATTTTCTTTTCATTTCTTTTTCTTATCTATTTCTTCAGCCAAATATAAAAACTAATTTTCCTTTTTCATTTCATTTTTCTTTCCCTACTAATTTCCACAAACCAAACACACCCTTAGTTTTCCTTTAATTTTCCTGCTAATGCGTTTCCTTTGAACTTAGTTCTTCTATTCAGCGGTATGTAATATATGCTTAAGGAATTATTATAGAGTTTGTAGGAATTATTATTAGTTATTATTAAGGTGGCCACTCCAATATATTAAAGGAATATATAAGAAACCCCAATATGTTTTGTCAGAATAATGGCCCTAATTTCTTAATATTGTTGTTCCCAAAATATTAGGAAAGATTTGTGGATAAAAAGCCACATGCCCAATCCAATAGATCGCGCATGCACGTGTACTAGCTTGACATTTCTTCCTCACATTCATTCATGGCATCATGCGATACAGTCTTCCTTTTTTTTATTATTATTATTGTATAAGATAGCTTTGATTCGACGGATGAAAATGCCTTATAGCCGCAAAATTTGAAAATAGGGAAATGCTTTTACATATATATATATATATATATATATATATATATATTTGTGCTCAAAACCTCGGCGCATGCGGTAGCAAGCAGTGTGATATTCTTCACGCCTGCTGCGTTAATGCTATATCTGAATTTTGACTGCTTGCGATTATGGTCCTCATCTTCATACAGGAAAATCATATGTTATATAAAAAAAAAAAAAAAAGAGCAAAAGTAAAAGAAAAAATAGAGACATGGTGGTCCTCGCCTTACTAAGCTACTGCTAAAGAAAGATCTCATTGTTAAGTTTGTGATTATTGAATTGTAATTATATTCTGATAAAGACATCATCATGAGATTCTATGGACCGAACACCGCTTATAACCGAGACAAAGATAGTTGGAGAAATTAAACTCTCAGTAAGAAACTCGGGCATTCATCATGTAACACTTGCGGATAAGTGTATATATATATATATATATATATTATATTATATATATATATATATTTATATATTTCACCTTGCTTGCCCATATATACGCTTACTGTTTTTTGTGAATGTGTGCAAATCTATATGTCTGTGTTTCGTTTTAAGATTTTGGGTTCTTAATTGTTGCTTCTGATAATGTGTATTATTCGAAGAAACAAAACATAAGGCATTCGAGCATTCAATTAGGGTTTTCGAATACGTGCGATAAAGCACCAACACGTTGAACTATTATTATTCATTCAATGCAATTGCCATTATTGAAAACCAGGAAAAGAAACTCAAATAAAAAATTGATTCCACAGCTTCAAATAATAATTGATTAGCTAAAAAATTTATGAAATACAAGCAGCTAGAGCACCACGCATCACTCAAATATTTTTATTACTAGGGTGATCATCATCATCCAAGTAATAATACCTTCCATAATCATCCATATAATCAGAACCAGCAAAAAACCCTCCATATTTAGGACCGTAGCTCATCGAAGAATCTTGTTCTTGTCCCGGTAAAACTAAGCTCGCGTCCATGGCGGCTGAGGTCGAATGACTCATCACGGGCTGTTGAGGGCTCGAATAACCATAATCATACGATGATAATCCTCCTCCTCCTCCTCCTCCTAAATTCCGCTGATCATTACTATTATTACATAAAGATGAATTCAGATAATAATTGGACAAGTCAGCATCATTGCTCCGCAATAGATCGGCATACTGTTGAAGCCCAGGAAAAGTATTATTCAGAGGATCATCATTAGAAGGAGCAGAAGATAATGAGGCGTTATTATTACAATCTCTTGAAACTTGCTGCTGTTGATGGCTAATATTAGTAGCACTTGTTATTAATGGCCCCGTTGTAATAGAACCTAATTGTGCGAAGCCTCGAACGCGTTCGGGGAAATTGAGCTTGGCTTTGGAGCCCTTGAACCTCAGGGCGGCTTCGTCGTAGGCTAAGGCCGCGGCCTCGGCGGTCTCGAACGTCCCGAGCCAGACCCGAGCTGCTTTCTTCGGGTCGCGGATCTCTGCAGCCCATTTGCCCCATGGCCGTTGCCTCACGCCTCTGTAGTGCTTCTTCACATCCCCTAATAATCATTAGATCAGTGATTTACTATATATAATAACTTAAAACCAAGAAAAATATAAATGATTATTTGTAGTTATGGACCACTTATTTTATATGCTATGTGATGCATAATATAATGATTACGAAATCCGAAGCATATGTTATTAAGATGTCGGTGAGCGAGGGTTTTGTCATCATCTCACCAAATTAATAGTTAGCTGCCACCTACACACACACACACACACAAATATTTATATTAAATACCTAATGAAGAAGACGCGTAGTATCAAAGACGTTGAGAGATGGAGCCACGTAGGTGTGCTTGTGTGTGATTCTAAGTGTACCAAGTGTGAAACTACTTCCTCCCAAAGAGAGATCTAGATCTATCTATCTAGAGAGAGAGAGAGAGAGAGAGATTTTGCTTTACGGAAAGTTGTTATTATTACACGTAACATAAAATGAAAACTTGGCTTGGAGTAATAAGCAAAAAAGCAAAAAACTTGACAATAACAGGAAGACCCCTTTTGCTGTTATAAGCACTCTTGTAAAAAAAAAAAATTGAAATCAAGCGTTAGTTGAAGGAGAAAAAAAGATAAAGAAAGGGTGTGTCCTATTCGTTGTATACCTTGAGATTCTTGTTCTCCGGGGGTCGTGTGCTTATCTTCTACACAACCCGGTGAATCGATTTCACACTGTGTTGTTGTTCCTTTTTCCTCAGCCGATGATTCCACACGAAGTGGTCTCTTTCCATGCCTTCGATCCACGTTGAGAGACCCTTTTGAAAAAAAAATTATATGAATAATTAATTAAGCTTAATTTAAAACCTTGCGAAGCCCACAAAGCCCTTCTTTCAATTACTTTGCTGAGCCCTTTATTGCATATCAATGTCTCGTGTAGTAGTAGCAGTGTGGTCGGGATGAAGTAGACGAGGTTGAAAAGAAGAGAGTTTTAGATGCTGACAAGGGAAAGTGTCTCTTTCTTTCGGTGAAGGCAGCAGAATTATATAGAGATATTATATACATAGGGTTGAGGAAAAAAGGCAGGGTTTTTTCGCCATTTGACCTTATTTATCACTTTCCTTTTCAAATGATTTAAATTACTGAAAACCAATATATAAAAGAAAAGAATTAAAAAAGAGAAAGTCGGGAAAGTAATAAATACTAGAAAAATCTTGTTGATATTATATATATATATATATATATGTTGAAGAAGGGATAACTTGGGTAATAAAGAGATATATGAAAGTGGTAATATGATGCAAGAAGAAGACAAGGAATACATACGTAGAATAGATGGCAAGAGATAAGATTAGTTTGGATATACATTAATAAGAACCGATCTGATCTTAGGATATCACGAAAACAAAAAGATGTATAATATATAGTCAGTCGTCTATATCTATGTTACTGAGATATATCCTGATTGTTCTATATATCTATATATATATATATATGTGTATGTCACCCTCTTGATTGACCATTTTGTCCTGATTTCAACATGCATGCTGCCTTACAGGTGGCCATTTTGCTGGTTCACATCATGAAAGCATGTAATATACAACAATTTCAATAAATTTTTTTATTTATGTTTAACCACAGAATCAATTTCTCTTACCCTTAATAAGATATCTTTAACATATTGTCAAGATATGTTGAGATTCCGATCTCATTTATCCCAAGCCCATAGACATACATATATACAAATTCATCTGGGTTTTCAATTTAAAATTAATTGACAATAGAAAAAGTAATCAAGCTTATATGTAGATTCTATTTATTTGATCTACCCGATATGAGATTGGATTTGGTATCTCAACAATCATCTCCTCAAACTCAAGACCACCAACATGATGTTCCCTTCAACAAGTACCGTCATTTCTAATGCATTCTGACCGCCAACAGTGTCTTACCACACAAGTCACCAACCGTTGCGAGGAACTGGGACACATCGTATTTGGGCTAGAACCTTGCACTGATTCTTGATTCTAATCTATGCTCACCTTATCATTTAGGGATATACGATCTCCTCTAGGCCAAAACTCATGAACCGTACATATATAAGCCCACGTGGGTCATAATTATTTCATCTACTCGATGTGACTGTGAGTTTGACACCCCAACAGCTCTCTTTAGAACACAAGAAAGACGGGGGCCTTCTTTCAACGATAATAATCTTGTACTGCAATTTCCATCCAACACAAGACGCCTTCTGACCCCATCAATGTCATAAAGACTTTCGGCACAAGGGACCAATCGTTTGGAAGAACCGTAAACACAATTCACATCTATTTAGGCTGCGTTTGATGTTCGATCAACGTTCACTGCACCAATTGTAGAAATATATGATCTCCTTTAGCCGAAACACTACAGATAAGTCCATGTAGAGTTAGCATTCTAAAATCAATATTACAATAGATGAACTAACTCACAAATAAACTTATATACACCCAAACACATCAAGCTTAGTCTTTTTGTCTCTCATCTCTCTTGAATTATTACATTTAGAAACTCTCTTAATTTGCATGTGATTCTGTCATGCTCGGCAGAAAATCCTACCCCACCATTAATTAGAGGAACAAGTCGCCTTCACAGTCACCTCTCATGGTCAACTACAATCTAGAGAAAAAAAAAACATGACATTCACTAATCATTAGCAAAGACCAGACAAAGAATTAGGAAACAAAGTAGGGTCTTAACAGATTGTAATAGCATCTCTAATGTATAATAATATATTCACGTGACAAGACAATACAAAAAAAATAAACCTTCTTGCTTGAGGATGGGGTTCTCTTGCACATGCGCACGACATCTTCACCATTATCTCAAGGGACCATGAATAATGATGCACAAGCAAAGACGACCAAATACAAGGAATCTGCAGGAAAGTGGTAATCAGTCATCTCACGAGACACTTTTCTCTCTTTACGCCTCTTTAATATCATCAGCTGGTGGGGTAATGGGCTTATATTGTTCGGCCCATTTACGGGCACATTCTTTGTTCGGCCCATTTATGGGCACAATAGGTAAAGTTTCGCTCTGGCAGTAGAAAGATCTGCTCTGGAATTATTACTAATTAGATTCTCTGTGTTTGTGGACCCACGGAGTTGACAGCCAAATTTTAGCATAAATCAAGATTCTAATTTCTAACACCCTCCATCAAGCCTTCGTATCCGTTCCTGTTCGGGTGCTGTCTGGGTTAGTACGCTGTTTCCTTTCCTCGGTGTTTCCTTCTTTTTTTTTTTGTCTTTTTGCTACATTAATCACTTGAATACCCATTTGCCTATAGATGATGAGTGTTTTTTTCGTCTGTCGATTTTCAGATTCAGTATTGGGATTTTCTCGTAGGAGTGAAATTGATGAGATCTTGGGTTTTCACCAGATTATTTTATTTTTTTCGTTACTGCTTTGCCCTTTCGTAAACCAGCTAATAATTGCGTGTAACGAGAAACAATTTGTCGGGATAAAAAATTAAATCAAGATGCATTTGATCTGTAATCCCTTAGCTTTCTATCAAGACATGATTTTTATTCTTCTTTGAATTAGTGCTTACCTGCTTTGCTTGGTTTTACTCTCCACGTTTTTTTTTTTCCTTTTGAATTGTCCGTTGAAGTTGCATATGAGTGAAAAATTATTTGAGAGCTCTAATGTTTCCTTACACATGATTTATTTAGGTATTAGGTTCCATCACTAAATTCGCTACTGTAGTGAAGAAGATGCAGAATCAAGAGGGGAAACTGATTGATTCTGAGACGAACACCGTAAAACCAGCACAAATTCCCGAAATCGAAGACTGGGCAAGCTTCAAGGACGATGAAATCATGCAGCAGCAATCTGCAATTCAGGCCGAAGAAGCCGGGAAAATCCCATATGTCGGCGAAAAGGTAAAAAAAAAAAAAAGAACAATCGTTGAAATGAATACCGATTTCCATGGCTTGTTGATTGATATCTTTTGGGAAAATGATAAATTGTATCACACAACATGTTTCATGAAGAGCCCCGGAAACAACTATTTCTGCTCATTTTTGGATAATATGTTGTAATTTTCCATCTTTTTTTTTACCGTAGGAACCTCTTTCTTCATTAGCAGCTGAATACGAATCTGGAAATCCAATCTTGCTTGAGAAAATCAAGGTAATGTGTGTTAGAAGCTTTTGCTTACCCTTTTCGTTTCTTTTAATTTTAGAGGCTTTTAAGTTCTTTAAGCTCCACAGGTTCTCAGTGAACAATACGCTGCCATCAGGCGAACACGCGGAGATGGAAACTGCTTCTTCCGTGGCTTCATGTTTGCCTTCCTTGTATGTATTTCATCTTCAGATATTTTCTTGCAAATATGTTTTTTTTTTCGTGCCTTGGATTTCTTTCTTTCATCTCCAACAATATATATAGGAGCATATTCTCGAGTCACAAGATAGGGCATTAGTCGATCGTGTTAAGGCCAACATAGAGAAATGCAGGAGCAATCTTCTCATCTTGGGATATTCAGAATTCACTTTCGAAGATTTTTTCTCGGTACCATATTTTCCCATTTCATGTATCTGCTGAAATTTGTTTGAGTGTGAGATTCTATCTTCTGTCACGTACCACGTAAAAAAATAGTGAAATATTTTGCCCTTCATCATGTATATCTGACGTGTAAGGTTTTAATCAATCATTTATTCAAATATGATGCGTAAATAAAAGGCTTACACCGTCATTTTTTTCAGCTATTCCTTGAGCAACTAGACAGCGTTCTCTCCGGGAGTGAAGCTTCCATTAGGTTCTCTTCTCTACCCATTTGTGAATTTACTTGATTGCCCTTATCGCTCGTACAACCTTTTTTCGAACTGATGTTTGTGTTCACATTACAACCACAGCCATGATGAACTTGTTCAGAGAAGTAGAGACCAGTCGGTTTCCGACTACGGTGAGTAATGTCCTAATAAATTGCTCGAATAACAATAAACAAACCCAAAATATCTGAACAATTTTTTTTCTCGGATAGCTGTAATGTTCTTCAGGTTTATTACCTCCGGGGAAATAAGGAAGCGGTCGGAGTTCTACGAGCCATTTATTCAAGGCTTGAGCAATTCGTCAGTGGAGCAGGTTGGTTTCTTAATACTCTTATTAACTATTTCCTTACAAATCTGCTTTGGAAACCGGTTGAAATCATCTGTCCCATTCTGAATGTCCCGTTTTGTAGAATTTATATTAAAAAAAATAATTCTTATGAATATCGAAAAATATAAGATATGAATATCAATTTGATCATCACGAAACAAATAATTAATTAGATATGTTTATTTGTTTTTATCGTATCTTCTATGAATTGGTGGAATATGGAATTAAAAAGAAGGGGAAATTTATAAAATTAGGTCACTAAGTATCCAAGTTTTCGTTTTTGGGTCACTATGTTTGATAATTGCAAAAGTAGGTCACTAACTTTGTATGTCAAAACAATTTTGGGTCATATTTTCAATTTTAGGTCACTAAGTTTATATTTTTCGATTTTGGGTCACTAAATATATACATCTTTTCAATTTCGGGTCACTCATTTGGTAACTAACTTTATAAACATAGTGACCCAAAAATGAAACATGTATAATTAGTGACCCAAAATCGAAAAAATATATTTAGTGACATAAAATTGAAAAGATGACCCAAAATTGTTTTGACATACACAGTTAGTGACCTACTTTTGCAATTATCAAACATAGTGACCCAAAAACGAAAACTTGGATACCTAGTGACCTAATTTTATAATTTTGCCTAAAAAGAATTAAAAAAATAGAAATATAACTTACGAGCCACACGATTTAAAATGTAACGGTCGTGATGGAATGGGACATGCAGAATGGGACAGATGATTCCAACCGTTAAAAAAACTGCAGCAGTGCAGTTAGTGCACAGAGTCATAAAAGTAAGTGTTGGATGATAAAGACATTTGACCCTTTTTTTTTTTTTTTTTTTTAAGTTCTGCAAGTCGTCGGTGGAGCCCATGGGCGAAGAGAGCGATCACGTCCACATTACGGCTCTATCGGACGCGTTGGGGTTGCCCATACGCGTTGTGTATCTCGACCGAAGCCACGACGATAAGGGCAGTGGGGTCCACGTGAACCATCACGATTTTGCTCCAACAACACGTGGCTGTGATTCTTCGAATGCTGAGGTCGGTGATGTTGCTCGGGTTAATAAACCTTTTATTACATTGTTGTACCGGCCGGGTCATTACGACATGCTCTACCCGAAATGATCCCGTTTTCTCCTGTACGGAGAAACCGGTGATTTTGGGTGAAATCTTTATGAATAATGGCCTCTTTTAAGACTACTCGGAACTATTAGTTTTTGCATGTTATTCACCTTCTTCGTTTATAAAACAATTTTTTTTTTAAATGGGATATTTCAACAATAAGCTGTAAATTCGTTAATTTTAATCCTAACGACAATTAGGGATAATAATTACACCCTATACCACAAGGGTGACTTCTTTAAACTCTCGATTAGTTGCAATTTTATTACATGAGTATATAAATGTCTCGCCCACGGATTCTCAAAACCAGGGCGGACAAAACAACGCCCGCCGACTATTGGAAAAAAAAATTAATTTTTATGATAAGCAATGTAAGGGACAAATGATATATTAACTTATTTAAAGGGACAAATCATACTCAATAGGACAAACATATGATTAAACGCTCTCCAAATATATTATTACCCAAGCGTGTGTGTGTGTGTGTGTGCCTGTGAGGGAAAAGTATCATGATTCAGTGAATGGTATATATGATTTAGGCCTTTTATTTAGTTTATTGTGATAGATGACATGTCATGAAATTCGAGAAAAAACACAACGAACCCCGATTTGTTATAGATTAAAATACTTTTACTTGCGAAATGCATACGCTCATAAAATAAATACTGTCGGCATTATATAGCTTCATGGTCGTATATGTCACTTTCCTTTTCCGACCTAAGCTAATCATCAAATGGAACTTATTTATTAGATATGTAACATAAATACTAGCTATAGTGTTAATAAATATGGTCACTAAGTTTATTTGACAAGAAAAGTATATGAAAATAAAAACCATACCCACCCAATAAATGGATCCGATTGACCCGTTTTATGATATTCGAATTCTCTCTTGCTCTATCATTAAAACTCATCATTTTATGCACACTCGCAGACGTTCAATATATATAAATATTTTAAGAGTTATTTTTAATTTAAAATGTCTAATATATGAAATTATAAATCAATTTGAAGCGAAAGAGCAATTGATTTGTGAGAATAAAATTGTAATTATACTAACATACCAAATTAATTTAAGGGGAATTATAATGTGTTCAACGTTTATATAATACTACAGATGTCATGAATCCAACTAAGGAAATACTGAAGAACAATGATATCTAAATATATATCTATATTGTATCATGTATACTCATATATTTATTGCTCCACGCCGGGTCAGACATGCAACTTTGACCATCAGTACCTAAATGAGTGACTAGCTACATATATACTTTTCATTTCAAATATATATTCACACACACACACGCACATAGATAGATAGATATATATAATATTCACACGAAAAAGCTGTAAATTGAAGCGATTAAAGAAAACTTCAACAACCGCATCGATCAATGATAACGGAAATGATTGAGAGGAAGATCCTTTCTGCTGCTATTATCATTTTGCTTTGCTGTGTATGAATGGAGCTTTTGCAATTTGATTTATTTATATATATATTTTTTCATCCTTAAATAAAACACGGCAGGTTCGAAGAATCAATTGCAATTTGTGATTTGATAATTCTGGAAAGATCTTAGCTCAAATTTAAAAAATATAAAACCTGGGATTTCCATGGCCCCATCCCTTTCGAAGATCCTTTGCATGGGCAAGGCATTAATTGCGATCATAAATTAATTAGAATATGGAAATATACTGTTCATATTTTCATATATATATTTATATCGGAGTACTATCTATTTTTATTATTGATTTTTAAAATAAAGAGCAATAAGATTATGGTTGACGGACATTGTTTGCCGGAAGATTCGATGAACGCTATGTCAGAAAATCAATGTGAAAAAGGGATTTTCCATCATTAAGATACGGATTTGTATATTAATTGGCTTGATTAAAGCCTGAGTGTGACGGGGGAAATTAAATAAATGAGCAATTGGGCATGCACCCAACATTTTGTATACAAATTATCATATTTACCGACATTATTAATTTCTAGAAAACATCTATGAGTAAATCGTTAATGTCATTACAGTGGAAATCCGACAAAAACCCAGATTTAAATGGGTAGAAGTTGGAATTTAATGTAATGATTGACCAACCCAAAAACACGTTAACGATTTCTCTCCTCTCAAGAAATAAAAAATATTTTTACAACGAATTAGTTGTAAAAAAAATCGTGTTGTGGACTTTGGTACATTGGATATGAATTAAATTAGTTGTTAATACCTGTAAGTTTAGGTTTCTATTTTAACCGTCTTTGACTTTTAAACCAAGAGACATCTTTGATTTGACTCCAATCATTTGTGTAATATACAAATCGAAAATAGTGTATTTACTGGGCAGTGATACAATTAACTAACGAATAGGCTGTGAATTTCGAGGCGCATATTATAAATATCTAATTCCTTCCATTTTAATCAAAATATAATTAATTAAACAACTTGTATGCAAGCGATACATCATTCATGATGATATGAGAAAGTCTCTCACACACACATTTATATATTATATATATATATTAAATCTTTTCAATAGTTTGTAATAACCATTTACCAATATAGTTATCATATCTCTTCTGTTGCAAACCAAACATTAGATCACTGAGAAAATAGATTTTTACACGAGCAATCTTTAAGAAAATGACATTTTTATTTTATTTCCATAAAAAATCAAAACTTGGTGATACGAAATCGCGCAAGTTGACGACTATATGTTAAAACAATTTTATTCAGTCAATTTACATCATTTTCTCACTTCTTTTGTTGCTTAGAAAGAAGATCCAATTTTAATAGAAGATTATATATATAAAGATTAGTCATTAGTGGTAAGGCGATTGACCGTCCAAGGCCCGGCGTTTAACCACCTCGCCCACCACTTTAACGGCTCACTCGGGCGAATAAATAATGAAAGTAAATAAAAAATAATTAAAAATATTAGGAAAAAAGGTCAAAAAAAGCTATTTTTCTCTCTATATAACTTCATCACCACCCTTCCTTTTCCTTTCCTCTTTCACTTTCCGCTCTGCTCCTTTTTCTTCCCCAAACGCCATATTTTATTACATTGCAGCTGAGCTTTCTTACAGCAGCTTCTCTTGTCGCCCATAAATACCTCTCCACGGACAACATTTTCACTTCCTCCCAATTCAATTCTTGAAAAAAAATAAAAAAATATCATTAATTAAATAAAAGTTCGTATAATCCATCGTCTTCATGGAGAAGAGTTACTACATGAACAACGCCGGCGCCGCTCAACATCTGAAATTCAACGCCGCAATGCCGATTCCATGGAACGGAGCAAACCTCGTAAACACAGAACTAAATTCAAACTCGTACATGAATCATTATTACACGCATTTAGAGTCGACTTTAAGCTCCGTCGCGCCCTCAACAGCAGCACCCAGCGATTCGCCTCCGTCCGGCGACGCCTTCTCCCTCCGGGAACTGATCGCGAACCACCTCGGCGGCGGCGGCTCGGTGAGCTCATCGCCTAAGCCGCACTTGCCGCCGGTTCCTTCGGTCGCGTGCGATCCGGGATTCGCAGAGAGGGCGGCGAAGTTTTCCTGCTTCGGAAGCAGGAGCTTCAACGGCAGTACCGCGCTCGACGGCGGCGCCGAATTCCCGAACAGATCCGATCATTTTCCGCCGGGAAATGCGAAGCTGTCGAGGGTCTCGAGCAGCCCCGCCCTCCGACGAGGCGGATCTCCGATCGAGATCAAGAGCACGAGCCACTTGCATGTGGCCGGCGACGGACGAATCGCGACGCCGGGCTCCGACAAGAAATCGAGCTCTAACGAAGATTCCTCCGTTTCCACAGGGACGAAGAAGAGAAAAGCCGTCTCCAGAGTAAACCCTAATTCTAAGGTACTGATTGATTTGTTGTCTTAAAAAAAAAGGGGCTGTAATAATAAACTCCGTTTTTTGCTCTCTTTTCAGTCCAACGAAGGCGACGACGACGGAGGCTCAAAGCGAACGAAGCCCGCAGAAATTGTCAACGATGCAAAAACAGGGCCGACCAATGATGAGAAGGCGAATCAAAAGCCGCCGGAGCCGCCTAAGGACTACATCCACGTCAGGGCGAGGAGGGGTCAGGCCACAGACAGCCACAGCCTTGCAGAGAGGGTAAAATGACCACTTTACCCTCGTCTCTTTCTTTTAACTGTAGCTTTACTACAAACACAGTACGCGTTTAATGTGTTTCTTTCTTTTTCTATTTTTGTGTCTTAAATCAGGTCCGGCGAGAGAAGATCGGCGAGAGGATGAAGCTGCTTCAAGATCTCGTACCGGGCTGCAATAAGGTCACCGGAAAAGCCCTGATGCTCGATGAGATCATCAACTACGTTCAGTCCCTACAACGCCAAGTAGAGGTAGTAAAAAAAAAAAACAAACATGGAAATTACAATATTAGGTCACTAAGTTTAACGGTTTTCGTTTTCGAGTCAATATGCTTGATAATTGTAAAAATAAGTCACTAACTTTTTATATCTTGACAAAATTGGGTCACCGTTCAATTTCGAGCCAAAATTGCCGAAATTCAACGTGGCTGATTGCATCGACCACGTCGAATTTCCGATAATTTTTTACGAAAAATAGACCATTGGCCCAATTTTGTTATACATGCAAAGTTAGTAACACTTATTTGATCCAAATTTATAATTTTGCCAAAAAAACAATTGTCTCCTGCTATCGATTGTCCTAATTTCGAACTATACGCAGTTCCTCTCGATGAAGCTAGCCACAGTAAATCCAGGCCTGGAATCAAACGTGAACAGCTTACACTCCAAAGACGTGAGCTTTAGTTTCTTATTCTTGTTTTCTTGTCCGAAAGGAAAGTTTTGTTCTTTTTTGTTTCTTTTCTTGTTTCGTTTATCTGATTGAATGATTTGATGGGTCCTTAGGTATTTCAAGAAAATGGAACTCTTCAACAGCAGCAGTTGTACCCTATCGACAATGATGCCTCTTCAACAGCATTTTATCATCATCAGCAGCATCGTAATGACCCCAGTGTTACGGTGGACCCAACAGGAATTCAATTCCCTTCTCTTCATGGATTTAGTGAGGTAAAAAGATTAGGAAAAATAAATGGGGACTTCAATGATCATTTTGTTTGATAAAAAAATAAAAAATCAAAACTTTGCTGTGTACAGTTTCCACCTTTCGGAGAAGATGATTTGCAGAGCATCGTACATATGGGGTTTACGCAGAATCTAGTGGACTTTCCTGGTAATGAATGACAGCGAAGCACATTCTTCGTGAGATTAATTTTAAATTAAATTGACAGAGAAATCTCTCTGGAGCTGGACTTTTTTTCGGACAACTTGATTGATTATCTTTTATTATTATTATTATTATTTTATGCCTGCAGTTAAGACCGAACTGTAATTCGAGTACGAGAAGACAAAAGGCCGTGCTGTAAGTAAATACGCGAGAAATGGGTCCGAGAATTATATATTTTTATTAATTTTTATGAGATCAATTCCACTAAATTGATTCCTGCGTAAGTTTTTTGTTTTTTTCTGGTGCTAAGAGTATTACCAGAAGCGCCACCGTGTATTGTACTGTATAAAGATGTAAGATAAAGTTTTTTTAAAGCCCAACTGCTATAATAATTACATTTTCTTTTTACCGTTCAATTTTTACCACTGTTAATCTTATGGGAGTAATGGCACTGTTGATGTTAACCATGATAACGACCTCAGTTGAGGTTTAGTTATAGTCAATCACAATAAGTGCCAGATTCGAAGGAGGGCCTGTCTGTCGAGTATTCTTTGAAATTTTACCTCGAAAGATTGAAAAAAAAAGAAAAAGTCCTTTGTGTTTTAATCTTTAATTATTCAAGCATGGAAACAATTTGAGAGAATCCCAGGTTGTAACGGTGTGAGTTTATGACTAGACCCAATGAACCTGTAATAGAAAAAGCTCTGATTGAAAAAGAGGATTAAGAATCAGTGAACAGAAAAAAGGTTACGTAGTGGACATATAAATTAACAGTTTAATTGAGAGGTTGTTAGAATAGATTAACAAGTATTTTAACAAGAAACCATTATTGGGTTTCAGATCTGAGAGGCTTATTAAATATTATGAAAGATTCTCGGAAAATGATCTTTTGCAGCATGTAAGAGTTACTAATTATATTATAATCAAAGTTGCTTCTTGTGATCATCGACTGTCTGTATAAAAAAAACAAAAATATAATCATAAAAAAACGTATTTGAAAATACCCAATAATGCAGTGAGCTATGAGCTGTAAGAAACTTTTCTGGCAGTTTTTCACCGTTAGAAGCTTCCCTTACTCTCTAAGGAACATTATGTTATTAATAATTCATTATTACTTTTTTAACAAAATAATTTATTATTATGTATAAGCAATCGTATTTGTGTTTCTCATATTGGAGATGGATCGTTTTGGGGAGACATGGGCCATGCATGAATAATGGGATTCAGCCGTTGATATATATACTTAAGCCTTGTCTTTTAAACATTTCTCCTCTCCATATATTTTTTCTCATTTAATCGATTTTCCTATCTCGAAAAGTAGATAAAACAAAAGAGATGCGTATGAGGTAGATTGTCAGAATTGATCGAGTTTCTTACCATAACAGCAAACAACGTTGGGAACCCGCAAAATCAGCATCGACATAATCACGAAAATGACAAAGCCAAAATAAATATTCCAATAATAACTGATGTTTTGGTACAACGAAATGAATATCAATTTGGTTTTTTTCTTCACCATAAAGAATCGTACATGATTCTCTTAATTAAGGCCTCCTCTCTCTCTCTCTCTCTCTCAAAGTTCATATTATGGCTTTCTAGATGATCAATTCTTTGATATTTACTTTGCCATTTAAGTAATGGGAAATTAGTGGTCGTTATTTATTACATCAATCAATAACTTTTGATCGAAAATCAAAACCCATTAGCTGTCTGATAAAAGAGAAAGATGAGTAGTCAAATTCACAGGTAGTTCCATAGTGGGAATCGACGTTTCTTGATTACGATCTTACTCACTCACAGCTACCATGTCTTAATCGTACTACGTCGAGGATAAAGACTAAAGAGAAATGACTCGCAGTGAAAATTCGATCGTGGAAGTGGGATGAGATATCTAATATTTTAATAAATTTAAATATAATATAATAGCTGCTTCGTTGCCTTGAGTTAGTTAAGTTACTATATATAATCCGGCCAATCAGCGACGAGCAAGGTGGTGCAGTGCACGCACGCGCGGAGACCACTTGACCGGAAACCAAGCCGGATATAGAATTGTCCCGTTGAGCAACCACGCGCTGCTTGTCTTGTCTTGAGTCACACGCGCTTCCACGCATAGCACAGACTATGAAAAAAATGCTACATCATTGTAAGAAGGCTAAGAAACTGTAGATTTTGTAGCTCAAACCCGTTAACGGATAAGAGGCCAAGGAATTGTGGTGCTTGCAACGTTTAAAAATTCAACAACAAATACATAAATAGGATTAATGAGTCACGGTTAAAAGGGACAGTGAGGAAACTTATATTCGTCACCTGGGATTTTAGGTGGTGACCCTTATGATGCTTCTCTCCCAAGAACTTCACAAGTGGTCCATGATCCCATCATGCACATATACCAGCTTCAATATGTGAAGTTTATCTTCAAGATTGAAGATGAAATTTCATCAATAGCTCATAAAATGGCTGCTGGAGATAACATCATGCAATTTGGCAAATCGGTTCTACGAATAGCTTTATTTAGAGTGTAATAGATGCTTATCTCCTCAGCATAATCCTTAAATAGAGTCTGGAATTTTTGCTAATATTCTGAGACATTATGCAAGTGACCCAAATATGGCACAAATTTAAGGCTCTTCCCAGAAAGAATCTGGATATGCTTCATGCTATTGCAAAGAAGCATCAAATTCACAAATCACAAACACTTTGACAACACAAATGGCAAGCTAAAGCCATTTTTAGATACAGAAACAGTATATTCCCCGAATAAAAGTCATTTTGTTTAACAATTAATAATGTTTTCAGTTGAAAGACTGCAGACTTTTTTAGAAACAATACAGTTAAGATGGGGAAAAGAACACCAAAATCTCAATTGAAAGGGAAACGAAGCCAGTGTCAATTCACTCACCAAGTCCTAAGCTGTTAATTCGACGCTCAAAGCTTTCGTTTAACTCCATTTTCCCCTAAATGCTCCATTTTCGTTCAGTCATGTAACAGTTAGAGCAGGAATACAGATACTACGTGGAGTTCCATTGAACAAACACCAAAATCGCAAAAGGGGAGGATAAATATATGCACGCATATGCATCATCAATCCAATTAATTTTTACCTCCGCACCGATCTGTGGATCCGTCGCATCCCCTGATTTCCTCGCAGAGCCTAAGTAGCACCATGAAATTGAAATGCCATCAGCTCCAAAATCGACGTAAATGCCCCGAATTGAAACAACGGCGGATGATTGAGAGCTTCGCGTCACTTCATTCGGTCTTTTTGCTTGAGTGTGGATTCCTCCTCGCTAGCTCGCCAGTCGCTAGTCGTAAAAGGCGGATGGATACATCCATTGATGACGTACAACCATTGGACGACACGTCATCAGGCGACGCATGTGAATGGGCCTTTCATTTGATCCGGTATATTCACACGACCCATTGGGCCGTAGTTGTAGGCTAATGTTTTCATTTCAATCCCATATTATAAATTGGGAATAATAATATTTAATAAAATTTTAATGTCACTGTTGGTTTGGTTTTGGTCCACATATTTCCTCTCGCCAAAGATTATTTAAAATTTACTATTAAAATGAAAGCTACGCCTACAGCACAAGCCTAGTTGTATCGTATATTGATTCATGACAATTACATGCATACATATTTGCACATTAGGATCTGTGTTTGTTAGCCCAACTAGGAAACTTATTATATTTTATTTTTAAAGAATCAAGATACATTTACATACATAATTGGCCTGAAATCACAATTGAACAAACAGGTGGCGGTGAGATGTAACATATTTAATTAATTAATGGATATCATTCATCTTAAAAATTTCAAGAAATCATAATCTTTTTGACTGTTGGACTAAAGCTTTGATAGGATTTCCATAATTGTGCAAGAAAATAAAAAGAAAAGAGGGACAAATCATAAACCTGCATTGCATCCACTTGTCCTCCTCGCACTATATTCTCTCTATAATTAAAAAAATATTAAATATATATATATATACACACTCTTTGCTCGCAAGCTTTCATTTCCGTTCTCTTTCCTCTCCGCCAGAGAATTCAAGAAAGGGAGAAAGAATTGAAAAACTCTTCAGGATCTGAGCACACAACAACCTTGGAGCTAAACCCAGATAGAGACAACTGAGCGCAAACAGAGAGTGCCCTTTTGTGTGTGCTGTTTGTTTGATGATCCTCTGTGTTTTTTGCTTTTACAATGCAACTTGATTTGGAGATAGAAGTTTAAAACAGCTTCGAAATTGAGACTTTGAAGATTTTAATTATTTATTTTTGTTCGTCAAGACCTTTTGTGATTTCCGTCGCAGCCCATCGGAAGTTGTCTTTAGGGTTTGTTTCTGTTTGAAGTTGCTCCAATTTGTTTCTAATAAAGGTCATTCCTTTTTTTCTTTTTAAAATTGATGGGTTCAAATTAGTTTTCTGTTTAGGAGTTCCTCTGACATGGTCTTTTTTCTTGGATCGGAGCTTAGGGTTTGTTTGATCCTCCGGAGAAGTACCTCAAAAATCCCAACTTTAGGTGAATGCTGTTGATTTACTATTATTGAACTCATTGATTTCCACTTGGTGGATTGGAAATAAGTGTTATTATGGAGCTGATTTCATTAGTATACATCTCCCTTCCCTTCTTGATCGATAAAGGTTAATTTTTCGGTTAATTAAGATGGTAGCAAACAAAGTAGGTATTATTCCATTAAAGTATGTATGCATTGAGCTTTTAAAGAACTACGGGAATTTAGTTAATCCGCAGAACCTTCACTTGCAGTTCTCGTTAATGAACTGGTTTCCCGGTGGTTTTATTACGGTGGTTGAAGTCCCGATCCTAATAAGGTGATAGTTCATATGTAGACCAATCAATGACTAAGAATCTTTCATTTTTTTATTTTTTTTCCGTGTGGGAAATGAGGAAGCTTCTATGGGTTGTTAATGCAGGGTATGCCAATGATTGCAAGGTCATGGTGAGAAATCCGCGTAATAATTTCTGGAATCTTCTGTTCAGAAATTCAGACAAGAATTCGACGAATCATTTGCCTCCACGCGTGCAATGTCTCGGTGTTTTCCTTTTCCACCGCATGGATATGCAAAGATTAGACCCGATAACGCGAGCCTTGTAATAAAGGTTCGTGCTTTGTGATTTACGGTCCTTTCTCAATTTGCCCGTTGCAACTTTTTTATTTTATTTTTTTGCAAAAGATCTTATCTAGATACGGATTTAATGAACCGATTTGCGTGTGTGACGTGTGATTTTAGTTGAGTTTCTCTGGGATTGGATTAGAACGAGTAGATTTTTCGCATTTATGTATTCTTTCCGCGTAAGATTTTAACGGTCTATATCCATCTTATTATAGGAAATAGAACTTCTGTGATCCTATTGATGGAAATTTGTATCAGGAGAAACACAAGAAGCATAAAAAAGATAAAGAAAAGAAAGAGAAACACAAAGACGATAAGGACCGAAAGGAAAAGAAGCACAAGAACAGGGGCAAGAAGCACAAGCCTTCCGAAGAGAAGAACAACAATGCAGGATTCGAGGATTATAGGATCTTGTCTGAATTTGGAAAGAGGCTTAGAGCCGATGACGGAGCGGTTGACAGTTTTATGCTTCAGAAAATCACTTCCATGGATCAGAGATTGCCCAAATTGTTGGAGAAAGTGGAGGAGCATCACAGTGATCATAAGTTCTTCAAAGTTGGTGCCGGTGAATTTTTGCAAAACGGTTTTGTTAATGAAAACGAAAAGATTAGACAGATGAGTAATAACATCAGAAGCAATGAGGAGCACAGACACGAACGAGAGAGCAAGAAATCGGAGGACAAGGAAAGTAGCAAGGAGAAGATTGAGAGCATTAAAGGGCCCATCAAATGGATAAGAACTAACATCGAATCGGTAGATTTTCGGGGACCATCAAACATCTCGATGAAGAAGGCAGCTGAATCGAATGGCTTCTTACAAGGTGACTCTTTTTTTTTTCGGTTTTTGCATCGTTTCGTTGCAATCTTTGTTTAAATCTCGAATTTTTTTAACGACCCATTTCGTTTTTTCTCTGCAAAAGTCAACGGGAGTCAACCAAATAGCAACCCCCGAGCTGTTCCCCGCGTGCACCGAGATAAAGGGAGTCATCAAAACGGGAGCTTTTCTTACCCGAGACAAAATATTACAAATGTGGCTGCAAGAAAAGCAGCTATTGTTTCTTCGTCGACTCACATTATCAATGTCCAAAGGCCAAATAACTCCACGTCCAATCACGGGAGAGCCACCGCTAACAATCACCTCGTCAGCAACGGTTTCGTTCCCTCACCGGAGAATCACAGAGTACACGAAAACCGTTCTCCATCACTGCAACCATCTGCAGAGAAAGAAAAGAAAGCTACGTACCCTAACTTCGACGAGCCCGATGAGAAAGATTCGAGGAAGAAGCCCAAGAAATCGAGGAAAGAGAAACCCGAGAAATCCACGAAAGGGCCCCACCCCGATTCGAAGCATTTGGAGAAGGTACTAACGGTCCCTTCTCGAGTAGTGGAGTGGCCTATTTGGGACGATCAACAGTGGTTGTTTTGCTGCTCAAAGAGGCGAAAGCTTGCTGCTGCTGCTGCTTCCGCTTTTACCGAGCCAATGAAGGAGGTTTGGGCCGAGGCTGTGAGGTTGGAGATTGCTGACGTCATTGCTTTGCCGTATGTGGTTCCTTACTAGATTTATATGGGGAGGAGTTTTTAGATGCGTTGAGAAACGATTTTTTATTGTTAGTTGTATAAAATAATGTCAATTTATTATACTTTTCATCGGCTGGGTGGGGTATGTGTGTGTTTTTTGTAGCGAAGTTTAAGGTTTAAGATAAAATATTTACGGATAACGCCACTTTTGGTCCCCGTTGTTTGTCCATTGAGCAGTTTTGATCCCGGATGTGTCGACTTGTCACATCGATGTTGTCTGATTTGAGACAATTTTGGTCCATCGATTAATTTTTCGTTAATTTGGATGGCATTGATCTGAACGCGCCAAGTCACGCAAAGTGGGTGGATTTATTTTTTAATTCTTTTTTGTTAAACCACTTTTGATCTCCAATGTTTGCCCGTTGGACAATTTTAGTCCCCAAAATTGGTATATTCCATAAATATTCCGTCTAAATGACGGATATTTAATCGAAGGACCAAAATTGTCTCGAATCAGACAACATCGGAGATTAAATGTGGCAGACGAAAACATTGGATGCAACGGAAAACATTGAAGACGAAAAGTGGTTTTATTCCCAAATATTTACATAGCATATTAGATGTTAAAACAATGCACCATATATTACAGTATATCAGTGAATATTTTCTCCCAATCCATTTTACAAGTGGGAAAATGGAGATATTAAAACAAAATCCGTTCAACGAATCTTCCAAAACCAATGAAACAAATGTCAAAAAACATGAGCTTTGTTCAACGACCCCAACTCCTACCAGATTCCTGATAGCGAACACATTAAAAGTATATTTAATAACGCCGTTAGTATCGATGAAGGTTGTGTATAAATTAAAATTATAATAAACAAAACAGATAGTCGTAGTAATAACAATACTACATGTACGTCTGTGTCGTAAATTGCCTTGATAATAGTCCTAAACTGCGTTGATTAACATTCCTTGAACTATCCGTAACGGCATTTCACACATATATATATATATATATATATATATATATTGCGTGCGGTGTGTATATATATATATATTAATTGCCAAACATAACTCCCATTGCATGCCCTCTTCGTGTCACAATTGTCCCTTCACTTTTCCTTCTGTATACGTACGTATAACTGAAGAAGAATAATAGTTAAAGACTCAATCTTTTTTTTTATTTTTTGCTAACTTTGGAGAGGATAAATTAATTAATCATGATGGGAAAGAAGAGGAACAACATCGCTCCATTGTACAAGCTTTTTGCATGGGTTCGGAGGCAGTCGACGAAGGTGAAGACGTTTCTGGGAGTGACGATTGTGCTCTTGGCTCTCGTGGCGCTAAAGCTTTTGGTCCGCGATCACAACCACTTCTTCATCGCATCGGAAGCCGTACACTTTGCTGGGATCTTGGTTTTGATCTACAAGCTCACCACCCAAAAGACTTGCTCTGGTATTTATCATATATATATATATTTTTTTTTTTAATTTTTGTCCTAGTTAATTTGATTTCTGTCCGAATATTTCTTAAAATTAAAATGGCCATTTGTTTTTTCCATTATTATTTTTGGTATTTCCAGCTCTCCGTGTGATGAATCACAAGTAAAAATAGAAACTTTATGCTTGCTGGGTTTTGATGTTTCTTTCTTTCTTTGATTAAAGAGAAGAAACGAGTGGGCCCTGAAAAAATCAATGATATATTTAAGCAGAGGGATAGATTTAATTTAACAGCTATGTAGGTTATATCAATTGGAAGAAAAAAAAAAGTTATTTATTCTGGAAAAAGTCAGCCTTTGATTTATTTCCTTTTAGCTGTTCACTTCTCGTATTACGTAAAGGTTTTCGAGATATGATCATAAACTGGTTTATTTAGTCTATCTATGAAAAAAGTTAAATCATTTTGAATCTTCATATATATAAATTATTTTCAGGTCTCTCTCTGAAGACTCAAGAACTCACTTCACTGTTCTTGGCAGCAAGACTTTGCTGCAGTTTCACAATGGAGGGAGACATACACACGCTCCTCGATTTCGTAACGCTCGTGTCGACGTTATGGGTCGTTTACACGATGAGGTTCAAGCTCAAGCACACCTACATCGCCGAACTCGACAATATCCCTCTGTATTTCGTGGTAAGCTCGATGACTCTTCTTTTTCTTCTCTTTATAAGTTACTACTTTTTTTTGGCCCGTAACAACTCTTCATGATCATAGCTTACGGGTTTGCAATTTAAGGACACTAGCTTTTAAAATCGAAGAAATTTAAGAACTGGATTCTCAGAAACATAATTTTGCCCATAAATCGCTTTTAATTTTAGAAGCCCGTGTCCTTAAATTGCAATCCCATAAATTAGGTGCCCCGAAACTGCAACGTAGGATTTATCATCATTAAATAAGCAACTCTGACGCCATTTATCCCATAAATTTATTTGGCACATGCGGAAAAATTGACGCTTTGTGTCACAAATTGATTCAATTTTGAAAGTTATTGTCATGAAATTGCAATCTCATACGTGGGTATCAATCACCCTCTAATGGACGAAAAAAAAATTAGCTAACCCCTTTTTATTCCCACTCAAAAAAGGATCAAACTCCAAAGTAACGCTACAAATTTGCTTGTTAAGGCGGTCCCTTGCGCATTACTAGCCTTACTACTCCACCCTCACACGCACCACGTGCTCCCCGCACGCATGCTTTGGGCTTTTGCGGTGTACTTGGAATCCGTCTCCGTGTTGCCACAGCTTCGAATGATGCAGAATGCCAAGGTTTTTTTTTTTTTTTGTTTTTTTAAAACTCAAACACCATCCATTTCTAGCTCTCTTATTACAACTGATAAATCCATGCAATAACTTTTGTTTTCAGATGATCGAACCGTTTACAGCCCATTACGTCTTCGCTCTCGGAGTCGCGAGATTCTTGGGGTGTGCTCACTGGATCATTAAGGTTAGTACTGTACCGGGTCTTTTTTTATTTTTTATTTTATTTTGCAGCACAAAGCACATGGTATTTCTTCAATTCGAAAGTAATCATAGGTGTACGAATCCGCGGGAAGATACTTGTTCTTAGTCGGAGCGGGATACATTTGGCTTCCGATGGTTCTATTAGCGGAGATAGTGCAGACGTTTATTCTCGCAGATTTCTGTTACTACTATGTCCGAAGGTAGTTTTTTTTTTTTTCCTGGCCAGACACAACACAACTGTAGTCCCCACACTCCGACTAAGTTCAGTTTGAACTGAATCTGAACTTCACTGCCGGCTAGCGGGACTAACCCTTAGTGGTTCATATGATTTGCCCCAAGCCTTACAAACATCGTCAGTCACGGGATTCGAACTCGTGACCAGGAGCCCTATGAACCACTGGGCCAGACCCGTGGGTCAACAAGCTCTTCTGGTTGCTATGTATTGCAGCAGATCTAAGCTCCTATCTTTGTTCAATTTATGCAGTGCGATGAATGGCCAGCTTCTAATCCGCCTGCCTTTGCCTGTCTGAGGAATTAATTGGTCTGTTGTGGTTAGAATTTTAGTTGCCTCTGTCTGATGAATTCTTCCTCATGGGATTATGTATGAACAAAGCACGGTTGGTTGGTACATGGTTTGCTGTGTGAATATTGTTTGAAACAGGCGGTGTTTTGATTATAAGCCCAAGATAAATTATTTATAATCAAACCCTAATATTTTATCTAACTCAGTTTTAATCCGATTATTTATAATCTAAGTCCGTATTAATTTAGTGGACTTTCTGATAAATTGAGGGTTCTTTCCTATAACCAATTGGTTTTAGGAACCCTCAATTTAACATGGTATCAAACGGGTTTGATCTGCGTGTTATCGCACCTGTTTGATTCACCGCCAAACCCATTTGATATGTCCAAGTGTTAGGCCTTGAATCGTGCCACACGTGAGGGGGCGTGTTGAGATTATTGTTCCACATTGGGAAATTAACTTCACCCGACCCAATATATAAATCAATTGGTTTTAGGAAGAAATCCTTCTATTAAACTCGGGCGGGCTGAAGAAAAAAAAAAAGAACAAACACAAGTAAATGGACTATTATTGCTCTTATCTGGTCTAATCTAATCTAGGACAACAAAAGCCAAATATCTTCTTCTACACCATATCAAACTCAAATCACTTTTATAAATCAATCATGGAACCAAAACCCGAAACGAGGAACATGGAGACTAGCATTTTCCGACGGATACAAACAATATTTCTACGATACGTAATATAACGAATAAGCATGCGTTTGGCTCCGTTTTTCTACGTAAGATGTATGATATTTAAAGACCGAAATTACAGGTTTGAACGTACTCGTTTTCGTAGTCCACGTACTTGGTCCACAGGGGACGGAACTGGGCGATGGCGATGTCGAGCCACGGCTTCATGTTCCCGTTGAAGTGTATCACCGCTGCGTTGTCGATCTCGTCCATGCTGATGCTGGGATTGTAGCCAAGACCCAAAACATGCCAAGACTTTTCTAAAGGCTTCGTAGTCGAATAGTACGTAATGAGGCCAGGTGGCAACGTCCCCAGTTTCCACAGCGTTCGGTTCTCGTTCTGAGAACATAAAAGCCAATGAAAACCAGCAGATTAGGTAATTGATAGTGCATCAACAAGCAATAGCTATCAAGAAATTAATAAAATGTTGACCCGAGAAATCAAAAGAAAACGCAAGGATTGATCAGAAATTAAGGATGCTGGTAACTGTTAGAGTGAGGGCGATGATGAAAGCGAAAAACCGAAATTGAAACCCTTTTATTAATCACGAGAACGAAAAGTAAAGACAAAGCAGACTAATAGCTTTCTTTATAGTCAAACCGAGAGTTAAAACTCCGGCCCTCAACTTTCCTCAAACCCGATGAATGCCTTCTACAGAACTTAATGCCTATATGTAGGGACTGAAACAAATCTTTAGGCTGTGTTTGGAACGAAGAAAGTAGCGTGGAAAAAAAATCGGAGAGAAAATGATTATCATAAATTTCTCTTTCATCTTCCTCACCGTTTGATGAAGAAATGAGTTTTCCTTGGCTTTAAGTATATAAACTTAACTAGATTTTCTTTTTTCTTTTCCTCATCTATTTCTTCAATCAATCAAACATAAACACTAGTTTTTCCTTTTCCATCTCATTTTTCTTTCCTTACTAATTTCCACAAACCAAACACAGTCTTAGAGTCCTATTAACAAATCTCCAAATAAATCTCAACCAAATCTAATTTAAATTCAAATATAAATTAATAAAAACTTAATTAAATAATAACAATAATAATAATAAAATAGACTATCGTAACAGTAACAACAACATGCAATTTCACTTCTTACCAGATTCTGCCAGTAGTGGTACTCTTCAGTACACTTCTCCCTCCTCCAAGCATCGAGATCGAAGAAGTTCATCCCATAAGCCCACGCACACGCCTTGGGACTAAACTTGGCTTTGATCAACGGATGAGAGAAATTCATATACTGTGCGTACCGATGGAACGAGCCAAAACAAGTCTCCACGGCCCCATTCACCTTCCCGTCCATATCTATCTTCCAAAGTCCAGTCAAATCTTTCTTGACAACTATATCATCATCAAGAAACAAAATCTTATGCAGTTTCGGGTACATCTCGGGCAAGTAGAACCTCAGGTGATTCAATATGGAGAGGTATTTAGGGTTCCTGAACTTCATGTTCGTGGTGTCCTTCGTCGCGTTCTCGAGCTTGTTCTCGAAGTAGAACTGCTGAAGCTTGGAGGATTCGAGCTGCTTCAAAACGGGAACGTAAGAGGAATTCAGAAACTTGTAATCCTCCACAGCCTTCACCTCAATATGGGCTCCGTTGTAATCCTTCATCCTAAACATGACTTGCATAGCCCCGAGATTCATCTTATCTGTTACAACATGGAACACGTGCTTCTGTGGCTCCTTTGTGTTTTTCACTGCTGAATTCACCACTACAGAGGCAGCAATGACGTTGTCCGAGAAAATTGCGTAGTGATAAAGCTTAGGGTCCTCAAACTCAGGTTTAGGGGGATTTGCTTCTTCTGAGTACTTCTCTGGATGTGCAATGCGTTCTTCCATCAACCTCAATGCCACGCAGTGCAAGCTTTTAGGAATCGACTTGGCAGCGATTAAGCTCGAGAAAGCACCTTGCTTTTTGGACTTAGTTAGCTGCTCATTAATCGCAAATATGGTGTCCTTCAACTTATGGATCTTCAACTGATTATCGAATGACTCTTTTGCTTCGGCGATCACTTGCCTTGTGAGCTTAATCCTCTCCTTCACCTCCTTCTCGTATTGTCTCAGAGAAGACTCGTCGATCGATTTTAGGTCGGAGGAAATTAGTGCCTTGTACGCCGGTTTTGATGTCATATCAGTGAAGTTTCTTGAGAGCTCGGTGAAGATCCTTAGAATCTTCGAATTCTCGAGCTTGAGTTTCCGTGCATATGCAGCATAAGCTGAGGCTAATCCTCTGTGATCTTCTGCTTGCTTCCTGATCTGATCGAGCCGTGGCTTCAATGGATCAGATTTCAACGCAAGGATCGATCTTCGTAATGAGAACGATTCCAGCCCGAAAGCACTTGAAGACGCGTCCTAGATTTGTACAGAAAGAGAACATCAAGCCCGTAAAAAACATACACAGTATTCCATGAAGAAATTAACTCCTAAAGCAGTAAACAAGCATAGATTTGCTCAAGCATTCTGCATCGAATTTAGCTATACGATGCGCGATCTAATGCCGGCCGATTCAGCTACAACGCGCATTAAATGATAAAAAGTCGCTCAGAAATTAAAATCCCAAGCACATTCCGGAAAGCACAAAAACAAAATTCCAATAAATGCATCTTAGACGAGACAAATTGAAGTCAATACCGAAGCAAATTCAGCTGAATCTGAGTAAGAGAGGAGAATCGAGAGCACAACGAAAATCAGAACGGCGACGCTCAATGAACCGGCGAGGAGTCTAGATTTACGAGGAAGACGTCGATCCGAAGACTTGCTCGTTCGGATCGGAGCCGAACCCACAGCCATTACGCGTGGAGAGTTAGATTTGTGAGTGTTGTATCTCCGTAAAGTGTGTCGGTAACTTTTCGAGATGAAGAGAGTATTCTCAGCTCATCGTGGTTGATATTAATTTAGCGAAGGCGTGTGGGCCCCTTTTCGCCTGTAATAAAGGCAATAATTATACATATCACTTATCATTAGTCATTACTTTAGACTGTTATATAATTTGATGTTAAGACATATTGTGTTTTGTTTAGTGGAATTGAACATATTTATATTTACCACAGTTGAATGAAAAATTCTGGGGATTTTTACATGTTTTGTCCTCAATTTTGGTCTATCGGCGTTTTTGATCCTCTATTTTTCCGCGTTAAGTTTCAGTCCCCAATATTGTCGATTTTGAGTGTTTTTTTGTCCCCCAGTTAACTTAATCGTTAAGTGGGATGGAAATGCGGGCCGGGCCAACCCGAATTTACGGGCCGGCCACGACTCGAATTTTGAGGGCCAAAGAAACGAAAATCTTGCCCGACCCGTAAATTCGAGCTTGTCTGGCCCGTATTTCGGTCCAACTTAACGGTTAATTTAACTGATGGACCAAATACGCTCAAAATCGACAACATTGGTAACTGAAACTGTAACTCGAAAAAATAGGGAACCAAAAACGCCCATAGGCCAAACATTGGTGACAAAAAATGTTAATATCCCAAAAATTATGTTAACACCAGTATTAACACTAGTATCAAATCCAATATAAAAAAAAAATAATATATATAGTGATATTTAATTTAAAATGTTTAAGACATAAAATTCTAATTTAATCTTGATTTTATATTATACCTAAGTATTCAAGAGGAAAAAATATAATTTGATGATATAATTAGAGTAAATACTAGTTTTATCTTAATTATTTACATATATCAAATTCATTGGATATATAGAGTGCTTGCCAAGAAGAAGATGAATTGACTCGGCTCCACAAAATGATATTCACATATCAGGACAAACACTATACAGAATTCAATTGCAACAAACAGTAATGGGCTTTTGTCTTGGCTTTCGTTATTACAGCAAGCAATCATCAGTCATCACACACAAGACGAACAGTTACGTCTAAAGCCCAATATATAATAGATATATATATATAATATATATATATATTTATTATCCATAATAATTATAAATTATGAACCTTCTTGCTATGCTTGCTACCACGACGCAGCCATCCGAAGCCTTTAACGGCCTTCGAAATCTTGACAAGGTTACTCCTCCCCATTCCCAGGTTCATCTTCCCCGTCGATAGCTTGAGCGCCGCCTGTAAGCAGCACAGTTGACCGCCGCCGCCGCCTTCTTCATCACCGTCTTCTTCATCGATCGCGTTCTCCTTCTTTGCTTTGGAATTCTTCACTTCGTACGCTTCCCACAGCAAGTCCATGCCTTCTCCTCCTCCTCCTCCTCCTCCATCCTCTATGCTGTGCATTTCATCGAACAGCTTGCAGGCGAGCGTTCTCCTCCACTCCTTCTCCCTCCTCGTGGACCCGTACGTCCCGAGGCTGCTGTAATAATAATCCGTCCTCCGAGAACCGCCGGCGCTTGGGCTGTAGAATCCGACGTCGTCGTTTCGTTCAATACAAGCCCGTCGAGAAGCAGCAGCAGGTTTTTCGTTTCTTTCACCGCAAGTTTTTTCCTCGGATCCTTCTGCCACCGTTGAATCTACCGCTTTCTGCTGTTCTCCTTTATCGGTTTTCACGCCATGTGAAGGCTCGACTTTCTTCTTCTTCTTATCTTCTTCCACGTCACGAGACATTTTCTCGAATCCATCGAGTAATATCCCCAAGAAATTGGACGGTCGAGATTCATTTTCCACCAGCTTAGGATCAAGAAGAGTCTTTTCTTCTACTTCGCCATCTCCGCCGCTAAAATCCTCATAGATTTCTGGTCTCGAAGCCTCGTCGTGAACTGGGACGACGTGGCTATCTTCTACTACCTCGATCACACTCGAGCCGAAGAAAATTTCGTACAGCAATGTCTCTACATGAATTTCAGGGCAACGACGAAGATCGTTGCCTTTCTTGGGCAACCCCATTAATCTGTCTAAAAAAGCAGAGCACGAGCTTTGAACTACGAGCTCGTTGCTCATGAAAGAAGCCACGGAAAGGAGAATCGCGGTGCTGATGAAGAGAGGGAAAAGGAAGTAAATTAGTTTGATGAGGTAAGGAGAGAAGAAGATGACGTAGGAGGCGTAGAGAGGGTGCGAGAGAATGAAAGAGATAAGCATGACTACAAAGTCGTCGGACATCGCTGAGACTGAAGAAAAAAAAAATTGAGTCTTGGCAGCGGACGGAGGCTTTTTTTTTTTCTAAGTTAGAGGAATAGAAGAAATGAAGGAGAAAAAAGATTCTTGTACGTGAGTGTGAAGTGGCTATCGCCGTGAATAAAGGTGATGGATTTATTAGGAATTGAAGGATAAAAAAGATTGTTACTACTTTTGTCCTTTATCAGCCAACCCGGTAACTATTGCCTTTTGTCGTGATTAAAGGAGGGAAAAAATTATACTATGATGGTGATTTTGACACATGGGATCTTTGATTATTTGACATTAACTTGGGGGGGAAAGGGAGAAAGGGGTCCCTCCCATAAGTATCCCGACAGAAATAACACTCTACCGATCTTTAATCAAGAATTAAATCACAAGTTTCCTTTAATAGTGATCTTGGTGATAGAAGATGTAATAAGATTATGGTCCTGTATATTCGGTGTAAAAAGTAGGATTCCGGTACAAATAAAGGCAATAAATGAAACCTTTTTAAGGTATCCCAATGCGAATTAGTTGACAATTACAATCTGCCTAGTGGAGTGGCTCCACAATATCATCATCACATGGATGAGGAGATGAACTAGAAGTTTGGCATAAAATCCCTCGCTATAATGTCCAATAATTATTCTCTCAAGACGAAGCTACATCTTTTTTCCTTTTTTCTTTCTTCAATTAAGTTCCATCTAAATCTCGTGGACTAGATCTTCGATACAAACAATATTTCTACGACTATTAAAAGACCATAGTTGATGTGTACCGTCCAAAGTTCACACAGACTAAGATAATCAATGAGTGATCAAACCCGCTGGATCTATCCCTTCAGACAAAGCTACCTCTGGCAGCTTTTCAACATCTATTACATTATCATGTAACAACCACATCTTGATCATAGCTAGCATTGCGTTCACTGGAAAAAATACAGGGGCGAATCCCTGAGTACTGTTATACGGTTCATTAAAGAAAATATGATTTCACCATCTATATAACACACTGATAAGGTAGGAAGTGTGATGGTGGTCAGCTAAAATAGAGAAGAAAGACCTCGTTTCACGTGGGAAGCCACTCGATTACTACACTCCATTGCATGCCCCATCTTTTTATTCACAGGCTCTCCCCTCTACTGCTTTTCTCATCCCACTTTTTCTGATAGGGTCCTCTCACAGCCCCCAATGTGTTTGGTAGTTACCATCTTTATGAAGAAAGTGAACTCTTCATATGTTCAGCATTACCAGAGCCATTCTACTAGGCTTAAAAGAGTTATCCACCGTGCCACATTGCTTAAAAGTTTCTCCAGTTAGTACTAAGACAAATCCAAGAAAGACTATTCAGCAGATAAAAGAGAGTAAATGCATATAACTCAACATATACCAGTTGTAGAACAAGCAAGTCCATCCTTGAGCAACGTAAGATAAAGCACAGGGAAGTAGACTTACTGTGAACACATGATAAGCATAAGTAGCACACGATGGGAGTCAATTGGTCCGAGAGAACATAGCTTTGAATATGGAAACAATGTCAATGCACCGCAACACAAGGAGAAAGATACAAAACTAAAGTTGATTATTGGTACTTCATAGAAACTTTGCCTTCAAGAGCTCCAACCAAGATAGAGATCACTCTGTCATCATGGGCTTATTTTCGTTTGCCTTTGGCTTCTGTTCCTTTGGTTTCTGTTCCTCCATTTTCCTGCATTTGAATCCAAATTCAAGTCGTAAAAATAATAACTGAAAGAAACTTTATCCTTCTTAGCATACCTATACCTAAAACGCATGCCGAGATTCTATTCACAACCAATACGTGGAATCAACTCAACAAAGACATACAAAACGAGCACACCGCACTGGTTTTTCGACAAGGAAAATGCACATCACTTGCGTTGCGGTGAACACAAATACAGTTTAAGTACCAGAAAAATATGCAATTAAAATATGTCAAAGCCTCGAATATTCGGCAACAGGATATGATCTTTAGCCTCTTAATGATCATTTGACAAATCAAAAGAGTTACCGCAAAGTGAGGGGCAAGTAAGGATCTTGAATCGAACGACTGAATTACAATCAGCTTATCTTAACTTAAGCACCGCATACGCTGTCTTTCAGAAACGTAATAAAGAAGTTACACAAATACATGCACTCAAATGAGAAACTCACAGATCAAGCAACGAATAGAATGATCAGGACTATCAAATTGCTCAGTACGAAAAGAACATAAATCATCAATTATCTGGAGATTAATTATCATTAGAGTGAATGAGTATTGGAGGCTAAATACCTTCTGTCGGAAGCTCCGCCCTTCTGGCTGAGGAAAGAGCGGAAAAGAGGAGAATTCACGTCGTAAATCATGTTTGGAAACCTGCAAAATCTGAACCCTAATTTGCTTGGCTAGTTCAGCAGCTTCGTTCAACTGAAACAGTAGTGAAGCTCTTCGTCTTATATAAATAGGCTAGCCCATACACAACTGAAGGACTAATGCATCTAATGGTACTTCGTAGCCCATAACTTTGGGCCATAACCTGCATAACTAAACATAATTTTTTATTTCTTTATTTATTAGGCTTAATTATTTTTTTAATCCCGTATATTTGTGCATATTTGAGGAACTGACATTTTAAGAATAAACAAATTAAGGAATGATAATTTAGGACGATGAATTCCAAAATATAAGCAATTTAAGAACAACTAATGCTGAATTTTAGTTCAGACTTAACACGTACTTAACAAGTAAATTGGAAAAAAAATAATCCTACGATGGACATGTTGATTTAGATCAAAATATTCTCGGTTCCAAAAATGGTATGTTAAGTGTAATCTTCAATTTTCCTCGAGAATGTATTACATAGTATTTGTGACTCTGGGTCTAAAAGGCATCTGCATAAGATCTTGATGTCTACTTAAAACTGCTCATTACAATTTACAAGGTCGGAGAACAACAAACAGGAGGAGATTTCTGTAACAGTAACACAACATATGCATCACAATTCTGTAAAGTATAAGAAAACAATGGAAGGGATTCTGAATTGCTTTTCTCTATGGTCCACTATAGGATGCAATCATCACTGGAACTGATGATAGATAGTTAGAGAAATCAAAAAACTAAAAAGACAGAATAAATCAAATCCAATAGGATATGAGACGAAGAAAGGGGCTATTTTCCAGGTAAAGGGTCGTCTTACAGTGACTGCCAAAGCATCGTACCATCAAGAAATCAAAGACACAAGAGTAACGTATTCAATTGTAATACGCCCGTTTGATCTCTTGTTGAAGACAAAGTGTTCGGGGTATTTCTTTAACAGCACAAGCAAGCCATGCCAAGGTTTTTCTTGGGAATCTGGGCTACACGTAAGGTACTTCCTCACGCGATTGTGATGCCACACGTTGCCAAATTGTTCCACCAACTGCATAACAAGTTATATGAAGGATTAAGAAAGCTAATAATGGAATGTGATGTTATCTCACAAAGGATGCCAAAGGCACATGAAATAGTAGGTTCGGGAGGAAATCGACCTCGTGGTGAAGGTTCTCCATGGGCATCCATTCTCCAGGGCTGCATACATCAAAGAGTATAGTATCCACCGATGAAACAATATTGTTCTCTTCTAACTTGAGAAGCTGCTGGTCATTGTTTTCCCTTTCCCTGTAACGGGCCTTTTTCTCTGCAAGAGGTCCATTTTCAAATATCAGATTGAATATCAAACTCTTGTGATTGTGGGTTTACACCACGGATGAATGATGTAAATCATAATTTCCATGGTCTCATTACAAAAAAACTAACTGGATTTCCATTCCAATCATAGTCAGTAGCACAAGATGAGAAACAATTTATTCGATTAAGAGATCACTCAAGAAAAGATAAATCCAACTTCATGGCTAACTTCATTACACGTTGAAGCTGGAAAATTGACGTGCTAATCAGATGACACCCAGAGGTAAAAATGATAAACAGCATATGCTATTGCCAGGATGCAGAAACCCAGCATCAATAAAGCTAACAATAACTGGGCTTTGAAGTGACTAATATATCATTTTTTTCCCCAAATTCATAGATAAGTCAAATGAGCAGACCAAAATAATTGACATAACATCCCCCTAAATAATACTCTAAAACTCACCCATTTGCCCCAGTGAGATCGCTTTTGAATAGCTCCTACCACCACCATCACCAGACCCGTGCTCCTCGTTACCCTTTATATACACCGACTGATGCTGCTGGTGGCGACGACGATACTGACTCGTCACAGGACTCGGTTCCGCAGAAGAGACGTGATTCCGGGCTCCAATAGGCCCACGGAGGACACTCCTCACCGGCAACAAGAAGTAGAACTCTTTCTCCCCAATCTGCAACAAATCCTGAGAATCCAACTTCACAGGGTCGCCACCGGGCAAGTGATGAACTCCCTCGACGAAACATCCGTTTCTGCCCAGCACCTCCAGGGCGAACCTCCGCCGCTGGAAGTCGTAGAATATGCGAGCGTGGCGGCGGCTGATGTTCATCCCGCCACCGAGGTCCGATAGGTCGACGTCGACGGTGGAACTTTTAGAGGATCTGCCAAGGACAATCGAGTAGTTTTGCATGTAGAACTCAAAGTCCTGGCTATGGAGTTTGGCGAAGCCTGCCTCGATGTCGTCGCCGCCACTCATCATCCGGCGGTTCTGGTCTCTTGATCGACGGTAGGGTTTTAAATTGGATCGATGGGTTTCTCCTTCGTAATCGTTATTGTAATTTTGACGCTGGACTCAAAAGCGATGACGCATCCTAAATGGATTTTTTTCGAAATATAACTTTTATAAATTTAAATTTATTTTTTTAAAGTGTGTGTTTGAATTTACTAAATGAAATGGACTTCTAACTTAAAAGTCCATTTTAAAAAGTAAAATATCTTTGTGAAAAATTTGAGATTGACTTTTAAAAAATAAGTTACTTTTTTAAAAGTTCATTTGAGATAAGCAACTTTTAATGAGTTTTCAGAATTACTTCCTCAAACTTTTACAAAAGTACATTTCCACCAAACACCTTAAAAAAATAAATTTATATTTATAAAAGCTACATTTCGAAAAAGTTCATTTACCAGACGTGCTTATGAATCAAAAGTGGAACCAAACACACACAAATATTATGGTCATTTATAATAAATTTTAGGTTAGAAGTCCATTTTCATAAGTGTTTCCAAATACACACAAATATTATAGTCATTTATAATAAATTTTCATTGTGTATTCAATATTCATAGCGATAGCCCCTATTCTTTCAAAAAAAAAAAGTAGCGATATAATTATATAAAATCAAAAAAATTTAAAGTAAAGTTGTAATTACTCAAACTAAAAATAAATAAAAAAGAATGTAAATCTGTAAATTTGTTTGAATACCAAATTAAAATAGATCACCCCTTCAAGCTTTTATATAAGGTATACATATTATAAATTTGGAAAAATAAAATAGAAAAGAATAACCGATCCGAAATCGGTATGAACTTGCTATTTCAAAAAATCCTGATTTCCGGGTTCCGAAATCGGCACAAGCTCAATGTTTGTAGAACCGATGAAAACAATTGGGAATCGGTGGGACCGGTTCCCATGTCCCATTGGTTGGAGTCGTTCCAAGTCCAACAATTAAAACAAAAATATAGGCGCTTATAGAAAAATATCACACACGCACAACTAAAAAAGTAACATACATACAAAAATAGATGTAATGTAACATACAATACAAACACACTACACACGCAAAACAAATAGCAAAATAAATACGGAAATCCTCATGAAAAACGTGATTCTACAATAGCCTCCCGATGCTATTTACTCCTTGCAAACAATCTCTGATATGCTGATGTTCATAGTCATCACCACCACGGAAAGCAACACTTCTGCTGGCATCATCAAGACAAAAAACGAGGGATTGCTTTCCGGTAGTATAACATGTCGGATGTAATGAGGGTAAAAATAAATGAACAAACCTTATTATGGTCTTTTTGCTGCTTAGCTCGTGGCTCGTAGGAGGAAGGATGCCTCGGGGTGCCCGAGGGCTTCCCCGCCCCGGTGCTCCGTTCCTCTCTCACTTTGTCAAATATATGCGTGAAGTTCTCCGCGGATCGAGGGTCGTTTTCGTCCCACTCGCCGAATCTCGGCACAGCTGCACCATTATCGGGCTGTAAAATAAAAAAATATATATTCAAGTTCAAGTTTTTTCAGATGAAAGTGGTCATTCAACATGATATCAAAGCCCAAACTTAGAGATCATAGGTTCTAATTCTCATAAAAACACATGTTTAAGAAAAATTCATGTCTAAAGTTAGACGGAAAATAAAATCAGCCTATATGTGAGTTGCTATTACGATGTATTCACTTCAAAATAAAACATTTATGTGAAATTGTCATTTTAACACTGCAATTGGACATGTTATCTCGATAATATATGACCAAAATATGTTTGAAATGATCATATATACATATATATAGATATATATATATATGTGTGTTGGAAATATATTATATAAAATTAAAAAAAGTGATACACTATCTTCAAGGTTAACCTCTAAGGTGAAGTGATCACTCAACATGGTATCTGTTAAATTGAGGGATCCTTCTTAAAACCATTTGGTGTTAGGAGGATGAGCCTCTTTGATTTATATATTGAGTGGGATGAAATTAATTTTTCGATGTGGGACAAATAATCTCAACGGTATCAAAGCTCAAGGGCTAAAGAGGTCTTGGGTACGAATCATCACGACCAGCCATTTAAAATATTACACGTCTAAAACTACATTAGAAAGAAATCAACTTAAACGTGAGGGAACGCGTTGGAAATAAATTATATAAAATTAAAAAGTGATACACTACCTTCAAGGTTAACCTCTTAGGTGAAGTGGATCACTCAACAATATATCTTACGCTTTCATCTCCACGATTCGGAGTAGCGGGCCGCAACCGGGATCTACCGGGTGTGCCGTGAGCCACGTCAGCGTTGCTTTTCGGGTCCCGAGCAGGAGATGCCGAACCAGCACCGCCTCTCCCGACCCTAGCCTGAGGATGAAGAGGCGACTTATCGAAGCTGCGATCCGATCCCGCTGCACCGGACTTGGAAGGAGGGGGTCGAACCGGCCTTTGCCGAGCAGGCGAATTCCTGACCGGTTGTTGCTCGGGTTTGTTGAAAGCCTCCGGGTTCTCTTGTGGGTCGTTGGGGTTTATCATCTTCGACCCGACCCGGTTCTTCCTGGCCTCGTTGAAGACCGACGTGTAAGGGACATCATCGCCAGTGTCATCCCAGTCTCCGAACTTGGGGACGTTTGGTCGCTGTTTCGTAGAGAAAATTAACCCGGGTCTAAGAATAATTTCAAGCTCCGATTTTTTTTTTATTATTTATTTATTTATTTTTTTTCAAATTCTGATTATCGATGGCTCGTGGTAGAACATCAAAATGACCACCTTTCTTTTACGGTCACAAAATGTCATAATAACTATAATGCTACGTCATGTTCCGAAAGCTTTATTTACTGTTAATCACAATTGAGATATGTGATTTTCGTTAAGCTAAGCCAGATACTATACTATTTAATTAGATATAAACCAAAAAAGCAACGGATATAATTGTAGATTGAGTAGAACTTACTGCCATTATTCTTGTGAAAGTCTTGGAGAGAGAGAGAGAGATGCAAACGAAACAATAGCGAGCAGATGCGAAGAGAAGAAGATTCAGTAGCTAATAAGAGGCAAGAGGTTGATCAAACGTTGACTATTCTCCAGCCATATTTTCTTTTATTTTCGTATTTCTTCTATTTTTATTTTATCTTTTGCGTGGAAGTCTTTTTAGTCTCCACTCGTTTTCTAGTCCGTTGGTGTGGACTGTGCATCTTAGCAGTTATATAATAATTATATAATATAGATAATTGAAAAAAAAAGATAGGTCCCGTCTCTAAACTGATAATCACACTTTTTTCAATCTTATTTATAAAAAATAAGCTGGAAGTGCTAATTGGTAATGACATGGGAGCTGTCGTGGGTGGGGCCCACGGCGGCTGGCCGGCCTACCAAATAATTTCTTTATTTTTTCAGTTTATTGATTTGATTTGTTGCGATCGCTATATATAATTATTTTTTATTACATATTATTTATTCAAGAGGTTAAGTAGCTGGTTGGCTACATTATTTGTCTCCTTGCGTTGCCATAAAAAAAGGTCAACTGTTAAGCAACGATGACCATAAGTACCGAGGTAGGGTTACAAATTATCAATTGAAAAGAAAGAAGTGCAATTTATTATTAGGAAATTGGACTATTTTATATATAGGGAATATACTATTCTTTTCCAAAATTAAAACATGGAAAGAAGGAACGACTATTCGAGTCTTCGACGAAACTGATTGAACATTTTCTTGTCTTTTGTACTACAGAAAATAATGAAGAAAAGAACCAACACGGATATGCTAGAAACTTGTAATAAACAGAAACAAATTAAAAGACTTACTATAATAGCTCTACTTCGTATGTCGCCTCACATAATCGCGCAAGGATCATGATAATAATCATCGTGAAACACGCCACCATAATTATGTGGCCGCCGATGAGGAGGAGGACGCCGATAGTAATCACCATACCGAGGATATAACTGATAGTCGTCATAACGCGCACCTTGGTTGTAATCCGGCGGAGGTGGGCCCACGTAAGGCGGAGGCTGTGGCCGCACCGCGTATGGGCCGTAGTCGTAAGTAACTTGCTGAGAGTATCCATTAGAATTGTTATTATTGTAATAATTGTAATATGGGTCTTGCTGATAATAATAATAATAATAATCAGGGTTATGGTAAATGGAGGAGAAGGAGGAGGAGGGGGTTGTGGTCGTGGCGGTCCGGTGGGTTTTTGAGGCTGTTGCGGTGGTTCTCCGGTGGCTTGTGGAGCCGGTTGGGCCGGTGGCTCTTCTTCCATAGGTGGTCGCTTGGATTTTTTGAATCCGAGCTTTGTACGGATTCCGCCCCCGCCCATTTTTTTAATTTTTTATTTTATTTTAGGTGGTCGATCTTTTTTGTGTGGTGTGTGCAAAGTGTATTTATATATTTTCGCCGGAGACTGCGTACCCTAAAAATAAAGATTTGCTGCAGTCGGAGTTTGGAAAAAAATATCTTCGACGAAGCAAGGAGGTCTTCATGATTTTATTACATGGAGATTGATTGATTCTATTTCCAAGTTTATCATTTTAGTGTTAGTGTATAATGTTTTCCTTGCTGATTAAAACTAGTTGATAAAATTATCATAAAACATTAATGAAAACATATGTAAAGTTAAGCCTCACTAGTAAGTTCAAATTAGTCCATGTGAGTTGCCTTTTCCACGTTATGGGCTCGATTCCTCATGACTATCGTACTGGATAAATTTTACCAAGACAAAATTTTACATGGCCCGCTAAGATTAATATCAACCTCGAAATGTGTGGCATAAGTCCATAGTTGATTGTGTTAGAATATATTAAGTTGGCAAAAATGTTCGGTTTAAGTTCAATCATAATCATGAAATATTTAGTAATTCAATGTATTGGATTTTGGGTTAGAAAATAAGAGTTCAATATCAAATTCAATTATGAGCATGATATTAATTAAATGTATTCGTCCCGTCATTCGGGATACACAATAAGTCAGTGACCCCTCCCCTCCCGAATCCCTTAGCCAAACCTAATTTGCCTTCTCAAAAAGCATTATCAATTAATTGGAATAGCGTCACTTTTCGTCCCCATTGTTTGTCCGTTGGGCAAATTTCGGTCCCCCGAAGTTGTCTAATTTGGAACAATTTTGGTCTCTCGATTACTATTTCGTTAATTTGGACGGAATTGTTCCGAACGCGCCAAGGGTCACCAAGTGAGTAGAGTTTATTTATTTATTTTTGGATAAAATAACTTTTAGTTCCCAATGTTTGTCCGCGACAATTTTTGTCTCCTAAATTGGTATATTCCTGGAATATTCCGTCTAAATTGACGGAAATCTAATCGAGGGACCAAAATTGTCCCGAATCAGGCAACATCGGGGACTAAATATGGCAAGCGAAAATATTATGGACCAAAATTACCCACCGGACAAACATTGGGGACGAAAAATGGTTTTATCCCTCAATTAATTTTAAATATTTTTGGTTCCAAGTTAATATTAAAATTTTGAGAGAAGCCCAATCAAGCACGAACGTTCAAATACTCGTCTCCAAACATCAACCCAAATTCAAAAGAGAAAGGCCTACTTCAACAGTGTAGCCCACTTCCATTACCCGCCAAGGCAAGCAGAGCAGAGCAGAGAGCGTTGAAGAAGAGAAAAACAAAAAACATCAAAATAAATTGCAATCTTTTCGGAGAGAGAAAATTGAACGAAAACGAACTGCAAACCAACCTGATATACCATTTCATTGCATCAAAGCACAAATTGCGCGCTGCTACTTATTTCAGCTATTGATTTCTGCCTGCTTCTTCTTCGAACGAATAATTCGTTCACAATTGTACGTGCAGTAGGGCATAATTTCACCCCCCCCCCCTCTAGTTTTTGTTTTCTTGGAAGTACCTTGTGCATAAAGGGCAAAACCCTAGGCAATTCTGCTGGCCTCCCGTTTTTCGTTCCAGACTGCAATTTGCTCATGATTAGTTAATATCCAGGTATGAATTCTGCCTAACTAGTGATGATTGTTCAATTTCGAGCTCTGCTTAAGTTTGCCCTAACCCTAATTTTCCCCCCTTTTCTTTGATGGATTTAATTTGGGGGAATTGGGCTGCCTAGTCTTTCTTTTGGGCTTTTTACTTGCTGAGATGGTATGTGTACCATGGATATGGGAAATGCAGGCTTATGCCGTTGTAGACATTGGTACCATGGTTCGTGTTTGTGCACTATAATCTCAGAGAATCTATATTTTTATTTTACCACAGTTCAAGCATGATTTGCAAGGCTGCATTTTCAATTATTCCTCGGAATTTTGTGATTGATGATACTGGCATGTTCGCGGAATCATAGAGCTGCTTGGATAACAACTTTTCCATTGCTATGCAGTGTTTTAATGTTTATTCATAGATGTTTAATTCTAAAGAAACCAGCAGTTTGAATAAAGTCCTACTACTTGTAGATCAGGAGTTAGTTTACATTTTCGATTTGACTGATCAGTCGTTAGTAGCTCTTATATGTGTAGACTAGTTTTTTCTTGTAAGAATGCCTCTTCTTTTTGTCTCGTAGGATTTCTATTTTCAACTTAATGGAGGTGATTATCCGTGGCTGTTGAGCTGAGGAATGCTATGTAGTTTCTACTCTTATAGTCAATGCCGAAGTCGATTCTATGGGAGGAGTCATTGAAGGTGGCGTTGGTGCTGTTGACATAACTTCTCCACGTAAAGAAGCAGTTGAAAGGGTCCAAGCAGAGATTAGGTAACTATGGTCACTTCTGTTCGGTTAATCTTCTACGCTTGATAAATGTACATTTCTTACGGCCATGAGGGCAATCTTTGATGACAGGCAAGAGTTTGATGTTCGTGACATAAGGCAAAGAGAGCTGGAATTTCTTGAAAAAGTATGAGGCCTTGCTGTATTGTGTTCTTCAATTATATTTTAATCGATGTCACAAATTCTTTCTTATTGCAGGGGGGGAATCCATTAGAGTATGCACTTGTTAACGCTGTCTCAGCAAGTGTGCAGTCGACATCATTTGTTGGTCGACAGCCAGATCGATTTAACAATAGGTACTTTTGTAGAATCTATTCAGCATATATATTCACTTCGCGGGAATTGGTGTTGTGATTAATTTTGTTCCCCTGGCTCTACAGTGAAGTCAAACGTAATTTTCCCTTATCTGCATCACCCCATGGAGACTCCTTGGAGAGCAGTGGTCGACCAGGAGAAGCTCCACGTGAACCCAATACTGCTGATAACCTCTTGTTATTTGACGCTGAACCCGTATTTTCTGAAGGTGATCAAAACTTGTTGCAGCCAAGCAGGAGCAATCGAGAACAAGGAGATCCTGTTACATTTAGTCTACCTGGAAAAGCATATAAGAGACGAAATAGGTCTCGTAGGTCGACTTCGAATGACCCGAATTCAAGTCGTGGGAATAATGGGTTTTCTCTCACTGCTCAACCTAAATCAAGGGATGTTAAGGGATTGGAATCTGACTCGAAACCTCGAAATGCATCTCTCGATTGGAGTTCAAAGCCTACAAATCTTGTGGATGACAGCCCTCGTGAAACGTTGTTAACTAAAGATGTGATCCCGGATGTAATTACTGATGCTACATTGGAAGCATATACTCCCAAGAATCGTACTGATGGGAAACTTGAACAAGGATCTCCGTCAGCTATAAAAGATCCTTGCCATATGGATTCGGTCATGGCTGATGTAAAAATTAAGGCAGCGGAAGAGAAGACGTCTCCAGCTGTTGAGCTTCATACAAATGAAACTGCTGCCATGGAAATTGAGAATCAACATAGATACAGGAAGATGAATGGAAAAAGGGAGGAGGGGATTGCCAGCGATGGTCCACGTGACCTTATGTCTACTAGTGTCAAGGGTTTGGATCTTGCGTCATCCTCTACTCAGGCCGACACCAGTAATGTTGGAAATGATGATACCAGAGCAAAAAACATTTCTGCTGGGGACATTAAGAATCAAAATATAGCATCTGAAGGGCTTCAAGTTTCTGAAATTTATAGGTTAAACAATAAAGAAAAACATCCTGAAGGTATTGGCACTTCAACTGTTGTGAAAACGGAAGAGGATTCCACTTGTCTAAGCCAGCAAGATAAATTATCATCAGAACCAAACGAAGAATTTAACTTCAAAAACAGAACTATAGATAATGTGATTGATCCTGCAGCTAGTGTTTCAACTGGATCAGAAACGGGGAAGAAATATACTGATCCAGTGCGCAACAATCCTGATCGTGAAAATGAAGCCGTTCTTTCAGTCAGCCAAAACGAGATTACTTCAGCCAGGGATCTCGTCGAGGCTGGATCATCAAATGGGGTTTCCACTGTTGTAATTGATCCGCTTACCTCCTTGGAATCTGAGTTGAAAGTGAAGAAGAAAATTGACGAAGATTCAATCTTGAAAGAAGCTCTAATCATACAAGTGATACTTTTTTCTTTTTAATATATTTTTCATCTCTCCTTTTGATGATGTCTTTTTGCTTTCTGTATTCTTTTGTTGAGCCCAAAAATCTGATTCCATTTATTACAATAAATAGGCTAAGCGAAAGCGAATAGCGGAGTTATCTGTTCCAGCTATTTCTACAGAGATTCGCCAGCGAGCTCACTGGGCTTATGTACTTGAGGAAATGGCATGGATGGCAAATGATTTTGCGCAGGTTGTCATATATAAAGATACATTATTCACTGTTTTTTTCATATCCTTACTTGGAGCAGCTTCTGATCTTTTGTAATCATCTCTTATGTGTGGTTATTCTCTAAATTTACGTTCCCCTTGGCCTCATTTCTTACAGGAGCGTCTTTGGAAAAAGGCTGCTGCGGCTCAATTATCTTCTCGTGCCGCTTTTAGTTATTGCTTGAAAAGACAAGAACAAGAGTCCAAGGTGGAAGTGATTGAAGTTGCTCATAAAATGGCCAGAGCTGTGAAGGAATTCTGGCTCTCTGTTGACCGAAAGAATGAGGTATGAAACCTGATATGGTTGTTATAATCGTCATAAAACCTGGATGTTGGACAGCGGGCATTTTAGCTTGATGCACAAGATTTCTTGTTCTTAAAACCTGACTATTGGACTGTGAAAAACATGTGCTATAATCTGTTTTTTTATTTCACAGTAAGCCAAAGACTACAGTTTACAGAACTTCACAACCTCACCTGACTTTTGTTTGTATCTAGACCTAGTGCAGGTGTTATTACACCAATGCCAACTTGATTAACGCTTCAGTCCAAACAATTTTATTTTATTGTGTGCATGACGTGTGCGCATAAGCACCACAAATAAGAATGCCGTGCGTGTTATGCACGCGAGTTAAAGAAATGTGCGGTCGCTGGGCCACTCATACTTTTTTTTTTTCGTTTTTAAAAAAAGAAAACATTTTTAAAGTTTTAAAAGAATTTCTTTGAAATAACAATATTTGACTTACTTTCTTTGCATGTGTGATCGTTTGGGGGCTAGCGACTTCAATTTAAGTTTAGAAAAGGTTATCCTATACATGTAATTTTTAATATTGTATTCCTAAATTTGATAAGAAATAAAATCTATCTACTGTACGTTAAATAAAAATAAAATTATTGGAAGGAATAGTGGGACCCAGAAGTAATGATTATTAACGTTAAAATGAATGTCGGCGAAAGAACGCGTTTATGGTAATGCGTACGGGTCATGTGGATCGCATCTTTGTATGATGTGGCGGTTTTGTAACACCAATGTAGATACTCTTAGCCATAGTGATGTACACGTGGGGAGGACTAACCTCTCTTTGAGCTACTGTTTTTTTTTAGTTTCTGTGACTTTATTGATAGCTAGTTTGCTGGACCATCAAAGTTAGATGTGAAATTGACCTGTCCATGTGGGGTATTACAATTCTTGTTGAGCCCTCTATACCCTTATGTGCTAATATAGGAGCTTGTGTTTCTATAACATTCATTATTCTTTTCAGGCACCAAGGCTAATTAACTCATGATTCACTGCCGAATTCCATCCGCGCAAAAAAATAAAAAATGATAATGAAGTAAATAATGATTTAAAGATCTTTTTCTATCGGGTGATTTTCACAGGAGACTAAAGAGGAACTTGAGCTGCAGCATCAGAAGTATGGTGCAATGTCTGTACGGGCTTATGCGGTCAGATTCTTGAAATATAATAGGAGTAATATTCTCCAGGACCACGTCGAATTGCCACTAACACAAACTAGGATATCTGACAGTGAGACCTTCGATATGACAGTGGATAGTCATTTTCCTGAAGTATGTACATTTATCTGATCAACTACTTACTTCACGAAAACATTTTCTTCCTCCCCCTTTTCTTAGGCATGTGTAATGCATAGCAGATACCGTGGCGTAACGTGTGCTTTGTGTTGAGGCTTGATATGTACCTTGTTTACTGAACTATCACATTGGTATTGTTCAGGAGAAACTCTTCTACGCAGTTTCCCCTGGAGCTATGCAGGCTTACCGAAAGTCTATTGAATCTCATGTCACACACACCGAGGTAGATGTTCTTATTTACCAACATTTACAATACAACTTATGGCAGTAGTTTGTTAACTGCATGCTTCTTATTTTGCATTAAATTTTCGAGCTATTTTAAGTAAGCTACAGTTGTTTGGCTCTTAGTGGTTGATTTTTTGGAACAGATGCATGCAACGTTCCAAGTTTCGTTTTCTCATTACTTTTGTTCTTTTTCTCTAATTAATAAACAATATCAGAGAATTGGATGTAGTGCGCCTGATGAAATGGAAACATCTGCCTATGATGCGGCGGCAGGTAGTCTTTTTTTGTGTTTAAATTTGGCTTTACTCCAATGTTGCAATTTCTGATTAGATTATTTCTTCTCATCAACTTCCTATTGATGCAGCCTTTGATTCCGAAGGCACATTATATGATGAGGACGACGGTGATACTAGTGCATATAATATGGAAGCTTTTGAAAGTTGCAAATCATCAAGATTTGCACAATTGAAGCGCAAAAACACTCATCATTCTTATGAAATCGAACCTAATCAATTTGTGAGTCAACAACGCGCATCAGTGGTCAAAAGGCCTGGAAACCATCTTAATGTGTCTATCCCAACAAAACGGGTAAGGTCTGCTTCGAGGAGAGTTATAAGCCCCTTGAATGCAGTAGGCTCTGGAAGCTTCCAGGTGCCAATTAAACCAGATGCGTCGAGTGGTGATACAAATTCATATCAGGATGATAAAAGTACACAACGCGGCGGATTTCTTCTTCCGAATAATTTGGAGGTTGATTCTGCTGAAGTGTCTACAAAACCAAAAAAGAGGAAGATGGCTAAGCATTTGGTACAGGTTAATCTTCATTGTCTGTTATCTTCTGTGGTCTTACAATTGTAATGTTTTATTTACAAATTTCTTCATTTGGTAGAGTGCTGATTATGAGGGCAATTGGCATGTTGATTCCACGTTCCGTAATGACCAGGTGATACCATCACTAGATGCATTATCCCTAGAAATTGTTTGCAGTGTGTTTCATTGATTGTTGGAATCACTTCCTAACAGGTGCCTTTTGCTGTTGTTAGGATGTGGAACTGTTGTCGATTGACATGTTTTCATTTTCCTTAGTTAATTTTTATATTATTGTATGACATTGAATCGCTTCTGTCATTCTCTTATTTGTTATTATATGCATCCGGAGGTTTTGGATTTGTATCTCATTTTTCATTTGCTTCCATGTCTTGCATACTTGGCAGTTTGAGAGGGATCATTTGAAGAAGAGATCGGACAGTCATCACCTTAAATCTAATGGCAATATTGGTACGGCCTATTTGTCACCTTGTTGGTTTTCCCCTATTTGCTGATTTTTTTTAAGCTTAGATATTGACGTCTTTTATGAAGGTTCAGTGGGGCAGCCCCTGATGAAGAAGCCGAAGCTCGTCCGCCATGATTCTTCTTTTGACAATATCGCACCAGTTGGTGGATCAGCATCTTCTCCTGCTGCCTCCCAGATGAGTAACATGCCCAATCCAAATAAAATCATTAAAATTCTTGGTGGCAGAGAACGTTTGAGGAAAGAAAAAGGGCTTAAGGTGCATTTTGCGTTTGCTTTTTAGACAAGTCCAAGTACTTCTATGTCTGCGAACCTTGTATGTGGTCTTTGACCTTGAATATTTTCATCTCGTTCAGTCACGTTATGGGGAGCTGGGCTCGGGAAGTCCCTGGTCAGATTTTGAGGATCAGGTTAATATATTATTGCTCATATGGACAAATTGTCTTGTTGGCTTTGTGTTAGAATCTCCTGCTTTTTGGACACGTGGCAATAATTTGAAATATTGTAGGCACTTGTTGTACTGGTACATGATCTGGGGCCTAACTGGGAGCTTGTAAGTGATGCTCTTAACAGCACTTCGCGTTTTAAGGTAAGCTATTTGGAATCTTTGGCACGCGTGTTGCCAAGGATTGCTGTTAACATACTCCATAATCTCCTTTGTCATCTCTTCCTTTTTCACCTTGTGCTTTCAATCGTAATAATTTACTCAAGTCAGTTTGTTGTTTGGCCTTAATATCTTTTTATGTACTTCGACCAACAGTGCATATTCCGAAAAGCTAAAGAATGCAAGGACCGCCATAGTTTTTTAATGGATAGAAATTCTGGTGATGGGGCTGATAGTGCAGAAGATTCCGGGTCCTCGCAGGCTTATCCTTCCACGTTACCTGGTATTCCGAAGGTTAGTCAAGTGTTTATTAGTTCCCTTTCTGCTGCTTGAGTAGTAGTCTTGCTACCATCATATTCCTTGTATCTCTTATGCTCTAGTTATACAACAATCCTGTGAAAGGTCACTCTCAACTCAATTCTTTGTTTTTCCTATTGTGATTTTCTTTCAGGGAACTGCCAGACAATTATTTCAACGGTTGCAGGGGCCAGTTGAGCGTGATGCCCTTATATTTCACTTTGAAAAAATCAAAACGTTGATGCAGAAACAGCACTATCGTAAGAGTCAGGTATCAACCCAAACATTGTTCTATTGATGAGTTCCCTCCTGTTTGACCATGCCTTTGAGACAGTATTTATTATCTGTGTTCTTAAGTATGTAGCTGTTGTATACAATTTGGATGTCATGCTTTCTTTGCAACCTTTGGCCACCTCGGATCTACTTGTTTTGCCGTTTGTCCCTATGTTTTTACTCTTTTAAATCTATCATGCGTGGCTGCTGCCTTTCTCTGAATCACTTGTATGTTTTTGCTTAGTGTAGTTTATGCAAGTGAATAGATCCTTTATTAGAATTCTCACTTCTGCTGAAGTTTCATCCATTGTGGTCTTCATAGAAAATGTTCACTTTACTCAATAAGTCCTATCATGAATTTAGCTTTCGAAATGATCTCTTCAACATTGAAATCCAGGATCCCAAACCATTGCAAACACCCCACAGCTCTCATGCTCTTGCTCTTTCCCAAGTGTGTCCGAATAACCTCAATGGGCCCATTTTAACGTAAGAATCTTTATATCTCCCATTCCTAATTAACCTCACAATTTGGAGTTGAAATTCTTCGTGTTTTGGTATGGGTTCTTTGCTATTAACTAATGACTTACACATTCTTTGTGCCTTGAAATATTGGCTCGTAAAGTCCTCTGGATCTATGTGACTCCAACCCCTCTGGACCCGAAATTCCCTCCATGGGGTATCAAGGGCTGCACCCCAGCGGATTGGCTGCTGCAACCCAGCCTAATTGCAACCCACCGCTTCCTTCTTCAAGCTCTAATCCCTCATTACAAGGCTCTCAAAACGCGATGGTTGGCAGTAATTTCGCAACTTCGCCTGGACGCCTCAACCCTTCAACGAGGTACCCAACCGTTCAATTTCTTGGGATTTCTATTGATTTTTTTGTTGTTGACATTTTTCTTCCATTTCCACTCGGGATTTCAGACACCCAGTTCCTAGATCTTCGTCACTGTCAGCTGAGGAGCAGCAGAGGCTGCAGATGTACAATCAAATTATATCCGGCAGAAATATGTCATCCCCCGGTGGTGCATCTTCTCCTCGAACTCTTCCCGGCGGTAATGGTATGCGTATGGTGGGCATTAACGGGAATTTGCCAATTGTAAGACATGGATTGCAAGGAGCAAGTTCCTCGCCTTCCAAGGCCAACCCTGGGAACGTAGTTTCTTCAGGCATGTCATCTTCTAACATACCCTCTGGATTTGGTCCTAACGGCCATAGCAGCTCGGTTCTGAGACCTCGTGAGCCTCCCCACACTTTGCGGGTAAGCCTGTAATGAAATCCCCTTGCCTTCGTGAATGCTTTGCCTTTAACTATTTTTTGTCCGGTTTTTGTAGCCTGGCTTTGTCCCCGAGCAGCAGAGGCAAGTGGTGGCGATGCCTGAACACGGAAATAATCAAGGAGTGTCTCAGTTTAGTGGGGTGTTAAATGCTTCTCCACCAGTGTCTTCGTACGCCATTTCTCATCCGATATCGCACCAGCAGCCTCATCACGTTCAAGGACCGCCACCACCGAATCACTCCAATTCACAGCAGCAAGCCTACGCGATGCGGTTGGCTAAGGAGAGGCAGATGCAGCAGCGTTTCCTCCACCAGCAACGGCAGCAGCAGCAATACGGTGCATCGAGTTCTTTGGCATCGAATTTGCAGCCACGCCCTCAGCTACCTATGTCGTCTCCGATGCAGAGCAGCCCACAAGTTCAGCCTCAAGCAAGTTCACCGGCAGCACTTTCTTCAATGAACGCAATGCCTCAGCATATGCAGAAACCGATAGCACCGAATCCGGTAGTTGTAAGAGGGGTTGCGGCGCCACCTGGCAGTAGTAGTTTAGCCAGTCAGGGAGGCAAGCAACGGCAAAAGCCACAAGCTAATAACAGACAACATCCTCAGCAGAGAACACAGCTACAAGCTCAACAAGGTAAGGTCGTCAAAGGAGTTGGAAGAGGGACCCTTACAACGCATCACAACATCCCAATTGATTCTTCGTTGAACGGGGTTTCAAGTTCAACTAACTTAGGAACTCAGCATTGCGAGAAAGGAGAACCTGGGACGAATGTAATAATGCAAAGTCAGTTGACGTCTGCTACTTCAGCGGTCAGCCCCGTGTTGCCACCTTCTAGGCAGTACATGGGGGCTTCTCCACCAGCCGATCAATCTCTTCCTACGCATAAGCTGTCTTCATTACCTAAGAATCTTAAGTCAACTTCTCACTCGATGCCTGTTTCGTCTGTGGGCGATAAGTCTCTCTCATCTCTCTCATCTTCGGCCGTTGTTGGGCCCTACCAGAAAACGGCATCCAATCAGAGGTTACCTAATCAAAATCAAGCTGCTGTACAGAGAGTGGCTCCACCGAATAGCCAAGTAAACTCTGGCCCGACAACGAAATCACCTTCTAAAGATCCTAATCTTGATCGGCATTCAGCGAGCTCCTCGTCTGCAATGGATCCAGCGACGCAATTGCCTCAGGCTTCCCACAAAGCTGCTTCACCAGCCATTGCCCATCAGTGGCATGCTTCAGAGCAACTAACGGAACCAAATGCAGTGAACTCGGGCAGCAATTTGAGCTCGATAGTGCAAGCAAGGCAAGGCCACTCCCAAAAACCTGCACCGGGCAGCATCCCTTTGGCCAGGCATGAGATTAGTGAACAGTGGCAACAGCAGCAGCCTCACTCGCCGGTAGTAAATCAGTCACCCCAGCAGCAGAAGCAGCCTTTGCAGAGAACAATTTCTCAGCAGCCGGTGCAACTTCAACAAGGCGAGAGCGGGAGTTTGTATGGGAGGTCGGACGATCCCGTGGAGTGAATGGAGCCAATTGATTATTGTCGAACCGCTATTTGAGACCATTTTTATTGGGTTGGGCACAATTGTTACCTGACTCTGTACAGGTAAATTCATTTTTTATGGAATTCTTATATATGTATATGCATACAGCTTGATTATTTTTTGTGTACTGTAGGGCAGGGGTGTTGGCGTCATAAGGACACCTAAATTAGGGGTGACAATTTTAGGACAATAAGTTGCGAAATTGAAGGAATTCGAGGACATGTAAGTAAAAGGTTGCAATTTGAGGACAATCTGTTTAAAAATTGAAGCAATTTACTGACAATTAACGCGAGAAATTTTTAAACTTGTTGCCTCAAATTGCTTCAGTTTTGAACTTACTGTTCTAAAATTGAATCCTTTAATTTGCGTGTCCTCAAATTGGTTCAACTTCAAAACATATTGTTCTAGAATTGTCACTCATAATTTATGTGTTCTTAAAATGCTACTCGTCTTATATATAAGACAGTTGAGCTGCTGAGAACATTTGTTGCGCTCATTTTTTTCAAACATCAAAGTTCCCCACTTATGTCGAAATGCGTATTTTTAAGATAACTCTCTCATCTGTTTCAACTTGTCCTGGAATATGAAGTGCATGTTGAATTATGTATAAACAGGAAAAAAAAACAAGAGTAGCAAATCATTTCTAGTTCTGGCAGGATCCTACATCAACCTCCTGTCTTATTTTTAATTTTCATTTCAGTAACATTCTCTTGCAAGGTAAACGTTAACGGCTTGCTCCCATTTTCTTCAGATCTTTACTCTGCAATGAATGGCTCATGGATCGGTGGCATCGAGTTGGTTGAATGTAGGGAGCCCTTAATGCACATTTCGACTAGGCTTTTTAAGCAGGTACAAAAAAAAACCTTTTGGGAGTGTTGTATGTTGCCATCGCATGTGCTCCTCCTTGGAAGATCGAATAGTTATGATGTATTTATGTATAGTCTGATCTCTGCTGTAGCTTTATTGCAACGATCCCTTATTATTTCTCCTTGTAGCCATTTGAGGGGTTATAATAGTTCATTTCGCCGGCGTAGATCAGTCACATTTGATGCTATATTTGCTGCATATTATTATGATGCCGATGATATAATTTTTTTGTGAATATTGTTTGTAGTCGTCTGTATGTAGAATTCTTTGCTACTTGTCTCCAAACTTCAAATTCTCCCATATATATATATATATATATATATATATATATATATATATATATAATATACATTCAGAGAGATAAAGAGAGATCATGAGAAACAATATATCAAATGCTATTTTGGGTTTACTCTTTGCTACGTATAGACGCTTCAAGAAATCTGATGTCGACCCATGAATAATTAAATTAAAATCTACTCAGTTTTTTTTTCTTAAAAATTATTAATATGAAACGATCTTGGAAATTTTTCAATACTAAGGAATACCGATGGAGATGAAGCAACCACAGCAGTCAGTTTCAGCATTCATTTTTTACCTGCTATTTTGACGAACAGTTAGCTTGGATTAATTGACATTTCATCCTCTCACCAACCAACCAAAAAAAAAATTTAATAAAAAACCCTATAACTTATTAATGATGTTTTCCTCACTACCTACCACCAACTTTCCCACCTATTCCTCAACACTCTCACATCCCTAATTCTTTTCTTTTACTTTTTCGGGCCATTGAATTCAAGGTCTGATTCGCTTCTTTTGAAACTTAATGGCTAAAGTTTACACATTGGCTGAGGTTTCTCAGCACAACACCAACAAGGACTGTTGGCTTGTTATCCATGGCAAGGTATGTGAAAGAAATTTGATGGGAAGAGTTTATAATACCCTTTTCTTTTCTTTTTTTTGTGACTTTCTGAGTTTTTGCTCTGCATTTTGCATCTGGGAGCTCGAAAGATTTCATGGGCTTTGTTCTTTCCTATTGGATGAATCCGGTCCTTTTATTTCATATTTGATTGGTTTTTACTTTTGATATCATATTTTGCTTAGAACCAAAGACTGAATTTTTTTTTTAAGGTTTACAACGTGACTAAGTTCTTGGAAGACCATCCTGGTGGTGACGAAGTTTTGTTGTCTTCAACCGGTAATGAATGAACATTTATGACTACAAATAGATGTTTCCCATTGTCACATTTTCCGAGCATGGGCATATGAATTATCCAAAGTTTCGTCCTAAAACCAATTAGAAGCCTCATTTGATTTATATATTAAGCTTTGCGAAGTCAGTTTCCTGATGGATGTGAGACGAATAAACTCAAATACGTACCCTTGCGTGCGATACAATTCAAGTTCCAACACGTGAACATAGGGATGACAACGGTTCCTAATTAGATCCTTAACGAGCCTCGATTTAAGGCTTAAACCCAATGGGTCCGAATGGGCCTAGGCTCAAATCTACGTACAACAAGAACCCAATTAGGACCCGTTGGCATCCCTACGGGGACATATTAAATCAGGAGGCGGTAGTAACATTCTGAATGAACCCGCTCAGATCCCATGTTAGATTGAGGATTCCACACAAGAACTAATTGGTAATAGGAGGAGAGACCTATCTTAATTTACATACTGAGGGTCGGGTGAAGTTGATTTCCCGATGTGGGACACATAATCTCAAATTGGGTTTTGATTATTCCACTGCATGCAGGGAAAGACGCAACGGATGATTTCGAGGACATAGGCCACAGCGAATCGGCAAAGGAGACGATGGCGGAGTTCTACGTGGGCGACGTCGATAGATCCACGATCCCGTCGAAGACGAGCTACGCCCCTCCCAAGCAGCCCCACTACAACCAGGACAAGACTCCCCAGTTCGTCGTCAAGCTCCTCCAGTTTCTTCTCCCGATGATCATCCTCGGCGTCGCCCTCGGGATCCGATTCTCCACCAAATCACCGGCGTCATAGGAAGAAGACCAAAAAAAAAAAAAAAACCCGAGTCCTCGTGTGCTCGAAAACCCCGTCATCATTTGTGTCTTAATTTCATCTGTCACTTGGCTTGAGATTCTCTGTTGGTGTTCTTGGTTGTTTCCACTTGTAGTAACTCCTCATCCACCTCCTCCTTATGCTTATGATATTATAATGTTTCCTTCGTTATCATCCATGTTGAGCGACCACTTCACGCTCATGCTTGAAGACAGTAATCATATCATAAAGTCATATACTTTATTTTCAACAAAATCACTCACGTCTAAGCTGATTTCTTTATTATCTAGGTTTGGACGTATAATTTTTATTCAATGGGTGATCGTGAGTTTTCGTACGACATCTTTGACATCTGAGCTTTGATACCACGTTGAATGATCGCTCCGCTTAAAAAGATTAATCTCGAAGAGAATGTAATGTACCATATTTTAATTTTATATATTTTATGTTCGGCACGCCTTTATTAAATTGAGTTTTTCATCCTAAAACTGAGTGGTTATAGCATGAAGGTTTCGGTGATTTATATATCGAGTATGTGAATTTCATTTTCCGACGGGGCTAAATAATCTCAACACTCAACCCCCCAACGTGTGACGTGATTAAAAGCCTAAGACGTGGACATATCAAACCAGGTGACGGTGAGTCAAACAAATGTGATTACACGCAGACCAATCCGCTCTGTATCATATTAAATTGGGGGTTCGATCCTAACACCGATCGGTAATATAAGGAGGGGTCTCTGTGATTTCTACGTTTAATGGTTTGTGAAGTTAGTTTTTTGATATGACACAAATAATCTTAACAAGCTCTTTTGTCTCCACTCGCTAGAAAAGAAACATCGGAGGATATACCAAAAAACCGCGTGTTGAGGTGTAATAAAAACAGTAGGGCTCGATTCCGTCCAAGATATGGAATCTATCGAAACACCCTCGTAATCTCCGAAGACATCTTCTCCTAGGAATATCATCGAACACCTTCCATTCTATAAGAAGAATGCTCAGTATGTCTCATGTCTCCCTCCCCCTTGGGCACTTCCCTCTCAAAGCATACAACTTCAAAGCCTCTGTATTCTGAACGATGAAAAAAGCTGCAAGAAAACGAAGCGATGCCCTGAGGCTCGTGCACCCGGGGAAACACGTGGAGGTCCTCAGGGCACCGATCACGGCGGGGGAAATCATGGATCGGTACCCGAGGCACTGCGTGGCGAGGCCCGACGTGTTCGAGAACCCGTGGATCGCGGTGCACCCTCTGTCCTTTTTAGGCCCGGGGGAAACTTTCTATCTCGTGCCCTTCCACACGATGAACACCCTCATGAAGAATGCCAAGGCGTGGGAGTCGAATTCCCGTCCTCGGGATGAGGTGAGGATTGTTAAGCCTTGCTTGAAGAAGCCGGGGAGTGTCGGGAGGAAGATTGAGGACTTTAAGCAGGTTCGGTTCGACCTCGACGGTGGACGTGGCCGAGGGGCTGCTTGCGAAAGAGTCTGCTGCTTTGGGCTCGAGAATATGTGCTGCGGGGCGAAAGCTTTGCTCCGGAGAAATCCCGTTGATTGAGAATCGTCGGGGTTTCGAATGCGGGTCCCGAGGGTCGGGTTTGAAAAACAAAACACCAATTGCCATATTCATCGAAACAAAATCAAGAACGGCTCCCGAGTTCTTGAGAATAGGCCAACAAGTTTTCTGAAAATAAGGGAGCGTTTGGTATAAAGATTTCGACGTGAAAAAGAAAAAGAAAAAGTGTAATGAGAACATATCATCGATTAATACACTGACATTGTTTTTCATTGTTTTCTCCACGCATAAATTTCGCATACCAAACATAGTGTAAATCAAGAATTGACTCTAAGTGCCTTTAAGTGTGGGGAATATCATATGTTAGGGACATGGAAAATAACTTGACATACTATATTAAATTAAATTTCTTCGTGTACGGTTCAAAGTTTTCGTCTTCGATGAATGCTTCGGTTCAGTTCACTTAGGCTATGTTGGTATAAAGATATATTTCGATGTGAAACCAAAAAGGAAATGAGACACGAGAAACTTAACGTATCGTTGATTGATATATTAATATTTTTTCAAAAATTGACTATTTTCACGCACAAATACTTGGTACCAAAATGAGATGTATCTTTGGAATTATGAGTTTCTCGTTTGGGTAAACTATTTTCGACATCTTTTCCATATATATGTCTATAAACTTTGAATCATTGTTTCCATAAAAGTTAGAAGATCAAGAACGAGATCTTAGAATAATATCGTCGTTTGTTGTACTAAGGAATAGAATAGAATCAAGGATGTTTTTCTGTTTATGGAATGATATTTTTGTATTTTAGGAAAATACACTCTCTATTTTTCCTTGAGATTTAGTGTGTGTTTGGAAGTACTTATGAAATGGACTTCTAACCTAAAAGTCCATTTTGAAAAGTAAAATAACTTTGGTGAAAATGTTGAGATGGACTTTTAAAATAAGTACTTTTCAAGAAGTCCATTTGAGAGAAGCAACTTTTAATGACTTTTCAGAATTACTTCCTGCAACTTTTGCAAAAGTCCATTCCCACCAAATACTTTAAAAAAATAAATTTACATTTATAAAAACTACATTTCGAAAAAGTCCATTTACCAGACGTGCTTCTAAATCAAAAGTGGAACCAAACTAGCCCTTAATAACCGCAATACGAAAAGCCCATTTAACGTCTATATAGCCCAGCTCGAATTTTCTCCCTCCTTTGCTCACATTCAATTTTTTCGCCTTTCCCGCCATCACAAGACAATTCCGACGTCGATAAAAAGCACAAAACCCTAAACTTCCGCCGCGCAGCCGAAATTATCTCCGAACCTCAGCCTCGGCCGCGCGCTCTCCCGGCTCAGACGTAACGCAATCAATGGCGCAGAAGCGGAAGTCCACATCGGGTAATACGGCTGCTCAGCTGGAGTCCAAGAAGCAGCGCGTGGACGAGATATCCGACGGTGGTGAGGGTGAGCTGAAGGAGACGGTTTGCGAGGAACTTCCGGACGTGAATCGAGGTGAGGAAGGGGAAGAGGAGAACTTTGCGAGGTTCTTGGGTGAGCCGATTCCCAAAGAGGAGGCTCGGAAACGATGGCCCCATCGTTATGACAAAGAGAACAAGGTATTTGATTGCGTGTCTTTGAGCTGGATTTTTGTTTGTTCAGCTCGAACCTTTGTTCTCTGTGCAAGAATTCGTATAAGTTTTTTCAAGATCTGTGAAAGATAAATGTCCCACCTTTAGTTACGATTTCTACTCGACTTCAATGCTATAAGATACGGGAAAGGCAAATGTCCTATCTTGTGCTATGATAATGTGAATTCGAGTTTGCGTAAAGAATTAGAGTCGATTTCATCCGTTATTTTTTTTGTCTCGCTTTGAACTCAAGAAATGGAACTTTCTCTCACTTTTTATAAAAATCTTAGAAATTTGAAACATCCGTAAGATCTGAAATGTACTTCGGGATACTTAAAAAATGTGGCCTTTTCATTTTTAATTACCCATGTACTCAAATTATCACATTGACATGCTTTAGCACCTAGACAGAAATTCTGCAATTTTAATTTATTGTTACCTCTACCTTTTATTAAAGTATATTTGTGATGTTTTATCATTTTCTGTGGATAATCACAGGAGATGCTTCAGGCGAGATTCCATTACAAAAAAGTAGAAGTTGATGGCGAGGTTTACTCCCTAAATGATGATTGTTCCGTGAAGGTAATGTGAATTTCATTGTTGTTTTTAAGCTTTTGCAGAGTGTGATTTATCTTTGCCGAAGCACATATATCTGTTTGTACTATGATTTAGGGTGAAGATGGCAAGGACAATTATATTGGAAAAATTATCGAGCTGTTTGAAGATATCAAAGGATCCTATTATTTCATGTCACAATGGTATTACAGGGCCAGTGACACGGTAAAACTTTATTTGAGAAATAAGCAAACTTGATTCTTATCCATAACTCCATACACTTACTGCCACCATCATTGTCATCATTATTATTTATTTTTCAGGTTATCCAAGCAAGTGGCAACCTAATAGACAATAAGTGCGTGTTTTTCTCAGAAATCAAGGATGAAAACCCTCTTGATTGTTTGGTCGGGAAATTGAAAATTGTCTTATCACCAAAAGTATGTCTTTAACCCTTATCCCTGTTCTAAAAGTATTATGCGAATCTAAATATGAACTTCTTATTTACAGGTTGAACAGGTTCAGGACGAAGAATTTAGAGCAACATGTGACTTCTATTGCGATAAGAAGTATTTGCTTCCGTTTTCGTCGTTTGTGAGCTTATCTACAGGTATCTTCAACTTTCCATTGCTTCATGAGTTAAACATTTGCAGAAATACTTTGAGAGATACATATGGTACTTATTCTTTATTATGAACATCTTTTAAGCATTTCTTTTCTTCCTTGCTCTTACAGATAACACAACTAGTGGCAATGAATCATCGTCCACCATCTCTAGTGATGCTGTTGACAATTCTTCTATTCAAGGAATTACTAACAATGAAAAGACTTTGCTTGACTTGTATTCGGGTTGTGGTGCGATGTCGACAGGCCTTTGCCTTGGCGCTAATAGCAATGACGTCAAGCTTGTCACTGTAAGTATTTGTTTTAAATTTCTCTGCTAATTATGCATCTACATGGTTATTTATTTATTTCATATAAATATGTAGAAATGGGCAGTGGACTTTAATCCCCATGCATGCGAAAGCCTCAAATTAAATCATCCTGAAACTCAGGTATATTTACGTTGTCCTGCTTTTACGTTGTTGGCATTTCTGTCTTTATTATTTTAGTATCCTATATATTAATTTTCTGGTAAAATAGGTCCGAAATGAGACTGCAGAAGATTTCTTGTACCTCCTCAAGGAATGGGAGAAGCTTTGTGTTTCCTTCCTTGACGATTCATTGATGGAGGATTTGAATGGCGAAGATGATGATGAATCTGAGGATCATGATGGGGATGGATCAAATGGAGATGAATATGAAGTAGAAGAGTTGTATGCTATCTGCTTTGGGGACCCAAATAAAAACGGAAATGCTAAACTCCACTTTAAGGTAAGATACTTTTTTTTTTCTGGAAATATAGTTTATCAATGAGTTGGTTCCGGTTCCCTTGACAATAACGATTTCATTCAGAAACTTCATATTCCTTGATATATGGGGACGCTGGAAATGATTTCCTGGTATAAAACCTTAACTCTCAATGACAAATACTTTTTCAGGTGAGATGGAAAGGTTATGGCCCGGAGGAGGACACATGGGAGCCCTTGGAGGGCTTGGGGTACGCTATATTTTTTTTAATTGATAGTTATATTAGATCATCCTTCTTTTGAAAATAAATAAACTATTCATGGGGTTAATGCTAGCTAAAGTGTTCTTCCATTTCCATGCTGATTAAAGAGACTATGTACCCTTTTTTTTTATTTAATTTAAGGACAACATGCTTTCAGAAATACAATATTGGTGAGGTTGGGCTCATTGGCTCGCCTCCTACCTGGGCCTATCCGTTAATATACTTTCTATCAAATTGCTTATATTTGTTTCTTGATCACTAGGTCCTGCAAGGAAAAGTTGAGGGCATTTGTGCTTAATGGTCACAAGTCAAAGATGTTACCATTGCCCGTGAGCTCTTGTTCTTTTTTGTCTTTTTTAATTGAATGTTTTATCTGAATTACAATTAACTCTCAATGATTGGATTACATTTTCTTGACTGAAATCTAGGGTGATGTTGATGTCATATGTGGAGGACCTCCCTGTCAAGGCATAAGCGGGTTCAACAGATTCCGCAACACAAAGGACCCTCTCGCAGATCCCAAGAACCAGCAACTCGTTGTCTTCATGGATATCGTAAACTATTTGAAGCCAAGGTTCGTGCTGATGGAGAATGTTGTTGATATAGTGAAGTTTGCCGATGGCTTTCTTGGTCGGTACGCATTCGGTCGCCTCGTTGCAATGGGCTATCAGGCTCGTATGGGAATGATGGCTGCGGGTGCTTATGGCCTTCCTCAGTTCAGGATGCGAATGTTCATGTGGGGTGCTCTTCCTACAGAGGTGTGATCTCTAACTTCCAATTTTGTATCTTTTTTATTTTAATATTGTTGTAGTTGATTGAAGAGAGAGTTTTTCTGATTACTTGTTCTCTTTACGTGCAGAGGTTGCCCCAATACCCTCTTCCAACGCACGGTGTTATAGTTAGAGGAGGCACTCCTACTCAGTTTGAGGTGTGAAATTTTTCGCTGCATTAATTATATTTTTTTTAGTGCATGGATTTCTTACGAAGTGAATGCTACGTGCAGTTAAATGCGGTTGCCTATGAAGAAGGCCGGCAATTAAAGCTCAAGAAGGAGCTTCGTCTTGAAGATGCCATTTCAGATCTTCCAAATGTATGTAGACTCTTCGAAACTTGTCACTCCCGAAATTATAGGAGAATAGTTCCTATCGTTTATTAGTTTTAAATCCATCGATTAGGTTGAAAATGATGAGGAACGAGATGCGATGCCATATGGTTCCGCTCCTAAAACAGACTTTCAGCAATTCATAAGGCTGCCTCGTTCTCGTAAGTCGGTGTTATTTTTCATTTCAGATATTTATATAATTTCTCTTCTGTTTTGTTGATGTTGCAAGTGAAGTAGCCGTGCATTATTTGTTTCTTATTCTGACTTGTAAGTTTTTTTTCTGTTACTATTAGCCTTCCGTTGCATATGCATCTTAAATTTTTGTTTAACTATTCAGTATGTAAATGATTTGCTTGGTGCTTTCTATGTTTGCTTTTGCTGTTATTAATCTTCACTTGCTTCCCTCAATGCAGAAATGCCTGGATGCTTGAATCTCGAGTCCGAAGCTGAACACCAACTGTACGATCACATACCACTCCACTTAAATCGGGATGATTACGAACGTGTCTGTCAAATTCCAAAGAAGAAGGTAATCTTCAGAACTCTCAAAGGTGGATTTTTTTCAATCACAGCCAAATGTGCATTTCATTTATGTTCTTTCGTTTTCTCTCAGGGCGCAAACTTTAGGGACTTGCCAGGTGTCCGAGTCCGTGATGACAACAAAGTCGAGTGGGACCCCGATGTCCCGAGGAAATATGTGTCCTCTGGGAAGCCATTGGTACTATAGCTGCTATACACGTCTCCAAATTTCTTACATTTTAATCTTATATTATACGTGCTGAGGAAATACAACGTTTCTGTGACTCACAGGTGCCTGACTATGCCATGAGCTTCGTAAAAGGATCCTCACCAAAGTATGGTGGCAGCAGTTTAAATGTTTTTTTACCTCGCTTGTGCATAATTCCGCATTCTGATTAATTTACGGCTTGTTTTCTACTATTTTTATAGACCATTTGGTCGCCTGTGGTGGGACGAAACTGTACCAACCGTGGTCACTCGGGCTGAGCCTCACAATCAGGTAATAGATTCTGCTTTTGATGTTTCTTACCAGATGTATTGGTCTGTGTTGAGATTATTTGTCTCATTTCAGGAAACTAACTTCATCTGACTCTATATATAAATATCAAAGAAGCATCTCCTCAATTTAACAGTCTGTTTTAAACGAACGAACTTTTCTCCCTCCAGATTATATTACATCCCTTACAAGACCGAGTCCTAACCATCCGTGAAAACGCTCGTCTCCAAGGATTCCCAGATTATTACAAACTGACCGGTCCGGTGAAGGAGAGGTAGTTGTTACTCGAAATCCCGTTCCATTTCTGCTTCGTTTCTTGGTAAAAAAACGAAGTGGTGATGTTATCTTTTGGTATGAATAGGTACATGCAAGTGGGGAATGCGGTGGCTGTGCCCGTGGCTCGAGCATTGGGCCATTCTTTGGCTCTGGCCCTGAGGGGATCGTCGGGACCGGAACCTGTGTTCGTGCTCCCCGAGGATTTTCCATATTTGAGAAACGCAGACGTTTCTTCTCCAGAAATTGGATCGTGAAGATTGATCTATTGAAATAATTGTGTGTAACATTGAACTTTGCTGTCTGAGTAGGGTGAGTTATTTCAAACTCGTGTTCGGGGGGAAGACTTGTGCTGTTGTAACCTGCATTTAATCAAGGGTGACGATGTATCCATTGAATTATTATCATATGATTTATCTTGAGATTTATCTTATCTATTCTATTATATTAATGACCAGGGTTGGTTAAAAACTGTCCAATTTGGTGTATCAAAAATATATTCTAATTAGATCCCTCTTTTTATAATTTGTTTGATATGTATTTAGAACTTAATTTTTTATTTATTACAATCACATCCTCACAAATAATTCTTTTAAAAATATTATTTCTATTAAATATTGTAATTAAAAATAACTTAAAATATAAATCAGTATTAAATATTTATATTGTTCACTTAGTCGCGGTCTGTTCTTTTCTATTTGCTTTGATAGCGCATTGTTGGACGTTCTTGAAAATTTTGAATTTTTTATGTCGTAATTTAATTGAGCTGAGTTGGTATTTTCCGTATGGATATGTAGAATAAATCTGATGCCACTAAATTGGCAACTGTAATATTAAAAAAAAAGACCACAACTTTGAATATATTTTTAATTTATTGAGTCATTTTATTAATGATGAAGGACGACTATGAACTATCAGTTTGATTTTATAATTTATTTTGATGCATATAATTACCGTTGTATACCTCAAATTTTTATTTATTATAATTACATCCATAAAAATCAGCTTTAAAAAAAATATTTCTAAGTATTATAAATTAAAAGTAACTCAAAACATAAAATAACATTAAATATTTATATTTTAAACGCACACATCGAATTTGCGAAAAATACTAGTTTCATTTAAAGGATTGCACTTTTAGGATAATCAAGAATTCCAACCAGAATAAAAATTATTTATGAAGGATTATTATTAGATTTGTAAAAAAGCTTTTAGTGAAAAAGTATATTATTATTTTTAGTTTTATTTTTCTTTTCCATCATATATCTCTACTCAATCAGGGATGAATCTTCACTAACGAAATTAAAACCTGGGACCTCCAAAATGAACCCAACCACACCCCTTTGGGGACAAAAAAGTATACATATTATTAGCATAGTCAATTATTAGAAGGCAGTAAGAATGAAAACCATATATTCCATAACTTTGAAATGCTCTACTAATACTCAAAGTATAGTTTCAAGATAGAGTTTCATAGCAACAGTTACAAGAAAAAAAAAAGGCAAGCAAGCAAATGTCCTCAAAATGCAAAACTCCAATCTACGTGCCAACTCGACCAAGTGCCAACAAGATTCGATACATTCAAAATCAACATGACTATTACATCCCTGTGAAAGCTTTCTTGCCTCTACCAGAGGAGCCATCAGGTATCACCTTAAGGACATTGAACCTCACAGTCTTCGACAGAGGCCTGCAATAAATGCCATCACCATTAAAACTTTCCAGAACAGTAAAATATAAAGTTGGTTACAGAAAGCTTCAATTCAATACTAGCCTGCATTGGCCAATGATGACATGATCGCCCTCCTTCACACGGAAGCACGGGGAGACGTGGGCCGGAGTATTGGAGTGCCTCTTCTCGTACCTAAATGATTTTTTATCAGTAAAGATGAAATGATTTATCATGAAATTAACTGCAGGCAAGCAAAGGAAGCATGCAATACCTTTGGTACTTCTTCACCCAATGCAAGTAATTTCTTCTTACAATTATGGTTCTCACCATCTTAGCACTGTGGCAGGTTCCGGCAAGAATACGCCCTCTTATAGATACGTTGCCGGTAAATGGGCATTTCTTGTCAATGTACGTACCTGTAAAGATAGGGCTTCGAATTATGGTTCAATAATCGCATCCAGAACATTTTCACAATACGATTCAAGACATTAAAGGCCTAAACTAATGAAACCGTGCCACACGTTTTAACAAAGCACAATTTTTTTACAAAGATTTCACCATCAGTAGCAGTTTTCAATCTCCAAGACTCAATGTTTTCGCTATGTAGTGTATTAGTATGTTATTGAAGTCTAATGAGGATCTCATCCTACAGACACATCAGTCCAATAAAATTAGCACGCAATTATATAAGAATCATCTCACAACAGCAATGCTTAAACAAAATGAGAGTAACGATTTGTCAACGAGAAGAGGACGAGCTGATAAGATCGACCTTCAGTAGCCTCGCGGGGAGTTTTGAACCCCAACCCGATATTTTTCCAGTAGCGGTTGCCTCCTTTGCCAGGCGCCTTCCCCTTTCCCGACTTCTTCGAGCTGCGAAAAATCTCCGATTCACCTCGCGGTGCATAGACAGATTCACAATCGCATTAAAATGCATAAAATCGTGGTAACTTACCAAAGGAACACCTTGGGCTGCTTCAAAAAAGCCTTCTCAGTCTGCAGATTGAAGTAGAAACATTTAGCATGCATAAAACCTTGAGCATTAAAATTTTCTTAAAAAACATCCGTTGCGCATCGGTATCTACCTGCTCAGCCATGTTTGCTGGTCACTACTGCGGCGGAGGAGAATCTTAGATTGTTCTTTCTTCGTCTAGGGCTTTCGTATGACGTCGATAAACGAGATCTATATATTGGATCAATTTATGTAATGATCCCATCCCATTTCGGTTCGTCCGTAGTGGGCTGGGCCGCAGGGTTCACTATTTGCGCCGTATATTGAGCCCATTAATTCTCCGGCCCATTCAATTTGTTTGAGATGCAGACTTAGAACCGAATTTTTTTCAAATGCGGAATATTTTTCCACAAATTAATTTTCACTTATGGCTAATGCTTATAAATTTCGGACTAAACTTAGTTTTACAGTCTTTAATATCACCAAAGAAACTTATTATCCTAAAATTATTTTTTTTTTTAATTTTAATATCCTTCAAATGTTACCGTCACAAAATCAAAAGAAATAACTATGTCTATTGAATTTTGCGGAATTATATTGTATTGTATTTTTCGATATTGTGTGTCTTGATGATATTGATCGGGTATTTGACGGGTTCGGGTAATTCGGGTCGGGTACCCGACTAGGGCGGGTAGTGTTTTTCCTATCCGATCCCGACCCGATGTATGTCGGGTACCCGATTTTGTCGGGTACACGTCGGGTCGGGTCGGGTATCGGGTACCCGATTTAAAATTTAATTATTTTTTTATTAATATTTTAGTACGATTTATAATATTTATGATATTGTTATATGTTTTTTCTCTTTGAAATTTTTAATATGAGGAGAAATTATTAATTTTATATCATTCTTAATTATTTTATGACTACTAGAAATTAATTATACTATTTTTTCATAATTTTTTTTAATTTTTAATTCATTGTCGGGTACCCGATCGGGTAATTCGGGTAGCATTTTGCTACCCGATACCCGACCCTATTTATTAATGTCGGGTATCGGGTACTACCCGATACACGATATTTTTTCGGGTACCCGATACCCGTTGCCCACCCCTAGGTGCCATTATATACGCTACATTTTGAAAAACTAGCCATTCGAATAAAGTCGTTCGGACATTTATAACTCTAAATCATATCCCAATATATCTTCTTAATTGCCTTGATTTGCAATTTGATATGGTCAATCATTTCCTTCTTGGTCTGCTTGACCCTTATCTTCAACAAAGTCCAAAATAAAAATGTTGGATTATTATATTCTTCATAAAAAGAGAATTATTACATTAATTAACAAGACTGCTGCTGAAAAACAGATTCAGGATGAGTTATGGCTCTAGAGTAAGCCACCGGCAAGGCCATGAGCTTCCGGGCTCGTGGAACGTAGGCCCTCATGGTCAGGTTATCGTAGCCGTTGTCTTCGATCGAGTCCAATATCATACGGTACAACATCAACGACGACCACACCTGAATCAATTTAAATACTAATAATAATAATAATAATAATAATCGAATATCGAGTGAAAAATGAATGAAGAATAATTCTTTTACCGGCCAACGGCTAGCCTTGTGAAGCTGAGCCGCGCCTTCCTCGGCCCGATCGAAGTAGTACCTCGCCCTTGAAATCTGCTCCTTCATGAACTTCCTCCACTTGTTCGTCGCTTTCCTCGAGAATATGTCCTTATCACTAAGCCCGAACTCCGCGAGTTCGTCTTGTGGAAGATAAACTCTGCCCCTCGATGCACTGAGGAGGACCAAGATTAGCAAACACGATATATATATATATATATATATATATATAGATAGAAAGAGAGAGAGCGAGAGAGGGACTTAGTTACTTTTTTAGTCCTAAATATTTGACTAAGTTACGTATCGAGATATCCCCACTCGACTTGGCTATAAGCTAGCCCATAAATATCGATTTGGCCTTGCGCTACACAGACCCAACGGACGCTTAGTTGCGCCACACACTCTAGATGCGGAACTAATCCCAAGGGGCAAATGAATACGTCACAAACTCATCTGACAACGATAGTCATGGACTATAAAGCTCATTATAATTACTCGAGAAAAATTGTGGGAGGGTGGATACCAATGCCTCATTAGCAGTAGTTACATTTAATGATATCAAAATTAAAGGCTAACAATTTTACGACAACAAGTTTCGAAATTGAAGCAGTTAAGTATCGTCAACACTAAAAACCGGAATTGAGCCCCACGTGGCAATTAATTTGGCGAAAAATCTACGTGGCGTGGAAAAAAGCCGATCTGAACCAACGTTTTTGAAGAATTAAAGCAATTTGAGGACCATGGAAAACCTAATTTAAGCTCGAAATTAACAAACGTGAAATGTATGTGACAAACAATTTAGGAAAATTATAATTTTAGGGACCCTAAAACTTAAAACATATATACAAAATTGAAAAGTTAACCCAAATTTATTTTGAAATAAGTGACTTAATTTTAGAATTATAGAAAATAATGACAAAAAACGAAAACAAGTATTCTCGTTCGAAGTAAAATTATAATTTTGCCAATAATTAACTCACGCACTCTTCTCCGACGTCTCTGAGGATGTTCGTGAGCTGATTCCCGATTCCCAAGTAAAGCGCCGCATCGTACACCGCCCGAGCCGAGGCCGACGACTCCGGCGCGATCCCCATGACGGGGACGCTCATGAGGCCGACGGTTCCGGCGACGTAGTAGCAGTAAAGGTAGAGCTCCTCGAAGTTCGCGTATCGGTTCTTCACCGTGTCCATTCTCATCCCTTCAATCATGTCCTTAAATGGCTGATATAAAACCGTCAAGATTCAAAATCAAAATATAATTTCTTGAAGTTTTTATTTTTATATTCAATATTGTGGGCATGTAATGAATTTTACCTTAATGTCCAAAGGGAACCTGCGGACGGTGTCCGTGAGGGCGGCGTCGAGCATGTCGTACGGACGACCGTCGAAGACGTCGACGAGCCTCTCCTCCCATCGGTCGAGTACGGCCGAGCTGAGGTAGCCGGAGTTCGGGCCGTCGACGAGCTCGTCGGTTCTCCGGCACCAAACTTCACCGGCGCAAAGAAAAATAGTTAAAAAGGAGAGATTCACATTTCAACAGCATCAGAAGAAAAGAAATAACACCAACCATAGATAGCCCATATCGCTCTTCTTCTTTCCTCCGTCATCAGCTGCGTTCCTGTGTCAAATTTCAGAGAGGAAGTTTAGGAGAGAGAGAGAGAGAGAGAGAGAGAGAGGGAGAGAGAGAGAGAGAACCTAAGTAGAAAGTCTTTGCATACTCGGCGCAGAGATCTTTGCATCTACTGTAAGCTTCTTCGAGGAAATTGGGATTAAAGTTGGGATTTTTATGATCCGATTTCGGCTTCTGTGATTGTTTCTGAGCTATGTGACCTACGAGCAAATCCGTAGAGGGGATTCCTTGGACCGATAATTCGGGTTTCGAAAACTCCTTCCTTCTCTTATTCGGAAGAGTTGTTAAGGCCACTTCAGCTCTTACTACATTGGCTGTAATACTTGGTTTCCTGTTGCCCATGATGCATGGCTTTGCTGGGTAAGAAAACGCTGCATTCATCTTTTTTCTTGGCTCCTCAAAGATGCATTTTAGGCAGATAATATATATATATATATATATATATATAAATACATTTTATATATATTGTCATTACAGGGATGGAATAATTCAAGCGGTGATACTCAGAAGATGCTACTTTTGTCATTACGGTTAAACAACTTATTATGTTTGTAACTGAATGGGACTTCTTTGGATACTCTAATTATATTATTTTATTAACTTCGAAAGCCCCGTCATTACAAGAAGACGGTGGCATGAAACTTAAATAGAGAAAGGATCAAAGCTTGGTGTTTTCTGCTTATTACATAGTATTCTTGTTCCGTTTCAGTAATGTCTCGTAAACCTCGGGCGGGTGAAGTTATCCATGTAAAAAAATGATTCTTTTTCTCATGCCATTTGATAAAGGACAACAATGAGCTTTTGTTCGATGATGTAAACGGGTATCTTATCTTACTATACAATATCAAAGCCGGCACCTAAATTAGGCTTATATATCTTTTTCTTATAGTTCTTTAGTGATAATTTTAGGCCATTTGAAAATAATTTTTAGGATAATAAGTTTGAAATTCAAACAATTTGTAGATAATAACTGTGAAAACGTAATTCCAATCAGGAATTAATACACGTGAATTGCAAACGAATAAATTGAAAAAAAAATTATATGTGACATCAAACATGCTGATTTGGACCAAATTATTTCCGATGCCACGTCCCCCAAATCAATTATCATGTGCCCACGCGTGTTAATTTCTTGCTGAAATTCGACTTTCCAACGTTAATTCTCCTCAAATTGCGTCATTCGTTGAATATGCTTATTTGAACTCATTTTTTTTTCTCAAAACCGACACATAAGATTTCCCTTAATTAATTATCAAGTGTGGCTCACTGTTCTCTGAAATTGTGTTTCCGAAGTTCCTCAAATTGCTTCAATTCCGAAATGTGTTGTCCTATAAATGTCCGTCATAAACTGAAGTGTCATTAACATGCCACACCCCAAATATTCAGGACTAAAATATAATAATTAAGCCCGTATATTAATCTCCCTATGGCAAGTTTGTGTATACAGATGAAACCCATAACTATTCTCAAGCACCGCCGTCGCTCCTCCGGGACCTAAACGGCAACGGCCTAAACGCAGACAAAACCACCGACACCTTACACATCAGAAACCCCAACATCCCCAACACAACTTCCTTCGGAGACAGCTTCATCACATCCTCTCCTGAAGCAAGCTTCGCAGCCACAACAGCAAGAGCAAAAGCCACCACCAAACCCGTAACGGGTCCCTTCAGCGTCCCCAAAATCCGCCCGAAGCCTCCTTCGTCCACATTAGGAGTGAGCACCTGCGATGGGAGCCCGTCGACCGATCTCTGCAGCAGCAATAAGTAGAAAAACCCGAAAATCCCACCGAAGAAGAACGCGTAGGAGTAAGAATCTTCCACCGTTAAGACAGAGGAGAGAGAAGAGCCCGCGAGGATGAGCACCGCGTCGTAGAATAGAAGAGAGAGTTTTAGGTCTTCGTATTCCTTCATGCTCTGTTCGTTGGACACGAAGGAGGTGGAAGAAGGTGATGGAGACAAGGCTATCGCATCGATTTCATTACCGGAAAATGTGGTGACCGACTTCGGTCTGATTTCTAGCACCGATAGCTCGGTTTTCTCCCCGAGGAGGATTTCGTCGACGTCGAAGGTGTAGAGAAGCCCTTCTGCTGATGAATCTGGAGAACGGAGGATCGTGGTCAAGCTTAAACCTCCTATTCTCCATTGACCTGCTGCCAATTGACAGTTCCGAGATTAGAAATGATGAGATTTATGGCCACACCGAAATTTCTCTCGGGATCTGTCACAGAAATATAAACAGGAGAAAATCGCAACACAAATAGATTTGACGTGGAAAACCCTTTGTTAACGAAGGGGGGGAAATCCACTGTTCTTCAAGTTTCTGTTAGAAATCAATCTTCATACAAAAATCTTAACAAAATTTTGCTAAGATCATCGAATTATCCTAACAAGAAACATAAAAAGGAAACTAATAGACGAGAACCGACCTGACCCCAAGCCGATCCACACAGCTACGATTTTCCCGAGATTAGGCCCTTCGAAGTAAAACTCGTCGACACGACCCTGCTGAAAATGCAAAGTGTCCTTTGAAACATCATCTTCCGCAGCTGTAATAACGGGTATTCTTTGCAGAATTGAGGACCCGTTCTCGTCGACCAAGCATAGAGAAACCACGGAGTTTGTGTCTGTGAGGCCCGACCCGTAAATCTTACTAGTCTGAAACTTGATTATGTACAGGCAATCTGATTTTCCAGATGGGTTTGCACTGATTAGCTCGCCAGCTGAAGTATTTGGACACAGTGTCGCCTCTGTGGCTTGTAGGAGCCGTGATGGTCTCATGTATTCCTGAAAATCTAAGGTGGTCTTTTGTTTTGGTTCAACGTAGGATCCAATGGGTTAAAGAAACAACATCATCCGCGGAAAAGAATAACTCAATTAACATAAAAAAGCTCTGCTACGCATTATATCGAACATCTAGTGAGATCTCAAAAATTACATCACAATGGATGCTATAGTCCCTCACTACAGGTAGAAATAGTAGCTCTAACGAGAATATCTTTGTAGAAAAGTTAGCCTGATGATCTAAAAGGAAGTACCTGGATAGCTGGATTTCTTGAAACATGTAATAAGCGCAAAATCTCGGGTATTGATCCGTGTATTTCTGGCACGAAAGGCCTTCCTCGAACGTTTCCCGGAAAGTGTCAGGCAGGTAGAAGCCGCAGGAACCAGAAATTTGGAGGAGAGAGACTCCATTTCCGCTGTAATTCGTTGAAATTACAATATACGCGTGTACTTGATGAACATATACGGACAAAACGATTGTCGAAGAAGAAAATATCAGAGTTTACGTGAACTCGCCACGTTTTCTTAATTGAGTGGATATAAGTTGCTTATAGATATGTAGCGCTTTATATCAGTATGGTAATATTATATATGGGCCTGAAAAGGCACTGGCTCAGTGGGCCCATCAATCGTGAGCCCAAATGAAACTCGAGAGACTTTTTTTTTTTCTTCTGTAAATTATAAATTATAAATGTTCGGTTTCGGGAAGTTGAATACTGTTTTGAAGATCCTCCAGCTCCAGGTTCGATGTCTCTCTATCTAAACGAACAGTGCACGAGAACACACTACATCATCATCTTCCTTTTTTGTGTTTTCATCGCGTTGTTACGAGGTTGATTATTGTATGCAGTAGCGCAAGGTTCGCGTCTAATGTTTAGCTGCTGATCAAATCGTAAGAGTGTCGTATTGGATCTGAATCTGCGAAGGAAAAATGGTCTCGCTGGAGATGAACGATCGGAAAAGTAAGTTTTCGAATCACATTCTGCTGATAAATTTCCTTTTATGTTATCCTTTTGTTCAGTTTAAGTCGGGAGCTGATTTGTGGTGTTAGGAATATCTGCTATCGATTTATCGCATGTTGCTTATTGACTTTGGGAAACTTGAGTTCCCGAGGTTTGTCGATGAAGATTTGAATTGTCAAATTTGATTGGCACTACTATTGTGCTGCTTCCCGGATTTTTCATTCCAATAAAGAGAATTTTACTTTACGCATTCCATTTTGTTGGAATTTTTGCTAGATCTTCATCGTAGTCCATTTAATTCAACATTGTCTCGAAACAGTTTTCGCACTGAGAGATTCTTAAGGATTAAATTCTTGTCTTCTTCTGCTGTTTTCCAACAGAAATTGGACTTGGCCTTACGGGTTTTGGAGTTTTCTTTTCGTTTCTGGGGATCATCTTCTTCTTTGACAAGGGATTGCTTGCTATGGGAAACGTAAGTATCATCGTTCTATTATTGATTAACCACTAGAAGATGATGAAGAGTTTCTTTCATTATACTTCCTTTTCTCACTTCTTACTTCTTCCATGCCATTCTCTACAGATTCTCTTCATCTCAGGAGTCACACTAACAATTGGACTCAAATCATCCATGCAGTTCTTCATGAAACCCTCTAACTATAAGGTTTCCTTTTCTTTTTTCTGTTCATCAATAATGTATAATGTACCCCGCTCACCGGGCTCATTGCTCCTCCTCTTCTTTCTAATGTAATTATAAAACAGGGAACTGTATCATTTGCTGTTGGCTTCTTCTTGGTTATCATTGGATGGCCCGTAATAGGGATGATCGTCGAGGCATATGGATTCATCGTGCTCTTTAGGTCAGATGCTAGTTATAATCGGTGGACGGTTTCTTCACTTGTTTCATCTCTAAAAAGGTTTTATAACTGTGTTTTCCCTTCATATGCCAGCGGTTTCTGGCCCACAATCGCTGTATTCTTGCAGAAGATACCCATTCTCGGTTGGCTCTTCCAGCAACCTTTTGTTAGATCGGTACGTTCTCCTTAGTCCTCGGGTTTTCTTACCGTTGGACTAATCTTTATTGCGACTATCGCCTTTTCAAGAAGTGCTCATCTATGTTTTGTGCAGTTATTTGATCGTTATCGCGGAAAGCGAGTACCGGTATGAGAAATCAATAAGAGCACCATCCCTTTTAAGTGCTGTTAGATTCGAGAAGGGTTTAATTAGACGACAACTTTTGCTTCGCATCTATTACAAAGGTCTTAGATTCAAGTCTCCTCCGAATTTGTCTACCACTAATTCAATACAACGCCATTCTTTGATTTTCTTTTATTTTGTTGTTCTTAGACATGTTTATCATATCAAAGCCGTAGCTGGCTTCAAGGGTTATGTGTAGCCTTTGGTGAAGAAAACATCGAGCTACACATTTAGAGGACGAGAAATAATGTATATATCCCAAACAATCCCAAGCACACACGAGAAGGAAATGAACACAAGCTTATGTCATCAAACCCCTAAAAACTTGAGGTATTAAATAGACATATAGAGACCTAATCATAGGAAGGAGGAGACCTTTCACGGTTCCTAGTCCCATCTCCCCGGGCATAGTCTTCTTCTTCGGGATATGGGCTCCCACGGCTAGGGCTCCTCCGTCCCCTAACTGGACTCCGGCTAGGGCTTCTCGAACCGTAAGGGGGTCGTTCCCGACCACGGGCCCCACCATCGTATGCCGGCGGAGGAGGAGAACGACTACGAGCCACCGGAGAACGGGGAGAGTACGAAGCCTCTTTCTGTTTACCACCGTAACTCCTCTCTCGTGGGGACACCGACCTGCGTTGCGATATAATTTTGTTTGTTATTAAGAAAAAAAATTGAGTAGAATAGGTGAAAAATTGTAATAAATAAGGAATATAAGGTGAAAAATGTCATTATGAATGACAAGACCAATTAACAGTTTTTACGTGCACCTCTCGAATTACTAAATAGAACAGATAACAGATTATGGGACATAATCGGAGAAAAAAAAAAGGAACCTTGAGTATCTTCTCTTTGGAGGAGAGTGGTAGTCACGGCCACGGGATCTCTCATAGCGTGGAGGAGGGGATCGGGAATACACAGGCGAACGTGAACGGCGACGTGGAGGAGACCTCCTTCGATCGTACGAGCGGCCACTATCAGAAGAAAGTAAAAGAAAAAGGCAAAGAAATGTGACATAAAATATTAAAAATTAGCAGCTGGTAATAATTCATGTGACATTCATATAATGAAGAAAGCAGAGACCTTCCTCGGTCTCTGACCCTCATTTCAGATGGCTTCTTTCGATTCTCCTCAGCAAACACAACGGTGAGCTCTCTGCCCTGAAAAATCTGCCCATCCATTTCATACTTTGCTTCTGCAGCATCAGCTGGTTCCACGTATTGTACAAAACCGAAGCCCCGGGGTTCACTGAAGTAAGTAAAACTTGTTTAGTCAGAATTTTTGCAGACGAATTAGTGGAGCACAACGGACCAATAAAGAAACACAAGAAATTATGGATACCCCAAAGCCTAAAAAACTTCACCGCGATATTAACAGCCTAAATTAATTTCCGTGCGCATAAACAAGCCCTTGGCAGCTAGCTAACCTTGTGAGTCATAATTTAAGATGCCTTGAAATTCTTCAAGACTTGAAATCTTGATTGCTTCACATCTTTTTTCAAACAATAATTCTTTCAATCTTCATTACTCTCAACAGTACTCAAAATACTTCATTGAAGTCTTCAAAACTCTAACTTTGCTGCTAGAAAGAATCTTACTACAAATCGAGCTCAAGAGACATGCATCCGAGCAAAATTGAATTAAATGGCAATGTCACAGTCAAACAAACGCAGAAAGCTAAGTGGCAGTTCATATTTAACAGCATTTATAAGAACAGTACTCATGTCCGATAATGATCTCTCACCCAGTGTAGTAATCCCTCGGAAGATAGACATCCCTTAACTGGCCGAATTGGCCAAACGGTCTCTTCAAGTCCTCAGGCCTGTCCAGAGCAAAATGACAGTAAGTCTCACACAAGTATTTCTTTATTTTCCAGTATCTTTTAGAAAGAAAATAAATTAACCCACAAATGGACAAGCTGTACATTGATATGAGCCTTAACATTGACATGCATATGGTAATTGGTGAACAAACACACCTACAATCATGACGAAGGTTGCGAACTAAAATGCTGGTGGGCCCATCTCCTCCACGATGGTGCCCTCTTGGAGGGCTCCTTCCTCTTCTACCATAATCTCTTGGTGGCGATGGCGTGTAACTCCTTCCCCTCATTTGGATAAGCTAATTCCTGAATTGAATTAAAGGAACTACTTAGTTTAACAATCAATCAATTACAATCTGGTACAATAATCCCTAACCGAGTTAGCCTCCATCCAAATAGGAGGAATATAGACGGAGCAAAGATAAGGAAGCCGAATACATAGCCCATTGAAAGAATAAAAAAATTATAAACAGAGGGAACAACAAAGCACAAAGAAACAAAAACTTCAACTGCATTCTTGCAAAGTAAAAGGAAAAAAAAGCAGAAATCTGGAGTGGTGAGTAAGGAATTGAATGATCAGGTAGAGCTAATACATGATAATTAGCCATCATAACAGCCATCAAAACACTTCTAATCATCATCTCACCATTCAATACCCACCCCATGAAAGTACTTGAAATGCAAAGACGGCAAACCCTAACTCTCAATTTCGGCTTTTGCGGTACAAAAATCACGGTAGTATGTACACTGAAGAGGAAAACAGATCCAACGACGACCAGCTATGTAAATAAACCCAAAGCGAGTCAACATTCGTAGTAGCGATATTAACCCGTCGAACAAGTAGAGGCAAACAGATACCAACAGCTGATAATTCTCTTACCTGACGATGAGACAAATCCGAAGGCGAACCTAAGCGGCGGAGACGAGAGCTTCTTGACTGAGCTAAGGGTTGAGGGGAGGATATAAACGTCACAGAAGGAGCCTACGTTTCTAGAAGAATCTATCTTCCCAACTTAAATTACATAATTGACCCTTCAAATCTCTTTGAAAGGGCAGCCATCCACGGCCCAAAATAGGCAATCATCCTTTCGGCCCATAATATGAGCGAGATTAGGAATGGCAACGAAATTGCCCAATGGCTTAGTGGATTTGGTTATGGGCTCGTAACATTTTACGTGAGCTACCGGAGTCGACTGGCGAAGTGAAGAAAACGTAGATGAAGTACTTTCAAGGTGTTTTTGTATGGAATGTTTGTGAAGAAGAAGGCGCCGTATCTCTGTTCTCCATGATTTGACAGGAAAGGAAGAAGAGCCTGCAAGAGGGAGATGGGAGGAGCTGTTCGAGTGAAACAGGTGCTTCAATTGTCGAAGCTAAGATGCCTTTTGCTCTTGGGCGGAAAGGTATTATATTTCTTCCACATTGGAAGATATTGCAATTTCTGTATTGTGTATGAATGGATTTAGCTGTGTTCCACTTTTTGGGATGATTCAGTTTTGCAATTCGATCATCTGTGGTGGCCAAAAGCTGGATTTTTGTATAGTTCAAATGTTATAAACCAGTTACCATCATTATGCTAACTCGCAATGAGATCCTCAAATGGCCATCAACAAGCGTATAGTTTGAAGATTTTGGAAAATTAACGTTCTGTTTTTTTTTTCTTTTCTCTTCTTAAAGTTTGATAAATAGGTCAATTTGATTTATTGGTTTGAATCGCGGAGATGGTCTCAGTCAATGCAGTGTTTCTCCATCTCTATGCAGTGTAGAAGATATACTTCAAGCACTGCACTATCAGACGCATCCCAAATTGCATATTACGTTCGCCTCGGAGATATCGAATCCGCGCGGGAACTGTTCGATCGAATTCCTCAAAAGAGCATCGTGTCGTGGAATTCCATAATCTCCGGATACTTCCAGAGCAACCAGCCCGACGAAGCCAAGCGTCTATTTCACGAGATGCCCGATAGAAACATCGTTTCTTGGAACGCACTGATATCTGGATACGTTAAAAACGGGATGGTGAAAGAAGCTCGAAAGGTGTTCGACGAAATGCCCCAGAGGAACGTCATATCGTGGACCGCGATGGTCAGAGGCTACGTCGAGGAGGGAATGGTCTCCGAGGCCGAGGCACTGTTTTGGAGAATGCCGGAGAAGAACGTGATATCATGGACGGTTATGTTGGGGGGATTCATTCACGAGGGCAAAATTGATGAAGCAAGGAGAATCTACGAACACATGCCCGTGAAGGATGCGGTGGCCATGACTAGCATGATGGATGGCTTGTGCTCAAAGGGCCAATTGGACGATGCAAGAGAAATATTCGACAGCATGAGACAAAGAAACGTTGTTTCTTGGACAGCAATGATCTCGGGTTATGCCCATAACGGGAAGGTTGATGTTGCGAGGAAACTGTTCGAGGTAATGCCCGAGAGAAACGAGGTCACTTGGACAGCGATGCTCATGGGCTACACGCAGTGTGGGAGGATTAACGATGCCTGGGAGCTTTTCGTGGCCATGCCAATGAAGCCAATCGTTGCCTGCAATGCGATGATTATTGGGTTGGGTGAAATCGGAGAGGTCTCCAAAGCTAGGAAAGTTTTCGGTTCTATGCAAGAAAGGGACGATGGAACATGGAGTGCTATGATCAAGATTTACGAACGCAGAGGGCTCGAATTGGAGGCAATTAACTTGTTTCGCTCTATGCAGGAACAAGGAGTTAGGCCCCACTTCCCTTCACTAATCAGCATTCTTGCAGTTTGTGCCACTCTCTCCACTCTCAGCCATGGAAGACAGATCCATGCCCACCTGTTAAGGTCCAAACACGACGAAGACCTATACGTGGCATCCGTTTTGATCAACACGTACATGAAATGCGGCGACGTCGTCACCGCGAAGAGGGTTTTCGATAGAATCTCCAGCAGGGATTTAGTGATGTGGAATTCCATAATCACCGGCTATGCCCAGCACGGTTTGGGGGACGAAGCCCTCCAAGTGTTCGAAGAAATGTCTGCATCAAAAGTACAGCCCGATGACGTTACCTTCGTGGGGATCCTCACGGCCTGCAGCTACAGCGGAAGGGTCGAAGAAGGCAAGCAAGTGTTCGACTCCATGAAGTCAAAGCACGGGATCGATCCCGCAACCGCACACTACGCTTGCATGGTGGATCTCCTCGGGAGAGCTGGGAAGCTCAAAGAGGCCATGGGCTTGATCGAAGACATGCCTGTCGAAGCAGATGCCATCGTTTGGGGCTCGCTGATGGGTGCTTGCAGGAGCCACTCGAACACCGATTTGGCAGAAGTTGCTGCAAGAAAACTCCGCCAGCTCGAGCCCACCAACGCTGGGCCCTACGTTTTATTATCAAATATTTATGCCTCGAGAGGTAGATGGGGCGATGTTGCAAGATTGAGGAGGGACATGAGGGGTAAAAAGGTCAGTAAATTGCCCGGTTTTAGCTGGATTGAAGTGGAGAAACGGGTGCACGTGTTCGCCGGAGGAGAGAGCACTCCTCATCCCGAGCACGCGGAGATTGTGAGAACGTGGGAGAAATTAGATGGGATGTTGAGGGAAGCTGGTTACTGCCCCGATGGTGCCTTTGCCCTTCACGACGTGGATAACGAGGAGAAGTTGCATAATCTGAGGCATCACAGCGAAAAGTTGGCTGTGGCTTATGGGATTCTAAAGCTGCCTCGGGGAGTGCCTATTCGAGTGATGAAGAACCTGAGAGTCTGCGGGGATTGCCATTCTGCGATAAAGCTGGTTGCGGAGCTGACGGGGCGTGAAATTATCTTGCGGGACGCGAATCGATTTCATCATTTTAGGGACGGGTTTTGTTCTTGCAAAGACTACTGGTGACATACGTAACCTTGTTGGGCCAGAGGTAAACAGACCCCTCTTTTGTTATGTTCTTCATGAATCATTTGCAGTTCAAGAAACTTACTAACCACGATGTTCTATCAAAAGATAATCCGACGGAGGAGAGATGCCTTGGAAGAGAAACCCTCGGATCCGTCCCGAGAAGATCTTCTCTCCCATTTGCTCCCCGGTGCCCGATCAAGAAACCGGCGGGTTTTTGTCTGAAGAACTCATTAACGACGTTGCAATGACGATTCTGATGGAGGACCTCGCCGAACATCCTCAAATTTACCACAAGGTGCTCCAAGGTTTGGCCTTTTTACATGCTAGAGAACATATTTTAAAAGAATAACGAAATTGGTCCCCGATGTTTATACTATGGACCAATTTAGTCCCGTTGTCGAAAATGAATCAAATTGGTCACTCTGTCAATTTGGGTCGGCTGCCAGGCTCTAGCCCATATTTTTAAGCCCAAAATATGAGCGGGTTGTTTGTCCCGGCCCAACAGGCCCGTCGAGCTGGCGGACCACTGGCCAAATTAGGCCCTTTTTTTAATTTTTATTTTATTTTTTTATACAATGTGTTATAAATTCACTTTTACATGCACAAAATAAATATATCTTTTACCTGCTTATGGATATAAAAATTTTCAGAATTATGTATATGTTTTAGTGCGTAATAGTAGGTGTAAATTATAATTAATAATGAAAATTTAAAAGAAACGTTAAAAATTAAATTAAAAAGAATTAAAAAATTGGCCCAATGGGCTATGTCCGGGCTGGCCTAACCCATCGTACCGCGGGCTAGGGCCTAAAATTCGGCCCGGCCCAACATTCAACTCTAATCAAACGTATTAGGTTATTAAACTAATGAGTAAACAAATACACGTGAGTTGTGTGTATCGAGTAAAAAGTTGGTTTCCACTTTAAAATATTAAACAAATCCATGTATCCCTATTTAAAAATAATCGAAGGCCAATCCGAATGGGGGTAGGATATTATAAGGAAACATAATACTTATTTTACTGAAAGAAAATAATAATAAGTTAAAACACAAATCTCTCCTTTTCTTTTTCTTTTTTTTTTTTTCCCGTGAGATATTTAGTAGGCTTTGGTATCAAGATGTTTCTGTTTTGATTCGGTTGTTGCTATATTGACGGGATATTTTCCGTACTTCTCACTCAGTATATAAATATCTCGATGAAATTGAATTTTAATCATGGAAAAAAAGCTCGAAGTCCGATCCCTTCATCATCGATCACCATGTCTCGTGATCAGAGGAGACCACGAATAAGATATCAATTCATTGTAATCATGCCTCATGATAACAATGATCATGGTTATTTGTCGAGACTAGAAAATTATAAGCAGGCGATGATGGCGACAAAAGTTTACTGGGGAGAGTGCACGTGTTCTATTTGCCTCGACCTTTGGTTTCAGCGGCGAGAGGAAGAAGAAGAAGAAGAAGAAGAAGGCGTTGAAGAAGAAGAAGAAGAAGGCAAGTATAATATTTTCACAATTGGAGTGACGTCATGGTGCGGACACGTGTATCACTACGACTGTATAGCCAAGTGGCTCCGTCGCAAGGATTTTTGCCCTATGTGCAGAGCCACGCGGCCGCAACTTTCTGATTAAAAGCTAAAATAATAATTACGTAAAATTAGTTTTGTTGAATGGATGCTAAGGGATCGACGTATATGAGTAGTAGGACCGAATATATTGTTTATTTCTTATTAGTTAGTTGCTTATGCTTCTACGTTTGTGGTTCTAAGATTATCGTCATTATTCCACTTAATAAGAAAATTATAGATAATGTTAAATGGCCACTTTACTTAAAAGGTTTAAGGTTAAATAATCACTTTTTAATTTTATATATTATATTTTTGTTTATCTTTTTTATACGTATAATTTTCTTATATGAATGGTCGTGAGGATTCGTACCTTGACCTCGAACTCCGATACCACGTTATATTATATTTCCAACAAATAATAACTATTTACAGCGGAAGGACATGCAAAAGTCTACCACTTATTGCCCTTTTGCTTTCCTCTATTAAGCCATATAATATTAATAATAATATGTAATATATTGTTTAGTTTGCTTATTCCAATTTGCTATTATGAGCAAGCCCGATATTAGATCTCTAGGCTCGGCATAAATAAGTTAGGATGAATGATTAAGATAAATAATACTGGACATGTTTTACTTAATTAATCATAGGCATCTCTAATTTCAAAGTACAAATAATGCTGAGCTAATAAACTCTGTTTGTAGCGAAAAAAGTCTCTAGAAGGTTCCTACTCGAAAACAAAATCGACTCCGAAAAAAAACAAATTATTTATTTGCATGTTTAAAAATAAGAAAAGGTTAACATGATTCTCGGCTAAATCACATCAATTTTTTATACCTAAATATAGTAGTCGACATACAACCCTCTATATAAAATAAACAAGGCATCTATCTATCTAATCCCCTTCTTCATCATCATCATCATCATCGACGACCACCATGTCTCGTGATGAGAGGCCACCGAGTTATGGACTCATCGCAATCATGCCTCGTTATAACATTAACCATGGTTACTTGTCTGCACCGGACAATAATAAGATGGCGAGAGAAAACTACTGGGGAGCGCGCACGTGTCCTATTTGCCTCGACCTTCTGTCTCAGAAGAGTGAGGAAGAAGATGAAAAAGAAGAAGAAGAAAGCGTCATTGGCAGCGATTACGACGTTGCAATTGGTGCGATTTCATGGTGCAGACACATGTATCACTATGGCTGTATATCAAAGTGGCTACGTCGCAAGGATTTTTGCCCTATGTGCAAAGCCACGCCGCCGCAAATCTAGGAATAAATCTTGACTGTTTTTGTTAATTAGCTTATAATTATTTCGAAAAAAATATTATTTTTTGTTAGAACCAAGTATTGTGTTGATTTCTTGTTAGTTGATTATGCTTCTATTTTGTGATTGAGGTCGGATTGCAAATAAATCCAAATTTTTTTTGTTCGATTAGGGATTCAATTTGAATATTCGAATAAAGAATCCGGATAACAAATAGTTTTATTCCTTATTCAAATAATATTCGAATACGAATCCAAATATCACGTATTGATCATGATATCTATTTAATATCGATTCGAGTAATTTAGTATTATCTCTTTTATTTAATTTTATGGAAAACCACACTAATATATCCTAATTCAATATATACTTAAAATAATTCAATATTTAATTAAATATAATATATTATAATTCAATATACATTTAAATTTAACATTATCTATTTTATTTAATTTTATGGAGAAAATAGAAAAAATAAATAATATTCGAATTCAAATTTTCGATTGGAACATATATCCAAATCGAATTCGAATCAATTTTAGGATCCAAATAGAAAACGAATGTGAACATAAATATTCGATATGATAACCCAACACAAATAGAATATGGGGTGTTCTTTTGATTCGGTTCAATATGATAAGCTTAGCATTGTTAGTGTTATAAACGGAAGGTTTCGCCTATAATCAATAAGTGATTTATATATTCCCAATGTATAGGGCCCCTCATGTCTGGCAGTGAGGCAAAGAAGCGCGAAAATACTGCATATCGAAACCGCTCTTATATCATGTTAAACTGAGAGTTGCATTCTAAACACACAATTATGAGAATTTATTATCATGAAACTCATGACAATCAAGAACCGGCCATTTTTAATAGCTTAACGTATCCATTTTTTTGTCGGCATATATGGTCCTCATGTCGGGTAGAGTTCAACGAGAACAAAGAAATGATCTTGTAAACTTACTACTATTATTGCAACAAATTATATGAAAATGGCATATATTGATATTAAATGGCCGTAATGGCAGATTCTACGCATACTTGATTTAGGGTTTCAACAATTTTGAAACCTACCATAAAGCAAAAAAAAAAAGAAGAAATTCTGCAAATGTCCTTTTTTTTTTCTCGTTGTTCATCAGTCAACTCGGGATCTTTTAGGATCTTCTCCGCCATCATCACTCGCCTCACGCTTCAACTGCAAACTAGCCTTATTAGAAACATTACCGCCACGTGTCCCCCCTCTTATACCTGATCCTATAGTAGAAGAAATCAGGAACAATCTTCAAATCACGATCTTTGTAGAAGGTGACCTCATCTCCAGCACTTAATTGATGGTCCCGTAAGAAATTATCCCAACCTTCGGTGATTAAATACATAAATCTCCCAGTAGAAACCTCCACGTTCTTCAAAACCATGTCGTACCTTTTGTTGGATCTATCGAAAACGACAATCGATCTCCTGTACTCTCCGGGATTCATAAATTCATCGATGTCAGGGAACTCAATCATTTTTATTGCTTCATCGTTGCCGAGTAAAAGAGCGGGATTTTGTGCGGGGAGCACTTCGAGCGCGCATAAAACCTTGGAAAAACATTCATCTTTTTCATCATACACCCTGCAATATTAAATGGGTATATATCCTTGCAAATGATTCTTGTAGTGCATCCATCGACAAATAAATCTTGCTCATGGTGAAATATGATGATATAGAGTCCGAAATATCTGAAACTGATAATAATACCTGGAATCAGAAGGCGGGCTACTGTTTGAGTGGCTTTCATCGTCATCTTCTTCTTCTTGATTTCCCGCAGAAAGATGATCACTTGTGCTTTCTTGATCCTTTTGGGCTGCAGCTACTGTGATCAATCTTTAGAACGAAACAAGTGAATGGGTATTGACGGGAGATGTTAGCTCAAATTTATGCATGCTGTGTTGCGCGACAATATATAAATATATATATATATATAATATGTATATATTCGTGATTCCTAACTAATAGTTTCATCTATTTAACTATATCACACATGAAGTTATTAATAAAAAGATATACTGAGAGCACTTCTTGATCGGGCTCTGATTGCATTGCTGATTGATACTTACGATTTTTCAGAGCTTTTTAATAAGATTCAAATTTAGTCTTTAATTTTATTTTTATTTTTTTGAAAAACGACATTAGAAATGAGATTCATACTTAAAAATATGTGACAATGAGTTTTATCAAAGACTTCATAATTTAAGCATATCATTGTATTTGAAAATTAATCCCCCAGTGTAATTTTCTTTTTCCAAACTATATTTCACTATCTCATTAATAAAAAAAAGTGTATGGATTAAGTAATCCGACATCACTTTTCGACAACAATGAATAAGAAAATAGTGCATAACCCACTTTACCTAGAAGATTAAACTTAAGGTGGGTGTGTATCACTTTTTTATTTTTATATATTATATTTCTTTCTTATCTTTCTTATACGTGTGATTTTTTGAAATGGGTGATCGTAAGAATTCGTACATTTACAAGAGAGCTCTGATATATTGTTTTTGTTGGAAAGGGTGGTCGGGCCGGCAACTTTCACTAAGGCTATGTGCTCGTAATTACCGAAACGGCCCTTTATTAAAAAAAATTATTCTAACATCAGAGAAGAAATTTGTCAACTTTCACTAGTTTTGTTATTAAAGCATATTATTAGATGACTGACATGTTGCAGATACTTAATGGTCATGTAATAGCTTCCCTCCTTATTACAAAATACAAGACAACGATTGAACAATTTGCAACGTATCATCATCAACACTGAGAAAATGGCCTCATGAGCTTCATGCCCTTCAAACACAGATTCTAGGCACAACTGATCATTAGGGTTTCCAAAACAAAGTCTACGATAAAATCGAAAAACCCTAAAACGACAGAAAAAGAAAAAATTGAAAATCTGCAAACATCATCGTCCTTCTCCGATTCGAGCTGCTCATTCAATTCGGGCTCGTTTATTAGCATCATCGTTCTTCTTCTTCTTCTTCTTTTTCTTCTCCTTTAAAGAGCCCTCAGTCGCCTTAAGCCTCAAGTTCAAACTAGCCTTAAAAACTTCGTCCCTTTTCCTCCTCTTAATCTTGATCACGTAGTAGAAGAAACCCTTAACAATGCCCTCATCGAGATATTTATAGAACCTCACTTTGTCTCCAGCTTTTAGCTCATTGTTCTTCACGAAATCTTCCCAGCCTCCCACGATCGAGAACTTGAGGCTATAAGTAGTGGGGTACGGAGCAAAAGTCATTTCGTATTTTCTGTTGGATGTATCGAAAACGACCATGGGCATCGATGGGAAATCGTTTTTTATTTTAGGGTTATTGATCAATTTTCCTGCTTTATAGGAGCTGATGATAAGGGCCGGATTATGTGGGACCAAAGAGTATCTGCTTAAAACTTTGGAAAAGCATCTGTGTTCTTCCCTGTATCTCCTGCAAGATTAAATAGAAAAAAAAATATATGTAAAAAGGAAACGGAAATTAAATAATATGAATATGGTAACACATAGATTGAACCTAATAAGCATTCGTGTGCTTCACCATTATATCCTGCAAGATTAGAAAATGATAGGAGAAAAAACAAGTACCTTGAAATGATTTTCTTGTATTAGTGCATTCATCGACCAATCTTTTAGCTCATGAAATATCAAGATATATGAATATATATGGTACACACACAGATATGATCAGCAGGAATAAAATGCATGGAGATTGGAGATAAAAAAAAAAAAAAAGACCACCTCGATATTAGAAAAATGAGAGAGAATCGATCGGAGTTTTTACCTTGAACCCGGTGGTTGTTGAACATTTTGATCCACAGGTTGATCAATCTCTGCCGTATCAGAATCCGAGCTGGCGCTGGAATCGCTTTCATCATCGCTGGAACATTTTCCAGCAGAACTTTTGCTTTCTTGATCATCGTCAATGGGATCTTCGTCGTCATCGTGAAGCTTTCTGCTGTCGTCTTTTACTTCGTCGTCTGGTTTCTCTTTTGGTGATTCGTCGTCGGCCATTTTCTTGATCCTTCAACTGCTGCTTTACTGTAGCGAATCTTTGGAACGAGAGAGTGAGTAGTGATGGGACTGGAGAGATTGCATCAATTATGAATGCTGTTTCTGTGGCAATATATATATATGTGTGTGTGTGTGTGTTCGCGGTAGTTGGTTGCTAGTAAGTTGCGTTAAAATTTTCTTAAAATAAAGGAATTAATAACTTTCATATTTATCTATTTAAATATCGCAAATGGAGATATTAATAAGACCTAATATTATTTTATATTCATTAAAAATTTTACAGAATTAAATTATAATTTATACATATAAAAATTGGAAATGAAAAGTAAATTTAATTATTATTTATACATATAAAAAAATTTGAATTGAAATGATAAGATATAGAATATTCAAGGAAAAAATAAGTACAGATAATAGTAATGAATAAAGCGATTTATGTCGCCTAGATTGAGTAGGAAAAAAAGAAGATAAATTATGTGTGATAACGTGGGATACAACAGCACACACGCATTTCAACGAGGACTTGCATAAAAAATAAAACGCATAATTCAGTTTAAAACGCAAAATTGCGTCATTTGAGGTTAGAAAAACGGTTAATCCCATTTTGAGTTTAGTTTTTGGGTTCGGTTGAAGTAATTTTGACTGCATTTTTTTAGTTTTTCAGTACCATTGGAGATGGTTAGAGCACTTTTTTATCGGATTCCGATTTCTGATATGCAATTACAGATAGATACACGCGGATTCAAATCAAATTATATATTTAACGTAGATATATGAACTATGTTTATGGGAAAGTATGTAATCTAAAAGCCAATAATTGTATTTGAAAATCAATCAGCCCCATAAAGTTTATGAGAAATTTTTATTTAAGGCCGTCATTATTGTATTTAAAGTTGAAGATCAATACACACACGCACCCAAATTAATTAACGGATAAAAAAATATAATAAAATTAAGAAAATTAATTATTATGATACCTCAAGGCCTTGTAAGGTCATATAATCGAATCTCCCCTCCATAAATTCCTTAATTTATGTTTAAGTTTTGGAGGGTCAATCATAATATTATCTATTTTCCATTATTGCAACATATTTACATGACATGCGATTTATCTGATAAAACGAAAAAATACCCCGAAAACAGCTAAAAAAAGAAGAGGACAAATCGCGAGAATGCCCTTCTCGAATTCAAAACTCCAGTCAGATTCGGGCTCGTTTAGTATCGTTTTTTCGCTTTAAAGCAGCCCTAGCAATCGCCTGACGCCTCAAATTCGAACTACCCTTAGTAACATTATCATCGTCCCGTGCCCTCCTCTTAATCTTTATCACATAGTAGAAGAAATCGGCAACAATGTCCTCATCGAAGTCTTTGTAGAAGGTCACCTCGTCTCCGCACCTTAACGTATTGTGCCCTACGAAATCCCCCCACCCCAGCCTTCACCGATCGAGAACGAAAGCCTCCCACCGGTAGAAGGAAAGTGAGCCAATACCATTTCGTACCTTCTGTTGGATGCATCGAACGCCACGATCCGACGCCTCACGTAAGTCCCGGGAGCAAATTCGCGTTCGGTGTTAGGGCGATCGATCAATTCGATCGCTTGGTAACCGTTGATGATGAGACTCGGGTTGTGTGGGACCACGTTGTATCTATTTAAAACCCTAAAAAAGCAATCTTTCCCTAATAATATCCTGCAAATAATCTAGACGATGACGTGAGTTTTTTGCATGGGGAAAATAATATAGTATGATGCATGGAGAGAACAAGAACTCGGAAGCCAGATAAAACCCTAATCGAAGTAACACGAAATGATTCTTTTTGGAGAGTATTTACTTGTCTACAGATCTTGGTCGTTTAGGACCATTGAAAATAAAATATATAAATTTAAAATATGCAAAATTATAAAATTAGGCCACTAAGTATCCAAGTTTTCGTTTTTGGGTCACTATGTTTGATAATTGCAAAAGTAGGTCACTAACTTTGTATGTCAAAACAATTTTGGGTCATGTTTTCAATTTTAGGTCACTAAGTATATATATTTTTTCGATTTTGGGTCACTAAGTATACATGTTTCATTTTTTGGTCACTATGTTTACAAAATTAGTTACCAAATGAGTGACCCGAAATTGAAAAATGTATATACTTAGTGACCCAAAATCGAAAAAATATTAACTTAGTGACCTAAAATTGAAAATATGACCCAAAATTATTTTGACATACAAAGTTAGTGACCTACCTTTGCAATTATCAAACATAGTGACCCAAAAACGAAAACTTGGATACTTAGTGACCTAATTTTATAATTTTCCCTTTAAAATATCATGCACTCCCTTCACGCTTGTTTGACTCACCGCCGCCCGATTTAATCACGTTCACGTGTTAGGCGTTGAATCAAGCCACACGTGGGGGGCGTGTCGAGACTATCTGTCTCACATCGGGAAACAAACTCCACCCGACTTGATATACATACAAAGAGGACTCCCCTCTTATCACGAATTGATTTTAGGATACAACCTCAATTTAACATGATATTAAAGCTCATGCGAAGATATCAACGGGACACCCATTTAAGAAAAATTAAATGTCTAAGTCTATGTATTTCTGTGTGTGTATAAATCAGCCTAAACTTGAGCGGACGAGTTGAAAATTTAAAATACGATACACTCCCTTCAAGCTTAAGCTTTTGAGTGAAGTAAGCATTCAACAAAGATCACGTATACACTTTTGCATCGGAGTTACCTCGCAGCTGGACCTTCAACATTTTCATACGGTTGAACACCGGAGATCTTCGAAGATCGTTTCAAAAGGGTTTCATCATCATCATCATCACCATCACCATCACCATCACCATCACCATCACCATCACCATCACCATCGCTTCCGCTTATAATAATTCCTCGATCACCACCCGCGGGGGGAATAATAAGCTTGCATTTCCCCTTGGCTCTCTTCTTTCGAGCACTATTACGAATCGCCCTACGCCTCAGCTCCTCCTTGCAAACGTTTCCCCGTTCCCTCCTCTTAATCTTGATCACGTAGTAGAAGAATTTGGGGACGATGTCCTCGTCGAAATCTTTGTAGAACGCCACCTCATCGCCAGCTGTCAACCTATTTTGCCTCACGAAATCGCCCCAGCCACCGCCGGTGATCGAGAAGTAAAAGCCTCCCGGAAGACTTGTAGTGGGCCAAGACCATTTCGTACCTTCTGTTGGACGTATCGAAGGCGACGATCGATCTCCGGAGGGAACTCGTCTTCGATCTGAGGGCTGTTGATGAGCTCGCTCGCTTGATAAATCCCGATGAGGAGAATCGGGTTGTGCGGGATCACGTTGAATCTGTTTAAAACCGTGGAGAAGCACTCTTCGTCTTTGTCGAAAAATATCCTGCGAATTTAAATCGATGATGATGTGGAGTTCTTGCAAAAATGTGCGTGTAATATAAAATCTCAATAATTCTCGCGAACTAATAATTAATGACGTACGATTAAGATAATGAATGAGGTATAACACACACACACACAGTTGCATGGCGGAGATATAAGCACTTCGATCGTCAAATACTCCATGCTTAATAAAGATATAAATGATTCTTGAAGTGTACTTATCTATAAATCTTTTCTCGTTTAAGACAGACAAAATAAGTTGATCAGTCCGAATTTTTTTTTTTTAAATTGATAATGATTAAGATACGAATATATGGTACACAAAGATCACGTATGCATGGAGATAAAAAGCGAGAATCGATAGGAGTATGTATACCTTGAAGCTGGGCCTTCGACGCTTTGATACGGTTGAACACAGGAGAGATTCGAAAAGGGTTTCAATATCATCACCGTCTTCTTCAAGATTTAATGCTTCAAGATCATCACTTCCTTTGTCGTCCATTTTCTTGATCTTTTAACGGCTGCTCTGCTATTGTTTGTGATGAATCAAGAATTAGTAATGATGGGAGAGATATAAGTTCATCAATTTATGTTTGTCGTTGTTGTTGGTTTTCGCGTTTTCCTAATAAGTCATTTAGTTGTGCGGAGCTTTTTATAATATTAAAATGAAATTAGATATTCAACAACTTAAATATGTGACATGGGTTCATCGAAAAGTTTGTGATCTTAGCGCCCATCATTTTTTTTTTCGAGAATCAATCGCTGCTACGTATGCATGATCTAACGATAACGGATAAGAAAGATACTATGAAATTAAAGCTAGGTTTAGAGTTAAGTGGTCGGACACATGATCCAAAAGAAGTTAACGAGTTAGATTCCATTTGGTCTTCTTTAAAAATCAATGTCTGTGTGTTGTGGACTTGAGTCGTGATATTGATACATGTGTTAGGAGGATTAGTCATGCTGAAAATTGGTGATTAATCTAATTCAACAAGTAATAATGAGATTTGATTCGAGTCAAACTTAGGAGGATTAGTCTCGGTGAAAGTTAAAAATCATCCCATAGATGACAATGTGGTTCAGATTCGATTGTAGAATGTTTATTATTGTAGCTATTATATGACAATGACATATTGTCCGATCTTTTTTAAAATCAATCCCTCTCCTACATATACAAACTAATAACGGGCAAGAAGAATGCAATCTACGAGTAAGGGTAATCTTGTCATTTAATTGCACTAATCTAACGGCGCTAAGACTATCAGGCTCGACGGACCGTTATACTAACGGCGTAAGCATCCAGAAGTTACTGGAATTGTCATTTAGACAAAAGCCTTGCAGAAGGTTTTGCGTTTTTCGTTAGTTCTCTTTATTGAGGAAGATCGAAATAAGGGGGGGAAATAGGGATTGCGAGAAATTAATCGATGGATAGAAGACGAGGAAGAGGAACGATGGTAGGATTGCTACTGGTGCAGGCTCTGAGCGAGTACTCTCGATCGGAGAGAAAACCGCCGGTGACAGCCGGATTGATCGCGGCCAATACGATCATCTACCTGCGCCCTAAATTTCTCGATCCGATTCTGCCAGCTCTCAACGAAGTTTGGTTCAATCCGCACCTCATTCTCAAGGTATCCTAAAGAATTTTCACTGTCCCTCTCGTCGTTAGTCGGTGTTTGTGTCATCAATGGCTGATTTCTGAAGTTTATGTTTGAGTGTTGAACCAATTAGGTATTACAATTTTTTTTGTTGAAATTGGTGTTTCGTTGCTTCTCTTATTTGCGATTCAGGATCAATTTTTTTTAACATAGTTTAATTTCCTTGATTTAACGCCAACAACAGCATAAGGATGTTAAGCGATTTCTTCTATCCCCATTCTACCACATCGGTGAACCACACCTCTTCTACAACATGCTTTCACTCTTATGGAAGGGAATACAATTAGAGACCACAATGGGAAGCACAGAGTTCGCATCCATGGTTGCCTCTCTGCTCGCTATGTCTCAGGGAATCACACTCTTACTAGCCAAGGTTCTCCTCGTTTTCGACTACGAAAGGGCTTATTACAACGAATACGCAGTTGGGTTCTCTGGGGTACTCTTTGCAGTGAAAGTTGTACTCTACGCCCAGTCAGAAAACTATGCCTACGTGCACGGGCTCATGGTTCCTGCCCGGTACGCTGCGTGGGCTGAATTGTTCCTGATACAAGCATTCGTGCCCGGGGTTTCTTTTCTCGGTCACCTCGGTGGGGTACTTGCTGGGATTTTATACTTGAATTTGAAGAGAAGTTCACGTGGGGGTGGTAACGGGCTTCTTGCAAGGATCGTTAGAGGCGTTGGGAGTGTGTTGAATTGGCCTTTAAGGTTCTTGAATGGGACGGTGTTTCGGGGTAGTAGAAGCTTCGGTGGAGGTGCAGTTGGTGGAAACGGTCAGTGGAGATGTAGAGCGTGTACGTTCGATAACAACGGGTTGCTGAGTATTTGTGATATGTGCGGAACAGAACGAGGTGAAGATGGATCCTCGGGGGATTCTTCACGGGCTATGTCGCCCGAAGAATTAAGAGAGAGGAGGCTTCGGAGGTTTGGTTGGTGATGATTTGATTGAATCTGAGAAAGTAAAATGTTTCGGTTAACCTAAACTTTTAATGTTCATTTTTTGGATTATCTTGTTTGTTGTGTTCGTATTGTGGATGAAACTTTCTTACAGGAGAGAAAACTCGTGCTATGTGGGAGTAGTATACTAAGAAACAAATGCCCAGAATTAGTTGGTCATACATGTATTTGGGGGAGTAGCATGCTAAGAACACCTTATATTTTATGGTGACAATTTTAGGAAACAATTAACAATGGAAATATAATATTAGCTTGGAATTCATACACAGTAACACACCACAATTAATTTAGGATAATTTTGGGACAATAAGTTAAGCAACTGAAGCAATTTTTGGATAATTATCGGTAGAAACCTAATATCAGCTTGAAATTGATACGCAATCACACGGAACAATTAATTTAAAAAAATATTCTATTTAAGTCTTAAGTACGGCTAAATCGTGTTAATTCTGAATTGAAATTAGGTTTCGAACGTTAATTCTGAATTAAAATTAGGTTTCGAATGTTGGTTACCCTCAAATTGCTTCAAATTGATAATTTATTACCCTAAAATTAGCACCATTTAATTAATATCTAATATCCTTTTAAATGTTATTCTCAACCAAAATAAAAGATTAATAAAGCCGATCGGGAACCATGACACATTGTCAAGGAAAATCATACAAAAAGTTTGAAGACAAAATTAACTGTACATAAAAACTAAAAACTTCTATACATTCTTTTACAGAAAAAGCACATAGACATGGATGAAAACAAGAACTCTTCTAGCATCAGCAGTTCTCCTCCAGCCTATACACATCGTTCACCAAATCCTCCGTTTCCCACAGAAACGAACCGAAAGCAACGGCCTCGAGCAAGAACCTCTTCAAACTCGCAAAAGAAGTATAAACCAATTCATCACTCGTCTCCCAATCTCCGAATAGGGCAAAGCTGTGCCTCTCAATCAGATTCAAAGCCTCCACAGATTTCGGGTTCGCACACATCCGAATCATTTCCGGGTCAAAACCCAAAACGTAATTCCTCAATTTTTCCCAATTCTTTTCAACCGCTACAGACGATGATTGGCTGATGCGACCAAATCCTATGTAATCAGATCCTAATGACACAAACTCCGATAAGGGAATTTTAGGACAAGCTCCGCTGCTCTTTTTATGGCTCCACTCAAGCTGATGCCGTAAAGAAGCCGACTTCAAGAAGTATCCGTACAGAATCGAAGCGGTGTAGAGCCTCGAGAGGTGGGCCCTGCTGACGTGGACGGCGGCCCAATTCTCTGCCACGCCCGCGTTCGGTTTGAGGCCGATCGAAGAGGTTAAGTGCTCTCTTACCATCTCGAGGGCCTCGAAGCTGTGGATCGATTCGAGCTCCCATTCCTTGGAAGGGAACACCTCGAGCCTTCCTTTGTATATGCATTCGGAGAGTTTTGGGATCAAATGGACTCTCATCTCCGAGAATTTGCGGAATATGAATGCGTAAATCACGTCTTCGACTTCTTTTCTGCATTCTTGCTTCTTTAAATCTGCTATTTTCCTGTATTTTTTTTGGAAGATTTTCAGCATTAGACAGCATTCTTGCTTCTGTTTTATTGGTGATTTCTGCGATCTTGTGCATGATTTTGGGGATTTTCAATGATAAAAATTCGATCTTTCAAAGTTCCCAACAAAATAATCATATGAAACAGAGCACATATGATTCTGGAGAAAAGAAGAAAGAGACGAGGGAGATTCGTTAAAGTTCATTATAGAGATTATAGAGATGAATTACTCAACATAGTGCTGCTCCGTTTAATTTGGTGATTTCTGAGATCTTGTTAATGATTTTCGGGGTTTTCGTTCGTAAAAATTCAATCTTTACACAGTAATCATGAAACAGAGCACTCAGATTATTCTGGAGGAGCAGAAAGGGACGAGTGAGATTTAGTTATAAGTCTCCTCTGCAGGAAAAAACGTACCTGTGAAGGACGGCTTCATCGGATCCGAGGCTCATACGCAGCCGAGCCACGGCTTCGTCCCTCTGAGCGGCGAGCCTCTCGAGCTCCTTCCTAGCGACGCCGTGGAAGTCGTCGCGGCCGTCCAAAACGACGCCGGTCAGCAGCTTCCCAGCCGGTGTCCTCGGCTCGAGAGGCGTGCTGCTAAGGCCGCCGTACACGCACTTGACGATCGACGGCGGACCACGAACGGAGGTGTGGCGGCGGCGAGTCTCCGTCGGCGGAATCGGGAAACTGCTCACTCTTGTGGTGCCGTGAAACAGGCGACAGTCCATTACAGAGAGGACTTCTTTTTTTTTTCAGTTACGAGCACTAATTGCGGAGATTAAATAAGATTAGATTGTATTTATAGATGGAAACCTAAATAGGCTCGAAGAACAGAGGATAAGGTTTTTAAGGTGGTATTAGATGTATTATTTAGAAACTCTTACAACTGTTCATAATGGAGAGCTTTAACCAACGTAATTCTATTCAATCTTGGCCTATATAGATATATACGTAAATTTCTTCTTTTTGTTTTTTTCGTGAGATATTTAGGCTTTGGGCATCAAGATGTTTCTGTTTTGATTCAATTTGTTGCTACATCGTAGGATATTTTCCCTACTTCCCAGTATATAAATATCTTGAAATTGAATTTAAATCGTGAAAGAAAAGCGTATATGGTGCCGCTGATTCATAAAAGAAAAATAGAAAACTCATGTACCGATAGATATACTCCAACAAGACTCCGATGATTGATAACGCCTGCTTGCTATCAAGCATATTATATATATATATATATATATATATAAAATATTCTACTGCGATCTTATCCAGATTGTTGTTTATTTAATAATTCGAGATAAGGGATAGCACCATAGAAGGCGGCAAGAGGGAAAGGTGGTATTCAACAGCCAATCAGAATTAGCAAGCTTTGCAAGAAGACCAATCGGGATAAGATATATAATCATATTGTTTGTTGTTTTCTTTGTAAGAATAGAAATATAATATTAATCAATCATCTTTAGACTTGCTTTCGAATATTCTATGGCAAGACAAAAGAAAAAAGAGTGCATATTCTTATTAATTTTATTTAAATCAAAACATTAGATGCACTGATTTGCCAGGGACATAGACCTAACGGATAGAACCCTTTCACTTAGAGTTCAAGCTCGGTAGTCACTGATGCTCGGACTTGAGCATTTTATTCAATAAAAATAAAAAAGTTTAAAATAAAATCTCGTAATCATTCGATAATCAATTACTGAATTATCACAAATAGAATCAAGATCACTAGCTGACTCATCGAGCTCGCGAGCCACTTCGCATAATTGGAATTTTGAGAGTGGAGTATTACGACGCTGGAGGTAAAAGCAGAGGACAGGAAAAAAAAATTATTAATAAAATAACAGAATATGATATATTAATAATATATTTTAAAAAAAAAACATTTCATAAGGCCCACGACCTCAAAAGGCCCAAAAATTGGTTTTGCAATAGCCGGAAAACGCGACGTAACTTTTTATTACAGTGAACCGAAAACTGAAGCCCAAGCTGGCCATGAACCACCTCCGCGGCGGCCGCACTCTCCTCCCATCCCTCCTCCGCCACCTCAGCACCACAGCTCCAAAAACTAGCCAAACTCCGAAACCCATCCGAACCTCCCTCCAGAGCCAGCTCCAGGCCTCCCTCCAAAGCCTCGCCCCAGGCTTCACCCACGCCGACGTGGCACAAACCCTCCGATCCCAAACCGACCCCGACCTCGCCCTCGACATATTCCGATGGACGTCGTCGCCGCCCCACGGAAACCCCCACTACAGGCACAACCACCTCACCTACTCCACAATCCTCCAGATCCTAATCCACCACAGGCGCCACGCGGCCGCCCTAACCCTAATCGACGAGATCCTCGCAGGCGCGTGCGATCCACACGCCCCTCTATACAACGCGATGATAAAATTCCTCATATCCTCCCGAAAATCGACCTTCAACCGCGCGTTCGACGTCTACAGGAAGATGTACGCCTCCGACGTCGCCAAGCCGAGCCTGGAGACGTACGCCGCGCTCTTCGCCGGACTGCTGAGGAAATTCGACAGCAAGCTCAGCGTCTCCTACGCGTACCTCCGCGCGGTGAGGTCCCTGAGCAGGCAGATGAAGGCCGCCGGCGTCATACCCGACACGTTCGTGATGAACATGGTGATCAAGGCCTACGCAGCCTGCCGAGAGCTCGACGATGCTTTTAGGGTTTTCAAGGAGATGGGGCTCTACAGCTGCGAGCCCAACGAGTACACTTACGGTTATTTGGTGAAGGGTTTCTGCGAGAAGGGTTCTGTGGGGAAGGGATTTGGGCTTTATAAGGAGATGAGGGGGAAAGGGCTCGTGATGAAGAAGGGTGCCTACGTGGTGATGATTTGTGCCCTGGCGATGGAGAGGAGGTTTAAAGAGGCTGTTGAGGCTTTGTGGGATATGCTGGGGAATTCTTTGTCTCCCGATTTGTTGACTTATAGGACGGTGTTGGAGGAGATGTGTAATGACGGGAAGGGTAGTGAAGCTTTTGAGCTCTTGGAAGAATTGAGGAAGAAGGACAGTGAAATGAATGAGAGGACTTATAATGCTCTGTTGGGTGTGTTGCATTTTAGGACCCGTGACGATGTGTAAAGAGTAAGAACTCGTCCTTTTTTATTGCGAGGAGAAAGGTGGAGGAATGCAAAAAAGGAGGAAATTATGTCTGAAGATCTAAGAATTGTTGTGTTGTCTGATATATTGAAGAACACAGCTCCCCGAGGAACCTGAGCCGATGAGCATGGAGAGCGAAGCTCGAGGCTTTAGTTTTAGCTTGAGACTTTTCTTTTAGAGGCTTTAGTTGATTGCAAATCTGCTGATAAGCGCACGTAAAAAAGATGATGTGAATTCAAATTGAAATAATATATGCAAAAAAACACAGTAGGCAATAGAAAGGTTCGATCACGCAAGAGAAAATATTCTTGGCAATACTCTATTATAGGGTGATGACCGTGGCGTGATTAATGTGCTTCACTCACTTAGTACACTTCGAAAGCTCTTTTCTAACTAAGCAAACCTCAGGGCTCAGTATTGGGAAGCCTGCTGAGAACAGAGTGCTCGGGTTTGTGTTCGCATTCATAATCGAGGTGAACGAATGCTCTTTCGACCTCGGAGAGCTTTTCGATCTTTATTTGTAGTGTTTCCCCGATGGTGTGTGCTTCTTTCAGAGCCAAATCTTCAGGGAGTTCAATATCCACCTGAATGAACTCGCAAACATATTCAGGTATGCTCAATTATCAGTCACATGAAGCGTTCATATTTTTGTTGCTGCAAATGATTAAGGTAGTATAGGTAAAGAAGCAAACCTCCACGAAGTACAACACACCAAAAGTGTAAGCACGAACGGTGTCGATTCGCTTGACCAGAGGGTGCCGTAGTGCCAGGTAGGTCAGCTTCTGAAGCACTTGAGGAGGTGCAGATTGTCCGATTAGCGAAACTGAATCATGCATGACAAAGAGCACAACTTTGTCAGAGTAAAAAATCAACAAAGCTATTTGAGAAGGTTCATGCATGCCAATTATTCTTTTGCAAAATGGTCTTTTGATCAAGGCAATTCTTAAAAAAATCCATTCAAAGAACGTATAATGTACTCTCACCCTTTCGGAGTGGTTTCTCAACTTACTGAGTAAATGTTATATAGTTGAGTACCCATTTTAAAAAAAATTGCTCTATTAAGAATTTGAACTCATAAACTATTACTTATACTACACAACTACCCACTGTTCCACAACCTATCCACCCACCCTTAAAACGCATAACATAAGCACATAGCCACAATGAACCTGTCTAGCAAAGGTCTTTACACATTTGGAGGCTATATTTTTAAAAACTTCCTTGTCCAGAGCTTATTTTCTTAAATTATCCAGTTATATAGCATCATTTAATTGAGGAAAAGGGTAACTGCCCAATGCTTAGATTGATCCCATAGTGATCACCCATCTCAAATTTGAAAAAAGGAAAAAGATGCAAAGAACTCTCTTGCATTGCACGCTCGAGTTTGCCTCAGGAATGCTACGTAGGTAAGAGGAAATTAGCTACATTTCAATCTTTACCTCGTCTATGTATGCTAACTCTCATCGGTTCAAAAGCATCAAATAAACTGGGAAGGTAACACTTTCACAAACCTGCATTTTCGAGAACAGTTGTAGACCAGTTCGAAATCGTATACAGTGCAAGAAGAATAGCACCAACTGGATCGATCCACCATAAGAACTTATCGCCGAGGACCGCTGCAACTAATCCTACTACATTGGTCACCACATCGAAATAATGGTCCTATAACATTTGCAGAGTTGCGATAAGTCAGCAGATTAAGAAACTAAACATCAAGAACAAATGTTACTTTTGATTGTTAGAGGCGTGCGTACCTTTGCATAAGCACGGACTATATCGTTTCGCGAGCTTCTGCAGTAGAACCACAGGACGAGTTTCACGACGGTAGCAGTCATCATTATGGAAAACAGCCACACCAGTTGGTTTTGTGTCATCTTTTCACCGTGTTCATTCTTGATTAGCTGTTCTACGGCTTGAATTAGCACCTGAAAGCCTGAATTTAAGTGCATGCATGCATGCATACAAACTGGTTAATACTTGAATTTAATATGCAGAAAGCAGTATTTCAATAAAAAAATCCAACAAGGAAGTACATTTTCCTATGTAGCATCTCATTTTAGGAACACTTAAATATCCTGAGCAAGAAAGAGGTGAGGTACTGCAACAAAACACGTCTAAGCTTAAAGGGAGGAAGATTTATCGAGCAAACTTCGGCGAATCAGCATATTAGAAGAATTAATAAGATGAGAGTTGCAACAATTTCACAAACAAGCAAGTATTGCAAATGTTACCAAGAGTAGCCATTACGGCAGCAAAGACGATTATGCCAACTGGTTGAACCCTCAACTTTCCGATGGGATATTTGTAAATGTTCACATTTTTCATCGAAAGGTGAGTAAACCATAGTATGCCTCCAGCCATGAGATCAAGTAAAGAATCAAGGGTCGATGCAGCAATGGCGAGCGATCCACTCTTTATTGTCGCATATATCTAGTAAAAAAAGGATATTTTCTCTGATCAGATCAAGTAGAAACATTGCAAGATGTTTGGAAAGGATATAGATGATTCCCTTTTTAGATATAGATTAATTGTAAAGCCATCTAAAATGCTGAGACATCATTGAAGTGTTGTTGCAGTCACTGAGAAACGATTCACTCAATCATCTCACCTTCAATGCCAGTAATAGGACGTTTGCGTAATTAGAAATCCTCATAGCTCTCTCCTGCTGTGTTTGTTCTTCTAGATCGTCTTCGCAATTGCCATCTGATGCCACCATGGCATCCACCTCTGCAAACGACTTCAAGGTCGAAAACTGCCTTTCGTAATATTCCTTCTCCCCTAGAAAACACGAAGTCCTTGTGTAAGCATCCAAAAATTCATCGTCACAGCAAGAGTAGTACAATACGATCAAATCTCAAAAGGCATCACACTAACGTACCTCGGCTTAAACCTTTAGCTCCTGAAAGGTCAGCATCAGAAGGCGACTCCGGGTCAACAGCTAACCGCACCTTCTCCGGCAGCCGGGAGACGAAATCGGTCCGGAGACTATTGACCGAGTTCTTACGAGTGAGCTGCTGGCTGCGCCGGCGAACGCTTCCGTTGTTATCCCGGCGTTCCAACAGCGGGAATTTGATTTCGACGTCGGAATTGCCTTCTTCCATTTCGGAACGGCGGCGTGGTGGAGCTCGAACTTGTTAGGAATGGGAATTCTATTGCTGAAATCGATGCATGAGGGCTTATGAGTGAGAGATAAGATCCTTAGCACTAACGACACCACCACGAAACAGGCAAGAGACAGCCTCATTCGGTTGGTATTGATTAAAAGCCCGATATTAATGCTTGACATTGACCAATCAACATTTATTATTCCCCAGCAGTCTCAGAAAGAGAGGGAGAGAGGTTTCACATTCCCATTTGACCATTTCTTAATTTAATGGCCTGTAATTTTTTAAAATCTTTACAAACTCCGTATGCATCGTAATATTTATGTATATAAAGACACATTCTTAGAAGCGTTAACTAATAAAAATATAAGTTGCGCATACTGTATATAGAAAATTTTATGTGGCATAAATTATTGTCATGTAACATGTGCACGTATAATGTGACCCTATAAAATTGCTCCATATATATATATATATTGAAAACTCTATATATTGATATATTTTTTTTTTATCGAAAAAAGTATAATTTTAAATGTCGATTAAATAATTGAAAGTTAATGAACAAAAAAAAATTCCAACGATGATACTGCGCTCACGCTCCCAATCACACAATCCGCAATTGCCAATTCCAAGTCCACTTATCATTTCATGAGATATATATTACATATAAATATAACGCGAGAGTATAGTTGCCGTGTTCTATTTATATTATTTTAATTAATTTACTCCGAAAAAAAATATTATTTTAATTAATTGATACCAAAGCATATCCTTATCACTATCAAAAAGGACAAAAGGATATCCCCAAGTCTCTCTCTTTCATTGTTTTACCCATTTGTTTTTTAGTTTTTGGGCAATAAACGAGTAATTTCCACCTCATCAATCATCTCGTACGCGCCGTCAACAGGCATCCGCCGTTAACAGCCACCTCAAATCCAACGGAGCGACATTTAACGGCGTCTGACGCCGTAGGAAGGACACTAACGATTCTCCTGTACGAACCGAACCACTTCATCTGCACGAAACGGTGCTTCCTCCACGGCGGCAGAAGCAGCCCCCTGCTCTTCAACGACGCCTTCAGAGCGTCGCTCATCGTCCTCAGAATCAGCTTCAGCTCATCGCACGTGCCGACAAAAACTCGCGGCACGTGCTGCACCAGGCGCGCGTACGCGCTCGTAGGCCTCGCGATCGCGAACTCGGAAGCTAAATGCAGCTCGATCAGATACCGTTTGGTTGCCTCGGGTTGCCGGCTGTTTTCGGCGCGACGAACGACGACGTCGATGAACTCGTGGTTGCCCGCGCTGAGTCCGCCGGATTTCTGCCACGTCACGCTGCATATCGCGGCGTTGTACCCCAAGCTTCGCAGGTAAGCCACCACGTTTCTCCTGATAATCGCCCTTCGCCGGTGGTCTTCATCGTCAGATTCAACAGGCGAACCAAAAATCTCAAGAGCTCGTGAGACGTGAGCCGCCAGCACATTCCTAAACGCATCTCTCTGATTATCACTCGCAATCGAACGGACCAAATCCACAGTCCTCGAGTCGTAAGATTCGCGCACCGTCGAGCGACCGCCGCGATCGTAATCCAGATCTGACTCAGAATCCGAATCGTCCTCTTCGAACGCCTTCCACGGCGCGGAGTCATCGCCGTCGCCGTCGAGCTCCTCGTTGAAGCTGAAAAAGAGCTGTTCGGACAGGCTTGCCGATGAGGAGCTCGCCTGACCACAGCCATCGCCGCCGCTGCGTTCGCTTCCGCCGCTGACGTAATCAGGCTCAAGCGCGTCGATTGCGATGATCCTTGCCCTCATAGTTTCGTCCAAAAGGTAAGCCGTCCTCTTCGTTCTCGAGGAGCCAAACATGTCTCTATCTTTTTTCTCTGCCGTTTACGTACGATTGCCGCTGGGTATATATAGAACGTGCGATTAATTTAAGCCACTGTTGATTAAGATAATGGCGTTATGAAAAAAGGTATTTTTATCCGAATATCCCAAGAAGATTGGGTTAATAATTATTATTTTCGTGAATAAAAGTACGTTATCTTCTAATCTTCTAATTAAGAAACGGCTTAATCTTACATAAACACACTGGAAAGAGGCATTAGGGCATATGCGGCGAATAATGCGTGCCATGCATGTTCATTTCACGTGCACGGATACTATTGGTCCACGCATTATACCCAAAATTCACACCAACAAAATCTTTAGACAGGCAATTTCTAATAATTTTTTAATTAGGATAACGTGATCTTTGAAACCAAGTAAATTCAGGCAAAACTAACACCTAACATATTAGAGACTCAATCAAGATACTCAAACCTAAATGAATAATGTGATCTTTCTCATCCCTCATGCCTCTCAGTCAATAACACTTTCTAGTACTTCGATATACAGAAATATAGTAATTTTGTGCATAGTGACTTATGTTTTCTTATATACGAGTTATGATGATTGATGATATTGGTTGAGTTGGTATTTTCATTAAAGGAAATACGTTGAATGGGATGTATTACTTATCATAATTCATAATGTAGTCGTGTCTGTTCTTTCCGACATTATCTTAAACCTAAACGACCCCTCGCTTATCGTTTGAAAAAGAACAAGATAAAACACGTGGACTTAGTTGTATCCTAGGTGGTGTTTGGTTGTGGACAAGGGGCATGCATGGCTCTTGGTGATTGGACCAATTGATTTAGGGCAACGTGTTGCTCGTTCATTTGTTATACAACGAAAAAGCAAGGATGAACTTCGTTGCAATGAAGAGATTTGCTAATATTTTGCAACTTACCTTGCCTTAAATGGAAAAAAAATGGGAACGCTTGTGAGAGTTCGTTTTGTTTTTCTTTCTTGAATCAATAGTTTAATATATGAACAATATCACCTAATAGTCCCATAAACCCCCTAGATACAACATGAACTAATAGCCAAATTAATTATCTGAATACAATAAAGTAGGAACCAAATCTCTACCAATAGATAAACCATCAACCTAGAGAAAAAAGGATGAAAGCTCAAACAAGAAAAATTAAAAAACTTATTACAATCGAGTATAAAACTTCATAACTATGGTTATTAAAACAGATCTAAACTACATAACTATCATTATTGAAGTCTAATCTATAATACTACTACATGTCTTCCTCCGGGGAAAAAATTCGTTGTCTAGTGTTTGAGTTTCCATATCAATAAAATATAGCACAATTGATAGATGACAAGATTTATATTTAGTAAATTATAAAAACTAATGGCAAACATTAAAAATTGCGATAGAAGTACATCAACACTTGCAAACTCGCATGTATACACAACCAACGTCTATACACATTTCCACTAAATATATCAATCCATTTTATAGGCCCACCCGTGCTTGCCCAGGTATGCTCTCACGGCTTCCTTTATAGCCAAATTCGAGACCAATTGAGACGGATAGAGAGCTTTGCGAGTAATCGGATCGAACTTACCCACCTAAAAAATGTGTAAAGAAATCCGGGTTCGATTCGTAATTTAACAAAGAGTTACGAATTCAAAGAGATGAGAAAAAATCGCAGCTTTTTACCTTCTGCAGATGATCGAGGATCACTGCTCTCTCGTAGGTGAACCCGCTGGGAGTAATCACGGGATCTCGAAAAATGTCCAAAGTTATCTTACAGCACAGATAATCGGGCACCTGTAATGATCCTTCATCAGCATGAGAGAGAGAGAGAGAGAGAGAGAGAGAGAGAGAGAGAGAGATTTACTGATTTGCTCACCTCTGTTGGAGTATCATCTTCAGCAGCTTTTGCGAATACGCGATCTAATTCTTCCAATTGAAGGGAGTTGGATTTGCTGTTGTCGTCCACGAAACCTTCCATCTCGGAGGCTTCGAGGTTATGCTTCTCCTTGAGTGCGTTTTCGCATGCTTCCCTGTTTGAAGAAGCGATGAAGGAACAGAAAATGATTGATTATATGGTAAAAATGGAATAATAATAATGGAAGAGAATTGAAAGGAAAAATAAAAGGTGGATACTTTAATTTTTTAAGTTCCCAAGAACGAGTGGTGGATTCGTATTCCCATTCTAAGTACTTTGCTCTAGCAAGCTCTTGCCAGATTTCTTCCACCATGTAGCCCTTTGGATTCGCTCCCCTTCCAAGATCCAACGCCTGCGATGAGACGTTATGTATACAGATATTGAAATCATGGCACAAAAAAAGAATATCGACAAAGATAACTATTCTTTACATAACGCAGTTAGAAGTAAGATTTACTAATGGAAGCACACCTTTTCAAGTTCCCTTACACCCTCGGAATATTCTTTCCGTTGCAGTAATGCAAGACCAAGCATATAATGCCCCTGCATTACATGGGCAAATGGACATGTTAGCACAGCTTAATTTGGTTCACTGTTTCTTCAAATGCACAAAAGCACATCTTGAGACATTAGCAGGATAAATATCTTGTTACCGGGCATTAAAAAGGGGCACCATTAAAAAAAAAAAAAGAAAAAGAAAACAGTAGTTGAATGGGAAATTGGTGAGCTATAGCATAGATTAGCACGACAAGCAAAGTTGTTCACGTTTGGCTATTCAAAGGCTTCCGTCACAATAGGAAGCTATATATTCAAAAACCACATACCTATTTAATATAAGAACAGAAAACAAATGGGCAGCAACAAGCGTCCAAGTGCAAACAGACATTATTGATTTTCTAGTTACTATTTCCAACAATAAGAGAAGATACAGTAAACGTTCATAGTATACTTGACAACGAAGCAACTACTCCACATTGGAGATAGCTCTTCAAGAACTTTCCCCAAGATAAAAGTATTTACTTGCAACAACTACTCTAATTTATGAATGCAAAGAGTTGAATGTCGCATCGAATACGATTTATGGGGGCATCATATCAAGATTCTTTGCATATGATTTGTGGGCCTCTTACATAACGGAATACCATAAATGAAAACCGACATTTTTTTCCACATGGAGCAGCTGTCAGATACAATCCTGCCCTTGATTTAGCTTTGTCCTGTACTAAAATTAGTCACTTGAATCATCATTGAACCAACTACTATTACCTGACTTGCGCCATTAAAAATAACAAATATATTTTTCACAGCTTAGGAAAACTCCCATAACCATCCATAAACACAGCAGATACAATCCAAAACAAATAACGATGATAATAACGATAAAACTCTGGAATCTACAAGAAGACAATATCCACAAGATTCTGAAATCAGCCATTAGGATTCCAACATCATGTGTGCAACACATCTTCATCAAATTTCAACAAAGTCTCATGGGTAGGAAAAATTAAAATAGAAATCGAGTTTCAGTTCAACATAATATCTGACCTTAACAGAGTGGTGATCAAGCTGAATTGCTCTCCTACAATCTTCCTCTACTCTTGTCCATTCACTACACCCCAGAAAAAGAAAAAGGAACAAAACCCCAAATCAAAGACCAAAACTTTGACCAACCAAAATCAAAGACTCATAAAATGAAACTATATTGAGTTCATTTTCAGCACACACATACTTCCTCTTGCGATAACACAGAGCCCGATTGGTCCAATACACCGCCACATCAGGGCACAATGTAATAGCCTAGCAGAACGTGAAGTTCATCAATAAACAAGAAAAATCTTCAAATAATATTAAACGAGAGAAGGCAAGAAGTAATATTAAAGTCACAGGTACCTCGGTATAAGCATCAATGGCAGCTCCGAAACGATCTTTCTTGAAGTAAACGTTGCCGTCTTGTCTCAACCGTTCAGCTTGTTCAGCCGCCCCCGTCACCTTCGCCGACATCTCTGGCTCTCTTTCGGATTGTTATCTCTGTCTCAGTGTATGAGAAAATCCAGAAAATATACTATACCTAATTTTTTAGAAAGTTCTGTATGTCATATTCAGACACAAACGGATAAAATCAAATGAATTCGGAGCTCAAATGTCAAAATTCTATAAACGAAGAGCGGAAATAACAAGGGGGAAATTCCGTTGATGTATCGAGAATTTCGGGATTTTACTATTTCCCAATAAAAAAAAGCAGGAGCAATTCAACTTCTTCGTGCTCGGATTTGACCTAACTTCATCGAGTCGAAGGTAAAAGGTCAACCAGATACAACATTAGAAAAATGAAAATAATGGTGAATGAAGGGGCGGTCATTTGCAATAGTTGTTTATACCTCAATAATGTGAATTGGTAAAGCCAATTACAAAAAATTAAGAAAGTAATTAGTTTAATTAATTTTCAGTCCCTCTTCCGTGACTCCTGACCTTTTTATTTGTTTTTTTTTTTAATTTGTAAATTTTTTGAGCTTATAGCTGGCTCAAGAGTCGAACTCAAGTTTAATAGTTTATCTTTAAGCCCGAATCTAGAAAATGACCTTAAAAAAATAATTAAGGTAATAATAGTGAATAGAATTATGTGATTTTAGAAAATAGACATTGCCGTGACATTTGTGATTCCAGCAAAAGAATTATGAATTTTTTTGGATAATATTAAAAATATTTGAAGAATCAATTACAATTGATGGTAATATTTGAAGAAAGAATTGTGATTGACTGATATTTTTATCTTTCAAATGTTACTTTAAAAATCTTCTTTACTGGTTTTGTTAATTGAGTAAAATTATATCCAATTGATATTGGAATGAAATTATCTTCTTAAAACAATTGCAAATTATTTTTGTTTTATAATTACTAAATATCAAATAAAAATTCGGAAAATATAGAATTTTAATAAAAAAAAAACATATAATAATGACAGTATATACCCTCGAATCGGTATTCAGGATCACACATGCGTACATATCAGCGTCTAATTATCAAGAACCGAAAATCCCAGACTGACATCGCCACCACAGAAGATGACGTTTCTTGACCCCATTTACCCGTAGCTCAATTGCAATTAGGGCTTCGCATTGCATGGGGAAATGGAGACTCTACAGAAGCGAGTGGAGACTTGGATCAGAGATCAGCGCTCAAGAATTCTGAGTGTGGCGTGGCATCAACCGTGGAAAATCACCGTCAAGTGGCCGTGGAATAACGATGGGCGCCGGAAAAGGATTGAGGAGGAGCTCGAGTGTCGCAAGAAGCAATTGCGCGACTTGTGCTACGCCGTCAAGGCCGAGACTGTTTCTGATCTGCAGGAGATTTTGTGCGCCATGGTTTTATCAGAATGTGTGTATAAGGTTGGTCCCTGCGCTTTGTGAAAACAAGTTCGTGTCTTCTTTTATTCCTGTTATTTTTTCTTGGTCGTGTTGGGTTTTAGAGTGAAATCTCTATTTTTACTAATCCTTGTCGGGATATTTGATTCCTTTTACTAGCTTGCTTTTTGTTGTTGTGGTTGGGTTTTTCGTTTTTGATGGGATTTTAATTGTGATGCTGATGCTTTGCATAAGAGTAACTGTTTTGTTTGAGCTTGGGAGTTGATAATAATCTGCGAATTTTCCACTATTAAGCAAAAAAAAGAAATTGACTTCGTCGATGAAGGTTGCAGCACTTGTAGAGGTTGTAGGTATTGGAAAAACTGGTGATGGTTATTGCTGTCATTTTTAATTAATATTTCTGAAGCTTTCTATGAAACTATATTCAGATATTGAGGGATTTCGAAGTTAACACCATGGTTAGTTTAATTATAACCATTTATTAGGTGATTGTTCAGCGAGGTTCCCTTTTAAATCATGATATGGCAAATATCTGTTTAGGATGATGCCTTTGGCTTTTCAGTTTCTGTTAGCTACGTTTTAAATGTTTTACACCATCGTCCCTTTCATGATAGAGGCCCGCTACTGAGATGCTTCGAGCAGTGAACAAATTCAAGGCCGACTTTGGAGGACAAGTGGTTTCTTTAGAACGGGTTCAGCCGTCCTCCGATCATGTTCCCCACAGGTATTTGGATAGATTTTTGGCATCTGATTTACTCAATTTCACTTCATGTTAGCTTCCTTTTTTCACTTGAATGCCATTCGTATTTATTGTTTTGTGCTACCGTTATCTACGGTTACCGGTACTTGTGATCACATGTGAGCTAAATTATCATAAGATATTCTTTTGTGCATTTATGATAATTAGAATGGATAACAGCACCCGATTTGGGCACATGCAAGATGTATGTAGCAGCATAAATGTTATAACAGCCACATAATCGAGTAATGAGTGACATACTTACAGTCACACACCATGAATGATCTTGAGTCTTTTATGAATGAATATTTCACTCACTACTCTTCCACTTAATGCACCTTAGATCAAATGAACAAGACAAAGGTTATAATTTCGTGTAGTTCAGTTTCTGCCAGAGCTTAAAAATAGAGCAGCGTTGTATTGTAATTTGCATCACTTGGTTACTGGCAAAAATGTTTCAATTGGCAAGGTGCTGTAGTTAGTTTCATTTGATATACCTCGTTTTGTGAATTTAGGGAGGCTGCACACACACACACACACGCACATATATACTTATTTATAAATGTATATTGTTTTTTCAGATGATAAATCACCAATTTCATTTTAGGAATTCGGATATGTCTAGTATTTTGTATTTGAAGTGACTCTATTGCACTTGTGCGACATTTTCTTATTTGCATCCATTGCTTCACAGGTATCTGCTAGCTGAGGCAGGAGACACGTTATATGCCTCTTTCATCGGGACAAAGCAGTACAAGTATGTATGCGATTTCAATCAGCTCCTCTCTTTTTTCTAAACCATTTTAAACCTGCACTTCTCATTCTTTTTTCTCCTACATCACAAAGGGATGTCATGGCTGATGTAGATATATTTCAAGGTGCCATATTCCATGAAGATACAATATCAGATGTGAATAAAAATGAATCCTCTGACGAAAATCAGATGGGCAGTGCAGATACTGTGGCTAAGCCAATCGAGGCTAATAAACAGGCCAAATTTTTGCCTAAACCTGCTGTCCATCGGGTACTGTATATTTTCTGGTACTTTGTCTCTGAAAGTTTTATATGTCTATGCTTGATTTGTTCTTTCATCTTGCTGTTTAATACATTTGTTTCTTTTACGCTATAAATTTTTTTTAATCATAGGGATTTATGGGTCGTGCCAAAGGAATACCTGCACTGGAGTTGTATAGACTGGCACAGAAGAAAAGACGGAAACTTGTCTTATGTGGACATTCACTTGGTGGTGCGGTACGCATCTTTTGTCTTTCCCCACTATATTATACTTCTATTAAAGTCTCGTGTAATAATAATTTTTTTTTCTCCATTTTTCGTTTATGTCTTCTCAATCAGGTAGCGGTATTGGCAACGCTTGCAATTTTGAGGGTGATCGCTATTGCATCTAAAGAAAACGATAGGGTCCCGGTTAAATGCATTACATTTTCCCAGCCCCCTGTTGGAAATGCTGCTCTTAGGGAGTACGTAACACTTTGTACCATTAATCCTTTCGATGTTATTTATTTATACACATCACTAATCTTTTGTATTATGTTCATGAAGTTATGTTCTTGAAAAAGGATGGCACAATCATTTCAAAACCTACTGCATACCAGAAGACTTGGTACCCCGAATACTGTCCCCCGCATATTTTCATCATTATAACACGAATAGTAATCCCTTGGCCGCTGCCAATGACGAAATATCTTTGCCGATGATGAAGTCAAAAGATCAGTTGGGGAAGCAAAAGGAAGAAAAGAACAAAGAAAATGAAGGAGATCAAATGGTTTTGGGTGTGGGTCCGGTGCAAAATTCCTTTTGGAGGCTATCGAAGCTTGTCCCCATTGAGGGTATTAGACAGCTGTACAAATATAAGGGAAGAAGAGTTGAATCCGTTGACACATTTGGTACCGATTCGTTCACAGCAACATCATCAATCGAAGATATTGTTACCCCACCGCAATCTCTTGAAATCGAAGAGGGTTCTGATGGCATTTCGCTCAGGCCTTTGCCTGAAAAGAGTGAAGATACCTCGGAAGAAGGAAAATCATCTGGAAGTAGAAACAAAGACAACGAGAACAAGAGGCCTTGGCAAAGATTGCCTTCACTACCATCATACATCCCATTCGGTCAAGTAGGATTAATCATTTTCTTTACCTTTCTTTTCTTTTTGTTGTATTTCCTAACGGTTGGTGCTGATTTATTTAGTACGTTAAAGATGTTCTTTCTGTATTCAAGATTTGTGCTTTTTAACTTAGGCATCTTCTTTGTCTTTCACAGCTTTATATTTTGGGGAATTCTTCTGTCGAGTCTTTATCTGGTTCAGAATACTCAGAACTGACATCGGTAAGAAAACTTCTCCATCGATTTTTCAGCACCATCTCCCACTGACTCATTCCTTCTTAAAATGTGTGTTTGTTTCTCCAGGTCAGATCTGTCATTGCTGAAGTAAGGGAACGTTTCCAGTCACATTCAATGAGGTCATACAGATCTCGTTTTCACAGGTAACACTAGTTTCAGAAACTGATTTTCTGCTTGCCTTGTTTAGTCGTTTAATATCGTTTTTCTCCTATAAACATTGCAAATCTTACTAATCTTGCAGAATCTACGAACTCTACATGAATGAAAGTATTTTTACGTTTATGGGGAAAGATCAAGAATTGCAGTTCCCGCAGCTGCAAAAATGGATGGGAATTTCGGTTGCGGGTTCGGTCGAACTCGGGCACATCGTGGAGTCTCCCATTATCCGTGCAGCCACTTCTCTGGTCCCTCTCGGATGGGGCGGTGTTCCCTCGGAGAAGAACGGAGACCCTCTGAGGGTCGACATTTCTGGTTTCGGGTTGCATCTTTGCACGTTGGTTCAAGCTCGCGTGAACGGGAAATGGTATTTATTTAAATTTCTAATTAATCCAGTCTTTATTTAATGTCTTAAGTTTCGATTTTGAAGCTGAGTATACATACCCTCATCTGTGGTTGAACTACTCTTCAGGTGTTCAACTACTGTGGAATCTCTTCCTTCTCCTCCAGCATACTCGGTGCAGCACGAGTTGCAGCCGGAGATGCAGAGGATGCGAATACTAGTGGGGCCCCCTTTGAAACGACCCCCCAAACATAAAGTTACCGAGGAGAGATTGATGCCTGCATTTCTTTCCATCGATTCGAGCACCGTCGATCTGAAGTTGAAGCAAGGATTCGAGGGAAAACCAATTTGTGCAGATGGGCTCAATGATTTCGTGGTTTTCTGTACAACCGATTTTTCAACAGTTTCCAAAGAGGTCCATTTTAGGACCCGAAGCGTGCAGCTAATAGGGCTCGAGGTGATAAACCATTGGTTTTTGGCATATTTGTATGATTTTGAGTTTCATCTCTGGTAGATAATTCTGAGGCTTCTACATGCATTATTAGGGTGCGGGTAAAACCTCTCTTCTTAAGGCAATTTTGGATCTGGGGCAAAAAACTAGTGCTATAAATTTCGATAATGCTCCTTCGATGGAGGTCGATGTTCGAGAGGGTATTGTTGGGGGCTTATTGTATACGGATTCTGCTGGAGTAAATCTACAGGTTCTTATCTGGCTTTCATGAACATCCTTCCCTTTGTGATTTGAACTTACACTTGACCTTTTTTTGTGCTGAAACTTATAATTGATGGACAAACCCGTTTTATGCAAGAATATACTGTTTTTTGTTCCCGGGAGAATGCCGTTTTTGGTCCCCCAATGTTTGGGGTATCTGCATTTTTGTTCCCCTATGTTCCGAGATGCCACATTTAGTCCCCAATATTACCGATTTTGGTCCTCCGGTTATTTTTACGGTTACGTTGGACGGAATTACGGGCCGGCGAGAGCCAACCTAAATTTTTCCGGCCAAAGATTGGGGATCTGGCCCGGCCCGTAATTCCGTCCAACTTAACGCGAAAATTAACCCGGAGGACCAAAATCGGTAAACTTGAGGACTAAATGCAGCATCCCAGAACATGGGGGACCAAAAACGCCCATACCCCAAACATCGGGGGACCAAAAAATGGCGTTCACCCTTTGTTCCCCGTTTCGTATCGACCTTTCTTTACACTCGACACAATTTCTATGAAATGTTCTCCTTCACTTGTGACGCAGAATCTGAACATGGAGGTGTCTCATTTCAGAGACGAGCTGTGGAAGGGAATCCGCGACCTCAGCAAGAAGATAGACTTGGTCGTCCTCGTCCACAACTTATCCCACCGCATACCTCGCTACGGGAGCTCGGCCAACGCACCGCACCCGCCCCCTCCGGCTCTCTCCCTCCTCTTGGACGAGGCCAAGTCCCTCGGGATCCCGTGGGTCCTCGCCATAACCAACAAGTTCTCGGTCAGCGCCCACCAGCACAGGGCGGCCATCAACGCGGTGGTGCACGCCTACCAAGCGTCTCCGAGCACCACCGCCGTCATCAACTCGTGCCCCTACGTCATGCCCAGTGCTGCCGGCAGTGGTGGTGGTGGCGATTCGTCTCCGTGGAGTGCGGCGGTTGACGGAGGCGGTGGTGGTGGTGGTGGAAGGAAACTCCTTTTTGCTCCTATTGATATTGTTCGGAGGCCTTTTCAGAGGAAACCGGCTGTTCTCCCCGTGGAGGGCGTGGCCTCGCTTTGCCAGGTCATACACCGCGTGCTTCGTAGCAATGAGGAAGCTGCTTTACAGGTTAATGTTTTAGCAGTTTATTTATCTGTTTGGCTTAATTATTCTTTTTAGTCATGTAAATTTTGGGGAGTGACATTTTGATGATAGCTAAATTAATAGGCGGCAATGCAATTTAGGACATTAAGTTTTGAACTTGAGGCAATTTGGGACAAATTAACGTTGGAACCTAATTTCAGCCCGGATTTGACACACGTGAGCAACACTTGACAATTAAAAGAGGGGTAGAATCGTATGTGGTGTCGGACACGTTGATTTGGAACAATTTTTTCCGATGCCTCGTAGGATTTTCCTACAAAATTAATTGTCGCGTGTGTTAATGTCGAGATGAAATTAGGTTTTTGATGTTAATTGTCCTTAAATTATTTAAATTCGTCGGAGATGCTGATTCAGACATAATATTTCCCAGCGTCACGTAGGTTTTTCCCTTAACTGTCGCGTGTGGCTCACGTGTGTTAATTACGGGCTTTCAGCGTTAATTGTCCTCAAAATGCATCAATTTTGAGAATCGATGTCCCAAAATCGCCGCTTCTCTTAGACGTCCTTAAAATGCCACTATCTGAAAATATACAGGACTAGAAAAATAATTAAGCCTATCATCTATTTATCTTTCTTTTGCTATTTCTCTCTCTTCGTAGGAGCTTGCTCGGGATAGGATTTTCTTGGAGCTGGCGAGGGAACGTGCGGCTGCTTCTGGAGAGGGCGACGGGTCGGGTAAGTCGAGTTCCGTGAATGCTGCGACCGTCGGTGCTTCCCTCGGGGCTGGGGTCGGGATTTTACTGGCGGTTGTGCTTGGAGCAGCCTCGGCCTTGCGAAAGCCATAGAACAAACCTGAGTTTTAGATTTTGTAGATTTGAATTTGATTGAGTATATAAAAGTGTTTATTTAAAAAAAACCTTGGAAGTTATTGTTCTCATTCTTGAACGTTACCATCCATTATTGCCTGGCTGAATTGTTGGTTATTATTGTCATGTCAATCGATTTAGCTGTTTCTATTCTTTTCACTTTAACTGCAATAAAATATAAATACTTATTTGATATTTTTTTAGGTAAATCGAAATTACTGATTTTATCCGAGAATAACAATGAAGCCAAAAGCTAGCAACAGTGGACGACTGAATTATCTGAACACTATATAGTCATTCTCCATACACACTTAAATTATTGGTGAGAATTTAGGTAGGTGACATATAGGACTATGAGTTTCGAAAGTGAGTAAATTTCGGGACAATTAACTCCATAAAACTTAATTATCAATGGAATTAACGCACATCAGCCGCGATTATTTAACCATATGTAGCAACGGGAAAAGCTCGATCCAAATTGTCATATCTGACAAATTGAAGTAATTTTGAACAATTAATGCTAGAAATTTAATTTCAGCATGAAACTAGCACACGTCACACGTGAGGTTGAGGTATACGTTACGATCAATTTGGAAAAATTAAATGCGGCTTTGAAAAAATTTCGTCCAAATCAACATGACTGAAGCCACCTAGAATTTTTACTCAATTTAGTTGTTTAAGTGCGACTCTATTCGGGCTTAAATCAGATTTCTAGCGTTAATTGTCCTCAAAATTGGTTCAATTTTAAAACTTAATGTCGTAGAATTGGAACTTCTTAATTTATATCCTTCAAATATACAATAACTAAACAAGTTAAAAAAACAAAAAATTGAACCTTTGCCAAATTGTGAGAAGTACGACCCTCATCAGCAACACAAACCATTTACTGCTTTCACTCCCCACGTCTTCAGATCAAGAATATTTACATCATATCACATCGCATAAATATAAAATTCCTCAACGAAAAATGCCAACAAAAAGAATCTAAAAACAAGCAGAGTACATTCACCACCTTTGACCATTCAATTCTGTGGCTCTATTCAGCAGGCAGAAGAGGGACGAAGGCAACTTGAAAAGAAGCTCCCCCACTTTCTCTTCTGTGCCCACCATGATTTGATGCATATTAAAATAAAAAGTAACACACAATAAAATTTACATTATTAAAACACAAATATTCACTTACCCTTTTGAGACGGAGGAGATGAGGCGAAATTCTGTACAGATCTTCGTCGACAGCTTTGGGCTGTGGCTGTGAAATTTTATTAATGCAGCAGCTTTCTTTCTTCCACTGTCTCTCTTTTGGATCATAGCCTTCTAACATCCCCTGCACAGTCGCAGAGGTTTATTATGTTCGAAATAATGAGTCGAAGACAAGAAATAAGAACAGGAAGAAAACGAACGAACGTGAGCGAGCCTGTGACGAGGTACAACGATTACTGCAGGAGTTACAACATCGTTTCCGTACAAATCGCCAGCAACGTAGAGATCACTCTCCTCGCAGCTACGACGAAGCAGCCCAGCTTCTCTTGCGGATTCGAAGCGCCGCGTGAAATCGGACACGTCATCATCTTCGTCGTTGTTGCAGCAATCCCAGCTTCCGAATTCTGGTACGTGGCTCCTCCTCCCGAAATAATAGTAATCCTACGTAATCAGAGACAAAAAAAAAGGTAACTTTTCGACATACAATAGAGAATCATCAATTGAATTTGAGGAGGTACTATGCGGCGAGAAATCAGTCACATACGTCCATCGATTGTGTGGCGTGTGAAGGTTTCAAGAATTTTTAAGTATGTCGATTGCCTTCAATTCAAGAGAGCTCCTTTAGAATGATGGATTTAGCTTTTTTTTTTTTTTCTTTGGTTTTCAGCTCTTTTTATTTACATGGTATGCGTAAATGGGGACGACCACGAGATATATAGATATGAATATTTTATGTGTATTAAAGGACGACTCTTTTACATTTTTCTCTCTTTTAATAATGGTTTGTCTTTGCTTTTTCCTTTCTCTTTGTCGGAGAATTAAAAGGAAAGTGTGGGGTGTGTTGTGTTGGGGTAGACTTGTGGAGTGTAATAAAAGCAAGAGGAAAAAAAATAATGGAAAAGACTACGTGAAAAGAATGAATATACGTGCGTGTTTTTTACTACTTTTCTTTTCTTTCTAAAAGACTGCAGAAGGCTGTATTAATCCCAATTTCAATTGCTAACCTTTGGATAATCTTTTTTACTAATAAGAAAATTGTACAATCCCAGTTTAGGTCATCTCCAACCGTTAAACCCATTTTTAAACCCATTTTGCGGTAAATATCACATCAAACAGTAATTCTACTCCAACTATTAAACTCATTCTCAAACTTAAAGGAATATTCTCATAATACTCTTTTTCACATCAACTTTTACTATTTTTCTATATTAATCACATATTTTGCTATATTACAAATTAGACCACACTATTATTTTAATTCGATTTGAAAAAATGCATTAATTGTTTTTATAAAATGATAGAAGGTACACATAAAAAACTGGAAACATAAATATTTATTAGAAAATAAAAATTACAATACACGAGCTAAAAAACACAATGAGACGCAAATAAAATCGTACAAGTAACAAAGAGACCGATTTTCAAGTCTCGGCATTTGTGTACTTCTCCCACAAATGATCAATCAATGCATTTCGGAGTTGAAAAAAACAAATGATGATACATCATCGATCATTAACACAATGCAGGAATCAAACAATAAACTACTTGATGAGTTGAAAAAAACAAATGAACAATTGCAACACCAACTAGAAATGCAAAACAGGTCCCACGCCCTAAAAGAAATGAGGGAAGAAAATAAAATTTTGCTTCAAGATGTCAGCTCCATATATGATCCAAAGGTTCGGGCATATGTTGAAGCTGAAAAGGCACGTATTTTGCAAAAAAGAGCTCAACAAACTCAACAAGATTCATTTCAAATCGGTGCATTTGGCCATATTTTCAATAATATTGGAGGAAATGATGTTGGTCTGCCTGACTATTGAATATATGTTGTTTGTTTCATAATTTATGTAGTATTTTCTGTGCGTGTGTTATTTTCTATGGCATGTAATATATTGTTATTTTCCGTACTAGTATGTTATGTTATCGTTTTTTTCAATGACTCATAATTAAAATAAAATAAATCTAATGATGATGATGAAAATAAAATTAGCAATGATTAAGGATAATAATATAAACAATAATAATGATAATAATAATAATAAAAATAATAAGAATAATAATAATAAAAACAATAATAATGATACATACGCTGTTGCTTTACTACTCTCTCAATTGATCATTATAATAATAATAAAAATGATAATAATAAAAATAATAATAATATAATAGGGCTTTGAACATAATTAAATAACATTTTGGGCCAAAATGTAATTTGACCAAATTTTTTGGTACATGAACAGTGCAAACCATAATGCGTTGAAATGGATCTCAAAAACACAAAATTCCATTTTGGGTTTCATTTTGCAGTATCATTGGAGTAAAATTTGAGTTTGGGTTGTGTTTTGAAGTATGGTTGTAGAAGTATTAGTATGGTTTGAGTTTTGTTTTGCAGTATTAGTTTCTGTCTGTAATAAAACCACTGAAGGACAGAGACATAACGTGGAGAGTATCGCTTCATGCAGGGATGCTACTACACCTTTTTCAGACAATGTTCTCTAATGATTCTATATAATACACCGTAGTGTTATTTCTGTCAATTCAAATAATTAAAATTACTTAATTCATACAGAAATCTTTTTTTTTTTAAAAGAATTTATACACAACTCTAAAGTTATTCATAAATTGTAAAGCAAAAGAGAAGCTTAAAAAGCTTAAACAACAAAAAATGGCTTCTTTTAAGTCAACCCAACACGCATCACAAAAAATGGCTCTCCTGATGAAATTGCCAATTTATTGATCACCTTGCTTTATTTTCTTCTCCAAACTTTTTCAATGCTAAAGTTTGGTGAATGGGTAATTTTTTTAGAGAAATTCTATTGGCACCCCTCTTAATTCTATTTGCACCCCCTAATAATTAGGGTAATAAATACTTCAATTTTTAAGGTTGAACAAGCCTTTATTAATTATTGTCTCCAAAAATAAATAAATAATTTATTATATTTAACTTTAAAAAATTAGTAAATAAGTAACGTTGAATAATATTTATATATTATTTTGTATTTGATGAAACCAATTCATTAATATTGCCAATAATTATTTATTACCTTTAATATTTAATTATATATATTAATTTTGTAAAGATTTCTATTGCAACATCTGTTTTTTCATATATTTTTAAGATAAATTAAATCTTAATATTGATAAATTTTATTTTCATGTCGTATAATATAGTATATTAAAATTAAGTTTAAGATATAGTTAAGATAACTAAATATATATGACATTACTTAATAAATAAGTGATAGTAGTTAAAATTGGATAACGTTTTTTTTAGAATTAATAAAATTGGATAACTTAGATACATGTGAACTCGTGCATTAATGAAAAAAACAGTTAATTAATTACATTTTGATAAAGAATATGTTATAATTAGTGTTATTGATTCCAAGGTTAGAATCTTAAACCCCTTTCCTAATTCCAATGTTTTTTTCACCACTTTTAGGGGTGCCAATAGTAACACTCTTTTTTTATTATGAAATCGAACTCTCAAATTTATACAAAAATCTGGGAATTCTTCGAAAAATTCAAACAAGCCTATTGGTGTCAGTCGTGTAGATCATTAATTGAGGGTCAAAACTCTACTTTCAAGGACATTAAGCACGCTTGTCCAAATGAGCTGAAGAATATGACGAGTCTTGGGAAGAATCGGCGATATTTGTAAGAAACGAATCATCCACTGCCAAGTTAATAAAAAGGCGTCGAGATTGAGCCCAACTGCTTAATGGACATTGCAAAAAGCGCAATGGATGCTTGTCACACATATAACCCAAAATAAAATTAGTTTTTTATTTCTATTACACATAATATATTATCCATACTCTTTTATTATCAATTTTTTTCTTACAATTAATATTTGATTGAAAATGAATACCCATATTGTTTACTAATAAAATAAAAAATGACGTTTTCTTTACTTTTTATTTTTTCTATTGAAAGTTACTTTCAATTATTTAAATAATAATTTTAATTATAAAATAATATATAAATGCAAATGAACACGCGTGCGGCTGGAATACTATTTACTATTAGAAGACACATACAAATGGAGAAAATGTAAATTTCATTCATTAATAAATAGATATGATTAATAAACTCACGATTCCCGTACTAAAAGCATATAGAGGAGTGGACCACTCCACTGACACTGTAAAATCCTTTAAAACGGGGTCTATTGAATATATTCTACTCTACCCCTAGCATGTCCGTAAACTCCTGCATGGGACGCGTGGCAGGTAGTGATTGGTTCGTTATTAGTACTCATCGAAACAGCAAAAAATGTATAGTAATTAAAATAAAAGGAAGGCCAACATTACTAAACAAAAAGCCATCCACCAACAAAGCCGATTATAGCATGCATGAAGAAACAACCTTTCCCAAAACAAAACAGTCACTTCAAAGTACTTAAAAAGTGATTAGAGGTAAGTAAAATAATAGACAAAAGATATAGTTCATAGCACGGCAAAAGAAAATGCGTGCTAATTAAGCAGCTGCCACGTCAGCGTTTTTCTTAGGGCAGATCATCCAGATATTACCGTAGGGGTCCTTCACCTTTCCCACGCGCCCAGCGCAACCGCACGCGCCGTCTTCGCCTTCAGAGACCTCACCATCTGCCACAGCTCCGGCATCAACAGCTTTAGCGACGGCCGCTACCACGTCGTTAGTTTCCAAGCAGAAAACGGCACCGCTCACGGCGGACTTCACGCTGGGGGTTACAAAAAAGTTAAAAGCTAAAGTATAAAAAACATGCAAACGAGGAAATCGATATACAGAGACTAACGTAAACGCACAATTTCCTAGGAAATAACCATGAAGCAGCATGAGAATGATTTCGAAGAGTTTAAGAGAAGACGATAGCTAGTGCTCACACAACGAAGCGCTACGTAATAATCTTTCACCGCTACAACCACGATGTACTGGTTGAAAACGCAAATCAACAGCGAGGAGGAAAGCAGAGAAAAAAAAAAAAAGACGAGAGGGGAAAATGGAAATCGTATCCTTACGGAGCAGAATCGGAGTCGTCGATGAGGTCAGAAACAACGATCGACGACGATCCAAGCTTGAGCTCCGCCGAAACCAGGAGAGGCAAATCCTGCTCAGCTTTCCTCTTGTGATGATTCACGCGGCTCAGCTCCTCGAAACCGAACGCCGACTTGTAGAACAGCACGGCCTCGTTTGCCTTCGTAGCCTCCACGACCAGCCACGGCTTCACGGCTGAGAACGCCACCACCGGAGCCGAAGAGCAGTTGTTGTTTGCTTCGCCGTTCTGTAATTCCTCCGCCATCGTTGAGACTTTCGAGAAACCCTACGGTAGTGAGAGAGAAAGAGCGCGAAAAGGTGAAACTGCAGAAGCGACGAGTGACTGTTTCCATCGATCGTTGGTGGTTTAATAGGAAATAAAGAAGCGGAACGACTCGCTCACACGTTTTTTGTCCTTATTGTCCCTTAGATAGTGACCTCGTCGTTTTCGTTATTTACCAATTTGACCCCGTGATCGTTGACACGTGTCGTGATAGTATGGTACCGTCAAACTGATATTTGGGCCATCTCTAATAATCAAGGCCCATACACTACTAGAGCGGCCCATTTAATGCCCTAGCCCGTAAACCATGCACTAAGGCTCTAAAATCACACAAGCAGTAAAACATTAGACAACAACAATGTGCACGTGTAAGAAGTTGCAGGATATTAGATTTTACAACAAGGGCGAGGAAGTATTAACGAGTTCGAGGCAGTGAACTTAAAAAGGGTCAATGCTAACACGTCAACAAGATCAATATCAGTCCCTCTTGGGTTTCTCTCCGATTCCATCAGCGCAAGTACGCAGCTTGATACCCGTAAGCACTTCCAAAGAAGCCACCAGCGTGGCTCGGGGAGAAGTTATAAGGAGGAGTCGGGCCCACGAACGAAGGAACGTGGCGGTCCACGGGCACGGGGATGGGGTAAGCATAAGCTCTTTCGTAGCCGAATTGTGGGTACCTCTTGTTCATTGGAGCATTATTAGGGACCGCCCGCGGTGTGGCATGAGGAGCACTGTAGTGGTTGTTGGTGGCACGGGGTCTCTTGGGCTGTGGCTTCGATGCTTCTGTGGCTCGTTTCTTGTCGGCCTTTGCCTTCTCGATTTCGAGGACCTGTTTGTGGAGTGGGTCCGTTGGGAATTGGTCCTCGAGTTTGTGGTCTTCGATGCACTTGATGACGGCTTTAATTGCTGTCAGCTCTTTCTCGTTCACAACACTCTGGAGCGGAAGAAGAAAAAAGAAAAAAAGATTCAGCCACAAGAATTTACCGATTGCAATGAAATTCGATGATGTATACCAACTATTGAAGCAGAACCATGAAATCATAGATTGAAAATGTATACTAATAGACCATCTCCAAGACTGAAAAAATGGAGTAAAAAACGCTCCAACTGTCGCAAGCTCAAACTGCGTTTTTTTTTTGGCTTTCTCTCTCCTGTTTGAAACCCAGATTTGGGTTTGAATGCAAAAAAGGGTTTGAAGTTTTAAAGTTGCAATACATACCCTTTTATTTGTTTTGAATTATTGAAAACATATAAAATATATAAAATTACCATGCATAGATCTATAAAAGTAAAATATGTGGGTAAAATTGCCAAAAATTGGTGTGAAAGAAAATATCTTTTTTTGAGTTTAAGAATGCTTTTGATGATTGGAGAAGAGTTAATAAGTTAAAGGCAAGCTACGGAGAACAACAAATATGATTAATAAATGAACCTGCACAGAAGCCACTGGTGATTTATTTCCAGGTTTGGCTGCTGACGACGGAGCCGTTTTGGCCTCAGACAAGTAGGATTTCAGCAACGGGATCGGCAGGAACTGATCAGTAAGCTCAAATGCAAACGCTAAATTGACGGCATCAATTTGTCTTCCGTTTTTCACCAATATACCAATCACGCCTAGACAAAACATGGCAAAGAGCATAAAACATAGCATAAAACATACAAGGTGTCAGCTAAGTGAATAATTAGGCAACTGCTCATACTATAATGAAAAGTAGGCAACTTTTGTAACGGGGTTTACGTGTCACGTATCAAAGCAACTAACCTGGCATTTTATCGGACAACCCGAGGAAACGGCACAATTCAGCTGTCTGTCGGCGACGGGACACCATGGGTATTAATTTGGACAATAATTCATTATCGAAGTCTGAATTTATGTCAAAGGTTGCAAGAAGCTGAAGGAATGCATGAGCCTCCAGGGAATTTCCACTACTGGCATCAATCTCAAGGTCATCTAACTTTGGCTTCCACTCTTCTGCAATCGCCTTCGCACGCTCCTTCTCATCTCCCGAGATAAGAACAGAGCCAATACTGAGAAATAAGGTGCTGAGGCACTCCATAAGCATGATACAGGTCCTGCGAAGTCCTAACACGTAAGAATCTTTCCTCGAGTCCAAATTTGGAACGTTCGTGCCATAAAAACCATTTAGTGAGTCCAGAATTAACGAGGCGGGATCTGATGCAGCTTTTAGTGCAATGGGAAGCTCCTCCTTCAGAGTGACAAGGTCCTTGCGGTTTTCGGAGATGAATCTGTGGATTCCTTCGGAGTTCATCTCCTGGCACAATTTGACTAGCTGAGGATAGGCCTTTACCTGTGCATTTATATGCTCAAGAGAGGTTTTCACACCATCAGTAGTAACAGAAGCCAAAGCATTTTTCGGGGTTTCCTCATGAGTAACAAAGAAGAAGGGTTTCTCGTGCTTGCCCATGGCAGTGAAAATGGCGGACACGGCGGCGTCTCGCTTATGTTGGAGGTTCTCGAGCGAGGATTGCTCTTGATCGAAAACAGCAGCTTTGCGTTTATCGAGTGTTTCTTTGGATTCGACTACTTTGGTGTCGAATTCCTTTTCTTGTTCTTCGAGGTCAGTGAAGCGTCTCTTCAGGGATTTTTGAAGCCCGTGAAAATGTTCTTCGATTTGTTTCCATTTCAAGTTGAGAGTGATGGCTCGGTGACTTTCGAGTTCGGCGAATGCTTTCTGAAGTTGTTGGATCTTAGAGTTTGTCGACTCTAGTAGTGAATCAACTGACATGCTTTCTTCCATGGCGTCGAATTCCTGTAAACAGGGTACAAGAAGAATACAAATCAGCTGTGGCAATAAAAATATACACAAATTTTTATTTACCCCGTGAGTTTACATGGGAAGAGAAGATACACGGTAAAATAACACACATCTACAAGGAAACAAAATCAGATGAAGGGAGAGAATCAGACAAAAAAAAGTGAAGACTAACGTCATGCGGAGAAAAAAGAAAACCCAATCACTACAGTTAAACTAAAAACCAAGCAATTTTCAAACTCTACAAATCATTAAGTCGACAAAAATCAAGTCATACCTTAAAAACTCCTTCGAATAACAAAAGCAACGTGCAACTAAGAATTTTTGCAAGAACGCTATACGTATTCTGTGATTACAGTATCAGTTGACTAGAAAACAGACAAACAGTTACAACCGGTACCAAACACCAAAGATCAGCATAATTACGGTACTACAAAATACACAAGACAAATCCCTACATAAGAAGGCGAAAATTACCAAACTCCAAATTAGACTTGTAAAAAGAAGTACGTGAAGAAGAGCAAAATTACAAAATTTCTCAAAAAGTCTAAACTCAAGAAAAAAAACATATTCCCAAGCTACGACGTGGGAAAAAAAAAACAAAAATTGACAACTGATGCACTTTGATCAACAAACTCTAAGCCGCATAACTCAGAGATTTATTAAAAAAAAAACACAAATATAAAGTGAAAGTTAACAAAAGCGCAACGATTCGAAGTATAAAAGAATACAACCAAAATTAGAATTCAAACAACATATATAGCAACTCAAACTCAGTTAGCAAATTGATCAAGCTAGGGAAATACGAGGCTCGATCTGTGACTGCGCACCGAGCTAGCTCGAGAAGGAAGCGCCAAAACGAAGATCAGAGACTAACACGTCGAGCTGCGATGTAGCTAAGGCATAGGTGACACCGATTAGCTCCGGAGAATCGAGAGAACTCAGGCCATAGTTTTCCGAGGGTTTCTTAATTGTGCGAGAGAGAGTAAAGTGGTTTTTTTCCCGGTATAAGATGAGATGTTTTATTTAATTATTATTATTGAGAGGAGAGACAGTGTGTGAAGTGTGAACACGCACAAAAAGCAAAGCTGACTGACACCAAAACACATGCACTTACCTTTGTAACCTTTTCTTTTCTAGCTACCACTCCTCAATTTGCTATTTCCCATTTTTTTCTTTTAATTTTTAAAGTCTTAATTATTTTTTACTCCTATATATACTAAGAACAATGGACTGCATCAAATTATTGTCGAAAATCCTAGACACGCAAATTCCATGTCGAAAATTCTTGAATTTTAAAATTTTCTATTCTAAAAAATGCTTTGGTTTAGTATTTTAAACTTAGTGTTTTAAAATTACAACATTATTTAATTTAAGTGATCTCGATTTGTCCCTAAAATTCCAACTAAGTGCCAAAAAAAAATTAAGCCTTTATAAATAGCAATTTACTGTTTAATCTTCTGGAATTTGACCCTTATCATTACTATAGAAGGATCCCGATATACCTTAATTGACATCGGAAGTCAAGGAAAATCTCGGACTTATCCCTGGGGAATTATCAGACATGACGAATTGTCTAAGTTCCAAAATAATTGTAATAATGAAGACAGCTGATTACAGCAGAGGCCTATTGAAATGTGATCTTATTCTATTCCTCTTCTCCAACGACAAAATTCTCTAGTAAAATCACATATTTAATAACACAACGCTCAGATTCTAAATAGGAAAAAAGAGACTCAGCTGAAGAACCAAAGAATAAAGCCAGAGATTTTTCTTTGGCTCTACAATACATAGCCTATGAATGATCAAGGAGATCGTCGAGCATAAAAAAGTAGAATGGGGAATTATCACTAGTCGTGCAAAGTAAAAAAATCAAACTAACTACAGCGGAACACATTAGAAATTCATAGAAGAAGACAGAGAAGGCTGAGATCAGGTGACTATACGTCTACCTTGAGGAAATTGGCAAACTAAGAAAAGTATCTCTCCGTTTCAAAGTCAAAATTTGATGACAAATTCTCCGATCAAAAGAGACTTTTCAGCAAACCACCCTGATTGCTCCCACTTGGCCGATCTTCGAGCTCGTAAGTTTATGCATGAGACAAAATGTGGAAGGCGTAAATAAAGTGTAACGGGAAATAACAAACATAAAGTTCTCTTCTTTTACCTTACTTCTCTTTTGTTTCCTAATATCGTTGGGATCTTCGTCGCTCTCGTGCTTTCTCTTCTAAAATCATAAATCAAAAAATCAGGAAGACGAATAGATTAGGGGTCAATCAAAAAATTCAAATACAAATCTAGTAACCTAGGTAAGGTCACATCTGATGAAAATCAAATCGCGTCAGGTAACATAGGAAAGGTCAAAATTGGATGAAAAAGTTCAATCAAATATCAAGGTATAAATGTAGATTCATGGTATTTTAACATTTTGGACTCCAAATTAGCTTCGATCTTTAGATTAAACTATTGTGTGTTCTGCAAAGGCACCCCTTTTGCATGTTATTTCTTAGCCAAACCTTCTCATGGTGTTTTCTTGAGTGGTCATTGCCGGAGTCATAAAGGCCACTTCTATCATTTCTCTTATCCTTATTCTTGTCCTTGTCTTTGCTCCGTTCTTTATGCCGATGTTTGTGCTTCTTGTGCTCTTTATCCTTGTCTCTGTGCTTCTTATGCTTCTTCTCCTTCTCCCCGGGCTCACCTTTTAATTTGGCAGCAAATGTAGGAGTACCCTTCTCAGACTATAATGCATCAAGAACAAAATATCAGTCATATAATTTTGATATTTACAGACAAAGAAAGACACTGCAAAGGACCAAAGGCTCCAAATGAGGACCTCAATCATAGTAGAAGTAAACAATCAGATTGAGCAACACTCAGAGAAGAGACTCACAGGAGGAAGATCAATTGAGGCTGTTTCGTGCAGTTGAAAGGCATCCCTAAGGGTATCTAATTCAAAAGGTTGAATACGGGCATCGATTTCCCGCGAAAAAGTTCTATCTTGAATTAGCTGATCCAATTGCATCCCCTCTCCTTTTCTGATTTCTGTGTCTCCGGCCACGCTGTGAACGTAGTGCGTGTCCGAAATTGAAACAGAAAGTGACCTCTTGCAGAAGAAATCATGGTGGGGAAACAATTTGAAGTGACTTATGAGATCCGAACCGCCTGTAACTTCTCTTGGGCCTGTTTTTTTCAAGATTTATCATGAAAGAAAGATGTTAGAGCTGAAATGGAAGCTCTACGAGAAAGGCATAGCTTGAATGTGAATCAATAAATAGAATACAAGTGGCCAAACAAATAAAATTATAGATTATACATGCCCATAGACTGCTACGAAATTCTAATGAGAACCAAATATTGTCTTGCAGAAAGGTAAGCTCGACTACTACATGGTCATAGACTTCATGCTTCACCACTACAGCCACCACTTTAAAGAAACATAAATGGATCATGACATTAAAAAACAGGTCATACTATCATTTCTAATAGATGATAATTTTTTACCAATTACGAAAATATGAGAATTTGTCTTATTGTTTCGCAGCTCTGCTTTGAACTGTCACAAATACATTCTGAAAATACCATCAACTTACTCTCAACCACACCAACATTCATTGGTGAATAGGTCCAATCCAACCAAAAAAAAAAAACAAACAAGAAAGATAATAAACTCACACAAGGGATTAAGTTTCTCATCTGTGAGCCTTACCTCTTCCAAAGTTCTTGTAATCCGGATCCATCAGTCAGTGCCTGAGAGGAGTATAACACAGTACAACTTTAGCATACACTGGAACGACTAATGTGAAATTGTTGTGATTAGAAGTAGAAACTGAACTTGGATCTCGGTAGGGTAAATCCAGACCAAAACTTCAAAAAGCAAAGCTTGAGCTATAACAATGACATATAAACCATGTGCTCGAAGCAGAAGTCCACAATTAAAATCAAGATTACCAAATCACAAGATTGGAAGTGTAGTATTCAAATAAATCCAATCTAAAAACGGAAGCCCTAACCCAAAATCCTATAAAATTAAACAACTGAACCCTATAAAAACGGAATACAGCTTCTCTACAGGAAAAAAAAGGACTCGCCTTTGAATATAATTGAGGTCCTGTCCTTCCCGTAATCACCGCTGATCGTCCACCGAAGCGAACGATGAGTGAAGAAAGACTCAGTGAAAATAAGAGACGATCGCAATGAAAAGGGAGCGCGAGCAATTAGGGGAATCTCTCGCGCTTGCGACTCGGGGGATCAAGTTAGGTCTGAGGGTGCGGTTCTGGCTTATTACAATCTAACAGAATCAATTGGTTTCTTCCAAGAAACGAAAGGACCTTCCTAGAATATATAGAAGATTTCCTGAATATATATTATATACAAGTCAAGATTTCCCCTTTTTTTTATTGTATATTATTCTTTTATGGGTAAATTCCTATTCAGTACCCTTTGAAGTTTCAACTTTCTGATCAGTACCCCTTCAAGTATTTCTTCTTGTTCAGTACTCATTTGCGAAAAATTGTGTGTTTAATACCACCAAACATTGAAAAGACGAAATAACTCTTCTTTACAGATTCAGTTATACCAACTGGTCTCTGTATTATACCAATATATTCAATTATTATAACAACTGTTATCACTGTTATACCAAGTCAAATTTAAGAGTAGTATATCACTATTATACCAAATGTTCTCATTATTATACCAATATATTCAATTATTATACCAACTGTCACTGATATACCAAATTAAATTTAAGAGTATTATATTATACCAAGTGTTTCCATTATTATACCATTATACTCAATTATTATACCACTGTTATCACTGATATACCAAGTTAAATTTAAGAGTATTATATCACCATTATACCAAGTGTTCTCATTATTATACCAATATATCCAATTATTAGACCAAATGTTATCACTGTAATACCAAAAGTAATGTTCTTATAATATCCGAATTGTTTGGTATACATTCGAATTTATTGGTAGAATAATCAATTTTTGTGGTTTAACACGCAAAAGTCACTTTCATATAAGACGCAAAAAAAAATTTTTTTTGGTATAACAGTGATAACGGTTAGTATAAAAATTGAATATATTGGTATAATAACGAGAACAATTGGTATAATAGTGATAACAGTTGGTATAAATGTGATAACAATTGGTATAATATTCTTAAATTTGACTTGATATAAAGATGGAGATAATTGAAATAATATTTATGTATGAAGAAGGGTTATTTTTTTCTTTTTAACGCTTTTTAGGTACCTAACACAATTTTTTTCAGATGGGTACCTAACATGAAGAAATAATTCGAGGGGTATTTAAGAGGAAGTTGAAACTTTAAATGGTACTGAATAGGAATTTACCCTTCTTTTATTATATATATATTTTTATGATTTTAAATTGTGTATTCTATGGTATATATATTTTCTTAAACAAGTCATGGTAGAGCTCGATTACAGCTAGATGTTGGGATCATTCATGGGACTTCGAGCCTCAATCATTACCACTAGACCACAAAAATGGTTTTGGAGCTATTAAGTGTAGATAGAATGTAATAAATAAAGGGCCATGACAAAGAAGACTCCTTTAGAGCTGAATTGCTCTAGAAATAACTGATCCATTGCAATAAAAACCCATAGAATTGAGGTAACTTGAGAACCAAAAAAAGTAAAGCAAATGTATAATTAGTGCAACTCCTCGATTTTTTCCAGAAAAAGAAACAGGAAACAGTCATATAGATGCTGACATGGAGCATAAAGGAAGATGTATCTAACGGAACAAAACTTAAAAATCAACAGAAATCGGATGATTAAAACGATGATTATGCTTTCACTCGTCGTCCTCGTCATCATCATCGCCGTTCCCGGCTGCATTTAGAGCATTCAACCTCTCAATCAACTTGGCCTTCCTCTCCTCATACGTCAGCTTCTTAAGGTTGTATCTGATAGAAACAAGTAATTTCAGATATAAAATTATGACCTTGAAACTCGTAACCAACACAACAAAGAATGTTCACAGCTAAGCTAATTCTATCATCATATCATATTATGGGAACTTGTATTAAGATGAGATCTTGTTAGAAGTCGGCTATGCTTCACAAACCACAACCAAATGATCAGTTAAATCAGAGCCCTTTGCATAAAGAAGGCAAAGTAAAGCAATTTCTGAGGATTAAATAATAAGAGAGCAGTTACCGCTTGTGTTCCTTGGGTGGCTGCTTCTCGGATTTTTTCTCTGTGGGATCAGCACGGATAGCAGCGTGGACTTTCTTGTACAGCTCCTCAATGTTATCTGCTTCAATCCCCCTTTTGATGTACTCACTAAAGTGGCTCTGGTACTTTTCAGGCTCATCCTCCGTCAAAGTCTGTTTAAAGAATAGGGACTTCATTTCTTGATCTAAATTATGAGAACTAACAAAATCCAAAAGGATTGTGCTTGGAAATGTTCCACTTCCTACATGATTGATGAAATGTAAAGGATTAAAACCTTACATTCATGTAAGCAGCAACGTGTCCCCCATAAATATACTTGCGGTGAGTTTCAGCATCAAGCTGCTTGTTCTCCTTGTTAAACCCAGCAAACCTCTTGTCACTGTGTGGGATATCTAGTCCACCATCAAGAGCTCCCTGACAAATTTAATAAAATTAATTACAGATGGTAGAAGATATTTACACTACATGGAAGAAGAGAGTATAGTACACAGAAGAATAATCTGAAATATCATGAAAAGGTGAATGAAGTGATGAAGTGACTGATGGATTTCAAAAAGTTTGATACCTTGAGGGCACCAAAGACACGGTTCCCAGTTGTTGTACGGATAAGACCGACATCAAGGAGAGCACGGAAAGGCCTTCTGCTTTCAGCCGGTTCAACAGAGTAGTCTTCTCCAGTTGCCTAAAAAAAGATTGGTGGTTCCAATTCCAATTCCCAAAATTTCCATCATATAAAATAATAACACAACTTACAAGAATCGATGAACCGCATAAAGCAAAATAAAGCCAAACATACACGAAACTCTATCAATTACCTCGACATTTCCTTCATACTCATCATCCATTTCGAGTTTCTTCAAAACTCGGCGTGCCAATAGCAGTCCGGTGCAGTAAGCTAACCCATATAATTACAACTTAAGCATGTAAACCATCTTATTAAAATGTATTAAAAAAATAATGCTTAGGGAATGATACCAGCTGCATAGTTGGTGAGGCCAACTTCAAGACCATAGCGAGGAAGCTCATGTGCATAAGCAGCTGAAAGGACATGATCACCAGCAATGCTAGAAGATACAATTTGGGCAATGATGTCTTGGTTTGTCTGAAACTCGTGTTAAGGCACCCAAGAGGCCATATACAGATAGCGTGGGTATAGTACAACAACACAATAGCAGTACCAACACGAGTACATTACAATGAAGAACATCATCATGAAAAACATTCCACACGAAGAAAAACATAAATCAAGAACATAAATGAAACAGATTCACTAACAGATCCATATCTCTTTCGTTAAATTATAGCATCACTGATAAAGCAGAACACAAGGATACAAATCTCACAACAAACCGGTATTTCGGAGTGTTGTATTTGTTCTTGTCCTGATTTATCAGACGGATCCTTGCTCTGTAGTCAGTTTTTCCCTCTGCATCCAACATTATTTATCTTATTTGCTGCTACTATGAAATCAAAGGATGAAACTAAAAGAAATATTCAACAAACTTATGCGGGGCTACTAGACTTACGCCTCCTTCTCTTGTATTTGACTTGGAAACGCTTGAAGTAAGCCCTTGACTTCTGCGCCTTCACAAACGCCTGTGGACAGATATCGATACCCACTTAAAAATCACCGAGCATAGGAAAAAAAAAAAGCAGCTAATAATCACAGCTAAAAGATATACGCGTACACACACACAAATCAAATAAAACCCTACAGCGATATGTAACATCAGTAACAACAAAAAAATCTAAACCTATCAGCATATGAAATGAATCCAGAAACAGAGAGCTTTCCAACGAACGCGAGCGTTACAACAAATCATCAAACATTGCCTCTTCCGTACAGACGAAAATGAATCCACAAAGACAAGTTCATATAAAAGTGGAAATTAAGATACAATCAAACAAATTGGGATCCGAGAATCTCACCATTTCTACGATATTCCCCGATGGTGCTCCGAGCAGAGACAGAACGAGAAGGCGCAAGAGAATGCAGCTGTTATATATATATAGGAACTAAAACCCTAGTTGTAGCTGTGTTAATAACTGATGGGCTGTAGCCCATTTGTTAACCAGTCTGGATACTTTCACTGATGGGCTCTGGCCCATTTTCCTGTTAGAATAACTGAGTCCAACAATACGAACACTAATTGTGCTGACGTCACCCTCTCCCTCCCATAAGCAAACGGAGAAAAAAAAAATCCCAATTTCTATCCCTATCGAGATCTCTTGAGGTTCTTGACTTGTTTAGATTTTCTGTGTCCATTTGGTGTTTTAATCTGATATCTCGCTCGCCAGATTGTGACACGTGTAAAAAAATCGTCTGAAAAAAATATTTGTCACAATCTGGTGTACGAAGAACAAATAAAAATAAACAATCTCCTAACCTCCAAGATTTCCACCCAGTGTATTCTTTTATTATTTTTTTAGCAACATGAGGTATCTCCAATCAACCGACCATAAATTCCCAAAGCCACTATCAAATGTCCAAATCTCCACCCACCTAGGACAGTTAAGGTGAAAATGTCTTAACCAACCCAGTGAGACAAGTTGGCTACTGATATTCTAACTTATACAATAACAAAAATTAATGGTGATATTCATCGACATACACATTAGCTCCAATAGTTACAAGCCAAAACCAAAGAACATAGTCAAATCTTTCTCAAAGCATTACACAACAGTTGATTAGATTCTCACCTTACCCTTTTCTAAAATCCTGTCAAAATAATTGGAACTCCACCTTTGTGCTGTACAAGATTTCTATATCTAATGTGAACTCACTTCGAATGCCGAATTACTCCGCTCCGTCGTTTGCTGCAGAGGAGCGATCGCCATCATCAACCCTTCTGTAGAACAGCACGTACGCAGCAGCCGACTTCACTTCGTCCTCGCTGATGAGGGACACGTGATTGTCATCAAAATCGTACCACTTGTTTTCCTCCGAAACCTGTAAAGAAGAAAACATTGTTTTGAAAAGAAAAAAAAAAAAAAGTTGTGTTGAGACATAAAAATAACAGAAAAACGAGGAAAAAAAGAAACCTTAATATGCGCCGTGTAATGCCCGCATCCCATGTTTCCGTAATGATTCGTGAGGGCATAGAGTTCGTAGATCTGACGGGAATCGTTGCTTTTGTTCGCGACGTAGTTCGTCAGGTCGAAATCGTGGACAGGGAAGTTAACGAACGTGTCCAATTTGTGCTTCGTCGACCTGCTGTAAGAGAATCTCTTCAAGTGGAGGACGAGGACTTTCGGTAGCCTCCACAGGTCCAGCTTCTTGCTCGCCTGCCGCCTCTCCTTGCACTGAGGACAAAACCTTCATTACCAATAAAAATATGTCAGAGCCGAAAAAAATGGTAAATAGCATATAATCCGCCCGTGATTTAAAAAATAAGCATCAAAACCCGTATGGTTCGAAAAAATAGCGTAAAATGCACTTGTGGTTTATTTAATTATGCGCTTCTTGTCAATTTCACCCTCTGATTGGGAGGTACAGTGCTAAGTTTTAGACAACACCAGGGTTACGTTGCTAAGTTTTACACAGCGCATGGATGTTTCCGCAATAAAAAAAATCATATGGTAGTTATTTGTAATTCAGTATAACCACATGGGGGTATAACATAATTTACCAAAAAGAATGAACAAGAAAGGGTCTAGCAAAGTAACTCACCACATGTCTTCGGGGACCAAAGGCTCCTCGCGGAGAAAAGCTTCGAGGCAAGCGTACAATGAGAGAGGCTCGGTGCGGGCTTTCTTGTTTGCGGGCCCGGGCTTACAGACTTCTTGAAGGGTCTCTATGTGGCTCGTGTCGTAAGATACTAAGAGCTTCTCTGACCAGTCAACGAATACGAGCACGGAAGACGAAGAAGACGACAGCTTCACAACCTTCTCATCGTCCACCGACAAATCGACGCACGCGTTGTCCTCGTCGACCAATTGGAGGCGAAGTTTCTGCACCGGCGTTTCTTTATCTCCCTTCGTTCTTAGCAACGGTGAGAGCAGCTTGTGAACGATCAGCTGTATATCGCCTCTCGTGACGGTATCATCCGATGAAATCAGGGAAACAAGAGGGGTCCCATAAGGCTTCCAGCTCTGGGAATTTCCCGAGCCCCTGAAACGTGCACGAAAATGGAGAGCCGTCATCGGAATAGAAAGCAATGCGATTTCGATACAAATCTGCAGGAATTGTTTGTAAAATGAGCACTTCACCTAAAAGCTTAAGCTTGAAGGAGGGGGGGGGGTGTATCATTTCAAATTTTTATATTTTTTTTCCAACATTTTTTTTTCATAAGTTAAAACCACGTACTGTTCTTGACGCCTGTGAATTAACTGAAGGAACTTCGTGTTGTTCGGAGCTTTCGGGACCTTATAGGCAGTGAGGTGATCTTCTTCCTTTATGGTGGACAAAGGGGCCAATGGGTCCTCCAAGAATCGGTAGATCAAGTGTCCTCTTATCTGTGAACTCATAAATAGAAAACACATCAACCATGCACATGGAATTATTTCTCATAGGTTAAAGCTAGAAATTCAAGCAAAAGAGACACCTCTGCAAGTAGAAGCTTTTCACTGAGCTGCAAAGCACAAGCGTTGCTCAGAGCTTGGATCAGATCGCGGCACCGTCCTTGCTTAGGAACCGACACTGTGTAAGATGATGGCAGTGCACTTCCATCGCTAGCAAATACCGTAACTGTCATGCAACGGGAGACAGTGGGCTGAAGCGGCACTGACAAGTACATAAACGGATCGAACGTGACTGAAACTTTGTTGCACTGGGGGCAGACAAGAGTTGACTTATACTGGCCCTGAAACGAATTGGGAAAAATCATATATATTGAGCAAGTTCTATGAATAAATACCACAAACAGAGAAACAATCCCGAGTCATTGAAGAATAGTGACACCAGAATTGCATATAGAGTTTCCCGTAGGTACATATCTAAACCCCATTTTACTTATGAACAGTAATAACTGAAAAAAAAATTTATAATTTATGTAGTAGCAGCTTGCAGTAGTACTTAACCAACTACAAATTAGCTTACAGATAATCATAAAAGAACGGAAGTAATAAAACTGACCTTGTCAATTAACCACTGCGTTCATTCTTTAACCACCACAAGTCATACGTGATTAATGAGCTAAAAATAAATTTGAGTGCTAATAAAAAAATCACCCTACTCACTTGGCACACGTCAACAATGATCGAATCATTACGAGCAATATGATTAGCCCAATATTCGTTTGCAACTTCTTCGTCAGGGCGGCCATCGGCATCCCTAGATTCCATGTATGGCTTTTGCTTGACACGGTTCAGATCTTCATGGAGTCCATCCAACAAAAAAGCAAGGAGTTCCTGGGATTGCAAATAGACAAAAAATAAGGGACAATGCTTGTCAGCTTTCTTTGTCAGAATTTTGCACTGATTTCATTAAAGACTCTTCATTCAGACACCAAACCTGGGAATCGTGTTGACCGTTACCACTAAACTGTGGTGCAAAGCGAACAAGCTTGGTCTTAAACGCCCTGGGAGAAATGGGCAATCGCCCTGGTGACCATAGTTTCCTTAACAAATCTCCGAATGCTAAAGCAAGCTCCCCCTGCAATAAATATTATTAAGATTCAGATAATGAAGTTTCCAAAAGAAAACATCCCATAGTTTGCTTTCGAACTGTAATATATGCATGTGTTGGAGTTTCCATAAGAAAACGTTGAATTTACTGGTAACCACATTAAATCAATGTTTGAGAACTGAACTTACAACCATGCCCAGAGGATTTTGGCGATTTATTTCGCGGTGATAATCTTCACGAAAGTACTTGGCGAATTCCGGTGTATGAACAAGGCATTGAATGGCACAATTCATAAAACAAGTATTTCCAAGATTTGTCAATCCAGTTAAGCCACAGGAAGACCCCCTTGTAGTGACACCACCTGATTCAGATGTACTCTCCATGTTTATTTTCTGTGATTGGAAATCAGAACTACCATTTTTGAGCGGAGACTTACTTGTGGTTAAAATTCCATTATGCAAAGTTCCATTTTCTCCGCTTGAGCCCACACCTCCCTCACCTTTACTACCAACAGCCTCCACCAAAATCTGATTGCCAGTTGAAGTACAAAGATGATATATCAAAACATCCAATATCAACAATATATACTTGAATAGTAATATTAAAAAAGTCACACAAGAGTTAGCAAACAAGTAAACGACTTTTACGGAGGTAAAATGTTGATTACTGAAAGAAGTAAGAGCATAATCATTTGGCATGCATGTGCATGTACAGCTACCAAAGTTAAAATTAAGAAGTCTCATAAGAAGCTCATTGATGAACAAAAAGTTTCATACTGTAAGAGCAAAGCTAGGAGCAAGATAGTCACTTACATCCTGATCCATTTGTATATTTGCATCATCAAGTGTTTTTTCCATGTCAGTCATCAATGCGTGCTTTCTCTTGCTGAAGTAATCCCAAATGGATACCTAAGGAGAAAACAAATACTTACTTCAGCTTGTAAAACTCAAAATGACGAAAAACACTAAGAGAGAGATAGAGAGAAGTACACACATCCTTTGGTGAAAGATCAAATATTTCGCAAGCTCTCCGGTGAAGTTCACCAATCGTTTCCTGTTAAAGACATACAACATATTAGTTTACACAAACGGGAAAATCAGAAATTCGCTTCGGAATATAAAGGATGGAGAACACCACAGCCTAACCTTTTTGCTAATTCTTATGGAGGAACGGTCACCTTTTGGCATCGAATGCAACTGAAGCCGTAAAGGATACACTTCAACTGACAACTCTGATTGTGAAAGACCAGTGCTAATCACTTTTCGAGCCAACACAGGACCTCCTCCATACCTAATTAGAAACAATTCATTTTAGTTCAACTCGTAAAAATATGTAAGAAGGCCACAGATATAATCGTTGCCTCCAACTATAGCAACTCACCACGAGTATAATTGGTTCCAGACTTGTTCGGGAAGCAATATATAATCAGTGCCTTCAACTAATATATCACGAAGCTCCATGGCCGTTGCTGAATCATCGGGTGATGCTTCTTTTATCAAGCCCGAATTGTCAATAGCAGAGGGCTTCTTCAATGTAGCTGAAGCAACTGAATCCTGATTGTCAGTTGCAGAAGATTCTTCACTTGGATTGCTATGTTGCTTATGATTTGCATACCCAAGCCAATCTTGCCACCATCTATTGGTAATTGTTATCAATCGACAAAAGGGAACCAATAAGTAAAAAAAAAAAAGAGAGAAATTAGAGACTATATAAGCATTTACCAAAAAAGTGTTCCTTCAATTCTTCTTCTGGACACATTTAATTTCATTTACCGGCATTTACTTTGTTAGCATATACGAAGAAATCGCACGTTTGATACACGTAATGTTCTCAACACGTGTCGTGCAGCCTTGACGGATTGCCCCAATAGCATCTTTATCCAAATTTAGCTTATAGAAACAAATCGAACTAAACCAATCCAGGATGCATACACACATGGGCAAAAGGGAAAACCACAAGTTTTCTTCGGGGCACAAATAAATCAATCCATATACATTGCTATTAGAACGATACTAAAGTGTAGTTCCAAACATCACATAACAAATAAAAGAAAATTCAGAAGACATACCCTTAAATCCGCCCTAAATCCAGAAGCCACATTAAACATAGACACACACACACACACACACACACACACACACACAAACAGGACATTTAAGAATCAAATGCATGCCTCGACAACATCACAGATCCAGGAAAACCAACACGAAAAAATGAAAAGTAAAAACCATACCTATGGGCGATTAAATAAAACGTATCGCCCGCTTTAGTTAGGGCTTCAGCTGCCGAAGAAATTTCTCTAATTTTTCGCTTTTCTTCTTCAGGCGTCAGCTCACCCATTTTTCGCCTTTTTTCTTCTCTTTAGCAATTCTAGAAGAATTCTTAATAAATAGTTGAGGAACAAGTTATGCAGGAAGAGTTTATCTCAGTCTTTTGATTTTCTAACCAGAGGATTTCAGCTTTGGAGGTTTTGAACATGTGAGCAAGATTTTAGGTGGCACCGCCCCGATTAGTCATTTCGGGCTCGGGTCTTGCCTCCTTGGGGCAGTGTGTTGATAGTCAATTCCTTTTCATGTCCAAATTTATTGTATTTATTTTATTTATGCTTTACTAAATTAATGGAAATTTATAAAAAGGAAAAAAAAGAGTTAAAACTTTATTACTTCTATTATTTTAGTCTGTGTGTACTTGGGAGAAAGTAATTTTAATTTCATCAAAATTAGAATAAGTTTTGAAGTAATTCGAGGACACATAAATTAAAAGTTAAAATTTTAAACATTAAATTGCACAATTAAAGCACTTTGAGGACCACATGTTCAAAATTCTGAATTATTTTAATTTTAAAACTTATTATCATAAAAACACGACCTGAAATTTTAGTATCCTCTCAAAATTGCTTCAGTTTTTAAACTAATAGTACTAAAAATTACACATCTTTAATTTAGGTGCCCATCGTACAGATAGAAAAATAATTAAGCCAAAAAGTAAGTAATGAGAATTTTAATGCTCCAGAGTCCACACCACCACTTCCTTAAAAATGAATTTTAATAAATCCCTCTTCTGATTCTGACCAAACCAGTATGTACAATATATGTACTAAACACAAGTTCTATGCCAAACTAAACAGACAACCTCGGAAAATAACTACCAAACCAAATACAAACTAAAGAAACAAGAAATGAACTTGAAGAGAAACACTCGAGCCAACAAATCTGATTTAGCCTTCGCTGCAAATATCTTATAGTTGCTGGAGTTAAGAGCACTTCAAGATTTCTTGGGCAATGGAGTTCGAGGAAGGATGGAGTTGGCGAGCTCTTCGTTCAACGTAACAGGCAATGGCGGCATTTGATTCATAGTTTCAGGAATATCATTGAAGCTGGAAATAAACCGTAAAGATTAGGACAATCAAGTTTTGAATAAAACGATTCGATATACATGCTAAAATAAGTGAGCTTATTAGAGTAAGTGTTGGAAACAAAATATATAAAATTAAAATATGATAGACTCCCTTCAAGCTTAAGCTTTTAGGCGAAGTGGTTGTCCAGCATATATCAGATCTAAGGCCAAAGAGGTATTGGGTATGAATCCTCTCGGCCACCCATTTAATAAAATTACAGGTGTCTGACCAGATAAGAAAGAAATCAGTCTAGGCGTACGAAGATGTGTTGGAAATAAAATATATAAAATGAAAATATTATACACTCCCTTCAAGCGTAAGCTTTTAGGTGAAGTGGTCATTCAACAGTAAGACCCACTGGATCACGAAAAAGAAGTGCCCATGACTTACTCATTCAAGATTTGAAGGATATTTGTCCGAACTTGACAAAAGAGATTGATGTTCTCATGAGCCTGCATACGCATCAGTAGAATAATATATAGAGATGAGAGGTTAATTTCAAGAAATGTTTAGGATTTAAACCATGAAATCACCAAATATATAGCCGATTAAAAGCGTATTGAAGATTCCTACTGAAAATTTTATACATGTGATTATTGCAATCAGTACCTTGCAAGCAGAAAAGTTTGCAGAAATTTGATCCAAGACCTGAGCACTTTGCTCAAGAAGCTGACCAGCGGCACCACCGAGAGCTAAGAGAAAAAAAAACGAGCAGGTTCAAGAGAATCGACAATGAGGCTTCCAGAAAAGCTAATGCAGACTTCATTTAAGAAAGCATAGATTGAAACAGCACGATGGGTATCAAAATCATAACCAACCCATCGTAAGTTACAGATATCCCCGTTTTTATTTCACTATAGATAGTCAATTAATGCTCTCGTAGAAACTCTGAAACGTTTAAAACATACTTTGAGACACGAATTAGTAACACATCGAAGCCCTATTTGAGTAAAATGCCAAATAGACACCAGCAAGTCCTATCACAAGTTTAAAGTAAACTGCCATAATAAACATATAAAAAGTAGAGCCAGAAAGACCTTTGTATGAGATTCCATCATCGCTGTCAGGTGACGTCATCGATTGAGCATAGGAAGGGCCATTGGAACGGTGAGCTGCTTGAGAAGATTTAGGCTGTGATTCTGTACCTTTTTCCTGATAATCGTGCAGAAAAATGGCTTTTATTTAGAGAGTAGATTAAGCCGATGTCAATATTTAGCAGATAAACTAATCTACTGTCACGTGTCTAACATTTCACGAAGAGGGAATAGAACGAGAAAAGACCAATTTTATCCCAAGCAATTCACATGGAGAGTTGCATTGGATAAAAATAAAACGATAAAATCCTATAGAACTACCTTTTTGTCTTTATTCTTCCTCGATGAGCTATGGTCATCTTTCCTCCTCTTTCCGTTTTCCTTTTTCTGAAAACAGTCAATGATTGTCAAATCAGACCCCAAATCAGATTAGTCAAAGCACATCCAAGTCTATCATTTCCATTATCACATGAAATTTCTCTCCAGCATGACTGTATAATCATGCTTAAATCAACCTTTAAATGTCAGATTCGGAACATCCATAATATTTCTTATCCATTAAAATATATTCAGACATAGATTTGTTCGTCTGAGGAATTTCAACGACATTCCATTTTAAAGCAAGCGTGAAAGGAAGAAAAAACGACAGTAGCTCACATTCATCCATCTGCAACGTAGTGCAACATCTCGTACTGTCTTATCTCTCAATGCTTGAGCAATTTTAGCATACCGAACAATGGTGGGCTCCGAGGCATACCTGCAAGGAGGATAAGCCAATCATCAAGCAAACACGATGGAGGACCTATAAAGATCCTAAACGCCTGAATCAAAGTTATGATATAAGATAGGCTCCTTAATAACGGCTTAACCACATGTACTTTCGTGAAATTAAATAAAAGACAAAATAGATATGAACCTCATATAGTATTTACAATAGCATCAATAGCATATCAATGTAAGAGAAACATAGCACGAAGTTCCACAAATAACATCACGAACTCCCCGTGAATGCTGCATATGTTAAACTAGGAATACAGTGGGCAACAGAAACAGAAGTTCAATGAATATTGTTATGCAGAAACACAAACAAATTAACATCGTCATGATTTCCTAGCAGCAATGCCCCAGGATCATCATCTGTCGGTGCTTAAATACTAAGTCGACTTCTAATAGCAATCCTTATTTTTATTGAATAAAAATTTTAAATTTCACTATCCAATTTCTAGTTGCCACACAATAATTATAAATTTCCAGCTCAATGAGCATTCAAAAAATGATCGAAAGCAGCTTCAGAACAGCTAGCAACGAATGCTCGGTAGAAACTAAACTGAGCATATAAAGTTCCACTAGGAAATTCGAGTCAGTTCTAATCAAACACCATCACCTTCACCGCATATTAATCATTGATTCGTGTACCTGGTTATGCATTGTTAAGCACAGACAAAGCCCTCAAAGTTTAAAAATAAGACTACTAACAAGTATTCAAGCAAAACAATTCACAAACCAAAAACACATCACTGACACTTCCGAGAAAGAAAGGGAATCTTCGGACTAACTTGTTCAGCAAATCCTCAAGCGTAGACTGCTCTTCTTGGGTCCAGTCAAGAGAAAGCCCGGGATTGTGTCTCAAAGAACTCCGTGTGGGGCCCGCCGCGCCCGAATTATCCGTGCAAGCTCCGTTAACTTTCTCCTGCGCGTCGACGCCTCCGTGACCATTGCCGTCAGCTGTGGCGTTGCCATTAGCACTCGCAGCCATCCAACGAAAGCAACAGTAATAAAAAATCAATCGAAAAATCAAAACCCTAAACTATTTCAGAATGTTAATTGGATCCAATCTGAAAATTTGGTTTTGTTAATCGATAATCTGCTGAGAATCTTAACCCGGGGTCGGGTAGTGACGGTAGAAGAAACGAAAATCTGCACGGAATTGGGAATTATTATTGTTTTCTTTTCTTTTGTTACGCAGAGAATACAGTCGAGGCCTTTTAAAATAAATAAATAAATCCTCTATATATAATAGCCAAAAAAATATATATATGATTATGGATTATCTATACTTCCGTAGTCTGTACTTCAGCATACATCATGAAGGGTGGTGTATAGTAAACTGTGTTATCAATTTAATTTGATATAAAGCAATATTATATATTTATTTTAAATTACAACTAACTCCTTCTATTTTATATTTATTTTAAATTACAACTAACTCAAAATATAGAGTAATATTATATATATATTTATATATTAGAGTACACACATTCTAATTATATATTAAAAGTAAGCCAAACTGACTATAGCTAATTTGGTAAGTTAGACATAATTATTGGATCTATTTTTTTTTATTCCAATTATATACTCAAAGATTTAATATTTTTTTCCTTGTCACGTACTTAAAAATAGTAAACTATAATTTTATCTACTCAACATTTTGAATTACGGGCGGCCAAACGATGGAGGGGCAACCACCTGGTGAATTAGGCATACAAACAGCTTCTCGCATGACAAAATACACAGCTTATATTTAGTAGACAACTTACCAAGTTACCATTAGTAACGCTTGAGCGTAGCACGGTGAAAATGTAGAGATGCATTGTTCTTTAATTTATTAATGAATATTTCCCAAAAAGAAACATTTTGAATTACAAATAACCTTAAGTAACATCATATATATATAAATATATATATGAATGTAATAGAGCACGTAGCATAAAATACTAGTGATGGTTACTCGCCTTTTGAATTAAAGACAAATACCATGCCGTGCTTAAAATCGAATTGCGTATATCTTTACCATCGCCTTTGGAATTAAAGTGGCTCATCCATATAATATATCCTAGGGTAAAATCAAATCTTTGTCATTTTTACCTAATAATTGAATGCACAGCGCTGTGTTTTTTACGGTGCTAAGTTTTCAACGACACTGGGAATACGGTACTAAATTTTAGATAGCACAATAGATTTTCACGGAATAAAAAAAAAGCACACGATAGCTAATTGCATTTCAGTATAACCATATTGAGGTATGGCATAATTTACCCTAAATCTTACCATCTACACACTTCTAACTCGAATGGCCTTATTGCAACGGACCCACCCTCTTTCCCTATAATCTCCACACCGGGCCTCGAGCCCAGGAACGAGCGAACGGCCGACATCTTAACCTTCGGGCACTCGCGCAAGAACAGCTTTCGAAGACGCGGGCACCCGTCCCTCACCGCCGCGAGCCCAGCATCGTCGAACCCCTCGCACAGGTCCGTGCAGAGCACCTCCAAGCCGACGCAGTTGGCCCCGATGGACCGCCACCCTACGACCGTAACCCCGCAGCACATCCTCAGGTTCCACTCCCGCAGCAAGGGGCACGACTCGGCGATCCTCGCGACCGCACCGTCCTCGATGGGCACGCAGTTGGAGAAGTCGACGACCCTCAGCATGGCGAGGAGCCGCGGCTCGACCGACGCGAACCCCCAGTGGCCCATGTTGTCCCGGGGCAGGTTCGACAAGTTCAGGTGCTGGAGCCCGCCTCCGCTGAAGACGGCCCGCATGCCCTCTTCGTCGAAGCTGCACCCTTGGGCTCTTAAGTAGCTCAGGGAAACGGTGCAGCATCCTCCGAAGCCTCTGCCCTTTACGCCCCTGCAGGAGGATACGTCGAGGGATGCGATCCCGAGGCAGTTCACGAAGAGGGACCGTATCCCGTCGTCGGAGATCCGCTGGCACTGCGAGAGGTTGAGGTGGGTTAGGCCCGTGCAGGATTTGGACAGGTTTTCGAGGCCAACGTCGGTGATTTTGCAGCCGTGGAGGTTGATTTTCGTCAGAAGAGGACAACCGGAGGCGATGAAAGAAAACCCGAGGTCAGTAAAGGAGGGGCAGCACTCGAGGGTCAGGGTTCTCAGATTCGAACCGTGGTGGATGAGCATGGCTAGAGCCGGATCCCGGAGCCTGGTGCACCCGGCTAAGGAGAGAGACTCGAGACGGTTGAAGCGGAGGAGGAGCCTGCTCAGCTGGGATTCGTCGATTTCGTAGTGGTGCTCGATGAGATAGTCGAGGCTTAGGTAATTCGAAGACCACTCGAGCTGCAGAACCCGACGGCTCGAGTTTTGGACGCGGAGCCACTGGTGGCACGTTAGTCCGAACGAGTCGCGGTCGTCGCTGTTCCCGAGCCTCTGGAAGATTTGGTAGAGACAGTCATCGGGCAGCTGACGAATGGATGTGTACCGTGGACGCGCTGAGCTTCTCGTTCTCGCTGCCATTGGACGGTGTTGAAACTTCGTTTTGGGAAAGAGAGCTGCGTGAATGAATAGTTAAGGAAGAAAAAGTCAGTTTCAATAGCAAAAAAGAACAGAGACTTTGAGCTGTGTAAATAAATATTCAGGGAAGACTGCAATCTTCTTGAAAGACAGTTCATTAAATTTTGCAGAAAACATTAAATCTACGCAGCGATTTTGCAAAGCACTTCTTCATCAAGTGAGCATAAAAAAAAGGGCTAAACTGTCCCTGCCGAGTAACGACTCCTAAAAGGAAAATCGGGACACATGTCTCGTTTGAATACGTTCTCGTTTCGCGCCAAATTCGAAACAAACGATGTTTTGAAATAAATTTTGTATAAACATCCGCATCCTATGGGCATAACCGAAGGCTAAAAGGCAAGAACAGGAAAGAAACTACGATGCACATTGATAGCCATTACATCTTTAAAATGAGGGAAACGAAATTTAAGACCTTCGAAAACCACCGAAGATTTTCAATCAAACAATTCCCAGTTCCAGTTGAGAATTAATATACTCAACTGAAAGAAACAGAACGAGCTTGTTCCAAACATGAAATCTAGAGCTTAGCTGTCCTGTTATTCTAGAGAACTTCACGAAAGTTTTATTCTATAAAATTAAGAGCGTAATCATCATCGCATCATAGAGATATCGAATAAATATGATACATAACATATCAAAAACATATAGAAAGACTTCCATCGCATCAATTAATAAACCAAACCTAGGATCGACAGATCTAAACACCAAATCACGAGCTGGATCAACAATTCCACAGATACTTAAACATCGAGTTGTGATTTAACGGAAAATTAAATCGAGCTCATGATTTGTACCTGTCAGAAACTGTTACGATCTCGATTGATCAATGCATGCGTTTTGAACCAAGAACATGGAAGGCAGAGATTTGAAGAGATAGAGCTGAATCGAAATCGGGGCGACGGAGGGGTTTCTTGCTTGCTATTCTTCACTTTCAGAAATCACTCTACATATAGGTCTATAGGTCTAACACTATATAAAAAGGGGGGGACAACAATATTTCGTGAAAGAAGGCCCATGTCTTCACTCAAAGCCCATTCCTTTTTTCAGCCCCCATTCTCCTGCACTAGTATTGCTATTTTTATTTTTATTTTTTGAAAAATGCACTAGTATGCTATTGCTAACCACTATAATTTAATTATAATTTCATATATTTAAAAAAAAATTGATTGTGAGGATATATTTAAAATAAAGAAAAAATGAAGGATAAATGATAATTTTGCATGACATACTAAATTAATTGGGGGAGGTGGTTAATATAGGGTGTGAGCTATTATATATACTAGTATTTCTTGCACACTCGATGCGTGTGCCCAAATATAAATATTTAATACTAACTTATATTTTAAGTTATTTTTAATTTATAATATTTAACAGATGAAATAATATTTTTAAAAGAATTATTTGTGAGGATGTGAATGTAATAAATAAAATACTAGGGTCTAAATATATATCAAATAAATTATAAAAAGAGGGGTCAAATTGAAATATATTTTTGATAGACCAAATTGGACAGTTTTTAGCCACCCTCACCATTAATATAATATAATAGATAGATAATTCACTTTCGGTACATTTTAACAGGTGTTTGGTAATAGTAATTTTTTTATATTATCTTCGTAATTTGTTCACTTTAATTTTACAATAAATCAATTGTTAAAATTGATTATCATTTTTCATTATATATAAAAAACTATATAAGACAATCCACAAATTACACTCAATTAAATCACTGAAAATGCAAAAAATGGCGATTATGGATATTAATAAATAATAAATATATACGAGCAAGAGAAAGGGGGAGGGCGAGGGAGAGAGGGGAAGAGAGAGAGAGAGAGAGAGAGAGAGCTGCGCAACGAAGAAATTTGATGATTTTCAGATAGAGGCTCACATTTCCGATTTCCTTCCGACAATCACTACTACCCTATCACCTGATTTGACCATTATACCCCTCTGATCCTACAGAAACTTTCCGGTCGCCCTCCCAATTCAGCTAGGGCGATAATCCGGTATCCTCGGATCCAGCCACCGGGGATATCGTAGCCGTCGATTCACTTCCAATGGACGATCTCGGCGTGTTCGTCGGCATTGATACACGTGGCACAGGAAAATCAAATCCCATGCGTCCCGATCTCCGATCCGTCAATGATCCTCTCAGCTATGATTACGATTCTATTTTCAGGTCAACTGAGAAGAATAGTTACGAGAGTAGTGGTTTTAAGAAGAAGTCTACGGTTGACAACAATGGCGGAGGCGGTGACGATTTTCCTGTGTACGATAAGCCTGTCTATGATGATGATATATTCGAAGGGTTGCCTGGGGTGAAGAGTAATACACCGAATGTTGCATCGTCGAAGGAGACTCAGTTTGAGAATGACGTGTTTGCCTATGCGAGAGGGAAGAGTGGAAGCGAATTTGATGATTTGCTGGGGAATTTTGGCAAAAACGATAAGACTACTAATGGTAAAAGTGAGGGGGGTGCCAAGGGTTTTGATGATTTGTTGCCTGGGCTTGGCGGTGGCAGTTCTGGTAGTAATTCCAGCAGGTAAATATGCATTTTGTTTATTTCTTTACTTGAGTTGCTCGGTGAAATATGCTTCTTGAGTTGTGTTGGAATCTAGTTGGTCAATGGTTTTTGGAGATTTATTTGGAAGAATTGATCGCTGTTTGGATTGCGTTTTTGTAATGGGATTAATTCGTGGAATTGTTTTGGTTGTGGGTGAGGCTAATGGTAATCGTTGGGGTAATTTAGTTAGTGGATCAACTCGATACTGATAATAGCATCAATGCTAATTTGTTATTTATATCGATATTGCATCTAGTTTATGTGGGGGTTAAGACAGTGACACTTGGTACTAAAGGAGAGATTCCCGGGGTAGAGAGTTCAGTATATCGGGCATCTGCTTTATGATTTGTTAATTTTGCTCCACATTTGCGGGTTTTCTTCAAATGCCAATTATTGCAACTTTGAGTTATTGCAGAGTGACAATATGCGGGGCGACACATATTTTCCTTTTTGGATGTTTGTTGATCACTATTGCATATAAACATGTAGCAAGGTAATTAAGCATTACAGAGCTACAGGCATTCTTGCATCAGAAGAACTCAAGATTCTTACACAATATGCCAAATTCCTTTTGCATTTTTAAGACAACTGTATTTCTTGACAAATGACAACCAGATGCTCAGTGATGCTTTTCTTTTTTGCCTTTTTATCTGTCTCAGACCAATTTCAGAATCAAGGTTGGGCTCTGTACCAACTGCTGGTTCAAAGTCGCAGCCAATCCTTGATGATCCTTTTATGGTATTCGTATCAAACTCGGCCTCCGTTTTATCTTTTGGCGGTACAGATCCTCAAGAGAAGACCGGTAAGTATAATAAATCCAAAAGTGCAAAGGTTGAAGATTCCTCTGCAAATGCTGCGATATTTGACGATTTAGACCCCCTCACTAGTATTGGAAAAACAAGAAATGCATTTTCCCCTCAGAGGAAAAACATCATAAATGATGGTGGAAGCCCTCCAAGGAACACAACATCTCAATCTGCAAGTACCAGGGAGACGAAGGGGAATTTATTCGAGCATTCACAGAGCAATATTAGTGAAGCTGTTCCCGTAGACATTTTTGAAGAACCTCCATTGTTTGATACACCAGATGTTTCCACTGGATTTCATGTTGGCCAAAAAGTTAGGTCTCCTTCACATCATGAGAAGCGCACACATGTTAAAACGCCGACGACATCAGGATCAGCAAATCCATTTGGTGATATATGGCTAACTGTATCGGAGATTCCTCTTTTCACTCAGCTTTCCTCTGCTCCTCCACCATCGCGTCCTCCTCCTCCAGTGCCTCGACAAACTTCGAGGTCAGAAACGAGTGCCTATTCATCAAGTTCATGGAAAAAGAGTGATGAATCCTCTGCAACTCCGAATTCTGTTCTACAACACCAAAGTCCGAAGTTTGGTAGACCCGAAGCCAAGGCCCCTCCAGTTTCACAGTTTGATGAAAATGAGGAATTTTCCATGGGTAGTAAGTCACATAACAGTTATGATGCACATTCTAGTATGGATGTTGATGGGTTCTCTGCAGCCGCTGCCTCTGCTGCTGCTATGAAAGATGCCATGGACAAAGCTGAGGCCAAATTCAGACACGCTAAGGAATTACGGGAAAGAGAAAATGCAAAGGCTGGTAGAAGTAAGGAATCGGTACAGCTAGAAAAAGATGATGAAGCAGAAGCGAAAGAACTTAGGGAAAGACATGAGAGACTAGAGCGGGAAAGAAAACAGAAGGAAGAGGAAGAGAGAGAGAAGAGGAGACTTGAGACGGAGAAGGAGATCAGATTAAGGGAGATCGAGAGGGACAGAGCTCGACAGGCTGTAGAAAGGGCTACTAGGGAAGCTCGCGAAAGAGCAGCAACCAATGCCCGTTTGAGAGCTGAGAGGTCCGCTGTTGATAAAGCAAACGCTGAAGCCAGGGAACGTGCTGAGAGGGTAGCTGTTCAGAGGGCCCAAGCTGAAGCCCGTGAAAGGGCTGCTGCTGAAGCCAGAGAGAGAGCTGCGGAGAAGGCTGCTGCAGAGGCAATGGACGAAAAAATGCGGGCAAAAGCTGATGCTGTTAAGTCCAGTGCAGAAGTTCTACGACGAGCTGAGAGAGCCGTTTTTGAAAGGGTTGCAGCTGAGGCTCGTGGAAGAGCTGCCACTGAAGCTCGAGAACGGGCTTCAGCAGCAGCTACTAAGGTGAATCAGAAGAACGGAGATGATATGGAATCTTTTTTCAGTATGGGTCGAGCAAGTAGTGCACCAAGAGCACGCGCAAGTGCTACTGTAAGTTATAGTATTTATTTTTTAAGTGTGTAATGTTGGTGTATCTGTAGCCGCGTAGCTTTTCATTCACTTTTCGTCGTTTGTGTGGATAGGATCCTTTGTTCGATTCACGGTTCCAAAACAAGGGAGGATCTGATGCTGCCAAGGCACCATCATCCACGGGAGCCTCATCTAATGTGAGGAAGGCTTCTTCCACTACGAATTTTGTTGATGATCTATCTTCTATTTTCGGAGGTATGCTATGCTACCTTTGTATCATGCGTAAGTTATCTGATTTGTTCCCATGCATGACCATTGTGTTCCTCTTGAATATCCCCTCACTTAGCTGCTCAAACTGGTGAGTTTCAAGAGGTCGACGGGGAATCCGATGAACGAAGAAGAGCCAGATTGGAACGGCAACAGCGTACACAAGAGCGTGCTGTATGTGTTTGTTCTCTCTTAGAAAAGACTAATTTTTGTTTTTATATTTCGCATCTTTGGTAATTTAGCCTTTCTACGCCTTCTTTATAGTCCTTTTCTTCTTCAAATTATTGTTAAAATGGTTGTGTTTGGTTACCTTAGGCTAAAGCATTGGCCGAAAAGAATCAGAGGGACCTTCAGGCTCAGAGGGAACAAGAGGAAAGACATGTAAGGCCATAAATAATATAGTTTTTAGTTGAAACCTTCGCTTCAGCATGGCATTTAGGTTCCTGTATGCCACTCTTCTAATTTACCATCCACAACATATTACCTAAAAAGCCTCTCTCGAACTTTCTCTTGTCTGTTACAGAGGATTTCTGATACATTAGATACTGAAATCAAGCGTTGGGCTGCTGGAAAAGAAGGAAATCTGCGGGCTCTGCTGTCAACTTTGCAATACGTACGCATTTGCTAATTTTTTTTAATAATATTTTATCATACAAGTATCATCGTTGAGCAGTGTAGGAATCTAGCTATTTTTTATTTGTGCACTTTCCATTTTCACATCATGATTTAGTTTGAGAAATGCAACTAAAATAATTCATTTCTTCTCTGTTATATTCAATTTGTTTTGATTGCTGATTATTGAGTTCCCGTTTCCAGGTGCTTTGGCCTGAATGTGGATGGCAGCCCGTTTCTTTAACAGATTTGATAACCGGTGCTTCTGTTAAAAAGGTCTATAGGAAGGCCACTCTCTGCATTCACCCTGACAAAGTGCAGCAAAAGGGTGCCACTCTTCAACAGAAGTATATAGCAGAAAAGGTCTTTGACTTGCTTAAGGTATATATATATTTTTTACTTTTTATTGAATTTTTTCTTCCTCGCCATCACGAGTAATTGCATTATTTTTATTTCCCCTTCTTTCTGCGTAAAACAAACATCCCCATACGAGGCATTCCTTTTTAAGTGCGTATTTGGTGTATGTTTATAGGAATCATGGAATAAGTTTAACTCGGAGGAGCTTTTCTAATCGCTGTTGGAGTTTTTTCACCGTTGCATATGATAAAACGCCTCGTATTGCTCTGAATAATACATTCGATTTGAGCGCGACATTCCCCCTCTTCGACGTGGTGAGGTCCCCGGGGCTTTCGAGATGTGCTTAAATGTTTGTACATGTTGGCATCTCTCAGTATATTCTGTTACTTCAAGACTCGAGTTGATTGAATTGGAAGAAATTTAAAGCTGTGGGTGCGCTTCTTCTGCCGGAACTTAAGTCGTATTTTTTTTGGGATTCCCTCATTGATTTTCGGACATGGAAATTGTGTTTTTCTTCTGCACACCAATGTTTCAGACCGTGGCCGTATTTAATCATCATTCTTGATTTTATACCCTATTGTTTTTTTAGGTCATATGTATGTTGAAGTTTTTATTTATTATCCATCTTTTTTTCAGCCGGGAGCCCTGGCCTGTAGGACCAAGTATATCCGAGCTAGCTTGCTAGTCTTAAAATCATACAGGTAAAAGAAATCACATTAGGATTAGGATAAAGATATAATAAAGAATTAATTTACACATATTTTGAAAACTAATCAAACTTAAGACAGATTGTAATCACATATTTAAAGCTCATTCAACCATCCTCCTCAAAATTTTAAAAATAATGTGAAGCATTATTACAAGCATACTATAATAACAATAAAAACAGGGATTATTTAATTATAAAGAAACGAGAATAAAAGGAAAAAACCAGGGGCTCCTCAACAAAACAAGTGCAAGGGTATAACGTAAAATGTAACGAATAGAAAGAGAGATAAGGTTTCGCTGTTACTCGTTTGTCTCTTGCACTGCACCTCCTTTTTATCATATCATCGTTGTTTCATTTCTCCTTCATTCACATTCTCAAAATCAAATTATAAGCAGCCATGTTAGCTTCCACAGCTCTGAATGTTGGCTCTTTGAGTAGCCTCCACTTGAACACTCCTACACGCACCAGCTTTCAAAAGCCTTTCTCGATTCCGCAGACGAAAACTCCCCTAAGATCTTCGAACCCCATTAACAACAGAAATTTCTGGAAATCGACCGTATGCGTAAGAACATCAGTTGCCGCCGTGGATTCCTCGAATCCAACCGAAAAGGTATGGTTCTATTTCTTCTTCTGCAAGTTCTCCGTGCTCTGAATTTTAGATCGTGGCGTTTTCTCTCAATCCGTCGAATTTGATGCCAACATTTTGGTAAATGTTGCGGATAAGCTAATTAAACTGAATTCGTGGTTCAATTTACCTTAAATTGGCATCGATCGATCGCTGTGAGTCGGTAGTTTTACACGGTGAATCAACAGGCAGGAGGAGAAGAGGGCACCGAAACGAAGACGTACCATTTCGTGGTGGCGAATGCAAAGTTTATGCTGGACGAGGAGGAGCATTTCCAGGAGCTCTTGTCCGAGAGGCTAAGGAACTTCAGCGAGAAGAGCTTGGAGCAGGATTTTTGGCTCGTGATAGAGCCCAAGTTCTTGGAGAAGTTTCCAAACGTTACGAAGAGGCTCAAGAGACCCGCCGTGGCCCTTGTCTCCACGAATGGCCCTTGGATCACGTAAGAACCATCCTATAAATTAAAAAAAGATCGATCTCTCGTCGTTTTTTGATGTTTTCTTTCATTGAAACTCATGGATTTTAGTGGAATTTCGACATTTTCGGTCCAAATATGTTTGGCCTATGGGCGTCTCTTGTCCCAAATGTTCCTTAGTTGCAGTTTTAGTCCACATTGAACATTTTTGTCCACCGGTTACTTTTAAGGTTTAAGTTGGATGGAAATGCGGACATGGTCAGCAAATAATACAGGCCCGGGGACAGTCCGAATTTTGCGGGCCAAAGAACGGGGTTTGGCCCGACCCATATTTCTGTCCAACTTAACAGGTAAATCAACCGGTGGACTAAATATGCGGAAAATCGACAACATTAGGGACTAAAACTGGAACTCAAGAGCATCGAGGACCAGAATCGCGCATATCGCCAAACATTAGGGCTAAAATTGTCGAAAAAGCCCGATTTTAGTACATTAGCTTGCTTTTTGCTGCAAACTAGTGAATTCAATCGTTACATCTCACCCGAAATGGTGACAATGTCATTGAAAAAACCAATAACTTCTCTATATGTAAGATTTTTTTTTTTGTGACATTTGTCTACGTTTGAAGGTACATGAAGCTGAGGCTCGACCGCGTTCTGCAAGAAAGCTTCGAAGCCGATAGCGTAGAAGCTTTGGCTTCAAATCCCGTCGATGTAAAGTTCGAAGAGCCACAGAATTGGACGGCTCCTTATCCCAAATACGACTACGGTTGGTGGGAGCCTTTTCTTCCTCCCAAGGCATCGACTGCCTGAAGAGCGACGCCTCTCTACTTTTTTCCGATTTTCGGTATGTTTTCGCGTATTAAATTAACTCGTATTAGCAGTTACATTACATATGTAAGATCGATAGTAATACTAGTTTCGTTTATAGGGCCGTCGAGGAAATTTTGCGAATTCGAAAACGATTGAGAATTTAGATTTGTGTTGTGTTGTGTGGTTTCTTGTGTTGGATCCTAATTTAGTTACATTCATTATGTAGTGATAACTCAGAAGGAATTTAATTAGAGCAAACTGATAATATTTCCGACACGTGATCACTGCATACGGATAATTTGGGGATAAATTTTTGTACGTGGCGTTGGAGTTTTGAATAAACCCAACGTGGCGGTTTTAGGTTACCAACTTACGGAGTTTCAATTTGACGATACTTGCCAATTTTCAAAATTGAAGCAATTTAATGGCACAACTACATTTCTTGTACAATGCTTCGGAAACTTATTTTTCTTAATTGAATTTTCGACATGTGATATGCTAGACAAGTAATTTGGGGATAAATCATGGGGTTGGTGATGCGTATTTGAAAGGACCCAATGTTTGCTCGTTGGGCAATATTGATTCCCGATGTCTGATTTGGGATGCTTTTGGTCCCCGATTACATTTCCGTCAATTTAGATGGAATTTACCAATTTAGGGAATCAAAATTGTCCGACGTGCAATCATCGGGGACCAAAAGTTATTTTGTACCAAAATAAATTAATAAAGAAGTTCACTCACTAGGAGACACTTGGTGCTTCTAGATCAATTCCATTCAAATGAACAGAAATCAATTGAGAGACCAATTGTTCCAAACCAGACAATATCGGTGATTAAATATGACAAATCAAAATTTCGGGACCAAAATTGCCGAACGAGCAAACATAAGAGACCTAAAGTGGCTTTATTCCGAAAAAAATTCATACGTGGTAGTTTTGGAACGACCAGGTTTTGGGCCTTGGAAAGTGTAATTAGGCTCATTAATAGATTCTGAGAAATATCTATTGGGCTAAGCCCAGAGATATGAGAATCACCAGACAAAAGAAAATGGTCCCTCCTTTCATTATTGTTATTTCACAATTTTTTGTTATCAAATGTTTTCATGAAATTCTTAAAAAAAAAAAAATGAAAAGGATATATATACAAATATATAATGGCAATAAAGAAACTAGATAAAGAAAAAACAAACATATTATATTATATCTTCAAATTCCCTTATGACAGCTAAAAGCCAATATTTCCCGTAACAATAATAATAATGTCCCCGCCATGGCTAATCATTTGACCATTTGAACCGAAACACAACACATACAAAAGAACAAATAAAATTAATTAATATATGAATTAGGAGAAATGTAACAGTCGATGGCCCATAAGATTCTGCAGATCGCAGCTTAATGACATAAAATTGGACATAATATTATAAATTATCCGATTAAATATAAACTGACCTAATTGAGAATCACACGCAAGTATCATGATTTGTCGAAACTCCAAACTATTGTTGTTGTCATGTTTTTATATGGTTATTTAAAACAGTTCGAGAAAACAAAATTTGAATTTGGCTTTTCAAGCACACCACTGCAGATTATTATGAGATTCTTTTTATGTGCATACAATTCCAAATAATAAATTTCGATTCTAATTAAGGATGTACTGAAGTGGGCAGTCAGTAAGACAACGGGGAAAATATAAATGCCATCAATTATTTCGGTCATACCTTATTACGCATTGAAAGAGTAAATGCCAACCGTTTCGTGTCCCAAAATAGTCATGGCCACGAAATAAATAAATATTGGTGATGTGATGATCCATGCAATTCTATTACGGTCCCATAATTTATTTCCCAATTCTTTTTGTGTGTGTAATAGAGAGACTCAATCTTGGAATTAATTCGAATTGAATTGGTCACACTTACCTTTTACACTATGTGAAAATGTTAAATGTAATGAAAACGAAAAGGCCTTTCACATGCAAAGATGGCATCTACTTAATGGCTGCACTGGAATTTCATTGATTAATACAATTCCAGGCTCATATATTTTATTTATTCATATAAATATTTAAAATGCTAAAAAAAATCTTTAAATTTATATATTTATTGCGACTGTACTCTACGCCTTACGAGTGGGCGTGACAACGCAACTGGACTGGGAAGAAGCCAACGTCAGTCTTCATCCTCTCTCTCTCTCTCCGAGCTTGTTTTTCTTTTCTCCGACCTTTCGCATCTCAGAAAAAGAAAACCCATTTCAGAAATGTGAGCTCTTCGACCCTTGAAATACGGCTACAAAAACTACTTCGATTTTCCATTTTCTGCTCAATTGCTTGAGTTTGAAGTAAAAAAAAAAAAAAGCTTTGGATTCTGAAGTTCTCCGTGCTGCGAATTCAAATGGGTGAGATGGGCCTCTTCGAAATACCTCAAGGTGATGGATTTTGCTGAACCCATAATCTTTTCGACAATGTGCTTTTTCTGATGCTTGTCTGTGTGGAATTGAATCAGTTTTTATTTTATATATATATATATATATATATTTTTATTTTTTTTCATTTTTATGAGCTATAATTCGCCCAAAGGTGCTGTGGCCTTTCGTGGCTACAGATCCTGATTTTTATTGCTCTTCAATTACGTGTTCCATTTCATGGTGGAGTCAACGAAGGCAGTGGACTCTTTTCTTAGTCTGAGATTACATGAAATGGTGGGTTTCGTTGTGTAATTTAAGCGCATCAACATCTAACAGAAGGAAAAGAATTTTGGCTTAGAAAAAAACTTTTCAGAAAGTTTCTCTTGGATTCTTTCCTTTCCTCCCACACTCTTTTGCACTTCATGCATTTGTTAGTTAGGTGAAATAGTCATAAAACTCATGATTTTTCATAATGACTCACTCCAATTTCCCGTCCCTTTTTAATTCAAATTCAATCCAATCTTAGCTTACCTTACATGTAAATTATTTCATTTCGTTTCTATTTCGAGACCGTTGGATTCTCTCTCGATGGGGAAATTTTTTATGATTCATTTAATCCCCCTATGGACATCTCTAGTTTACCATTTTCCCGAATTACAATTTTAGTCCCCAATATTGACGATTTTGGGCGTTTTTAGTCCACTGATTAATGTGAGACCGTTAAATTGGATGGAAATATGGGTAATGTTAGCAAATATTACGGGTTGGGCCAGCTCAAATTTTGCAGGCGTAAGAAATAAAAGGAGATCTGGGCTAGCCCGTATTTCTGTCCAGCTTAACGTAAAATTAACTGGTCGACAAAAAATGCCAAAAATCGACAACATTACGGATTAAAACGGTAACTCAGGAAATTGGGGACCAAAAATGCCTATATGCGAGGACCAAAAATGTCGAAATCCCATGATTTTGCCTTGTCAACATTGGTTTAACGATGACTCCTAATTCTTCTAACAGGCTCCTTCATGGCGAAACACCGCCGCCACTTCACAAAGACAACCTCCTCTCTCCTCCTCATCACCATCCTCTGCCTCCTTCCCATAGCCACCTTTGGCTCCCTAAACTCCGACAGGGAAGCCCTTTTAGCATTCTCCGAGGTTATCCCCCACAGCAAGAAACTCAACTGGGACCCATCTTCTCCCGTCTGCCAATCATGGACGGGAATCAACTGCACCTCCGACGGCCGCCACGTCATCGGCCTACGCCTCCCCGGGCTCGGCCTCTCCGGCCAGATTCCGGCAAACACCCTCGGGAAGATGACCGACCTCCGCGTCCTCAGCCTCCGGTCGAATAAGCTGACCGGGAATCTGCCCGGAGACGTCCTCGCAATCCCGTCCCTCCGCTACCTCTTCCTCCAAGACAACGAATTCTCCGGCGAAATCCCGAGTACGCTGCCCCCAAGGCTCGCCGTGTTGGACCTCTCCTTCAACTCGTTCACGGGCAGCATACCTCCTTCGATCAAGAACCTGACCGGGCTGACCGGGCTCAACCTACAGAACAACTCCCTCTCCGGGCCCGTCCCCGATCTGGGCCCGCACCTGAGGCGACTGAACCTAAGCTACAATAATCTCAACGGGCCCGTGCCTTCTTCCTTGCAGAAGTTTCCGGATTCTTCCTTCATCGGGAACAATCTCTGTGGCCCGCCATTAAATCCCTGCCCGAATTTGCTTCCACCTTCTTCTCCCCCGAGCCCGCGTTCTCCAGTCCCCGAGAAGAGACAGAAATCGAAGAAGATAAGGCTTCCCTTGGGAGCCATCATCGCAATTGCAGCCGGAGGAGGTTTTCTCCTACTATTACTCATCGGAGCCCTAATTCTCTGCCTCTGCCGCTGCTGTAAGAGAAAGAAGAACGGCGACGACGATTCTCCGGCCCCGAAGTCAAAATCCCCAGGCGAGAAACCGAACGAGGAATTCGGGAGCGGTTTTCAGGAGGCGGAGAAAAACAAGCTGATTTTCTTCGAGGGCTCTTCTTACAGCTTCGATCTCGAGGATCTGCTGAGGGCTTCTGCGGAGGTCCTCGGGAAGGGCAGTTTCGGGACGGCGTACAAGGCCGTGTTGGAGGAGCCGACGACGGTGGTGGTGAAGCGGCTGAAGGAGGTGGTGGTGGCGAAGAGGGACTTCGAGCAGCAGATGGTCGCCGTCGGGAGAATCGGGCGGCACGGGAACGTCGTGCCCCTGCGAGCTTATTACTATTCCAAGGACGAGAAGCTCCTCGTCTACGATTACTACTCCAACGGTAGCTTGGCGGCGCTTTTGCACGGTACGATCTCAAATTTAGATAAATAGTCTTAATTATTTTTTTATTCATATTGGGAGAGTGATATTTTAAAAACATTTAAATTTTATTAAAGGTGACAATATTATTGAAATTAAAGCAATTTGAGAATAATTAACACTACTTAATAGCTAATTTAATTACGGAATTAACGTACATGAGCCACACATAATAATGATTTTTCCACACAATTATTGTCACGTTTTGCTCACAATTGCCAATCTAGAAAAATTATGTTTTCTGTGTTAATTGTCCTCAAATTACTTTAATTCGTCGGAGATTTTGATTTGGAACGATTTTTTCCAAAGACACTAAGAATTTTTTTCTACAAATTTGTTGTCGCGTGTGACTCGTAAAATTATGTTAGATTAGGTTTTCAATCCCCTAAATATGACTAAACAAATAATTAATCCTTTTATAAATGATTACCGTAATCAATTTCGACGATTCTCCTCTCCGTTTACAGGAAGCAAATCATCTACCGGAAAAACGCCTCTCGACTGGGAATCGAGGGTGAGGATCTCCCTCGGAGCCGCGCGGGGCCTCGCCCACCTACACTCCACCGGCGGGCCCAAATTCTCCCACGGGAACATTAAGTCCTCCAACATCCTCTTAAACCAAGACCTAGAGCCCTGCGTCTCCGACGTCGGCTTAGCCCCTTTGATGAACTACCCCGCCGCCAAGCGCCACTCCGGCTACCGCGCCCCCGAGCTGATAGAGACGAAGAAGTACACCCACAAGTCCGACGTGTACGGCTTCGGCGTCGTGCTGCTCGAGATGCTGACGGGGAAACAGCCGGCGCAGTCTCCGAGCAGGGAGGAGGTTCTAGATCTGCCGCGGTGGGTACAGTCGGTGGTAAGGGAGGAGTGGACGGCGGAGGTGTTCGATGTTGAGCTGATGAGGTTTGAGAACATCGAGGAGGAGATGGTTCAGATGCTTCAGATCGCGATGGCGTGCGTGGCTAGGGCTGCGGAGGCGAGGCCGAGCATGGAGGAGGTCGTGAGGATGATTGAGGAGGTTAGGGTTTCTGATTCGGAGAACAGAGGGCTTTCTTCAGGGGACGATAATAGGTCCAACGTCCATTCGCCGCCGTGATTCTTCGACGATTCCTTCTGTTTCTGAGATTTGTTGCTTGTCATGCATTGCGTGTGCTTGTTTGTGTTATGCGACGTCGCTTCGATTGTTTGATCACTGAGGATCACTCAAAAGTAAAATTTAACTTGATATCCAAATTCTATGGAAATTCTTGTTTTAGGTCTATATATTCGTTTGAAGAAGCGGCCAAGTTGCAATTTTAGGATATTAAAGTTTTAAATTAAAGCAAATTGAGAAGAATTAGCAAAGAAAATCTAATTCTGGCTGTTAGCCTTATTAATAATTAAATTGATGAAAAATTCAAGCGTTGTTGGATATGTTAATTTAGGTCGAATTTTTTTAAATGGCACATGGACTTTAGCTAAATTAATTATGATGTACAATTTATGCTTAATTTCAGACTTAATTAAATTTTCGGCATTAGTTGTCGTTCAATTGTTTCAATTCATGGATACGGTAATTTAGATTGAATTTTTTAGACGAAATTTTCTACAAAACTAAGTGTACTCAGAATGTTAGTTAGTTCTATACAATTAACTAAAATATAATTAAGTTCATATTTTATCTAAAAAATATCCTTTTCCTGTCACGTCAACACACAGAACAAAAAACCGAAAGGGAGCGTTGATTCCACGCCAATCTCATTTTTAATTTTGGCAAGAACCTTCTAGAAAAGTTCATCAGGGCCCCACGCGTATTATTGCTTTTTAAATCAATGCCATCTCTATAGTACTATAATTACCTCGTTTCTTCGTCAATCGAGCAGAAAATTCACCCGTGGTGATTCTTAACTAATTTGTTTAATCAGGTAATACCTTGTTTTTTTTCCTTAGGGTTGCAATTATTGTCGTCGTGCTTCTTGTTTGGCGTCTAATTTGGTTGCTGTTCTTTTGGGTTAGGGTTTGTTGCCAAGGTGTTCAAGGGCATTTTGTTTATTTTAATGGCGTCGAAAAGGATATTGAAGGAGCTTAAGGATCTGCAGAAGGATCCTCCTACCTCTTGCAGTGCCGGTATATACCGTGTTATCCCTTCTATCAATTGTCGTGATCGTTTTGTGATTTTGATTTGTTTGTCGTGTTGAGGCTTTGTGCGGAGTATCTTGCTCCTTTATTTGTTTGTTATTAGCTGGTAGAGGCCTTTGAAATAAGAAAATTAAGATTTCCGAGGTTATGGATTCTGCTATAGAAAGTCAAGTCTTGTGAAATTTTCTGTCACATGCGGATTAGTCTTTATAGCATACCTGTGGCCGCTGGAGTTGGATTTTAGAAGCTGTTGGCGAGCTGTTATTCTGTGTGTTGATTTTCATGGTTCTCCGTTATCTGTGTTGAACTCGTTTGATTTATCATAAGGTCTCTTGGTGTTATATCATCTGATTGTGCTAAAAAAATAAATAAGATTGTGCCAAAAGCTGCCTCATCGATTTTTCTGCTTATTGTTTTCTCTACTTTCTCGTAGTGTTTGTTCAATGTTGGGAAATATACTCAGTCTCCGCCTCTCCTTTTCTTTTTTCGTTAACTATAGTTATGATCAACAACACGATTGATAGCTTCTCTATGTTGCTCTCTGCTGGTTCCACTATTTCAAGCATGCGTTATCTAGAAACATTTCCTGTTTTTCAATTATGCTTTTGTTTTTGAGACACTTAATCTGCTACCTTCATTAAGTGACATTGCTTTCTTTCTATAACATTTCTCAGTAATTGCAACTTAAAAGTTTTATGAAATGATGTATTGCAGGTCCTGTAGGAGAAGATATGTTCCATTGGCAAGCCACTATTATGGGCCCTTCCGATAGCCCGTACTCGGGAGGTGTATTCTTGGTTTCCATTCATTTCCCTCCAGATTACCCTTTTAAGCCTCCAAAGGTAGGGATTATTCCCAATGCTCCCCAATTGTCATCAGTCTCTTTAATTTCCTCTACAAAACATCTCTGTCATTTAGTGGTTTGCTCGAGGAATTCCCGAAAGTGGCTCTGTAGATTTGTTTCACAGTTGGTAGTATAATATTAGACTAGAATCTGTGAATACATATTTCGTAGTTTTTTGCATCCTCTATCAGTTATCTTACATTGAAACCAAATAATAATTTCTTATGCAAACTGGCTTCTTTCTTAGCCATTTGCATTGCAGTTGCACCCTCTTTATATCAATGTAGTTATTTTTTTATTTTATTTTTTGCATCATTTGCATGATGAAAAATGGAGCCCAGGCCTCAAATGTAGTATTCTTTCCTTTTTCGCAGGTTGCTTTTAGAACGAAGGTGTTCCACCCCAATATCAACAGCAACGGAAGCATCTGTCTCGATATCTTGAAGGAGCAATGGAGCCCTGCATTGACCATTTCCAAGGTATTATTACTAGTAATAAACAAACAGGATTTACTTGTCACCATTTCCTGATGAAAATTTCTGTATTTTTCTGATCTTTTTCTTTGTTTATGTGATCCAAGAACTGTATTTTAAATAGATTTGAATTTTTTTTTAGGTGCTTCTGTCCATTTGTTCGTTGCTGACGGATCCGAACCCGGATGATCCTTTGGTCCCCGAGATTGCACACATGTACAAGACGGACCGAGCCAAGTACGAGTCCACGGCTCGCAGCTGGACTCAAAAGTATGCCATGGGCTGATTGATTTAATCAACCGTTGATGATGGTCCGTGATTTCTTCACTGTTCAAAAGTAAACTCTCTCTATTTGTGTCTTGCTTGAATTCTCAATCTTCCATTATTGAACTTTTAATTATGTACTAGGAGAAAAAGGGAGGTGTGTTGTTTAATTTTATTGATAAATGTCACATTATACCATCTATCAAGTTATGTTGGAAACTCCACTTGCTATCTATCACTTGTTAGGTTGGTCTTCTTTTTTCACTTATAATGTATATTAAAATCATTTTAATTATGTTTCAGCATTGGATTATCACATTGATTGGTAGATGTCATGATTGCTTTAATAAGCTGTAAATCATCAAGCAGTGTGTAAAGGCATTTTACATTATATATATAGTTCGCAATCTGTGAAGTCAACTATAACAAGTTATTAATCATCATGCAGTGTGAAAGGACATAGAATAAATAAATGAGAGGAGCAAATGCATTATTGATTATGAACGTGCATGTGGCCTCATACGCAACATATATTTATTTAAATAATGCGCATATAATATCAGAAAGTCTAATTAATAGATAATATATATTGCACCTTGTCAATATTTGTGCAAGACGTATAGGTCTGCAATGATAGTTTGATTTTAATTAGGATACAATTGGGTAAGCGACTAACAACCTCTTGATATAGAAATAAAATAAATACCAGCTGTAATCAGATCGGATTTCGTCCCAATTTAATGTATATATATATATATATATATATAATGTACAGTATTTGTTTTTAATATTAATTATTAACCGACCTAACAAGCTAGGATTGGTACAATAAACCTTGGTTAGAAAACTGGTAACCAGCTAATACATTATTTAATTACATATAAAATAACTTAGACGATCATTATTATATAGGGTGACCCGTTCACCCAAGTTCACCTGGACACAATGAAAAAAAATCTAAATATAATTTAACTCTTGTATGTCATTTGCTTTTATTAGTTCTATTTGCGTTGATTAAATATTATCAGGATTTTCTCCTCTGACTTATATGATATTTTCCTAATAATTAAATCACAGCTTGCCCTGGACGGTCGTTTACATTAATAAGGACACGTGTCCACACATGACGCATGTTTGGTTCGAAATCAATTTTTCTTTTTCTTTCCCTCATTGGGCAACTATAGCTTGAAAAAAAATAAAAAAATGGGCAGTTACGAGATTAGTGTTTAAAGTCATTTATTAGTTTCGTAATAGATAGAGAGATGATTTCCAACCAAAGCGATTTGATTTAATTTATGTACATGATCTGAATTTAATTTTCATTTAATATATGATATCATTCACAATTACTCAAATAAATTCTCCTCATACTGCAGAATTATTCCAAAAAAATAATAATTAGATGACTTTTTAGACCTTTCGTCTTAATCTTTATATTAATTCAGAATCACCATAGTTTGACTTGGAAAAATTGCCATGCTTTCCCATCCCAAGTGAGAAAAGATAAATGTACACAAATTCACGTAAACAAATAAATAAATAAAAATTCAGTATAAAAGTAAGATGGAATCTTCAATACATACCTACAAAATTACAAATACATATCTCTCTCTCTCTCTCGCTGCTTCGTTTGCCTCCGTCTGGCGAGAAAATTTGAAGAATCAACGAAAAAGGTACGACATTTTCTGTGGCTTTTCATTTGATTTCTTCGTCCCTCTCCCAAAAATTGCCGTTGCTGTTTGAACTGCTTCTCACGATCTGATGTATACGAAGAGTAAGTAGTCCTCTGTGTCAGTGTTCGTCGAACTCGCTGAGAAAATGCATTTGTTCTTCCTTGTCCAGTTTATTTCTTCTAAAATTTCTGGTCTGAATTTCAACAGCTACAGATATTAGCTGCGAGCCATTGATTTCTATTTAGTTAAGGCCATTTATTACCAACCAATCTCAACACTGTGCCTTAAGTTTTCTTTCCTGCACCTTTCCAGTAAAGTCCTTTTTTACCAACCCTAAACCCTTTTCATCATGGGAAGAACCTCTACTAGTTTCCCAGATTTGAATTTTGTGAAAAAGGACAAAATAAACCCTTTTTTTTCAGGAAGAGAAAATGTAACAAATAATTTTCAAAATAGCTGTAGTAGCCTTGTGAGATGTGTAAACAGTTGGGCAAAGACTTTCACTTATTCTCATTATTTTATTTTATTATGGGACACGAGCTTCTTGCGCTGCATTACCGCATTATTATGCTTTTAATTTCGGTAAACAGTTTTTGTATTATATATAATGTCCCACTTAACAATCTCTCCTCTCAATTATTTTTTTCATCACTAGACTTTGTCTTCCATACTTCAAAAATAATAATAATAATAATCTCTCTGTGCTGTGGTGGTTGCATCAGAGTCAGTTCTTGCATTTAATGACGAGACCCCATGCCCTTATCTGCATTTGGCTCTCTATCAATCAATTGCTTGTATGTGGCTGCTAATTCAGCAATTGATTAGTAGAAGAACCCCTTGTTGTTAAGACTAATGATGATTGATTGTTAAATTCGATTTTTTTGAAGCCATATTAGCTTTCTGCAGTATTCAACGTATTTCTGCTGATATCAGGCGATAATGGCATCAACCCATGTAAGAAAAATCGATTCTTTTCACTTATGTGCTTTAATGCTTCGTTTAAGTTTAGTTCTCACACATTTATTGCTCTCAAAGCCTCACAAACTGAAGAAGACCGAATCGAAGAAATCCCGCTCGTGGCTGTGGGACAGCCACGTAATCCCCAAGAACAACAAATGGCTTCAAGAAAACCTCGAAGGTACACGCAGAAACCGAATTATTACCCTCACGTCCTCGGATTTTCGATTTATTACGATTTGTTTCAGAAATGGACGAATACGTAAGAAGAATGATGAAGCTCATCGAAGAGGACGCGGACTCCTTCTCCAAAAAGGCTGAGCTCTACTTCAAGAAGAGGCCCGAATTGCTCAACCTCGTGGAAGAATTCTACCGAATGTATCGATCTTTGGCCGAAAAATACGATCACGTGACCGGCGAATTACGAAAAAGGGCTCCCTCGGATCTCCAGTCCCAAGATTCGGGCCTGTCCGAGGCTAGCTCCGAGCCTGCCTCAAGCATGCCGGAGCAGAAACCGACTCGCACCAAGTCAAGCCCGGGCCCGGGCCCGCGTGCTGCGGGGTTCGAGTTTTTTTTGAAGGATCGAACGAATAGTTCGGAGATTAACAGCAGTAAAGATTCATCGTCTCTTGGCTCTGATGAATCGGAGTCCGATGGCGATGTTTCGTCTGTGAATAATTACTCGGAGGAGCAAGATTTGAGGAAGAAGATTGCTCAGTTGGAGGATGAGGTTCGGGGTTTGAAGGAAAGGGTGAAGCTGCGAGAGGAGGAGGTTTCCCGAGGTTGTAAGAAGCCACACTTTGATGATCCCGGGGTTAAAATCGGGGGCCTCGAGGAGGAGCTGAGGGCGGCGAAGGAGGAGGCTCGAGGATTCGAAGAAGAGGTTACGCGTTTGAGAGACGGGGTTTTAGGTTACAAATCTTTGATTGAAGAAAAAGATCATCTTTTTGAAGATGATAGTACTTCGAAGAGGAACGGTTCTGAGGAAATTTGGGATCCTGCAGAAAAAATTAGGGTTCTTGAGGAGGAGCTGAGCACGGCGAAGGAGGAGGCTCAACGATTCGGAGAGGAGATTACGCGTTTGAAAGACGAGATTCTCGGTTACAAATCATTGGCTGAAGAAAAAGATAAGCTTTTTGCTGCTGGTTCTGAGGAAATTTCGGATTCTGCAGAAAAAATTAGGGTTCTTGAGGAGGAGCTGAGAATCGCGCGCGAGAATCTTACGAAATCCGAAGAGGAATCCGCGAGATTAAGGCAAGGGCTCGCGGAAAAGGAGGAATTGATTCGAAACCTGCAAGAACAGCTTAATTCTCGCGAAAACTATTCCTCCGCATTGAAAAACGAGATCGAAATCAAAAAACGAGAAGTCACAGAGCTTCAAGATCGAATTACGAGGTACGAAAATAACCTCTCGAAGCGCGACGAAGAAATCAGAGCACTCAGAGCAGAAATCGAGAGGCTTCGAACCGAAAAAACCCTAATTACAGAGGAAAAGACTCACCTTGAACACAGCATGAAATCTTTAGAAGACGAATTGAACAGAGCAAAAGCTGCGAAATCCCAGGCAGAAGAAGCATCAGCGACTCAAATCGATCGGCTCAGATCCGAAGTTTCTGAGAGAAACAGAGAGTTCGATGCTTTTAAGGTGAAATACGACGCATTAATGTCCGTTAAAGACAACCTCAACGCCAAAATTGAGACACTTTCTGCAGAGTTAAGCTCCAGAAAATCTTTAGAAGACAACTTCAGCAGAGCAAAAGCTGCAAAATCCCAGGCGGAAGAAGCTTCAGCGACTCAAATCGAGGGGCTCAGATCCGAAATTTCCGAGAAAAACAGAGAGTTCGGTGCTTTGAAGGTGAAGTACGACGCATCAATGCCTGCGAAAGACAACCTTAGCGCCAAGATCGAGACACTCTCCGCGGAGTTAAGCTCCAGAGAAGAACAGATAAAAAATATGAACACACACCTGCATAGCTTGCACCTGCAGCTCGTGGAGCAGATATCTAAAGCCGAAGAGGGTAAGGAAATCGAGGGGAGGCTGAGAATAAAGGTGGAAGAGCTCGAGAGGGAGGTGCAGAGGAAGAGGGAAGTGATTCTCGAAGGAGCGGAGGAGAAGAGGGAAGCGATAAGGCAGCTTTGCTTCTCTCTCGAGCACTACCGCAGCGGCTATGATGCTCTTCGGAGGGCGGTTGTTAAGCACAGGCGGAGCGTTGCGGTGGCTTCGTGAGCTTTTTTTTTTTTCTTGCGTGTTTTTAGTTTGGTTTCGTGAGTTGTGGTTTTGAACGACGTAGTAATAAATCAGTGTCTTATCGGTTTTCAACAATGTTGGAGATGTTTTGTAGTTTTATGCTTAGCCAATCACCTCCTTAATAAAACTTTCATACGATGACTTTTTTTCTTAGCGAAAAGAAATAATAATGCCAATGAAGCCGGACATGAGGACTTTGTGGGTTAGATCTTAGCATCGAAATTTCCTCTTCCACAATTTCTTTGAATAGTCCCCATGAGCTTTATGATCAATTACTATCGTTGTTAGATGAGTTTGTGACGTATTCATCTGGCCCGAGAATTAGTCACACCTCTAGAGTGTTTGACGCAATTAAGCACCCGCCATGTCTGAGTGGCGCAAGCCCACACCGGTATTTAGGGGGCTAATCCATAATCAGATCGAATGGGATACATCGGGACAAAAAAAAAAAAATATATCAGTCAATCGACGTGTTACCACCATGCTCAACATGAAAAATACACACACAGTTGCCTTGATGACAAAGCCAAATTATTGAAAACACACATACATTCACACGCGCGCGCACACAGACACACATACATGCATTGCAAAAATCACGTGAACGATCTCTTCTTCAACACGACGGAGTAGTGCGTCTTCATCCTCATCGCAAACTGCCCGTTATTCTCCGAGAGGTCAATTTCATCACACCCGGGCGGCACCGAGAGCTCGTAGCTCTGCACGAGCCTCCCCAACGTAATCCCGAGCACGGGCATGGCCATCACGATCCCCGGGCAGCTCCTCCGCCCGATCCCGAACGGTATGTACTTGACGTCGTTCCCCGTCGCCTCCACCCCCGCCTCCTCCTCCAGGAACCTCTCGGGCCTGAACTGCTCGGGCCGGGTCCAACGGGCCGGGTCGTTGGCGAGCCACCACGCGTTGACGAAGATCCGGCTCTCCTTGGGGATGTGGTAGCCCCCGAGCTCTGCCTCCTCCGCGTTCATGTGGGGGAGGAGGCAGGGGACCACCATCTTGAGGCGGAGGGTTTCCTTGATCACGGCTTGGAGGTAGGGGAGCTTGTGGGTGTCGGGCTCGGTGACTTGGACTCCCGGGCCGAGGATGGTGTCCAGTTCGGCCCGGAGCTTTGTTTGGACGTTGGGGTGGTTGGTGAGTAGGGCGATGGCCCATTCTAGGGCCCAAATTGTTGTTTCGATGGCTATATATATATATATATATATATATATATATATATACGAGGTGGAAATAAAAAGGATTAGGACATGCAATAAAAGATGACTTATATGGTATTCTAAGTATAACTTTAAGGAGGGACCATTTTAGAATAATAAATTTTAAAATTAAAGTAATTTGTGAACGTTTAACACTTGAAATTTCGGTACTGATCAATTAAAATTGGAGAAATTAGGTTAATTCTGGACTGAAATAGGATTTTCCACAAAATTAGTTGTCAAGTACGCCTATTGTAGGTTAATTCTGGACTGTAGTAAGGTTTTCACGATTAATTATTCTCAAATTGCTTCAATTCATTAGATATACTGATTTGACCTAATTTTTTCCCACCCACACAAGGTTTTACCCTAAATTAATTGTCATGCGACTCGAGTGTTTAATTTCGGCCTTAAATTAGAATTCCTAATATTAGTTTCTCTGACTTTTAAAATTTATTGTCCTAAATTGACACACCATTAGTTTGGGGGTCCTTTAAATGCTATTATCCTAAATATACCGGCTAAAAAAATATAAAATAGTTAAGCCACAAAAGATATAACATGTGGCTAATGAGAAGACAATTTTGAATTCTTACTCTTTCTTACCCGCAATGTTCATATTCTCAATGATGTAGAGAACATTATGCTCATCGATTTCACCGTTCATCTCCGATTCAAGAAAATGATCGATACCACATTTCAAGCCACTCCGCTCTTCAGCCCCCGTCGACACAACACCACCTCTGCAATATTTATTTACACGAATTATATTTTTTTTTTCGGATAAATAAATCGACGGTTATTAATTAATGACTTCACCTTCGAGCATCGATGAAAAGCTCCTTGTACATGTTCAACCTCGTCATCGTCACCTCCTTACACCTCCTCAAGTAACTCCTCAGCAAAGGCCTCAAAAAAGGCATAAAATCGCCAAAATTGTACTCAAGGCTCTGCCCCAATTTACTCCTCTGAGCATTCGCCGCCTTCACCTTCACAAACGTGGGATCCTCCAAGCCCTCGAACCTCTTATCGAACATAATCTTGTACACGTTGTTGTACACCATGAGCTCGAGCCACCTCCTTATCACGACTCCCTCCGTCGAAGCCTCGGCGGCGCTGCTGCTCTTCCCGAGGCCCTCCACCAGCTCCGCCGCCTCGGCCTCCCACTCGCGGTGGTAGTGCCTCACGACCTTGTTGGTGAAGAAGGGGACGGTGACTATCCGCCGCATCTTCCTCCAGTGGTCGCCGTACTCGGTGAAGATGAGGTCCTGGCCCTTTCCGGTGAAGATGTCGAAGACGATGTTTCGAGAGCGGGAGCCGAACTCCTGGCCGCGCGTGAGGAGGACTTCCCTGGCAAGGTTGGGGGAGGAGACGACGGCGATGTTGCGCTGGCCCATTCTGAGCATGAAGAGGCCGCCGCCGCGGCCGACTTTCTCGTCTTAGGAGGCGAAGTCGTGGTGGTCGAGGCGGTTGCCGATTTGGAGCCAGCTTCCGAAGAGGGGTAGCGAGAATGGGCCGGGTGGGTACTTGAGGCGCCGGCCTCGGAGTTTGGAGACGAACGCGGCCGCTAGTGCGGCGGCGATTGTGGCTAAGAGGGCGTTGTAGAGGGTGGGAAGGAGAAAGTCCATCGCTTTTATCATATTATCACGTGCAATGATTGATAGTGTGTGTGTCCGATGAGGAGTATGGCTGCTGATATTTATAGCTGGTGCTGATATGGGAATGTGTACTTTCAGTTAGGGCTCTCGTTGAGTTTTTTTTTTTTTTTCGGGGAAATTCCATATGTTACTCCTTTGTTCAATACTTTTTCAATTGGTGACTTTACGTTATTTTCGATTCCAGTTGGTACCTTTGAGGTATGATAAAAAATAGCTCCGTGACTATAAAAGACCAAAATCGGGTTTTTTTGCTGTGAAAATCATTAGTTGCTGACGGAATTCTAAAAAAGACCTAAATGCACTTAAAATTTCATACTTAAGATGAGCAATTCGGTCATACACCCAAAGATGTTCACTTTTGTCAGAAGCTCTCATCTTATAAGATGGTTAATTAAGTCTGAAAATTTGAGGGCATTTCGATGTTTTCTATATTTTCGTCAGCAACTAACCGTTTTTACAGCAAAAAAAAAAAAACCGATGGTTTGTTATGATTATGGGCTATTTTTTGTCATACCTCAAGGGTAACAATTGGAATAGAAAATAACGTTTGCGTATCAACTGGAAAAGCATTAAATACATGTGTATTATATGGAATAACCTTTTTTAGATTTAATTACAACGGAAAATAGGTTAAAAAAATAAAAATTGAAGAACACTAAGTTCATATTCATGCCGGATGATTTGGTTTATTTGAATTCAAATATAATTAAAATGCACATTCCATACGTTATGCTTCTACTTGCACTATTATAAGAAGGTAATAATTGAGTGTACTCAAATAAGAAAAGCCCTCGTGAGAAGAAACGTTGACGTCAACTTCGTCCCAATTGAGTTGGGAATGGGACGCTCCTTACAGTAGTTTTGGTCAGAATAAAGTGTCGGGTTGACAAAATAAAAATTAAAGAAAAAGAAAACAAAATAAGTGAATAACTACGTGGTTAGGTTTTATTTCATATAAAAACAGGCCAAATATATGAGATTAAACAAGAGGCCGAGATTCTATTATTTTTCACATGGAGAAAAGAGTTATTATCACACTCATAAGTCAGATCTCCTTAACTATCTTATTTTGTATAGACTTGAAATATTACACCCTGAACATGACAAATAATCCGTTGGACATTACTCATAGATCAACGAATTTTTGATTATTTTTCATAGAATGTAGCAAGTCCATGATGTCTCATAGTTGAATGTGAGATTACGGTAGAATTAAGTGAGGATCCATATAAAAAACTTATAAGTCAATGAGCGTATGTATATACATATATATATATCTGTGTATTGATTCCTATCAAAGCAGTGAATCACACTCAAAATATAAGATTGATTATGAAATAAGAAATCAGTTCTACGACCAAGTCGAAGTCAACGGATCTTTATTTTTCTCTAGAATAAAAATTATATTACGCGATGAACTCGTGCGTGCTTTGAGTTGGGTTTCATTTCACGCAGCTCTCCTTTTTCTATTACACGAATGCGTCCTTGAACGTGGTGAAGTATTGCCAGCATGAAAAGAACACTTTCTCAACGATTATTATATTACGTGGAGGATGAAATGAAACCATCCGTTCTTCCTCTCGTTTTATTTTATTTTGAGTTCTTTCTCTGTTTTTCGTGTAGTTTCCCGGCTTCTCTTTAGTAAATCCTCTATAAATTAATATTATCTAAATTAATAAACTCTTTAAAAAATCATCAAATTCAATAAGATAATAAGTTAATAATTTTTCGAAAATTTTCTTTATAAATATTTGATCCCATTATAAATCTAAATAATAATTCATAAATATTACAATTATAAATATTATAATAATTTGCTAAAATGTGAATCTATTTGGCTGTAATAGTTATTCAAATGCAAAGAATTAATGTAAATATGTGTATTTGAGTAATTTCAATGAATCGATACATGAGTACATGAATATAAGTTAATTGTGTATAATGAATTAATATTATACATGAATATATTTAATTAGTTACAAAGAATTGATTGATGCATGAATATAATTATTTAAACATATGTATATGAATTCATTTATTTTCAATAAACACTAAATTTGTAGGACAGAAGTGAAAAAATATAACAAATACAAGTTTAAAAGGATTTTAGAGGCCAAATAGTGGGTTCTTCTTATATAAACTTAAATATTAGTTTTCTTTAGATTTATTCGTGAAAGTTGTCATCTTGTAGTGTCGAGGGCCATATATAATTGCAATTTGCAGCTTGTTAAAATTATTATTAAGGCTCACATGGTCAGCTCCAACAAAAGATCCCGAAATTCAAATTACGGTATCACATTCTGTTCTCAAAATGTGAAAAAAACGGGAGGATATACGAGTTCAAAAATATCCAATTTAATTTATTTTACGGTAGATGGACTCAAATCGGAGATTTTGATGCTTAAAAAATACAGTGATTTTGTGGGACAAATCCATTTTATTTGACTACGACATTTTATTCGACGTAATTTACTTGCAGTTGCTTGTCATTATAAAAAAGTTTGGTTTTCTTGCAGTTGTACTTTTCCGCCTGGTCCCACTCCTGTTGTACATTCACTTGGCTGTATAATCTTTGATTTTCTTGCTCGTATAATTAGAATCGTTATCAGCCGTAGATTAATGATATTTTTAAATAAAATTAATTTTTTTTCATCAAAAGTTCGGATTTGAACGAGCGAAATGAATCATACTAGAAAATTTATCACAGGAAAATATATATCATAATTTTCCAGTTCTCTTTCACTTATATTTTCCAGCAAGATAAAAATTTCATCTTTCAGTTACCCATCTTAATCTCCCTTCTTCATTGTCACAATTATGTAAAACAATAATCAAAAATCACGAAATAATGGATTAAAATGAGATAAAGAAAAGAAATGTAGGTCTAAACCAGGCCCTCGAATCAGGAATCATTGAGAGCAGACATGTCGACCTTGAAAGCTTCAGTCTCTGTGCACATCACCATGCTTCCTTCATTATCTGTTTTTCAGATCCAGAGCATCGGCTTATTGTGCACAGATATATATATGTATGTATATATATAAATATATATATATATATATATATATATTAATAAACAACGGAGCAGAATTATAAACAACAACAAATTAGATCTCTATATTCGTCCTCTCTTGCAGAGTATTACAAGTGAAGGTTGTGAGGAACTCAGAAGCTGTGAGCTGCTATTTATACAAGAAGTTGTTGGGATCTCAGCTAGGGTTTTGGTTAATCCGGCAAGCCCAATATAATGGGCTTTGCGTAAAGCCCATTTATACGTGGGCCTACTTATTGGACCGGAGTAAGTACTAATATACTCTCTTAGTGGGCTATGATGGTGGCCATTTATCAAGCTAAATGCGTTATTAGACTAATCTATCTTCAATTATTTTTTATTCATTACTAATAACATGTCAAAGATTCTTAATATCTGTTATTATGAAATATTATGCTGTTTCATCGAATGATTGGCACATTTTTTTATATGTTGTAATATCGTTTGTGACAGTATTTCTTGGTGCACCCTCAATCATTGCATGTGCAAGGCATTCTTTAAATTGCCAATGAAAACAAAAGTGTGAGTTTGGTTTGAAATCTCCTAATAGATTGGTAGTTGGTAAATTAATCATTGATTCATTACTTTATCGGGGGCTTATTTATTTATATATAGATAAATACATATACGTGCATGGCTTCAACTCTCACCAACAAAAAAATTGAAGTCAACAACATGCTTAACATTTTCGTTTTCCGAATTTGCTTATTGGGGTGGGGTGTAGCCTAGGTGTGACAATTGATTATTATGCATAAGGTTTAAAATTGCAGATATATGATTTGCTGTCCAAATAAAAAAAATCGATTTTTTTATTGAAAAATGTGGCAATTGTTGATTGCGTGATGCAGAAAGTAACATACAACTGCACCATGCTGACAGTGCTTATCCCTGGCGAAAACAATAAATTGTAAGAAAATGATTTTTTTTTTTGGACAAATAGAAACAATGAGTCTTGATCCTAGGACACTAATCAATGTCATCCATATTTACCGAAGACAGGGGTTGCCGTTACCAAGTTTCTATTTTTTTCGCCGTGAAGTAAATAAAAGTCCGGAAAAGGTCAAGAATAAAAAGGAATCTAAGTAGATATATAAATATATAAATATAAAAAATTATTTTATGCATAAATGACATCGTCAATCTTAAATGTTGCGAGGAGAAAGAAAACCCCAGCTCCGGTCTCCTCTTTTAAGTGTCGTGCATGCATTTTTGGGCCCTTGCATGCTCTCTCTCTCTCTCTCTCTACTGCTGCAATTGTATGCATAAACGGCCTTTGTGCCAATCTATTGCAGTGCAGCAATCTACCTTGGTGCACTTAATTTTTGCGCCTTTGAACTTTTTGCTTGATTAGTTTTCTTGATCTGGATTTGAATTGGCCGCCGCCAAGCAATAGCTTTGGTTTTTCGACGGTAAGTTTCAATTTTTTTTTCTTCTCTCTTTGCTCGTCTTCTTGCTGAGTCTCAGATTCAGTCAATGTTTTGAAGTGTGTGTTTGAGCAATTGGGCACATGGGTTTTTTCTTTGCTTGGTGAGTTTTACATGCGGACGTTGGATTTATTACAGATTTGAACTAATCGGATTCAAAGGCTAAATCTTTTGATTGATTTTACGGAATTTGGATGTTATTGTGATTAATTCGTTTGTTCTCGGAAGTGGGTTTTTCAATTTCGTGTTTGAATCTTCTCGATGTCGACTAATTTGATGGGTTTCCTTAGGGTTTTCAATCTCTGAGGGTTGATTTTTGTATTTTATTGTAGGGAAATTATACGATTTTGAGGGGTTTCTCCAAATCTCTGTAATAAATGGAGTCAAAGAATTGCATGAATGAGCTCTGCCGTGCAACGACGTCGTCTGAGTGGAAGAAAGGTTGGGCCTTGAAATCAGGTGGATTTGCTACGCTGTGTTACAACTGCGGGTAAATTTCCTTTTTTTCTTGTTTCCAATTGATTATTGCGTTTGCTGATATTGTGAATTGGATTCCTATATTATAGAAGATTTGATGGAATTTTATCATCTCGGGCACATTTTTTTCTGTTAATTGGCTCTCGTTGTTTACTATATTTAGGAATCAGAGCTGTCCATGGAAGTCTTCTTTCACTTATTGACTTGGGTTTTTATCTCTTCATCCTGTAAAAGTTCAGGCTGATTTTATATTTCACCACTTTATACAATCACATTGTTTGATTGAAGAAAGCTCTTGAGTTGTGATATTAGGAGTTCACTTTATACTTTAAGGTATGATTTAGTTGAATGATGTCTGAGTCCTTACGTTGACTCGAAGTCCACGAGCTGCTTCTATATATTTTTAACGGGTTGCAATTTATTCTATGATGATTTATGTGTTCAATCGGAAGAATTTTGCCAGTTTGTTTCTCTGAGAGGCTCGATTTCGTTTCAGATCCGCCTATGAGAACTCTACTTTCTGCGAAACATTCCATTTGCAAGAATCGGGATGGAGAGATTGCAAAATTTGTCGCAAGGTAAATTGCAATAAATACAATTCTACATAATCCCATCTCTCTCTCTCTCTCTCTCTCTCTCTCTCTCTCTGAACTTCTTTTCGAATGCCAGCGTCTTCACTGTGGCTGCATTGCTTCAAGAAATTTGCACGAGTACATGGATTTCGGTGGTGTGGGGTGCGTAAGCTGTGTTAAGCAATCAGAAATTCATCAAATTCCACCTATTCAGGTAAGTTGAAGCTTGAGGAGTATCAAATCTTTCCATTGCTCCTATTGGGAATTTTTTTTAATATTATTTTGATTTTAACATTTATTAAAATTGTGTTGTCTTAGTTCTTACAGCAATGTCATTATCTTTCTCATCATATTATCTCTTACAGTGATGCCTGAGTAGAAATATGGAACACTTCATTCTTAAATCTCCTTCCTTTTCTTGCAGACAACCGCTAATATTCCGCCAAGTGGCACACCGGTGGCCAATGGAATCAAGGACGTTGACTCCAAGGACAAAATCGTCGGAGACAAACTCAGCACCGAGCGGCTCCTGCAGTTGACCAAGACTCTACGAATCCACGACGGTGGCGGCTCTACTACGCTCGAGCACATGAAGCAAGAAATTCCCGCAACGTCTCTCGCCTTCCAACACTTGTTGTCCAAAGCAGACAGCACGAAAGTTAAGGAAGCACACGAATCTTTCCCTCAGCCATCATCTCTTAGCTTCACTTTGGCTTCTCCTTTAGGGATATCGAGCCCCGTCACCCCTTTTCCTCACGGAAACATTGAGGGAAGCGAACAGAGCAAAAATGCTTCACAACAACATGGACAAAAAACCCGTCCCTCATTACAAAAGCCCCCTAAACCTAGTCCCATGATAGGCTCAGAGAGTGCAAACAAAGGGTCTTCTTCTTCTTCACAATCGCGCGTTGCTCGTCCCCCCATTGATGGGCGCGGTAGAAATCAATTGCTTCCTCGGTATTGGCCTAAGATCACGGACCAAGAATTGCAACAATTATCTGGGGAGTATCCTTTTTTTGTTTGCTTTTGTTGATTACCTTATTCTACTTTACTTGTCTGTCCGGCGGAACAAGTTAATGACCAGTACACGTAAAAGCTTAAGCTTGAAGGGAGTACATCACATTTTAAATTTATATATTTTATTTCCGACACGCCCCCTCGCGTCTAGGCTGATTTCTTTATTATTTAGCCTTAGACCTGTAATTTTTTCTAATGGGTGGCTGTGAGGATTCGTACCAAGACCTCTTTGGCCCATGAGCTCTGATACCATAGTAATTACCACTACAGCTAAAAGTTTAAGCTTGAAGGAAGTGTATCATGTTTTTAATTTATATATTTTATTTCCAACAGAACATATGTAGTCCATGCATTTTTGAGTCATTTACGTTAAGTACCTCTGTTTCCCTTAATCTTTGCAACTTAGTTTGAATTCGAATATCGTGCCATTGTTCGAGAAGATTCTGAGTGCTAGCGACGCGGGGAGAATAGGTCGTTTGGTCCTACCGAAAGCTTGCGCGGAAGTAAGTCTTCAGTTTACGATTCAAAACCAATTTTTTTTTTTCCACTTTCAAACTAAAATCATCTTATTTTCTTTACTAACGTGTTTTCTCAGGCTTATTTTCCCACTATCAACCAATCGGAAGGTATACCGATAAGGATTCAGGACATAAAGGGGAAAGAGTGGACGTTCCAGTTCAGATTTTGGCCTAATAACAACAGCCGAATGTATGTTTTGGAGGGCGTTACTCCTTGCATACAGAACATGCAATTACAAGCCGGTGACACTGGTAATTTATGCCTAGTTTATTTGACACGTGCTAGTTGATTTCCTTTTGATCTGTTGGAAATAAAATATATAAATTTTAAAAAATGAAGCCTTGGGTGAAGTGGTCATTTAACATGGTATCAGAGCTCAGGCCTAAGAGGTCTTGGGGGCGAATCCTCGATACTACCCATTTAAGAAAAATTACACGTCTAAGGCTAGATTTTAAAAAAAAAATGGAAATCAGCCTAAACTTGAGGGGGCCGTATTGGAAATAAAATATATAATTTTAAAATGCGATACACTCCCTTCAAGCTTAAGTATTTAGGTGAAGAGGTCATTTAACAGGATCCATTTGACTAATTTAAAAGGGATAGACCAAGATCGTTTTTTTACTTTCTATTATGTAACTCCGATCCCGATTTGTGTTCTTAATATGTAATCCTTGTAGCAACGTACTCTTCCCTTTGTCTCTTGAGCAGTGATCTTCAGTAGAAGGGATCCCGGTGGCCAGCTCGTTATAGGCTGCCGAAAATCTTCAGCCAACGTCGATTCTCAGGTAAATATTTGTTGCCATTTTATTTCCTTTTTATCATATTTCCGTCTTACATTGTACGTTATTTCTCATTCCCCCTTGTCTTAAAATTCAACCTTTAGGACCCTCAAACGCCCGCTTCAGCAAATAACGGTTCCCTAACAGGAACGCCTTCTTCGGGTGCTAACGAAAATCAGCGCCCAGTAAGTACATATTATTCGTTCGTCATCTTTAAGACCTTTTTTTTTTTGTATACTTGGCACTTGAATTCTAATTTTTCCTGCTCTGGTTGAACAAAAACATGTAGAAGAGTGGTAAAGCTTCGGACGATTTGTCCTTTCGACACATGTCTGCGTCGGACAAGAAAAGGGCGAAGAATATGAAGAACAAGAGGCTTCACATGCACAGCGACGATGCGATGGAGCTGAGGATTACTTGGGAAGAAGCACAAGAATTGCTTCGTCCCTCTCCGTCTTGTGAAGCAACGGTTTTCGTGGTCGATGGGCACGAGTTTGAAGAATTCGAAGTGAGTGGAGTCATCTATCGCTCTATATTCTACTCACTTTATGCAATTTTTCACCTTTTTTAATTACTGATATTTGTTTATTGTTTGTTTTTGTAAAGGAGCCTCCGGTTTTCGGTAAGAAGACCATTTTCATTTCGCAAAATTCAGGGTAAGAGTTGCTCCACTTTCAGTCCACTATGCATTTCCTTAATACCAAACATGACTATTACAAGTGTGACAACGACATTTTAGACTACTACAAGTTCATATTTTATTTGGAGATAGTTCTATGATCTAATTTTTCTTTTTCTTTTTTTCTCAGGGAGCACGGGCAATTGGTTCAGTGTGACTGTTGCTTAAAGTGGCGGAGGTTGCCCGTGAATGCTCTTCTTTCTGCTACTTGGACTTGTCCGGAGAATGTTTGGGACTCTAACAGGTCAGAATCTGTTACAAATTTCAGGGCACGGGAGAATATATTTCACTAAGTTTAGGTTTTGGTTGGATGGGTGATGAAATTCAGGGCCGATGTCATAAAACAAATTATGTTATTATGGATAAGAAACTAAAACTTGGATATAATATGTAGTCGTGATCATACGGTTCAGAAGCGCCTTTTTTTTTTTTGCTAACCCACGGTTCAAACCATTTATATTTTTTTTTTTGTATATTTTTTTATTTTAAAAAAAATTCAAAAAGGTTTTTAATAGTAACGGTTCGAAGTGGCGTTTTTTGACTTGAACCACCGGAGGTTACGGTTTTGAATTTTTCAGAAATCGTAACAGATCACGGTTCCCGTATCGATTTGAACCTTAACCGTTCACCGCAATATTGATTCGGTTATTGATTTTATGACCCTTCGAACACCTCTAATAATACGTTCTTACCCCTCGAAAATTACGATGCGATACGAAAAAGGGTGAGCTATTTAACGATCACCTAACGAAATTTTTTCTTTCAGGTACACTTGCTCTACTCCGGAGGATATAAATCCAAGGGATCTCGAATCTTTCTTCAAGGGTATGAATGGAGCTCAACATTTCTTTAAATATTAAGATCTCATTACAATATATCACCTAACATCCTAGCTCAACAGATTCCAAGAAGCGGAGAACCTCGGAGACCAAACCCGGGGAGCCCTCGGGATTGGACGCGTTGGCGACCGCCGCGGCCCTCGGGGACAGCGCGGCCGAGCCGGCGGCCGTCGTCGCCGCCACCACTCGGCACCCGCGGCACAGGCCGGGGTGCTCGTGCATCGTGTGCATACAGCCGCCGAGCGGGAAGGGGAAGCACGACCCCGACTGCAAGTGCAACGTGTGCCTCACCGTGAAGCGCCGCTTCAAGACGATGCAGCTCCGCAAGAAGAAGAGGTTGTCTGAAAAGGAGGCCGAGCTCAGCCAGGAGAACGGGGGGCCCGCTGCCGCCGCCGCCGATCCGACGGCCAAGATCGAGCCGGACGGGGAGGAGATCGCGGGCCTCGCGCTGCTGAACATGGTCGGCTACGAAGGAGGTGGTGATTCGAACGGGAATGCGGATTCGGTGGGGAAGCTTGATTTGAACACGGATCCTCGTAGGGAGGAGGATGCTGTTGTGGGGCCCGAGGAAGGGCCTTGTTCGGTGTTGGAAAATGCTGATGTGGCGGCGGCGGCTCCTTCGGGCGAGGAGGAGAATGGTGGTGATGTGAAGGAAGAGGCGGTTGTGGTTGGTGGTGGTGTGGATGATGATCAGGAGAAAAAGCAGGAAGGTGGGTGATTTTATGTGTCGTATGAACTTTCATGGCGCTGCTTATTGCTTTTTGTTTCGAACTATTTCAAGAATGTTATGGTCTTTTCTAAATTATATAGTTGGGGCAGCAGCTTTGTGCTTGTATTATGTGTTTTCTTCTTCTATGCTTGTAAGATCATACGAGTTTGCTATGGGTTTTTTTTTTTATCGTGTTGTTGTTTTTATGATGGGTTGTTATAAGGATTTGATGCAATAGAACTAATTTTCATTTTTTTATCTTCTTCTTGTCTCTTATGGAGTGAGATTCGGGTTTATAGTAGAATTAATCCTCTATGGAATGATTCAAATTTCTAGTTCCGAATGAACGTAGGGCTTAAATAATGCACATTAAGTATCTAATTAGAAGCCGTTTACATTCCCAAGTCTGATACTAATTAAAGGTACTCAAGAGACATTTTTTTTTTTCGATCAGAAAGATATTACCACACAACATCACCGTAGTCACCAGTCACCACCGATTAAATTCAACCGGAAACGAATTTGAACCTCACTGTTGGCTACGGAACGATTCCAATTTTTCCTCGGCGGTTCATTAACTTACCCCAAAATCTCCCAAACAAAAAGAGCCACAAGTTTCGAAAATTGTGTTTTTGATTATTGGAAAAAGTGAAGTTTCAAGAATAACCCAGTTGAAATGGGATAGCATGAGGAAAGACAAGGGAAATAAAGAAGAGCAGCAATAATGACCAGACGACTGTGTAATTATCTTTGAACAAACAAGCTTGCTGTTTTAGTTTTCATATCTCTCTTTCTCTCTCTCGAGTGTTTGTTGTCTTCAAATCTCAATGCGTAGTTACTGTAAGGAACTCCGTTCAAATTGAAAATCCCTGCCAATAAAAACATTTATTACCACTCTCTCAAGTACTTGTAAGATGACAAAAAACTACCCACAAGTGAACAGGGTTGGTTACCTGAGGTGGATCGAATTTGGCCCCGAGATTACTGAGCTTAGCATGGGCTTCAGCGTAGTCTTTAAAGAATGCATCTTGATCTACCGCGTATTTTTCTGCGTATTCCTGTTACGATAATAAATGCTTCCATCTAAATAAATACGAATTATTATACCGAAGGATCCTTGTGAAGATTTCGTCGTTAATACCTTAAAACCGGGATCTTCGAAAAGAACGGCATCAGTAGGTAAGACTAAAAGGTCTTCATCTCTCCTTTCCTTAATGTCCTGTATTTTAGTTGATTACACATTAGGAAAAGAGCACATTAATAAATTCAAGAAAATTTTGTTACCTTGAAGTACGAGTTGTCGAATTTCAGCCACTGTGCTGTCCATGATTGCCCTCCAGGTGCTCCAGGACCATCTTTCTGCAATTTGATAATAAATTAGCAGGTTGATATTCAAACTACGTGATAATACTATAAATGATCTGTATTCTGTACTAATAATCAACTTGACAAAGAATCATCAAAGGTACATATTTTTCCTCCCCCTTAAAGTCTATCAAAAGCTGTTTCCTCATTAATGTAGAAATATATACGCATATTGAAACAATTTCGGTTAATCGACAGTTTGTATTATACTCGGTAATATTACGATAATACATTGTGCTTCAGGCAGTCTAATACTTTCTCTAAATTTCAGAAATATTTCAAGCTTTCAGTTACATTAAAATATATAGTTTACCAACCTTATGTGGTTGCAACTTGCACGCAATCAAGTTTCAAATAGCAAGATTCTGAAATATCACTGCATAGGTATTATTGTTTTCTTACCGTATATTTAGTCTCGGGCTTTCCCCATCCACTGCGGTCTGGTCTGGACCTACCAAGAGTATGAGCACCGGAAAGTGCTACTATTTCCTGGACATGGAAAAGGTCAGCAGTTATCATCAAAACAATTAATAGGTTAAAAAAAAGAACACAGATGAATTACCTTATCATTCAGTCCCATCCGATAGAAGACATTGCGTAAATGATCAGCAGGTGATGGAGGGCCAGCATCTAATTCATGAAGAAAGTCGTTAGATAATTAAGATCGTAAATGTAGTTATATTTTTTGCTGGAATGGCTGGGAAAAAATGATCAATTAGATTAGATGATCGATTAAATTGAGATACGAAAAGATAATAAAAGCTGCAACATGCTTTTCAAAGCCATAACAATGAATAATAAAAGTTGGAAGCCAATTTACCAGGGAGCCTCCCTTCTTCTGGGCATTGTTCAGGTCCAGTCACATCCACTCTTCCATATATCATGGGAATCTTGGGACCTTCAGCTTCCTACAAGTGAAAGAAGGATCATATTTGGAAAAAGAAATGTTCAAATTATTTTTTTTCTTCTAATACTGAACTTAAAAGAATGACGGACCTCTATAGCTGTAGCACTAGCCAATTGGAATAAATCCGCATAGGTCACATTGGGATACTTCTCTTTGATGGGTTGAAGAAGATTAAGAGCATTGATAAGTCCTGGCACACCCGTGAAAATGTTTAAAGCAAATGGAATATCAAATAAATAAAGAAATGCGATCCCCATAATAGGAAAAAAAAAACTCACCAGCATTTGCTCCATGCTTTAATTCAACCTCAAACCTTAAACTTCCATTAGCACCACCTCTTTGTGGCCATTCTTCAATGTTCTTGTTGTACGTACCAGCATCGTGCCAGCCCAATCGAACCTATTTGATAAAACCATCGTTATTCCCAAAACCGTCAGCAATCCGATTATTATTTATTAACCAATCACACACTAGCCATTCAATAACTCACTTTATCCTGAATGGTGTTGATTGATGCCCATAATTGGGATTAAAGAATAGAGTCCGAAATAATCTAGGTATCTAGGTATCTTGAGAGCATAAGAAATATGTGTTTAGTTAAAATGCTTTTTCTCACTAAGACTGATAATTGATATAATTGGATTTGATTCCAGCAAACACGAGCAAAGCTTAGGTTGATATTTCACTGCATCAGATAGCATCTGGTAAATATCAAAGGGAGCTACGCAAGCTATATATTCTCAAGCAATTTTACAGTATGGACCAAGACGTTTCAGTTCACAAAATGATAAACGGAAGCTTGATATTCCATGTTTAATGAAACAAACATATCGTTCAGTTCCCACGAGTTCCAAGTAACGAGCACATAGATAGTTGTGAGCCTTAATTAACCTCAGCACAAGTTACTCAGCTGACAGTCTATCTTGCACTCATAGATGATTTCAAGTTGGAGAATATGTTTTAATGCAACCAAAGTACATCAACAGCAGATTCCGTTCCATAACAAACGAAAACAACAAAATAAGAAATTGAAGAGGTAATTACCAGAATAGGATGACAAAACTTAGCATCGAGAAGCTTCTTAATCTCCTCTCTGGCGCCATTCAGCTCCTCGACGCTCGACGCGAAGCATTTTGTAGACGACCTCGGAGAGTAGTTTCTTCTCCCAATTAGTCCCACACTCCTCTACAATAAAAAAAAAGAGAGAAAAAAATCGAAACAGAACAACCAAATCTTCTAAAAAAATGCATTAGCTACAGATACACGATGCGCGTTGCGATCCCGGTGTTGTACCTGCGGAAGAAAGACGTGCGCGAGTCGTGGTGACGATTGCAGCGACTTGACCGCGACTGACGAATAGCTGAGAATCTTCGCCGAGCCTGTTGCGCAAGGAAGGCGACGAACGGCTACCGAGGCAGACGCAGTGGTGGCGGAGAGAGAAGCCATCGTTATGCAGAAAGAGATCGACGATCGGGAATGGCGGGCGGAAGGAATACATGTGGAGAGGGCTGCTGCTTATATAAATAGTGTCATGTTAGGTGAGTGAAAGTGCGAAAAGTATCCAGCTGAGCTGAGCTGAGCTGAGCTGACTGGTCAAAGAGACAAAAAAAGTCAATTTTCGATGTTGGGCTTTTAAATTGGTCCATTTTGACAAATGGGCCTATTATTCGGCCCACCCAACTTGTGGAAGCGAATAAGTATATTTAAGGGAGTGAGTGAGAGATTTTCAAACACGTAAATTTAGTGGTGTTAATTCAAGGAAAATAAGATTCCAAATCAATGCCATATGAAAAACAAATTAACGCCGTAACATAATGTCAGCCTATGAACCAAACTTAATAATTAAATTAAGGAAAATAATACGTGGTTAGACCGAAATTTTTTCGATGTCACGTAGGATTTTCCCTCAAATTAGTCGTCACCGTTCACATCCGTGCTGGAATTAGATTTTTTGCCTTATTTGCCCTCAAATTGATTCAGTTCGTGAGATATAGTGATTTGAGCAAACTTTAGGATCACGTAAGATTTTCTTCTGTTACATATATCTCACCTCTCACGTATATTAATCTAATGTTAATTGTCGTCGAACTACTTCAATTTTTTGAATGCTCCTCATCTGGTACTTAAAATATCATTAAACTAAATATACATGGTAAAAAAATAATTTAGCCTCTTTCAAATAACATCATCTACAAAATTATACATAAGTGAGCATAAGCATTCAATCATGGCCCGTAAGAACATCACCACCGCGCGTGCTATCTTCGTCCTCCACTCGAGGCTGCTCCGCCGCCAACTGCCGCCTACAAGTAGGACACGACGAGCTCGACTCCAACCACCTATCAATACACTTGGCGTGAAACCCATGGCTGCATTTGGGGAAAACACGGAGACCCTCGCCGTCGACGAAATCTCCGAGGCATATGTGACACTCCGTAGCGAAAATACGAAGCCCAGAGCCGTACGTCACCGCCGGCATCCGCCTCACTGCTTCTCCTCCTTCCTTGAGAGCGGCCGACGAAGAAGAAGATAAATAATGGGTCCCAAGAACAGCCTCGCCGTGACGGGAAAAGGTTACTCTCCGGCGGCATCTTACGGCGCAGCGGACGACGGTGTTGAGCCCCAACGCGCATATAAGCGCGCACAGCAGAGCCGCCAAAATTATCACCATGTTGCTGTCGAAGTTTGCGTCGCTGCTGTAGGAGATAGCAGACGGCGACGTTTCGTTTCCGTAGATTGTGATGTTGGCGTCGAGCAGCAGCAGCCGAGGAAGGTGGTGATGACGTGTCACCATTAGAACAAGAAATATGTGAAGTTATTACACAGCGGTTATTTTTGCTTTGCTGCTATGGTTTTTTGTGTAATATGGTGCTGTGCTTAAAAACATGAGCTTGCAATAATAATATTAAGCCCAGAGACAATGGATAGTTTGGATTTGGAATGATTCCAGCAATATATATATATATATGTATGTATATATTCATAGGAAAAGGTACCAAAATTGTTATGAAGACAAGGCAGATGATGAATAAAGTGGTTTAGCCAGTATTTTATTGCAAGTTCTTTGGTTTTGGTACAAAAGATCTTGATCAAGAAATTGTCCTCAGTTTCAAGTAGTGACAGAGAGACAGAGGGATTAGTTTAATTCAAGAAATTATTACAAGATTAGCTTAAGATTTTGATTAAATATCTGGCAATACTCCTAAGGATACAGTTAAATATATAAATCAAATCAATTGTGGAGTGACCCTGTGGCTCGTGCTGCAGAACAGATCATATTCATAATTGAAAAATGACAAGATGAGATATTTTTGAAGATGGATAAAAACATTTAAGATTTTTTTCAAGCGTGTGGCCCCGCAAATCTTCAAGAAATACATATAAGAACCAACACTAGGACTCCCAGAAATAAATAAATAATAAATACATATGCTCATCTTGCAACTGAAACTATTTAATATATCCACCAAATCAGTATGGCTTTATTCTCAAAAGTTGATAAAATGGCCACTTGATGATGAAGCATCATCATCAACTTCCTTGTAGGTAGCCACTTGATCTGAGAAAAATGGGATCATGCTCATTATATCACACCATGTTGCATTGGAAAATCTGAAATATGGCAATTGATCACTCAATCATAATATTGTAAAAAGGGAAAAAAGAAAAAAATAAAAGAGACGCTGATTTTGTAAATCTTCTGAAAATACAGGGTCCAGCAAATTATGAAGTTCACAATTTAGATTAGAAACAAAACAAGTGAAAGGTCAAAATCAAGCACAAAGCTGTTAATTCTCAAATTTTCATCTCCTTCTCAAATTTTCATCTCCTTTAGACAAGCAGCATATCATGTTAAGGGTTAACCTAAAATCAACATACAAGCTTCAAAATGAAATGCTTCGTATTCCTTGCAACAATTGCATGCTAATTATGCATCAAGAATCAAGACTTTATATAGTACATAATGTATCCATCTTTAGCCACACTGTTACTACAGAGACTAAAGCCCCCTATGGAGTGAGTACCTTTGGATTATGATTCATTAAGAGTTATCATCATCGGGTCAGGTTTCTCCACTTGTCCTTCAAATCGATCTACATTACATAAAAAAATCTTCAGCATGTTATAAGAAACTAAGGCAGAGGGAGGACAAGCAAGAGGAAAGGAATACGTACTTCGGTTCTGTATGCTAGAATGTCACGATAGGAGGTTAAGATCCTCTTCCAACTTCCTTGCCCAAATCTTCAGGAAAGATAGCAGCAAACTCGTTAGAATGGTAATTTATTTTTTTCGAGTAGAACACGGGATGTTAAGGCACCAAAGATAATCATGCGACGAAATATTTAAATTGAACACTCAAAGGGTGAATCTAAATACTACAAACAAACAACACAGGACATTAACATGCGTATGTAATATGATAAACAAACTTCGCTAACACAAAAAAATACCTCTGTACGCCGGTTCTCAAGGCATCTTCTTCAAGTGCACTCCATTTCCTAGCTTGCCTCCTCTTCTTGTGGTTGCTCGAGTTGTATGAGTTCACTGGGGAGGCATCTAACAAAGTTGGGCTAGCAAATAAAACCATATCCCTGCAATTTACGGGATTTTCTCTTTCTGGGGATGCATCGAATGCGTCATTTGACTGCAAAAACAGAAAACCTGCTGATTCTTTCTTGCTTTGCAACCACTTCTTTAAAGACGAAAAAACAACTGAAAATTGCATAAATTAACAATATATACCGTGCAAAGGTCAAGAAATATTTTCATACATTTGGGTTCTATCTTAACAATTGCCATTTTTAGTGGTCATAATCTTTAGTGGAATCTCCTAACAACAATAATACAGATGCAAGCAAGAACCTTCCTTGGTTTAAAACGCATAAAGATATTATTGTTGTATTTTTCTTCTATTTAAAACCTGAAGGCTCACTGAATGTATGCATCGATATTATTGCTCTACAGAATAAGCTATTAAAGATCATGACCACGATAAAGAATAGTTAACCTATTCCCTAACTATAATCCTACAGAGCCCCGTACCATGAAAAACATACAAGGCTTGGAGAAAAGTTATCTGCTATTCACCTCTTTGGAATATGCAGAACCACTACGATCCATCATGCTTGGTTGATATGAATTAATGATAGCACAACCAGAACCTTGAGCAACTCCACCGCAATCCATATTTGTCAAATTGGTCTCAATCGCAACACGATTATTCTTTTCCATGGGATCATGAGTTTCTTTCTTTCCATCAATATTCCAAGTTTCTTCTGGATGCTGTAATGCAACACGAAGAGGATCCCGTGCAACTACTTGGTGCTTCAGTGAACTTGATTCAGGGGCTTCCGGAATCCTACTAACTTCCTCTTTATCAGGTAATGTGCCATTCACCTGAGATGGGCCTATCATATTTTCATCAGGATCGACAATTCTGACTCCACGAGATCCATCGTTCATCAATCTTCTTGAGCGTCTAATGAGATTACATTTTTTCATTGGCTGCATAATGTCTTTATGCACTTCTACAAGAAACACAATATGTTCAGCTGTATGAAGTAAGCTAGCTAATACAGGTATATCAGAGACAAATGAAACTCATAACCTCAATATGAAAAGGGAAAGAAGAAGAAAAAAAAAGATGCGGAATCAGGTTGACTGAAGAGGTTGAGAAGATCAATTGCATAAAATAAATCAAGGGAAGATAGAACTGAGTCATAGGCATAAATCTGGATATATTCCGTCCGGAATCGATTTGATAATGTACAGAAAATGGGACACTATTGAAAGGGGAAATATTTCTGCAACAAAGACGTGTTCTTATGTCCAAATAACCAGTCCATCATAAGATTCACAAAACACCTGAAAAAGACAGAATAACAGTACACAAAGAAATACGGAATTTTATTCATAAACTCACCTTTATCGACGACATCAACATGGATGCACAGCCTTCTGCCAACTTCATCCACACCAAAATATCCCTTCATATGCTCATCATTCTTCACTTTTTCAGCTACCAACTCAAGAAAAGAAGGGCCCATCTTCTCATTTTCTTCCCTTACATAAGCGCAAACAGCGACAGCTGCATTAATTTCCTCATCACACCTCCTAACAACTCTCTCACACGCATCATCCTCCCACACAGCAGCCTCCAATTCACCCTTCCAAAGCAGTAAATCAACAGAAGACAATCGCCCCTTTGCAACAACCCTCGCCACTCTCCCCTTCCAAACTCTCTTCACCGCCAGAAAAAAACTTCCACTACTACGATCACTGTCCCACTGTTTTACCGTAGACTCAACAGCAACAGCGCAATATGCCCGCTTCATCGAATCTAAAACGCTCTGAACCCCTCCTCTGGACTCGATTTCCTCGATTCTCTCGAAGAGGTCAAGCATGTCTTCGCAAATCGAATTAGGTGATGCCTGGGATTCGAGCTTTTTCAGCAAGATAAGCTTTTGCAGATGATCGTTTTCCGGGATGGGTAGGATATCAAGAAGAGAATCCAACGCCCGGTCTTCGAAGGTTTGTTGCCTGAGCAGGTACTCCATCACCCACTGGGAAATTTCTGGATCGATGCCCATGATGATCACGACGAATCGAACCCTAGTTCTAATTTTATTTTCTCCGAAGCTGCTGGTTTTCTATGACATAGTTTAGCGTAGTGCTTTCTGCTTCCGGATTGGGAAATTTGGTACCGAACGACGTCGTTGGGTGATTATTTTTTGGCGCGAAAAGCGTTGCATTCAGTGGAGTGGACTCGGGAGACATAAAGACAAGCATAACGGTCCATAAATTAAGAATTGGGCCGGCTCGGTTTTTATTGAAAGCCCAGATTTCTCTCATATATTCTCATGAACCCTAGATAACGTCTGCAGCTGATAGAGATCTGAGGAAGCAATCTTCACCAAAAGAAAAATGGTAAAGTATCATCTCGTGTGAAGCTGAATTGTCAGTAGCTCGAAACCTGCAATTTTTCTCCGTTTGTTACTGATCAATTCGTTTTGAATTCCTTTTTAGACGTTCAAAAGGAGGAACGGAGGGAGGAACAAGCACGGTCGTGGCCATGTCAAATTCATCCGATGCTCCAACTGTGGCAAGTGTTGCCCGAAGGTAAACGTAATTGTCCTTTTCCGGTCATAGCAGCCTTATTATATATATTTTTTCGTAATTTGATTTAATGGAAAGTGGTTAATATGTATGTGCGGAAAGAAATTGGATTTGCAGGTTCTCCATGATTAAAAATCAACCTGTTTGATGCAATGAGTGAAGATTTTTTTTCTATGTGATGGGAGGATGTATGTGGTGGCTCTGGGGTCAGAACATTTTAGCTTGAGAAGCTGTTAAATTGTTTGGATTTTCAGTTTATGTGTCGATGATGAACTTTTCTGTATGCTTCTTGTGGGTCTTCGCTTGATTGATACCGTTGCAACTGGCATTAAATTCATGCTAGGGTTACCCTTTCCATTATGCCTCTATTCGATGAATGATATTTTTGTGTATTGTGCTACTGTAAGTGCCTATTCAGATTTTGTTTGATCTTTCTGGGATCCATTAGTCTCATTTAGCGATTTTCGGGTCTAAATTAGCTTCTGTAATTAGGGCCATTGACAACTGTGTATCCAATTTCCTGACCGTTTCTTTATATTACTGATAGGACAAGGCAATCAAGAGGTTTTTGGTAAGAAACATCGTCGAGCAAGCAGCTGTCAGGGATGTTCAGGAGGCCTGTGCTTTCGACGGTAACAAGCATTTCACAGTTTCCTTAAATTACTAATTACAACATATAATCTTAATGACGTGCAACAATATCATTAATAGGCTACACCCTTCCTAAGCTCTACGTGAAGATGCAGTACTGTGTGTCTTGTGCCATTCACTCCAAGGTGGTTCGTGTCCGTTCCCGCACCGACAGGAGGAACCGTGAGCCCCCACAGCGCTTCAGACGCCCAAGGGTTAGTGTTCTACAACCACCCCCAACCCCCTTCAGTTATTTTATTTTCCTATTATTTGTAATTTTATGAGTAAACAAAAATGTCTAGTTCCCTCCATTTCTGCCCAATTTTTCCAAGCTTATATAGCTTCTGCAAAGAAAGGTTTTAAAATGTTCTTTATCTGTAATTTTTCAGGATGACTTGCCCAAGGGAGGCCAAGCTCCACGCGTTGGTGGTGCACCCGCAGCTGCACGTGCTTGATTTCTTTACCCAACATCTGCTACTCTAAGTTCGGTATTTGCTTATGAAAATATCCTGCTTTTAACAGTTATCGATGAATTCAGTTGTGTTATGGATTTGAAACAATGCCGTTGCGATTTTGAACAGATTCTTCTGAATTTTATGTTAAAACTTGGTTTTCTTTGTTTCCTCTTTCGCCGCCTTCTTCTGCCTGCAATTGCTCTGTGAATTGTTTGTCTCTTGCAACATGCTACGCGATTAGTGCAGAATCCTGATCTAGAGGACACGTGTCTACACATGGAAACATGTATATGTCCAATCGTAAGATGATAATTTTCAAGAATGAAAATCATACACATTGTCTCTAGTTAGTGGTAAAAGAGTTGATATTCTTGATATGACTTCGCATGGTGAGTACTCTTTGCACTGGTGTCCGAATCCAACTCAATCATGTCTTCCCACTAAAAAATAATTGAAGTTATTGTGATTTAGCCTTTGAAGTAATCGAATCGATAGGGAATCAAATCATTTTGTTCTACCAATTATTTTGATTTACGGAGTATTAGTGGGTATGTCAAAATGATGAACCTTGTGGAGTTATCTTTAAATGCCCATCTTTTTCTTTACATATGTCGTTTCACGATTATGACGTCCAATATATCTGTCGCGCATATTTACTTTCATGTCAATGCATACATCTTTTTCAATAAATTATTATTATTATTATTATTATTGTTTTTATTATCATTATTATTCGAGTCGGCTCACCCAAAGTGTTGTTATACGAGGAAGAAAATTCAAATTTTGTATCTTCACTTCACTGACAAATACACCAAATTTCCGTATGCCCACAAAAAAAGGCATTGACAATTCAACTATAAAGGATGTCTCACGCAAGAATATGACAATATCCCATACGTACATGATCATGCGAACTTCAACCGATGCAATAAACCTCAATAATATTTATTTCTTTGATGATGTTTACGATGATGATGATGATGGTGATGTTAAGAAAATTTATTAAAGGACATTTACAGACGACCAAAGAAATATTGTAGAAGAACACTATCACACGGAAACGTGTATGTCCACCCAATGATTAATGTGTATAAGATGATAATGTGAAATAATAACATTAACACGCTTATTTGTCTCTATCATAGATAATATTATCGTGTTAATTTAATCTGTTTGACTTGTAACAATACTACATACACGCACGCTTGTATCTCTCTCTCTCTATATATATATATATATTCCCCATATCCATGCAATCAAACTTGTTTGATTTTATTCAAATATCGATAATAAAAAAACAATTTATTATGATTATTCTATCCGTAGTTAATCCTAGCTGTCCCTTTTCGCCAATTAACACATCGTGCATACCTCACTAATTTTTGAACATTTGTTGTGGTGGGCTCTGAATCTTGATAACCGATTGATAAAATCTAATCTATACACTATTTTGTATTCTTTTTTTTTGTATTTATAGCATTTTTGACCCATGAAAACTGTGTTTTTCTTAGATGGCCCTCTATCTTCCTTATATTAATTTCCAATCATTAAAGCATATATATTCATATTAATACTAGCTTAGCTGCGTCATCTCTCAAAACTGTTGGAGTACTTTTATAGTCTTGAGCGATTAATTTACTACAATCATGTACAGAGCAAGGTTCGGAGAACATGAAGATGAATCAACGGTCGGTTGTTACTACGTTGAAACCGATCCAACTGGTCGATACGGTCGAGTAAGCTTCTTCGTTTCTTCTCCCTGGAATTTTCCTTTTGATGAATATTTTATTTCTCTATGTGGGGTTCCTGAGGTATTTGCAAGTATCTGGTGGCTATTTGGTAAAGATGAATGATTTCGTGTTATGAAACTCAAACATGATCGTACGGGTACTTAAGTTGTTGCTGTCACAAGCATCGAACTCCTTCTAGCTTATTTTTTGCACCACAAGTGTTTGTTTATATGCCGCACTCAGCTCCTTGACCAAAAGGAGTTGAACAGCTTTTCCGTTTTTTGTCAACATTTGTTTTGAATTCCTCCGTAAATTCGATTCGATTGGCAGTTCGACGAAGTCTTGGGCAAGGGAGCAATGAAAACGGTGTACAGAGCAATCGATGAGTTCCTCGGATTGGAAGTAGCATGGAACCAAATTAGGGTTACCGATTTGCTTCAATCTCCGGACGATTTGAAACGTTTGTACTCCGAGGTTCATCTCCTGAGCACGCTCAACCACGATTCGATCATCAAATTCTACACCTCTTGGATCAATGTTGAGGACAGAACCTTCAATTTCATCACCGAGATGTTTACTTCAGGCACTCTCAGAGAGTAATGAAGCTCCCCGTTCTTCCTTTTTCTTACTAGTGAATATTCGATGTGATCCCAAATTCTTGAATGACCACTTGACCTAAAAGCTTAAGCTTTAAGGAAGTGTATCATTATTTTAACTTTATATAGTTTCACGTCCATGCTGATTTCTTTAACTTTAGGCTTGTAATTTTCTTAAATAGGTGGCCGTGAGGATTCGTACCAATGACCTCTTTCGCCCCTGAGCTCTGATATCTTGTTGAATGACCACTTCGCGTAAAAGCTTAAGCTTGAAGGAAGCGTATCATTTTTTAAATTTATATATTTTATTTCTAACGCGAATGAATCTCTTACTGCAGATACAGAGCAAAGTATAAGCATGTAAACATCCATGCCATAAAGATATGGGCCCGTCAGATACTCGAGGGCCTCGTATATTTGCACAACCACGATCCCCCCGTGATTCATAGGGACCTCAAGTGCGATAATATTTTCGTCAACGGCCACCTCGGGCAAGTGAAGATTGGTGATCTGGGCTTAGCAGCTATTTTACGAAAATCGCATAGAGCACATAGCGTCATAGGTACTTACATTTTTTTTCGATGCTTATTTATATTCCATACTTGTGATTTTTTTGAACTATCATTGATTTTTTATTGTAGGAACACCGGAATTTATGGCACCGGAGTTGTACGAAGAGAACTACAACGAACTGGTCGATGTGTATTCGTATGGTATGTGCGTTCTTGAAATGATCACCTTGGAATATCCTTACAGCGAGTGTAAGAACCCGGCTCAGATCTACAAGAAAGTAACATCGGTATTGATCATAATTGCATAAAAATGCTGTCTTTATTTAACCCGAATTTAGATAGTAACTTCAAATTTTCTCCTTTCAGGGTCAAAAACCGAGGGCGTTCTACAAGGTTCAAGATTTGGACGCACAGCGTTTCATCGGGAAGTGTTTAGAGAACGCATCGAGGAGGTTGTCTGCAGAAGAATTACTTAAAGACCCTTTTCTTGCCGTCGAAAGATTTGAGGACCGTATTAAAACAGATCTCGAGAATCAGAAGCCTTTTCTCAACGAAAATATCGAGCTCGAAAAGCTTCATCTGAACGAAGATGATGCCCCGAGAACCAACATGACCATCACCGGGAAGTTGAATCCCGAGGATGGTGCCATTTTTCTTAAAGTGCAGATTTCAGATAAAGAAGGTAAAAAATAAACAAAAAAAATTATGTGTTTTGAGACACTGAGTTATGTTCTTTCTATTTTTTCTTTCCTCAGGCTCTGTAAGAAATGTATTCTTTCCCTTCGACGTGGTCAACGACACCCCAATCGACGTGGCGAACGAAATGGTGAAGGAATTGGAGATTATGGATTGGAGACCGTCGGATATTGCGAATATGATCGACGCGGAGATTTCTGGTTTAGTCCCCGATTGGAAAATGGATTCAAATCCACCGTCTTCTCATTTTAACGTCGGGAATTATCAAGAAGACGATTTTCATCACCACCGTAATCATTATCAGCATAATCCATTTTCACCATCTTCGTCATCACAAGCTTCGATTATGGGATCAGTTCCCTTTCAGAGGCTGGAGAATCTTAATAATGCTCGTGGCACTACTTGGCTTCACGGTATGTCTCTCCGGGCTTACGATGTTCAATTAAAATGTGATGACGTGAGTTTCATCATGTTGAATGGTCACCTCGCCTAAAAACTTAAGCTTGAATAGAGCCTATCATATTTTAAAGTTATATGTAGTATTTTCAAACACTCCCCCTCACGGCTAGGTTGATTTCTTTCTTATCTAGCCTTAGACGTTGAATTTTCAATTCATAGGTGGTCGTGAGGATTCTCATCTATGACTTCTAGGTCTGTATCATATTTTATTTTATTTTTTTTCAACACATCTCCTAGTCACTTCTAGGCTGATTTCTTTCTAATTTAGCCTTAGACGTGTATTTTTCATTTAATGGGTGAACGTGGGGATTTGCATCTATGATCTCTAGGCCTGGGTTCTGGTGCCATGTCGAAAGGGCTGCCTCTCCTAAAAGCTTAATCTTGAACGGAATGTATCATATCTTAAATTTATAATTTTTTTTTCCAACCCGATCCCCTTACGTCTAGGCTGATTTCTTTGTTATCTACCTTTAGACGTTGAATTTTCATTTAGTGGGCAGTCGTGAGGATTCTGCCCCATGACCTTTAGGCATAGATTATGTTACCATGTTGTAATGACATCTTCACCTAAAAAGCTTAAGTTTGAAGTAGGGATGACAACGGATCCTAATTGGGACCTTAATGGGCGTAGATTTGAGCTAGGCCCATTCGGACACATTGGGTTTAAGAATCAGGGCCCGTTAAGGACCCAATTAGGACCCGTTGCCATCCATAGTTTGAAGGGAGCAGTGTATCATATAAAAAATTTATATATTTTATTTCCAGCAGTAGACACGTGTCGATTCGTCGTTTATGCAGGCGAATTGTCCGATGATACCAGCTCGCAGGGCTCGTCGTACTCCAACTGGGCTTATCACTACGCGGACGAGAACGAGCCAATGACGACAAGCCCGAGAAACCGCGTGCAACAAAACACGCACGAGAGCACGCGAAGCCCGTCGAGGTTTTGCCCGCACGAGAATTCGGGAAACAGCTGCACGATGGAGGTGCCTAGGTTGACGAGGAACATGTCCCTCGTCGACCATCGGAGCCAAATGCTGCACAGGTCTTTGGTGGAGGAAGTTAGCCGGAGACGGTTGTTTAAGACCGCCGATGGAGTCGAGGACGTCGGATTTCGATCTCCTTACGAGGTCTCGAGCAGCAGCAATATGCGGAGAACGACGAACGGTGCGTGTTCGGTAAGGACTAATACATCAAGAAAACGCTAGTAAGTATCCATTTCTGTAAAATCTTGTGTAATTAATTTATGAAATTAAGCAAATCATGTTAGATAATTAATTACATGGCAACCATAGACAGCAACGTCCTCTTGGTACGTAATAGTTGGCTAGAAACACAAACACACACACACAAACGACCTAACGTGTAGGTAATGCTTTGCTATCTCCATATGTCTTGACCAACTATTGGAAAATACATGAAAGTGCCACAAATTATTGTCATTTGGCTTTTCCTGTATTATGGTGGATATAGGTAGAGCCTTAAGATACCATGTCAGAGATAACACTATTTTTAATTTCATCCTTAAAATAGCAATGACAAAAAAAATGACATTACATGCTATCCTATGGTCTATTTTGGGCATAGGTAGTATGAAAAGACATGATAATTTGAAGCCATAAACATTAATTAATAGGGGGAACATATCTATTCTTTTATGTGCTCGAAGAGCTAATTAAAGCATCTCATATCCATCAATGATTGTCATTTTTTGTGAATTTGAGACGTATTCACCTAGCAAAATGGTAGCCTCAAAGTCCCGAGGATATCTCGGGAAAAAAGAAAAACAAAAAAAAGAAATGGGTCCCTTGCCTTAAAGAGAGACACCAACATCAATTATAAGCATATATACAAAAAAAGATCAGTAACACCAAGAAAGATTCTGATACACACACACACACTTCTGCATGTTCTTGAGCATGCAAATATAGCATTTTAGAAGCAAAATCAGTACGCAGCAGTACCTAGAAATTGATCTTCTTTTGCATGCCATCGCGAAATTCGACCATCACGAAATGTATACTCGAGCTTTAATTATAGTCTTCCCAATCTTAAACCCAGGCATGATCATGAACTCCACTTTGCACCCTTCTCTACTTACATTCTTCAACTCCTTCACCTCATCAGCAACCTCCATGTACACATCGGAGAAACCACTTCCTCTTCGAACACCGAAGATTTCAGCTTTGGGCTCATTAACCACGGTAAAAAACCCGAGCAAAAGCCAAACCCTGCTCGCCATTGTAACGAACGCGCGATAAAACGGAGTACGTGGGTGGACCCCGTTGGACACGAGGGTCCTGTGGTCTGAATTGCCGAAGAAAGAAACTTCCATCTCGGGATGAACTATTAATAGATACTTTGCAATAACGAACTTGGAAAAATCTGATTTTGGATGCCTTATGAGGGCTTCCATTGGATCGTACATGTTCATCGCGTTCTCCCACGTGATGGGCCCTGAAAAAAAGCCATGAAACATTCTTCGGGCAACGTAGGCTTCGAAGGCATACTTTTTGTGTGACCTCTTCGCGTATTTGGCAGATTCTTGTACAGCCTCAACAGCCCTGTCCAAATCCCAATCCGATGCTTTCGTTAGAGCGATCAGTGGCTTTGAGAATTCGTGAATAGCTCTTCCAGCTGCTGCAGCAACGTTCTCGAACGAGTATCGATCATTCAAAACCTTGATATGTTTACCTTCTTCAGCCAATTTTGCATTCGTGGCCTCCAAATCTCTGAGCTTTTCCCGTAAACTAGTCAACAACGTGCCCTTGTTCTTGACTTGGCACTTCAATTTCTCTAACAGCCTCTCTTTCACCTTAATCTCAGCAAGCAAAAGAGGGGAGCGTGCAGAAAAGGGATTGACTTCCTTTGCTAGCTTCTCCTTATAAGCCTTCTTAATCTTGCTGAGAGTCTCTAGATTTGCCACCACGTCCCAATCTGCTGCTATGATTTTCTTCGGGTCGTAGGGGACGTGGGCTTCTTGAAGCTTGACGTAAGCTAATTTCAAATCCCGAAGAACATCGAAAAGTTTCCATATCTCCACATGGTCGAATTTAAAATCAATCTTTACAAACTCGCCGGACATTGAACGTCGTTTTATTGCATCAGATTTGGATTCTGCTGCTATACTGTTGATGCCCTTTTCATCATCATTGGAAATCAACTTTCGAACATGACCTTGATTCGAAGTCTCGAATGTATGAAGCACACCAAGGGACCTAAACTTAGTGGTCTTAGCAAGCTTTGATTCTGTATCTAAAGCATCAGAATCGGGTTTAAAAGTTTCTTCGTTACAATCATTAAACTCCATTTTCTGTGTGTTCCCTTCCAACCCCATCAACACAAATCAACGCAGAGTGAAGGATCCTTTATTTTTTTCGGATTTTTTTTCCTTTTTCACTTCCCACATCAGCAACTGAAAACTTAACGCCTTCAAAGGGGAGAATGCGATATAACCTCAGCTATCATCGAATGACTAAGTAGATTGCAACAAATAATCGAGGCAGCTGAACAAGAAGAAAAAACCAGCATTCGCAAGATTCACAAATACAACGAGAGATGACGAAACTTTGAGAAAAAAGGGTTAGCTGAAGCTTACCAAACGAACGGAGTGTACAAAGCCTCGCCGCCTCAGAGGAGGGTTGCGTCGAAACTAAGTGTGACTGTGTGAGAGAGAGAGAGGTGTCCGACTCGAACGACGTCGTTGAAGTGAGCTTCGTAACGTGTGCACTGCATGCTCTCTGACAACGCAAATACTGTGGTTGTTTTGTTGTTATACATAATCTTAAACGGCGTCGTCTGGCTGACTTGTTTAACGACGTCGTATGTAACATGACTATTATCTATACTATTTAATTAATGATGAGCCCGTTATAAAAACGGTGTATCAAGGAACCAATCAGAATTTATTTATAATTAATAATTAAGAAAAAATATTACAATTAATCTTATTCTTTTTTATTTTGTTAAATAAATAATAAAAAATTATTAAAAATATAACCACTCATTATTATTGTGATTATTTAAAAAATCTTCCACATACTTTTATCTTTTCTTAATGTACATATATATATATATACTAGTTAATATAATACAGCAGCATATAAAATAATTTAAGTTTGATGGTATCACCGAGATGATAAATTTTCCATTTAATTCAATAACTTTGATATGTGGTCCCTCGTGTTTCGTTGTAATGTCTCGAGAATCTCTGAAATTGACCGTTGTTCCCTTATACTTGCTATCAATCATATGTTTATAATTAAAGTAATGAGTCACGATATTCCTAAATCCGAATCTTAAAGATGGATTGTAGTAAGGACTAAAAATCCGCCGAGCGTGTTCGAGCCCAAAAATAAATGTCGTCCTCTACAGTGAAGGTAGTATAACATAGAAATAAATTCTATAATTTTAATTTTAAAAATTATTTGATTTCATGGGCTACAACTCATTCTCCTCGTTATGGGTACGGGGTCGGCCTATTTACCAATGGACTCGGATGAAATCTTGATGGGTCGGGTTAATAATTATACGAAATATTATTATATTGAAATAATAAAATAATGATTGGTTCTGTAGTGGCCAATTCGTAGTCTAGATATTCGAGTGATTCAGAATTGCACGAGGTATCCACAAATAACCTCGAAGATCTTCATCATTTTCTCAAAAATTCAATCGAGGATTAGGTAGTGATGTGGTTCGAAGATGGGGTTGTGAGGTTATCAGTTCGATGAGTTGATAAGCTCTCTGATCATGTGATCTAATAAGGCGAGAGTTAAAGGTTAACAAGTAAAAATTTGGTGAGTTGGTTTTCGATTAAGGTGACGGTAGAAAGAAAGCTTATTTCACATAGTGGATTTTCTAGAACCTTGGTTGCTCGGGTGAATTTTCATACTTCGTTAAGAGAGTTTTTTCACAATAATTTTTTGTTGGCTGTGTTTTTATTTTTACCGAGATAGTTTATGTGTAAACCTCTTCTGAGTGCTTCCCACACATTTAGATCGTTTTTACACGTTTATCTGAGGGTGAATTACGAATCAGTTTGGGGCCCACACCATTTTCAACAAGTGTGTGGCGAAAAGTTTGGAGGGTAAGGGCGAAACTCCCCCAAAATCATAACATCAATGTCTTAAGACAACTAGTGGATTTAAAATTTACTAATCGTGTGCCGCAATATAATTTTGAATCAACCAAAAAAAAAAACCCCACAAACTAAAATATATACTATTTTGTGACATTGTCAGCACCGACCAATCGCTCTATTGATCTGTTTTATATACATGGAAGAAAATAGTGTCACACGCTAGCTAAACTAAAGCCTCTAATTTAATCTCTTAGACTTCACCTATTTTATATTTATACATGAACATGATCGAATCCTTAATTCTATTCAACTTCGCAATCGGTAGCTGCGACGTATAGACTTGTAATTAATTCTTTATAATTTTCAGCATCGATGATGAACAATTCATTAATACGACTCTTCTTATTCGTTGACACGTTAAATAAATATTAATTCCCTTGCCAACCCAAATTCTCAGACATCATTTTCAAATATCTCTCAACCACATAAATAGTCGAATCGAAACTTTAGTTCTTCACATCCAATTTTTATTATTCCTTTTCTTTATTTTTCTTTTAAAATCTCCGACAGGCAATTTAAGTACCGAGTCCCAAGTGTAACTGAACTATTATTGACTTCCAAATCCCGAGATATCACAATTTAATAGATATATAATTAAATACACCATCCGTCACCTTATCTTCATTACCTAATAGATTGATTCTTCGCACTGTATACTCAACTTCGTATAGCCAAATGGAATCCACGGACACACCGCCGCCGCCTCCACCCCCGTACGCCGACGTGGAATCTCCGCCGCCGGGGAAGACTCTGTTCAACAAATACGAGCTCGGGAAACTCCTGGGCTGCGGCGGATTCGCCAAGGTGTACCACGCGAGGGACCTCGCCACCAACCAAAGCGTCGCCGTCAAAATCATCCAAAAGAGCCGCCTCGACGGAAACGCTCGGCGGATGTGCAACATAAAGCGGGAGACCTCCGCCATGCGGCGGCTGAGCCGCCACCCAAACGTCGTCAGGCTCTACGAAGTCCTCGCGACGAGAACCAAGATCTTCTTCGTGCTGGAGTTCGCCAAGAACGGCGAGCTCTTCACCAGGGTCGCCAGATCCCGCCTGCCGGAGGACGCCGGCCGGAGATACTTCCGGCAGCTGATCTCCGCCGTCGGTTACTGCCACGGGGAAGGCGTCTACCACCGCGATCTGAAGCCGGAGAATCTCCTGCTCGACGAGAACGACGACCTCAAAGTCTCCGACTTCGGGCTGAGCGCGTTGAAGGCGGAGCAAGTGGGAGCCGACGACGGGAAGCTGCACACGCTGTGTGGGACCCCTGCTTACGTGGCGCCGGAGGTTTTGTTGAGGCGAGGGTACGATGGGGAGAAGGTCGACGTGTGGTCGTGCGGCGTCGTTTTGTTTGTAATGGTGGCGGGTTACCTGCCGTTTAACGACCCTAATCTGATGAATCTGTACAGAAAGATTTACAGGGGAGAATACAGATGTCCGAGGTTTATGTCGGCTGAGCTGAAGAGGTTTTTGTCGCGCGTGTTGGACACGAACCCTGAGACGAGGATCACGGTAGAGGAAATCAAGAGGGACCCTTGGTTTCTCGAGGGATGTGAGCTCGCGGCCGGCGACGTCGACGGTGAAGTCGGAAAGAAGATGATGCACGGCGGCGGAGGCGGCGGTGGTGGTAAGGAGATGGTCATGAATGCTTTTGACATAGTTACGATGTTTTCGAAAGGGCTGGATTTGAAGGGTCTGTTTACCGGCGACGAGGTGGCGGTGGTGGTGGAGAGGGTGGTGGCGGATGGGTCGCCCGAGGCGATGTTGGAAAGGGTTGCCGTGGACGGAAGTGGCGGTGCGGTGAAGATTGTTACCAAGTACTGCGAGTGTAGGGTGGTGGTTCAGGGGCAAAACGGTAATTGGATGGGGGAGGTGGAGGTTTACCGGTTGACCGACACGCTGTCGGTTGTGGAGGTGAAGAGGAGTGATGGGGAGGGAGGGGATCTGTTCTGTGATTGGTGGATGGGAGTTAGGGCGGTGGTGTTGGGCCAGCAGGCAGCCGGTGACTGACTTCTCTGTGTTCTTTTCGTTACTCCCAATTTAAGATTGTTTAATCAATGAGTTCATTTATGGGACTTGATTGCACTGTAAATACAAATTAAGACGATTGAGTGTGTTTGGAAATTGTTTGTCAAATCGACCCCACCGATTTTGTGGGGCAAATCTCTAGTAGCCGATTGAGTGGAAATATTTCAGAATAGAGAAATACTCGAAATCCGATCCCAACGCGCTATTTTTTCTTTCGAGCTGTACTCGTACGCTCGTTTACCCGACAGCTCGAGATATTAGAGTAAAACTTTCAAAATAAATAAAAATTAAATAGAATAAAAATTTCGTAAGACTTTGATCCGTCACGTTGAAGTTCAGATATCCACTTTGGGGCGGCTTAATGTTGAGGGATGTAGTTAATATCCTTCATATGACTATCGAAGTTTACTGTGACTTGGAGCAGTCACATGGACTATTGATGTTGGTTTCCTTAAAAGTCGATGATCGTCCTATAGTTGATATTGACAGCGAGGTTCAGATACAACGTGTGGAGATAACTCCATAACATGCAAAAGAAAAAGAAAAGGAAAATATTGAAGCTAACCTCGACAGTCGTTAGCTTTGACTCGGTTGTAATGAGTTCGAGCTGAGCTTTAGTCAAGCCGGCTCATCGATCGAAGCTCAGCTCCACACGACAGTCATGAACCCTAATTCAACACGTTATAAGTTCGAGCCGAGCTTCTCTCGAACCGCCTGTGGGAGGTGACGTGGCTCATTTTTCATCGTATCCGTGTTATTGTGGGCCATGTGATTTTTAGCTTGTTTGAAGCTATTTGTGGAAATTGCTGACGTATCAAACGATGACATGGAGAGAAAGCGACCCCACCACCACCACCACCGAAAACGCCCAACAGCGTTTCTTCTCCAAAAATTCTTTCTCCTCTCCATAAATCCTTAGCAGAGAGGGAAATAGAATATACTATGGCGAGAATTTAAGAAAGAAAACCCATATATAGATAAGAAATATGTGTCCGTTGAGAATAATTCTCATCTTCCTCTCTGCCACCGTCGCCGGGTTTTTCGTCATCAGAAACCTCAATTCCTCGCCGGACACACGGAAGGAGGGCGTCGGGGACGAGATTGAGGCTCATAGCGGGCTCCCCCTTTCGGCCAAGGTGAAACGAACTCTCTCTCTCTTTGTCCTTTTTGTTGGATTTGATTGCTCTCGACGTTGATTTCAGCTGAAATAGGATAAATCGAGGCGATGAAAATTGTAAATCGAGCTGTGGTTTTGAGATCTATACCTTCACAGCTCAATCTTCCTTAATTTCAATATCGTTCTCTTAAAATCTGTTGAAGTTTGGTGTGTTTAGCACTCAAATTCTTGATCGTCGCTCTTCTGCTTCTTCCCATCATCTATGCCAATTTCAGGCGTTACAGTATACAATCCTTGGAAACTTTGAATAACGAATTAGTTGATTTTTGTGTTCATGTTTGGGATTAGGCTTCAGCTGCTGTACGAAACCGTTTCTGGACATTCATCGACATGGCCAGCGGGAAATATCTTTGGAGGAATTTGATTTCTTCTTCATCATCATCATTATCATCGATGCCGTCTTCTACGGACAAAGATCATTCGAGGTGATTCTTGAACTTGGCTGATGCCTCTTCTTGTATGTTTTCTCTGTGCATTCGTCGAAACTTAGGGAACTCGTATACGTTTTTTGTATAACCGAAATGTCTTCTATGAAAGATTGTGGAAACTTCTTGTGTGGCAATATACATTGCATTCTATAGTGATGATCAAGTTTTCTCTATTTCCTTCAATCTTTGCTTATAAAGTTATATTACATTTCTTGATCAGGACCTTAACCACTTCTTTATTGCATACCATGCATCCAAATAGCTCAATTTACTAATAGAAGCTTAATCGATGGGTTAAGCCTTACCTGTGATGGTGTTTACCAAGACGAGCAAAGAGGCAAAGACTGTTAAACGTTAAGGATTTCATCTGAAAATCATTTGACAACATGTTGAAGATTGAAAACAATCAATCATATCATGGAAACAATCAAGAGAGTCTATCAAGACAAAGATCAAGTCAAAGGAAATCAAGACAAATCAGAATGAGATTATGTGATCATTTAGTCATAAATGTCCCAACGATTATATTCCAACGGCTAGTTCTTTCTCTATAAATTAGTCGATGCACACTACATAAATATATAGAGAAATGCAGAACAACTTCATTCCGCAAAATTCAACACAACCGTTACTTCCTCACGAGTCTCATGATGGAGATTTCGCGCTTGATTTGATCTATGACCCTTACACTCAGTATCTTGGTACGTATATTTGCTGTGTATTGGTCTTACTATTTGGTACATATATTATTGGATCGTTGTTATTATTGCAAGAGGACACCGGCTTTATCTGGCCGAAAACTTGTGCATAATATCATATTATGTGAAAAAATGCGCGTAGCGTTGGCCAAAAATTACAGATATTACGGATGCTCTTTCGGTTTCCTTCTTTCGAAGCCAAAAAATAGCACTCAAAATGAAGGAAATGAACGATTGAGAGTGACAAGTAAAATATATAACAAGATTTCAGTTCATGCAAGTGCAACTGAAGGAAAAGATGATGCCTTAAAATAATAAAAGCTTGAGCTGGGTTTTAAAGATCTTCCAAAAACACTGAAATGAACCTTCGGAAAGAAATGAAAAACACGTATAAAACATTACGTAAAACTAAAAATCTATGAAGGATCAAAATGCAATTTAATAAAGACAATCAGTATATTCGGGGGTAATCTTTCCTATTTTAAAAGATAGGGGTTAATATGAAATATCCAAAACTTTGGGGTCGAAATGGCAGTTCGTCGTCTTCGTCTTCTCCACCTAAAATCGAAAGAATATTCCGATTGAAACAGGCAAGTGTATTTCCTTTCCCGCCGATTGATTTTCCCATTTGCCCACGCACATACAATCTGAAATTCGCACTCGTCTTCTGCTTTGAAGATTCAAAAATGGAGCGATCGCACCACCACCAATCGGAAGGCGGAAGCTTAGAAGCTTCCCTCACTCAAATGATCAACGATCACAACAAAGTCGCCGCAGAGCTTCGAGAACGAACCGGTCAGTTTTCCAATCGAATTCCAAAATCATCCTCACCGTTTTACGTTACGTCACTGTGCTCACCGGTTGTTTCACTTCACCACAGAGACTGCAAAGAAAGACGCCATTCAGAAGGCGACACGCGTCGCAGATCTACTGGTCGACTCCGTCAACGGCGGCGTCGAAGAGGTTTTCGTAAACGAGAAGCGAATCGAGATGGAAACTCGAACCCTAGCTGCTACCGTCGCCCGCTTCGCCAAGCAGACCGATCAGTGGCTCGCCGCTTCACACGCCGTGAACACCGCTGTAAAGGTTCGTCTACTTCTACTCTACTTCGCTTGAATCTCGTGGCCTTAGAACATACAGAAAACATTCTATCTTCTTTCTATCTCCACAGGAAATTGGAGATTTCGAGAACTGGATGAAGACAATGGAGCTCGATTGCAGAAGCATCACCGCTGCCATCTCCAACATACACAGAACATAGACGACGACCAACAAGGCAAGAGGCTGAAATCGACTCTTACGTTCTGTATATCTCTATCATCTTCTTCTGTATTTCAACTTACCAATAATCATTGCAAGAGCACCGATTGTCCACGAAACGGTGGAAACGATTATTATCCCTAACAATAATTTCCCTTCGAAAAATGCCAGATGCATACTTTATCACAGCGTGACAATCAACACATATCCTCAGGTTCTTATTTATCCTTATCGGGACCCCACGGGGCAACGCAATCAACCCGAAAGCTAGGGCAATTTTCTCACTATGGCTCCAAACTTCGGATTCTCCCTCTTCTTCCTCCACATCGTAGAGGGCCAATCCCGTCTCGGGGACGTATCCCTTGGCCTTCGTCTCCTTCTTCAGCTCCTCGAGCACGGCTCGAATCTCCTCGTTCATTGGGTGCGATGAGTCCTTAGCCTGAAAAACGTGCACCGCGTTCTTCACCGAGACCCAGCTGTAGCCCGTTCCTTTCTTGATCCCAACGCCCTTCATCTCCGTCCTTATACTGTTCGCCTCGTCCCACTTCCCCGATGCAGCCAACATGTTCGATAAAAGGACGTGGCTGCCTGAATCTTGCGGGTCGAGCTCGAACAATTTCTCAGCTGCGAATTTCCCGAGGTCTTGGTTACCGTGCATCTTGCACGTGTTCAGCAGCGCCCCCCACACCGAGATCGTGGGTCGGGTCGGCATCGACCCGATGAACCGGTAGGCCCGATCGACTTGACCCGCCCGGCCCAACATGTCCACGACGCACGCGTAGTGCTCGGGCCCGGGATTTACCCCGTAGGTGCCGTTCATCGATTTGAATACTTTCATCCCGAGCCTAACCAAACCGCCCCTGCTACACGCAGTGAGCATACACACGAAAGTCACGTAGTTGGGCACCGAACGGCTCGAGCCATCGGCTGACTCGACCATACGATTGAATAAATCCAGAGCCTTATCTGCTCGTCCCTGATGAGCATACGCACCAATCAAAGCGTTCCAGCAAATTACGTTCTTTATGGGAAGCATGTAAAAAGAATCCTCACAATCTTCTATGCTTCCACATTTACCGTACATGTCCACCAAAGCACTGCCAACGAACACGTTCTCCTCCACGCAGGCCTTCACCGCGAGCCCGTGGACCATGCGGCCCACGTCGAGTGCCGCCAGGTCAGCGCAGGAGCTCAGCACGCTCGAGAGCATGAAGTCGGTGGGCTCGAGCCGGTCCCTCCTCGCCCTGAGAAAAACGGTGCATGCTTCTTCTCCCATGTTGTTCTGCTGGTAGGCGGCGATCATCGAGCACCACGAGACGGAGTTTTTTGCCTTCGTTTCGTTGAAGACTTTCGATGATGAGTGGATTTCGTTGCATTTCCCGTAGAAATCGATGAGCCCATTCGAGACGGAGACGTCGTTTTTGTGCCCGTTCTTCACGAGGAGACAGTGGAGCTCGTTTCCTTCCATGAGCATGTTGCCGTCTGAGCAAGCGTTGAGGTATGCACAAAATGTGATCGAATTGGGCTCTAAATTGGAGCTCCTTAAGAGCTCTACGAATCTGAGGACTGCTTCTCGGGTCCTCCCGTTGAGCACGGTGTTGGATATGCATGCGTTCCAAGTGGCTATGTTTCTCACAGGCATTTCGTCGAACACCTTCTCGGATTCGCTCAGCAGGGAAAGTTTGCAGTACATGTCGAATACGCTGCACCCTACGAACACGTCGCCGATCAGACCAGTCTTGGCCGCTAGCGCGTACAGCTGCGCGCCGAGAGGAGGCGCGCGGACCCCGGTGGCGGACTTGAAGAGGCAGGGGAAGGTGAAATCGTTAGGGCTGACGCCGTCGCGGCGCATGGCGGCGAAATGGGATATGGCGGAAGCGAAGTGGCCGTTCTGGACGTTGCCGGAGATGAGGGCGGTCCACGTCACGACGGAGCGGAGGTGGGTCGGCGCCGTGGCGACGAGCCTCTGGGCCGGGGTGGGTCGGTCGAGCTTCGCGTACATGTTGACGAGATGGTTGACGAGGATCATGGAGCTTTGGGATATCGTCGTGCCTAGGGATTTGACGGCTTGGGCGTGGGCGGCTCGGCCCAGCTGTGGAGAGCGCGTGGAGACGGCGCACTCGAGCACGGAGGCGAGTTGCTGGTGGCTGAGGAGAGGCATTGCTGGAGGCTTTGTTGTTTGGATTCATGGTTTGCGACGGTAATAAGCTTGCTTTGTGTTGGGGTGGTGACTGTTCATTTTGGGGTTTTCGGAATCGTTTTTTGACGATATATATATATATATATATGATAGACTAAAGGAAAACAAAAGGAAAATTGAAAATATCTTAATGTTACTTCTACGAATAGGCACCAGTGGTCTAGTGGTAGAATAGTACCCTGCCACGGTACAGACCCGGGTTCGATTCCCGGCTGGTGCAGTAAACTTTTGTTTTGTTGTAAGTTTCGTTTCGTTCGCTTGTGCTCTTTATTCTATTTTTCCATTTTTTTAGTCTGCTGTTGTTATTTAATTAGTATGCAATTTTATTTTTTCTCAAAGAACATTATTTGGATGGAAAAGTAAAAATATATAATGAATTGACGCTTACGCTCAAAATTGAGCATACGATCCAAAGGATTCTGAGTATGAAGAATAAGCTTCAGGAATTAGGCAGCTATATTTTTTTAATGAAAGCAATTTGAGGAATTTATAAATTGAAGCGATTTGAAGACATAAGTTTCAAAATACTAACATTAATTATCGTTAAAATTCTTTCAATTTTGAAACTTATTGTAATATTACAACTCTTTAATTTGCATGTCCTTATAACAAGGCTACCACTTCTAATATCAGAACAAAAAAAGCCATTAGTTAATGCTAATTAGTTCTAAATATTAATTTTGATAGTAACAACTAATTTTCTGATAAATTTTCGAATTTAGTTTAATTATTTTTTTCAATTTAAAAGTATTATTTAACTAATAATCAAAAGGGGTTTTTGTTTCTAAACATGCAACCGGCATTGTTAGCTTACCGCACAACACATGTCGTGATGAATCTCTAGCAATAATTATCTTTAAAAGAAGTGACATATATAAATGTAAAATACATGGAAATATTTATTGAAAAACATCTTGATTAATGTGTACTCGCGAGACATTGCAATAATGGATTCAAACCCGGCATGCTACGCCTATGAGATAGCTCAGAACTTAAATAAGAAGCTAGCCAATAGAATTCAATCCCTAACAACCATCATGAATTCAAAAAATTTGCAAAAAGGAAAACCAAAGTCTTGATTATTTTGCCTTGAAAAGTAATGTCTAGTCGGCAGCCGATGTAATAGGAAAAAAAAATTAAAAAAATTGAAGAATAAATAAGATTTAAAAAAAAAAAGAGCCAGCCCATAAAATTGAAAAAGTAAAACAATAAAAGGTGTTGAAACAAATGTCTTCACTTTTCATATATTTTACTCGGTCCATGAATAAAGAATTATAATATGTATTTTTGCTGTCACGGTCTTTGCCCTATAAATAGACTCCAACCCTTTACATTTCTTTCCACAACCATCTAAATTGTTCATAAAAAATTCTCTTCCTAAGAAAATAAAATACATCATGTATATTATTATGCTTTGCCTGAGTACAAGAAGTATCTGTAAAGCTCAGGAGGGATAGCGCCACGGTTTAATTAACATTATATTTTTCCACTATCGAGGAAGAAATTAATCAACTTGCGGCGCTATCCATCCTGAGTTCTATGGATCCTTTGAGCACATATGATTGAGAATATATTTTGGTGGGATCTTCAAGAGGGTGTTTTGTTTTGTTTTGTATATATTTATTTTTTCTGCATATTGCGTCGTTCAATTGGGGAGATATATAATCATGGATGCACACCTCCACGTTTTATGTTCTCTTGTTCCTTTCTTTCTTGACCCTATCACTAAATAATATATCAAGCAAGAAAAGAGCAAGAGACGTAATGATTAAGGGTTTCCTTGTCGTTTTTTTTCTTTTAATATTATCTGTTTATTCAGTAATTTGCCGATGACAAGGTTACTTACTAAGTAATATATGATGTATTATGCAGTCAAGCTTATGTTTGTGTACTGCTTTGCCCAGAAACACACACATGTGCAGGCATGTTCGTTGTCTTAGAACGAAACTCACGAACAGAAAAAGATAAAAAAATAAATAAAAAACTACAGAGAAAGATGTCTCGAGAGTTAGTTGAAAACTATATGTTAAATTCTCAGATTTTACTCTACCAAATAAAAAAATCAACCTTTGTTCTTCAACATACCTTGCTTATTCATCAATCTGTAAGTTATTTAGCATACAAGAACAAGAGATGCGGTTAATAATCATGGAGATGATTAAGCCCTATTCAAAGCCACTATATAAAGCAGATCTTGTACTATATTACAAACATTAATAATACCAAGAACACCGCCTCAGATTTCAACAGCCATTAATTGTTGGAATTCTTGTAATGAAGGGTTTTCTACATGACTTTTTAATTAACTGAGTTATCAATTATCATCAGTTTATAACTTTCTTGTAATAAGTCAGGCCACAGTACAAATACAAAACCATGGTAAGTGTTTCTTCTTTTGTGCAAGACACTGCTTCTCTGTACCGATATAATAAACGTACTACTACCGGTAACCACTCATCATCGTTAATTACAATCAAATCATATATAATTACATATATATACATAAATTTCATGGTCTTCAATGCTCCAAGAACTATCTAGCTAGCTAGCTTAGCTTAGCTTAGCTAGGCACAATATCCCAGTTATCGTGTTTTCTTGATCTGATCATGATATATACGTCCATGTGAAGAAGTTAATGACGACATTTATTTCATTCACTGATCTCTGAGGAATATATATGATGTGTGTGAGGCGACGACGACTGTGTTTGCAGGGGCGTGCATTTGATGCTTGTGGGGAAGTGTGGTAATAAATTCGAAGCCTGAGGCTGCTGATGAACGACTATAAGCAGAAAACCTCTTCTTTAATAGAGTTATGGGCTAACTAGGGTTTTCATCTTCTTCTTTTTCCTATATTTTTTTTGTGGCCATTGGAGGGCAGCGATTTAAATATGGTGCAGATTTATCAATACTGTGGATGGTGACTCTACCCAATTAATTTCGTTTTCTGGGCGCATATTCTTACCTTTCACCATCAAACGTATATAAATATATACATATATATATGTGGCTATTGTGTTGTATGTGCATTAATTAGTTCTTTGGCCAAATTAGTTAATTAGATTGATTAGTCGCCAGATTTAGTGTAGCATCATCTCTCATATTTCATGGTATATCGTCTCATATATATATAATAAATATGATGATGCACATAAGGACGGGTGCCCGCAGTTACGTACTCAAACAGTTAATAATCTTGAAAAACAAAGACTTTAAAATTAATAAAATCAGTCTTAGATTGGGGAGGGAATTATAAGCAGCCTCACTATCAGCGATACGATGACATTTAGAAGGGGGATTTATTTTTTGTCCAGCCTCTGGAGTACCAATTGAAATCGAAAATAAATTAGAACACCAACTGAAAAAGCCTTAAACACAGTGGTACAATCATAATTTCATATTCTAAATGATTTGTATATAAGGCAAACGTCAATTTGGCACTGGTCTAAAAATCTAAGGAATAAGGTTATGAGTTCGAATCTGCATGCATTCCTTCACTATCGTAGTCTCTGTGAACTTGACAATGCTCACATACATGTCAAGGGATTAGTTCGTCTGGGAGCTGCGGTTGTGCCATAATCGACAGAGTAAGATTCAGATTCTCTTCATGCTGAATTTAATCGAGGTATGAAGTCTATGATGGCGTTGCTTGGAAATATCTTTCGCCAAGAAAAAAGTTATAAATAATTTAACCGGTCCACATATTGCTACTATTACCTAATATTTCATATAATATATTCAATTTAGGCATAAAATATCATCCAAGACACAAACTAAACTCAAATGGAAACAACAATTAACAACATCACATCACACACAAAAACCGAATTAACTAACTCTATCAACAAGCGACACTCCCGCTTGTCCAACCCTTTCATGTCCCCCCTCGGTCACTCGCAAAAAAAAAAAATCCAAATCATCACCATCATCACAAAAGTAATCTTCATTTTTTTTCCTAAAAAAAAAAAAACAGAGAAAAGGGAATTGCAATAATCATCATCATAATCATCAGCCATGGTTATCAAGAATCATGCATATATATGCAGGGAGCTCCACAACGATCACACGCTTAGCATATTCTACGGCCAAAATCCGCTGCACTACTCCTTCCCCCTCATCTTGCTCGAGCTATCGCTCCTCCTCCTCGTATCCCGCGCCGTCCGCTTCCTCCTCAAGCCCCTAAGACAACCCATGGTCGTCTCCGAGATCCTCGTGAGTAGTCAGTTAAAATTTCGATTTTTTTGCCTGGTTTGCAGTCTATTGTGCTGACCCTATAGATTTACCTGGTCTCCCAGTCAGGGTTCCCCGGGTCACAAAATTAAAACAAATTTCGATTTTTTTATATTTTTCTAACTTTTTTTCATTGCACGCGCGAATAATCTCAGGGCGGAATCATCCTAGGACCGTCGGTGCTAGGCCGAAACGAGAAATTCCGAGCGTACATGTTCCCCGACAACGCCAAGTACATAATAAGCAACGTGGCGGTATTAGGGTTCATGTACTTCCTCTTCCTAGCCGGGGTCAAGGCCGACTTGCTAACCGTGGTTAGAAAAGCCCAGAGAAGGCACTGGCGAATCGCGGTGGTGGGAATCTTCGCGCCCCTCCTTTTTAGCGCGTCCGTTGCCTACATAGGACGACGCTCGCTAGACAAATCGGTCGCCGCCCACTCCTCGATATGGGGGATCGCGGCTTCCCTCGCGATAACGTCGTTTCCCGTCTTATACCCCATCGTGAAGGAGCTCAACCTCGTGAGCTCGGAGATCGGCCGCGTGGCCCTATCGGTCGCCATAGTATCGGATATTGTGGGCATGAACGGCGTCGTCGTCTTCGAAGCCACTAAGCAAGGGGAGTACAAAGCCATCGCGGCTTTGTGGTACGTCGTTTCGCTATTCGTAGTCGCGGGATCGATCTTAGGTGGGATCAGGCAGTTGATGCGGTGGATCGTGAGGAACACTCCCGAGGGGGAACCGGTGGCTCAGGTTTACGTTGTGATGATACTGTTGGGTGTGGTGGTGGTGGGGTTCGTGTCCGATATGTTGGGCTTGGCAATGGCTAACGGGCCCTTGTGGCTCGGGCTCGTCGTGCCCGATGGGCCCCCGTTGGGGGCGACTCTGGTCGAGAAGACGGAGGCGATTTTGATGAATCTTCTCATACCGTTCTCGTTCATGTACGTGGGGTTGCTCACCGACGTCTCGTCGGTGAGTAGCCATTGGTCGAGCTTGGAGCCACTTGTTTACATGGTTTTGGCGGGGTACCTGATGAAGATGGCTTCGACACTCGTCGTCTCACGTTTCTTCGACTTTACGGTGAGGGATAGCCTCACCATGAGCTTGATCATGAGCTTGAGGGGCGAAGTCGAGCTCTTGTTGTTCCTGCACTGGATGAACTTCCAGGTAAACTTTTTTTCCGAAGAATTGACTGTGTACTTCGGGTGAGTTAGGACTGATGCTTTCAGGACACCAAACTTTACGCAGTTCTAATTAACTTTCAAATAATGAAGCAATTTGCGGAGGCAATGCATCAGAAACATAATTGTCTCCTTAAATTGCTTAACTTTGAAAGTTAGTGTCCTAAACTGCATGCCCGTTGCAACGTATGATTCTTTTCCCTAAATTATTCGGCATGTGCGACTCACGTACCGAAGTTCCGATGAAAAAATAGATTCTTCTGACACAGTGTGTCCTTAAATTGCAATCTGGGTAAATTTGAGTCCTAAAATTGTCACCATTGAGTTCTTGACTTGGAAAAAAAAAGTAGTTATTATCGTTTTTCAAATTCAACTTATTTGTAACCCTAAAAATCGACCCCATTTTTCATTTCCACCGTGGCAGATTATCGGCCAACCGCACTTCACGGTCCTCGTGCTGCTGACGATGTCCATGACGGCCTTAGCCACGCCCCTGATAAGCATACTCTACGACCCGAACCGACCCTACATGGTGACGAAGAGGCGAACCATCCAGCACAACCCGCCCCACGCCTCCCTCCACGTGGTTGCGTGCATCCACGGAGAAGACGACCTCCGCCGGCTCCTCTGCTTCCTCGAGCTCTCCGACGCGTCGATCCGCAACCCCTTCTCCGTCTACGTCCTCCGCCTCGTGGAGCTCGTCGGCCGGTCGAACCCCGTGTTCATCGACCACGAGGAAGGCGGAGCCGACAAGGCCGACAAGTCCAACTTCGTCTACCACCTCCTCAACGCCGTCAACAAGTTCCAGGAGGCGAAGGGCGAGTGCCTCAGCATCCGCCTCTACACGGCGGTGACCCAGAAGCGGAGCATGTACCAAGACATCTGCAACTTGGCCCTGCTCAAGAAATCGGCCCTCATCATACTGCCGCACACGAAGAAGCAGAATCCGAACCCTAAAAATTCCCACAGAAAAAAATCCAAGGACAAAAGGGTAATTTCAACGAGCACCGACGTGCTTGCCCACGCGCCTTGCTCGGTCGGGTTCTTCGTGCAGAACGCGGCGTACCCGAATTACCTCACGGTGGCTCGGGGCTCGATGGACCGGTTCGTGGTGCTCTTCCTGGGCGGGCCCGACGCGAGGGAGGCACTATCGTACGGGGATCGGCTGTCGGTGAGCTCGAGGAAGTCGCTGACGGTGATTAGGTTTCTGTCTCAGGACAACCTCGGCGACGACGAGGCGGAGAAGAAGCTCGACGACGCCTTCGTGACGTGGTTTTGGGTGAAGCACGAGGGGAACGAGCGGGTGGTTTACAGGGAGGTGGTGGTGAAGAACGGAGAGGATACGATCTCCGCCGTCCGTGAGATGGATAGGAAGGATTACGACCTTTGGATCGTGGGGAGGAGTAACGGGATTAACCCTGTTTTGCTGCAGGGGTTGTCGAATTGGAGCTCCGACGGCGAGCTCGGGGTGGTCGGAGAGTTCCTCGCGTCGCCGGAGTTTGGGATTAGTGGGTGCGTGTTGGCGGTGCAGCAGCAGGTCTTGAGAGGGCAGCAGAGGCGCACGAGGAGGTGGTGGGTGTGTTGATTAGAGAGGTTTTAGTTCGGTTTAAGGGAGGGTGAGTGTGTAGTCCATTAGATTCGAAATGTATGTATTGTGAATACAAAGGGAAATGATTCAAGTATTTTTTTTATATTTTATGCTTATTTTAGTTTTAAGAAAAAGTAGAAAAAATTATTCCAAAAAACCATGAAAACACATTTTAACTTTAACTTGAATAAGGGGATGTCTCCAAATACACATTTTATATCTGCATTAAAGTCATAAGTTCGATATTACTTCGATACCTTGACATTCGTACTAGACTGATCATGGGCGATTCGATCGCACCCGACTCATTTAGTGTTGGGTGTCAAACAAAATGTTCCATATCGATTATACTAAAGAATTAGAGCATACATACAAACTTGTGGACTACTCCATCTACTGCCAATTAAGTACTTAAACTCTCTGATCTAATAATATAACATTTGGTTTTTTGGTTCCATCCCCAACTAAAACACTTTTAAGACAAATCACAAAGTGTAATAGATCCGATGTATTGCATTGTTATTATATTATCCATGCAATTATTATATATATATATATAATATATAGCACCAAAGCCACCTTCAAACATCTAAAGGCAGCTAGCTACCTTATGTCCTTTGCTATTATTAGATTAATGAAGCGCCGGTGGTTCAACAAATCCTCACTCCACAATCGCAGCGATGGGTTTGTGGTTTGGTTCTCTTTGGGTGACCCAACGCATTGACCATCACCGACTCCCGCTGTAGTCAGTACATTCTTTTTCATGCTCGATAAAATCATTATAAATAGGCAACTTCACTGCTCAAACAACACAGCATAAACAGCATCAACAAAAAGTACAACACACAAAGCGAGAGAAAAAGAATGGCTTTCGCCATGCGAAAATACGAAAACGCCCTTGGGCTTCCCATGACGATGCTTCTCGCAACTCTACTGCTCACTCTTGCAAATGCAGCGACGACTCATTACCATCAGTTCGTCGTATGTCTCTCTGATCTAAATCTCATTAATTACTACGTTTTAATTATACAAAAATTAATGACTTTCTAATTACGATACGACATTGCTGTGTGTATGTGCGTGTGTGGCTTTTTTATAAAATATAGATTCAGCCGACTCCGGTGACGAGGCTCTGCAGAACCCACAACGTGCTAACGGTGAACGGCCAATTCCCGGGCCCCACCTTGGAGGTGCGAGACGGAGACACCCTCGTCGTAAGAGCCGTCAACAACGGACGTTATAACATCACCCTCCACTGGTAATAAAAAAAATATTCAAAGCCATGCATGTATAGATAATACACGTCTTTCATTTAGTTACCAAATGAGTGAAACGAAATTGAAAAATGTATATTGACCCAAAATCGAAAAATATATATACTTAGTGATCTAAAGTTGAAAACATGACCCAAAATTATTTTGATATACAAAGTTGGTGACATATTTTTGCAATTATCAAACATAATGACCCAAAATCGAAAACATGTATACTTATTGATTTAATCTTATAATTTTTCCCGTATATATAACACATGTCTTTCATAGTTTGTAGATTTGTAGTATGCATAAACCCTAGACCGAAAAAGGGCCCTGACGGAGTTGATATTGTGGGTCTTCACTTGGCAGTAATATTTTCTTTATTCTCCACATTTAGGCACGGTGTTCGCCAGCTCGGGACCCCGTGGGCCGACGGCCCCGCATACGTGACCCAGTGCCCGATCCAGCCGGGAGCCAGCTACACGTACAGGTTCACCATACAGAACCAGGTAGGGACACTTTGGTGGCACGCGCACAGCAGGTTCCTTAGAGCCACGGTCCACGGAGCCCTCATCATCCGTCCGAGATCCGGGGTTCCTTATCCCTTCGCGGAGCCCGCCAGAGAATTCCCGGTGCTCCTCGGTAAGGAAAAAATAATCGAACGAATTTTTCCGGGAAATTTCCGGGTTGATGTGGGGCATCACGAGATTTTTTCTTGCGCAGGCGAATGGTGGAACCGAGACATCATGAGCATTTACCGGCAGGCTCAGTTTTCGGGCGCCGCCCCTAACGTGTCCGATGCTTACACTATCAACGGCCAACCCGGAGATTTATACAGATGCTCGAGCCAAGGTCACTAATTTAATTTATTTGGGGCCAAATTGCTAAATTAGGTCACTAACTATGACTCTCGTGTTTTTTGGGTCAATAAGTTTCATAATTGCAAACTTAGGTCACTAAGTAACGTATCTGATTTTTTTTGGGTCGTCGATGAATTTTTCCGGCGAAAATCGCCGGAAATCCGACGTGGCCAATAACATGTCAGCAGTCACGTCGGATTTCCGGCGATTTTCGACGGAAAATTCACCAGTGACCCAAAAGAAATCAAATATGTTACTTAGTAATCTAAGTTTGCAATTATGAAACTTAATGATCCAAAAAACACGAGAGGCATAGTTAGTGACCTAATTTAATAATTTGGCCTTTATTTGGAGACGGAAATTTCGTTGCTATAATGAAAAAAAAAAGCCTAATTTTTTTTTATGAGACTCAATTTACGAATTTTTCTTTATTTAGGGACGTCGAAATTCAAGGTACGATCGGGCGAGACGGTACTCTTAAGAATCATCAACGCGGCGCTCAATCAGGAACTCTTCTTCACGGTCGCCGGCCATGCGCTGACAGTGGTCGGGAACGACGCGGCCTACAACAGGCCGTTCTCGACCCGAGTCGTCATGATCGGGCCGGGCCAGACCACCAACGTCCTCCTCACCGCGAACCAAGCACCGGGCCGATACTACATGGCGGCCCGGGCCTACGAAACCGCGCAGAACGCGCCGTTCGACAACACCACAACCACCGCAATCTTAGAGTACACCTCCTTCGTCTCATGCGCCACGTCAGCAAACGGCTGCCCGAGGCCTTTGATGCCGTCGCTTCCGAGGTTCAACGACACTGTGACTGCGACCGCATACACGAGCCAAGTCAGGAACCTGCAGACTCCGAAAGGGCCGAAGGTACCGTTGAATGACATATCACTTCACCTATAAGCTTAAATTTGAAAAGAGTATAGAATATTTTAAATTTTGTATATTTTATTATCAATACGTCCCTTCGCATCTATGCTGATTTTTTTTTTCTTATTCAGTCTTAGACGTGTAATTTTTTAAATAGATGGTCACGAGGATACGTACTAATGACCTATTGTGCATCAGCTCTGATAACATGTTGACTAACATCAATTCACCTAAAACCTTAAAAGCTTGAACGGACTGTATCATATTTTAAATTTATATATTTTATTTCCAACAGGTTCCGGTCCGAATCGACCACAACCTCTTCTTCACCGTGGGGCTCGGGCTCATCAACTGCAGCAGTCCGAGTCCCCGGTGCCAGGGCCCGAACAACACGCGGTTCGTGGCCAGCATGAACAACGTCTCATTAACCCTACCACGAAGCACCTCGTTGCTGCAGGCTTATTACCAGGGAATCCCCGGGGTGTACACCGTCGATTTCCCGGCGGTCCCACCGGTGGTGTTCAACTACACGGGAAACGTGAGCCGCGGGCTGTGGCAGCCGGCGAAGGGGACGAAGCTTTACAAGGTGAAGTTCGGCTCGACGGTGCAGGTGGTGCTGCAGGACACGGCGATCGTCTCCACCGAGGACCACCCCATGCACCTCCACGGCTACCACTTCTACGTCGTGGGCCAGGGGTTCGGGAATTTCAACCCGGCCGTGGATACGGGTCGGTTCAACCTGAACGACCCGCCCGTGCGAAACACGATTAACGTGCCCGTGGGCGGGTGGGCGGCGATTAGGTTCGTGGCGGATAATCCGGGTAAGAAAGAAAAGAGCCCTAGACTCAGATTTTGATTATTTTTAAAATAATAATATGGAAAAAAAATTAATTATTGATTTTATGCAGGAGTATGGCTTATGCATTGCCACATAGATTCGCACCTCAACTGGGGCTTGGGCATGGCGTTTATAGTTGAGAATGGGCCCGGCCCGTTACAGTCCGTGCCGCCGCCGCCTCAGGATCTTCCTCGTTGTTAATCAGAGAGAGAGAGAGACGATGAAGGACTTGTTTATAAATTTTCTGCTGCTGTGTTTTCATTCGATATTCTTCCAATTTCGCACAATTTGTTTATTCCTATTGTTATCTTTCCTTGTCTTAGTTCATGTACGGACAAAAGTGCAAGAATTTGTTCACTACACATGTAATCGACTCCATTTATAGTGATAATCGCTGGGTTTAAAAAAATAGCATTTGACCAAATAATATATATATATATATATATATATATATATACTTTCATTGTCACACCATTTAGTGAATGACCTTAATTTTAAGTACCTGTTATACGTTTAAGTTAACAGCTAAGCTGAGTACCCATTATAAAGTTTGTTTCCTAGTTGGACAATTGACACATAATCACTACTTTGCATCCGATCAACTGTCTCTTATTTATCATCCAATCAATGTTTAACACGTAAGTAGGTACACACAGTGGGACATACAATGTGACAGATGATCTCACTCGTTTAAAAGCTTGCATTTAACATAATCACGTTACGTCGTTTAGTAAAACTATAATAGTCTTTACGCATTTGAAGAATATTTTTTGAAATGAGACCATTTCCCTATAAATACAAATCATGATTATATGCAAGAAATTCCTAACACATATACTCCCATAAATTAAAATTTCTACCCTCACAAAAACAAAAACAAAAAAAACTAGTTCCCCGTCGGCCACACTCTACTATCATTATCACCCTCCCAACCACCACCACCCATAAGCTCGTGATCATCATCAACATAACCATCACCGCCGTCCCCGGCCCGCTGTATCACAAGCACGGAAGCCTTGCAGTCGGTATCCAACGAGACGAACATGTCCCCGACGCACCCGAGCTCGGGAAACTCGTTCCAATCCCGGAGCCCGCTAAGCAGCATCGAGTACGAGTCCTCCTCGTGCCTCCTCCCCACGAGCACGAGGTCGAAGCATCCCCCCATTCCCCTAACCACGTTCACGAACCCAACGCTGTCCTTTACGAGCTCCTCCTGGTAGAAGCACCTCTTGTTCCTCTTCACGTGCACCTCCCTGTACTCACCCACCGCCTCCTTGTCCTCCCGTGTCTCCACGTCGTCCCAGAAACGGACCAGGCTCAGGCACACGTTCGGGTGGCTGGCCATGCGGGACCCGTAGCACAGGGCCTCCCGGTCGTCCGGGCCCCCGATGTACACCACCGCCACCCGGTGCATGCGCTCGGGCCGGCTCAGGATCCAACCGCTCCCGCTGCAGCCCATGGCCCCGCGGTCGATCAGGATCCCGACCGAGCTCGGGCACTCCTGCAGGACCATCTGGTTCACCGACCGCACCGCGTTGGCCTCCTCGGAGAGGCCGCCAGCGTCGTGGTGCCTGTGGATATGGACGACCATGGGTAGACCAACTTAGATTCAGATCCCGACTCGGTTAAATAATTGGCATGAATCTGACTCGGTATCTTAAACGTGTTAATGTTTATGGAATAGACACAGACCATGTTGGATCTTCAAATGGGTCTTTAGTGAACATTTTCGTGAAATTATAAAAGATCCCACATCGGGTAATCCAAATGCTCAGATCCATTTAATATACTCAAGAGACAACTTCACATATAACCAGTTTATTTTAGGATGAAACCTTTAAATTCTATATGGCTCGGAGCTTCACCGATTCATATGCCACTGTTAGGCCAATCATGCCACACTTTAGGGGGCATGTTGAGATTATAAAATATCCCACATCGATTAATCTAAATGCTCAAATCCACTTACTATACTCAAGAGGCAACTTCATCTATCACCAATTGATTTTAGAATGAAACCCTCAATTTCTAATAATTTTTGACATCCGTACCTGTGGAAGAGGAGGATCGTGAGGGAGACGGCGTGCTCGGCCGCGAGGGAGCAGACGTCCTCGTGCATGGAGGCGTAGGGGGCGAAGGAGGTGTAGGGGGTGACGGTGGCGGCCCCGCGGCTCTCGTGCTCGAAGAAGCGGAGGGCGTTGATGACGTGCTCGGACTCGGTCGGCGGGTGGTGGGTCCCGGGCGGGTGGGCTATGAGGACCGGGGCGCTCCGGCCCGCGAGGTCGAGGAGGTGGAGGACGTAGAAGGAGATGGGGCTGTGCGGGCTCGGGTTCGAGACCTGGAAGATGTTGATGACCGAGGGCGTGTGCTCCTGGTGGTGGAGGCACGCGAGGATCCGGAGCTCCGCGGTGGGGTCCGCGTGCTGGAGGGTCATTCGACAGCTCGTGTAGTAACGCTTCGAGGGCTTGTAGGAGAACTTTATGATCGGGGAGAGGATTCCGGTGAAGAACAGGATCGTGAGGACCATGATGCTGTAGGATTGCTTGTCGATTAGCTGCACATTTGGTAATTCTCCTGCTCAGATTTCAGTCATTTAATGTCTGGAGAATGTCGTTTTTGGTCCCCATTGTTCGGAATATGAGCGTTTTTGGTCCTGCATGTTTCGAGATATCACTCTTAGTCCCGAATGTTATAGATTTTTGGGCCGTATTTGGTCCACCGATTATTTTAACAGGTAGTTTGGACGGAATTATGAGTCGGATCGAGCCTACTAGAATTCTGCGAATAATAGCGTTCCAAAATGGCCCAATCAGTCAAAATTAATCGATGGACCAAAATGGTGCAAAATCGATAACATTAGGATTAAAAGTGATATCTCGAAATTTGGAGAACCAAAATCGCCGATACTTAAATACTGAGGATCAAAAATGTTATTCGCCCTTTAATCCCCAAAAATATTGCGTGCTTACGTTTATCGACTTCGCTCTCTCCAGCATCAGAACCTCGACGATTCCCTGATTGCTCAGAACCAGGCCCAAGTAAACGGCGTCGTTCGAGGGCATCTTGCAGTAAATCGAAGGCAGCACTACGGCGATCACCTTCCACACGAGAGCGAAGAACGCCAAAAACTCGATTATGATGAAATCCCTAGCCGATATGGTCGAAATATCTATCCTCGCGGCGGTGACGACGAAGAAAATCGGGAGGATGATGGCGGAGACGAACAGCTCCAATTTATCGATCAGCGCGGAGCCCAGCGGCGGCCCGTCGGGGATCACCATGCCCAAAATCATGGGCCCGAACAGAAAGTGCAGCCCGAAATACTCCCCGAACACGGCGGACGCGAGGACGGTGATGAACACCACGTTGACGTGGCTCTCCTTCATCGGCTTCGGCTTCGCCGTCCGCCTTATCATCCAGTGAACGATCGGCCGGAAGACGAGCACGGCGAACATCACCATGATGCAGAAGAACGACAGCATTAGGACGAAGGCGCGCTGCTTTATCGCTAACCCTATTTTCCCCGTGAAGACGATGGTCACCCAAATCCAGCTGCAGATTCCGGTCACCGTCGACGAGGATATGGCTAACCTTCCTAAATCGGAGTTCATCAGCTTCAGATCTGTTAGGAGGCAGACGATGACGTGGAAGGAGCTCATTGCCTGAAACGAAGCTATCCATTTGACGGAGGCGCGAAACCTCGCCTCCATGGGGATGGCGGTCGTTAGTAGGTGGCTGAGGGTTAGGTTGAGCAGCATGGGGACCGCGAAGGCGGAGACGCCGATCACAAGCGATTTTCTCCCCGATTTCTTCATCAGCGAGAGGTCGGTCTTCACGCCGACGATGAACAGGAACAGCATCACTCCGAAGAATGCGAAGGTGTCGACTATGTAGAAGCTGGAGACCGGGAAGAGCACGCCGGCGAAGGACGCGTTTTTGCCGAGGAACGACGGGCCTAAGAGTATGCCTGCCTGATGAAAAAACAATCATCGAGGAGATTAACGACAACAAACAGAGATCGACGATGATGCAACATTTGATCATTACCAGTATTTGGGAAATGAAGAGGCTCTGTCCGAGAGGATTCAATAGGCGGTGCAAGAAGGTGGTGACGACGGAGCAGAGGGTGAGCTGCGCGAGGAGGAGCGTCGATTTGTCCCTGAAGGGACTGTCGCCGAAGAAGACTCCCCTCGACCATCCGAGGCGCTGGTCGAAGCAAATGGCGTCTTCCGGTAAAATCGAGACGTTCATTGCAGTAATTGCAGGGCGAGGAATGGATCTGTCGGAGGCGGCGAGGCGAGAGAGAGAATCGATGGAGGCTCGCAGCTGCTGCGTGTGTGTGAGAGAGAAAGGAAAGGAGAGACGAAGTGCAATGATGGAGAAGAGATGTTGTAGGGATGAAGTGGCTTTGGCTGGCTCCCATAATTACCTTTCTACTAATCTTGGTAATTAATTTCTACTGCCGTTTGAAGAACAGCATTGACGAGCCTGAATTGGGCCCAAACACTCAAGTCCTTTGGGCCAGGATTTCGATTGTGGCCCAAAAGACAACTTTTGGAAACCCCCTGACAACAGCGCACGGCCTCTTAAGAGAATATCATGTAAATAAAATAATTTATGTTTTGTGTGGGAAATGCTGACGCATTAAATGGAAGGTTCCTACAGCTTATCACCACAATACACGTTGACCTTGACCAAATCAAAGCTAACACTAGGAATAAGTCCTCTTTCGACCCATTCAAACTAACTAGCACAGCCAACTTTGCAAATGCCATCGATGGCGTCAACCATTTTGACTTGAAAGTTGGTGCCCTTTAAAAATCACATGCTTATAAACTGTGTTACTTTCTCATTCCCAATTCCATCTAGAATGGAAACACTAATTGGGTTTATTGTTGAATTCACAATCTTGGTCTAGAGGAAATCGTATAGTCCATTCAATTGGTGCAGTTAGTGTGAAACTAGCACATGCGATGTGAATGATGCGTCTCAAGTAAGTCTGTGCAACGATTGATGCCTTGTACCGAAAGTCTTTCTTGACATTGATGAGTAGTCAGTCGGCGTGTCATGTCGGATTAAAACGTCAGTACGAGAAGTTCTGGTTAGTGGTCTTGCGTTTGAGGAAAAGATTATTAGTGTGTCAAAATCAACCTCACACATCGGTTAGATGAAGTAACTGTGACCTACATATAAGCTTGTGTATTACTCCTCCTAATACCAATGGCTCTTGGATTGAAAACTCATTAGCTATGTGAACTCAACTCACCTGCTGATTATGAAAACAATTATGTTGAATAAATACATGGCACAAAAACAACATATGCAATCTATAATCCAAACCAGCACACTTAAAAGAGAAAGATCTACACAAACCAAAGAATTGTTTATGTCGTAAAGGGATTTTGTAACCTCATCTCTTGAAGAAGAATCCACCGCCATTACTACCTTCTTGCATCGAATCCATACGAGATCTAAGAGAATATTCGTATCGTAATATGTGCGGATTAATAACGTAATCGGTTGCTTCGAGAAGCAGCGAGGGCCTCGTGCCGTTCTCCTGCACCGACACGGGGTAGCTATTGTTGCTGTGGGCTCTGCCACCGCCGCCGCCGCTTCCCCGAGCTGCGGGGACGTCGTGGTTGTGCTTCCCCTCGTAGGTCGTTATCACGGCCCTCGGGTCCTGAGACGACCGCTCCACGTGCTTCCTCACGTTGCAGCCCTGATACGTACACTTGTAGTAGCTCCTGTTGCACAAGAGGTGTTTTGAGATTATTTGTTCATTCTATCACCAGATTGGTTTTTGGATGAAACCCTCCATTTAACATGGTATCAGAGCTCAAGCCCTAGAGGTCCTGGGTAACGAATCCTCACGACCACCACCCATTTAAGGAAAAAATACACTTCTACAGCTAGATAAAAAAAAATCAGCCTAAACGTGAGGAGGCGAAAATAAAATATATAAAAATAAATTATGATAGACTCCCGTCAAGTTTAAACTTTTGGGTAAAGTGATCATTCAACGTGGTATCAGAGCGGGTTCGATTCGACTCGCTGCCACCCGATTTGATATACGTCCACAACGGTTACGCCTCGAATCGTGCCACAAATGAGAAGGTGCGTGAGATTATTTGTCCCACAATTCAAAACTAACTTTACCCGACATAATATATAAATCAAACAGACCCTATTACTATTAATTTTAGAATGTAAATGGTTTCTATTCGGAGACGGACTCTGTCTCTTTATTGTTTCTTAACAAATTAGGAGACAATTGACTTAAAAAGCTGAGGTTGATTGTTGTTGGTTTTTTTTATTACCTGGGATTGGGATTTCCTTTGACCACCTTCTGACCGTACTTTCTCCACCGGAAGCCGTCGTCGAGTATGTCGATGTCGCTCAGCGTTTGAACGACAACCCTCGGCTCCTTCACCGTCCTGCTGCTCTCCACCGCCGAGACTACGCCGTCGCTCTCAGCTTCGCCTCTCCTGCAAAAAAAGATTATTAAATAAATCAAATACCGTCAATTTAAACTAACCCATAAAAAATTATGAAAAAAAGAGAAAAAAAAAAGAAACGGAATCTCAATCTCCGCATCATCTCACCATCTCTTCGCGTTGCTGAGCTCATCCTCGTCGTCGTCGAACTCCTCGCACTTCCTCTTCCGACGAAGAGAGCTCTGCTCGAAGTCGTCGTTCTCCATGGAAATCGTCGAGTTCTCGGGAGTCCCGCAGGACTGCTCGGGGACCGCCGCCGCCGCCGCCGAGGAAGAAGAAGACGACGACCTGCGTGTGGATTGAGGCTTGGGGTGGTTGTGGGTCCCCTTGTAGACGATCTCGGTGATTTGGCCCTGCACGGTGATCTCCACCTTCTTCTTCGTGGGGCAGCCGACGTGGGTGCACTTGTAATAACTCCTAGGGTTTTCGCTCCCCTTCACCTGCTTCTGCCCGTATTTCCTCCAGTTGTAGCCGTCGTCGAGCTTCTTCGGTTCCTTCACTGTGTGCGAAGAAGAATAAGGTCGGCTATGTTCTTCGATTCGATCGTTCGTTTGGATCGTGGCGATCTCCGGAGAGAAGCTGAGGTCCGATTCGAAGATGGGCTTCTCCGGCGGAGCGAATTCTTGCTTCGATCGTTGGCCGTAGAACCATGACGACGGCTCTTGTCCTCCTCCTCCTCCCTGGTGATGTTCGATTCGGATTCTTACGGGTTAAGCAGTTGCGAAAGAAAGAAAGGAAAAATCTATACAAAATTATTACAAGAATAACAATACATACTGAGGATGTTTGGGGCTTTATCTGAGTTTGGAAGGAGAAATCTGGGAAGCTCTTTTGCTCGTTCTTGATGGTTTCTTGCTTCCAATCGAGAGCCGGATAAGTCCCTGTTGTCGGAGATGGAAGAATCTGCAATTCCATCAGCAGAAATTAGAAAAGAGGAAGAAGAAAAAAATTGATGGACCAAAGGGATGAGAGAAAAAAAGTTATGGACCAAAGGGATAATAAGCTTTTCATCCGTGAAGAACTCAAAACTGTTGTTCTATTTGATCCTCAAGTCTTAAATTCTTAAGAATCTGAGTTCCCTTTTCGTGTAATAACAAGAAGATTATATTAACACAGCCAAAGATTGAAAATCTAATCGAGAAATCAAGAAATAAGATTTCTCAAATCCCAGAATCGATTTCTCCCTTTTTGGTTCTTACATTAGAAGCTGAGAGGAGAACGGGAGAGTCCAACAAAGCGGAAGGGCTCAAACCATGAGGCAAAGCGAAGTACGACGAAGGGGAGAAGACGCCGAAGCCATCGCCGCCGCCGCCTCGAGGGAGCGAAGGCGACGCCACGGAGTCGAACTTGGGCACGGCGTAGCCTCTCCTCTCGCCGAGGCTGCTCTTGCCAGCACCGGCGTTGGTGGTGGTGGTGGTGGTGGGATCAGCTTGGTAGTGTTGCTGCTGTTGATCGGACGATGTGAGGAGACTCGTGAAAGACATGAAAATCCAATCAAAAGCGTCTAAAAACAGAAAGTTGTGGAAAAAGCTGAGGTTTTTCGAAAGAAATGCTCGGAGGAATTGGTGAAGGATATATATGATGTGCCGTGCAAGGAAAAGAAAATATTTTTTTATTATTATTATTATTATTTTATTTCTTGGTGTTGGTGTGGAATTTGGATTTGGATTGGTAAGAAAAAGGCGAAAAGGGAGTCAAGATTTTCAGATCACATACACACTTGTGTGTTTGTGTGTGTAAACGTAGTATGAAATTAGTTCTTCATTGGCTTTATCGTTTTTTAGTCAACTGAAGACAAGAAAAGGGATGATGGGTTAGGTTTGAGTATTATTTATTTTATTTATTTATTTTTATTACGGGGCCAGCAGCTTCTAGGAAGGTCCGTATGATGCTTGCTAACCAAGTATTACTTGACAGGAATATATTTTCTTTCTATCTTTTCTTTTTCTCTAGGTTTTGTATATTAAATAGTAGTTGGGATTGAGAATAAATAAAGATAAAAATATTAAATCAGTTAATTCTACGTAATAAGATTGAATTTGTTACTATTAAAATTATTAAAAATAATGGATAGGGTTGAGACGTGCTATAGTACTATAAACAATGAAATTATATATATATATTAGAATTTAGAAAGAAAGAGGAACAAGCAAAGTGTGAAAAGCATCATATTTAAATAATGTTCAAAGCACGTGTGCTTTGACTAAGTTGGAGGCGGCTGAAGTTTCCAACCTCTATACGCGTTTTGGGTCCATTCTCATTACAAATGGTTGGAGCTTTGTTGGCCTTTTTCTAGTTGGAAAATAGTAATAAAAAGAAATAAATATACATCCCCTCCATTGATTTTTTTTTCCTTTAAGTTTGGAATGAGTATCTCCACAGTCCACACAACGTTATACTTCGATTAAGCTCTATCAAAATTGAATATTAATTTCATTATAGGCAATATGGAACTATCCAACTTTCAAAGAAACTAATTTCCAAGAGTTTTTCAAGCCACAACAAACAAAATAACACCAAAACGTTTAATCATGTTAGTTTATATTACAAAAAAAGAAATATCTTGTATCGTCTAATTTCAATTTCGTATGTCAAAGAAATCATTATTTTATCCTTCTTTTTTGTTGATTTTAATTAATTAATTACCAGTTTTCGCTTTAATTTATTAATCGTCGCAAATACGCCTCAATTTGAGTCTTTGGACTGGCTTGTTGCTCTCATGGTAGGGGGCAGGGGCACACAGTTAATTTTAAATTATACTTTCATCTACTAAACATTTTAAATTATAAATAACTAAAAATAAAAACCTAATATAATATATATGACCACATAGCATACGTAAATTACTAGTTATAATAAGAGAGGAACAAACGTGGTGATGTGCCAAAAAAGATTAGATTTTTTATGAAGAGGGTCACCTCCACTCGTCTTCATCATCGTCTCCATCAACATCGTAATCGTGTCCTCCATCGCCGCCACGGAAATCTTCGAATATTCCATCCTCGTCATCATTCAACCAGTAATGTGCTCCCGAATCATCATCGTACTCTGATGATTGGTGGCTTTTAATTTCGAGCTCCTCTTCAGAAGAATCTCCGGAGATTTTGCTTTCGATCTCAGAATTCTCATCATCTGAAGATTTGCTCGCAGCTTCATCCTCGGATGTCTCTTCCTCGGGATAATCATTCAACGGATGATCTTCAGCTGAGTAGTCCACAGCAGAATCATCAGAGAGGGAGAGAGTGAGAGAGAGTGAGAGAGAGAGAGAGAGAGAGAGAGAGATACCATTAGAATCATCAGTTTCATAGTCCGAATCATCTGGGCCATCGTAAAAGTCATCATCGTCTTCAACTTGAACACTGATATCCATTGTTTTGTTTCAGACCGACTAATAAGATGTTAAACGTAAATAATAAACACGATACGATGATGTAAGACTTACAGAGGAAGTTCCACCGTGTGAGCCTCCTCCGCCACATTCACATCCTCAACAGCATATAAATCATATACATAACCATCCGAAGATGCTGCAATTGGAAGATTTACGAAAAAATGTAAAGTGGGACGGAATATTTTTCTTCACCATATATCATGCTGCAAAAATAACATACGAAACCGAAACAACTCCACAAATTCATAAAATGGAAAAATATTTGGGGCAGACCTTTGGTGGACAAAGAATCATGCATGTCGTTTTCAATCTCCTCCGCAGCGGTGGGGAGGACATCTCTTAGAAGGGGCAGATATTGAGCCACCATCTTGCTGTCCTTTAAATCTCGATCCCTACACGATGTTCAAGATTTCAGAATTTGGCACACGTAATGGGACGAGTAAAAGATTTAAACAAAAGAGATTGCAGACTAGTAGCACCTTTGTGCCTCAGCCTTGTGCTCATCGACATCAACGCGAACAATGTCATAAAGTCTGCACATTTTGTGTATGGCTTCGTCTTCCGGGGCTTCACTGTTTGCCTTCCGGCTTCTCCATATTTGCTCAAAACGGGCAGTTCGTGACAGAACCTTTTAAAATGTTACAATTTGTTGGCAATCAGCGATATAGAAGATTAGCCCGGATAACAATGAGGTGGAATGGGAGTATAGATATCGAAAATCGGAACCCTCTAATGAAACTTACCTCTTGCTTCTGTTTAGCTTTGACCAGTAACTGATCTTGTTTCTGCATGCGTAACAAGGAAGCCAAGGTTAACACTACACTACTCAAGAAGTCAATGTTCAAAAGCTCTTGAATTGTATGCCATTGATAAAAGAGTAATCTCGTGATTAAGCCAAAGATTTTTAGCCGATAACCAATAGAAAGGATCACCCGAACATCAGCTGAATGGTTCTACTCTTAATGGACTCCAATATATTTTCACAATAGAGAGAGAGGGATAAAAATAATGAAATAGTTACTTTCACAGTCTTAATGTTGTGCCTTCCTTCTCTATCTTTGGTTGTAGCCTTCCGTGCATCGGATGAAGATGGCTGTTGAACAAATAATTATGATAAATACTCACAACAGCGAGATCACTCTACAGAGACAACGTATAAGGGTTTTTTTCAGAGAAACAATATTCAAATGCATGGAACTCCTACGTTGGCAAAAGACCACCAAATCACTTACCACAAAGCCACTCAGTGCATCGTATGTTTCCTCAGAGGTAGAAACTGTCTCCACATGTCGGACAAGAATCTTCCTGGCACTTAGTTCTTCCACTGCTTCATGCAACAAAAGGATCACATAAGTTAACAGAATAGAAGCCAGAAATATGAATATATTACAGGCTAACAATCTCTACGCCGTAATCAGGTTTTCAACCACATTATCAGAAAGCCAGCTCAACGAACCTATACTAGAAGACGAGTCAGATAGAGAAAGCTTCTCGAAATCCAGCAATGGCCTCTTCAATGGCCTCTCGCTAATTTCCAGCCCTAATAAGCGAAACAAATACATATATAATCGAGAACCCCCAAAAGCTACTCTACAAACTGTGTAAAAATACGGAGGGAGAGCAAAATTATGACTGACAAAAAGCATCAAGAGAAGACTGAGACGCTTTTCGCTTAACCCTGACGATCACAGGCTTGGCCTCCGTCGAAGAGCTCTCGGTGGCCATCGATCAGCTTCTAGGGATTCGTCAATGAGAGGAGAAGGTAAGCGGGTTCTTCAACAACAAACGACACCGTATTAGTCCAAACTGACAAACAAACGATGTGGGCCTATACCTGTATGGGCCACATATTTGGGCTGGGTACCCGAGTTGCGTTCGTTTCTCCGTTTATTTAAAAAAAAAAAACAAAACAAAACAAAACAAATGGAAATTTTATTCATTTATTTTGACTTAAATATCGGTAATGTATATTTGGTGGAGTGATATTTTACTCTTTTCGTATAATTAAATTGAGGGAAAATCCTCCGCGGAAGGACATGCTGATTTGAGCCAAAATTTTCTCGAAGTCACGTGTGATTTTTCCTCAAATTAATCGTCGTATGCACTTCAATTGTGTTAATTCCATACAAAAAATGGGCGTTAATTCCACTTCAAGCTTTGAAATTTTTATTACTTGTTTTCTTTTTTGGTGAAGTTAATGATCCCTAACTTTCAAGCCATAATTAAGAAGCTCACTACAAACAAGTTACAACCTTATCTCGCCAAACCTACAATAAGAACCTAGCCCATCAATTCTGACATGCGACAAGTTTCATATTTTTTTTAATTATACTTACATGCAGGGGAATCTAATTTGCTATAAATTTATAAAATAATAATAATTACAGGGAATCTGCAATTAATTCTGAGTTAGGGAATTGTACAGTGCAGCTTCGAACTGGCTTCTTCGTCTGTAAGTCCACTCCCCTCACGTGCCTGCATTCTCTTAGTCAGCTTCTTATATTTTCTTAATTTAAATTTATGATTTAGAGTTTCGAAATAATTTCATAAGGATTCGATTCCTTCTCTAACGGGGGCATTCCTAGCTAAGACAAGGATGTCTTGCCATGGACCTTTGATTCCTCAAAAGATTACATAGATATGGTTACGAACATTACAATCATTAAGGTGTTTATTTATACTATAATTGCTCAAGTCATGATAGACGAAATTAATTTATAAAATACTATATCTAGGTTTGGGATAGGAAGATGTTTGAAATCCCAGTTTATTTTAATATAACAATAAAATGTATTCTTATTTCTACTAAAATGTGAAAAATGTGAAAAATGAAATACCTCACCAACAATTATATATTCTTATTTCTATATTTGCCAAATAATCAAATTTGAGCGTTTGAAAAACATCCATATCCCAATAATCGAATCTTCCATATAACTAAGCGCATTTAATGTAATGCATTGGAGATCGCACGTTTTTTATTTCCTCTAAGACGGTGAAGATGTCTGTTTTTTTCTTTATTTAATTAATTTAAGAGTAAACAAACAAGAAAACACACTTCCACACACACATTAAACTAAGTTTTACAAGGTTCTCATCCTGTCTACGTTTCGTCTCTTCTCCCTAATTATGAGACCTCCTTATTAGGTCTTTGCTTGAAACTTGAAATTTCTTACACTGAAAAACGCGTTTCATTTATAATACTATCGATTTAAAACAGGGTCCCATGTCTAATTTTTTGACGTCCTAATTAAATTTCATAATTCATTAACATTTGTTGTTATATAGTTTTCTTATATGGAATTGCTACATTTTTTTTCCTTGGAATGGCAGATTAGAAGCTTGGAATCATGTGATGAGCATTAAATGCGAGGTTGAGGGAATCGATCGTAGTGTTATAGTTTAATGAATAGAGTTACAGAAACCCTCGTGAGAATACACAAAGCACAACATGGTGACAAATATGAGAATTAATAATGATGGATATAAAAAATATTTTTACAATTTATCATTACTGATTGATGCCTTTTGTTTCTCAACAATTTGATCCACATCGATTTAATGCTATATAATGATATTTATTTTTTTGGTAATTTCTTTGTAGTTAGATTTGCATTTATTTTGTGGCGTTTACCACTCTTTTGGTCTTTTGAAGTTTGTAGTGCGTCTTAGCTACTTATATATTTCAGTCTCTTGTCGGATCTCATAAAACCCTATAATTAATTATTAAATATATTTGAATATTATGTAAATTTTTGCGTTTCGGACATGTGAATATCCGCCAACAAACATTCACGTCGTCGTCGTCGGTATCATCGAACCCAATCTCTCTCCCTTGGTCGGAGCATTGAGTCTTCGAATTTTCCTCACACGTCGTTCAAAGCTTAACACACAACAAAACATTGCGACTGCAAACCCTAGAAACCCTAGTTGTTCTCAACCATATTTATTGCTTCTGTCTTTCCTGATCTCTCTCTCTCTCTCTCTCTCTCTCTATATATATATATATATACATATACACACATATATATTTATATATTAACTCTCCGTTTTTCTTTTGTTCGCTTCCTTAAGATATTGACAAGTTCACGCACTACTATATGCTCACGTTAGGTAGGGGAAAGTTCCATTAGGTCACAAAAATAATATCGATAATCTTGCGATCAAGCCATTTTACCATATCATCGCAACTGATATTTCAAATCATTTTAATACATGTAGCATTAATTAAATTGTTTTTTTTCGGATGTGTAAATCTAAAAAACATCAAAACCATAATGATGGTTATTACAAACAAACCGTGGAAACTCACTGTAGCTAAACTTCAATGCCACAACGCGGCGGTGGTCAACCCCTTTCGTGCTCGTATTATTACTCTTTGCTTACGCTCGATATATTGACCAAAATATCCTCAGCCGACCGAAATATATTCAATCATCAACAGTGAGACAACGTGGGTGCATATTGTAATTAATGCGACTCCCAAAAGCTAATAAGCTTAGTGTGAAATCTCTGGTTTATACTCAAATCAGAGATTTCAAGTTCAAATTCTACTAGCGATTTTAACTATCGTTGTTGGGTCGGGAGTGAAACCTGCTCGAAAGATCCCGAGAGCTTTATTCTCATCCCCGGAGTGTGTTGCACAAGTCATAGTCGTTAATTGGGGATAATTGTTGAGATTATTTGTCCCACATCGGGAAATTAACTTCACCCGACTCAATATATAAATCAAAGAGGCCACTCCTCCTAACACCAATTGATTCTAGGAAGAAATCCTCAGTTTAACAATACCAATCTTGTAAAAAAAAAAAAAAGGAAGAAAATCAAGTAGATGCAAAACCAGCTGGATCGAATTAAATTCAAAACTATTCGTATCAAAGGTCAATATATTTAATCAAAGTCTTACTACAAAGACAGTAGTAGTGTGTTCGCTAATATTTTATATATAATTCCTATGTGTTTTATTTACAACTATCCCTTTCCCTTTATATATAGCTCTCCCCATCTCGTTCTCGTCCCAAAACTCTCTCACAAACTATAACTTATAAATATAAACATCATTTCGCTTTGAATATTATATTAAAAATCACAATAAAAGAAAATGGGTGGAGGGAGTACTCCGTGTGCTTCGTGCAAACTCCTGAGACGCCGCTGTGCCAAAGATTGCATCTTTGCCCCTCATTTCCCTCCCGATGACCCTCACAAGTTCGCCATCGTTCACAAGGTCTTCGGTGCCAGTAATGTTAGCAAGATGCTGCAGGTTTGTTACGTTGTCATATATATATATATCTAACCTTCATCTTTATAACATGCCCTAATATAAAAAGCCACAGATAGTCTCCTCCACTCCATGTTGATTTTATTAGCTTAATTATATATATATTAAACTCTCGTTTTTTTTTTTTTTCCTGCAGGAGCTCCCAGTGCAGCAGAGAGGCGACGCAGTAAGCAGCTTGGTGTACGAAGCTAACGCGCGCGTGAGGGATCCAGTGTACGGATGCGTCGGAGCCATATCTTATCTGCAGAGTCAAGTCTCGCAGCTTCAGATGCAGCTCGCCGTTGCTCAGGCGGAGATGCTTTGTATACAGATGCAGCAACAGCAGCCTTCTTCTTCTTCTTCATCTTCCTTCGCTGCTGCTTATAATAATAATAACAACAATCTCTCACCGTTGATTCCTCATAGCAGTGTAGGCGACGATGATGATGGTGGTGATAAAGCTCTTCTCTTTAGCAGCAGTAACCTTCAGAACTACCTTAATTACGCTTCTGCTTCGATGCAAGATCCTCTCAAGAGAGAGTCGCTTTGGACTTGATACGATTCTGACGTACGCTGACGACTGATGGCCGATGGGATTGTGTGTAATAGCGCGTTTTTGGGGCAGGGGTTTTTCGGTCATTTCCTTGTTAGGTAGTGTAGTGTGTTGTGCTGTGATGGTGGTGATCAAGAAGGAACTTAATGTTGTAGCCTTTTCCTTGTCTATTATTAACTACTTTTTGCTAAATGTTAGGTTATCATGTTTATTATTTTAAGTTGCCAAACATACTAAATTTATATCGTCTAGTCTACTATTCAATAATAGTAATAATAACTAGCTCTATTATATAAATGTATATAATATCATTTTATATTTTGAGAATATTTTTAAATTAAAAATGTTCAATAAATAAAATCATAATTTTAATGATGTATTAGTTTTAAGTAAAGAAATAAGTAATTTCCGAGGATATAATTGAATAATAATAAACAAATAAAGGGTAACCCTTATTTATTTATTTTTTGACATGAAATAAAAGGGTAACTTGATATACTAAATTGAGAGGCCACTTGATGCACCAAATCGACATTTTTTCAATTGTCCTGAGAAATTTATTAAATTAGAATATATAATAATGCAATAATTATCAGTTATCTGTTGGGCGAGATCGTAATTATGTCTTAATCGCCGTAGTTTTCCGTATAGTCCAAACAACAAGTCATAAAACAAGATAAAATCGAAGCCGCCTAATCGACGGTCACGAACTGCCCGTGTGCCGATCCGACGGTCCGCATTCGTCTTCTCCGACGACCCATCTCTCCCACATGTATGGCCAAGTGGATACAAAATGGAAGAAATATCTCAGCAATCTCTAACCTCAGTATATATATCACAATCGCTCGCAACCTTACGATTTTTCACTTGAAATAATTTCCCCATTTTTTCTCCTTCTAATTAATGGCGGTCACTGTTGACCCTTCAGTAATCTGCTCACGAGCTTCAATCTTCAGAAACTGCAAGCCTACAAGCACACGCAATTACGCCAACACAATCAGTCGATATAGAGCTCTACGGCAAGCGCCCTTTTCTAATCACACGCTGTCGTTTCGTTTGGAACCTGGGGTTTCAAAGCTTCGTGGCTATTTCCCCACCAGTAAGGATCGCTTCAGCTGGAAATTGACCAGAATTTACGCTAATAGCCCTCGCGAACGCGACACCGATTCAAATGAAAAGCGTGAAGGTAAAGTCCCCGAGAGCCCAGAAACGCCTCGGAGGGAGAAACGAGGAAGGAAAAATTTGTGGGGCGGTAGTAACAACGGCGGCGGCGGTAATAAGTGGATGTGGCAGCCGATGATTCAAGCTCAGGAAATGGGCGTTTTGTTGATTCAATTAGGGATTGTGATGTTTGCGATGAGGATGCTTCGGCCCGGGATTCACCTACCTGGGTCTGAGCCTAAGCCTCCCACTACTTACGTAAGCGTGCCCTACAGTGAATTTGTGAGCAAAATTAATAGCAATACGGTGCAAAAAGTTGAGGTCGATGGTGTGCACATTATGTTTAAGCTTAAAGGAGAGAATTCGGAGACTCGTGTGGTGGAGACGAGTGAGAAGTTGCTAGAAACCGATGCCTTGTTGAAGAGTGTGGCGCCGACGAAGAGGATCATGTACAAAACAACGAGGCCAATCGATATTAAGACTCCGTACGAAAAGATGGTGGAGAACGGTGTGGAGTTTGGGTCCCCTGATAAGAGGTCAGGGGGGTTTATGAATACAGCTTTGGTGAGTTGCTTGTCTTCGTTGCCAGTGTTCTTTTTTAAGTGTTTTATCTTAAGTGGCTTTATGTTTTGTTATTATGAAGTTCGGTGCTTTTTGCCTCTGTCGTTCTATGATCATTTGGGTACCAGGAACCTCGGTCCTCGGGGTTTGAGGGCTTGTGCATTTCATGATCTGAGGCAAAAAGATGTTGTTTCTATATTTTAACTGTTTATAGAAGCTTTCACTAGGGCACCTCCCTTATTTTTATACATTTTAGATATGCTACTGAAAATTTGACTCCTTGTTCTCGTTTCGGTTCGACAGATTGCTGTATTCTACGTTGCAGTACTTGCTGGTCTTCTTCACCGATTCCCAATGAGCTTCTCTCAGGTAACAAACACTGCCCTGATTAATTCTTCTTTCAAAAATAGTTTCTTATTACATATGGATGCGATAACAGTGTTAGTTAACCTTGGAATGTACAGAGTACGCTGGGGCAGCTCAGGAACCGAAAATCTGGGAACTCACGGAGGCCTAAAGTCTCCGAGCAAGGGGAAACCATTTCGTTTTCCGACGTTGCAGGAGTTGATGAGGCCAAAGAGGAGCTCGAAGAGATCGTGGTATTTAAAAAAACTCTCTTTGGATGGTTGTGTTCATATCACGTTTTTAACTTTTTAATTCCTTTCTCTGACCAGGAATTCCTCAGAAACCCAGATAGGTACATTAAACTCGGTGCCCGCCCCCCCAGAGGTGTTCTCCTGGTATTCTTATTCACTAAGCAAACCGGAAAACACATCATTAGTTCGTGAAATCATGTAAGAATATAAATGTGTATGTATACATATCTGGTTCTTTCACAGGTTGGTCTCCCTGGAACTGGCAAGACACTTTTGGCTAAGGCTGTTGCTGGAGAAGCCAATGTTCCCTTCATTAGCTGCTCAGCGAGTGAATTCGTTGAGTTGTACGTAGGAATGGGCGCGTCTCGTGTTAGAGAGCTTTTTGCTCGGGCCAAAAAGGAGGCACCCTCCATAATCTTCATAGATGAGGTTCACCAAGCTCATATTTTTCTTCTCTTGCCTTTGATTTTTGCATGACCATTGTTGTAAAAATTCCTTCGTTTTGTAGATAGATGCTGTAGCCAAGAGCCGCGATGGGAAGTTCCGCATCGTTAGTAATGATGAAAGGGAACAAACCTTGAATCAACTTCTCACGGTAAGACACCTCAAAATTATTCGTTCTTTTTTCATTGTACGAGCACTTTTTGTGAACTTATTTGTTATAATAACGTAGGAAATGGATGGGTTCGATAGTAACTCGGCGGTGATTGTCCTCGGAGCAACTAATAGAGCTGATGTTTTGGATCCCGCCCTTCGTCGGCCCGGTAGATTCGATCGAATCGTTATGGTAAGAGTTGCATTTTTTTAAGATCCTCCTTATGAAAATGGTGTATTGGGCATTTCATTTTTTCAGGAGTTTTCTTCATCTGCTGAGGTGTGATGTGTTATTTTCGGTCTTTAGGTTGAAACGCCAGATCGAACGGGTAGAGAAGCCATTTTGGACGTACATATTTCGAAGAAGGAACTGCCTCTTGGCAAGGATGTTCATCTTGGAGATATTGCCTCCATGACCACTGGGTTTACTGGGTGAGTCAACGTCATCCGAATTTTGCATTAAGTGATGACGTTATCGACATTTTTTTTAAAATTGGTCTCCAACGTTTACCCTGTCGACCAATTTAGTCCCCGGTGTTGTCGATTTTGGACCAATTTGGTCGCTCTGCTACGATTAACGCCAATTTTAATGGGAATCTCGCACGCGCCCCGCACGTGGTCTACTTCTCCAGTAGAAACTCAATAAATCATGTCTGGATCGATAAATTGAAAGGGTTACTGAATCAATTTGTCGACGTTTTAGTGAGTTTTTAACGGAGAAGGAGATCGCGTTTTAGTGACGTTAAAAGTCACTAAATCAACAACGTGCGGGATTCCGGTTAAAATTGACGTTACTTGTGACGGAAGGACCAAATTGGTGCACAGGGTAAACATCGAGGACCATTTTGGGTTCTCTCCCATTTATCTTCCATTTGGCCACGCAGGGCGGATCTTGCAAATTTGGTGAACGAAGCTGCATTGTTAGCTGGAAGGCAAAGCAAAGACGTGGTTGAGAAAATCGATTTCATTCAAGCAGTAGAACGCTCAATAGCGGTAAAAAGAACAGCTCTTTTTTTCTTTTCCTTTTCAATTCTCGGTCGGTTTTTAAGTTTCCTACAGTTCTTAAGACGCGTCGATTTTTTATTCAGGGAATCGAAAAGAAGACGGCAAAGTTGCATGGCAATGAGAAAGCAGTGGTTGCACGGCACGAAGCTGGCCACGCGATTGTGGCCACAGCTGTTGCGAATCTCCTTTCTGGCCAACCCAGGGTTGCGGTAATTTCACCGTCTTAAAATCTTAGACACGACATAACCATATCTTTTTTTTAGCCTAGGGCTGCAAATTAACCGAATGTTTTTTGTTCCATTTCGTGATTCGATTTGAAATTTATTATTCGAATCAAAAGTAGTTTTTATGATTCGAATAATATATGAATACGGACAAATATCACGATGTTCGATTCGAATAACTCAATATTTATTTTAATCTTGTATATTATAATTCAATATTTTTAAAATATAATATATTATAATTCAATATATATTTAAAAACAATTCGATATTTATTTAAATAGACTAAATTATATTTCGATATATATTTAAATGTTTACGGGAAAAAATAGGACAAAAAAATAATTTGAAATTCTAATATTCGATTTGAATATATATTCGAATCGGTTTTAGGATTCGAATACGAATACGAATATTCGATTTGATAACCGAATACAAAAAGAATATTGTGCTATTCGATTCGATTCGTTTGCAATCCTACTTGAGCCCCAACCAGTTTCTGGTGAATGACTAACTAATCTTGTCATTAATCTCATCAGAAACTGAGTATACTTCCGAGATCCGGAGGAGCCCTGGGGTTCACGTACATCCCTCCCACGAGCAAAGACAGGTACCTCCTCTTCGACGACGAGCTACGCGGGCGCCTCGTCACCCTCCTCGGAGGCCGAGCCGCGGAGGACTTCATTTACTCCGGACGCGTATCGACGGGCGCCCTCGACGACATACGGAGAGCCACTGACATGGCGTACAAGGCCGTGGCAGAGTACGGTCTCAACAGAACCGTCGGTCCCCTCTCGTTGTCGACCCTCTCCGGCGGGGGAATGGACGACTCCGGCGGATCGTTGTGGGGGAGAGATCAAGTACGATGATATAAAAAAAATACAATCTTTGCTTCTTTTTTTAATTTTTTTCTGGTCTTTATTTAGCTTTTTCTTTTTTGGTTTTTGGATTGGTTTTTATTACATTTATGGAATGTTTTGGGTGCATGATAGGGGCAACTGGTTGATTTAGTTCAGAGGGAGGTTAAGGCGATGCTGCAGTCGGCGCTCGATGTGGCGTTATCGGTGGTTCGCGCTAATCTTACGGTCTTGGAGGGCCTCGGGGCCCACCTGGAAGGTAATAAATATTATTGCATTGTGTGTGTTTGTTTACTGCTGTGATTGATTTCATCTCTCTCTCTCTCTCTCTCTCTCTCTCTGTGTAATGTAGAGAAGGAGAAGGTAGAAGGAGAAGAGCTTGAAGAATGGCTGAACATGGTGGTTGCTCCGGCTGAGCTGGCATTTTTCATCACGGAGAAACAGCAGGAGGAAGAAGAAGGAGCAGCGTCTTTCGTTTCTCCTCTTCAAGCAGAGACTGCGTAATAGGAAATGATATTATATATATACTATACACACAAACTTGTCCCTCCCACGGGGAAAAAAAAAAAAAAGCTTATGGCTATATGAATGAATACGATCTGATACGTTATGTATTTATGTGCTGTATATAAAAATAGAGGTTTCATTGTATGTACAGTTTTACTTCAAATGCGAGAGGCATTCTTGTTATGGTTTCTAGTAATTCATTTATATTACTGCATATGTGCATATTTGTTTCTCGATTAGGCTTAAGAAGGGTGTCTTCGAGATACAAATTGAAAAATCACTTCCTTTAAATCTATAGTTTACTAATAATTAATTAATTCAGGCGCTGGGAATAAGAGTACCTCTTCAATGAACGTCAGTTCTTGCAATTTTTTTGTAGTTATTTTTTTTAATTTTGACTGCTGATACTTCTTTAATCCCGAGACAGAGGAGTGACACCACGTTGAACTTGAAACAGCGTTATGAGCACGAATTTGAGTAAGAAGTCGGAAAGCATTTGCCTTTCGAAGATTCGGGCAGGTGCTGAATTGGTACGTGTTGCGATGCTCAAGCTTTTAGATTTATGATGTTATGAATCTCGTCCGATTTGTATGTCGTCGCTTGTTGACCTCCCAAACCCCAAATCCGAATTCATTCTACTGCGATGGGATCCGCCGTGATCCGACCCGAGAGCTTCATGCGCGCCTCATCAGAGCTCTCGCGCACAGAAATCCCGATTCCATGTCGGGTGTCATCAAGTCCTACGCCCTCGCAAGGACGTCTCTGCACAAAGCACGCAACGCTGTCAGAGAAATCGTTGGCCCCACGCTCCCCATTTTCAATCACATGCTGCGCGAGCTGAGCAAAAGCGAGAACCCTCACGATGCGCTCTACCTGTTCGACGAAATGCGCGAGAAAGGGCTGCACGGCAATAACCTGACTTTCATATACGCGTGCAACTCCTGTGCCAGAGTTAAGAACGTTGTTTACGGAGAAAAGGTTCATGCTTGTGTTGTGAAACTCGGATTTGGGTCCTACCTTTATGTATGCAATGCTGTGATTCACATGTACGGCTGCTGCGGTAACGTGGAATCCATGAGAAGAGCATTCGAAGAAGACATGCTCGAAAAGGACTTGGTCTCGTGGAACTCATTAATATGTGGGTATAGTAAAAGTCACAAGTATAGAGAAGTGCTGAGTACCTTCACGAAAATGAGGGCACAAAACGTGACCGCAGATTCTGTGACGATGGTGAAAGTCATTTGGGCTTGTAGTAATTTAAACGAATGGAAACTCGTGGATGAAATGGTGGACTACATAGAGGCCAATCGAATCGAAATCGATGTGTACTTGGGCAACACATTGATCGACGCGTACGGAAGCCGCGGCTTGATTACATCAGCTCGGAGATTCTTCAATACGATGACTAATAAGAACATCGTTTCTTGGAACGCAATCATCATGGGGACCGTTAAATCCGGCGATTTAGTCGAAGCAAAGAAGCTGTTCGATGAAATGCCTGACAAAGACGTGATTTCTTGGACGAATATGATCACAGGATACACTCAAGCAAACCGGTACCTTGATGCCATCAACCTCTTTCAGGAGATGGTGGTGGCTACTAAGGTTAAGCCCGATAAGGTAACCATAGCTAGCATCCTCTCTTCTTGTGCAGACTCGGGGAGGCTCGAACTCGGAGAGAAGATTCACAACTACATCACTACGAATGGAGACATAAAATCAGATATATACGTAGAGAATTCCTTGGTAGACATGTACTGCAAGTGTGGATCCGTAGAGAAAGCCCTAATGGTATTCAACGAAATGAAAGAAAAGGACTCCGTAACGTGGGCTTCGATCATCACGGGCCTCGCGGTGAACGGCAAAGGAGACCTTGCTTTCGAGTTCTTCTCCCGAATGTTGAGGCAAGGAATAAAGCCCACTCATGGGACTTTTGTGGGCTTGTTGCTTGCTTGCGTACACGGTGGTTACGCGGATAAGGGATTGGAGTTTTTCTACAGCATGCAGAGGGAGTACGGTTTATTACCGGAGATGAGGCACTACGGGTGCGTGGTGGATCTTCTGTGTAGGGCCGGTGAAGTTTTTAGGGCGTACGAGTTTGTGATGTGTATGCCTGTAAAAGCAGATGTTGTCCTGTGGAGGATGTTGCTGAGCTCGTGTGGAGTTCATGGCAACGTGGGATTGGCTAAGATTGCTTCAGGCAAGATTATTGAAATGGATCCTACGAATGGTGGGAATTATGCGTTGTCGTCGAATTCGTATGCTGGTGCTGATAATTGGGAAGATGCTTTGAGGGTAAGAGAATTGATGAACGGTGGTGGTGATGTTGTGAGGCCATTGGGTTGGAGTTTTATAGAAACGGGTTATGAGGGATGATTTTGTGTACATATGGATTTATCATTAGGTACAAGTTCTCAAGGATTAATTAGACGTATATTTGGTGGGATTTTAAAGACGTCACCGGATGCGACAATTTTCGGACAATAAGTTTCGAATTTGACGATAATTAACGCTGGCAATCTAATCTCAACATGTTGTTAATACACATTAATCACACGTGACTGTTTAATTCGGGGGAACCCTACGTGGTGTTGAGAATATTCGATCCAAATCAATATTTCCGACGAATTGAAGTAATTTAAGTACAATTATCCTCGAATATTTAATATCCACCCAAAATTAGCACACTTGAAGTGCACGCGCCGATTGATTTTGGGAAAATTTTAATGTGTATCGAGAAAAATTTCGTTCAATTCAGCATGTTCAACGCCAGTTATGTATTTTCTCTAATCCAGTGTTTTCGTGCGGCTCACGTGTTAATTTCGGATAATTTCTGTTAATCGTCCTCAGATTATTTATTCCGAAACTCTAAAATTGTCACCCAATTTAGGTAACTTAATATGCAACTCTCTCAAACAAAATATGATAATTAAACAGGGCCATGGAGTACTTGGAGAGTCCGAGAAATATATCCATCACAAAGCCAGCCACAACCAAAAGACTTGATGACACATGGACACCAAGCAACACAAGAGCCTGCCTACATATATATAAAACCAAAACCACGAGAGACGGAGATGCTTCTTCAAGAAGGTCTAGCCGAGGTAGGGACTAGAAGATCTATCTAGCTAGCTAGGGCTCGAAGAGAAGCTCGGGCTCCTCGTGTGGCTTCGAGACGAACGGCTATCACGAGACCGAGACCTCGAGGAGACCGAACCCTTAGAACCACCACCTTTCAGGCTTCTCTTGCCCGACCTAACCGGTGAAGCACTGCGGGATTTGGACCTCCTCCTCGGTGAAACGCTCGGAGACCGACTCTCCCGAGAATACTCCACCGACGCACTGCTCCGAGAATAGCTCACACTACGAGAATAGCTTCTTCTGTCCCCACGATGCCTTGTGCTGTAGTAACGCTCCTCCGGAGAGTAGTAATCCCTGTAATAACGTTTTTCAGGAGAGTAATCTCTGTACCTTCTTCTGTAGTAAGGGTCCCGTCCTCTGTAATAACGGTCATCAGGAGAGTAATCCCTGTAATAACGGTCTTCTTCAGGAGAATAATCTCTATTTCGTCTCCTGTAATAACGGTCTTCGGGAGAGTAATCTCTATGCCGTCTCCCGTAGTAACTTTCTTCTTCGGGAGAGTATTCCCTGCAGTCGTACGGAGAGTACGAGCGGTCTCGACCGTACGGGGAACGGGAATAAGATCTTCTGCGGCTGCAATCAGGAGAATATGATCTGCTGCGGCGGCGGCGGTAATAATGAGGAGAATAAGATCTGCTTCTGCTCCTGTCTCTCTCCGACGAATAGCGCGGTGAGCGGCTCCACGAATACCCCGGAGACCGTCGACGACGGGCTGTAACAGCAAAAATGTTGTAAGAAGATAAAAATGACTTAACTACGGTTAAATGGGTGCGGTGTGGTTCGGTAGAGGCATCTAACCGTGGACAGTTTTGAGCCCGAGGTATCTTCCAGGAGTGGGCGTGCGGCCTCTTCTCCTTCTAGCCTGTGGCATCGGTGTGAATAGTTAGAAGATAATTTTCTGGTGCTTTTAAAACAGCTTTGGCCAAAATTTCTCTAGCAAAGTAACCAGAGGAAAATACAATCACCACAAGGGAAATAAACACGGTAATAAGAGAGGGAAATATAGGGCATTACAACCCTCTGGTGGGTTTTGCTTTCTGTGTTTGATATTTGATTTTGTTGTTAGTTTGCTGAAGAGCTGCTACACACAGACAGCTATAACCTGCTGTCAAAGAAACTTCAAGAAGGAGTAACTTTTTAAAACAAGAGATCGAAAAGCATTGCCGCCTTAATGAATGGGAAGGACAAACAAGTAATAAATAGGGGAAAATGTGATCCAAGTGAAAGTTACCTTCTCGACTGTAATAACGCGCCCGTCGAGCACCGAACGATCCAGGTATTTGACGCAACGGCGGGCCTCGTCCACCGACGACATGGTGATGAAGCCAAACCCACGAGACTCTCCCGTCAGAGGATCGATGACAAGGTGAACATCTTCAACCTGGGAGAATAATTCAGGATAAATCCCACATAATAACATACTATGCATGGAATTTACCATCAAAAGACAAATCAAATCGAAGCCTATCTATTGACTCTAATAAAATTCAAGTGGAGGGAAAATGCAGCAGCAACAATTGCATACCTTTCCTTCACTGGAGAAATGTTTCTCAAGGTCTCTCTTTGTAACCCTGCTGGAAAGTCCAGTCACATACAGATTATTTCCAGGATTCTCAGCATCGCTGCTTGAGTCGCGGCTTCTGTTCCATTATAGAAAATAAACATCAGCTGTGGAAACCAACACAATAATCACAACCACGTAAAAAAATGAATATTCGATTATTAGTTGAGAAAACTAAAGCGCACCTTGATCTTCCCCTTAAGGAAGACCTTGAGGAAGATCGGACGTCTCTCTTGGGAGAAGGAGAATAATACCTGCAGAAAAAAAACTTGAATCTATGCTCAATGGAAATAATGACAACAAAGAGGACTACTGAAATAGATTAATACGACGCTTGCCTTGATCTTCTTGGGGATGATGCCATCTGCACAAACATAGTAAAATCAGCAACGTTAGCACTGAAATCAATAAAAGACATGAAAACGAAGACAAAAAACAGAAGAATCAATAATTCACTCACCTTGATCGATTGCTATGGTGGACACTGCTTGTTGTCCTCTCTCTCGTTCTCTCGCTCTCTGTGGATGTCTCTGGAACTTGAGAGATTGCGAGTCTCTTTATAACTCCGGGAAAGGATCCGAAGCTTCTGGAGAAGCTGACAGCGTAATTTTGTTTTGGGCCATTTATAATTGGCCCAATTGCTATGCATAATTATTTTGGGCCTTCAAGAAAACCAAGCACTGCGAGATTATAACAATTAAATTTTCAGAAAAAAGGAGTCATTTAGAATAAATAGTAGATTTTTTTTGTTAAAAAAAGAATAAATAATGGAATAAATTTTTTAGCATAGCATGAGTCATGAGATATGAATACGTTCAATTTACTTTTATTACTTAATATCACCAATATGAGCTATACTTACGCGTAGGCTTGGCAATTAGGGTCGGCAATAACTTAGTGGTTGAGAGGGTGGATTTCATCCAGTAGCAGAGCTATAATTTTATCCCACGAGTGGAATCAAATGTAAATTAATTAAATATATAGACAACAGAAGGGTCATTTTACTTAAATTAAATAAATTAGGTTTTAATATTGTTTTTCTATTAAAAACGATGAAAAAATCTGCCTCCACCTGTGACTATCGTTGTATGTAAAATTTGAGGTATGTTATATGTGAGTTTATCCCCATCCCAGCACAGCACACGTCGGGGAACCTGTAAAATTCTTATCGGAATTCATGTCTCATTACCAAGCCTACGATGTCTTTTATTTTCTACAAATATATCATATAAAAATAAATATATACATAGATAGATAGACACACGCCATTAACCAACTATTAAAATATAAAATTAGGTTTTCAAATATACTTATTTGAAACCTATTAATCCTGAAATCCGGCGGCACATCTGCTACAGGCTTCATGCATTGTCAAGTCGGATTTAATTAAACAGTGTAATCTAATAAATTAAACTTTGTTATATGGGGCAGGTTTAAATATGGCCCCAGCCCGATTATTGCAGTCTTTCCCATTAAGGGGAAATAAGACAAAAGAAATGAAAACTGAAAAAGATACATCTCATTATCATCATTCTTATCAAGAAAAAAAAAATAGATTGGAGTATCTTACATTAATTTATGAGAAACCATATCATGGCGACCCATATTAAAGGTTTCGTATTTTTATTTTTTTTGTAATAAAATCGACAGAAACGACCTATCGCACTCCCTGGCCACGTGATAAGCCAACGGTCATTGGTCAAGTAAAATCTATTACTTTTCGTTGTTATAATTTTGACGGCTCATATTGCAAGTTAAATTGGCCAATAAAAAATTAAAATTAATTTGCAACGTTAGTCATGCATTCATTTCCGACCGTTGCTTTATTTATTTATTTTTTTTTGTTTTAGTGTCTTCCCATGATACTATATTAAATGAGGTTATGGTACACTTTCGCGGTACATGAAAAGCACAAGTCGAGGATAGATGGGTCGTAGTGATGTATGTAATTCACAGAACTACCATCGTTTTTATATTTTCATATTATAATGAAAATCGTGTGCTAAATGTTAATTGCAACAAAAATTAACCCGTGGAATTAGTTTTGTCCAGAAACGAGATTCAATTTTGGTTTAAACTCAATTTAATCGTAGTGTGCAGATTATTATCGCGTTGAGACCGAACTTAATTACGGTGATTAGGATATCTCGACAAAAAATGCAACAGAAGGTTTAAAATAATTAATCATCAAAATATGTCACCAAGTCAAATCAAGATTATATATTATATGTTATCCTCCGAATCCATAGATATATAAATATATTGTTGTCTTGCGGCGTGACAGCAAATAGTTTTATATGATATCTTATCGTTTAAACGGAGTGGAAATAAGGTGTCTGGTGCTTTTGGAGCTACATGAGAGATTGTGATTCGAAATTAATATTTAATTACAAAAATAAAAGCTTAGAGATTGTAATCTATTACCATTTTTTTTTCTTGGGAAGGAAATAAACGTTTCGATCTGACGATTTGCCTAAATACTTTAATTAAACTTTGGCGATTCTCATTTTTTCGTGTGAAAGGGGAAGACAAAAAAATGATTAAAACGTGTGTAATTATAACGACCCATTAAACGTTATTAGTGATATCAATTAATTTAATTAAAACGATTATTTAATTATTTAAGGATCGTTTCAGTCACGTTTCACCGCCAAACCAGAAAAGGTCCATTGGCCGTGAGAATAAATAGTTGCAAATTATTACAGCTGTAAGTTAATAAGATTACCAAGAAACATTCTTAATTAGGAGATCACGGCGATCAAGAAATTTTGCAAATTTACAAAATCAATGGCGGCCCGTTATAGAAGAGCCCTACTTGCCTCCGTAATACATATAATTACCGAAATGAATAAAATAACAATATACGGTTTTGATTCTTCTGCGTACTTTCTACCTATTATGGACTCATCCCGAGTTTTTCCCCTTTTTAATAATTATTTGCACTTTCCTTCGCCTCCATATTTAAAGACCCACCAGCCCTTCACTTCTCGCTCTTGATTGCAGAGCTTATTAATCAGTGAAGCTGTTTGTAAACTCGCCGTGTCCTTCGCTAGTGAGTTCTTTGTCCAATTTCTCACTTTCATCATCGAATCCACAGGAGCTTTTTCAGATTCGATTTTTGATTGTGGGTTTTAGCGTAATGATTCGGATTATTGGGTTTGTTGTTTGTGATTTTGATTATTGGGTTCTATAATTTCATTAATTCGTATATATTGTAGGGTTTTTGAGCGAGATCCGAATCTGTAGAAAGCTGCCAACTTTTTCGCCGTTGTGTTCGAGGTTGAAAAGTTTTTGGCGTTTCCCTTTGAATCTGTTTCCGAAAAATGGGATTGAAAGCGCCCGCAGCTTCACTACAATGGTCGCAGCCTTCGGTTCCACAGTCGCCGCCGCCGTCTTCTCAGGCGTTAGCCTCCGCAGTCGCAGCATCTCCTTCTTCTTCCACTTCCCTGCGGCGCAGTGTTTCTCTGGGCGATATTTATCGATCTTCTATGTTCGCCGCACAGCAACCAACAACGAGGCTCTACAAATCACGATCCTGCGAGAATCTGAGATCTCGTGTTCGCCGGATTCGAAGAGCCCTCTCCGCTAGCTCAGATTCTTCCTTCCCGGAGGATGAATCCAATTGGGAAAATCAAGAATCGGGCCTCGTATTTCGAATGAACGAAGAAGGAGGTATCAAGGAACCCAGTAAAAAAATCAAGTCTTTCGACCTAATTTCGAAGAATACGAAGCTGCCCGAGAGAGATGAGATTGTAAGACCCGATATCGAGGGAGCAGCGAATGGCCTTAAAATCCCGTCCCCTCTCGGGATTATGAATCACAGAAAACTGTGGCAAGAAGGGCTCGTTGAGGCCCGGGAATCCGCATACTGCTCCGTGAAGAAGGCCTTCTCTTCGATGGTGTTCATAATCCGCGAGCTCCATAGCTACACACTCCACATGAGGGAGATCTTGTTCTACGAGGATCTTCAGGGGATTCTTGCGATTGTCCACAAGGAGATGAACGATTCGTTCGTGTGGTTATTTCAAAAGATCTTCTCGCAGACCCCGAATCTCATGGTGTGCTTGATGATTTTGTTAGCCAATTACAGCGTGTATTCGATGTCCAACAATGCTGCAATTTCTGCAATTTCCACTGTTTCCACCGTGGAAATGGCTCCCGTGGCTGAAGCAGAAGAAGCCCTCGTTAAGCAAAAATTCGATCCTTTGGGTGCTGAAAGATTTAGCCCGTCTTCTCCTTCGTCGAACGGGAAGACTACTTCGATCGGAGAGAACGGTGGCGGCGGTGGAAAATGCGGGACAATCACGAGCGGCACAGATGATAATGACAGAGAATCGAACCATTACAAGACAATAACTCCTGCTGATGTAATAACTTCAAAAAGCAGAAATCTTTCGGAGAATATTGTGTCCCCCGACGAAGAGGCACGAATCTGGGAATCGATGGTCAATGAGGCTCGTAAAATGCATGATGATTTCAGACACGAATCGTTGGACAATGGGACAATGCTGAAATTCGTTTCGCCGGTTGATGCAAAAGTTGAAGCTGATGATAGCTCAGAGAATTTAAGAACGGAGTTTCTGTATCAAATTAGGCTGACCCGAGATCCCGAGAACCCTCTCCTGCTTGTGAACTATGCCCAATTTCTCTACTTAGTTGCCCGAGATTACGAAAGGTACATGACACCATGTTTTTATTAATTCCTCCGTCGTTACTGATTAATTGGGTTTTAAAGCTGCTGCCTTTGCCTACTGGGATTCATAAATCACGATACCCATGTCTGAAAAATCAGGGAAATGTGGTGTTTGTGAGGAAAAAAAGTATCTTTTTTTTTAATATTTGCTGAAGATATGTTTTTTGCTGGGCTTTGACAGAGCGGAAGAGTACTTCAAGAGGGCTACGAAAGCGGAGCCTAAGGACGCGGAATCGTTCAACAAGTATGCTAATTTCTTGTGGTTGGCTCGAAAAGATCTGTGGGCCGCGGAGGAGGCGTACTTGGAAGCCATTGATGTTGAGCCTGAGAACTCTTATTACAGTGCTAATTACGCGCACTTTCTGTGGAACACCGGCGGAGAAGAAACTTGTGTCCTCTGAGCTCTGATGATGATAATGATGTTGATGATGGTGATGATGAAGATCTCTCTCATTATAGACAATTTTGGGGAATGAGATGGAAAATGTGGATTAGTTTTTTTTTTTTCTTTTTCATGCATATTTGGAGGGGAGGAGAAGAGGATGAAATAACGGAGGATGTGTTTATTGGTGGGAGTTTCAAACTTGGGGACAGGTTGGTTGTATTTATTAGACTTTCTTGTTAATATTTAAGAAATGCTTATTTAAGAAATCTCACATTATATAATCATTGAGGCAAACACAAGAGTTCAATCACTGTATTCACATCATGGATTCAGCAAACTTTATTCTGCAATGATTCTTCAACAGCAAATCTAAGCTTCTCTCGAACACATGCAGCAATTTTATTCTTTCCATCAAGAGCAACTAAACCGGAGATTAAACACCTAAAGAAAATGTTAGTTCCCATTGGTCCCATTGCTGGTGGACTTATTACATGCAGTAATCAGGCCATTTTCTAGCTGTTGTTGCAGCAGCACTTTTTGTGAAGCCATTGATTCTTGTTCGGAGCCACCATTTGAGGAGATTGAAGAGGCCTCCAGTTTTGCCTTATCCAGAGCTTCAAAGAACTCCTCGTGGCCACCATTTCCATTGCCATTGCTGCACAGGTGCAAACTCCTCCTATTATACAGCAGCAGCTCATCCTTCAATGCCTTAAAGAAGGAAAAAATTTGTACAATATCAGCAATAAATTACCCAAATAAAACACCGAATAATTAGTATCATTCACCCATCAAAATGCAATCTTTTTAGCACAATCAAATTCAAGTATTGGATTATTCACATCAAACCTGCATCAATTTCGGATCGAACCTGGGAAGGCCCACGTGTCCTACGGTCAGCGACCCGAAGAAATTCCCCAATAGAGCGGCATCGGGCACGGGCAGCCCGTGGGCAAGACCCGCCACGAACCCGCCCATGAAGCTGTCTCCGGCGCCGGTGGGGTCCACCTGAAAGGTCTGAAAGGGCTTTATCTTCTTCTCCTCGTCACCATCGAGATGTACGGTGCACCCTTCTTTACCATTCGTCACCACCACAGTGCAGCGCCGGCTGTTGCTGCTGCTGTCTTTCGTCTTCCTCCTCTTCAGCTCTCTGATGTCCACGTAAGCTGCTTCGTCGGAGGAAGCTTTCAAAAACCCAATCTCTCCGATCGATTCCCCGAACCCCGATTCGCTCAATTTCACGAGATTTACTCTTCCGTCGACGGGATCGAAGACTCTGATCAGGGATTGCACGTCGACGAGCACGGTGTCGCATATTTCCACCATTTTTGAGAGCGTCTCCGGGATGATCTCTCCGGCAACGCCCACGGCGAGGCCGAAGGTGAATCGGCGGTCGGGGAGGTCGGAGGGGGAGATCGGGTCGCACGCGCGGACGCGCTTCAGGACTCGGTCGCTGCTGTCGCGGGTTTCTTCTTCTTCTTCTTCGGAGGCGGTGAAATAGGCGTGGAAGACGGTGGTGTGCGAATCCCGGCAGATCAGCGGCGGGTGCGACACGGAGTATGCGAACTCCGGGCCGGCTTTGGACACGAGCGTGAAGGGGAGCGAGAGGCCGTCGAGGACCGCGGAGATGAAGGACGCCGCTCCGCCGAGGGACTCCGCCAGCAAGACGGAGTCCTTGATGAGGAAGTCGTGGCAGTAATTGCCCACGACGAGGATCGTGGGCTTTCCGTCGCCGCCGGTGCCCGTCATTGCACTAACAGTGACAGATGATGATCGCGAAAATCGAATCAGTGGGATATGATAATCAGTGCGAATTTGTTCGATGCGAACCTTTTTCCTTTCCGGCCAGTGGAAAACGGTTAAAAAGCCATTGTAGATTCTTGGTTCTCTTCTCCACTTCGTATCGAATTCAGTGTTGTGTGTATTTTTCTAACTTCTGAGATTTCGTGACATGCGCGTTATGTAGAAAAGAGACGACCGCGATTTTGTGGAGGTGGCTGACACCTGTAAGAAAAGAATTTACAGTTTTCGCTACTTTATTGGGTCTAAATATGGACAAAGCCTTATTGGGCTGAAAAAAATATATTGGGCTTCTCTGATATGAATGAATAAAAGACATAGTTCGCCTATTTTATTTCTTTTGAACCCATTCACATATAACTAATTCTCTTATTTCAATTCTTAGTCTCGCATATCGACATTTTAAAGACAAACTAAATTACCTAATTTTGATATGGAATTTACTCATGCCAACCACACTTAAATTAAATTAGGCAAAATTCTACGTAATAATGAGCATGATGATTTTTGGCAGCTTTTTCTCGATGTTACGTATAATATTAACTCAAATTAATTGTTACGTGCATTTAACATGGGTTAATTTATGACTGAAATTAGGTTTCTGATTTTATACTGGTTTAGACAGATATTTTTCCAAATCTCAGTAGTATTTTGATTAGAATTTACCATATGTAACTCACGCGTGTTAGTTTCAAACTAAAATTAGATTCTGATCGTTAATTATCCTAAGTTTCGCTACGAATATTTATTGTCCCAAAATTGTCCATTTTTTCACGCCCCAAATACACGGACAAAAATAAATAAGCCTTTAAATTATCAATATCTCAATCTTCCCCAAAAGAACGTCTCTATCAATGGAAGAAAAAAACCTACCTCGGGCGATTCCTTAAACGCATGGAAGGTAATCATCACAATAACAACACGTACGAATCCGAAATCAACGCTCTCACCTACTCAGACAACAGCGACGAGGCATGGGAAGCCCTAATCGAGTGCTTCAACGAGGTGCAGTCTCTGCTGGAGCAGAATCGCAAGCTTATACATCAGGCCAACGACAATCACCTGTCGAGAGCTCGTCAGAAAATGGGTGAGAATGTGGATTTGATTTGCGAAATCAACTCCAATCTATCGAAAGCGATTTCCCTTTACTCCGCTCTGTCCAAAAGAGTATCGGAGATCGTTCGGAGACGCCGTGGTGCGGCCTCGTTGAGGAACTATGACCTTAATGTGTAATTCGTGAGTGTGCGCAGTGTGTGTGGTGATGTCAAGGTAAGTTAACGGTGTGATTTTTCTTGTTTTGTGGATGCCATTGCCAAGGTATTTTATAATTACTCAATAATTATGGGCTTAATTGGGGAGTGGCATTTTACTTCAGGTTGTAGCAAAATAAGTTTCGCAAATGACAACTTGAGTTCAATTAATGCTGGGAAAATCCCACGTGATGTTCGAAAAAGTTTAGTCCAAATCAGCATGTCCAACAAATTAGAGCACTCTGAGGAAGATTAATGCAGAAGACCTAATTTTATTCTAACACAACACATGACATTAACTTGGAAGAATATCATACATAGTGTCGAGAAAAATTCGATCAAAATCAACATGTCTGACGGCACGTATGATTTTTTTCTCAACCAATGGTGTTAATTTTGGAACTTAAATTGCACAAAAACTTATTATCATCTCCTAATTTAAGTGTTCTTAAAATGTCTCTTTCCAAATATAAGCCTTTGATTAAGCCTTACGATTAAAACAAGAACCTTGGTCGGAAAATAAAAAAAAAAAAAGGGCATTAGGCAGCATTCAACAGACCGAAGACATGTTTGAAAAGTAATGAGATTAATTGTAAGGCGTAGTGTCTAACAGAGAGTAGTTATAGTGGGAGTTCACCGCTGTCAACAATGACGACTTTGCTCTTTGGGGTGCCACTCTGCCTGCCCTCGGCTTCGACCTTATACACCACGTCCATTCCAGAGAGCACCTTTCCGAACACCACGTGGCGCCCATCTAACCTTTGTAACAAAAAAACATCTCCACGAATCACTTCTAGTCCCAACAAAGACACAGTCATCAAAATCCAGACGATGCATATATATATATATATATATATATATATGTACTCACCAACTTGTGGTCACAGTAGTTATGAAAAACTGCGAGCCATTGGTGTCGGGGCCGGCATTTGCCATTGACAGAAACCCTGAAAATATTATGGATAATTAATCTTATAGTGTTATGTTTTTTTTTTTTAATCGGTCCTTTTGATCGAGAGGAAGTAGAGGGTGAAAAGGACGAACCGGGCCCGGTGTGCTTGATCTTGAAATTTTCGTCAGCAAACTTCTCACCGTAGATCGATTCGCCCCCTCTTCCGTCGCCTAGGGTGAAGTCGCCGCCTTGAAGCATGAAGCTTGGTATGATTCTGTGGAAACTGCTCCCCTTGTAGTGGAGAGGCTTCCCTTGTTTCCCAACACCTTTCTCACCTGAACCCAAAAAAAATAAAAAAAATAAACAAACAATACGTTGGAGCTTTATAAATAGGCACGATAACGGTCTATGAACCCATCGGTTTTGGTTAAAAACAGCCCCTATACTGCTTGAATCGAATATTTCTTAGTTCCGGTTAATATTGGAACATGGGCCATGCTTAGCAAATGTGTATTATTTGCAGCCATAGCATATTGCAACTGATTCATTTATCAACCACTGTTCACTCAGAAACCAGACATTAAGAGTTCAATAGACATCCCAGGAAAGAAAGCAGGAATAGTAGTACCTGTGCACAAAGCTCTGAAATTCTCTGCGACGGAAAATAAATCAAATATTAGCCATCAAACAAGTCAATGGCAGGCACAAAAGGGGATAAAATAACGAGACTAAAACCTGCAGTCTTGGGAACAGTGTTTCCAAAGAGACCCATAGTAATGCGACCTAAAACACAATGCCAATTACAATCAGATAATTCATTATTGGTGTGTGTGTGTGTGTGTGTGTGGCATATTTAAACACCAGACATACAAACGGAAGCATGAACGATTTCAATATTCTCACTACTTATCATGGAACATTCGAAGCCTAGAGTACAGAAAAAAAGTATAATTAATTTGCAAAGCATTGGGTACCAGCTGGTTTTCCATCAATCTCTATATCAAAATAGACTTTGTGAGTGACTTCCTTCAGATTCCCCTTCTCTTTCTTAGCCTGCAGAAGACAATCAGTAATTATTACACCAAAAATCTAACAATACACCATCAACAGTCGAGCTAAAGAGTAAGCAATTATATCAGATAGCAAGCGATCATCTATAATTCTAAGATCAGAGACTGAATTAAAATTTCTGGATCTAGCACATAGTTCCCAAAATCCACAAAAAAAAGGATAAGAGACTCCCAAGTTTGGGAATGATCTTCACGCCAATCGAATTGGCTGCGAAGTAGATATGTCTCGATGTACAGCTAAGCTAAAGAAATTCAATGACAACAAACAAACGAACGAAAACGAAAAGAGATCGGGATATAAAATCCAAATAACACATCGATAGAAGCTGAAGAAGCACCTGGGCAAGGCCTATGCTGAGGAAGAGGATCAGGCCGAAGAAAATAAACAGCCTCCTATCGTTAGTCGCCATTCTCGTTAGGTGCCTTTGATCTGATATCTCAGCACTAGTTTGAGGTCTTGTAGAAAAAGAAGCTTAATTAATCATTTTAGATCTTTCTATGGGGTTTCTTGCTTTTGCCCAATGAGATTCTTACACGTAGCCAAGTTGAGGTGGCTGTGCTGACGTGTCACATGCTGCTTGCTTGGTGTTGGGCCTAATTCGAGCCGAGCCCCGATGTAATAACCAAATTAGAGACAAATCTGAAACTAATTTGGTTTGTGATGTAAGTAACATTACTATTTACCTTTTTTTTATTTATTTCATTTATATCATCACAAATTAATTATTTATTTTAATAATTTAATAAATAATTAAAATTCAAATTATGATATTTAATTAAAAATTTTAAGGGGCATCTACACTTAAATACTCTTTTGTATAAAACAGTTACAATTCAGTACATTGTTAAAAAAAAATTATTTTTAGGCACCCAGTTGACTGTGTGTATCATTTTATTATCTTTGATGTACCTTGTTATATGTGGATTATTTAAGTAAATGGCCTTTGACTGAGTCAATTTTAAAAAAATGACCCCCATAATGTTTAAAGTCTATTATACCCTTACTAACTCATGAAAAAAGACGTCTTTACCCTTATTTAACCCATTCAACTACCCAAAGTAAAATTAAGTAGGTTTAATCGATTCTACACTCACTGTAGCGTCACGGGTCGTCTTCTTCGTCGTAACAGAGTACATAACAGTTAAAATTGAAGAAAGAATTCTCCAAATCTACGAAACAACCTTTACCCGAAGCAGAAAATTCTCCAAACCAACTACAATGGCATTGAACGCGCGTCCCGAAAGAATTCCGGTAATTTCACTGTCATTTCGTCTTCCTCAGGGGTTACCCAATTGTTCAATTTGGACAATTGTTTGCAAGGGAACCGTGCGTCGCACCAATTGGGACCCAAACAGTCGCGCAAATCAGGGGACCCGTGATTGCATGCTTGGGACCCGAGCACAGTTGCACGGTACCCATACGCACGGTACCCATAGGCGCGGCCCCTTGCGTTCCTGTGCGGGTACCATGAATTTGAGTGCGGGTACCATGCGATTGTGTGCGGGTATCCTGCGCGCATGCACGGGTACCATGCACTTGTGTGCGGGTACCATGTGCTAATGCGCGGGTACCATGCGCTCATGTGCGGGTACCATGCTTGCAAGCGCGGGTACCATGCTTTCATGTGTGGGTTCCATGCTTGCAAGTGCGGGTACCATCCTTTCCTGTGTGGGTACCATGCTTGCAAGCGCGGGTACCATCCTTTCCTGTATGGGTACCATGCTTGCAAGCGCGAGTACCATGCTTTCATGTGTGGGTTCCATGCTTGCAAGTGCGGGTACCATCCTTTCCTGTGTGGGTACCATGCTTGCAAGCGCGGGTACCATCCTTTCCTGTGTGGGTACCATGCTTGCAAGCGCGGGTACCATGCTTTCCTGTGTGGGTACCATGCGCGCATGCGCGGGTACCAAGCTTTCCTGTGCGGGTACCATGCGAGTACTAATTGATTATTTACTCTTATGATTCCTAGGTTGTGCTGAAGAAGCAACTGTCATCCCGAGATGACGACTTCGAGTTCCGGTTGACAATGACCGGGATGTACAAGGAGGCAAGTGCAAAGATCAGGAACAATCTGAATGAGGCGGAGTGGGAAAGTTATAGGGCGGGGAGTCCATTTGGTATACTCGTCGAGGCTGCCGCCCATTTCAATTTATCCGCACAACTGATTACCTTTATGACGAGGAGGCAGACTACCCTTCACGACCGCGAGGAGTTGTGGATGGTCATAAACAACCGACCACTCCGATTCTCTAAAGCGGAGTATTGCTTGATTACCGGGCTAAGGTTCTCCGACGATATCCCGGAAGTGTACCCCAACGGTGATTTCGCGGAGAGAAACTTTCCGGGAAGATCAACAATCCGATTGTCGTACGTCGAGGATCGGCTCCGAGAGTTGGGAGCCAACGATGACGGAAACGTGAACTTCGATAAGTTGAAGTTGGCGGACGTTCTCTTTGCCGCAGCCGTGTTGCTGCCTCGACCGACGAAGAAGGACACCGTTCTACGGTCGTGGCTGCTCGCATTGGTGGAAGACGAAGTCGCCTTCGCCAACTACCCTTGGGGCAGCATAGCGTTCAAAGAGGTGATACGCTCGCTGAAGATAAACCTAAGGGAGAAGAGGGATTTTGTGCGGGAACGAGCCCGCAACGGGGGCAGCGCACACTGCGGGCTACTGATTAGTGGCTTCGTATATCCGCTTCAGGTCGTTTATTATTTAAAATTCTTTTTTTTTTATTTAATTGTGATTATATATTTGCTAATTTGTTTTCTTTGCATTCTAGGTTTTGGCGTACGAGTGCATTTCGGGCATTCGGTACGCGTTCGCCTATCGTCTAAACGAGGCGGACGTGATGACCCCGCGCATATGCCGGTACGTCACCAACGATTGGTCGACGAAGGGTGCTCCGAAGATGGAGACGATCCTCAACGCCGTAAAGGGGTCACCCGTATCGGGGATGCTGAGCCCAACAATATCGGAGATGAACCAGCCCTATTTCCGACATAGCCGGTTCGAAGTGGAGGAAAGGCATGAAGTCCTCGACCACATAACGAGGCTCCTCGAAGATGGTGTCGAGCTTAAGTGTGTACGGCATTTGCCGGCCGTGGAGGAACCCGAACCAACAGTACCTCAACTCTCGGATCGGTCCTTCTACGAGGAAGGGGCGGACCAATTTCGTCCCCCCTCACCTCCACGGTTCTCGAGCCCTCCTCCACATCAATACTCGGGCCCTTCACACACACGGTACCCGTCTCCTCCTCGACAGCATTACTCGGGCCCCACCTGGGAGCAATTTGATGAGTTCACAAGACGCGTGGACCAAAATTTCGAGACGGTGAATAATCGGTTCGATGACGTCTCTACGAGTATCTCGCAGTTACGCGAGTCGTATGACGACCGATGGTCCACGGCTCAAGAGTGGGGCGCGAGCATCTTCGGGTTGCAGCAGTCGATGACGGAACTGCAGCAGAATTTGCAGCAAGGGTGGTACGGGGCAACCCGAGACTTTCCGACGCATACCTCTCACGGTACGGCCCTATAAATAATAATATGTTGATTATTGATAGTTTTCTGACGTCGGAGTTTTATCGTGGTAGGTTATGAGGCCGGATGCTCAAACCAGGCGTTCTATCCTTCGGAACCCGAAGCAGCCCGAGAGGCCGAGGTGGAACCCGAGGCCGCAGCCGAACCCGAGGCTGCGGAGGAACCCAAGGGGTCGGCCGAACCCGAGGCTGCGGTGGTACCCCAACCCGAGGCCGCGGAAGAACCCCAACCCGAGGCCGCGGAGGAACCTCAACCCGAGGCAGCGGTGGAACCCCAACCCGAGGCCGCGGAGCAGTCGACACCGCCTCGCGAAAGCAGGCCTTCGAAGTATCAGGTGACCCCCTTCACCGACCCGGACCAGAACCGCGTGCGGAACAGCATCAATCCTCAAGTCGAGAGGCATATGAAGCGAAAACTGAAGCAGTGGCCTCGGCTAAAACAGAGGATTGATACAATGGAGGATACCGAGCGGTTGCTTTGTTTGTCGCACTCGTTCCGCACGAAGGCGTGGTTCCAACAGCTGTACACGCCTTCGTGTTGGCTCGACGACGCGGTAAGAAATATTGATAACTTCAATTCGTGTAAATGCAGTCATACGTTTTATTAATTAACTTGTTTTTTTTTAATTTATAGCACATCGACGAAAGCATTAGAGGCTTCGTCGAGATGCAGAGGCTTCACACCTTCTGCTCTCGAAACATCTCTTTCATGAGCTATGGGATGAAGGATAGCATAGACCGGGACTGCATACAGAACGGGAAGTTTGTCAAGGGCATGCTGCCCTTGTTGGTCCACAACGCAGAGGGACGTGATCAGGACTGGCCATCGGTGTCATGGCAAGTTTCCAACTTCATCGTGGTGCCGGTCCAGACCATCGCTCACTGGGTTCTTGCAGTCCTCGACTGGAAGAACAAGACGATTCGAGTATTCGACTCGGATCCGTCATGCGATGTGGACATGCGCAATATGAATGCAGCCCTAGCCGGTCTACAAATTGCTGTCCCGAACGTGCTCAAAGGACTTGGTCTAATTGGAAGCGTGTTTCGGAAGTGGAAGGTCGAGAGGATCCCCAACTTCAAGAAGCAAGAAAATTCGTAAGTAAACCTTTATTTCGAAAGATGTTGATTTTTGTATATCATATCTTAATGTTAAACATTTGGTTGTTTTCAGAGGAGACTGTGGGGTTCATGTCTTGCGGGCCGCATTTGCAATGCTCTTTCGTGGCGATAATGTCGCGGAGCTTACCGGTAGGCAAATGACGCAATTTCGTGAATTTCTATGTATTTCTATTCGCCTAAATGATTGGGGTATGTGGTATCAATAATGTATATTAGTGAATTTTGTAAATTTCGAACTTTGCTTATGTAAATATTGGTACCCGCACACATATGCACGCTACCCGCACACAAAACCACGGTACCCGCGCACATAGGCATGGTACCCACACACGAAGGCATGGTACCCGCACACGAGGCACACGGTACCCGCACGGAAGGGCATGGTACCCGCACACTTAGGCACGGTACCCGCACACTTAGGCGCGGTGGTACCCGCACAGAAGGGCATGGTACCCGCACACATAGGCACGGTACCCGCACAGAAAGGCATGGTACCCGCACACAAATGCACGGTACCCGCACACAAAGGCATGGTTCCCGCGCACTGGCGCAGGGTACCCGCGCACAAGCCCTACACGCCCGCGCACAAGCCCAGGGTACCGCGCGTAAGCGCATGGTACCCGCGCACAAGCGCAGGGGACCCGCGCACTGGCGCATGGTACCCGCGCACTGGCGCAGGTCGCGCACTGGCGCATGGTACCCGCAGAGAATGCGCACGGTACCCGCACACAAAGGCATGGTACCCGCACAGAATGCGCACGGTACCCGCACACAAAGGCATGGTACCGCACATAATGCGCACGGTACCCGCACACAAAGGCATGGTACCCGCACACTTAGGCAGGGTACCCGCACAATAATGCGCCGTTATTTTAAAAGGATAAATAATAATTTTATTTCATTTTCATAATATTTCTATTTATATTCGAAAACACAAACATTCTTGATCATTAAAACTTTAGAGCTTACACAATGCGGCAAACAAAATCAATTCAATATAGATGGGGTAAGATATTGTTACTATCATCATTTGAGTAAAAGAAACTTGGCATTTCAACATAACAATCCTTGATTCTAAATGTCAACCCGCCTTTTTTTTATCCCAAATGATCAACTTAGTATGTCTAACTACCGTAACGCACTCACGGACCGAAATAGGCCAACTCTATTTTGTGATACCAAAAATAAAGAAATTTGTGCTACCAACTCTAATAAGGCTCGGTACCCGCACATAACAGGCCTGGTACCCGCACACAATCGCAGGGTACCCGCACACTTAGGCACGGTACCCGCACAGTAGTATACAGTTATTTTATATAGATAAATAATTATTTTATTTCATTTTCAGAATAATTGGTTAATGATTATCCCGATCATTTGATGTGACTGATACAATTATTTTTACGAGTTAACGTACAGACAACTACTGACTTGATTGATGTAACGTAAAGTACTGACATGATTGAATTAATTAAAATCATTTGACAGTTTGCACAAGGCACACAAGGCGCGGTACCCGCACACTCAGGCACGATACCCGCACAGAATGCGCATGGTACCCGCACACTTAGGCACGGTACCCGCCCGCAATGCGTACCAAACATTACAACATATCGAATTTCCATATAAATTACACCTGTACAAATCAAACTCATAGGATTTAACCCCTCCTACCAAATTCTCCGACGGATGGCGTTCTATTTTTTGTGCTCTTCCACGTTTGGGTCAATGAGTGGTGGTAACATATTAACAATTCCTTCAACGCGCTCGGTCACAGGCCATATGGTACCCTCGTACGCTGATTTCCATGTCTCCAAGCTGTAATACGCATGGACTAGCGAATATACCCCTACATTAGCGTGTCCACAAGCCGCAATGGCGTGCGCACACGGGATACGATCGATATCAAACATCTTACAACTACATGACTTCGTCTCGATATCGACCACCTCGTTGACTCCATGCCCGTATACATTATACCGTTGAATGCCAATTTCCGAGACGTGTAGATTTTGAGAATTTATGTAGTGAGACCGTAGGATTGACTCGACCTTCGGCGTAAATGACGTAACATTGGCTGTCATCGAAGCTTCGCAAGTTCGTCGATGCTTACTAAACCAACTAGTTGTCAAACGTTGTATCGAATCCAACAATCCTATGAGGGGAAGCTCTCTATCCGCGCGTAGAGCGGCATTTATCGATTCCGAGCCGTTTGTGGTCATGATGTTGTACCTCGTTCTCGGGCAATACGATCTCGTCCATTTTGCCTTCGTACCATCCTGAAGATACTTATGCACGTTTTCGTACCGTTCCTTTAGCGTTTCCAACAATCGATCGCAATCGCTCGTCTTGTAGGCGTACGCAATATTAAGGAATAACGCACACGCACCTTTCTCCTTCATACGGGTCTTTATATTTTGTTGAATATGCCACGCACAGAACCCGTGAAACGCATTTGGGAAAACTGCCGGTACGGCTGTCTTTATCCCGCCATGTCTGTCAGAAATTATGACGAGGTCATTTGAATCGGCCACGATCCGTTTCAATCTCGTTAAGAACCATGACCAAGATTCGGTAGATTCGGTGCTCGCAATACCCCATGCGATAGGATATTGGTGGTAATCGCCGTCTTGCGCCGTAGCAACAAGCATCACCCCTTTATATTTTCCCTTTAAAAAGGTGGCGTCGATAGAAATTACCTTACGCATGAAAGCAAATCCCGCTATGCATGCACCGTATGCCAAAAACAGATATTTAAATCTGTTTTCCTCGTCCATCTCCCAATCCGTGACACTTCCGGCGTTCATTTGCTTCACGGCCTCCAAATACGCCGGGATCAACGCGTAACAATCGTCCCCGTTACCGACCAACTCCTCCGTAGCGATATTCTTCCCCTTCCAAGCCTTGTAATAAGAAACATTCACCCCTCTATTTTGCATCATAGACATGATAGCCTTTGGCGCGGGAATGTCTTTAGGCCCGCTAAAATTGTCAAGAAGCATCCTAGACACAACCGATGAAGTTCCTTGACGATGACTTCGACGTCGATGAGACACGCCGCATGTGTGTGTGCCGCAATATGTCCGTACCGAGAAAAAAGGGGAATCTCTATCTTTTGCAGCTCGAAAGCGCCACGAACATTGCTCCATCGCACATCTTACTACATACAAAGTCTTGTTCGACTTTACTAATTTGCACTCGAACGACGCAGCCAACGCGATTTTAGATATTTCCTCGATAACTTCCGCCTTATCACGAAACTGCTGCCCAACGTGTAGGCTTGAACCGTCCGGAAATGCAAAAGTACCATCGGCAGCCTCTTCTACCGGGTTTCGATCTATATCGTCATTGTGATCACGGGCTACGAATTCCTCTTCCGACTCGTCAGTGTTTTCAATTGCCTCATCTTCATTTTCATTCGAATGCCAACCCGAGTAATCCCTACCCCCAGACGGTCCAGCGATATCTTCAAGACCCTCAAACGGTTCGATTTGCGCATTTTCATCGCAATCGGCTATGAGCCCGGTATTATTACTAGAAGAACCAGCAAATGCGTCCGACGGAGCCACAAGCGCACATTCCACCACCTCGACATGAATCACGGGTCTCGATTGAGGGCCACCAAAACCCAAGTACGCACGTAGAGCATAGTCGTTATCGATGTATATGGGCCTCGGATAACTATAGGGTACATTTGGCATATAGCTTAGTGTTAGCCTCGCATTGTCGTTGCGAAACGCTAACACGGATACAATTTGCTCCTTTACGTCTTCTAACGTGCATGCGTCCTCATCCACCAAAATTGAATGCCAGCTACAATTTGACGCAGGAGACCAAGTCGAGATATTGTCCTCGCCGATTAACCACCGACCGTCGAATTGAAATACAATGTTGGTAATTGTCATTTTGAACACATGCAATATTATGCAATGTTACTGTTTAGAAAACGATTCTCGTCATATATCGTGCTTATATATGATCTTCAGCGCATGGATCCCGAACATGGGATCACGGTACCCGCACACAACGCAGGGGACCCGCGCACTGGCGCATGCTACCCGCACACTGGCGCATGCTACCCGCACACTGGCGCAGGGTACCCTCACACAAGCGCATGGTACCCGCACACTGGGCGCAGGGTACCCGCACACTGGCGCAGGGTACCCGCACACTGGCGCAGGGTACCCGCACACAAGCGCATGGTACCCGCACACTGGGCGCAGGGTACCCGCACACTGGCGCAGGGTACCCGCACACTGGCGCAGGGTACCCTCACACAAGCGCATGGTACCCGCACACTGGGCGCATGGTACCCGCACACTGGCGCAGGGTACCGCACACTGGTGCAGGGTACCCTCACACCAAGCGCATGGTACCCGCACACTGGGCGTATGGTACCCGCACCTATATCTCACGGTACACGCACCTATATCGCATGGTACTCGCACGCAGGGGTCCCATGCACGAACAGTAGACCTCAGAATATGTATTTTCAGGTCCGATTTCTCGTAATAACCACTGAAACATCGCTACTCTGGCTAGTACACGTTATCTAATAAATAACCCATACATTTTAGGGGGTAATGGACTGGAAATTCACCATTTTCGACGTTAAAATTGCAGTTTTCATGTAACGAATGCTTACTGGTAAATATGCTGAAATGCTTGCTGTTTTCTTGGTTTGAAAAGTTGTTTTCCGGCACTAAACGAAGAGAACAGCTCGCGTCGCTTTAGGTTTGTGAGAGAGGTATGTGTTGTTACCCTTTGTTCTTTAAAATGGAGAAGATAATGCATTCATATCGATTGTATGGTTATGGTTAAAGAGGGAGATGGACCCATGTACTGTTTTCAGTCAGTTATTGAAGCCATTTTTTCGTTTTTCTTTTTATTTTTTTATTTAATGAGTTAAGTATGAGAATTAGTTAATATGGTTAACGTTTAAACAAAGTGAGGGCTATTGACCAAAAAAAAATCGTCAACGAGGCCATTTTTTTAAAATTGACCCAGTCAAGGGCCATTTTTTTAAAAGGCCCGTTATATGTATATCATGTACCACGTCAAACGTTTATATGGTATATATATACGTTTTTTTATGTTATCTAAATTTATTATATGTTATACCTTTTGTATTATGTACCATAATACGTTTCTATATGGTACCTAAAATTACTTATATGATGTACATGCGGCGCAAACGGATATTTATGGGTAAAAATTTCATTCTACTAGATACCTACATGTAAAAAAATTCTGACAAGTGACTAAATTGACAATTTTGATACAAAAAGATATTTAAGCATAAATTTCCCAAATTTTAATTGAAATAATATTATAGATATTTATGTAAGCACTATATAAGCATATATAAACAAGCTCACACAAGTAATAATAATCTCAGGAACAAAAGAAAAACCAAAAAAACGTGGAACACCCATAACTTCACACAGTACTCGTAAGAAAATTTAGTCACACAAATTCGAACCTCATAAGAAGCCTCACAGAATTATACTTCTCTCCCTTGCGGTCGCAGACGGGAACGGCTCGAATCCCGGGCCTCAGCTCGGACACGGGGAGGCACGTCTGGCCCGCAAAGTCGTCCTTTTCGGACATGTCGTACTCGTGCACTTCGATCCTCAGTATGGCCATCTCCGGGACCGTCAGCGGGAATTCGAACTCCTCGTTCCAAACTGGCGCCCAATTGTCTTCCTTTTTCTTCGTCTTCTTCATGATTTCATCCTCCGGCGCACCGGCTATACCGATCTAAATTCTCATCCAAATGAAACGAACACGCGTAAGATGATGCTTCAAAAAATTCCCGAGGGTAAATCTTCTTGCGTGTGATGGAAGTGCATTGCATTTGATGGGCACAAAAGTAATTTAATTTTTTTTTATGTTGAGATTATTTGTCCCACATCGGGAAAACTAACTTCACCGATAAATCAAATAGGCATCTATCACTAATTGACTTTAGGATGAAACCGTCAACTTAATGATTTCGATGGGGTAATAGAATGGTGATGAGTATTTATGGCTACCAAAAACTTTGAGTGAGTCTATCACACGTGAACTTGTCATAGAATGGCCTACGTGGTTGTCAAATTTTGCAGGCTATTGCTCCAGCCCCAGGGTTTACTTGGTCCAGAGACCAGTGTTTTTATCGGGTTAAACAAAAAAAAAAAGCATGGTGATGAGTAACTTACCCTTGTGTAGAAGTCGGGCGGGGAATACGCGTCGAAATGAGTTTGTTTGAAGTCCATGTGCCAGCCATCTCCCATGTACACTTTAACCTGTCATGTTGCGGGCGGATAGTGAAGTTTTTATGTATTATTATGTGAACCAAGAATCGAAAGAATATTAGATTCTTGTAGTAACGAAAAGGAAAAGACCTTTAAGGTTGTCTTGACAGGGTACTTGGCTTTAGGGTCGAAGAGTTTGTTACCGTCCATGAGAATATCGGGCTTTTTCACGTAACCGCATCCTCCGTTGGCCTTGAACATTCCTTGCATCAGCCATAGAGATCTACCGTAACCCTGTTGAATAGCACAGAAAACAGAGGATTTTCGGTCATTTGATAAAATAGAAAGTTAAGGGTACGGTTGCTATGCGGAATTCGTGTGTGGAATGCACGACCGAAAACTAAGTTAGCGCATCGATCGATACTTTCCACCTTTCCTTTTCTTTTCCTAACCGAATTCATCAAACCAAACGGAGCCTAAGAGTTTCGGTGGTAATAAATGTAGGACTACATGTGGCAACAGGGATTTGGATTCTGGTGATAATTGCACAAGTTACCATGAATCACAAAGTTTCAAAATGAGAGCTCCAAATGGATTCACACCTAAAATCACACCCTAGGCACACACATGGAAAAAGCTTAACTTTTTTTTTTGTTCTATATATTCGTGAGAGTGACGTTTTAATGACACCTAAATTAAGGAGTGACACTTTTAAGACAATAAGTTCCGAAATTGAAGCAATTCGAGGACAATATACGCTGAAAATCTAATTCAGCTTGGAATTAACACACGTGAGCCACACTTGACAATTAACATGAGGAAAAGAGACCAAGGAATTCAAAAGAAACAAACCTAACCTGCATGTTGAAAGCAACCATCTGGGCTCCATGCAACCAGCCGACCTGAGGCTTGTAATTCGACGAGTTAAATCTTGTCCCCTTAGGATACACTCGAAGAATATTTTTCTGGGTGAACCTGAAAAAAAAAAAAAAGGTACTTTAAAATAAAATCATAAATCACCAACAATGGTCCCCAAGTATTCAGCTTCATCAAAGATTTAGAGGCAAGTACTTCACTATATCTGCTCCGTGAGTTTCAGCATACTTCTCAAGTGCTTGCTCGCTTAGACTGAGTCGCCTCACTTTATCGGGTTCCACTTTTAGTGCTTCCTTGATACCTCCCTTTGGTTTCCCGGCATGAATCGCTATCAGCCGTTTGTACGCGGGTGGCTCGTAAACTTTCGAATCGCAGCCACTATCGGGGTCCGCCACCTCATCATCGATCTGCACAAAAGATGTGATTACATGTAAGGAAATGGCATTCCTAAGTGGAGAAATTTGTCTGAAGTCTTTTACCTTGTATTCATCTTCCTCTTCATCAGCTGTGAGGGCTGAGGGTTCTTTGCCCCACACATCTTCGTCTGAATCCTTCTCCTTCTGCGAATTATTATTACTCCCCTTGTCCAAAGAATTCTGGGCTTCGAGGTACTCCTTTGGAGGCTTCGTGGAAATGATTACGCGGTGCTTCAATTCTTCGGGGGACGGGAATTCGCTCAAGCAGTCCGATTCGGGACAGAAGAGCATCTCCCCGAACGTTTGAGTGAGCATCTAAGAGAATAAAAATACGCAGACAAAAACAATAAGCTCGAGGAATCTAGTAATAAAGCATACATTACGTTCGAACAAACATTTACCTGAGCAACTCTAGCTTGGAGATCAGAGGTGAGGTGATCTTCCAACGTTATGATGAGTGGGAACGGAGAAGCAACGAACGCGTGTTCTTTTATCGATTTCAAGCACTTTATAAGCTCCACAGGTGTTGTTACGGTTCTGTAAAGTTGATAACAAGAGACCGATAAAAAGATAATCACAATCATTAACGGTTGCTAAGAATCTCAAGAAAAGTGCTTACCTTCCATGAAGGACGAGCACGTCGTCTTTTGTGGAATTGGGCCATATATCGAGCTCTATCACTCTCACTCCCTTCTTCAGTGCCTTTATGATTGGGACATCACTGCAATTGCTAGTGAGCTGATTCCCAGTTAGGTATGAGTTGTGCCCAGTGAATATGTAGTAGTGAGACAAAGGAGCTGTCATGTCATGGTGAACCTGAAGAAAACATTTGAAGTGACTGACATGGATTTGTAGACCAAAAGGTGGCAAGAGAAACACTAAATAGATACTAAATGGATCAAATGTTTCATAGATTTTCCACTGAAATCAGCCACAGAAAGGGAACAGAGATTCTTCGGCCTACTTGACTTTGTAGAATCGATCTAAAGCAACAAATATTAGTAATTCACCGAAGAAATACACAATTAATTAATCGCCCTCGATCTCAAAAACAAGTGAGATTAAGGGGTTTTTGGAATCAATCGCGGTTCTTCGATGAAACCCAAATGCCCCTTCGTCACCAAACCCCATCACGCCGTGAAAAGGTATAAATATCAGCTTCAGGACTTTAAATCGGAGAAGAAAATCCGCCCAATTTAAAAAATAAAAATCCGTCAAAGATCGTTGACCTTGTAGTGGATCGGGGGATTGAGCTCAGTAGAGAACAGGTAGTGGTGAAAATCTTCGAGCGCGAGCGCGTGGCGCGTGCGCTTGGCGATGTGGTGGCGCTTCTGCAGGATCTGCCTCACGATCGCCTCCGCGGCCTCCGCGGCGGTGTCGGCGGGCTCTCCCTGGACCTCCACCATGAACCGCCCCAGCTGCTCAGCGCTCACGTGTGTCCCTCCCTCGCCGGCGTATCTCCTAAACGCCTCCTTCACGTCGTGAGGAGGCTCGGCCTCCGTCACCCGGAACTTGCGCGTGAAACACATGCACACCCTGTAGCTCCCCATTTTTTTTTCTATCTATTGATTAAAATATTATTGCCGAATTAAAGTGCAAATACTTTAACGTTACTATTTATGGCAGTACGAAGAGGAGGAGGCGATAGAGGGCAGGTAAAGTGCAACCTAAACGACATTAATGATTCAATGTGGGAAAAAGAAGAAAACCGATATGTATAATTAAAAGACTTTCTTCCTTTTCATTTCTCTCTCTTCTCTTTATTTTTTCTCACAAAAAAATAAATAATATTTAGTAATGCTAGATGATGTAATAACACTGCTGTACTCACTGTGTAATGTGTATGACTTTAGCCATTACCTCCTTGTAAGTTGTAAGAACTTTCCCTTTCCCTCCTTTATTTAATTGAACAAGGGGAACATACAAATGATTGTTCGTTATATGTCCGGAAATTAAATATTTAAATTTTTATTTACGTGCATAAAATAGGGCATGCGTTGTCTTCGTTGAAAGTCAATTGCAACGACGCATCGTGCTTGAGAATTCATTTATGATGTGAGTCGTGGCCCAAATATGAAGATCACGGCCTACTTTTACAAACCCAGTAGGAAGCAAACAAAGCCCAAGTCCGGAAAATCTTTTAAATTATATATATCGTAGAGTAATATAATATATTTAATATTTATACATGGATTAATTAGATTTTTAGTCTTGTATACCAGCGGGGATGGCATTTAAGGATATTTAAGCTTAGGGTAACAATTTTAGGACATGTAATTCAAAAACATAATTTTAGAGCGAAATTTACACACGTGGTGCCGAATATGCTTACTTTGACTAAATTTATTTCCTCCAACTAAGCGGCACCTCTTAAGGCAAGTCAGCATCTTCCGCGTATGTATATAAATTTTGGGCTGAACTTAGTTTTTCTGGTTTAACTTCCTATTCAATGTTGATACTTACTAGACTAAATTTTTTTCATTTACTCCAATTAAGCTCCTATGTATTTTTTTTACCTTTGATGATGCTTGAAGGAAAAAAAAAACAAATTTAATCCAAGTCAACATATCCTCTGTGCTTAAATTAATTTTCTGGATTTAATTGTCCTAAATTTGTTCAATTTTGATAACTAAAATGAAATGAAAAACGTTACACAACAACAAACAAAAACCGACCCCACTCCATCCCACTACGTACAATACCACGACGTGACCCCCTCTCATTCAATTTCTTGGATTATTTAATAAATCCCACCTTTAAATATCATTTGCTTTATTCTCTTCTCCATAATTATTACCATTAACTCCATTACAAGCTTTTAATAATTCCATATGCTCCTCCTCCTTCCCACCTTTTCACTTGCCAGACAAAAATCCCTGAAGAGCCCCTACAGTTGATTTTCTAAATTATTTTTTTTTTCACTCTCAAGTGATAATAATGGCTTACGATTTTCAGAATATTAATAACCCTTCGATGCACTACGCTGATCTGTTCAAGCGTTCGAGTTCGTGGGAATCCTCTTCTTCCTTGTCGGATTTCAGCTCTCCTTTAGGTTCGGAGTTAGCTTCGTCGTCCGAGAGCGTCGACGGCGACGGCGACTTCGCTTATGTGCTGAGCCGTCAAATGGCTGACGTCATGCTTCGAGAAACAGAGGAAAAAGAAGAAAGGCCTTTCTCCGATGAGGTGAGAAGTTAATATTAATTCTATTTCGTTTTTCTGAACAAAAAAAAAAGGAACTGAATGTTTGTCACGTGCCCTGTTCACCAGAAAACAGAGCATCGTAATTATTACGGGCAGAAACAGAGATACAGAGGAAAAAGTAACGTCGGCCAAGTATACGGGCCGGGTATGCGGGCTGTTTTTCTCGGGTCGGGTAAGGTCTCATCGGGCACCGGAGTTTTCCTGCCTCGTTCAGCCAATGGTTCTTCGACAGCGGCGAAAAGGCCTCAGACAGGTGCGGAGTTTTCAGATCCCTCTATTTTTATTTTTTTCATTTCTTAGTTTACTTTATTATTGCGTAACCGTATGATTTATGACGTCACCGTCTTAAGTACTTATCTGAGTAGGTTTTCTTGTTTAGTAATTTCCTGCTAAAACGCGACAAGCTTTCAGTAGATTGGGGTAGTGGTTAAAATTCCTAGGAAATATATATAAAATCAAATATTGCTGTCGGACAAAATCAAATAATATCTCATTTTAAAAAAAAAAATTGCCCGACACACTACCTTCCGGTTTTAATGGACGGTTAAAACTAGAAAATATCACAATCTCTTCAACATCAATAACTAATAGGGCAATCCCAATTTTGATTATAAAAAATTACGTCATTTATGAAGAAAAAAAACATTTACTATATTTAGTTTGATTCTTGTAAGTTTGAGGATAATGATAGAGGAGTCGATGATTGAAAAATAGGAATGAATAAGTAATAGCGTCGTGTAATAATTAATGATGGAGGGCTTGATGATTCAATGAATCCATCATGATTCCGGAATCTTTTGAATATTCAAAAGGCTATTTTGATTCCTGTTTGGTTGTCAGTCTTTATCTTATTTTTGTCTAGTCGCGTGACTAATATATATATATATATATATATATATATATATATATTCTAATGTATTTCAATCGCAAGATTTCTCCTCTTGTCATGTTGTAACATTAGGATCGGCCAATGAGGTTATTTGCAATCTACTGTATAATAGGAGCAAATTCACCATAGTTTGTAGGAAACAACATACGACACTATTATCAAGTGAAATTATGGCCCGTTTGACCTTTTCACACTTTGAAATTATCGAACCATAAAGTGTGATTAGTTTCCAATAAATTATTATAGGTTTAATTCCACTCATACTCTAAATGGAAAAGTAGTGAAGTGTATAAAGAAAATTAGTTTTTATTGTTGGTTAATTGAAGAAATAGATAAGAAAAAGAAAAAAAAATCGTTATAAATCTTTATTTAATAAAACTAAAAAAATCTAAAGAATTTTTTTTTTAAAAAATTCTTTATAATTTTATTTTTCACACTTAATTTGTTGTTTACGTGGGATTTAAACTATACATATATGTCGGAGGATCATTCCAATGGAAGTCGAACTTCGAAAATCTGCTATTGAAGATTAAATTTGATTCAGACGGAATTTAGTTGGAGTAGGAAAGTATACTAGCGTTAGGTGACAAGAGTGAAAATTTAATATTAAAAATATATATTTATTTCGATGATAAATTAGTGGTGATCCATGATCAGGTGGTGGCTGCTCTACTGTTTTAATTCCCACTAGGGTTTTGCACGCGTTGGAGCTCCATTTCAATCGTCTTCAAGAATCTAAAGCCCAACCATCGCCATCGTCATCTTCAAGTGGTGAATGTCACACAATATCTTAAATATCATTTCATTTGTTTATTTATTTTATTTGTTTTGCTGATGAATATTCAAGAAAAGGGGAGAAGGGACACTTGCATGAGTTGAAAAATGAGTACGAAAGTAACGACAACGAGGACATGCGCCTACCACAAGAATGGACTTATTAACTCCTCCCATCAATCTCAATCTTATATATGTAATATATTCATATATCTTATATGTGGTGGGGGCACATGACGAATAAATTAGCGGCAACCGCGACAGTTGAAGAAGAAGAATCTGCAATAAGCTAATAATGGGTCTGAAAATAACGTAGCTTCTATTTATATATATATATATATATATATATATATAGTTTCTTTTATTGGTTTGTATAAAGGTCACTTAAGTTTTATGATGATATTAATAAAGAATCATGTTTAATCAGATAAGCATGTTTTGTTCAAAAAACTTAGATGAGCATGTTAAGAAAGTATTTAACTAGACAAACAAGGTGAATATTTTAAATTTTCTTCAAAAAAAAAAGGTAAATATTTTAAATGAAACAAAAGAAAAACTAATTTACTGGGCCGAACCCAATGGAAGAAACTGTCCGGCCCACTTAAGATCTTTCGCTTCCAATTCGATGATCTCAATTCTCAACCGCGTTGTCGCTGATCTGTTAACGAAACGCATTTTCCGTGCAGATCGGAGAAAAAAAAAAAAAGAGAAGAAACGGTGAAATCGCAGTGCCCTAATCGACCGAACCATGAGGAAATTCGATCCATGGCCGGTGTTCTTCAAGAGGGAGTGGAATCGAAATTGGCCTTTCCTCGTCGGATTCGGCGTCACTGGAGCCATTATCACTAAGTTATCTCTCGGTCTCACCGGTGCGTTTTTTTTCCATTCCCTTTTTAGCTAATTCAGAATTTTCGGAGTAATCGACCTAATTTTCGCTGGTGTTGACAGAGGAGGATGCGAAGAACTCAAGGTTTGCGCAGAGGCACCATGGGAAATAGACGTTTGTGTCTGCGCTTCTCAGGTGGAAAATTACTCTTTGATTTCATTTTTTTAAGCAATTGATTTGCTTTGTGTGTAGTTCAATGTTATATACTTGCATATGATATGTGGAATATCGTCTCTGTCCTGTTGTTTTCGTGTGTAGGAAAATCTAATTGAAGCACCATTTCTGATAAAATACTTATGCTGTGTAATTGAACACAAATATTTCTATGTGCAATTGAACACAGAAGATGTTTTTCCCTCTATTATTAATCTCCTCATTCATAGCACAACATTAGTAGTTATATTAGGAGTTACCACGTGAACTTGTCTCGGGAAAAAAAAAGGATTAAGAATGTGGGATTTCTACGTGGCGCTGGAAAAAAGTTTGGTCTAAATCAGTATCTCCGATGAATTGAAGTAATTTGAAGACAAGTAACCCGGAAAATCATACACACGAGGTGCACGTGTGGCAATTAAAAGGGAAAAAATTGGACGAGGTATCAAGAAAGATTCGGTCCAAATCAGCATGCTTCGACTGCATTAACTGTCCTCAAATTGTTTCAATTTGAAAACTCATGTCCTAAATCTTGTACAGGCTCAACCATTCTTGCAATTTCATCTACTACGAGATTTTTCACAAATGTTTCCACAAAGTTCGTCCAGGCTAATCATAAAGCACATTAAAAAAGTGGCACTTGTTTGCTATGGAACATGAATCTTGTATTCACAACATACAAAAATCTGTATTACAACAAATGTTAATAGATTACAGAATTATGGGTTGGAAAAGAAAAGGTTATGTAACATAGATAAGTTCACAAAGTGCACAAGAGGATAACAAATAAAACCATAGTTGAACGTAACGTTACCTCAATAGTCGGCAACAGAGAATAACTGCAAAAGAACCTAAAAAGAAAGAGAAAGAGCAGAGAAACTGCAAAGTGCAGACAAACGCACGCATTGCAAATGCTGGGGTTAGCTTGTGACAACAATTCATTACATGTTCATCAAAAATTGATATGAATCTGCTAAGTATCAGTTGACCCTAAAACACAGATCTATTACTATAAGTCTATGTTCATCACTGAATCATACGTGATTGATTCTAAAGCAAATACATATATGCAGCATCTCTCTCATATAACCGATCAAAAGCCTTAGGTCTACAAAAGAACCTGATGCACACATATATATATTCCTAAAATCTGAGCTCAAATGTTCCAAGAAACACATCTTCCATCAGAACAAGGATTTCCATGTTCCACATAACACAAAGAAGAAATTTATGTCTACGCTGAAATACAGATTACTTGACAATGAGGAAAAGGACGAAAGGATACTACAGCTACGGGGAGATAAAAAGCTATTGCATTCCAGTTTGAAGAAGTTGTGCCCATCAACTAATTCGGTAACAAAACAGGGCTTACCACCTCGACTGAAGTGTAATGACCAAAAGGCCAACTTATCCGTTTATAATTAGAGTACTAACATTGGCATACATAAATCAGAGAGCTCCACTGCATTCTTTCCAACTTGAGACGTTAGGTGTTAGAATAGGTTGGGGAGTTGATTTTGAACTTGTTAGATTCTACTGAGATCTGAGTAACTCCAATGAAACCAAAATGTCATAAAGGTGTAACCTTTCCCAGAAAAATCTACAAAGGTGCCAGTGTAATGTTTTCCTAGAGAGGGGCCCAGGTCACTTTCATAGCATTTCATCATCATGCTTTAAGCTTAATTTTTCCTTTTTGCAGAACAAAGCATCAAATTTGGTTCCAGTTTGCTGTCCAAATAATATATATCTCATTCCACTCAACTGTTATCAACGTTCACCATGCGGATAATTTGTTCACCTATAATACCAAACTTTCACTCAATTCCAATTGCACACAGGAACTAAACTCCCAAAGGACCGAAAACTCATTTAGACAATTATAGACAGAAACAGAAACATTGCATGAAGAGACTTGCAATAAGGTCTAAGCTGGAAAATTGTGGAATAGATACTTTCATCAATTAAGTTCTGAGTAGCAATATTTTCTTACCCCAATAAAAGTGAGCAACCTGGAGCTACCATCCATTTTTGTGATCCGTTCCCCGAAGAAAGAATGGTCCAACTATAATCATCTATTATAAAGAAATTCCAACAGAAACCAATCAACTTCACAACTTGGGGCACAAAATAGTACATTAGCTCGGGATCAGAAATTGTCTTGATTACAAAAAAAGAGAACGGAATAAAAGAATGCTGTGAAACTGCAATCCCAACTCAGACACGAATAATCCTATAAATAAAATTATGAAAGTATCCAAATCCTAAGAAAGTAATATTTCTGAGAACAGCTTCCAGAAATTCTTGCGAATTATATTCTTCAACGTAGCTTGCATGAATATTGTTCAAATGAGTGGCCAACTAGCAGACTCAAGGAACTTGTTCATTCCAATTCAAGGTTATCACCATCATCTTGAGGTTTAAATTGGAAACTTACGCACACTAATAGATTTCGAAATGAATGCCGATAAAAGTAATACAAAAACGAAACAATGCTTGGCAACACCTAAACCTACCTGGGTCGTGCTCGGTAGGGTAAGATCCACTAATATTTTGTATCATTCTTGTCTATCTAAAGGGGAAGTACACAAATACAGCTGATGAATAATGCTTAACAGAAAAATGAGTCCCCACAGTGGTTTCTAGTATTTAACTAACTTTTTGACACGCCATTCATTCAAGAGCTCGAATATTAACCCTTGCAAATAAGGAATGCACCTACTTTTGTAATCTAAATGATATCATGGTTAAATTTTTGGCAGGCTATTTTATTGCAACTTCCACATTTATGTAACCCCCTATCCTTAATAACGTGATCTAACTTCTTGCATGGTTCCTTAAAGAGTAAACCCTCCTACATTGAACTATGTTAAGCTTCTCCTAGGGCAAAGTACCATGCCCAAGGTTCAGATCAATATAGGCTGATATTCAACAATTCCCACTAATTAGCTGCTCAGACATTAAGATAACTTATTCCTCGAATACCCTATATTCCTACTAAATTATGATAGATGAGATGGTAATCCACGAGTCCGTATGTAATATCATAGAGGGATATAGATGAGAACGCCACAAATGGAACATATGTGTCCTTCATCATGCCAGAAAAGTTCATGAAAGACCTTTAAGTAAAATTTACTTGTTATTTGATGATGATTTCAAACAATAAAGCAGATCTTCAAAGTAAGTACCATCTCTAAACAATTCCACAACCAAAATATGATCTGGGTGTATTTTTTCTATTCCCATTAACTAGCATCTAAAAATCCAACTCATTCAGCACAACTTAACACCAAATCTCTCAAGTCTAAAATTAATTAAATGTTTGTATATTGTTGACTGTTCAACTATGTTCGAACGCGATAGGATGTTAAAATTCATAGGAAAAATAAACATGTTAAAGTTCAACCGCACATCAACGAACAAGAGAACTCTAGAAAATCTGTATGTGCCTACTCAATCAGGGCATGGGAATTGTAAAACCATCAGTTGGAGGAAGATACTCCCTAAGTTGGTGATCATTTACAAGTTACAATTACTTGGTCTCTGCCAAGTGGTAGGGTACTACATCTCAGTCTCTTATCCAAGAACAACAATTCTGAATTTTCCATTTGATCAGAGAAAACACTTGTCAGCTTAGCAAGAAAGCACATAGTGTGTTGATCCTGCGAGCATCAGATTTTCGATGTTCAGAAATAAAACCTTCATCACCAGTGACTACTCAAAGAAACCAAAAACCTAGCTTTCAGATCTATGCACGCGTTTCAATCCACCCCCTTCCAAAAAATGTTCAGGTTCTAAAACTTTTCGTAATATCCCAAGTAAAATATTCATTCCATGGCAATCAAAATACGTTCTTTAATCTAAACTAGGCCTTCGGCACAATCACTTATTTTGTGACTGCTGAAGTGACTAAGATGATTCACATAATAAGGAACAATTAAAGGTAAAACGAGCAAATAAATCACCACATAGTTAAGTGATTAATAGCCAACATAAAACTTTTGCTTCCACACACATCCATAAAACATCCTAATTTAATAAGTAAACGTAAAGGCCTGATAGACACACCGCACCATGCTCGATTGTGCTACGTAGACAGAATGCCGAAGTTCAGAAAAGCTGGCTCTAGAATCCACGCTGATCCAATAAAATAGACCATACAATCTGAGAGGTAGAAGGAAAACAAAGGCGCATATGTAAGATTTTCTAATGTTCAACAAGCACAAAACCCCACAGATTTGATAACCTAGATGTCAATCCAACAACGAACTAGTAGCACAAGAAAGTAAAAATGATATGCCGTAAAATGATAAACGTTCCAAAACAAATTCTTTTACACCACTCTTAGATAGAAAAGGCGAAAAAGACCACCTGAAATTGAGAACAGTAAATAAGCAAAATTTCTGCAATCTAAATGATTTTAGGTACTTCGACAACATTGAATAGAGAAAAGTGTCAGAGCAAGTATATACCAGAAATAGATCAGAACCAGAACAGTGATTGCAGCTTCAAGCCATGCCACCACGACCACCGCGGGCACCACGACCACGACCACCATTCATACCCTTTCGACCCCCACTACCCCTTTCATGCCCCACATGTCCGACAGGAGTTCTATAAAGCAAAGGTCAAATTGTGATAGATTTGAGAAACTAATTCTTCAGTGATTAAAGCACCAACCTTATTCTCTTTCTGTTTTGCATCTTCATATAATTGGCTATGTCCAAGGCCCTCGTCTGGTGCTCTCTGGTTTGAGAATGCGGGTCCAGGGCTTCGACGGCCTCACAGTCAAGTTCACAAATCCTGCACCACCCTGCACTCACTGGTCTCCTCCTGGACTGGTCAAAGGGATCCGTGCTTCCCTGAAAATGATTGGATGAATATATGTTATTAAACAACGAGCATTGACATATAATATATTATATAAAAACAACGCATAACTGATGAGATATAGATAAATCCACAGTGAAGTTTATAATGAGAAATCCCAGCGAGTTGGCATACAATAACTGAGGAGATCCTAACACTCACCGCAGATGTCCAAGCATGGGGAGGTCTAGGGGAGATTACGCTGGCTTTAAAAAGTGGGAAACCCGTTCTCTCATCTGCAACAGATCCACCAAAGGGAACATGAGGTAAGTTGCCTGGACCGCCAAATTCCCCTGAACGGCCATGAACTGACAAATGTCTCAGACCCATATGCTCCTCCCTCTTTGAATTAGCAGATCCACCTTGCCCATGGAACCCATGACGCCCCGGACCATCGAAATCGCCTCTTAACATGTGACCATGCGAAGGGCGGACCCTGCCACCATAAAAAGGACTACCAATTAAGAGAGAGGACAAATGCTTTAGCCTTTCACTATGGTAATTGCTACCTGATATTAGAATCATCAAATGCTGAGGGGTCACGAGGATAGGCTGAAGGGCCACCAAATCTTCGGGGAGAGGAGCCAAGAAATTCCCCACCATAACTTCTTGGAACAAAATGTTTAGAGTGACGCTGACCAAACTCAGGTTCTTGTTCAAACGTGGGGCCACGTCCATGATCGGTTGCAGGATATGGTTGCAAGAAACTTGGACTTTGCACTAAAGGGTCTGACTTAAACCCATCTTTGGAGCCATGCAAATAGGATGCTTTAAGAGAAAACGGAGCTGCACTCACAAATCACAAGGGATAAAACGAGAAAGAATGAAAGATGTAAGAGAGCATACAAATGCAAATAAACAATTAATGTTAGTTGCCTTTATGCCTTTTTCCGTTTCGTATTGTCACATTTCAATCATTTCAAAATATACCTCTGTCAAGATCCCTATTTGGCTCCGTAGGAAGTGGATGTAAATCCTCTCGAGTAAATACCTTCATATTTTCATCCCTTGAGTTAATAAAAGAGTCCGGACCTTTTCCACCATCCACCCCATATAAATTTGGTTTATCATTGTAGTTTTTCACTAGGTTGGTCCCTTCAATAGAGCCTGTAATCTGATCACTCGGAGTTGTATGAGGGTGTGGAACCTTATCCGCAACACCATGCTGATGAGCTGCTCCTTGTTTGAATGAACTCGATTCTTGTAACGAGGAAGCCTCTTCTTTACGGAATCCAATTTTCACAGAATCATCTGCAAAGGATTTACCGTTGAGAGCTTGCATCAAGTGGCTGTGGCCAAGGACATCCTCTTGTATGACACCCGTGGCAGTTGTCTTGCTTACTCCTGTAGTTGCTGCTTCAGTTTGGGAATCTCCTTTCATACCCTTGTCAGCTATTTCCTTAGAAGGAAATAAAGGAGCTTGCACATTAGCATTAGTTTCAGGTACAATAGACTGACCTTGATTCATAGCAGTCAGAGCAGAAACTGGCAGTGCGGGGACTGAATTAGACTGAAGTGAATGGTTCTGTGGATGCACAGGCTGGTTCGGCATACTCAATGGCACAGGTTGATGAGGAGATTGTTGCTGTTGATACACAGCATATGTTGGCATCTGAGGTGGTCCAGGTGGAAAATGACTTTGTTGATGAGACTGGCTCTGGAGAGCAGATGAAGACTGCTGCTGAGCATATTGCTGAGTTGCAGCTTGCTGATTTGGTGGCTGCATAAGAATGCCTGGAGTGGATGAAGGAAACTGCCTATTATAGGGAGTGGGTATCTCTGGAACTTGATTTGGTGGAGGCTGCGGCATTGAAGGATTCTGATGTGGCATAGAACCATGAGAATGGGGCGGGCGAACCAATGGAGGTTGCTGGGCTGGTGCTTGACCGTGCACACCACCACCATGTGCAAAATTTGACTGCAACTGATGCTGCTGAGCGGCTCCTGATTGAATCTGCGGAGCTGATTGAGGCCTATGATAGGGTTGATGACCGGGAACTGCAGGAAAAGGTGGCCTTGGAGGCTGGGGCTGACCAGGAGCGGTGAACTGTTGGGCCTGAGGCTGCAACACGGGAGGTTGAGCTTGAGTCTGGGTGTGGTGATAAGCTGTGGCTTGCGGTTGAATTTGTAGCTGTGGCTGATTTGGCGGTGGAATTTGGGGTTGAACCTGAGGCATATGAACATGAGGCTGCTGATACTGAGGGATCTGAGGATTTTGGGCTGAAGGTCGCATTCCTAAAGGCTGTGCATATGGTGGCGGTTGAATCGGCTGACTTTGTGGAGGCTGAGGTAATTGCTGATGGACCTGGTAGTTGGTTGCCACGATGGGGGCTTGAGCATGCACCTGAGGCTGATGTTGTGGCATCAACTGAGCCTGGGGCTGAGCAGGAACGGTCTGTGGCATAGTTTGCGATTGCAGATTCACTTGATGTTGCTCATATTGTTGTGGTAAAGGCTGCTGTTGAACTTCGTAGTAATTTTGAGTCACTTGTTGGTAAGGGTCGAATCCTCCTCCATATTGCTGCTGATAATACTGTTGATATTGTTGGTTCCACTGTGCCTGTGTTTGCACAGCAGCTGGTGCCTGAGCTCCCGGAACCACTTGCAGGTTTGGAGTTTGCACAGGGTTAGCATTTTGAGGGTTTTGTTGTCCCTGAGAAGTAGGCACGATGTTCTGTGCTCCAACTACATTAGAGGTGGCCAAAGTTGTCGGTTGTCCTCCACCATATGAACTCTGATGTTGAAATTCGAGAATAAGAACAAAACATAAAGTTTCACCGTTGTTTAAAATTCAGAAAGATGAATGTAATATATGTGTGCTCACCGAACAACTCTGAGCATGCTCTTGAACTTGACGATGCACAATTTGCAGCCCGCATTTGTTGCATATCACGGGAGAGTTCCCGAAAGGGCAATTAGAACAATGATAAATGCAATCGTTTAAAGTGCCCTCCCAAGCACACCCGCTCCGGAAGTAGAGACAATGCACTTTCACTTTGCTGATTCTTTCAGATAGTCCTTTATCGGAGTCCACAAGTGGCTGCCCAAGCTTAAATATTTCAGTAAACGATGAGTGAAATATGAAAATTGATTCTCATCAGATGAAAAAAGAAAAAGTGACCTTGGAATCGGATTCTATCACCAAGTAACCATCGTAAGGGCAGGCCTTTGTGGAATTTGCCACGTGCACCAAGCAAGGTTTACAGTACAGATGAGTACATCGAGACTGCAGTGCTTCGTTTGGGTACACAAGCGTGCGACAAACGGGGCAGAAGTATTCACCCGGATAAGTATGAATGTCGATTATGCAGTCAATGTCAAAACCCATCTGATAATCAACAGAAAGAAAAAAATATATATATATATATATATATATATATATAATTAAGCTTCAATTACCTCACACAACCAACGAATTCACGATTAACAGATCTATTATGAACTAGGTTTTCCTATTGCCTTATTACCTGAGCTCGCCGATTCGTGACGAAAAGAGGCGTCAGTTGCCAACGAAGGCGTAAGAAACCGCGGCACCTTTTCTGGTGAACGGTGGTAGGGCTTCTGTTCTTTCGTCACTGTGTATTTCGCTTGTGTCTGGGTAACAAAGGCTTCACTCTCTTATTTATACCCATTTAAAATAAAGTTAATATTTATCTATTCTTACGTTTATATATTTATATTATATTAGCTCTGCCTGTTCTGTTTATTGAATTCTTTATTAGGAGGAGGATGATTCTCGTAACTGATGGAATTTGAAGTGAAAATGTTGCAAGAACGTGGACAAATATATGAATTAACGTAAGACAACGAAGACGATAAACACGCAAATAACGCAAAAAGAAGAAAAAAAATAAACTAGTTCAATAGGAGACGTTTATAAGAAAATCTGACAGAAAATGTGAGGGATAAAAGTAGGATGTTGAAAACAAGGGCATCTTTCTAAAAGAAGACTTTGGCAAGTTATCAATTCAAGGCTTGGAATCTTCCTCGTCTTCCTCTATCTTTGGTGCCAGATAAAACCTTACATGACCCATTTCAGCAATCTTGTACTCAACCACCACGGGGAGTTCCGAAGACAAGCTGATGGTGACGGTGCTCGAAAGGGGAGTTGCCTTGGTGAAGGAGTTGAAGTATCTAAGAGCAAAAGTAAGAGATACGGGCTCGTTCATCTCAATAACCGTCGCATCCTCGGGCTGAAAAAAAAAATGTAAAAGCCAAATCATAAATTTAACTGTAAATTGTGAGACACTTTTTCACAAAGGTAACAGGGCGAGCGAACACACAATCATTCAATCATCATTATATTTTTTGCTCGAATTCTCAAGTGAAAGGTTGATGATAGTATTACTAGAGTCATAAGTAAGGGTAAGTGGCACATCACACATAATGACAGAAAACAAGGAAACAAAAGAGAACCTTGTCCACAGTGGTGTTTTGCCTGCAAACGATGTTTGCAGTTCCGATATCGCCCCTCGTTGAGAATTTTACTCCTTCCTTTGTGACAGAGATGACAACTGATATCAATCAATAAAGTGTCAAACACATGTTAAGAAGGGTGGTAAAGAATATTTCGATCCCATTGAATGGATTTAATTGCATAGCCACATATTACCAGTGTCACCAATGCTGCTAAGATCTCTACATATTCTGGAAAACTCGGCAGATGGCATCCTAACTATTGCGTGATACTCAGCTTCAGGAATTCCGAGATGTTCACTGTCGATGTCCATTAGCTTCATCTCGAAATCAGCAATCTTATCTTGCGCTGTGGTACATAAAAAATAAACTCAAGGTTAAATATCAACATCAATGTAGAATGTACAGCTACAAGAATCCAGCTGCAATCATGATAACCACATAGGCGTCATAAAAAGAACTATAGGGCACTATCCTATACATTCTTATAAGTTATGGAACAACAACAACTTCAAACAGTCACATTGGAAGAACAAATGCGTAAAACTTACAGGCAACATTCTTTTCAGTTGTCCACCTTACCCCAGTTAAAATTGCTACTTAATTCACAGATCCATAAAATAGCTCGTATCATTTAGGACTTAAATGGGGATTTCCTTTCTTCTTTCCCAGAAACACTGAGAGAAACAATCAACTAATAATAGAAACAGTGTCATTTGAAAGAGCCATTAACAGGAAAAAGAAAAACTTTAGCTCATATAAACATTTTTATAAGTAACTAAGAAACTTAAATGTCCATACTGGGGCTCTCGAACATGAAGGTCACGGTATCACTCCCATCGTCGGCCTTGAGGGTAATAATATCATCATTTCCCGCGCACTTCAACATCTTCGACATGTTGTTGAGATTCATCCCCATGGAAATATTCCTATCACATCTGTAGTGCTCAAAGCCCTCAGACCGCAGAAGCAGAGCCACGAGCGCCACGTGGCTCGAATCCATGGCCTGGAGCGAGAATCCCGTCGCGGAGCAGTCAAAGTTCGCATCGGTCACGAGGTCCTTAATGGATTCCAGAACCTTCTTCAAAAGACTGCCCTGCACCAACCGAAGCTCCAACATCCTCAGTCACTCGCTGAGATTCAGAAAATCCGACGAAAATTTGGGAATCGAAGTCACCGAGGGTGGTGTTTCAGCGGTTAGGGTTTATGGACCAAAAACGGTGCCTGGGAAATGGGTTTGGCGGGATCTTCGAGTATTTCCCGCTCCTATGTTTATACCGTCCTCTAATTGGGCCTCGTCAGTTTTTTGGGCCTTAATGTACCAATTGGTCCTTTACAACAAAACAATTAATTATTTAAGCTTAATTGTTTTTGAGTTGTATATATATGGAGGGGTGGTATTCAATATTAAATTGTGACAATTTGAGGATAATAATTTTCAAAATTGAGCAAATTTTAAACTAAGAATTAGATTTTTGGTATACTTGTCCTCAAACTGCTTCAATTAATCGGCGAATCCCGATTTTGATCGAATTTTTTCTCTAGTGGTTTACGTGTGTCAATTTTGAACTAAAATTAGATTTTCAATGATAATTCTCATCAAATTACTATAATTTTGAAACTCATTATCCTCAAACTACCAGTATTCTTAAAATATCATTTCCCCAAATCTATAGAATTAAAAAAAAATAGTTAAACAAATTATTTATTCAGGATAAAAAGATTAGTACACATTCCATAGTAGTACTTACTCCTCACTAGGAGATTACCACAAATACAACATAGCAACATCCAACAAGCCAATCTCTAACATCAGCAACAGATTCTAACAAGACCCTCACAACACACAAATCCTCAACATCACCACATCAATTCTTAGGAACCAGATAAACCCTAGCCTTAACAACACTCCCATTCCCGAGCTTAAACCCGGGGCTCACCGGAAAACCCACCACCATATCCACCGCCGCCGGCCTCGAACCACCACTCCCGTTAGAAACCTTCACAACACTCTCCATATACTGAGGATGAAACTCGGCCCCTTTACTCGCCTCGAAATGGCTCGGTGTAGGATCCAACGAAAAGGACAGCAAGTGCAGCAACCACACGGATTTAGCAAACCCTAAAAACTCACCGTAAAACTGGCTCCTCGGGTGGTGCCCGTCGAGCACCTGCCTCCTCTGGTCCAAATTCCCGAAGAGGGACTCCTCCATCTTCGGGTGCACGATGGAGAGGTACTTCTTGAAGCAGAAGTTCCCAAAGCTGCACGTGGGGAGTATGCTTAAGAGCTCGGTGGGCTCCATTGACTTCATGTCTCTGTACTGTGTGAAGCAGTCTTGCCTGTGCTGGTCCGGGTGGAGGATGGAGGAGAGGCTCCCGTCCATGTAGAAGGTCTCGTGGTCGAACCCTTGAAAGATTTTTCGGTTTATGTAGGATTCGAGTGCGTATTTCGCGTGGGTGGTGGTGGAGGTGGCGGCGGTGGCGGCGGCGGTGGTGGTGGCGGCTTCGATGGACTTCACGGCGGCGGAGATGTCCCAGTGGGCTAAACGCATGAGGGAGAGGAGGAGGGATGTGAATGATTTCGAGGCTTCTTTCACTAAGCTCATGGTGGATTCGAAGAGCTCCACCGCCGGAGCCGATGCAACTGTTGATAACACGCAGATTAAATCCGCTCTGATACCATGTTAAATTGAGGGTTCCTTCCTAAAACCAATTGGTAATAAGAGGAGATGCCTCTTTGATTTATATATTGAGTCCGATGAAGTTAATTTGGGACAAAATAATCTCAACAAAAGAAAAAAAGATTTGATTTTTTCCTTACAAGATTGGATTTTTATTGACGGGAAAGGAAAAAGATTGAACCTTGCGTTGTGCAACCAACTCTTCTCTTGGATTTGCCTTTGCTGCTCTTTCCTCCGCTCGAATTCCTCTCCGATGAAGTTGCGGTTTTGAGCTTCTCCTTCAAGGTCTCCACCTCCGCCTGCTTCAGCCTCACGTCCCTTTTCAGTTCCTCCACCGCCGCCTCGTAGGGAGCGACGATCTCCCTGACGGCTGCTGTCCCCAGCCTCCACCTCCGTCCGCCGCCTCCCGCAGCAGCCACGCTCCTCCTGAACCTCTCGCGGAGGAGCCCAAGCCGACGGAGCTCCGCCACCACGGCCACGTCGGCGACGCGCATCTTGTCCGGGTTCCAAGGGGAGTGCGCCTCCTGGAGGGTGACGTAGGCCCTCTTCATCACCGACACCGCGTCGAACACCTGCCACGTCGCAAAATCGAAAAAAGAACGACTTCAATTGAAAATGGGGCGAACTAATTTCTTCGACTTTCGGGCATAAATGTGGGTTTTTTATCCGACCCGAATGGTGGTGGTAAAAATTATTTACCTGCCCCATTATCATTTCGAGCTCAACAATCCTGGGCTGAGGGGCATTTTCGTCTTCGTCCTCGTCTTCTGTCTTAATAACGTAACCTTGTTCATCTTCTTCTTCTTCTTCGAGCTCGAGCTCATGGTGTTGATAACGGTCGCCGTTTTCGTCGTCCTCAACTTCCGAGCCGTCGTAAGAGTGAGGAGCTAAGGAGTGGAGGAGACAAGACGCCGTGGCTCGTTGGATCAGATCCGAGAAATTCGAGACCTTCCTCGCCATTTTCTTGAAAGCTCCTCTGTTTCTGTGCTCCAATTAATAAAAAAAAAATGTGGATTTTAGTAGTGGAATTGAATGCGCAGCACTGGTAAGTAAGAGAGTAGAAGAGCTCACGACTGAGCACAGTGCGCTGTATTAAATTAAATTTAGTAAAAAGAGTTTTTTTTTCATGTCAATTCGGGGAATCTTGAAAAAAGATTTGATTTTTTTCTTGTTCGATTGTTAAATTAATTATATATTTATAAACTCAACCAAGTGGGTCCCCCAGTTTTCGTATTTTTCTCTAATAAGAGCACTATTCAGATAGCAATTCTTTTTTGAGGAGTTATATATATACATATATATTTTTATCAGGATGTTTAAATGAGTAGTTCAATTACAATATAGAATGTCTTTACCCTCTCGATCTCATCAATTTTTAGTTCGGATCACAATATATCATGATGTCATTCTTGTTTCTTGCTTAATTTAATGAATCTAGTAAATATTAATAAAATTAAATGAGAACGGTGATGTTTTACACAATAATAAAATAAATGAAAATATATCATACATAATAAATATATATTAAAAAAATCGACATAATTAAATTCACCTATTAAGATTCTTTGTAGTGTTCGACTTCAAGGAGAAATTGGTTTGGTTTGCGAGTGGACGATCCCTTTGAAACGCCACCGAATACACATGATGCCTTCCTTCTTCATTATTATTAGCATCATCATCATATACAATTTTCATGCATTTTGTCTTAGTCGAGTTCTTTTCCCTGCAAAAAAAGATCAACTTCACCAGTTAACAATTTACTTAATATAAAATCTAAACTGTCCTCATAATGCAAAAAAAAATAAAAAAATCAACTCATGGTCATATATCAAACGGCGGCCGTATCGTATTTACACAATACATCGTAAGGCAATCCCCTCAAGCTTAATAGAAGTTAGAAGATGTTGACTACTTATTTTATAGAATTTAATTATTTTTATTACCTCGACTTCTCATTGCCAACGGATTGAAATAACATGTTTGGTTATTAGGCACAGGTTGAATGATGAAGAGAGGAACAAGGGATACGAGATGCTTTATATAGAGAACTTACATTACATTACATTTACATACACTTTGGGGATGTGACATAATACTCCACAACAATAGTCAAAAATCGCTAGCACGATTTGAACCCGAGACCTCTACTTTACTATCAACATGCACAAAAACCGCTAGCGAGAGCTTACATTTACATAATATGATATTTTTTGCTAATTGGGAATATTAAGTTAATTGCAAGCTAGACGACATGTGATATTTAGTCTAAAAATGTGGCCCTAAATATTATTTGTGCAATAGGCTACGATGCACGGGCTCAAATCCGGCACTGATGGCTTGACTAGCCAATCCTTTTCAACATGATCAATAATACATTTTTCATTTTTTTTAATAATCGCAATGTTCTACATATGCATGAACACAAAAGAGTACCTAATGAGGACAACATATAGCTAGGGATCTTCACATCGTGGCCTAAGCCTCCCCTTATCTTGTTCTTCACTATGCACAATCCATGTTGGAGCTTTCACGTACAAGCCATGCAAATTGAAAATAATTGTAGGTTAATTCTAAACACAAGAAACAAAATAGACACCCTATTTCCCATCGCCAGCTCATATAACAATGATATTTTAGGGTCAAATTTTAAGGTCCAATAAGATTAGAGTCTCATTTTATTACAAAATCGATACCATAAAAATTATTAAAGGCATTGCAAGCCATGATAACTTTTAAATGAAGGTCACGGGTTCTCCACTTGATCCCTTTATCATTGATGTCTGTGTTGACTTTGAACGAAAATATATTTTTTTTAGTAGATTATTCTTGCTGAAAATTGAGTTATAAGGTTTATGGTCGATTTAGACCGGATTGAATCGAAGTGTAGGCACTATAATAGTTCTATGATATAACTCAAGATTAAAAAGTACCATTATATACATGCATATGGGCCCATGGTTCTATCTTATTACCAGTAATAACTTGACACGATAACCCCGAGCGAAGATGATAGAGATGAGAAAAAGAAATAAGGGTTTTCCGAATGGATGTAATATGGCATGGCACGAACCCTATGTCCTTTTTCTCCGTGGTTTTTGTGGGAGTTGTTAAATTATTCACGTTCTCCTTTTTTATTTCCTGTTGTGGCTACGTTCGTATTTAAAATGTTTCTTTATTTTGTTGCATATGGAAAAAACTTTAATATAGGGAATTATTACACGAATGTGCATTAATGTCTGAAATGTATTTCGCCGGAGTGTTGAAGAAACTGAAAGATGTATGACATAGTTGCCGTGGTGTGTTATTATTACGTGGATGTGTATATAAGTGAAAGATGAACTCAGGCGGTTCATAAACTCGATGAGCTGGTTTGATTAAAGCTCGACCCGAGCTCGTAAAAAACAAGTCCAAGCTCATAATTGTAGAGCTCGAGTTCCAGCTTGCTTGTGGGTGACTGAAATCTCACGAGCTAGTGCTTGAGCCTTTTTTTTTTTAATTTATTTTTATATTTGTTTTTTTACTTTTTCATTTTTTTAGTTTTTTTTTTATTTTTTAATATAAAGCTCGAGTTCTATAGGCTCTAATCAAGCTCGAGCTCATAGCTGAAAAGCTCGGAGAAATCGAGCCCCCGAAACTCTGATTCATTTATATCTATACTCTATCATATTCATATAACTATATAGTATTATATTTTGATTTAAAATTTTAAATCGATAGTTTGTGGTTTTCCTGTAATTGGAATAACCAACTTAGAATTGACATAGCAATTGAGCGGTCTTGTTAGGACCGCGTCGTATATTCAATAGAACAAATTATTATTGTTAGTATTAATATTATTGTTATTATTAAATTTTAACTGAGCCAGCCCAATTCTTCGTCTTCACAGCCCAATAGTCATTTTCGTCATTCATTATGCCCATGCCCACATGGCTCGATCTTGCAATTTATTTATTTAGGTAGGTGGGTAATTATATATAAGACCAATACTGAGCTTGCTACATAAAACTAATTCAATTGGATTTGATAAAAATGAAATATATTTAAAAAAATAGAGTTTCTTTACAGAAATCTTCCTTACACAGAGCATGAGATTATACCATTCATATATAATTCCTTTTTCCAGGAAAACACAATGTTTACAATAAAACACAATACAAGCGCGACGTTACTTTACGAAAAAAAAAATAAAAATTACACAAGCAGCATCGAAATGACGAATATGCCCCTGATCACCAAAACATCCCTCATGCAGGCATTGCAGCAACAATAACGCCATTACATTTATTATTATAATTATTATTATTACCAAGAATAATCTCCCTCGGCTTGAGATACACCTTGAGCCCATTCTTCATGAACAGAGTCAACGACATCTTCTGCTCGACCCTGTGACCTTTAACCGGGAAAAGCCGGTACCTCAGCAGAACCGCACAAGCCACGGACTTCATCTGCAAGTAAGCCAAGTCCTTCCCCAAACAAGTCCTCGGTCCACCGTTGAACGCCACGAACTTGTAACTATCCTTGGGCGGTTCGAACCGGGTCGACCCGTCACCGCCCGAGACCAACCACCGCTCCGGCTTGAACTCCAAGCAATCCTCGCCCCATATGCTCTCCATCCTCCCCATGGAGTATATCGAATAAGTCACCGTCGAACCCGCCGGAACCCTAGTCCCGTCCGGCAACACGTCGTCGGAGACGACGTACTTGAAATCTTCCGGCACGGAGGGGTACAATCTCAGCGTCTCGGCCAAAGCAGCTTTGAGGTAGACGAGCTTGTCTGCTTCGTCGAACGTCAGGGGCTCCTCCGTCCATTTGCCCACGTCTCCGCCTCCCCTCGTCTCCCGGAGCACCGCCGAGAGCTCGCGGACGATCTCTTCTTCGACCCGCGGAGTGCTCATCACGAGCCAGAAGAACCAGCTGAGAGCCACCGACGACGTGTCGCGCCCGGCGAGGACGAAGTTGAGCGCTATCCTCTTCAAGACGTGGCTGGGGAAGAGGTTGCCGTCGGCGTCGCGCTTCTTCATGAACCTCGACAGGAGGTCGTCGGACGGCGTCTCCTTCCTCGCGTCGAGGGCCTCCGACATGTAATTCTCCACCATCTGCAGGCTCTTCCTCAGCCTTCTCTCGGAACCCACGTCGAAAATCTTCTTCAGCTTCCACAGAAAACCCGGGTACAGCATCCTCTGCATGGTCGACTCGGTGGCGGAATCGAACGCCACCGCGAACGGATTCTCAGGCAAATCCGGCGACAGCGTCTCCGGGTCTTTGCCGAAGGTGAGTCCACATATATTATCGAACGTCAACCGCAGAAGCAAGTCCAACAAGTCAACGGCGTCGCCCTCCTTAGCAGCTTTCTCCAGTATAATCCACAGACGGGTCCTAATGGTTCGGTTCACCCACCGAGCCATGGCTTGCCGCAGGGTCCTCGTGGTGAACTCGAGAGCCGCCGTCTTCCTCTGTATCAGCCACGTCTCTCCGTCGCTGTTGAAGATTCCCTGCCCTAAGAGATCGTGGAAAGCTTTCTGCCAAGTGGGGCCCTTAGGGTAATTATCGAACCTCGTCTTCAGTATGTGCTCGATGTTTTTAGGGTGGCAAGTGACGGTGTAAAAGCTCTGCCTGCGGGCGATGAAGGGGACGGCGACGGTGGAGGTTTGGTAGGTGGCGGCTTTGCCCGTGGACCGGAGGTTGTCGGAGATCCAATCGTGGAACCGGTGGCGGTTCATGTAAAGGTGCGGGAGGCTACCTACTAAGGGCCACGCCTTTGGGCCGTTTAGGGTTTTCGCCAAGAGATAGAACCATAGGAGGTAAGCCGTTGCTGCGGCTATTAAGCCGAAGGAGATTAGTACGGTGTCCATTTTCTTGGTAATAATTATTCGAATCTAAAAGAAGGCCTTTTTTTAGATTATTTTGATGATGATCGTTTCTTGGGGTTTGCATATGGCGTGTTTATATAACGTGTGTGTATTTACGTACATGATGAGAGGGATTGATGGGAGAAATAAAGTAGGAAGGGTTTGTTGGGAAAAAGAAAAAAATGAGTCTTGAGGTTTGGTTTGATAGAAGATTGTGGATTGAGCATAACGCACAAGCTTTGTTATACGTTATTTCAGTTAACGTATTTGACAATGAAGTGCCTTACTATTTTATTTATTTTCTTTTTGCTAATGATGGCATGCCAAGAATTACGTGCGGAAGGTAATAAAAATTAAAGTGAAGCGACTTTGGTTCAAGACTATACATATCTTTAATCTTTAATTTCAAGAATTGGGCTAAAGCTAATGGTATGAATGAATATCTATGTAAAACTGATAATATAGGGCCACTAATTATAGAATTAATAAGACTAAAAGAGGTGCGTAGCTAAAAATATTAACCGACGGGTTAAATAGTTCAAAGCTATAAACGTACGTTTACTTGAGAAATGGGCAACATTTACACTTCAATTGAATAAGGTACCTAAACCCATATGATCACTCAAGCCCCAAAAAAAAAATCGAAAAAATAATAATAAATAAAACTTGTAAGTTCCTTAAGGACAAGTCATCATAATATTGTGTTGTAACTTGTACACAGAAAGACGATAAAAAGGGGTTGTTGAAGGACTGTTAATCTGAACTGAGAAATCAGGCGTTGTTCCAAAATTTTGATAAAGCTTTGTAAGCTTTAACGTCTCACAAAATTAAGACTCTTGCTGCGTTATTAAAGGGTTGGGGTTATTTATCGATTAAAAGACTAATTCCTATAATCTAAGCTAAGACAACCTTTAAGATGAAACTTCATTGACTAAGAGAGTGGTATGGTAGGGACTTGGCTTGTCTATGGTAAAACATGGGCTGTTTTTTTTTTTTTTTCTTTTCAAGTAAAAAACACTGATATATATTTAATTTGGGTTCACAGGCCCATTTTTGTAAGATCTTTGTAATTGTTTTGATGGCCCATGTAAAAACTCCTAAGCTTGAAAGTTGGAAATTCCTAATGTAATAATAATTAAGTTGAATTTAAACCTTAAAAAATCAGTTGCACTTTTTGTGCCGCCGTCTTATGCAACAAAAATATACAAATTAACACGGAAGTCAGCGAAAGCCAATAAGCAATCAGCGATGTCTTCTGCTAGGAGGACATCAGGGGGCTACAGAAGAGCTGGCAAAACCTCCGATTCCCGAAATCGTCGAACGGATGACGACGATGATGGTATTCCTGAAACCAGTCAAAATTCGATAGCGCCCTCGGAACCAGACGGATCAAAGGCGCCGGAATCTCCGGGGCAAGTATGTGAAGAAGTCTGGGAATTCGGAGGTTCGCGACGGGGATTCCAGCTTAAGAGCTGAATTTCGTTCGACTGATGACGATGGGCGTGAAAAGGGGAGTGAAATTGACGATGGGCCGCGCTCGGGCTTTGATGATTGCTTGGGTAGCGATGGTAGGCATGGAGATGAGCAGGAATTTGATGATGGGCGTGGCTCAAAATTGAATCTCGATGCTGATGTTGATGAAACTAATGCTTCTTTGGCTGAAGGTGGAAAAGGACGGGAAAAGGAAGCGGAGGGATTCAATATGTCTGGAGAGATTGATGAGGATGATATTGTTAGAAGGCTGGAGGAGCTGAGAGTTGATTCCCAAGAAGGAAACCTTTCGGAGGAGCTTTCGAGCATTAACAACCAGATGCAAGAGGATGAGGTAATTTGATTGAGTCCTATTTTGAGGATTTAGCCCCTTCTTGTTTGATTTGAAATTTGAATGATGCTCCTTGCTTTTATTTGTTATTTCTTGGTCTAATAAATGATTGTCTCGTGCGTTGTTGATAGTCTTTTTTGAGCTCTCTCTGTGTGGCTCAATTTCTCTTAACTGGTCTACAGCTACTAGCCTTGGAATCTATTTATGGAGAGAAAATCGTCATTCTTGAAAACCAAAGTGGCCTCAAGTGTTTTCAGGTAATCTATTAATGAAGAAAGTGCTTTCATTATTATTATTTTTTTGACTTCACAAACAATTCTTAGATTGGTTGTTTTCTCCAGGCTCTTATTAACGTCGAGGTGCCTAAAGGGTGTTGCATCACTGCAAAGTTTAACTCCAATTCTCTCGAGAAGAGAGACGAAGATGCCTCCGATTTCTCATATTCTTTCAGAATCGAATATCTCCCTCCAATCGTTTTGACATGTTTGTTACCTAAATCATACCCGAGCAACTCCTCTCCTTACTTTACCATCTCCGCTCAATGGTTGAATTCTGATAAAATCTCCGATCTCTGCCTTAAGCTCGATTCAATTTGGGAAGAGAATACCGGTCAGGAAGTTGTATATCAATGGTTGGATTGGTTACAGTGTACTACCCTCTCTTATCTCGGGTTTGAAAACGAGATAATTCTTGGACCTTACGGTTTAAAATGCGATAAAGATCGAAGGGCAATATCGAAAAGTGTATCTCCCAACGTTGATATTCCTTTGCTGAAGAGCTATAGCGAAGAACAGCTCCACGAGAATTTTTGCAGAAACATCCAAGAATGTCCCATCTGCTTCAGTGAGTTTCCGGGTAAGATATTTATTTCGATTATATACGAAGCATTAAAGGATTACTTAAAAAACGGCAGTTTTGTTGCTTTTCATTAATGAACTTTCACTGCCGTAGTCTGAGCTTAATAGCCATGTTTATGGATTGTTCCGCTGATGTTTAGTATGTTCTTTAGTTTTTTTGTTCGGAGTTTAATCTTCCTTTCTTTTGGCTTTGTTTTTATCCTTTTGCGGGTTTTTGTTGTTTGTTTCTCTCCTGATGTGAGTTGTCTTCCCTCTGGATGGTCGAATGTTACCAGATGGATCTTTTGGTTTCTTTGCCCCCTTGTAGATTTATTCTATTAATGAAACTTTCCTTCAAAAAAATTCGTGAACTTTCTACGGTAAATACCGTAGATAGTGCTGTTTCAGTGATTTGTTCTTTGGTACATTATATGCCAATTCATTTTCATTATATTTCGCAAAGTATGGATTCCGATAATAGGAAAAAATTAGACTCCGATTAGCTCTGAAACTTAGCAATATAAGCTGGAGGCATAAAAATCTAATCTTAATCGGTGCTTCATCAGGTTCGCAGTTTGTTAAGCTGCCATGTCAGCACTTCTTCTGCTGGAAATGCATGAAAACATTCTCAGACATGCACATCACCGAGGGCACGGTAATGAAACTCCAATGCCCCGAATCAAAATGCGAGGGAATGGTCCCGCCCGGTTTGCTCAAGAGATTAGTGGGCGAACGGGAATTCGAGCGGTGGGAATCCTTGATGTTGGAGAAAACGCTCGACTCCATGTCCGACGTCGTTTACTGCCCGAGGTGCGAAACCCCGTGCATTGAAGACGAGGGCGACCACGCGCAGTGCTCCAAATGCTACTACAGCTTCTGCACGCTCTGCAAGGAGCGTAGGCACGTCGGGATCTCGTGCATGACTCCGGAGATGAAGCTCGTCGTTTTGCAGGTTAGGAATATAATGTGTTCGTGTTTACTTATTACGACCTCGTGGAATTTATTACGTGCGGTCAGTTTCGTTGGAAGCATACATTGGAGAATGATCCCCTTTAGCCCAAGCCCAGAAGCCCAACGTGTAAGCACGTGTCCCTCTGAAGCCAATTGGCTTTATAGGGAGTAGCTCACAAGCTTATAAGTAGGTTTCAACTGTTTTATCTGACCGATGTGGGACTGGGCTTGATACCCGATTATTTGTCCCACATCGGGAAACTTACTTCACCAGACTCATTGTATAAATAAAAGAGGTCTCTCCTCCTATTACCAGTTGATTATAGGATGGAACCTTCAATTTCAACATGGTATCAAAGCAGGTTCGATCTGCGTGTTATCTTATCACGGTCCTTTGACTCATAACCACCCGATTTGATATGTCCACGCGTTAGGCTTTAAATCGTGCCACACCCGAGGGAGCGTGTTGAGATTATATGTCCCGCATCAGGAAACTAACTCCAACAACTCATTATATAAATCAAAGAGCTCTATCCTCCTGTTATCAGTTGATTTTAGGACGAAACCCACAATTTAACACCCGAAATTCACATCTCTGCTTATTTTATCTACCATCTTGAATCGTCTCATCTCGGGATTCTCGTGAACCGTCAACTTTCAGGAACGGCAGAAATCGACCTCGATGAAGGGCGACGAGAACCGGCGCGTGAAGGAGATGATCAACGACCTCCTCAGCATGAAGGAGATCACGAGCTTCGCGAAGCAGTGCCCTTCTTGCAAGATGGCGATATCTCGCACCGAGGGCTGCAATAAGATGGAGTGCGGCAACTGCGGGCAGTACTTCTGCTTCCGCTGCAGTAAGGCCATTGACGGATACGAGCATTTCAGGTTTTTGCTCGAACAAAAAAAAAACAAAAACTTTTCCCCGAACGTGTTCGATTATTTTACTCTCTCGGTGAATGTTTTTCCTTCTTTCGTTAAGGGACGGGAACTGCGAGCTATTCCCGAACGAAGAGATTCAGAGGTGGGAGGAGAGGGTCAATGCCCGCCAAGTGGTGGCTCAGGCTCAGGCCCAGCTTTTCCCGAACAACGGGCACCCGTGCCCCAACTGCGGTCAGCATAATGTTAAGGTATATATATATATATATATATATATATATATATATATAAAATCTTTTTCTTCTTGTTTTTTGGTCTTCTGTGTCTTTGTTGCTTTGGGAAAGTTACAAAGGTGTGTGTGTGTGTGAAAATGGTGTTTGCATTTGCAGATGGGTAATAACAACCACGTATTTTGCTGGTCTTGCCAAAACCATTACTGCTACTTGTGTCGGAAGATGGTGAAGCGCGGCTCTCAACACTACGGCCCGAAAGGTTGCAAGCAGCACACTGCCGGGTAGGGTACCCGACCCGACCCGGCCCGACTTTATTCTTGGTCTTTTATCTATTATACTAGCCATTCAATTCAATAGCCATCCATTCAATTCAATAGCCATTGTGCATATTCGACGTGTGCAACAATATTTGGATCTTACAAAAAAGAATAAAATTTATAGCTGAAGAGTCAAAGACTAGTTACATTATATGGTCGTTGTAGTATAATAAAATTATAGTCGCTGTAATAATGTTACATTAGTTGAGTTAAAATATAATTACTATTATTATTAATTTAACTTTTATTTATTTGAGTTGAAATATTTCTTATTATTTAAAAGGTTGAGGGATTTTTAATGTAAATTGCAAATTGTGATAGAGTTGAGTCCATTTTGTGGATGGTTTTATACTTTATTATTTAGTTTAAAAAATAAAAATTGTCTTACCAATTTTGACGCTGCTAGGCGGTTTTAAAAATTAAAATGCGGTTGTTCATTATGAAATAGAACATATATATATAGTTTAGAAGTTTGTGTTTTTTGTAACAAGGATGAAAATTTTCTCCTCCAACGATTGTAAGCGAAAAATTTACATGATGCTACTGTTAAAAAAAAAAATCTTCTCCATAAATAAAAAAAATTACATAAAAAAAAAAGATTTACATGATGCTAAAGAGCCCAGAGCGTCATTGGAAACTCCACTACAATTTAATATGGATGGAGTTAAGCGAAAAATTTGTATGATTTATACAGAGAAGAAACTAAAACGAATAATCATCTGTTGATAAAGAAAATGAAATATCGTATCAAATTATGGTAACACCTCTTTTTATAATTAAAATTCAATAGTTCGGTTCCATCTCACATCAATTTCAGAAATGTCATATTACATACATGAATCCAAAATTCCTTTTTGTTTCTTTTTTTCTTTTTCTTTTTTTTTTCCCATTTGAGAAAGCCCTAATTTATTTGTCAGAAACATTTCACAAGCGTCGACTAATTTAGTATGCCAACAGATTGAGGTAGTCAGTCACTCACCGATGACAGTGCCGGAGTTCGCATCATCTTCTTATCGTTAAATCGTCCTCAATACAATCGTTTCGACTGAATCGAGAAGGAACTTCCATGGAGACAACCCCGTCGCCGGCGTCCGACTCAGCTGAAGGGGCTGCGCCGGCTCCTGCGCCGATGCCAGCCTCTAATGCGCCGCCGCCATTCCTGGTGAAGACGTACGACATGGTGGATGACCCCAGCACGGATAAGATAGTATCGTGGAGCCCGACAAATAACAGCTTTGTGGTTTGGGACTCGGCTGAGTTTGCCAAAGAGCTGCTGCCCAAGTATTTCAAGCACAGCAATTTCTCCAGCTTTGTCAGGCAGCTTAATACCTACGTATGCTCTGTTCTGTTTTTTCTAGTTTTTTTCTTTGTTCCTTTAAAGGGATAATTTTATTTGGTTTCGAATGCTATCTGCAATTTTGTTGATTGTTTAGATTTGAATTTTGATGGTGTTTTACGTATTCGGCAGTAGCACAACTAGAATAATGAGGTTAGTTACTTCTGCAATTTTCAGTAGTTGTATTGGTGTGGGGATCGTGAAATCGCATGTGAGGTTTGTTAATCAGTTACCATGGCTTTCTGGGCAAGGAAAAATGCCTGTGTCCTAAATTAATAAAACTAGGTCAATTTAAAACATTGGCTGCAGATGCCAATACATTTCAAGCAAGAACATGGTGTTTGTTCCTTTATTAGATAGCTTAAGTTCAAGCTCATTATGTGAATGATTGATTTACCAGCAGTGACTGTGAAATGAGTGTTGAATCACCTCTCAAAGTTGTTATCTCTTTTTGGTATTTCTCTTTGAAGATTGCTATGAAGATTAGTTCTTTTCACGTGCATTCAGTTTTAATTCATCTCGCGGTCTCTGGAGATGACAGGGCTTTCGAAAAGTCGATCCCGACCGTTGGGAGTTTGCGAACGAAGGATTCCTAAGAGGCCAAAAACATCTCCTCAAGAGCATCACCCGAAGAAAACCCGCCCACGGGCACCTCCCTCAACAACAGCAGCAACCCAACGCGCAAAGCTCAGCAGTTACAGCGTGCGTCGAGGTAGGAAAATTCGGGATCGAGGAGGAAGTGGAGCAGCTGAAACGGGACAAGAACGTGCTCATGCAAGAGCTCGTCAGATTAAGACAGCAGCAGCAAACCACCGACGTTCAGCTTCAGGCAACCGTTCAGCGTCTCCAAGGCATGGAGCAGAGACAGCAGCAAATGATGTCGTTCCTCGCAAAAGCAGTCAACAGCCCGGGATTTCTCTCACAGTTCATGCAGCAGCAGCAGCAGCCTAATGATGGTGCCCGGAGAATGACTCAAGCGAACAAAAAAAGGAGGATTAAGGAAGATGGTTTTCCCGAGGATAATTTTACTGCTGCCCCCACGAACAGTCAGATCGTAAAGTACCAGCCTTTGATGAACGAGGCAATAGCAGAAATGGGTCCTTCTCCGAGGCTAGAGAGCTTTGCTGCCGATGAAACTTCACCAGTGGACTGCGGGATTTCTTCAAGCTGTGACTCGGGTGTGACTCTTCAAGAAGCACCTCCTTCGGTTAACTCTGCTGCTTCAACTTCTGAGCTCTTACCACAATCTCTCGTTGCAGCAACTGGTGAAATTTCTCTTGATCAGATTCCAAGCTTGAGTCCTTTCATTGCATCTCCCGTGCCTCTTCAAGGAACCGACCTTGCGGTCCCGGAACTTGCCGGAATGGTAGGAGAAACCGGAGCTGATTTATATGGGTTGATGACGGTGGAAAATGATGTATTCGTGGGCCCCGCGTCGATGTCTGTGGGCGGAGAGATTCCATTGTTCGATGGCATGCAAGAGCTTCCTGAATTTTGGGAAGAGTTTCTTCTTCGGTCTCCGCTCCTGGCTGAGAGGGAGGCGGATTTGGGACCGGGTGATGACATGTTAGAGGAGAGTGAGGGGAAACGGTCGGAGAATGATTGGGAGAAATCGAAAAATATGGCGGAGCTCACCGAGCAAATGGGCCTTCTCTCGCCAGAGTTTAAGAAAAGTTGACCTTTTTCAGTGGAGTGAACCCTCTTTGTGAGTGTGCAATTGTGTGTCGTGGTGTCCTTGAAATATTTTAACTCGTCCATTTTGCATATATCCCTCCATATTTTCTTTTTAGATTTTTGGCTTCTCATGCTCTCTCTGTGTGCAAGTATAATTTTTCTAATAAGCTCTTCTACTCGCATTTTCTCTCTATTGGCTTTTTCTTTTCGACCCTCACACGATAAAACCCTTCATCCTCTTCTCTCTTCCTCTGGAGATTGAGGGTGGGGAGGAGCTCATTTTCTGTTTTTTCTATCCTTTCTATAGGTTTTCTTGCATTGTGTTCTTGCTTTTTTCTGCCTTTTTTTGTCCCTGTTGGATTTTTCGATCTTTTGCATCACTTCTCCCTTTGTGGGAGCGCGAATCTCCTCTTTGTCTCTTTCTGTGGGAGTGTCGATTTTGAAGAAGACAAAACCTGCAAAGTCGAAGACAGAAGAAAGTAAGATTGTACTTGAGATTTATCCTTAATAGCCATATCTATAGAGTTTTAGACTTAGTTGTAGTAGGCTTTTTAGTTCTTTTCTTGTGACCTTAAATCTTGTGTTTTTGGATTTGATTTTCCTTTTCCGGTATATGTTCGTTTCTCTCTGAAAATGAGTCAACTGGTGTGCAATTGGACTCTTTATTCCTTATAAATTTGCTTTGTTATACTGTGTGTGTTAATTATCATCATAACTGTAATCACGATTTATCGATTAGGCATTTAAATGGCTAAAACCAGTTTAGTGAACTAATGACAGTAAAACTTGCATTCATCACCAAATCTCTTACCACTGTTTACTGCACACGAACTAATTTGTATCGTAATCAACAATATATGTAGGAGTCCTCCACCCACATAAGAAAGAAGAAAAAAAAAACCGCATCGCCAGCAAAATATATACACACAATCGCCGCAATTCTTGCAAGAATACTGAAAGAACCGTTGGTTTCAAGAAATCGATTCATAGGCCCAAAAGGTATCAGGATCAGGACTGTAAAGGGAGAAGTCTTTGACTTCTAAGTTAGCAATGTGCCAATCGACGAATCGGGCTTGAACAGCCTTCAACAGCAACAATGCCGTCGGTAAAAGCCACCATTTTTCGTCATCCCTGAGCCCATAAAGATATTTTCACCAATCTAATGGAAAAGTTTCTGATTCTACTCTGTAATTTTCACTGATTTTCAGCTGTTCTTTCGCTCTTGTGCTTTTAAAAGTGTGAAAAAACTGATATTGTTACCTCCAATTTGCTTCTTCCATGGAATTCAGTGAGGCGACAATGTAGTGAATGGTTCCACAGATGAAGGCCACAACCTGAGGAATTCACAGAGAAATAGAAAAGATATAGCTCTTTCAACCAGCAGAGGTGAATCACAGTTGAAGGATTTTGATGACTCATTTAAAATAAAATGCAGCTGAATGTTTTTGGCACCACTCACAATGTTTGAGATCGAGCAAGCGTTCCACAGAGCATAAACACGGGCAAGAGCGGGTTTTCTCGGGCCGTTACTGAACAAAGCATTCAAGCCCGCGGGGAACGGGGAGAGCAGCGATAGGGGAAGGATGAGTAGCACAGCAAGAAAAGCCCCGAGAGATATCGAGTAGAAGAGAAATAGCATGAGAAGAGTCACCAAAACATCTGCCAAGATCATGATGGTGATCAAAAGCTGTACGGTTTCCTGTGAAACAGAGGTAATATCAACCGTTAGATCACAGATAATAGTAGCATGTGATTCTTCAAAAAGATTGAATTTTGCAGTGGTGTGTACCTGTCGACCAACAGGTCGGGTATTGAGCAACATGAGAGAAAAAGGGAAGAGATAGTCTTTTCTGTAGCTCAATGACTTCAATGTTGATTCGTCTATTATGCCACCGTTGCTGCCCCCGGTGATCTTTTTCCGGGAAACGTGGCTCGTAGAGACCTGAGAATCTTCCGAATAATCTGCACTGCTCTGTGAAATTGTAGAAAAGCTCCTGAGGATGATAAGAATGAAGAGTCAATACAAGGGCCGCTTTCAGGTTGAGTGGTTCTCAAATTGGAAAGATCAATCAGAATAAATCAAGTAAAAGCCAACAGCATTTATATGACAGACAAGAAAATTTCTCTGCTCTACGTAAAGGAGAAAGAACAAGCTCAAGATGAGACATCAGCTATCAACTGAACATCTGATGATCATAATACCAGCTAATAGCTATCATAAAAAACTAGTGAAGATTTGCAATTTTAAGAGGAAGAAAATGTTGAATAAGGCAGAAAAAAAAAGATTCCGTTATTATATGCTTGAGAACTTCCAGAAAACCTCAAGATTCTAGGTTCTTTATCTGCAGAACGGATGATTCATACCCATACTACTGAAGCATATCTCACGTCTATAACACACACACATCAGTTTCACTAAAACAAGCACCTGGATGGTGCATCATGGGCACCTAAATACTGTGAATGAAGGGCATAATCACCAGCAGCCACCAAGATACCCAACTGATAGTACCCGGTAGCTGTAGCTTGAAACCAGCCCAGTTCGATCTTGACTCCATGGAACTCCAGTTGAGGGTTCGCATGAGTCCTTATCCAATTGATGACGGGAATTAATGCTGTCCGAATACATACATGTCTTACTATACGTAACTGGGCATTTAAACCAGCCACCAAGCGATTCCATATAGCTGGAGGTACGTGCTATATGCGGAAAAAAAAAAAAACCTTGCAATCATTAGAGAGCAATTTATACGAAAAAACAATGTGGGAAGAAATTTCTCAGAACAAAAAAATACTGGGTGTCATGCAAGGACTAAAAAATCTTTTCTTTTTACTTTTGTTGTTTATTGGGAGTGAATGTCAAGTAATTACTGGAGTAAAGGTGGACAGTATCTGCAATACCTGGGCAATGAGATTGCTCAATAATGTGTCGGTGTGGAGATTATAAGGAGACATATAACTTCCATCCCCGCCAAAGATTATTCTCATGGGAAATCTTTTCTGCATGTTGGTGACAACGTCTATACGTTTCTCATCGCCACCGAGGAAAAAATCAATGTAAGAAACCATCAGGTCGGGTGTCGCCCCAACCTGCAAGAAAATACGAGTGTTATATGACCGTTCGTCCTACAAATGTCATGCATATAACTGCTACTGTGCAACCACTGACATATTTTCTCTCAAGTGTGTGAATTTTCTATGTGTGTTTGTACAATATGTAACCCATATCAAATATTCTAACCTTCATTCCTTTATAAAGGGCACGTGATCTGCAAGAGCGTAGACATGAATGATCATATTCAGATTTGACTAACTCTTGAAGCCGACGAACTTTCTTTCTCCTTCTCCATTGTTTCCAGGACCAGGCACAAGGATATGCAAGAACCGAAAGAATGCTATTTACTGATCCTTCCCACCATTCATATGCAGCAACAGAGTTGACCTCGTCAATGAATCGGTTAAAAGCATCTTCATACCTGCCGAACAGGGAGCGATTGATATAGATATTTGACAAAATGAGAGCCAAGTATCTCTGATCTGTCAAACATATCAACTTGATAATGTTATCAACTCTACGAATATATATGAACAGTTTTTTGCATGGCCCCAAAAACAATTTAGAACCTTAATGACAGGCATATGTAGTGAAGACCGTGATGAACACACATTTTCTTTACCATTCTCCATCATTCACCTAATACAACCGGAGGTTGATTCTGTATGATTGTACACATTCACTGAAACAACAAAAGGTTAAGCCTTCAATATCAGACATTCTTACACAATATCGAAGATTGCAGAGGGGGGCGAGTATGGTAGATGCCATGGTTCTCTGAATGTGTTCTGGCCCATAAAATACATCCTGTGCACATGACTCTGTGTTTCTTCTGTTTTGGCACCCCGAACCTGTAAATAAACACATGTAATGCAAATTCAATATTTATTCGGGTGTAGCTGTAGCCTAAAGCAGGAAAAACCTAACAACATTCTAACCTCAGACAACGAAAGAAGATGAGGAAAACGCTGATCATCATGATTACCAATGGAGGCTCCCTCATAAGAGCTCCCAGATCCAATGATTTTTATCCTCAGAGTACTTAATAAGACAGCTAGCAGAATCACAACAAAAGACAACAGAAAGGCGAAAGGCCATGGCCCTCCGAATGTATATATCAGCTCCTCAAAAGCTGTGTAGCACTTTGCCGTCTTGTATTTGTCAGATATGCATTTATATGGGCAACTCGATTGGGTTACCCCACCTGTGAAAAAAAGTCCAAACACAGAACAAAGGAAAAACAAGTCAAGCTACTTCCTTAAACAGAAGGTGAGAAACGAGATGTGCATTTTTGCATCAGATGAATCATTGCTGAAAATATATTTAAAACAATACTCATTTTCTACAAAAAAAAAAAAAACTTTTTAGCTTTGACAAGAGATAGCCATTACATGCAGTATCAGAGTCAAGGTTATGAGGATGAACCCAAATCCTCACAGCCAGTAGGATTTTAAGAAATAAAACTCATGTGGTAGCATTAGAAAAACAAAATCAGCCAACAAATGAGGATTGGGGGGCGATTTGGAAATAAGTATAGAACTACAAATTATTGAAGGTTTCAGACAATAGATCATTGAACAAATTTACATTACCTCTTACATATACAAACTTGGCACGTGGAGAAAAGTGTTCCAGGGAACATGGCTTGCAGAGATCTGGATCAGATCCTTCATCATCCTTGTATGTTCCAACAGGGCATTCCTACATTGAATGTCCATGATGACAAAGACAATGACGTAAATCGTTACACTATTTGTAAAGCACATGGCAGCTATCAGCCTCCAAAACCGTTAACAAGTGAAGGGCATAAAAAACTATATCTTTGTTATCTGCAAAGTTATGCTGCAACCATAAATTTGGTGAACGTGCAAAGCTAACTTCCACATGTTTCGACTGCTAGACATTCATATACCATACTTGTTCGAACTTACGTGATATAAAATTATAATCGGTCAAAAGCTAGAGAAAGGATAGGGATAATTCAGGACGTACCGTACAAAAAGTACCATATAGGCCTTTCGGGCATTTCTTTCCGGTAACTGTTCCCGCCTCACCGCCAACACCTTCTCCGCTCCCAGCACCACCCCTGTGGCACAAAATCAATCATCACTACTGATATAAAGCATGCAAGGGAACAAAATATACGTAAAGTCCCAAATGCTTTTCAAGATAAACAAAAGCCTCATAAACTGCATGTCGTGGCCCTTGAATAAAATTATGAACCGCAGTTAGGTGTACAAAAAACATAGTCAAGTAAACATCCTGACGAGTTCATCTAGCATGAAAAACATCCTTAAAAATTTCTTAGATTACAGAAGAAGCAATCTAGAGAATATGATAGATGAAGCACCTCAAGTCAATGGCACCATCAACAAAAGCAAGGGGAACATAATCCTCTCCACTGGCAATCTTAGACCAATGAAAATGAATCCTACCACCTCCACCACCACCACCGCCCAATAAGCCACCGTAGCCACCGGTAGCAGACAACGTAGAATTCTCGGCAAGTGTAAGATACTGGAGAAAAAGAAGGATAGTCCCACCAGAACCTCCACCAAGTCCACCAATTAGAGTACTGTTCTTATTACCAGACGGTTTGCGAAAACTCTGCCCGTCTGCCTTGATTAATCCGTAATTTTCCAGTCTTAGTAGTGTCCACTGTCTTGATCCCATCACTAGCAATGATACGATAAACCGGTATTAGCATTATCGTAACAATCATTTCCATCATGTTCTGAGTTAACACTTTTATGATTTATACTTCACTTTAATTTTATAAAGAGTTTTGTGTATGTGATCGGGGACACAGAGACGCTTTTCGGCACAGTTGTCGGAAACCACATAAGTCCCAAACTTGAACAAAATGTAGCAAATCACAATTAAAAAGCCATCGTTTGACAACTTTATGTCCAGAACCAAACTATTAAAAGTTGGAGGCTGATAAGGTACCTATCATTCCACCACCAGCAACATAGCCATCGGACTTATTAGGACCCTCTGTTCCACTACCCAACTCACAAGGAAGCTCCGCACTGCCATACTTGCAACCACCTTTGCTCAGAGTACCATTGAAAAACCCGGAACCACCTTTCCCTCCATGTCCAGCACCAGCACCGGCACCGTTTGAGTAATTTCCCTTGCCAAAGCCGGTCCGACAACCTATAAAGAATTCTAAGTGAGTAACTTGAAGGGTAGTTTTCATCTTGATTAATATCGTGCAAAAATTGTATAAGGGCACTAAATAGATAAAATCACATGAGCATGCCAATACCCGGGCATAATAAAATCATGACAAAAGACTGCAGATAAATACCGAATCCTGACGAAGTTATGGTGCCGTCAAAATCTACAATGATTGTCCTTGCCCTGTGGATTTGAATGACACTTCCCTTAATGACTCCATTAATCACTATATCTTCAACACGACATACCTGCAGAATCAGAACAGAGGATATATCTAAAGAATCCACAAGATGATTGGGCAGAGCCCATATCATAGCTGTATTGGCGTGCATGGAGTATTACACTATCATATTTAAACAATAATCTGTTAGTTGACCACATAATTTTGTATAGAATAGCTGGGCCTACTTGCACTGAGAAGGACAGTGTGTAATTCACATGGCAGTCATCTGGTGGAGTAATCAGATCGATTGGGCATTGTGTACCATCGCAGAGTGGTTTAGTCACCCTATTTTCGTAAATAAAGGTTATAAAATCAGCCAGCTCAAGAAAAAAAAAGTCAGAAAGGTACACAAGCCATCAGTTTCCATTTCTCTTACAGGCTTCTACTTCCATCATCATCCAGGGGAGCTTGAAGTAAAGAACCAGGTCCCATCTGAAACAAACATTTTTTTTTCAATAACTAAAATTCTTTGTATTCATGAACTACGCAATCTAGAAGAAATGTAGACACTAAGAGTGGCTGCAATATCCAAGCAATGTAAATCAAGTTATGAAAACATAAGTTCGCGTCTGAATCTAACTCCACGCCGAGAGAGTTAAGAAAATGGATGCTGCATGCAAGACAGGCAATATATTAGCAATCAAGAGCGAAAATTGTCAGTATCAAATATTGCCAACAGAGCGATCATGAAAACATACCCTGATCCCGCATGGTTACTAAAACAAAACCAGGAAAACACACATAATGGAAGTGGCTTCATCCGTAAATCTTACAGTAATATTATAAAATAGAGACAATGAAAGCCTCTGGCTTTTGATGGCATCACCAGAACCAGTTAGCTGCAAAAGTCCTTGCCCATACAGACCCAAGTTTGCATTAGAACTGATGACAGAGTTATCCTGAATCACCAAAAGATACAATTACAACAAGATCAATGATAAGAACACAATTAATTGTCCGAGAGTCACCTTAAGAACAAGAAGATTTCTGACTTCAAGGACAGAGATCGCAACATCTGAATTTCCACCACCATCAACTTGAATTTGGGAGTTCAACATGAGTAACATTTTGACAGAGACTCTAAAAGCACCGAAAACCTTCGCTAACATAACAAGCCAAAAAAATATTGTGACTAAAAAACGAGCATGGTCACACACAAAACAAAAGATTCTACATTAACCTTTTAACTAAAAAGAGCGACAATGAATAAGAAATATCATGATGATGCAGCACTTTGGAGTAGCAATTCTCCATATTTACATACTGCTCAGACACAAAAATGTGTGATGCCCAACCATTATGATACTTAGGTAATGACATTCTGTAGCCCACTTCAAAATACAAGGGCCGAGTTTTCACAATATATATAGTTGGCCTAACAAGCACAAACATCTTTTTAATTAAACCAGTGACAGTTACACAAATAACAATGTTACATATTCAACAATTCACTTCCGAAAGAAAGATATCCCAAAAATGCAAATCCAGTACCTTTATGATAGAATCACTCATTAGAAGTTCTTCTGCGACCAATTCAAATTCGGAGACAGGATATTTGGATAATCCAAAAATAATGCTGCTTCCGCGATACACGCATATCTCGCCCCTAACCTTCACATGGAATTTCCCAAAAAGAAATTATAGTCCCCATAAAATTGGCTTTTAACATTCAGTATGCATGAGCATGGCATTCATATTAGAAGAATGAAATTGTGACAATCATGCAGAGCACTAAACCTGTTAGACAAGACAGTCTAGGGGAATCCAAAAGCATAAAAAACATCAGAGAAAGAGTGCACAAGAGAATCAGACTAAACTGAAGAATCATCACACAGAACATAGAAACACAAAAAACATATATATGAGAATAAAGGCATGATTGAGTACCTGAACTCTGGTCCAGAGGAGAGGTACTAGTACTTTTGCCTTGTCCTCTATGAAGACGTTTGTCCAGAGCGGGGTGGTGGAAAAATCCAGCAAAGGAGTTTCTGTCTCTGTCGTCCTATTATCGTTGCTAACCCGTAAACTCAATACATATGCATCGAAGTAGGTACCTGCAGCTCCAGCATTCCCTGAACATCCAATACTTAGTCCTCCTGCACCAGAGAACACAAACTTGATCCACGCACTGAAATTGCGTTTAGCCCTGCCAGCTAGAATTTAGACGCAAATTCGCAGGTTCACTTGGTTTTATACTCGGACTACTCCCGGTAAGAAGAGGAATGTACAAGATGGACCACAATTAAAATGGTGTCATGCGATGGGAAGTAAGTGGCTTCATTTCAATACCAAAGATTTAGGTCTAGACAGAAATAAGCTCCATTATATTCATCACTGGTAACTTCAAGTGATTTATAGTTGAAAACCACTACATAATCTGAAGTAAGAATCTAAAAGCATGCCGTAATTGTTTTAGCTGCTTCCGTGAAGCCATGGAAACAGCATACAAGTACAAAGCAACCAACGAAGCCTTAAAAGTAAACTACCTAAGGAAAGCTAACTATAAGAAAGATTAAATCAAATTTTAGGAGCCAAAGCATAACTGACTAAAATTTGCAGGAGTGCCAAAGGCTGTAAAAAGGAAAGTACTAATAACTCTATAGTGCTGTTTCCACCGGTAGTAAATGAGGAAAGCAACATAGTGAGCATTAAAAAGAATAAGTATTCTATTACAGAAAGTTGAAACGGATAAAGCAGCATTTTCAAATCGAAAGACAATAACAAGGCATTATCATCCCAATGCAAAAAGTGTGTACTCCTGAATCTTTTCCGATTGATAAACAGCATCTATTAATTAGGATGTAAGTTAACAGATATTAGTTAGAAGGTAACTACCGCTCACTGTGACTTGTATATCTTCTTGCTTGCTGTAACAGTTCATTGATATCCTCCCACCTCCACCCCCACCCCACCCCTGTCCCCCCGCTGCACTGATGATGCCATAGCCCTTCCTATAAAGTCAAGCTATATTAGCAACTAATATCTTGCTGAGAACAATTCTGCAGTCTAATGAGACCTTGCGAGTTTTCAATTACTGTCAGAAATTGTATCGATGTACTTAAATAGGAGATACTTATTTGTGTTGTTGGACGTGTACATACTTGGAGCATCAGCACATTAGATTTCTCGTGCATAGAAGATACATATGATAAAAAAGTAACATGGCAGGAAATTTCCTCTTCAAAACTTAATTTATATGAATTGCTATCAAATTTAATATTTAAGAAAATGACTGAAATATAACTAGAATCACTAATAGCAAACATATCAACTCTTTTCCCGACATTTTCCATCACTAATTTATTCTCTGTGAACATGAAATCTGCACATGCTTCTGACTTATGAAAGAAGAAATTATGAGTCAAAAACACAATGCCAACATTTAGAGTTCATGGCACCAGAAGAGAACACGGTGAGAACAATTTCTGAGTCCCAACAAATGTAACCAATAATTTAAGCAACAAACATATTAGAGCTGCATGAAATAGCAAATCATATGAACTGAAAATCGAAAAATAAATGTAGCAACAGAAAAACAATGTAACTCTACTTACAGCTTCTGCGAGAGTACGATGATACTTCCACCCGATCCACCACCACCGAGTGACCCACCATCTCCACCATCAGCAGATACAGATCCGTTTATGTACAACACATCGTTCACCTTGATCAAAACCCGTCCACCACCATTTCCTCCAAAATTGTGATTGTCCGAAGTACCACCGCCTTTGCTACCATAATGCCACGGGCTTGACAAGGTCTGCCATCCATAAACATCACCACCCCAGAAGCTCGTACTATTAGTTTTCAGGCACGAAGCACCACGTCCACCATGTCCACCACCAGCACCGTCATAACCAACAGGTGTTCCACTTGTCTGAGGCGGCGGTGATCCGCCACATGCTGATGTATTCAAAGAGGAATTAGGTCCCATGGTTAGATTCACAGCAGTAAAAAGTATCGTGCCTGCTGTTATAGCTGCATTTTCACCGATTTTAACACTGCCAGATAAGTTGACACTTATCGTGCAACCTAGTACTGGACAAACAATCATTACATAGGGAAGTATCTCCAAATTCCCAGAGCCCACAACAAAAACATCGAGGTTCCTAGACACATTGGTGTTAAGGAAACAGGTAGTGTCGAAAGATCCAACACCCTCCAAATCCTCACAGGTAACAACATCATCACTCTGCTGTAAAACTCTGTGCACTCCATTTGAATGTGAGGCCAATTCTTCATACCATTCCAAGCTCTTTGAGACCAAATTCTCCGATATACATCCAAATAAAATCCAAACGAAGAAACAATACTTAACTCTGAGTGGACGCATACCCGCCCAAAATTTACAACAGCATCAATTCAAAACATCATTGTAAAATAAGGAGATGGAGATGCGATCGTGAGATTTTCTCCACGTTACTCAGATCGACAAATCAGATGCAAACTCAGTTAATTACATGGCTCATCAACTAATTTCTGACTCGATGACTCTCGCATATCTTAAGAGCTACCAAGTGCGGCGCGGCAATAAAGCACGAGCATACGCCAGAAGATTCCCTGCAATGAAGATGTGCTTCAAATATTACTTCTTTCTTCTCACGACTAAATTATAGTCAAACACATATATTATATAATTCACTTCTACTAACATTTCTAAACTTGGTTGAGATGCTTACATCAGCTGACGCGGCTAAATATAAACAGATGAAACATACAACAGGATCGTTAAAAAAACGGAGCAGATACTAATCTGCACTAGCGATGTCGAATTAAACGGGTAAATTCGCACTCGATACTGCATTGGCAACGCTGCACACGCATTACGAAAGAGCCAAGGTATGTAAATTCATCTCAAAACTATCCCGCTACATAAAAGAAAGAAAGCAAAAACAAACAAGTTCAACACCTAACGGCGAGATTCAGCTGAAACCTTCTTCCGATCACCTTCTAAATCCTGTAACTCGTAAGAATTTAGCAGCCCGATTCCACACAGATACACTAGTTTGCTGAAGTCAGCGCTTGCCTTGGCCCTTTCGTTCTCAGCTCGACAGAAGATTGATTGCCCTTTTCTTTTTTTCCCTTCTTCTTTGTATGTATTATATTAAATTAAAGCACAAATTGACAAGCGTTTGAAAAAAAAATCGAGTGCAGTGGTTAAAAGAAAAAGCGAGATGATGACAGAGAGAGAAAGGGTGATGGTCGTGGTCGTGTCTCAGTGTAGTCGAGTGATTCGTCACTCTAAATTAAATATATTAAAAATTATTTATTAAAATAAAACTTATAAAAAACAGGAAGTTTTTGCTTCGCTGGATTCTAGTTCGAGATCTATGCGCTGAGCTGTTCTTCCTCCATTTCTTACGTTTTCATTACCATAAATATAAAATATATTAAATATCATTAAGTATAGTATGGTACGTGATGAATATAATGTTACATTGGCCCCAAAAAGAAAAAAACAGTGACGTGTTAAAGATAATATTAATAATTATGGTATTATTTAAACTTAAATCTAATTATTTTCTTTAATTTGTTTTTTGTAAACAAATTTTCTAATCAATGACATGCTATTATAGTAAACTTTAAGAATAGCTTAATAATTTTTTAGTCGTGAATATTTGGAAAATTGGTATTTTAAGGACATCTCTATAAATGGATAACAATAGTATGACAATAAATTTCGAAGTTGAAGCAATTAAGCGTTGTAAGTCAAATTTTGGTCCGCGTAAGCGCACATAAAAATTAATTTGGGTAAAAAATATTATAGGCCGTTTGAATTCGGTTCAAATCAACATACACGACAAACTGAAACTATCTAAGAATAAAATGCTAGAAACCTAATTTAGCCCAAAATTAACACACATGAATGTGCATGCGATGATTAATTCCGGGAAAATGCACGTGATATCGGGAAAATTGCAGTCGAAATCAGCATTGTCCGACGCCCCATGTAATTCTCCCGAATTTAATAGTTAACTATGGCTCACGTGTATTAACTTGGGAAGAAAATTAGGTTTTCAACGCTATTATCCTGAAATTGCTCTAATTCGAAACATATTATCCTAAAATTATCTATTCTATTATATTAATGGTGAGGGATGGCTAAAAAAATTGTCCAATTTGGTGTATCAAAAATATATTTCAATTTGACCCCTCTTTTTATAATTTATTTAATACGTATTTAGAAATATTCCAATTTTATTTATTACAATCACATCCTCACAAATAATTCTTTTAAAAATATTATTTCATCTGTTAAATATTATAAATTAAAAATAACCTAAAATATAAATTAGTATTAAATATTTATATTTACATCGAAAATTCAAGAAATACTAGTTATTCCTTAATTTACACTCCCTAAATTATCCTCACCATTATGAATTTTAATCCATGGATGTTTAACGGGCGGTTCGATCCGACCCAACCGAGTTTGCTCCATTATCTTCGGATCCGGTTCAACCCGCTCGTTAATTAATGGGTTGATATGCACAAGAGGAGACGGCGATGGGCAACTGAATCTGCAGTTTCAGAGAGAAGAAAAAAAAAATGGAGTTTTTAGATGAATACGAGAGCAAACCCAGATTCCTCCTACAATCCAACAACCAATCGACGAAGCCACACGATGAATCCCCCAACGAATCTCACTCTTCCCGATTTCTATCATCTCTTCGCGACCCGACGCTCCTCGTTTCAATTCTGCTCTCTATCGTCGTCCTCGCGCTCGCTTTCCTCTACTCAGATTCAGAGCCCATGAAATCCGTTCTCTTGTGGATCTCAATGTCCCTTCTATTGGGCCCCTTCGCGCCTATTTCCCTCACCGGAGGCGACATACGCGTCGGACGCGGCCCGCACCTCGCCGAGGCCCCCGAGGAAGCCGACGCCGAAACATCAGCCGAAAAACCCGCCGCGAGAAAATCCGGCAGGCCCCCGAAGAAATCCCCCTACTACGAGGATCCCTTTCTCGGCAAATCAGATGATGGGTTCCACGACAAGGCGTCGAGGAGCTCTAATGACGGTCTTGATTTTACAGGCGCAGAGAACGAGATTTACAAGGATAAAAATGCGATCTTGAGTTATAAAGAGAGTAAACTCGAGAAAAATTGGGACGATGGCGACGAGGAGCTGCTGAAGAAGCTGATGGTGAAGCATCCGGTGGGCAAACCAGGTCGGTGGGAGGCCATAGCCGAGGGTTTAAAGGGGAGATTTAAGCCGGAGAACGTGATAGCTAAGGCTAAAGAACTGGGAGAGAAGAAGGCCGACGACAGAGATTCTTACCAGAAATTCTTGAAGAACAGGAAGGTGATCGATAAACGGGCCCTCGATGACGACAGCAACCTCGATCATCAGAGCCTCGAAGGGGAAACGAAGGGTGCTGCAGATGATAAGAGCAATTCGTGGAGTGGGGCGGAGGATTTGGCCTTGCTAAACGCGCTGAAGGCGTTTCCTAAAGAGGTGAGCATGCGGTGGGAGAAAATTACGGCGGCTGTTCCCGGGAAGAGCAAGGCGGCGTGTATGAAGAGGGTGGCCGAGTTGAAGAAAGGCTTCCGTAGCGCAAAGGCTTCTTCTTCGTCGACTATAGGGTCTTAAAAGAGCGTTCTTGATTGAGATGAGTTTTTTCTGTGACGAAAATATTTTAATTTATTGATTCGTAAGGCTGAATATTCCTCGGTTTCTATGGGTTTTTTTTTTTTTGCGTACGCTCGTCGTTTGATGGAGGATTGAATTGAATTTCTTGGTGGCTGGTTTCTTATGTGGATTTCGCAGTCGTGCTTTTGATGGTCTCCTTCGGCCTATGTTTGCTTCAAGAGGCTTTTATTGCTTTGAAAATAGGCGTAATTGTTTCTGGTTTGCATATATATACTGCAGTCACATTTGAAGGACACAATAAGTTTTGAAATTGAAGTAATTTGAGGACAATTAACACTGAAAATTCTAATTTAAGCTCGAGATTAACCCGCACGAACTGCTTAACAAATAAATCGGAGAAAATTCCATGTGATATTGGACTTTTTGATTTAGGCTAATTTGCCCGATGTCTCGCATGATTCCCTCCTCCTTTTTCTCAAAATTAATTGTTAATTGCACCTTACGTGTATTAATTTCGGCATGACATTAATTTTCGGCATTAATTGTCCTCGAATTGCTTTAATTCGTCGGAAATAATGATTTGGACGAAATTTTTCCCGTCGCGTGGGATTATTTGCCAAATTAATCATCACGTGTGGCTCACGTGTGTTAATTCCTGACTGAAATTAAATTTCTAGCGTTAACTTGCTCCAATTTCGAAACTTATCGGCCTAAAATTGCCATACCATAATTTCGGCATCCTTAAAATGTCTCCTCGAAATTAGACCATTATATACAATAAAGTTTTTTTATCATCCTTCGGTATTACATTATAGATTTGGCCCTTCCTAACATTCATTAGAAAAAAGCCAAATCATGCAGAACAAAGATACATGAGGTAAGTGACTTATGCTACATACACATATATATACAACATATACGCAAACGTATATCTATATTTATAATTAAAATCAAATTTCATCCCTGAAGGGCTCGCCTGAGATCTTCGAGGCTCCAGTCCCGCCTCATTGCGCCGCATCTCATCAGCCGTGGGGTCGCCGGCGCAGAACCGCTTATTGGGCCGGGCCTCTTACCGGGCCCAAGATTGGATGTGCCTCTCATCCTCTGCCCATCGGGCTTGGGCCTTAAATCGCCGGACCAATTCCTCTCCACCCTCCTCAAATAGGCCCGTAGCAAATCGGGCTTTGATCTCTCATCGCCGTGCACGTCCATTGTGGTCACCGCTTCACCGTCCTCTGCGTGTATTACGTGTTTTCCCAAGCAGTTCAAGCTCATGATTAGGTGAGATTTGATGGTTTTGTTTTCTAGGACGAGAAACGACGATTCTATGAACAAGAATAGCAGGAAATATACGCACTCTACAATTGATTTGCAGAGAGATATTTCGTGGTGACGAAGGCTGTCTATATACATGTATATTTAGGTTTTTTATTTTTTTTACAGGTTGAATGTGATAGGAGAGTGAATGGCGTGTTATATAGAGCAAAACGTGGGATTATTTCGTGGTCGTAAATTATTTTTGGCAATTATGTAATTTGTGCGCCGTTGAATGGATTTTAAGGTTGTAATTAAAGGGCCATTGTCTCTGGTTTGGCTTAATATTTGGACCGATTAAGCTCCTAGATTTTCACCGGTCTTTACGAGATTCAAGGGTTACCAGTGTCATGATGAATGATCACGGTTGAAGCTTGAAGCTTGTATTTTGATGTTAGAAAATAATATTTAACGGGGATAATTACACCAATACCCCATGTGGTATCACTCAATTACGCATACAACCTTCTGACTATAGTAATTATACTTATACCTCCTTTAGTTGAGTCAAACCTTACACCAAAACTCATTCATCCTATTTTGGACATTCTGGACAACAATTTAATAATTCGAGCATCCAAATTTACCGTTATTGGCTATATTTCGTAAGATAAACATGTTTAAGCAGGTTTATATGGAATGCATTAATATTTAAGTGGCCGAAATGTATATTTTAGAATATTTTATTAAATTAATATATCTGGTATATCGTGTGATTTTTCATTTTTCGTTTATACAAATCATCTTGTAGACACCTTAAATATTCATTTATTATATATAAATCCGCTTAATATGTTTATTTTACGAAATATCATTTGGATGCCCGGATTTTTAAATTGCTGTCCAAAATAGGATGAATGAGTCTTAGTGTAAGGTTTGATTAAACTAAAGGCGATGTAAGTGTAATTACTATAGTCAGATGGGATGTATGTGTAATTGGTGATACCACATAGGGGGTTGGTGTAATTATCCATAATTAATAAGATGAAATAGCAACTTTGACTACATATTATTGTTTTTTTTTTTTACCAGCGTCATCGACACCATGGTTTTGAAGACCGGACCGGCCGATATGACCGGAAAAACCGTGAACCGGTCATAAATTTGATTCCGGTGCGGTGCGGTCCGGTTCATTTTTAATTTAAAAAAAAAAAGATTAAAATTGAAAAAAAAAAGATAATACAAAAATAAGTAAGTTAAAGGTAAATTTATTGTTGTGGTCTAGTGATTAGCTTTATAGAGTTACAATTCCAAGGTTGTGGATTCAAATCCTTACTTGTGCATTCTTTTAGACTTTATTTTAAATTAATTTTTGATACCTCATTTTAGAATTAATTTTTTTATCTTCCAATACCTTTTATTTTAATTAATTTTTAACGCTCAATTTATAAATTTTAATTTTTGACATCCCATTTTACAATTCCTTTTTAACCCTCAACACATTTTATATGATTAATTTACTTATAAAATAAAATTTTATTATATATATAGCACAAATTTTACGCCGGTTTTATTCCGATTTTGTACCGGTTAAACCACTAAAATTTCCGGTCCGATTCAAAAAATCGGTTTTAAAACCATGATCGACACTCGTCATCTCGTATGAAAATATAAGTGGGCTTACATTTAATTTGGGCTTTCTAATAGGCTTCCGGCCCAAAGAGCCCAATTGTGTTTCTTTTATCTTTTTATAATCGACCTTAATTACAGTCGAATCATAGTGACAGGGTTGTGATTAGTGTAATAATGTTAAAATAAATGAGTGCACACGTGAACAAAGATGAGAGCTTGTCGGCTCAAATTTGAAGAGACCCGTCGCGTCAGGATAAAATGCGGATAATGCGTTATCCTTCCCTTTCTGTCCCAAACTTGTCCTTTTAATTCCACAGTCGCCTTCATTCATATCACCATTTTCCATAGGCCCATGTAATTTTTTATGTATGTTTTATTAAAAAACTTGATGTATGGCATGTCATTAATAGAATAGTATCCGAGAAATCTAAATCGAAAATAAATGAGGGGTTAATTTATTATTTATTTCTTGTCCGCCATTACAGGGCCGGGCCCGACAAGAGAAGTCATCTGTTTTTCTACCTGTCCTTAACCTTAATTAATCCATTCACATCCGCTTATCCACAGTTTGAGCAAATCTTACCCATATAATTAATTAAATATATAATTTATTACTCAATCCCCCCAAAAGCACACACGCAGACAAAACACTCTCCGCGTCTCTCTTCGGAGTCCGATTTCCGTTTCTTTCTTGGTTGTCTCTATGTATAAAACGAGCTGAAGTACTCGAACCCAGACCCGAAATAAGTGACCCGACAACCCATTTTCAGCTTGCTCTCATCGGATCACGTGATGATCGTAACCCTATCCGTAAGAATTTGAGTCGATAAGAAATCTACTGCGATGACTCGTCGATGTTCGCATTGCAGCCACAACGGTCACAATTCGAGGACCTGTCCGAACAGAGGCGTGAAGATCTTTGGAGTCCGATTGACCGATGGGTCGATCCGAAAGAGTAAGAGCATGGGCAACTTGACCCATTACATGGCTGGCGGCGGTGGAAGCGGAAGCGGAAGCGGAAGTGCGACGCCTCAAAACGGTCCGGTTCACGAATCTCCGGCGGACACGCCCGATCATCCTTCCGCCGGCTCGGGCGAAGTCGCCGATGGTTATGCCTCAGAGGATTTCGTCACTGGGTCATCGTCTTCTGCACGAGAGAGAAAGAAAGGTTCCTTTTTTTTTCTCCCTAAATTTGATTGGATCCTGTTTTTGTTTCATAACTGGGCTGAAAATTAGGTTTCCTCCTTAAATGTCCTCAATTTGCTTCATTTCGTAAGAGATGTTAATGTGAACCGAGTTTCCCAATACAATTCTCCCAAATAATTGTCAGGTGTGTCTCTCAAGTCTTAATTCCAAACTGAAATTATATTTCAGCGTTAAATGTCCCCATATTGTTCACTTCCGAAACTCATTGTCCTAAAATTGTCATCCTTAATTTAATTATCCATAAAATGCTACTATAAGAATTAAGCCCTTATTTCTCATTCAATTTTTTTTTTTGTTTTTAGAGGAAATCAAGAATTTTCTTGGTTCAATCTTCATGCCACAAAACAGTTGTCTGAATTTGATTTTCATCTCCATCAATTTTACTGGTTTATTCCTTCCCCAGGTGTTCCATGGACAGAGGAAGAACAGAGGATGTTCCTCCTCGGGCTTCAAAAGCTCGGGAAAGGCGATTGGCGGGGAATTTCCCGCAACTACGTGATCACTCGTAATCCTACACAAGTCGCCAGCCACGCACAGAAGTACTTCATTCGACAATGCAACATTTCGAGGAGGAAGAGACGTTCGAGCCTCTTCGATATCGTGGCTGATGCAGAAGAAGTAACCAACTTCCTTCTTTTCTCGAACTATTTATCCATTAATTTTGTTCCCCAATTTCTTATCTCAAACATTTTTTCTACAGTCGGGCGACGCTGTAATAGCACCGATGGACTTTTTCTCGTCGGACCCTCCCCTTAAAATGGGCACCACCGCCACCACCGTGCCACCGCCTCCACCGCCGCCGCCGGTGGCCGAAGAAGAATGTGAATCAATGGAATCTGCAAACTCCAACGAAAACGAACCCTTATACGCTCAATATCATCCTCAGCAGCCTTTCCTCTATCAGGCTTACGTTGCTGCCCCAATCTTCCCAATGGCTCTTCCGGTCTGGCCCGCGGTTCGAACCGACCCGGAGCCCAGAAGAGAGGAGACCTACGAACTCGTGAAGCCACTGGCGGTGCACTCTACGAGCCCCATGAACGTGGACGAGCTCGTCAGCATCTCGAACCTGAGCTTAGGGGAATCCCTGGGCGATTCTGGGCCGTCGATGCTCTCTCTCAGGCTCGTCGAGGGCTCATCAAGACCGTCGGCCTTTCATGCGAACCCGGGCTCGAACGGTTCGGGGGTCAACTCTAATGAGACGGGCACGATTCGTGCTGTCTAAGGAAAAATGTCTAGCTTATGTATAACTCGATTAGTTAGAGTTTTTGCAGTAATAAGTTTGGTAAGATCTTTCTTACGTTGCTGTAGCTATCAGAAACTCTTACCTCTGTAAGTATCTGAATCTGCTGGAAACTGCTGTTCTTTAGGGGAAAAGTTGGTTAACCTTTTGTGTCTTTGTTGTTCGAAGGTTCTATTCTTTCATACACACATTAGATGTACAAACATCAGAGATCAAAGAGCATCCTTTATAGGTTTTTTTTTTTTTGACAAAAAAATTAAAATTTTGCTCCAAGTTATTGTTGATTATCATATAACGCAACGCTGTGTTCTTACCTGCTGATTGAAACTGAAACTTGTTCTGGTAACAAATGCGATAGTAAGTCAACCACAAACCTCGATAATCTTGAGCTTGTTGAGGATTACATAGGGTGGACGTCTCTTGTCATTACCAATTGGTAATAATATGGAATCAAGCAGCATTTGCTGTTGTTCTCCTACACGAAATGGTGGATGCTAATTTCTAAGTAATATATTATATGTAGGTTGCCGGTGGAATTAGCATCGATGTTGCCTTTGCACAGCGTGGTGGCAAATGCTGGGATGACTTCATGCCTTAGTTTGCCATCCAGTTGTAGGGCTCTTTCTCGGGGTACTCTCTGCTGCACTTTCTCCAGATCTCTAGCTTGTATGTTTTAGTCTTTTATTTTTGGCTTAATCTTTGTTGTTTTGGTGCTGTGAATGTGACTTGATGAAAAAGGGAGCATGATTTTTGTTTTTGTTATGTGTTCTTTATTGACGTATGTTGATAAACGAAATTGCTTCACAATCTGCATATCATTTTTTGGACTATAGTTACTGGGACATACATACTCAAGATTTCCTTCACTGAGCTTTTTTTTTCCAATTTTCAGCTTCAGATCTGTATTTTGATGATATAGGGGTCAACTGGAGTAGAGTATATATATAACCTACCATCTTGTTTGATTGAAATATCAGATATCACAAGTTCTTCCATTATGTATAGAATCTTTTAACTCAATAAACTACAGGGAACAATGCCTTAAAAGCAAATTTGTTTCTTTGAATGGTCTAGGAATTGTGATTCAATTATGGATTAAGATTTGTTATGACTTATTTCTTCTGGAAGCGTCTGTATGTTTGAATTCATTTATTCAGCCATTTTGCTTGCCTTGAGGCGGTTGTGTGTTGATTGACAAAAATATTGTTACTACACACACTTTGGTTCCCACCATCTTGAGATTCATTGGTTGCTAAGACTGATTTAAGCCATTGCTTCGTTGGTTCTTGGCAATGATTCGAGCATTATTTTATCACTATCTACTGTTTAAGGGTAGTTAATAACTTGCTTCGTTGTTCTTTGTCATGTTAGAGCTTGGCCTGTTCTGTCGGTTCCAAGGTGATTGAAGGGAGAGTTATTTATCTTCTCAACGGACAAAGGCATACTCTACTATTTTTCTGATTCATTTCGGAAAGCTACAATAGTTTGATTTGGTTGTTGAAAGGACATAACATTTTTGTTGAAAAATGGCTTCTCCTTGATGATTTATTTTCGGTTCCCACTTCTGAGATATATAAATGTGGCATTGTCCAAAATACAACGAACGAACGATGTTCTAAATATTGAAAAACATTCAAATTTTGTTTTGAGAAATCATATTATATGCATTGATAAATGTTGTTAATGTTAAAATATATTATGAGCTAATCTTTGATTGTTTTTCAATTGAAAAAATATATAGTTAGAACACTTAATTAGTCTATGGTTTAATGTAAGCTAAAACCAGTTCCAAGAACGGTGATGACAACAATCAATTTAAATTTAGTTAAAAAACTAATAATTAAATTAAGGTGAGATTAAGGTTTTGTCTCGTTCACTACGTTCATACGACATCCACCCACGTCGTGCCTCTCTCTCTCTCTCTCTCTCTCTCTCTCTCTTCTCATGTGTGTAAATGTTCATCTCCATATATAGATTCTTCGGTGTATGCATAGATACGTACCGAAAGCGACCGACTGGAATTTTCGACATGTTTGGCGTGATCTTCCAGTTAAAAATATTTTCCTGAAAATTCTCCTTTGCCCTTTTAGGATATCCGCGTTCAATTGAAGGTGTCGCCGGATTGGTAGGAATTTTGTTCTTCTCGTGGGTTGTGATAATTTGGAGGCAAACTCGTAAAACCCTAGATCTCGTCCGATCATTGAATTGCCTCATGCACGTGACTTCGGAGGGGAAAAATTCATTTTTGATTCGCTTTTACAAGGTTTGGATCGGTGATTAATTATTGGATTGGGTCTTGTTTGTTGTTGGATCTGATTGCTTTTAGTCGAATTAAATTAGGGTTTTCGAATTTCTGTGGTTCAGTTTTGTAGTATTTGAGGTTGGGGTTTGTACGCATGGCTTCAAATTCTCCTCCTGTGGAGGATAACTCCGATGAGGATTTCTTCGATAAACTGGTGGACGATGATGAAGGTGTGGACTTCAAGATCAACACACCATCACCTTCTAATGCTCCCCTTCACGCTGATAGGAATGAATCCGATGAGGCTTCTCATGCCTTTGCCAATTTAAACATCAATGATCTCGATAGCAATCGTGGGGTTAGTTTTAACAAGATTAGCAGCAACAATACTGAAGGAGCCCAAGATTTATCATCAGAGGTGGAGAACCTCGGACGTGGACATGCTGAGGAGACTGGAAATCGGTTAGTTGCATCGGATTCTTTCTCGTTTGATAATTTTCCTGAAAAGGCAGGAAATAAAAGTGCCAATACCAAAAGTTCATTCGCTGCGAACGTTGTAAGTAAGAGCTACGATGATGCTTTGTCTGATCAGAATCTCGCTGCTAAGAATGAAAATTCGTTTGGGGCTCCAGGTGTTAAAGAAGTTGACTGGAGTGCATTTCACGCCGATTCAAATCAGAACGATAACGGTGGCTTTGGATCTTACTCGGATTTTTTCAGCGAAATCGAAGGTGAAAGTACCGGCAACACCGTCGAGGATTTTACTAGAAATTCTACCAATAATGGGCCCCAGCTGAACTTCGGGGACAATTTAAACGAATCAAATTATGTGGAAAACACAAACAATAATTTTCAGCGCGGTGATGTGTATAACAGTACACATGATCTCAACACTGCCAATTATTGGGAGAATCAGTATCCGGGTTGGAAGTATGATCCAAATACAGAACAGTGGTATCAGATAGATGATGTTCACGATAGAAGTTCAAGCATGAAGGAAAACAGCGGTGATCATGCATTTACATGGGACGGGGACACAGAATTCTCTTACATGCAGCAGAGTGCTCATTTAGTCTCTAGTTCTGTAGCCGAGGTTGGTAACACAGTTAGTGTTAGTAATGTTTCAGACACAAAAACAGATGAGAATCAAGTTTCGCATGTAAGTAGTCAAAATACTGCGGTCCCATCGGAGTGGAATCAAGCTTCTCTGTACAATTACCCATCTCATATGGTGTTTGATCCTCAGTACCCTGGCTGGTATTATGATACCGTTGCCAGTGAATGGCGTACTTTGGAATCATATACAGCCCCGGTGCAGTCGACTTCTCAAGGTCACGAGGAGGAAAATCACGATGGATATGGATCAATTCATGCATCTTCTCAACACGACGGTGAGGAAACATATAAGGCTCGTAATCAAGGTCAGAATTTCAGTTCTCAAGGCATACAAAATAATCGGATCCAAAGCATGTGGCGACCCGAAATTGTTGCAAACGGTGAAGCTAATTCCTTTTATGGTGGCAATCAGCTTATCGATAATCAGGCAGGGAAGAACATGTATGTGGATGTGTCTGGTGACCTACAGAATTCTTTTCAGCAAGGTGTAGTGGGTTCATCTTACACTAACGTGAGACAAAATCCAAACGGAATCTCCGAAGCTTCTTGGTCACAAAGTTTTTCAGCTGATGGGAATATGGGTCACCATTTCAGTGACCAAAAACAATCCTATAATGATTACTACAGTATTAATAACTCCAACTTTTCTCAGCAACAGAGTGCTCAGATCTCCTACTCGCCTGCTGCTGGAAGGTCATCAGTGGGTCGCCCTTTTCACGCTTTGGTTACGTTTGGATTCGGGGGAAAGCTTATAGTGATGAAAGATACGAATTCCGGTGGCTTTGGAGCTCAGGTCCGTGTCTAAATCATTTTTATTTGGTTTATTCATTAATGTTGCTTATTAAATGTTTCTTCAGTTTTTAACTTCCTGAACGTTCTTTCTGTGAAGAATTCGGCTGGAGGCTCAATCTCAGTTCTAAGCTTAGCAGAAGTGGCAACTAACAATGTTGATGATTCAAAACATGGAATCGGTGGTTGCGATTATTTCCAGGCTTTATGCAGACAACCTGCCCCGGGTCCTCTTACTGGTGGGAATTTTGGAATTAAGGATGTAAATAAATGGATTGACGAGAGAATTTCGAATCTTGGATCTCCTGATATGGATCACAGGGAAGCTGAGATGTTGAAGCTACTTCTTTCACTGCTTAAAATAGCATGTCAGTATTATGGGAAACTTCGACGTCCGTATGGTACAGATGTTTCTTTGAAGGTATGTAATAATGCTTGCTTACACAACTCGAGATAGTTAAAATTTAAAATCGATATCACATTTGTTCAGGATTTCTCTTTTTGGCCCTTTGACTCATCAGATGTGTTGCCAAATGCCATCTCTCTTCAGATGTTTGTGGTTACATTGCTCCTTGATTCATGCATGAGAATAATTTCCTAACATTATTTGCTATTATTTGTTTCTTATTGTAACAGGAGACTGATACTCCACAATCAGCTGTGGCAAAATTGTTTGCATCTGCTGCAAAAGGAAATGGTCGCCCGAATCATCAATACGGTGCGATTTCCCAATGCTTGCAGCAAATGCCTTCTGAAGAACAAATGCAGGTGAATAGGTTATAACTGTAAGTTTCTTTGTCATTATGGGGCTTCTATTCATGCGTTGAGTGTTCATATAATTTTTTATATATAGGCCACTGCTGCTGAGGTTCAAAATCTTTTAGTTTCTGGTAGAAAGAAGGAGGCTCTACAATGTGCACAGGAGGGCCAATTGTGGGGCCCTGCCCTTGTTCTTGCTGCACAGCTTGGTGATCAGGTTAGTCAAATAGGATCCCGTGCCACATTTCCTCTTCTAACCGAACTCAGCCTCCCTTTTAATCATAATTCAATCGTGAAAATTTCATTGCAGTTCTATGCTGAAACTGTCAAGCAAATGGCACTTCGTCAATTGAGGGCAGGATCGCCATTACGAACATTATGTCTTCTTATTGCGGGCCAACCAGCAGATGTTTTTTCAGAGGATGCTCCTATAAACTTGCCTCCACATTCAGCTCAGGTAAGTGCTTGACTTTTCTTTCTTTTTTATGTGCAAATTTCTTGTTAATGACTTTGTCAATGATTGGAGATTTTCTATGATGATTATATGCAGGTCGGTGCGAGTAGCATGCTCGATGACTGGGAAGAAAATCTTGCTGTTATAGCTGCAAATAGGACAAAGGACGACGAGCTAGTCCTTATCCATCTTGGAGATTGCTTGTGGAAAGACAGAAGTAATGTATGTTTCTTGCTTTTGTTTTTTTTTTTTGGATTGCATATTCTTTTTAATCTTTTTATAGTCTTCATTAGTTATTTCACCAATTTTTCTGATCCATACTCAGATAATTGCTGCCCACATTTGCTATTTGGTTGCGGAAGCAAGCTTTGAGCCATTTTCAGACAGTGCAAGATTGTGCCTCGTTGGTGCCGATCACTTGAAACACCCACGGACTTTTGCAAGTCCACAAGCAATTCAGGTTTTGTTTTTCAATCTCTTCATCCATATCCACGATAGTTTTCAAGCTTTATGGAAACTTTAGAATTACAATGCGAATAGAATAAGAGTGTACTTATCTCTATTGAGCTGTTAAGCTCTTATGGTACCCGTTGTGAGTATTGATTCAAATTGTAAAAACATTGACAGAGGACCGAACTATACGAGTATTCAAAGACGCTTGGGAACTCTCAGTTTCTTTTACTCCCGTTTCAACCGTACAAGCTTATTTACGCACACATGTTGGCCGAGGTTGGGAGGACATCGGAGGCACTCAAGTAAGTGAAACAGATTCCAACTCTCAGTTACATTTTTAAGGTTTTTCCCCATCCTTTTCTTACCAGAATTTCCCAATCTTTAGGTACTGTCAAGTGGTGCTAAAGTCGCTTAAAATAGGTCGAAATCCGGAGGCCGAGAACCTCAGGCAACGAGCATCATCTCTTGAGGAGAGGATCAAAGCTCATCAGCAGGGAGGGTTTTCGAGTAACTTAGCTCCCAAAGAATTTATCAGTAAACTGTTCAATCTTTTCGATAGCACTGCACATCGCGTCGTTGGTGGCCTGCCCCCTCCTGCACCAGCCTCGGGTGCTGCTACACGTGGCAACGAGAATCATCACCAATCGATGGGATTATCCGCTAGCCAATCAACGATGGCCATGTCATCGTTGGTGCCTTCTCAATCGATGGAGCCTATAATCGACAGGAATAAATTGTCGATGCATACGAGAAGTGTTTCAGAGCCAGACTTCGGAAGAAGTCCAAGGCAGGTTTGTTTCTGTCTATATGATTCGTTCTTTATGGAGGTTAACATCTTTTGTTGTCTGTTTTTGTTTAATCCACTAGCAAAACCGTAAAGTGATGTACTTCCAACACCTTATATGTCAGGCGGGTTCCAAGAATGCAGCAACGCTAACGTCTCGTTTCGGTTTCGGTTTTGGATCGTCCCTATTGCAGAAGACTGTCGGTTTAGTGCTCAAACCTCGTAATGAACGCCAGGTAAATTGACGGGCTTGATTATATCTTCAGTCCTGTATATTTGGGGGAGTGGCGTTTTAAGGACAGCTAAATTAGGGGGTGGCAGTGTTAGGATGATAAATTTTGAAATTTAAGTAATTTGAGGACAGTAAACGCTGGAAACCTAATTTCACTCTGCTGGAATAATACACGCAAACGCTGATTTGGACCGAATTTTTTCCCATACAACGTAGTAAATATCCTAGATTAATTGCCGCGTGCATTTCTCGTGTATTAATTCTGGGCTGGAATCAGGTTTTAGGCATTAATTGTCCTTAAATTGTTTCAATTCGTCTGAGACGTTGATTTGAACTGAAATTTTCCCAACACCACATGGGATTTTCCCCCAGATTAATTGTCACGTGTGTTAATATCGGGCTGAAATTAAATTTCTAGCGTTAATAGCACTCAATTGCTTCTGTTTCGAAATTTATTATCCTAAAAAGCCACCCCTTACTCTGTACGTCACTAAAATGCCACTCCTCCAAATATACATGACTAACAAAATAAGCAAGCTAAGTTAATATAGTGACTATTTTAGTCAACGTGCCCCCAGGATTTTACGGGCTTACCTCGTCGCTAACGACTACTCGTCGACAGGCAAAATTGGGCGACTCAAACAAGTTCTATTACGACGAAAAGCTCAAGAGATGGGTCGAGGAGGGCTCTGAACCTCCAGCAGAGGAAACAGCACTTCCACCGCCACCAACAACGGCGACAGCTTTTCATAACGGAGATCACAAGTCGAACGGATCTGCAAACGAAGCATTTACGAGCAATGGGTTTCCAGATCTCAAGAGCTCGGGAATGCCTCCGCTCCCTCCTACTTCTAACCAGTACTCAGCGCGTGGAAGGCTGGGCGTCCGCTCGAGGTAAAATATTAAATCTTTTTTTCCGTATAATTCTGTAAATCTACCCCACATGTAGAAAATTAAATGGTAAAACATAGTTGTGGATGGCCTTTGACCAAGTCTAATTTTAAAAAAAACAGCCCCATTTACCGGTCGCTGAGTCAATGGCCTTAATTTTAAGGGTATTTTTGTCATTTTACAGTCTGAGAACCCACATGGGTGTTGCTGTCACAGTGGTACTGAGCAGTATAACGGGTAATGGATGGGTACCCGCTGTGAGAGGCTTTCTCGCAACGTACCCGTTATAATGTCGAGTACCCGTTTTTAAAAAGAATTGCTCTAACAAAGATTTGAACCCGTGACACCTAATACATACATAGATGACTGAATACACAATCACTATTCCACACCCCACCTACCCACTCTTAAAGGCTTCGCGGTTAACATAAAACCACATTGCCACTATGGGCCATGAGAGACTATTTTCTTAAATAATCCCTAATCGCGGGCCGGCCCTATTTTTCAACGGCAGGTATGTGGACACGTTCAACCAAGGCAGCGGAAAGGCAGCAACGAATTCGTTCCCGTCACCTCCCGTCCGTTCGAGCAGACCCGCAACGCAGGGAGCAAATCCCGAGTTCTTCGTCCCAGCACCAGCATCATCATCATCATACAACACGGAGCAGCAGCAGCCCGTAGATGCCACGGAGAGTTCCCTGGATAATCATCCATCGACTTCATCCTACTCACTAGATGGTTCTTACAATACATATGCACCTCCCGAGGCCACCGTGTCCATGCAGAGATTTGCAAGCACGAATCACATTGCAAACAGCATGACGAGTGAGAGCGGTCAGTTTATGGCTCACTCTCGGCGTACGGCGTCGTGGAGCGGCGGAAGTTTTAACGGGTCCTTTATCCCTCCGCCGAAGGGCGAATTGAAACCTCTCGGGGAGGTTTTGGGCATGCAAAGCGATGGAGGCTTCGGGGATGAGCTTCACGAAGTTGAACTGTGACGTTGGAGAAGATGGTGTCAAGCTTTTATGTCTCAGGTCATTTTTTTTTATTTTTTTTTCTTTTTGTTTTCCTGCAGGTGTATGCTACTGTTACTACGTCCTCGTTCGTCGGTTATTTTTAGTACTGTACTGGAAGAAGAGAGTTTTTTGCTTTGCCTCATCCGTAGGAACATAGGAGGAATACGGTTAAAGAAGACGATAGATGAAGTTGTTGTACAGTTATATTTCATATAGAGATTTATTTATTTATTTTAGGAATTGAGGCTAGAGTTCGAGCTTACTGGCGAGTGATCGAGTCGAGAGCTCATGAGCATGTTCGTGAGTTTTGTTTTCTTTTCTCTTTTTGGATTAATTTTTTTTCAATTTTTTTATTATTTTTAAATTTTTAATACCTCATCTAGCGAGCTCCGTTTTCGGGCTTTAGGGGGAAAAAGACTCGATAAGCTCGAGCCCAATACAAACAGCTCGACTCATTACAGGCTTAGGCTCATAGATGAAGTTTGTTGGCCCAATTTCGTCAAAGCCCAAAATAAAATGTATATTAAAATTACGATACTTTATGTTGGCTTTTTTATGAAAATAACGCTTTTTTATTAACTTATTAATAAAATAAGGTTGTTTTTAAATGTATTAACAAAATAGTGTAAAATGCGGGTAATAGGTGCGACGTCGCACCCAATAGATGCGACGCCGCAACCATTAGATGCGATGGATTCGGTTGTATAGTATATTTCAAACTTTCAGCCTCCACGTGTATGTACTAAGGTATTTAATATAACTTCATCTATAATAATATTATCTTAATAGCATGTTTGAAATAAATGCCCTCTAAGAGATTTTTTTTATTTTTAATTCGTTTTTTACATTTTAAATACATATTCCACCAAATCATAAAATCATCGTTATTTAATGTGATTTATATGATAAAAATAAATAAATACATCTAATTTTTTCTTTGTTTCATGACTATCAAAACGATATCAATATCTTCGAAATTCAGATTTTTTATTTTGTAAATTCCATGAATTTGCTTTAAGTATTTAATAATTACATTAGTATATAAATTTAATTTTATATTGTGGTTTTAAGGGATATAAAGTGTGCCTAATGGGGACTTAAGTGAAATTATCCGTTTTTTTAACGTGAATTGTATATTTGTTTTAAATATATACATTTTATAATAAAATTTTTAACACATCTTATATTTTAAATATATAAATATTTTTATCATAACATGTATATATTTAAACTAATTATAAAATTCACGTTCAAATAATGATAATTCTGAATATCAAAAAATATAATATACTGATATCGTTTTAATTGTCATGAAATAAAAAACAAATTACATGTATTGATTTGATTTTATGATATAAATCACATGAAGTAACGATGATTTTATGATTGAATAGAATATGAAATTAAAAAATTTAAAATAAATAAAAATATAAAAATTTGTGAGAGAGCATTTGGTTCAATCATGCTATTAAAATAATATATTATACAAGTTACAATATAGCATACTACATCCACGTGAGGAGAGTTTGGATTTGTATTATATATTATCAAAATATTATATGTGCGTCCCAAGACCAACAACGTGGCAAATATTAAATGCGATATCAATGTGATTGGGTCAAAACAATAGTTCAAGATCATCGCTGCCAATGGATGCGGCGTCGCATCTATTGGGTGCGACATTGCCCCTATTACCCGCATTTTACACTATTTTGTTAATACTTTTAAAAACAGCCTTATTTTATTAATAAGTTAATAAAAATGCGTTATTTTCTTAAAAAAGTCCTTTATTGTTAAAGAGGAATATTTTATTTGAAGCAAATATAAACCCTACGAGCGTCACCCCCAAGCAATCGACGTTATTGGGGAAATCCAAGGACTGTGACTGTCATCCAAAAGTCTCGACCTGCTACTTCACATTCCATCGGAGAGTATAAACCTCTAAAAACCCTAACAGAGCTTTGATTCCTAAATTCACATCCATGGAATCGCAAAATGAACAGGGACCGAATAACAGAGAGCTATACGCTATGCTTCACGTATCTCCGGAAGCATCCGATGAAGAGATCAGAAGGGCTTATCGTCAGTGGGCGTCGGTGTATCATCCTGATAAGATCCAGGATCAACATGTATGGAGAAGAATTACAGTTTATACTTTAGTTTCTGATGTCGGATTTTGTTTGTTCTGTTATTGTTTGCCGATTCTTTGGACATGGAATGCCCGTAATGAGCTTAAATTGGATTCGTCGTTTAATTAATTGACTAGCAGGCCTTTGTAGAATCATGAACTAAACCTCACGTTGTGGATTTTCTTCCCCATTTATTTTGCGTTTCAGTTTTAAGTTTCACTGATTGAATTCTCTGCCACTTTTATTCTTTTATGTTAGCTTCATTTCAGTTGAATTTTCATATTGGCGTTTTTTTCCCAATTCTGTTCAGATGAAGGAAGTTGCTACTGAGAACTTTCAAAGGATATGTCAAGCATATGAAATTTTGACCGATGAGAATAAGCGGGTTATTTATGATATATACGGAATGGAGGGTTTAACTTCTGGCCTCGAACTTGGTCCAAAATTGAACAAGGTTGAAGAGATCAAAGAAGAACTCGAAAGATTAAAGCGAATGAGAGAACAGCAAAAAGCGGCCTCACATGTCCAATCTTCTGGTTCTATTCTGGCAAACTTATCATGGCCTGACTTTAAAGGCGGTGATGGCGTAATGAAAGGGTACTAAGTTTATGATGCTTTACCATTCCCGTCAATCAATTAATACAAAAAAGGGAAACGTGTTATGCCTCGTGCCTTTATGTATGCAAAAATTATATAATGTGTTATACTCATACTTGTTTAGTTCTTTAATATAAATAGTCTTTTTACGTTCATTTTTTTTCTTTTCTTGTTAATGAATAATCACATTTGTGAATATGCTCATTATCTTATATTAATTACGGAATCATACACTCAAATCGAATTCAATGCTAGAATGGCTATGGCCACCGAAGTTCACTCACAAATATCAAAACGGAATCATTTTGCACTCGGTGGGAATTTGGCGGTTAATGCAACTTCTGGTGGTGGTATGGCGACTGCTGTTCTCAGACATGAATTATCTCCTTTATCTGTCTTAGAACTTAGCGGCTCCGTTGGCTTACAGTCAGTATTAGCGATGCAGACATCACGGTAGGTTTGATCATGCAATAAAGCTCATTTATATTCTATTGTCAATGCATAAAAATTATATTAATATATACATTGTTACATTAATTATATTTGCAAATTGTGCTCAGGCAATTAACTGTTCACTCAGCTGCGATTATGGGTGTTACCGTATCTCTTCAAGATGGATCTGTTATCCTTTCAAATACATGGACCCGCCAACTCACTGATACATCACATGGATCTGTTAGTCTTTTTCTCTCTGATTGATACTTTCTTTTTCTGTATATGCCATGATCATGGAAGTTCCTTGAGCTGTGCACGTTTAAAACATGTTTAAAGCAAACATACTGTCAATTTTTCGTTGTACTTGTATTTAAATTTTGCGGTTCAGTCGATGCCAAGGAAATAGCCAAACTGCCAAAACATGTAGTAACCCTTGGAATTAATAATTTTTTATTCTTAAATTGGATGCTGTTACTTATCTCTCTAAGTTAATTTAAAATGGCATTTCCCTTTTTAAAATTTTCAGATACAACTTTCTTTAGGGCGAGAGTCAGCTATATCTGTTGGATGGAGGAAAAAAGGAGAGACCATGTCTGCTTCAGGAGATATTAAGGTGTATTTCCCCTGCATTTTTAATGGTTCTGCCATTTGATGTTTATTTGTTTTGTTAATGTGTATGTATTTTCGCTGATAAAAATTGTGTTCTCATTATTTTACTTGCTTGAGGCTATCCATTGTTAATTTATTGCTCATGGGCTATATTATTCTATGGTTGTTTACAAACGTGATCTTGTTTCTGTTCATTAAGATGTTTGCCTCACAGATATTTTTAAGTTTGACTCTTTTTTGTGAAGTTATGATTCTTTTTAATTTGTTTATTTCACGTCTCCTCTATGATTTCAAATACTGATATCACTCACGCTTCCTTCTTACTGGACCTGCCCCTTAGCCACATTGTATTTGGTTGTAGGTCGGCACTAGCTCGGTTGGTGCTAGTGCTCAATATACTCACAAATTTTCCTCAAAGTCGCATGGGCGGGTTGCTGGCAGAATTGGAGGGTATGCTTTTTCCCTTTGTTGGGTGTAAAACTGAAATAAATAAATTGTAAGAAAAGTAACTTTGTTGTTCCCCAGATTTCATGGGAGAAACCTCGAAGAAAATGGAAAAATTATCTTCAAATATGAGCGTCGGATCGGATAGTAGCTTAAGTTGATTATTTTCTTTGATATCAAGGCATACATAAAAAATTTACTCAATGAGCGTGCATTAGCTAACAACCATTTACATGTTCTTGAATGTACTTTGGTTTCCTTTTATCCACATTTTAGTTTTAAATCAAATTCTTCTTGTACCTGCAATGTCAATAATACGTCGGTCTATGTTTTCACAGTGGTGTGCTTGCATTTGAAATTGGGGGAGGAAGAAAAGTATCTAAGTTCAGCACCGTAAGAATGATGTACTCAGTTGGTATCCAGGTATTCAAACACAAATATCACCTGGATGATTTTTTAAGTGTATTTTACTCTTATCATCAAGTAGTAGCTAGAGATAATTTGGAATGCCATGTCATTCAGAAACTTTGTTGTAGCCTGAAAATGTCGTGGGAAGGCTTTTGCTGGAGTTGTATTCGCCTGAGAAACTTTGTGTTGTAACTTGTAAAGCTGCTATACTCCTTTGAGTCGATTGAAGTAGAATCTGGCTTTTTTGGTCATTTTTCAATTCTTGTCTTGATTTATTCCTGCCTAGGAAAGCTCGTCATGTTATAATGAATTCCAACATTGTGATCTGATAGGGCATTTTTTGGAGATTCGAACTGCATCGTGGAGGGCAGAAGTTTGTTGTTCCTGTAAGTTCAACCTTGTACTTCTGTGTAAACTTGTTAATGGGCATAGTAGCTAAATTAGCTATGATGTATACTTCCGTATGAGATTCTATGGAAGCATTCCCTTCTAGGAGATTTATGAAAGCATTTGAATTTTGACAAAAAATCATACTCATGAAGAAACATAGATAGAACCCGACAAAAAGGCGTAGTTCATTCAGAATGGGTTTTGGTTTACGAAACCGCACATGAAATGCAACTATGGCTTTTCATCGTTTATCTGTCTTTTTGTTGATATCGCAATATTAATATTTGCAGATGTTGCTGTCAAATACCTTGGATCCCATTTTTGCCACTGGAGCCTTCGTTATTCCGGCATCTCTTTACTTTGTTCTCAAGGTTTGATTCCTAGCTCTTAATTTATTTTATTTCCATCAAAACGTTTCGCTAAATAACTGTCCTAGAAATTTCGAAACTTTTTACTTTCTTCTAAACAAAATTCTTGTTGATTCGGTTTTTGTATTTTCAGAAATTTGTTCTGAAACCTTACTATATTAGACGGGAAAAGCAGAGAGGTATAGAGAACATGGAGAAGACTCAAAGCCAGGTACACTCCTCTTTGTTGTGACGTTTTATTATGTATTTGTGTAAAATGTATATTCCTGTTTTGTTGCTTCCTATCATCTGCAATCTAGCTAACTCTCTCTCTCTCTCTCTCTCTCTCTCTCTCTCATGCTAGCAAATGATTATGTCTTAACTTCAAAATCATTCTTTGACAGGTTCTAGAAGCAAAGGCTGCAGCTGAGAAAGCTCAACAACTGCTGCAAACTGTGGCTACAAGGAAGAGAAATAAGCAACTAGAAACTGGTGGGCTTATCATCACAAAGGCAGTCTACGGAAACCGCAAAGCTCTATCTAATCGCCACGCGGACGATGAAACAAAGGATGACGAAATTTCATCACAAATTGTGGACGTCACGGTACCTCTTACTTTTCTCGTCAGCGACGTCGGGCAACTCAAGGTTTATCCCTTCCACGGAGTATTTCTTGTTATTATTAATATTATTATTATTGATTCCGTTACTTAGATATATATATATATATATATATATATATATCTGCATGTGCTTGTGTCACGCAGCTTCATGAAGGTGTAAAGAAATCGGGTATTATGGGCTTCTGTGATCCTTGTCCCGGGGAACCCAAGCAGCTGTATATTGAGTATACATATGCTGAGGCCAAATACGAGGTAATAAAACAGATTTTTGTACAGTGAATCTTATGTAATAAAAAGCTCTATTTTTCCTCACACAAAAACAGAAAAATGAGAGGGGTATGTATTGTTTCTATACTTGACACAGGTCACTGTTGATGATTATGAGGAGTTGCTAATACCCCAAGAAAAGCATAGAGTGTGAACATCGAGTGATTTTAGCAGTTTTGCCTCCTTTTACTGCTCTGCTACCTTCGAATGTTTATTCTTTTTTCTTTCTTGATGTTGTAATAAGTTTGATTTAGATTTAATTTAATCTGAATATGGGGACTCCATGGGACACCTCCGTACAGCTAAAATGGATATAATCAATCACAAAACAAAATTAAATAAATAGAATAGGCAAAAAGGTTGATCTCACTTTCTTGCTTCACCTGGAAACTAAGTGTTTCATTTTAACAAACAAATCAGGGGAAGCAAAAAGAAGGGGAAAAGCTTTGGACGACAAAAAGAATCAAAGAGTAACGCCCCCACGAAACCAATCTTACATGTCTGTTATAATATAATTCTGTTAGAATTGTAAGAAGCTACGACTTAAAATACATTTTGTCTGTTATCGATTACAATACAACAAAGCATTGCCGTTTAAATTAGACAATAAAAGAAATGACAAAAAAAAGAGCATAAATGACACGTAATTTCCGTACCCGAGAAACTCTTGGATCACCCCAAAGTTGTATTCACCTCCTTATTTCCATAAAATTTGCATAAAACGAAAACATGGGCGCACTGTAAAAGTTCGATCTTTTTTATTTTATTTTATTTTCTTTCATTACTCCGCTGGATGAATATCCGACAAATCTAACAGAATGAGTTCGGGAGAGCTTGTTAGTGTTGACCCGCAAGAACTGAAATTTGCATGTAAGCGTCATTTTATTTCATCTGTTTCCTTATTATTACCCTTTTTTCAATCTTTAACATTTTTCCTTTTATTTCCTTTTTGTTATTTGATTAAGTCGAGCTGAAGAGGCAGATCTCTTGCACTCTGCAAGTGACGAATAAGACGGAAAATCATGTCGCTTTCAAGGTGCGTTTTTTTATTATTATTTTTTTTGCTTGATCTTATATGTTTTATTTTATTGCGATTCGTTTATTGCCTTTTTTATGCGTTTTGCAGGTTAAGACGACGAATCCCAAGAAATACTGCGTTAGACCAAACACAGGGATTGTTTTGCCCCATCTCACGAGCGACATCGTTGGTAATCTATCAGCCCATTTCACCATATATATGGGTTAATTGTTTGTTTGTGAGAAAGGTGACATTTTTAAAAAAACGTGTGAAATGAGGATTTTAAAATAATAACTTTTCACATTGAACCAATTTGAGTATATTTGACTATGAAAACCAAATTTTGGTCTGAATTTCACACATGTGAAAAACACTCAACAATTAAATTGATGAAAATCATACGCGACATCAGGCATGTCGTTGGTGATAGTTTTTTTCCGAAGTCACATAACATTTTCACCAGTTTATTGTCATGTGCAACTCAACCTATTAGTTCCGATCTAAAATTAGGTTTCCAGTGTTGATTGTCTTCAAATTGTTTCAATTCTCCGAAGATGCTGATTTAGACCCAATTTTTCCTGATTTCGCCCCAAATTAATTTGTCGTGCGGCTCACGTTTTCCAACCGAAACTATGTTTTTAGCGTTAATTGTTATCAAATTATTTCAATTTCGATTTACCCATTTAATTTAGGTACCCCTGAATTGTCGCCCCTTGAAATACATGAGATAGAGCGATCATTAGACTCTTAAGTTTTATATATATATATATATATATATATATATATATATATAAAAGCTTTTTATTTGTGAAGTGACTATGCAAGCCCAGAAAGAAGCTCCTCCGGACATGCAATGCAAGGACAAATTCCTCCTTCAAAGCGTCGTCGTCAGCCCTGACCTGAATCCAAAGGACATTACTCCTGAAATGGTTAAGCCCAAAATATATATATAGATATATACATATATATATATATAATTGAATAATAATTCAGCTCTTGAGGATCATATCATAGCAGCTGCTTTATATATATATTTCTTTTTTCCTTGTTTTTGTTTTCGAAAAAGTTCAACAAGGAGCAAGGGACGGTGGAAGAATGCAAGCTGAAGGTTATCTACGTGGCACCTCCACAGCCGCCGTCTCCGGTCGCAGAGGGGTCGGAGGAGGACGCCTCTCCTAGAGAAAACGGCGCCAAGGTACGATTTTTTTTTTCTAACCCCAAAATCGCCACTTCCCCTTCTCTTACAACAGCGACTTCTTACAGCCGACCACTGATATATATATCTGCAGGCTTCTAGAATGTTCGTCGATAGCCACGACAAGTCGCCGGAGGTAAGTAAATAAAAGCCCCTTCTTCGCCGTTGATTCGGTCATTTGCTGTCGACTTATATAACACATCGTAAACAGGCGAGATCCCTCCTCTCTAAGCTGACGGCGGAGAAAGACGCTGCGGTTCAACGGAACAACAAGCTCCGCCAGGATCTGGTCGGTGATCTTCTTGTGTATTAGAATCGCGTTTACTCTTTTGCTTGTGTTCGACGTCGTTATTACAGGTGGTTTTTTGGTGGTGTAAATAGGAGCTGTTGAAGCGCGAGAGCAAGAGAGGCGGCGGCGGCGGCGGAGTGTCGGTCACTTTGGTGGTCGTTGTTGGGTTGCTGGGTATGCTGTTTGGGTACATCATGAAGAGGACATAGGCACGCAGAGGCATTGGAGCTCTAGCTGTGTTTCTCGATTTCATTTTATTTTTCTGAAAATAGACATTTTATTATACATAGAATAATGATGGATTTACATTTGTCACCATATAATATTTTTTATTTTTTTTTGTAATATGCGGTTTTCTGTTCTTTAATTCTTAAAATTAATGGTACTCCTTAAGTTAATTAAATGTCTAAGAATATTTTTCATGGACCACGGGGGTTCGTTGGTATTGCTACAGTAAAGTCTCGGGTTCGAAACCTTGTGACTTGTGTATGCAGCACCCCCGTTGGGAGCCTCGCACACCAATTCGGCTAATGGATATAGGGAAAAAAAATATTTTTCATTATTTTCTACGCTTGAATTTTTTTTTTTCATGTATATTAATAGCATTTTAAGGACGGATAAATTAGAGGTTGCAATTCGATGCCAATAAAAGTAAGTACAATTGCTTTCTATGCCAATAAAAGTAAAGCAAAATTACATGTTGAAAATTTAGGACGATAACTTAATGCAATATGAGAACATTATCTTTCAAAATTCCAAGACATTAACAATGCTTCAGTTTTAAAACTTATTGTCCTAAAATTATAACATTTAATTCAAATATGCTCGGTTTGCTTCAATAATGAAACTTATCATCCACAAATTATAATTCTTTAATTTATGCGTCCTTATAATGACACGAAGGCGAGTGAGAAAAAAATAATTAAGCCTATTTTATATTTACATTAATTTTTTCTATTTTTTGTTTCTTTATTTCAACGGGTAATAAATTATATGTCTGTTCAATTCAATCCACAAAACTCGATATGGGCCCTCAGGCCCATTTACACGTTGTCCCGATATTAATAATTGAACATGGGCTTTAAATTCAAGTCAGTTTTATTACCGTTGCCCACCTTCCTTGGTGCGTTCAACGAACTTTCTGACCAGGCAAAGTCAACTAGGCGTGTTCGCTCCCTCCAATGGGTCTCATCCGAGGAATATTTTACCATTACATTCTCGTCCACGTTCCCCCAAATCCTTCAACCATCCAAAGGGAAACGGACAAGGAAGGAGAGAGAAACAAAAGCAATACAAAAAAAAAGGTTAATTTTGTAGGGATTTGGCGTCAAATACTTGTTTAGACTGATCGAATATCGAAGCTAATAATCTCCAAATGGGCAGTGAAACCCTTCTCAGAATCGAACCTCTGGAGCTCAGATTCAACCGTTAGTGTATCCTTATTTGTCCCCCTCTTTGATTTTAGTCCCCTTTCGTGTTTTTTTTTCCTTTCGTCTTATGTTTTTTGGTCTCCAACAGTTGAGCTCGGACAGCAATCGCGGTGTACTATTCGGCTGAGTAATATCACCAGGCAACGTGTTGCTTTTAAGGTGGGCCGATTTTAATTTTAGTTCTCAAGGTGTGTGTGTTGATTTTCTTTTTTCCTTTTAATTTCAGGTTATGACAACAAATCCGGAGAAGTACTGTGTTCGACCGAATGTAGGAATCATTTCGCCCAAATCAAGCTTGGATGTTGACGGTAAAAGTTGCAGAAAATTCGATCATTCATTAATAATGTACGCAGCTCAATCACTGATTGCTGTTTTGTTTTTTCGTGTTTTAGTAACTATGCACGCTACATTCGAAACCCTGATTAGAAATCAATGCAAGGATAAGTTTTTGATTAAGAGCCTCGTTGCTAATTCTGCTGACAGCACTGAAACTGCTCGAAGAATGGTAAATAAACATTTCTTACACTTTCCAAGAGATGGCAATGCTTTTCAATTTTTTTTAAATGTTTTTTTAAATGTGTAGTTCAACGAAACGTGGCGCCCGATTCTGCAATGCAAATTAAAGGTGGTGTACAATATTCCCTCCGATCGACCACCGCCGACTCCCAACGAGAGGGTCCATTCTCCTACAGAAACTCCGATTTCTCAGGCCCATGTTTCTCAGGTTTTCTTTAAGCCCATTGTTCTATTTTTTTTTTCTTGATTTTCTTGCAATTTTGTAGAAAATTAGTCATTATATACCGAGATTTAGGGCTGAGCAAAAATATCCGGAATACGGAATCCGATCCGGTATCCGATTTATAAAATCCGTAAATATTCGGATTTTAAAACCGGATCGGATATCCGAATCCGAATATTTTAACATAAACCGGATCGAATACGGATACGCTCGGTACTAAAATCCGGATATCCGGTATCCGGTTTATTATTTAAAATAAAGAAATTAATTAAATAATAGCCCAAAAACAAAGAATAATTAGGTCCAATAAGAGAAAAAAAAAAAGAAAAATAGCTCAATATTCTAATTTGACCCAAATATCTATCGGATTGAATGCATGCTGTCGAAGGTGCCCCTTGAAAGTCAGTCTTTTCCCTCGCCCTGGGGAATCGTAGCTCTGTCTCTGCCTATTATGCTGTGGTATCTAAGAAGGTATGGGGCGACCCCATCTTACTAATCGAAAACGTTATATCATTCATGAAAATAAATTGAGAGTTGAAAATAAAATCGAATACGTTCCAATCAATTTTTTTCAAAAAAAAAAATATCAAAATAAAAATCCGGATATCCGGATTTTCGGATATCCGATTAAAACCGGATCGGATACGGTTCTAGATTTTCGATATTCGAAAATCCGAATATCCGGATTTGCTCACCCCTACCGAGATTGATACAACTGCAGGTGAAAAACGAGCAACAGAGAAACGACAATGGTGGCCTTAAATTGCTCATGAAAATTGTAGCAATTGGCTTTCTCTTTCTGGCTTCTTCTTACCTCATCGTAAAGATTCTTCCTTTCATCTGGTAAGAACAGCTTTTTTGCTCATACGCCCTACGAAGGATGCAAGAAACAGACGAATTTAAATCGGGGCCTCTCTCTCTCTCTCTCTCTCTCTCTTTTGTGCAGGAGCTTAACGATTATGCTCTCGATGTTGGCGGTTAAGATGATAAAGAAGCAGGTTTCGGATTCGGCGGAAGATTGGGTCGTGAAGGCACTGCTTAACGCCGCCGTCCTTTTTTTTCCGGCCCTCTACGGTCGCCTGTGGAACAACAACAACGGCGGAGATCGGTGATAATTCTATAGCCCAACAGTTTTCTGAAATATTCATTCAACATAGTCTTCTTAAAAAGAATTTGCAGTGCTCTGTGAATCTTTGAATCAATGTTTTAAGCCGCCTTTGTTCTTGTGTAGATTATACGGACTCGTTTGTATAGATTGGTTTTTCTTTGGGTGAGAATGTTATTTTTCTTTTAGACCCTCTGTATGAAATATATGTCGAATATGCCCTTTACATTTCGATTCGTGTCAGTTTGATCCTTATAATCGATTTTTGGTTTTTGATAAGACGAGAATGCCCCTGTACCAAGTCAAACGTGGACTACGAATACGATAATCTCAACTCTAATTTTTTTATTTTTTTTCTGAAATGCGGCAACCGATTCAGAGTTGATAAATATAATAGAGTAATAATTGCAATAAGGTAAGGGTGGACAAAGTTATAAGGCAAGCTATCATTCATTTCATTGAAGATCAATCCATCACCGATTGCTTTCGTAGTCCCCTCTTTCGTTGTTCTTCACCGTCTCCCACAAGAAAAGGCAGGTTTTTTAATTATTTATTTAACATTATTCCTTTTCGGTCATCTCTATGTACCTCGTCGCGTAGCTGTATAATTCTTTTCTTGATTCCCAGTTCGATTTTTGACACTAATTTGGTGGGGCTTTGTATGCAAAGTAGACGATAGGCGTTGCGTTTTGCTCTTATTTTTTTTCTGTAATTTGTTATGAAACCCTTCTTCTCTTGTGATTATATTTCTTTTACAGATCTTTCTCGGTGATTAATGGTTAAAAACCAGAATTTTTTTTTAAAATAATTGCCTTCAGCGTCAGTTTTCTTCGTTAATTCCTTTGTTTTTTTTATTTAATTCAGGTTGAATGGCAAAAAGCTTATTCAAGCAAGAACACGATCTTGGTAGCCCTTTGTTTAATTTGCCCTTACTTATCTTTCCAAAAGCTTAGCTTTTGTAATAATCTTGTTTCTTTTTTGAAGAGAAAAGACTTGCTGAGGCTACGAGGATTAGAGAGAAGTACCCTGATCGAATCCCTGTAAGATACAACTCTTTTCTTTCTCTGATTATTTTATCCGTGTTTTTTGTTTTTGTTTCCTTATGTTGCATTGATTGATTGCCTCTGTGTGATTTATCCAGTTGACTTACAATTTCACTTATCTCTTAAGAACTTATTTTCTTTCTATACCACATTATTTTCTTTCTCCTTTTCTCTTTTTTTACCGAACTCTGTGTTTGGTTTGTGGAAGTTAGTAGGGAAATGGAAAATTAGTTTTTATGTTTGGTTGATTGAAGAAATAGATAAGGAAAAGAAAAGAAAATCTAATTTAAGTTTACACTTAAAACTCAGGAAAACTAATTTCTTCACCAAATGGAGAGGAAAACGAAAGAAAAACATATGAAAATCATTTTCTCTTCAATTTTCTTTTCAGCACCAATTTTCTTAAAACAAACACAGCCTTATACTATTTTTTGGGTTGCAGGTGATTGTCGAGAAAGCCGAAAGGAGCGACATTCCAAATATCGACAAGAAAAAGTACGTCACTTATTCTCCGTCTCCGTTTTTATGCTGTTCTCTGCTACATTTATAACATCATTGTGGGCTGTAATAAACTGATACTCAAGAATTTCTTAGTTCTCTCGATTATACAAGTAAAACCTTAATTTTTTTTACTTTTTTTTTTTTTATATATTTTCGAACAGGTATCTTGTCCCTGCTGATTTAACCGTGGGACAATTCGTATACGTGATTCGCAAGAGGATTCAGCTAAGTGCAGAGAAAGCAATCTTCATATTCATCGACAATGTCCTTCCACCAACCGGTAATAACTGAAAACATCAGTAGATGTCTTCAATCAATTTATTAAATTTTATTTTATTTTAAATCCATGTGATGTTTTAATATTTTTTACCGTTTTGGGTCTTGCGAAGGTGCCATAATGTCGGCTATATACGAAGAAAAGAAGGACGAAGATGGGTTTCTCTACGTAACTTACAGCGGAGAGAATACCTTTGGCAGCTCCCGGGCCTCTGCTGCCTGAGATTTCGTTATTATTCAATAAATATGACCTTTATTTACTGCTTGAAATTATTATGTATAGTTGTCGTGAATTAATTATATACATAATTGTGTATAGTTTCCAAGGCTGGGAAAGAAGATGTGATGATACATACACTTTTATGATTTTTATTCAATGATGATTATTAGATCGTCTTCTCCGTTCTTACCTGTGCGAAACAATAAATCTTTAACGGACTAATTGATTCGAAACCGACCCCGTAAAAACGATACCGAACCTTTTTATTTACAAAATTGAATACGAGCCAAATTTTCGATTTTTTTCGTTCTATATACCGAAGTGAGCACACCCTTAACTGAAGTGTCATCAATTGGTCAAAATTAGTTATTTTAAGCTTTTGCAATTAGAATATAAGTACATTTCGGAACCTTATGCGGTGCGATCCCCTTCAGTCGACGTAAACCCAATAAAATCAATAGTAATATAGTCATGTCAAAACAACTGGCAATAATGACTAACAATATCCACCATTAGAGGGTTTTTAATTATGATGCGAATTTTGTGAAATTACATTATTATATTTTAATTCGTAAAGTAATGAGTCACGGGTTGTCCAGTAACACTTTTTTTTTCTGGACAAGAAAACTCCTAACAAAACCCTTGGCCCGTGAGTAAACAGCTTCTTATAACAATTCAATTAATCTTATGATCAACATTCTTACGTATATTTGAATTAATTGTCACTTTTATTGTCGTTAATCGTCGATGATAAGTTTCTCGGGTCGTGTTGAGGATACCTCCAAATAAAACAGCATACTTTTTTCTACTCATTTATTCGAATTCTGGATAAGTTGGATTTTATTAACAAACATAAGATTTCAATTGATATGTTTGGTTGACGATGGCGATGCGGATATGGGGCAAGTATTTAATTCTCCTTTACAAAGATGAGTGACGAACAATATACATAGATGAAATTTTAGTAAAGCTCGTGGAGTATATTTCTCTTTGGTATCGATTATTAATGCTCTTTAGCGAGTTGTACGGTCCCAAACCTCCTCCGATTGGTCGGAAAAGTTATTTTCATTCACCTCAGTAAATTTTATTGTCGTTTATTGAGCAAATTGGTTAGGCAAACATTAAAAGTATAAAAAGCTAAATAATATAATTTGAGCAAGTACTTCCAGGAGGTCGAAAAATATTAAACTCATTAGCAATTTTTTTTTTTTTACTATATTAGGCTATTAATTGTTTTTAGCTTAATAAATCTCAGATGCAATAATTATTAATACGAAAAATACTTGTCAAACATTAGTTTTGTCACATGGATCTCAAACTTTTAATAATCGATACTTTCGTAGCTATTAATTGATTTAATAAAACCAAATCATATCAGCTCCATTAAACATGGTGTTTAAGTATTGCTGCCAATTTAAATATCCCTTATTGCGTGTATGGAGATAATTAAGTATCTAGTACGCGCGCAAGTGTTTATTTGTTTCAAAATTTCGTTAATTAATAGCATAAAACAAGAAACATACAACAAATTGACATATAATTGAACACGAACAACAAATTCATAACGAAAAAAGAAAAAAAAAAAGATATAAATTCTCACCCCATAAACAACAATAAGAAGGACAATTCAATATTAAAAATCACGAAAACACTATTACAACGGATAGGTATTAAGAACCGTTCGATCATCATCATCATCAGTCGATCGATCTAATTAATTAAGCACACTGGAAATCCGAGGGAACATTCTTAGAGCAAACATTAAGAAGCAAGCTCAACGAAAGAGGCACGTTCAAGTTAATCCCAAGAACGTTAGCTTTGATTGCAGTGCAAAGGCACACGGCTGCTTCAAGATCGGCTAGCCCTTCGATGAGGGTGCAACAAGGTGTTTTCGGTGGAGTCCCTATGCTAATACCGATCAATCCACCGAGCAAATTAGCACACACACCTAGTTTTAGGGCATCTCTAGGGCAAGAGGGTGGGGCCGGTCCCGGGTTCGCCGGGCTCGGTGGCGGTGGACACAGTGGCTTAGGCTTGGGCTTGGGAGGGCTAGGGCAGGTTCCACATGCGCTAGTGAGAGTGAAGAGGAGGAGGTTTATAACTAGGAGAAGGGCAATGGATGTGTTTTTCTTGGAATCCATTAATTTGTTTTTCCTTGTGTTTTATTTTTTGTCTTTGAAGGAAACCCTAGTGATGGTGTTATGGAGTTGAGGATGGGGTAGTTTATATAGGGTAAAATGGTGGTGAGTTTTTTGTTTTTTTTTTAATTTTGTAATAAGGGATGATAAAAAAATATTGAAATTTATAGCTGGCAAGGGCTATGATAAGATTTTACATGAAGATTTGGATGCTTGTGAAAAAATCCGGTGCAAATTGCCATGTTCCTATGCTTGAATTGGAATTTATACTAATCTATATAATTAAAATGTGTGTAGTTTAATATATTTTATACATTTATACCTTAGTGCTTGTTGGTTTAGGAGGGTTTAAATTACGGACGATTGTATAAAATTAAGTAATTGGGTATAAAATTAAATATATGTTTGATTAGTAGAAATATGATAAAAAAAAACCCATAGTTTATATATGACTATGTAACAAATATTTTAACATCTACTAAACCCGTATTTAAAATACATAAATCAATGAACCAAATAAGACCTTACGATTTTATATATACAAAGTGTTATTACACATTTGGTTGGAAATTTTAGATGATTAGTTAACTAATATCTTAGGTGGATGCAAGAAGTTATCACATGTGAACTGCTCTGTAACTTTTTGGACTGATGAGTGATGTCTGAAAATTCCGATGGAGGCTGTGATTTTAAATTTATTAAATAGAATTGTATAGTTGAGCTTGCATCAAATGATGTATATATTTTTTAGTGGATACCTCGGGATAAATAATAATTTAAAAAAAAAAAACGCTTCCGCTGAGATGAGAGACGACCACCATACACCGAAGGATATTAGTGGCCTTTCACTGTTTGGGTTAATTAAAGAAAAGCCTTCAGTTTTGGGCTAAAAAGCCTCTTATGTTGGGCTAGGCCCATTGGTAGTTTAATAGCCCATTATTATTAGTCTAGGCCCATTTCTAATTAAAATGCACTACAGCGACTTACCATTACTCTTAGTCGCGCTATTTGGTTTTGTATATTAAATAAATTACTATATGTTGCTGACAGCTCAATTCACTATAAATCATGCCTCATTTATGGAGTGGTAATATTTAATTGAAGGAAGCATTAATTTGAAAAGATGGGTCGAATTCAATTCAATTTCCATGACACAGTAATACTTAATGATTACGTGCCGCCAAAGTTGCCGCTTAAAAAATATATTAACACATTTATTAATTTATTATATATGCACACATAGATACATATATATATATACATATTTATTTATAATTATACTTCTATGATCCATCGATGATTCTGATGGACGGTCAGTTAACGTACTTATTCTGGGATTGAAAGTTAACATACTGTTCACAATTTACGTATAAAAGAAAACAAAATTGAAACATGTGCATCTGCTTGGTCTTAAAGTAGGAAATTAAATAAATGGTTATATATCTGACAAGAATTTATTGGACAAATTGATGGATAGACGAAATGGGGGACATATGATGGTGATTTTTTTTAAAAAAATAATTTTCGTTATTTTTTTAACATGATTTTGTTAAAATTTATGCCAACATTATGTAGAAGATGTAATCTGATTCACAATCTCATGACTCGTCTAACACAAACTTGGACTTCACATTTGAAAAAAAAAAAAGTACAAAGATTAAAAGAATCAACAAGATAATAATGACACTAATAATAAATTGGAGAAATTAAAATGATATTTTGTTATAAAAAGAGTGGAGAAAAAAGCACGCCAAAACAACATTTCTCGTACATTTATGTGATACAAATAGATTCTCAAAGCGTGATACCAAAGGCTGGCAAAGTTGTACTTATCCCCCCACCAAATTTATCTTTATCGACATAACACAAGAACCATCATTTAGATTATTACTAAATCGATGATACAATATATTTTTTTTGGGGAAAGGATGATACAATATTATTACATTAAATATTGTGCGTGATGATTTTTCATAACTTATTAATGTAATGCTATCTTCTAAACCCTATCGATGATATTAAAATGCCAAGGCACGCCTAGCAATTATCAAATCTCGACATTAATTAAGGTTTGTCTTATATGTAAAACTTGCAATCTCAAACTTCGTACCATTTTTTACGTTTAGGTGTAATAAATGAAAATACAGCGTTTGACCATAAAACGCTGCCAGCCGTTAGCAAATACTTTAAATATGTAACTTTATTGTAAAATCAATTGACCATAACTATGGTGCTAAATATACAAGAATAAGATGTTATTTTATTGGTAACACTTGAATTTCTAGTTTCCATTCTCTTTCTATTCTGCTTCCTCTGGAACTTCTATAAAAGATTCCATCCCACGATTCATGTCTCACTTTCAAATATGCGCAATTATTAATAATTTTAGAAATAAAATATAATATATACTTTATATGGCTATAAAAGAATACATAGGGGCTTGCAAAGTAAAGCGAAGAATATGGTATTGTTTCTGAAATTAATGGAATAACGAAAGAGACTGAAACTTATGTTGGGGAGACAAAGTTGTTGGGAAAAACGCGCCAATAAAATAATTCGGGCCCTGCGGTGGTTGTATTTGGACCCCGCGATAATTTATCGGAATAATTATAAAAGCCGAAATGACACCGAGAGAGAACACGAGATTTTACGTGGTTCGGCCAATACCGCCTACCTCCACGGAGAGCACCAGTTTTACTATATTGAGAATATTACATCGTACAAAATAACGCTCGTGTTTAAACACAAACTCGAGACCCCTTACCCACTCGGATAATGTTTTTGTACCACCTCTCAATTACCCCAGTAAAACTACACCCGCTCTCACCCTTATCCACCCGAAGGTGGATAAGTATTTTTACCTCTCACTATTTCTCTCTCACTGGAAATCTTCACTTGATTTGGGATAATAATAACTAAAGAATCCTCAGCCTATTTATAGATGTCTTCAGCTCTTCTGGACCGCTCAAAACCGGTGGACAGGAATCCGCCGCGTCGCCCTTCAATACGAACCGTTCATTAAAATAATATTATAATATAATATTATTTTCTTTATATATTATAATATTATTGTTTGTGGGCGGCCGCAGGTGGCTGGACCCAACAAAAGTATCATATTATTCGTTTTGTATTTTGAAAGTTGAAAGAGAAATTTGTGTATATTCCAAGAGAGCTGTTCGAAAACTGGTGGACATCTTGATATCTACGTACATACATAAAAACAAAACATATATTTGTGATTATTTTAATTTTAGATTTTCCTCATGCATGGAGTGTTCTAATTGCTTTATTCATAAGCAAAAAAATTTCGGAGAAGCTATCAGTTGGTAGTTTAGTCGAACGAGACTGAGCATTTTAGATGTAACAACACTACATATTATATATATATATATACACATGTATGTATATCTTACAACCACAAGCCAATTGGTTATTTTTATTTTAAGTTATTTATTTAACCCATTTTCTTACTTTAGTAAATGATCATTTCACTGCAGACTGCACTACGTATTTGAATGCCAAAGTCATCTCACAATAAGTTTCTGTGTTTTAAATGCACACACAACAAGGAAGTTCGATTAAATTTCTTTTCTTGGGCCAACATTAAAACATGACCCTTTTATAAGAAAATAATATATATATATATATATATAGTTATAATTCATTGGCAAGTATTTTTTATAAGGAATACCATTTGTACACATTTTCAGTTTTATTCCCTATTATGTTGACCGTTACGAGTGATATTATTCGCAACGTGATATATGAATCAATTCCGTATAATAATAAGGGACAATCTCCATGGATGATTGCCGTATCATAAATAACATGAACCAAATAAAAAAAAATGAAAGTGTTAAAGACATGAAGACCATAAATAATCGTATCAATCATTAAAATTTCGAACCCAAAAAATAAATGGTGGTCAATGCTCGGACAGCTCCCTTCCATCATTATATCGCTAGCATGATAATAAATAGTAAATATACGAAAATCGATAGTTTCTTCGAATGAAGACATTTGATGTTCCGTTATAAAATCAAATATGATATTTTGAATGTATGGAAATTGTAATACACACATACGAAATTGAATACTTTTTTAGCATACCATAATATTGAGGAAATTAAAAAAAATAAAAATGGAACATGTGAATGGGGGACTGTACCATAATTGCCATACAATATCATGCAATAATCGCAACAAAATCTTGATTTGTCTGAACTCCCCCCGTATTTAATAAGGTAGGTCCGATCCAATTTTCTTTCTCATCAAAAGATTTATTTTTTTTACCAAGAATTGTTCTGCATAATCACTAACGGTATATCATAATGTCGTATTCTTCCAACAAAAACCTCGTTTAATGACGTCGGAAGGGTATTTTAGTCCTTTCCACTAACTACATATAATAATAAGGTACACATGTTGTTAGAATACTAAATCTTCGTCTCCTTCCTTTTCCTTCACTACATCATCGCTTCATTACATTCTCTTCCCAGGACAAAAGCTTCTATTCTCTCAGAAGAATTCTTGAACATACACACACATAGATTCACATGCATATACATAGTATATAAGTACATACAAACACAGACGCAGAGAGAGAGAGAGATAGAGAGAGAGAGAGAGAGAGAGAGAGGCGTCGTCGTTCTCGTCGGAATTAACAATGACGGCAGGTTGGATTAAATCATTGCAATGCAAGTCAAGCGCGGTAAACGACGTCGTTCACAACCACCACCACCGCCTCGCGAACCCTAAAGAAGGCCACCACCACCGGCTACACTCCTCGAGCTGCAAAAACAGCGTCCAAAACCTCAGGGACGTGGTGGAAACCACCGCAAATCTTAACCGCAGCAAGCGAAGGCCGTCGAAGCCGGGGGAGCCGACATTGTTCCGACGGCCGGCGCCGAGAAGACCGGAGCCATACCCGGAAAGGCAGATCCGAACCCGGCCAATCAGCGCCGAGCAGTCGTCGTTCTTCCCGTCGCTCACCGAGCTGCCGGAGGGACACCCTTCTCGCAACGTGGTCGAGATAATCTTCCACACGAGCTGGGACGAGAAGAAGAATTTTCCGGGTCGGATCGAGATGGTGTTTAAGGTTCAAAATCTGGCCCGAACGCTGACCCGATTCGAGGAGTACAGAGAATCGGTCAAGTCGCGAGCGGGCAAGAATGAAGCCGCCGCCGAAGATTTCGAGGACCACGCGCGGTGCGTGGCCGACGGAAACGAGGTGATGAGGTTCTGCTGCCTGGGACCGACGGCGGAGCCCGTAGATGGCGGCTCGTACGAGGCAGCAAGCGGCGCGTGGGATTTAAGCAAAGGGGCGAAGAGCGTGTGCACTTACTCGGGGAGCGGTGTGGCCCACGAGAAGGCGGGTGGTGGAAAGGGAAGAAGAGCCATGTTGGTTTGCCGGGTTATTTCGGGTCGGGTTTGTTTGAGGTTAAAGCTCGAGTCATTAGTCGAGGGCCGGGTCGGGTACGATTCCATCGGCGGGGAGAACGGCGAGCTTTTGGTATTTGACTCACGCGCTTTGTTGCCGTGTTTTCTTATTATTTATAAATTGTAAAATCCTTTTTCTGTTCGGAATAATTAAAGTTAATTCGGTTTTTTGTGCCTCACTGAATTTTTTACTTTTTTTTTCCTATTGTTTCTAAATATTGTTTTTTTGACTTTTTTATTAAAAGAGTTCTGTAGTTATTGTATTGATAATGGATATAAAATCAATCAGCTTTAAATATAACATCTCTGATGCGCTGCACTACTGAAAAACTATTCTATTAAATATAGTGATACGTGCTGACCAATATAGCATTTATTGCATTAAAATCTCGTATGCAATAATTCGTCTTTCATCTACGGTATGGCCCAATATTCGAATTCAAAATTTAAGTTTAGGAAAAAAAAATATAGAAATATGCTGTATTATATTAAATTAAATTATCACGATGAATCAACAACCAAGTGGTAAGATATGCTTAATTGCGATTACAACATGTCATCATACATTTCATTTCTTGTTTAAGATTGAGAGTACATCATGAGTAGAGAAGTATCATTGCATCAATTAAAAAATAATAATAATAAATCCTGTAATTATCAGATAGTTACAACAAACATTCGGATAACACGTTATACCAACGATAGTTACTTTTTCTTTTGTTGGATATTAAATTTAATTGAGTACATAGAACCATGAAAATGATCAAAGGACAGTTGCACCAATATGAAATATACATAACTATTAGTTAATCGATGAAAGAATTAAGTTTACCAACCGATACTATGATTTGGAAGGGAAAATTACGCTTTGAAGCTAAGAAAAATAGGACTATTCAATCAAGAATTTAATCCTAAAAAAAGAAAATAAAAATGATGAGGGTTACGTACGATCGTTTTCATGAAATCGACGTTTGCTTTTATATACAGCATGTGATGCTTGTACAGGTTGTGCTAGATTTGGTACGTAGCTTCACCATGGAATTTAGTGCACGTAATTTTACACGGTTTCATATCTTGAAATAACACTATGATTGAAACAAGCATGAAACTTAAATTTTTATTTTTATAGGCAAAATTATAAGATTAGGTCCACTAAATATACATGTTTTCGTTTTTGGATCACTATGTTTGATAATTGCAAAAATAGATCACTAATTTATATATCAAAACAAAATTCGATCATACTTTCCATTTTGGATCACCAACTATATATATTTTTTAATTCTATTTTGGGTCACCAACTATATATATTTTTTAATTCTATTTTGGGTCACCAACTATATATATTTTTTAATTTCAAATCACTACTAAAGTTAATAACATAACCCAAAATTATTTTAACATACAATTTAGTATCAATGACCTAATCTTATCATTTTCCCCTTATGTATCTACAACACATTCTAAACTTTTTCTGGAGACCTGCTTATAGTGAAAGAGACATGGACCGCAGATAATGTCGACATAAACGGAAGTTTCAAAAACTAACAACCAAATGTCTCACACAAACTATATATTTATTGTCACATTTTATACACAATACGCTTTATTCCGAGGTAGGTTTACTACGCACTGTAGCCTCTCTTCGAAGGCTTAGCGAAGAGGCCAATAAGCTTCTGCTGCTGCTGCTGATGCCCACAAGTAGCATCGCAAGCCTCCTCCATTTCGCGGTAAGAAAAGTCTTCGTTGCAAATATTAGCAAACGCCCTCATATGCTTCATACCATACTCGGTCAACGGTCCACAACGGGCCTCGAAAATCCTAACCATCGATTTCAGGCAATCCCAGTCGTCCACGAGGGGCAGCCTGGGGCTCCTTACCCGGTTGAGGACCGACCCGGCCCGTCTCGGGCCGAATAGAAGCACGCCGACCGTTTCGATGCTCGCGTCCAAATGCTTGCGGTGCAACACCGTGTTCGTGACCTCCTTCAAGAGTTCGTCCTTGTCGTTCCCGTTTCCGTCGTTCGTTCTCTTATACTACCGCACGAATAAATAAACAATTCAGAAAATGCGAAAAGAAAATAGCGTTTAACAAGCAGAGGTTCAGATTCGATTCATAGACTGAACTTAGTCGGAGTGTGGGAACTACAGTGGCGTTGTGTGGGGATACCTACCTAGCTGACTGGAAAAAAAAAATGAAAAAAAAAAGGAGTAATTCAATATTAAAAGCTCACTCTTTCCCAGAGGAAGAGGATGTCGGCGTCCCTTTGGTCGACGACTCCCATCGGCTCCTCCCTCGGGAGGACTTGATTCGGCGGGAGGTTCACGGTCGCGGGATCGAAGCCCTGGTAGAGGTAGAGCTTCTCCGGTTTGATATCCTTGCTTCCGTATTCCATCACGTGCGATCCCGAGTTGTACGTGTCGGAGTTGGACGTCCGCTCCTTCACCTGATTGTACTGTTGCTCGACCGTTTCTCTCTTGAGATTGTGTGATTCGCTTCGCACGTTTATCGAGAAAAAGGTTATAATTTTCATATACAAATGAAGTTAAAACGACCGTTAATTAAAATAAAATTACACCTCTAAAGTTGAGATAAGAAATAAATCAGCCTACACATGAAGGTGTTGAAAATAAATTATATAAACTTAAAATTATGATGCACTCCCTTCAAGATTAAGCTTTCAGGTGACGTAGCCATTCAACAGACGGATGAAAAACAACGAATCGGTACCTATCTTCCATCCACGCGATGCTATAGAGATCGCCCAAGCAAGTTATGTACTCCGGAGGCGGCGAAGGTTCGGCCCCGGGACAGTACGTTCCCCAACTGCTCTCTTCCGCGTTCGAAGCCGTCGTGACGTATATGTTCAAGTCGTCGGGCATCATGCCTTCGAACACGCTTCCGCTCTCGCATGCTTCGACGTATATAACCTACATTAGCAATCCCCCGATTTAGGACTCAAATTCGTCATTGCAGGCCTTATTAATCATTTCTTCATTAAACTAATTACCATCTCTTTGTAAGTTCCTAATTCGTGCTTCTTCTTGAGAACTTCGACGAAATCCTTACCGTAAAGGTAGGGCAAGTTCGGCATCCCTGCAACAATAAGTTCATGGAATGTGTGGGATTCGATTACTCTAAAAATATATATATATATATATATATATATATATATATATTTCACAATCATGTATACAAGAGCGGGAATTTATTAGTACCGAGCACTCCGGGCCCGCCGTGATCGGAGTAGTAAATGAATATCCTGTCGTTAGGTTTGCTGTCGACTACTTTCTTGCTTCCTCCTTTGACCGCGGCTTTGTCTCCGAGGATTACGGCGTAAAAGTTCTCGGTTGTCACTTGCTCTCCGGTGTAGTCCTAGGCCATTGCCACGAAATATATATACCATATATATACTAAATAATTCTAAATATATATTTACAAAAGCTATTCGATATCTACATAGTACTAAAAATTTCAAAAAAAAGATGGTAACGGGACTTAAAACTAACCTTTGGAACACCATTATAAACATCTTGACCCTGTGGATGGTTAATTATAACGCCCTTTCGTGGATTTAGGTCGTTCATCGCGATGTCGTCGTACATGAAAACGACGATGTTTTCGTCTTTTAAACCTCCCTTTTTTAGTATCTGGTAAGCGTGGCATACATCGGCCTGTAATAACGAAAAAGATTTTCCAACTATCTCAAATTCGATTTTTTTTTTTTTTTTAAAAGAATGCAAATGAAAAACTATATTTTTCATAGAGTTTTCACCCAACTAATAATAGAATTGGTTTTAATGAAATATTGGACAAGATTAAGGCAACATTAAGAGATAGAGACAAGATTAAATTTTGGGAAGCATATAAAACACTAGGCATGCAAGAATCATCATAAATATGGACACAATTGTGGATATATTCTTATATATATTTATATGTCTGAAAAAAATAAAAGAAAGTGTGAATAACTTTTTACCTGATGGCGATAGTTTCCGAACCCACTTGAACCAGCAACAAGCACAGCCCACGTCGTGCCGTTGACGGTGCGGTCCACCGGCGACCGGATGATCGGGTCCCAGCGGTGCCGCCGAGTGGGTTTTCCTTCCGACGCCACAGAAATCAACAGCGCCACCGCCAAGGAAAGGGAGAACACACGACTACAATACGACATCTTCAATAATTCACAGCTCAGTGTTCTTGGAAGTGCGTGAGATTTTTTTTTTTCGTTTATATTAAATGGAGCTGAGGTTTGCTGAGTTTTGGCATGCAAAACGAGAGCGTGCCACGTGTGACGACTGAAGGAAAGGTGGCAGATGTGGGTCAAAATGGTCATTTACGGGGCTTTTGCTTTGACGTTTATTGATCTTTTTTTCAATGGTACGATGGTTTCATTGTCCGATAGGTACTTACGTTGTATCTTATCTGTAAAGAATAAAGAGGGATTGTTTCTTCTAAGCATTAGCTTTAACATTTTAGAATTTGGAAGACATCGCTGAGGAAAAAGGAAGAAAGGTCAGCATTTTTTTATCTCTATAGAATATCAAATCAAGAAATTTAATTGATTGTTTAGAGAGAAAAAAGAAGAAAGTTCCAAATAACAAATCACATGCCATAACGAAAAAAGGCCCCGAATTGAGAAGGGATCCTTTTTAGTAATAGCCCACCAAACCCAGTTATCCAACCCAATATCAAGTGAAAATTTATATATGCAAAATACCATGTATTTATGTTCAGAAAATAATATTTATATTAGACAATACTCGTCAAGAATTATCAAGAAGAATATATGATGAACTATGTAATTAACAAACATAGATTAAGATACATATATGGGTCAACTGCAGCGTTATAGGCCCATACATTGACGTTGAATATTACCGACTCTCGTTTAGGCAGTCCTCGAAAGTTTGCCATAAATGAGAAATAACCTAAAGAAAATTAAAGGCAACCATTAATGTAAATTTTTTTGTGGAACCTAAAAACTAAGATAACAACCCATAACCGATAACCCATTCTCAATCATCCAGACACAGCCAGCTAACTATACTATATATCTTTGGGATGACCATTTACCGACAAGCATTTTCATTAAAATGATACTAAAAAAAAATGTAAGAAGAAAGAAAGCAACCTTCGCTGGGCGGCATTGATGCTCTCCTATGATGATTCCCTTTCTATGCAAACAAAAAATCTCCATTTTGTGGTGATATATATATATATATATATATATATAATCCATTTCCTTATCTCGTCCACCAACCTTAATAATTTATAGAATTTTAATTCGATTTTGCAATTACAATTAACATTCTACCTTCTCTTGCTTTTGTCGTTCTTTAGATAGTATCTGTTCCCATTTTAGTATTTAAACGGTCCTACTCCAATAATTACAAGAAAAAAGAAAAATCAACCCACACACACACACACACACAATTATCATGGATTCCTTCTCCACAACCCTCATCGTTCTTACAGGTACAATCATATGGATAACCCTATCAATACTTGTCCGGAAGAAGCGAGCGCCGCCGCTGCCGCCGGGCCCTAGAGGCCTACCCCTACTCGGAAGCCTCCTGTCCCTCGAGCCCGAACTCCACGAGTACTTCCTCAGCCTCTCGCGAACCTACGGACCCATCTGCTCCTTAAAGCTCGGACAAAAAATCGGAATCGTAATATCCTCGCCGGCCCTGGCCAAGGCGGTGCTCAAGGACCAAGACACCACCTTCGCCAACAGGGACGTCCCCGTCGCAGGCCGTGAAGCCACCTACGGAGGGATGGACATCGTGTGGACGCCGTACGGTCCCGAGTGGAGGATGCTGAGGAAGGTCTGCGTCCGCGAGATGCTCAGCAACGTCAACCTCGACTCGGTCTACGACCTCCGGCGGCGGGAGCTCCGGCGCACGATAAAGGACGTGTACGACAGGAACGGCTCCGCCGTGGACTTCGGCGAGCAGATTTTCCTGATGATGCTCAACGTCATCACGAGCATGCTGTGGGGAGGGACCTTGAAGGGGGACGACGCGAGGGCGGCGACCGTCGGAGCCGAGTTCAAGCAGGTGGTCAACGACATCACCGCCTTGCTGGGTCAGCCGAATTTCTCGGATTTTTTTCCCTGGCTGGAGAGGTTCGACGTTCAGGGGATTCAGAGGAAGATGAGGGTTTCGGCGAGGAGGTTCGATGAGATCTTCGAGAGCGTCATCGATCGGAGGGTGAAAGGAGGAGCCGGCGGCGGAGATAGGGATTTCGTGCAGGTTCTGCTGCAGCTGAAGGAGGTCGGCGACGGGAAGACGACTTTTACGATGACGCACCTTAAATCTTTACTCATGGTAATTAACTACGTTTTTTTTTGCCATTATTCTTAGGCTTAAATATTCTTTGCAAGTTAAGATCCCTGTAATTTTAAGGACACCTATTTATTACTGTGTATCCATGTCGATCCCACGTCACCTCCTCTCTGATGATGTGGCGGGCTGAATGAGATACTATATCTCATTATGTGTCCTATTACATATACCATTAACACGTGCGTGATTATATGACATCCACAAATATTTTTTCTTTTACTTAATGACCAATCAATGTTTAACACGGTAATGATCTCGTCCATGTTCATTGAAGACTCATTTAAAATTCAGTGTCTCTGATTACTCTAGAGTCTAGACCATAAACATTAAAACTTCTGGATATTGAGACGAATTTATACTTATTATTTAACCGAGTCAGATCTGTATCTAAGTTCGCATGTCCATTGCCACCCTACGTGGCAGTCCATCTGAAAGCCAATTGAGCTCCACGTCCCATGTAAGAGGTGAAATTACGTCCATTTGGACTGCCATGTCATACGAAAGAGGTGATACGTGCCGTCTAATTGGACTGCCACGTCATCACAAGAGGCGACGCGGCGTCTGATTAGCACTTTTTATCCTTAAGTTGGTTCAGTATTGAAAATCAGGATTCTAAAATTGTAACCCTAAGTTGTATATTTCAGGTGACGAAAAAAATAAAATAATGAAGCCTAATTCTTAACTGCATTGTTTGTCAGGACATGGTGGTCGGGGGAACCGACACGACGTCCAACACCCTCGAGTTTGCCCTAGCCGAGCTGATGAACAAGCCCGAAACCCTACGCAAAGTCCAACAAGAACTCGACCGAGTGGTGGGGAGAGACCGAATCGTCGAGGAATCCGACATCCACAACCTCCCTTACCTATACGCGGTGATGAAGGAAGCCCTACGCCTCCACCCCGCCCTCCCCCTTTTGGTCCCCCACTGCCCGAGCGAGGACTGCACCGTCGCGGGCTACGCGGTCCCTAAGGGCTCTCGGGTTTTCGTCAACGTGTGGGCCATCCATAGGGATCCTAATGTGTGGGAGAATCCCGACGAGTTTTTGCCCGAGAGGTTTTTCGAGGGGAAGTGGGATTATTCGGGGAACGATTTCAAGTACTTCCCGTTCGGCTCGGGGAGGAGGATTTGTGCCGGTGTGGCGATGGCGGAGAGGATGTTCATGTATTTCTTGGCTTCTTTCGTGCATTCGTTTGATTGGAGTTTGCCGGAGGGGGAGGAGATGGATGTGACGGAGAAGTTTGGGATTGTCATGAAGAAGAGGGAACCGCTGGTGGCGGTGGCGACTCCTAGGCTGTCTGAACCGAGCCTCTACCTTTGATTGGTCATAACATAGGACCATATTATGATATCTGCCAAGTGTTTCTCAATGATTTGTGTAGTTTTATTTTTTTTCTCTATCTTGAAATATCTATGAGCATTTAATGAATGTAATGGACGTCATATTTGAGTTATTAGACATCACAAGGAAGGAGAGAAAATAGCAACCCGATTTTGTGCCTTAGTTAATATATTGTTCGATTCGGAATTACCTTAAAAATATCTCCAAATTATTTGTCTTAAGGTATATTCTCAATCCAAATATCTCTTTTGAAAAAAAAAGAAGACATTACCGGATTAATTCCCAAGAGTGATCATCAGATTTCCTCACGTGGGTTTACATCGAACACCAAAAAAAATAATCCAAAAGTAACAAAAACCCATTTTGACAACTTTCTTTTTTTTTTTCTCTCTCTATATGTCAACATATTACGGACAATATAATTTAACGTCCCATTGTTCTATGTCCGCTTCTCTTGTTCTAAGCCATTTTGTCTTAAAATCAATCACGACAAAATGGAATCACCAACGAACCAAGACGACTCATCCCATTAAGTATTCCTTAATTCTCCATTATCATAAGCAGGCCGATACCTCTTTGTCTTAATCTCCAACGCCAAGCGAATCTCTAGCATTTACACTTCCATTAAATTTCAGACAAAATAAAAATCATCATCATCATCACCACCACTAATCACCCAATGTCCGCAATCTTCACCGCAGCTTCCATCATCGCCCTCCTGTGGTACGCATGTCTCATCTACAAACACCTAACCAAAACCCTAAACCAACTCCCCCCGGGACCCCGAGGCCTCCCGATACTCGGCTACCTCCCTTTCCTCGAACCCGAGCTCCACTCCCACTTCGCAAAGCTAGCCTTAAAACACGGACCGATCCTCTCCTTAAAGCTTGGGACCAAAACGAGCATCGTTGTCTCCTCACCATCCATGGCCCGCGAGATACTCAAGGAACAAGACACAACCTTCGCCAACCGCCACCTCCCCACGGTGTGCGAGGCCTTCGAATACTCGGGCAACGACATAGTCTTCAAACCCTACGGGCCCGAGTGGAGGATGCTGAGGAGAGTGTGCGTGCAAGACATGCTCGGGCACGGGACTTTGGAGTCTTTTTACTCTTACAGGAGGAGGGAAATCAGGGACACGGTGAGGTACTTGTATGGCTTGAAGGGCTCGTCTTCGGCGGTCAACGTAGGTGAGCAGATGTTCTTGAGCGTGCTCAACGTGATCACGAGCATGCTGTGGGGAGGGACCGTGTCGGGCTCGGAGGAGAGGGCTGCCATCGGGGCCGAGTTTAGGAGCGTGGTGGCTGAGGTCACGGAGCTTTTGGGGAGGCCTAATGTGTCGGATTTTATCCCGGGGTTTTCGTGGCTCGATTTGCAGGGGATGAAGAAGAAGATGAAGATGGTGGCGGTGAAGCTCGATAGGATCTTCGATGAGATTATCGGGGAGAGGCTGGGGAGAGATGGGAAGGTGGTGGGATGTGTTGGGGGTGAGAGCAGAGATTTCTTGCACGTTTTGCTGCGGCTGAGGGACGGTGGAGGCGACGAGAAGGTGCCCTTGACTATGGATCACGTTAAGGCCTTGCTTGTGGTATGCGAGATTTTTCCTTATTATTACAATCAATGGATTAACTAATTTTTTTTGGTTTGCAATACAAGTACACTAGTTTGGATGGATCCGTCGAAAACCTAATTAAACTTTGACATGCCTACCCACGCCAAATCCTATGTGGCGTCTGAGTTGCTTAGTTATGGGGAGCAACTTACTAGGCTTATAATTTAAGGACGTTAACTTTTAAAAAAATTGAAGCAATTTATGGTCACAATTATATTTTTGATGTATTGTGTTCTTAAATAGCTTCAAATTTGCAAGTTTATGTCTGTAAATTACAACCACATAAGTTGTGCGTTCCCCCAACTAAGCAACCCAGACGACGCATAGGGTTTCCCCGAATTATTTGGCTCGTGGGGATCACGTATCGAAGTTCCGAAAAAACATTATGCTTCCGCCGCAAATATGTCCTTAAATTGTTTCAATTTTGAAAGTTAGTGTCTTTATATTGCAACCATATAAAGTCGGGTGTCCTGAAAGTGACACCCCTGACTTACGGGACGAAAAAAAGCAGTTAAGCCATATGCAGTTTCCAACATCTTTTTATAAAAGTTCTGTGTCTTAAAGAGAGGTTTTCCATCTGCACAGAACATGGTGGTCGGAGGCACGGACACGACGTCGAGCACGGTCGAGTTCGCCCTCGCCGAGATGATGAACAAGCCCGACGTGATGACCAAAGCCCAGCACGAGCTCGACCAAGTCGTGGGGCGAAACAAACCCGTGGAAGAGTCCGACGTAGACAAACTACCGTACCTCAACGCCGTAATGAAAGAAGTCCTAAGGCTTCACCCCGCCCTTCCCCTCATGGTTCCCCATTGCCCGAGCAAGGAGTGCACCGTCGCCAACTACACGATCCCCAAAGGGGCCCGCGTCTTCGTCAACGTGTGGGCCATACATAGGGACCCTTCGATATGGGAAAACCCTAACGAGTTCGACCCGGAACGGTTTATGAAGAACGGTCCCGATTATCGAGGCAACGACTTTAGTTATATACCGTTTGGATCGGGAAGGAGGATATGTGCCGGTGTGGCCATGGCCGAGAAGATCGTGATGTTCTCCTTGGCTTCCCTTGTGCACGGGTTCGACTGGAAGTTACCCGAACGGGAGGTTTTGGACTTGGAGGAGAAGTTCGGGATCGTGATGAAGAAGATGAAGCCTTTGGTCGCCGTTCCCGTGCCAAGATTATCCGACGCAGCTCTCTACGATTAAACTAAACGGTATGCGATGTTTTGCGATTTTATGGATCGCGTATTGTGAACTGCATGTAAGCTTTGTGGGTTACTCCATCTATTACCAAACTCCATATCTGAGTTTGGGATAAAAGGAGATTTTATCTCCCAACAAAGAGGACATAGTTTTGCACAATATACAACACAACAGGACAAACTGTTCGTGTTTCGAAGCTTCGAACGCGTTATCTTCCTCAAGCAGACGCCTCCGATTTGCATACGGGAAGCTCGCTCTCGAAGTTCGGTGGGGAACTAAGAATGGGATTGCTCTCGAAGAAGTTCACCGGCTTCAGATCGAAGCTCGACGTCACGGTCGGCATAATCGGGAAATCTTCTTGGCATGGAATGTGATGGAAGCCCAAAGTATACCACACGACGATATCCTCGTCCTCAATCTTTCGATCCCTACAAAGACGGTAATATAAAGGTCAAGAGATCGTTGCATTTTAACCGTAACGAAACATATAGACGTTAACAAATGACGAAGATGTTGGGAAATTAAAATCTCATGCAAGCCCAAACACCTAAGCCAAATATATAAGCTCACGTGGAGTTTCATTCTAAAGGCATATCTGATAATAAATGGAGTAGCCCACTGAACTTATATGCAGGTCAAACAATTTGTACATATAAAGATATTATTACATCACCTGTTCGACCAAGTCTGCAGCGTATCCTCGCCGTGGCTCTGATACACAAACAACCCGCCGGCCCACAACTCGCTCTCGTTGTAAGGCGTGACCCATATCTGATTCTCCGCGAAAGCCCCTCGCCTCTGCGGGGGATCGTCGGGGTCCAACAAGCTCGCGGCGGTGCCCGCGGGCACAACCTGTTACGAGAATATTATTATAATTATTATTATTTAATTAAGTATTTCAGTAAAATAATTATTATTATAATAACACTCTCGTAACACAAACCTTATATCCAACCGGGTTCCCGACCCGGGTCCTCTTCGAGGGGTTCACGACGTGGAACTCGTGGGGGTCGTAGAGCTTGAGCTTTATCTGGGCTTCCTTCTCGGTCTTGGCCACGGTTCGAACCGCCTTGAGGTAGCTCGTCCTCGGGGACTCGGTGGGGTTCGGGTGCTCTCTTCGGAGGTTGACCTTGACGAACGAGTTGTTCGAGCCGTCGACGTCCATGTCGAGGTGGAAGGTGATGTAGTGGTCGTGGATTACGCCGACCACGTTTTCGGACAGGAGGGTGCCGTACAGATTTTCTTGGTTGCTGACTTGGTTCGTGTTGGAATATGGTGAGCCTTTCACCATTAGGATTCCGCTAAGCCCAACCTGGTAAAGGATATTGAACATTGAATTGTTAAACTTATAATTAGTCGTTGTAGAAGACACAATATCGATCATGTAATAAAAAATGACATGATCAAATATCATCAGACAAAAATGTTAACTTTACACATGAATATAAAGTTGATAAAATGTTTTTTGTCTAACACTTAACTCTATTTTTTAGGATTAGTTAAATTTTAACACGTTAAAAATAAAATTATTTAAATAAATATAATAAAAAAAAAGAATGTGTGCTAGATTATATTATTATATTGATATAAAATAAATAAATTATTAAATTAAAATACGAAAGAAAGGCAAAAAAATATAAATGCTATTTTTGTAGTGAGAATAGTGTTACTATAAAGTTATACTGTTCATTAACAAAAAATAGAATATTGTAGGATTTATTTAGTATTGGGTTGGAGGATAATTTGGTGTCACAACACCAAAAGAAAGTATGAATTGGAGCTTTTTAAGTAAAAATATTTGATATATACTTGGACGCTATTAATCAAATATCTTCCCCATCTTTTTCAAAATGTGGAAAAAGGTGTCATCCATCCAAAGTTATCTTTCACAAGAAAGAAAGATAAAATCGCCACTAACGAAAAAGAAGGGAATCTCCAATGGCTGCTTACTCCAAAAACATAACGACGAAAGTGACTGACATTAATTGATCGAAAAAAACTTTATTATACGATCGAGAAATGCAAAAATTCAATAACATAAACAGAATTTAAATAATTTCACGTCACCTTGATCCTAATGAGCCCATCCGTTTGGAACTCCCAATCCACGATGTAATCGTAGTTAGCCACCGACGCAGCCATCCTCACCACGAGGGTCACCTTCGGCCTCGCCTCTCTGATCTCCAATCCCGTGATGGGACTCTCCGAGTGCCTCCATGCGATGTCCCCTCCGTAGCTCTCGAACACGCACACCATGTTCGACCTCACGTACGGCGTCCCGTCCCCGGCGGCGAACACCCCGTCCATGTAATAAGCGTTCCTCGGGCAGTCGTCGAGGGGCTGGAGAGGCATCGCCTGGAGCCCGAACCCGTACTCACCGGCGTCCATGTAGGTCTTGAAGTACCTGTTGGTAATAAAAATCCCCTTCTTCAGCCCAACGTGTAAGCTCATGATGTTCACGTATGAAATCATAGCAATATTGGAGTAGCCCACAAGCTTATAAGCATGTCATAATTCTTTGATCTGACCGATGCGGGATTTGAGTTTGATACCCAACAGTACCATGAATCTCATTTAGGCCCGTGAAGCTCCACTCTAAAACCAATTGGCAATAGAGGGATTGACCCACAAAATTACAGTCAGGTTTTAATTATTTTATCTAACTAATTGTACCATGCATCTCATTTAAGTTCATGGGGTCCCACTATGAAATCAATTGACATTAGAGGAAATAGCTCACGAGCTTATAAGCAGGTTCTAATTCTTTGAGCTAATAAATGTGGGACTTTGATTTGATAGCAGCGGTAACATATACCCCATATAAACCTGGTTCCACTCTGAAACCAATGGCAATAGAGGGAGTAGTTCACAAGCTTATAAGCAGATTTCAATTACTTGATCTAACCAATCTTAGACTTGAGTTTGATAGGCAACATTACCATGCATCCGTGGGGTCCATGTAGGGCACGAAGAGCTCCGACGTGAGCCCTTTGTAGAACACGCTCCTGAGCTCGTCGGTCCCCGGATGGCGGACCTTGGCCTGGGAGATGATCACGCCGGCTCGGGGGTCGGGCTTGAGGTGGAACTCCCAGTTAGCCCATCGGACCATGTGGTTGTCTTCGACGGTGAAGGTGGGGCCTTTCGGCTGCTCGATGGATATCGGGTTTACGAGCCGTTGGTAGGAGTTTTGGGCCGAGAAGCGGTAGTCCGTGTTCGCGGCGCTCGGGATGGGGATGTCTTTGCCCTTGTCGGTGATTTTTAGGACCTTTTGCGTGTCTAAGTCGACGAGGACGGTGAGGCCTTCGATTGGCCTCATGTAGAAGTTGGCCGTGTCTTTGGCTGAGTAGCACTGTACTTTGATCAACCTTCTGTTGTCTTCGTTCTTACCTGCATTCGAAGGTTTTCTGTGTAAGAAATAATCTCCATTGATACGTACAAAAGCTTAGTACTTTCGTCCTTTCAACGCCAACGGTGACTAAGATCACGGGCTTAGTTTTTTTTTTTTTTTGTCTTAGCGGATGATAACTTTAGGACAAAAAGTTTCAAAACTGAAGCAATTTATGGATATTTAACGTTGAAATCCTAATTTTCATTCTGAAAGTAACACGGATGAGTCACTCATAACAATTAATTTGAAAAAAAAATCATACGTGAAAAAAATTCGATCAACTCCTATCGAAGCATTTGAGGAAAATTAACCCTGACAAACCTAATTTCAACCAGAAGATGCACATCGCAATTAATTTGGATGGAAAATATTACTTGACATCGAAAAAAATGTATAAAATCGTCTACAAATGATTTTTACCCAACGTGTATCATTTCTAAACCGATCATATTTCACTCTTAATATCCTCAAATTACTTAAAATATTCTAAAATTACTATAATTACACTTACGAAAATTTATTAGGCTTAAGATCATGTGAGATTAAAGATAAGCTTACCAAACCATCCAGTGGAAATAGGCAGGCAAGCGACGTCGGCCAAGTCCACCCCTCTCTCCAGCACCGTCCGATTAAACTCGGCGCTCTTCATCGGGGCCCACGTGGCGGAAGTCATGTCCTCCACCGTCATCGTGGGATAGCCCGTCGACGGCTCCAGCCCCTCGTGCCTCGTCACCTCGCCGGATTCCAGGTCGACGGTGAGCACGCGAGAACCGCCGCCCGCACGTGCGATGACGGAGGCCTTCCTCTTCGGCAGTTCGTCGCCTTTCTTCCACGTCAGCACCGCGGCCTTGCTGGGCTCTTCGAGGACTACGGAGTGGAGCGCGTACGCTCTGTTCTTGAAGGAGTCGTGGTTGCGGACGACGGTTTTCACGCGGTTGAGCTCGGTCAGGGTCAGGGGGTCGAGGGGGTGGCGTGGCACGTCGGAGGAGTGATCGGCCGCGCGGTGCGTCGCTGTGGGTTTTTTCCCCTGGATGAGGCGGTTGGCGCAGGAGGGAGATGGATACGTGGAGCAATCCTGTTCGTTGGTTATTGTGGACGGTGGAGATGGGACGTTGAGGATTGTGAAGAGGAAGAGCGCTGCGAAGAAGATGAAGAAAGTGTACCGTAGGAGTCTTTTGCCTTCCATTGTTGAGCCTTTTCCCCTTTGCTTATTTTAGTGTCATTAAATCTTGTGAGTTATATATCATGTAATTCCGATTACAAGTTGCTACATCCAAAAATTAGGGGGAAATAAATAAATAAAACGATTATCGAATTTAAGAAAGAAAAAAAAAATATCTTCAATTTTGGGAGTTGATTGGATACACTCGAAAGCTGATGATGACACGCCGCTGCAATTTGCAATCTCTCTGCTCCATTACAATAAAAACGTTATATTAAGATTCTATTTTATATTTTTTATGTAATTCGTCGTCGATCTCAGTGGTCTTGATTATTGTGGAAAAAGACGAGCTTTGGGGCATGGAACTGTGAGCTCAGAAATATCTCGAACGTAGTATTTTTTATTATTATCATTTACTGAAATTATGTGATACTCGTGATGGTTTTCTTGGGCATGCAAATTTGATTCGTACGAAAAACGAAATTGAGTTATGAGATTAAATGCTCACTAAATAAAATGCTTACTAATTATAAGTATAGTAGAAAAAACGAAAATTTGAGTTATGAGATAAAATTGTAATAAAAAAATATATAATGAGTGAAATTACTATTGTAGTTGATATCCAATTGACAGTTTTTATTTGTGCCTAGAGGTTTATTAAATAGAATAGATAACTTGCAAAATGTACAGTTGCACTCAATTGTGTGCCCATTGGGCTAAGATTTTGATATTGATTTTAAACATATTGGGCCATACGGCCATTATTTGGTGAATACTTTTTAGCCTCTCAGATCCAGCCAGTATATCTTACACACTAATCCATTTATTTATATATATATATATATAAATATATATTACTTATTTTTTAGATGGGAAAATGTATAAAAACAAATGTGACATGGATTTTTAGCTAGGGTTTGGCATGGGATAAAGACGCTACAGGTTACACTACATTTTTCATCCTTATCGTATATATAATTACAATACAAGCTGTCAAATTGATTTTTTCAAATTCATCCTTATCGTATATCCATATATTATTTATCTGGCACTAGCTTATTTTATAACTCCAAGACGTCACCCCACATGTATCCTTTTTAATACTATTATATCCCTTTGTTTCTTATGCTTTTCACTTATGGGGAAGTCCATGACTGTGGGCTATCATTTATTGATATTTTAACCCTTTTTCTAAATCGTTGATTACCTCATATTTCTTTTGTATATTTATCAGTAACCATCAATACTAAGTTTTGTTGACTTTTGTAGCGATAGTTTATTTTCAATCTTTCAATTTACGTTTATTAGTATTAATAACGAGCGCACACACACACACACACATTTAGGACATGAAAAAAATATTTTACATAGGTGATAACCGTACACATACTTATCAAGAAAGTCAACCGCCATTGGCATTTTAGCACGTACCTACATAATATAAAATACTATATACGTTATAGTTGCTATCAGATATAGTCGAAATATATATGAGTCGTACAAGCTGTCGATCGACAAAGATTAAACTAATCTTTTTGTTAGATTTTCAATTAATAATTTGTTACGAATAAAACATATAACACGCTAAGTATATATCCATCTTTTTAAGGGTTTCTTGTTTGGGTTCGATTTTCGTTTCCAATAAACAAAATCTTTAATCAATTTCTTCGATGGGTTTTCTGATAAGTTGACTTCTTTTCGATTTTCTGATATTCATAGTATCTTATTGCCGTTTGAAATTTGAATTAATGTCATTGCATGAACCTTTCTTAGGTTATACCAACTTATCTAGCCTACATAACTCTTACCACGTCAGTCTTCGAATGCCTTTGGTTGACAATTGTATCCTTATTTATGGAAAAACAAAGAAGCACAAAATCGACTAATCCCCAAAACGATTCTTCTTGTATTAAACATTACATGAAAAAAGATTATTTTTAAATTTCAAGATTAATAAAAAAATACGTCATAAACCAGCACGCCAATTCAATAATAGTCGTAATCACACGTAGGACTAAAAATATATTTATGAGGAGCAAATGTCAAAGGCTTTGACATTGACATTTTCCCACACACACACACTTACACACGTTGCTTTATTCCCTTTCCTTTCCCATATTTAAAAACCCAATTTGGACACAACTTTGCCACCAATTTCACCTTTTCATTATTACATGCAAAACAAAAAGCACAACTTGAACAAAAAGAAATCCTTTTAAGCACCACAAAGACAAAAAAACCTTTCATTTCATCCATAACAAAACCCCATATCTCAAGAAAAAGGAGGAGAGAAGAAAATGAAGCTAGTTTGGTCTCCAGAAACAGCCTCGAAAGCTTACATAGACACCGTCGAATCAGTAAGCAACGCACTTATTATTTATCGTTTAAACTAAAACTAACCATCAACAGCACAAAAAAATCAAAACTTGATGAGTTTTTTTTTTTTTTTAAATCTCAAAAACAGTGCGTCCATGGCCAACGCCACAGAGACTCAAGCATCTCCGAGCTCGTCTCCGCCATGGCCGCCGGCTGGAACTCTCAGCTGATCGTCGAAACATGGTCGCACGGCGGCTCCATCTCCACGAGCATAGGCCTGTCGGTGGCGGCGCGCCACACGAAGGGGAGGCACGTATGCATCGTCCCGGATCAAGAATCGAAAGCCCAGTACACGCAAGCGATAGAAAGCTCGGGTCAAGCCCCGGCTCGGGTCGTGGTGGGCCGACCCGAGGAAGCCGTGGAGGGTTTGAGGGGAATCGACTTTTTGGTGGTCGATTGCAGACACGACGGGTTCGCGAGGATGTTGGGGGCGGCGAAGCTGGGGCACAGAGGGGCGGTGTTGATGTGTAAGAACGTGAGCTCGAGGGCGGCGGCGGATTTCAGGTGGCGGAGCGTGATTGATGAGAGGTCGAGGATCGTGAGGTCGGTGTTTCTGCCGGTGGGGAACGGGCTGGATATTGCTCATATTGGTGGGGAAGACGGCGGCGGTGCTGGTGGCGGCGGCGGTGGTGGAAGGAGGAGGTGGATTAGGCGTGTTGATAGGGAATCGGGTGAGGAGTTTGTGATTAGGATTTAGGACATAATTTTTTATTTTATTTCCTTTTTTTTTGTGCTGTTGGAATGCTTTATGTATGAATGAAAACGGGGTTTGATTTTGGTGTATAGATTTAGGAAGAGTTGAGAATAAGACTTCTGTAATTATATTTATTGACTGTTGTCATGTATGCATAATATTTAATCTCTTGCGAAGGCTTTGTGATCGTTATAATGAGTAAATTTCGAACATTTTTTCGAGGATTAATTTTAGGACAAAATCCCGAAAAGTTGAAACTATAAGCTCAACAAAGAATGTCAAAATTAACTATTTATAGGCCTTTTTTGCTTCTTGTAAGAGCAAGAGACGATTTCTTAGAATGGATGATTGGCGATTTTTAATAACAGTTTCTCGTGAAGGAGGTGGTGTGAAACTCCACGTGTTAAAAAAAAAAGCAAAATATTTTTTTTCTTCGTTCAGGTAAGTATCCATACACAACGCCACCGCAGTCCCCACATTTCGATTAGGTTCGGTCTGAATAAAATATAAAACACATCGTCAGCTGTGGGACGACCACAGCTTCCAATGGGACTAATCCTCCCTGATCCATGAGACTCACTCAAGATCCTACAAACTATGGCAGTAAAGGTTCCTAGAGGATTCAAACTCCCTAACCTTCTGTTTAAAAGGTCAGGAACTCAACCACTAGGTCAAGCCTTTTGGGGGTAAAAAAACATAAGACTAAGGCACATAAAAAAAAGAGAAGGAATATGCAAAAGAGCAGGGATACATCGGAATAGTAAAAAAACATAGAAATCATTCTATGCATTTAACTTTGTGGAAGCCTCGACGTTTCTCCTAAAATATTTTATTTTTGCGTCTCGTTTTGATTAGTTAAAATAAGGCACAAGAAAAAGAAGAAATGAGTAAATATTAGTAATCAATCGAATTAAAGCTAATTCCTTCCCCAACCTCCCAAAATTTTGTGCATAATTCATGAGACAAGGACTACAAGGACATACCCTCACCGAAACCTCACACATTGAAAAATAGCCTTTATTCTATTAAATCAACACTTATTAATTCAAGTATTTATTGGATTGGACACATCCACAAAGAAAACAACAAAACAGAAGGAAAGGAGTACATAATTGATCTCTACGCAGCGAACAAAGAAGATAATAAACGGAGGAAAAGAAAAGACAAAAAGATTATCTTCACGTACTTGGTGCATGTTACATCTTGTTCTCAGTCCACATTATTTACGACACCGAACATAATTACAGCAAAAAACTCGACCCATCATTACCCTCTTATCTCGCGACACGTCGCCAGATACCATTGTGATGCATGGACCGTTTTATGCAAAATTATAAGATTAGTCGCTAAATATACAAGTTTTCGTTTTTGGGTCAATATGTTTGATAATTGCAAAAGTTGGTTACTGACTTTGTATACCAAAATAATTTTGGATCATGTTTTCAATTTTAGGTCATTAAGTATATATTTTTTCGATTTTGAGTCACTAAATATACATGTTTTATTTTTGGATCACTATGTTTACAAGTTTAATTATCAAATGAGTGACCCGAAATTGAAAAATGTATATACTTAGTGATCTAAAAATCGAAAAATATATACTTAGTGACCTAAAATTGAAAACATGATCCAAAATTATTTTGACATACAAAGTTAGTGACCTGCTTTTGCAATATCAAACATAATGACCAAAAACCGAAAACATGTATACTCAGTGACCTAATTTTATAAATTTCTCACCGTTTTTATACAACGATCGAAACTTGCTCGACTGAAACCGACAAGCAACTCAAAATTAACCTCCAAAGATATATATATATATATATATATATACAAATATATATATATATATATAAACAATTGTTCTACGAAAACTCTCTCTAATTCCCAGTTCTTAGAATCTCTTTTCACCCTTAACTGCAAGAGAATGATGGGAAATGGAGACGTGGAGAGAGGCGGCGCATCGACGACGACAAAGAGCAGAAGCCAACAACAAGAAGTTATTAACAGCTTCGAAATAGAGTACGCGGAGAGGCAGTGGACATCGTGGCTCGTGCCCATGTCCGTCGTGGCCAACGTTGTAATATTTGTGGTCAGTATGTTCGCCAACAACTGCCCTCAAAGCAGCAGCAACGACCGCAATTGCGTGGCCACGTTTCTCGGGAGGCTCTCCTTCGAGCCCCTGAGAGAGAATCCCCTCTTCGGACCCTCTTCTGCTACGTACGTACGTACGTATATAAATCTTTAATCCCTTCGTCAAAGAATTTCGAATTTTCTTTCCAATTATTTTGCAGGCTCGAAAGATTAGGAGCTCTCGAGTGGAAGAAAACCGTGCGCGAGAGCCAACAACAGTGGAGGCTGATGACGTGTATATGGCTTCATGGTGGCGTTATTCATTTGCTTGCGAACATGCTGAGCCTTGTGGTCGTTGGGATTCGCCTCGAGCAGCAATTTGGATTCAGTGAGCATTAATCGATATAATAGCAAAGTTATTGATTGAGCTTATATAATTAAGTGTTTAATTTTGAAGAAAAATAAATTCTTAATTGCGGTAATAATGCAGTAAGAGTCGGCGTAATTTATGTGCTTTCGGGAATAGGAGGAAGCGTGCTTTCTTCCCTTATTATACACGATGGCATATCCGTTGGGGCTTCGGGCGCAGTTTTTGGACTTGTTGGGGCTATGTTGTCCCAATTGCTTACCAATTGGGAAATTCATTCCAACAAGGTGTGTTTTTTTTCTTTTTAGAAATTCTGCTCCTTCTAACAAGAATTAATTATTTTTTGTTCATCTATGTCTATATTTTGGGGTGTCATTTGAATGACCTAAATTAAGGGTATTCTAGGAATATAAGAAGCTTCGAAATTGAACCAGTTCGAGCACAATTAAAACCTCTGACTTCAGTCTGTAATTAACCCATTTGATCCACACATGACAACTAATTCAGGGATTAATCTTACGTGCCATCGAAAAAAATTCGGTCCAAATTAGCATGTTAGGCGACGCGCAGAAATTTACTCCGAAATAATTGTCGCGTGCTGCTCGCGTCACGTGTGTTGATTTCGGATTAAAACCGAATGTTCAGCGTTAAATTGTCATCAGATTACTTCAATTTCGATTTTTTTTTTGTCTTTAAATTGTAAAAGTACCCATGAGATGTCACTCACCCAAATATACTATACAAAAAAATAATTAATCCTTTAACCTATAACATGCCCATCTTTGATACCACACATTCGGAAAAGATCTCAATTGTTCTTGCAGGTTGCAGCTTTGCTCACACTGGCAGTGATAATTGCAGTAAACTTGGGTGTCGGAATTCTCCCGCACGTGGGCAACTTGGCACACGTGGGAGGGTTTCTTACCGGTTTCCTCCTTGGCTTCGTTCTATTGGCTCGGCCTCAGTTGGGTTGGTCGGAGCAGAGAAGTCTTCCTTTGAGTGCCCGCTTGAAGCACAAGTACGCGGCGTACCAATACGTTTTTGGGATTCTTGGTTCTATTTTGTTCGTCGTCGGGTAAAATATTAATCATTTTAATCATGAAAACTTAATTCTTTTTTTTTTCTTCTTCTTTTCTCATTTTCTTTGAATGTGCAGATTTACTTTTGGATTGGTGATGATTTTTAGAGGCGGCGGCGGAGATGAAAAGTGCGGCTGGTGCCGTTATTTGAGCTGCGTGCCGACGTCGAGGTGGAGCTGTGACGGCTGACTGGGATTTCATGCGAGAGAGATTTGCTCTGTTTCTTACATGTTTTGAGTTGTCTCTATTTTGACGTTTAACTCTTCACACACACATATACACATGCATATATTCATATATGCCTTGAAATGTATATTTCATCACGTTGAATAGCATCCAATGTTTGACAAAGAAATTTTCGATAGTTTTTCTTTTAACGGAGAACCTTTACCTTGTAGCAGATTAAATCAAAGATTTATGCACTTGCCTGCAAATTATATCAACTAGATAGATAAACATGTGTGACATGCTCATTCTAAGTTTGTGAAGAATGCAGAAGAAATTTGAATATACATTTCCAATATATTGAGATCTCACCTTTAGTATTGGCAAGTTAAAAAGTGGAGAAAATTATAAAATTAACTCAGTAAGCATACATATTTTCGTTTTTTGGTCACTATGTTTGATAATTGCAAAAAGTAGGTCACTAACTTTGTATGTGAAAACAATTTTGGGTCATGTTTTCAATTTTAGCTCACTAAATATATATTTTCGATTTTGGGTCACTAAGAATACATTTTTTCAATTTTGGATGACCCATTTGGTAATTAACTTTGTAAACATAGTGACCAAAAATTTAAAAAATGTATACTTAGTGACCCAAAATCGAAAAATAGATACTTAGTAACCTAAATTTGTAAATATGGCCCAAAATTGTTGTCACATACAAAATTAGTGACCTACTTTTGTAATTATCAAATATAGTGACCCAAAAATAACAATATGTATATTTAGTGACCTAATTTTATATGTCTTAAAAAGTGTGTAAAAATGTTGAAAGAAATAAGAAATGTAAAAAAACAATATAGCATTTGGGCTACGATAATAATGGGCCTTTGTCCAACATGTGAAGCCCAGTAAGCTCCTGCTTTGTTTGTTAATATAGCCCAAGATTTGTGAAACATTTTGTATATTTTCATTATATGGAGCAACAAATGTATAGACGCTTACGACAAAGAATGTAATTTACCTCAAATTAATAACGCTTTTCAATTTATATTTCAAAATTTTACTGTAAATCCTTAACTTATGCTCCAAGATAAGTTTATATTCTATTAGAAAAAAAAAAAAGAAAAAGACGCAGACGTGGAGAGTGTGTAGAGAATTTACAAGTGGGACCCTCGTTGGTAATTTACGATGTTACCCTTCCTTAAGCCTTGATATGACGGTGACGCCTCAGTCTCACACTTTCATATTTTCATATAAAACCTAATCTCCCCTTCACGTTATCCACGCAACAATTTACGCATCTTTAACAATAATCACAAGAAACAACAAAAGAGAAATATTGATTCTCTATTCCGGTTGCTGAATTAATTGCTTCTGTTCGCAAAAAAATGTCGACAACGGATGAAGATGCAATCGGCAGTTTTATCAGCATCACTGGCGCGTCTGAAGCCACTGCTGTGCAGAAGTTGGAGGTAATTTTATTTTTTTCTGATTTGTAGTCTGAATGTTTATCGATCATCGAATTTAATTGCTGCAGTGATTCTTTTTCCCTTGATTTTCAGGTACTTGTTATTTTTTTAAGTTGAAGTTGTGATTTTTTTTTGCTGCTTGATGTGCCGTGATTCATTTTGTGGAAGGCTGTATCGTTTTTTTTTCTTTAATTGCGTTTATCTGGGCAGCGAACGAACTGTGAATTCGTATCTTTCTGGGTTTTAGTTTTGTCTATGTCAATGACTGATGCTTTAATTTAAGATTGAGGATGATTCTGAAATGTATATAAGTTGCTATAAAGTATCCTATTAAGACTATTTTGTTTATTATGCACCGTTGATATGATACAGATATCTTGTGTAGTGCTTTTTTATCGAAGGGTTTTAGGAGGCTCCCTGCCTTCTGATGCCACCAGTTATTGATATTTAGGCCTTATGATTCATTCTACTATTTATGCTGTTGTTTTTTCTGTAAATTTCCTCTATATTTTACCCCTTCTGTATTGTCTTTAAATTTCTCCTCCTTTGCTTTGGATGCTGAGCAGGAGCACCGAGGAAACCTCAATGGTGCCATTAATTCTTATTTCAACGATAATGGTCGAAACAGGTGGGTTGTATATCTCTTGTCATTTCTGTCTATTTTGGTTGTTGCACGATTATTAGAACTCTAAATACCTAACATTTGCAATATCTCATTTCCCAATTTTTTTTTATCTTCCCAGAAATCAGGAGGCACCTTCTACCAATCACGTAGATGTCGATGCCATGGACATTGATGATCCAATGCCACCATCATCAGTGTCTCCATTTGACGGTGCTCGTGTCTTCGAGGATCCCTCTGAATCCACCCTTGGCCAAGTGGCACAAGCACGCGGGACAGTTATAATCAATGATGATAGTAATGACGATACGTCATCTACGCCATTTATGCCTACCGGTGAGCACGGGAATTTAAGAACTGAACCCAGTGCACCATCGATCGTAGACGTCCCCGACTACAACAATGACATTGAAGAAGAAATGATACAAGCTGCAATAGAGGCTTCGAAGAGGGATGCTGCTGTTTCAAATCAACAATACAATGACCTGGTGTGTGCGTGTGTGTGTGTGTGTGTGCGTTTGGTTGCTATAGTTATGATATGCATTCCCTTTTCTTGATTTCTTTTTTTTTTTTCTGATTTTTGTTATTTGATTTGATATCTCTACAGGATCTTGCGAATCCCGATGCTCTGCCTGTTCAGCCTCACCATGTGGACCCGGAGCTTGATCATGCAGTTTCCTTGTCTCTGGAGGTACAATTTTCGTTTTGTGTGCAGCTGTGTATTCTTTTTAATTCCATGATTTCATTGGCTTTGTTGATGCTAACAGACTGCAGAGCGAGAAAAAACAATGAGGGAACTTGACGGGAGAGTTGGAGATTCAGAAACGGAAACTCACAAGTCAACACCTGAAGAAATGAGGGGAGCGATAACCTCAAGCCAAAGGTACTAAAACTGGTCCAATTAGTTCTTGATGACAACAAACACACTAATTCCTTGCATTTTACTTGTCTATGTTGGCATCTTTTTTTGGTACAATTGAAGTTAAGTATGGCCCATTATATAACCGTAGAGATCTAGGCGATGACAGCCTCCTTTTTTAATTGTTTCCAAAACTTATCAATTCCATAGAGATGTCTATGTAATGTGTTATTGTGTTATCTATAGGCAATCTCCGCTGGAGGTGGGGAGCTCATCTGTGCAGCACGAGGCTGATGATGCAGAAAAACTACCTTCAGATCCCGTTGAGATACTGAAAGACACAGAAGAATTCGATGTTAGCCAACCTTCAAGTCCTAGTCAGCACGATAATGAGCATCAACCTCAGCCCCAAGAAAGTGAATTCCCCTCTGAGGTAATTTAAGTTTTTAATTCAACTTTCAATACATGTACTCTTCCACGAATCAGAGAAATGTTCCCCTGCTTACACGTGCACGCATTACTAGTGGGGTGGCATCTCCTCTGAGGAACACGATGAAGCAGTAATGCTCGAGGCTGCGATGTTCGGGGGGATCCCAGAAGGAAACAGATATAATTTCCCTTACGTGCCTCATCAGCACGTGGGGAATGGCTATTTTCCCAGGCACGATCCCCGCCCCCCATCTCCGTCTCTTACAGCTCAGCGATTGCTGCGAGAACAGCAGGTTCTTTTTTTTTTTCAATCCCGAGATTCATTACTAGATTTCATATTTGCATGGCCTCAAAGATTCGACCTTTTAAACTTATTACAGGACGATGAGTACCTTGCTGCATTACAAGCCGACAGAGAGAAGGAGCTGAAGGCCATGGAAGAAGCTGAAGCTGCCCTCGCTGATGAAAGGAGGAAAGAGGAGGAATTACGCAGAAGGGAGCTCGAGGAACGGGTAATTAATAGGCTTAACTATTGCATTAGTGTCTTTCTTTCTATAGCTGAGACGAGTAAAACTCAAAACATGGGTGTAAAGTAAACATCTATTCTACTTTTGGAAGAAAAAAAAAGTGTTACTACTCCTTTATTACCGTCGTTTCCTATTGTGGGCCCAGGAAATCGAGAGAAATCTGGAGGCCAAAGAGGCTTCTCTGCCTCAAGAGCCTCCCAAGGATGATGAGAATGCTGTGACGTTGCTCGTTCGTATGCCTGATGGGGCTCGAAGAGGCCGACGATTTCTCAAGACAGATCAGCTTCAGGTAATAATATAGGAGATGTGCCTCCCATTTTCCCTATTAAGAATTATATGATGTTTAATCTATAGCAGCCTAGTTAGCGGTTGAATTGTTTAAGATGACGTTTTTTTTTTTGGGATCATTATGCAGTATATTTTCGACTTCATCGATATTGGCAGAGGCGTGAAACCCGGAAGTTACAGATTGGTATATCATTTTATGTCCCCCTTTACTCTTTTTTCCCACTCTATCAGTAAAATTAATGTTCTCTTACAAGGGTGGCAATATTCATCTTTGTTACAGTTTTCTTTCGACGAGTTTATGGAATAATATATTTTTTTGGAAACTTGTTAGGTTCGGCCTTATCCTCGACGGGCATTTAGTGAGGAAGAGAGGTCCTCGAGGCTCGACGAATTGGGACTTACCAGCAAACAAGAAGCTTTGTATCTGGAAATGATATGATATAATAAATAATAATAGCAGCTGCTGCTGCAATGTTTATATTTATTTATTTTTCAATAAAATGACGTTGGGAATATATTATTATGATGGTTGTCTTTCTTTTGTTAGGAGAAAGTATGATATTTCTCTTGAATGTTTTTATTTGTCCATGTAGAGAAGATACGTACACATATAAATCTCTTTCTATTATATTGTTTTTATTTGATCTTCATCGCTCGCCAAGTCATGGAAAGTGTAAAAAACGATGTTTCGTATGTAATAATAAGTTAATGGAATAAAAAATATATATATTTATCATGTATCTAGTCTTCCAAGAAATTAAAAAAAAGGAAAATATTGAATGATCATGTATCCACACGTATTGTGATTCAAATATAAACTGAATACTTATAAATCACAGCCACAAAGCTGGCAATAAATTTACATTTTTAATGGATTTTTCTTTTACCAATACAAAAACTCCACCTCGTCACTAGAGCCAAATCTACTACCATAAAGACTCCGCAGCGTAGGAGACACAGCTTAGTAATTATCAAATTAATTATGGGTCTGCCGGAGATGGAGTCCATGGCATCGGCGATCGGCGTGTCCGTACCGGTTCTACGGTTCCTACTGTGCTTCGCGGCGACCGTGCCCGTTGGGTTCTTCCATCGGTTCGTTCCCGGAGGACCGGGAGCTCGCCACGTGTACGCCGCGTTCACTGGAGCTATCTTATCCTACTTATCGTTCGGATTCTCTTCCAATTTGCATTTTCTCGTGCCGATGCTGCTGGGTTATTTGGCTATGGTGACGTCGCGGAGATACTGTGGTGCGGTGACGTTCTTTCTGGCCTTTGGTTACCTCATTGGATGGTAATTTCTTTTCGGTTTTCTTTTTTTTTTTTTCTTTCTGTTAAGAAGAGGTGTTGAATTGAGTATACGAGAAGCCGAACGAGCTCGGTCTTCAATTTTGCTTTACAATTATAACCCAGCTTGAAAAAAAAGTTTGTTCATTGAGCATATGTTGCCATTTATAGATCAAACATGCTTTGTGCTAGTGGATTTGCATACGATGATCTTTGATTTTTTAACAATAATTATAAGTTCCCAAATCGTATGATGGCCAGTTTTGTTCTTATGTTTGAGTGCTTGGGAGTCAAGTAAGGCATCGAAAGGAACAATACCTCTCTTTCTTCATGTGCCAAAGAAAAACGAAATAGATGCAGCACTATTTCGTTGATTTTTCTTTTTAGTCTTGATTCTTGAACCTACTTGAGGTTATCTTTACAGTAAAGCAAAACATGTGTTTTAGTTTGCTGGTGGTATAATGTAGTATTGCCGTTTTAGTAAGTTAAGAAGTTCTTGAATGTACTGTAATTGAAGATGACATTCTTTTCGATCATACATCTCGTAGATCTTTTAGCTAAAAAACGTTGTCAGGAGTTGATGATCTTATTGTTAATTACATTCTCTTGCTTTTTCTTCTGCAGTGGATCTTATCTACCTTATTTTTTTCAGAAAATTTAGTAATTTGCTCATCATTTGATGGGATTTTGTCACCGTGTAAATTTTTTCATATATATGTATATGTAGCCATGTATACTACATGAGTGGAGATGCATGGAAAGATGGAGGTATAGATGCTACAGGTATGTTTTTTCATGTATACTTTTACATCCTTCGGTTTTACATTTAATACGTTTGATGATTGTGGCGGAGCTTCAACTTGTTAATTCCGGATATGGCAATGTTTTGTCTGAGCTTCTTTTAATCAATGTGTTAAATGATTTCAAGCACAAAAGATGCATAAGTGTAAATAAATCATATTTTTTTCATCTTTTTTTCCATGTGGCATTGTTCGATAATATTCTTGCTTCTTCCCCAAATTGCAGGAGCATTAATGGTGATAACCCTGAAAGTCATTTCATGTGCAATAAATTACAACGATGGCCTACTTAAAGAGGACGACGATTTACGTGAGGCACAAAGGAAAAATCGACTGATCAAGTTGCCTTCAGTGCTTGAATATGTTGGCTACTGTCTCTGCTGTGGTAGCCACTTTGCTGGCCCAGTTTATGAAATGAAATACTATCTCGAATGGACCGAGAATAAAGGGGTATCTTTTTTTTCTGCACCTCTCTCATGCTTATTCACGTGACATCTATCGCCTCCCTTACTGTATTATCGAAAATTAGGATTAGTAGTTGAACAAAGCATACATATATATATATATATATATATGTTGAATGACCATTTCACATAAAAGCTTAAGCTTGAAGGAGTGTATCATATTTTAAATTTATATATTGTATTTCCAATACGCCCCCTCGCGTCTAAGCTGATTTCTTTATTATCTAGCCTTATACGTGTAATTTTCTTAAATGGGTGGCCATGAGGATTTGTACCCAGGACCTATTTGGTCTTTGAGCTCTGATACGATGTTGAATGACTACTTCACCTAAAAGTTTAAGCTTGAAGGAAGGGAGTGTATTGTCTTTTAAATTTATATATTATATTTTCAATAGTATATATGAATAATACTTTCCACTTTGTTGATTTGGGTACAAATTGTCTTTTAAGATCTGGCAACTCAAAGAAGAGGATGGAAGAACTCCTCCCTCTTCTTACCGGGCAACACTGAAGGCATTATTACAAGCTGCTGTCTGCATGGGACTGTATCTTTCTCTTTCACCAAAGTTCCCGCTCTCACGATTCACCGAGCCCGTTTACAAAGAATACGGGTTCTTGAAAAAGTTGGGCTGCATGTACATGACGGGCTTTAGTACTCGTTGGAAATACTATTTTATTTGGTCTATTTCGGAGGCTTCCATCGTTATTTCGGGGCTGGGATTTTCGGGGTGGAGCGATTCGAATCCACCCGAGCCACGGTGGGACCGCGCGAAAAACGTCGATATATTAGGCGTTGAGCTGGCGAAAAGTGCCGTTCAGATACCTGCTGTGTGGAATATCCACGTCAGCACCTGGCTTAGACACTGTAAGAGTTCTTTCTTTCTTTCTCGCTTTTCACCTCAGGTGTTAGGTTTTCGAAGCCCCGAGACGAACAAAAGCTTGATGAGAATTTAGGGGACTACTTTCACATCACAGGATCCCATGTACAGTTTTGGAAGAAAACCCAAAATGGTCTCCAATGTTTACTCTCTAGACCAATTTAGTTCCCGATGTTTAGTCTGAAACAAAATGGTCCCCAATGTTTACTGACGTTAATCGTGGCAGAAGGACCAAATTGGTCCAAAATCGACATCATCAGGGACTAAAATTGTTCCGGCAAAACATCTGGAACTAGATTGGTCCACACGGTAATGGGGACCATTTTGGGTTCTCTCCCTATATTTTCAGTTCTTCAAAAAAAATGAGATTTTTTTTTTTATTTTCTTGCTTGTCCATTTCACCTTAATCATATATCCTAAATCTCCTTTTTTAGATGGGAATGTTACGTAACTGGTTTAACTTTATCAGATGTGTACGAGCGGCTCGTTCCAAAAGGAAAGAAACCGAATTTCTTACAGTTGCTGGCCACTCAAACAGTGAGCGCGGTCTGGCACGTAAGTACCAATCTCTAACGTTTACTTTCCTAAAGCTTCTTTACCATGAAATCTTCCTACATCACCGTTCGTTTGCATTCATTCGCATGGTTCATAACTACCTCATTTTCAGTCAATGATCGAAATTCGAATCACCTGTAATAAAATTAATGACACAATGTGATTAATTACATGAAAAGCTTTACCATTCTTTTCGCAGGGTTTATATCCCGGCTACCTTATATTCTTCGTCCAGTCAGCCATTTGGATTGCGGGTTCAAAAGGTAAGAGCCCATATTTACAGGATCACAAAAAGCTTCGATTTACTAATATCTAATAACCCCATTTAATTAGCTTCTTAATATTTTCTTCCCCCATGAGCAGTTATTTACAGGTGGCAACAAGCCGCTCAAATATCCCCGATCAAGACCCTCCTCGTGTTGTTGAACTTTTCTTACACGCACATGGTTCTCAACTACTCCGCCGTTGGTTTCATGGTTAGTAGTAATTAGAGTCTCGATAATAATTAATTTTCGGTAATAACATAGTATAACGAACCGTTCACTGCAGGTTCTTAGCTTGCACGAAACACTAGCTTCGTACGGTAGCGTGTACTACGTGGGAACCATAATCCCCATCGTCTTGATTGGGCTCGGGAATATCATCAAGCCCCCAAGGCCACGATCGAAAGCTAGGAAAGATCAGTGAGAATTCAATCTTCGTATCATTTCGTGTTCGTGGGGCTTCTTTTATTTCGTTTTTCTGTCTGAATAATCTTATTTAGGTGATGAAATCTGTAGAATGGCAAACAACATAACATTTCCATGATTTCATGATTCAGATTTCAGTTCCATATTGAAAATATCTTAGTACATCATGGATTTGAAATAACTGCTGCTGCTGTTTGTCTTCTTCAAGACAAAGCCTTGAAACATGCAGCTGTATATTAGCTGAAGCCAGTTTTCTTACATTAGAAATAAAATATTAATTTTTTGATAATTACGTGTAATGTTAACTCATTGTCATCATCATCATCATCTTCATTTCTCTTCTTCTCTCTGTAGCCAAGAAAACAGTGTTTTTTGTTTGCTTGTGAAAGTTATAAACACTGTGTAAGTGCATGTGCTTTGAGACCCCAATGTGAACTGGCTTCGTCCACGATAATGATCACAGATAAGAAGACACTTTGCCCCTCAAAAGGCATTTATGTTTTTTTTTTCTTTAAGCACATTTTTATTACATCATACTGTTTCATTGTAAGGACTCATATAATGTATATGGTCACGCTATAACATGGCAGGGCAATTAATTTTCGTCAGATTTAATAATTGCAGAGGGCATAATTGGTTTCAAATTGGGACAGCATCCAATAAAAATGTCATTCCACTTGCACTCTTTGGACGTTGTAGTCTGTGTAGACATTAGACGGGGATTAATCTCGAGGCTTAATTATTTTTTTTTAATCTTATAAATTTGGGAGAATGACTTTTTAAGGCTATGCTGATTAAAATGTTGGTAATTTTAAGGCAATAGGTTTCGAAATTGAAGTAATTTGGGGGTAATCAATGCGTTTACCGTCGGAAATCAAATTTCAACGCAAAATTAACACCATAAGGTGCACGTGACAATTAATTTGGAAAATATGCTACGTCGCATCGAGATATATTTATTCAAATTAGCATGCACAATGCATATAGTTTTTTATTTAATTGTTAAGTGCACCTTACGTTGATATATTCATGCTGAAATTATGTTTTCAGCATTATGTGTCTCCGAATCGCTTTCGAAATTTATTGTCACCCCTTAATTCAACGTCCTTAAAATGCTATCCCACAAATATACAATACTAAAAAAATAATTAAGCTTTAGTTTCGATGTAAGTCGTGGTGTGCTATAGTCAATAATGATAATTCGATTAGCTCGAGATTAAATTTAATTGAAGTTTTAAGATAACATTGGTGTTGCGTTGTGCTGGCATTTCTTAAAAATTATATGAAAACAGCCATCAATTTCAAGATATGAAGGAGATGAGGACACATACATTTGTAAAGTTGTGAGAAAGATGGGAACTTGTCAAACAACTCACTTGTGATGTTCCTATCTGATCATGAAATGAGCAATTCACATCATTGTTTCTCTGGCATTCTTGAAGCTGGCCACCTTAATTTACGTGTTTATAATATTATTTGAATTCAATTAATATTATTTGGTTCCAAGAAAATGTTCCCTCGTTATTGGGTCAGGAATTTTCTACTAGAATTTCATGCAATAATTAGACGGGAAAAATTCAAAATATATATTATGGCTAGTGCCATCATGCACTGCGACCCACAAGAAAAGATGTGATGGAAAAAGAAAATAAAAGTATTTCAATATAGATATAATAGGCTAATCAAATAGTGAATGATTCTTAAGCCACATATTTTGTTTGTTGCTATTTTTTTTTTTCAGTGAAATTATACATTATATTTTTTTCATCACTTTTTTGTGGGAATTTAGGGATAAAGCTTCACGGGATAAACTTCGAATAATTTATAAGATTGGGCACGGGTGTCCATACTTGTATAACCATAAATGTAAATATTAGTTAGAAACCCTATAAATGTAAATATTTAGGGTGTTATATGTCTTATGTGCGTTTAAACTTATATTGAAACTCATGTGAAAGCATTTGTCTAAAGAAAAATATATATATTCATAAGAAAAACAAAATATAACAAATGGACAAACGAATGGATATCCAAGAAAAGAATCTAATCCAACTGCACAAAGGCGGACGATGTAAGAAGAAGCATCCTCTACACCCTTATCTAATTAATAATGCAAACGTAAAAACAATGAATATCGAACTCTTTTTTTTCTCCCTATTTTCATCCATGTCCCGCACCAGCCAAACACAATACATTAAACAAGAAATTAATAAATAAAAAAAAATAGCATATTCTCCTATATCAAATCAACCACCTCCAATCTTCTTTATATATATCATACACAATTCAATAGCTATATCTATATATCACTATATTATTCATTCATACTCCCCCTCTGAAATTTCCTAGGAAGTTAGCTTAAGAAGACACATTCTTTGCTTACCAATTTAGAGCTTCTCAAGGGATTTGTACTCTTACATAAAGACCATGTTCTTGTAGTTGCTCTGACATTGTGGGTCACAAGTCCTTCGGTTTCTTTCTTCATAAATAGGCATCACATTTTGTTCTTAGCTTAGCAGACAAGCACTTCAAAAAAATTCTTGAGTTACATTTCATCATACACTACTACACATTTCTTGATCTTTTTTTATTACCAGAAGAGCTCCAATTATGAACAAAGAGTACAATATGATGAGAACTAAGCCCAACAGGGCCACAATCGCCGGAGTTTCTCCGCCCGTGAAAGCGGGCCCACAAGCCCGCGTCCACGATTACGATGTCTCCGGGCTCGATATTAGGCCTTGTGGCATGTTAGTGCAGAAGAGGAACTCAGATTGTTACAAGCAGATTGATTACAGCAATGTCCCTAAAATCAGGCTCAAAGTGAAGTACGGTTCCATTTATCACCAAGTCTTCATCGGCTCTCAAGCCAGTTTCGGTAAGAAAAGTGCTTGCTTTGCCTGTTTTTTTTTTCTTATTTCAATTAAATATATTTTGAATTGTGGGATTTATTCAGGCGATTTGAAGAAGATATTATCTGGGATAACTGGATTAAACGTGCAAGATCAGAAGCTGATATACAAAGAGAAAGAGAGGGATTCAAAGGCCTTCATCGACATGTGTGGCGTGAGAGATGGCTCCAAGATTCTGCTTGTGGAAGACGAATTGAGAAGAGAGAGACGGTGTTTAGAGGCTCGAAGGGATGCGAAGATGGAGAAGGCTGCGAAGGAGATTGATGGGATAAGATTGGAAGTTGATAATCTTGAAAAGCAGGTAAAGATCACATTTTTATCAAAACAAGATAATCTGATATGTGTATAATGCTATGAATCTTTGCTAGATGGCTTCAATGGAAATGGAAATCAATGCGGGCAAGAAGGTACCGGAGACGGGTTTATCGAATTTGATCGAACTGCTGATGACGGAGCTGATAAAATTGGACGGAATCGGTGCTGATGGAGATGTGAAGATGCAGAGAAGAATGCAGGTGATAAAAATCCAATCTTTATATGATTATTGCATGGATTTATTTGTAATATGGTGGAAATACTAAGTGTCTTGATGTTTAATGATGTTGAAGGTGAAGAGGGTGCAGAAGTACATTGAAGCACTTGATGCATTGAAGATGAGGAATTGTGGGCTTGGAAAAGTTTTATTGCAGCAGCATCATAAGGCCTTTGCAGGTCAGAAAGTGCCTGTAAATTATCAGAATCAGCAAGAACAGATGAAGCAAGGTTACTACAATCTTGGGCCTGTCGTGGTGACTTCTAAATGGCAAACATTTTGAATTAGCAGAGGATCTCAATTAAGGGTTCTTTATTTTGTATAAAAATAAGATTTTTTTTTTATATATACATGGACTAGGTATTTGTATATGGATTGACTTGGGATATATTCCCAAGTAATATAATGCATTCCTTTGTGTAGTATGCATTAATGGTTGCCAAATTTCATGGCATATTTCAAATTGTGAGGTATGTATGTGAATATTGATGTTGTATTTAGGATATTATGTGGGCATCAATATTTTAAGTTTGTGTTATTGGATATTTTTCCCCTTTAGCACTTTAAATAAATAGGATTGTGGCATTTCAAATACCTATTTTACATTAAAAGTACTCCTATAAATTGATTTTTTTTTTCTCGTTCTGATCTGATTAATGGAGACGTGATCATTGCATAATCTCTAATTAGGATTTAACGAGGATTTATGCTTACCAGCTTAGACATATAATCATATGATTGTTCGGAAGCGGACAAAAAATATACCGACAACGACCTATTAAATGATTAGACGAAATGGTGCGTGTTTGACTTTTGCGCACACAAAGTTAGCTTTAAGTTTCTAATTCAATTTGGTTTTAGTTTAGGTTGTCTGCAATTGTTAGGTTCGTGACATTGATTCTCTAAAAACACATTCGTATTTAGCACATTTATGCAAGTCTGCATTTATATATTAGTTAAATAATTAAAAATAATTTCTAATAAAAAAATAAAAGGTAAAGAAATTGATACCGGTTTTTATTTTATTATTCATTTATTATTAATGATTAATTAAAGAAAAAATTTGATCGGTTATTGATACATCAAAATTGATTGTTTTTAACTTGACTTGACCATTAATAAAATAAATATATAGATAGGAAGAAAACCGTTATGGATTAATTTTGTTTTGTCATGTACATTAGGATGGTGACGAACACTTAAAGATAGAAGTGTTGCAATGTTAAGATATTAAGCTTCAAATGTGAAACCTTTTGTCAGGTACATTAGGATGGTGATGAACACTTAAAGATAGAAGTGTTGCAATGTTAAGATATTAAGCTTCAAATGTGAAACCGCTCGAATACATAAAAATTAAAAAATGTAATTTTTGAACAATAAGTTTCAAAATTAAGTAAAATTTGATTATATTAAGTTTCAAAATTCTAATGTTAATTAGTCTCGAATTACTTCTGAAGCTTACTGTTATAAAATTGCAACATTTAAAGTGGTGACCTAATAAACGCCACTTTTCATACGTAAAAAACACAATCAAGCCAACATATATCTCATTTTCTTGATAATTAAAAGCTATTTTCTTTTCTTCTTTGAATGAAATATTCCCTAAAACCTTCTAACATTCGTTCTCGTGAAGCACGGGACAACATTAGCTTTGAAAAGTGTGCCATATAGCATAACCTAAAAAAAGCGAATGAATGTGCTATGACAAGGAATTATAGAGACGGGTCATTACAAACAATCGAACGGCAAATGATTAACGTTAACGTATGTTGACTATTATTCGACTGATTTTTTTTTTCTGGGCTTTTAGAAAGAAGTAATCTTTTTACCAACAATAATAGACTATTGGGCATTTCTTGAATTTTCCACTTGATGTCCCTTCCGTTTCTGCAATAACAACATATCTATTGCGTATTCTTGCACGTATTTTGTGCTCTGATATCTGAGGAAAATGACAGTTCAAATTAAACCCACATAGTTTTGAAATTGTTGATTTGGGTCAATAGATACTCTTAACACTCAATATTGTGGAGGAGGAGTGGAGTAAGCAACTAACTCTCAAAGTGCGTCCAAATTCAGGTACGCATCTTTACAACAATGAATAAGCCCATTCTCGAATGTTTTTTTCTGTCTATTTCTTTGGCTTCCCATTTGACCTTTCCCACACTTCAAAGAAAGAAAAAAAATGGGATATTATTAGCTATAATAACTTGCCCCAATGGGATCAAACTATTATCTTCATGCTTTTGATGGGATCAGCGAAAAATGAATTTGTCGTGTTCCAAAAAGTAGTGTTCTAATACGGTCTTGCACTTGAATTCTTGAGTATAATTTGCAAGAAACATCAAAGATTGTTGCTTTTTGACTTGGAATCATTTACATGTATATGCTTCCAATTGGGTTTTGCATGTAATTAAAGTTGAGCAAGGGACTCTTCCACGTGCGTCAAAAAGAAACAGAACATAACCACTCTTTTTTTTTTTTAAATTCAGTACACCAATTTACAATAAGGTTGAAAAACCTCCTAAAAACCCTTAACGGCTACAAAGGGAAAACAAAACGCAAAACATGCCAATATACCTCGGGATCTAAAAAACTTTAGCAACCACAATTTGGATTTTTTTTTGCTGTCCCTAGATTCTTTTAGCAACCACCAATGTTTTTTTTTATTCACGAGGGTATAAGAAAAACCTACTAAGGGAAATACAAACTCCCAAAATAGGAGACAATAAACAAAAAAAAAAAACAAGCAACAAGAAGAGCTATTTAATGGCAAGACTTAACACACCTACGTGTATTAACTCCTATATCTTTACTTAACCTAAAGAACACAGAAAAATAAAAATAAAAATAAAAAATTGAGTTGTGCTCAAATAGAATCAACCAATCTTATCACAAAGCTGTTGCAATTTATCAGGCTTTGCCACATTCCGACAAGTCAAAGCATTTGACTAATAAACAATCTAAATCTTCACTGTCGAAGCTTTTACCAGACGACAACAACTCCTTCGCTCGTAGTGCTTCGTTGTCCCAATCGGTCCTCATCAGCACAAACATCATCGCCGCCGCGCAGCTACATTGCGCCGCCAACAACCCCATCCACAGGCCCTTGAAGTCAAATCCAAGAAAGAAGCTCAACGCTATCGCAACGGGCATTCCCACGAGGTAGAAACATCCGAGGTTAACGTTCGCCGCCAGCTTCGGCCGCGCCGTTCCTCTGAGAACCCCGCAGCCGGTCGTTTGAGGGCAGTTTCCGAGCTCGCACAGCCCGATTACGGGCAACACCGACGACGTCAGGGCCAAGATTTCTCCATCTCCGGTGAACAAACCGGCCCACGAGTTCCTCACCGTGAAAGCGAAGATAAACGCCGCGAATCCGATCAAGAAGCTCGAGCACAAGCCCACCGCCGCGACTACCTTCGCCCTCGCCGGCCGGTTTCCTCCCACCTCGTTTCCGACCCTCGTGGAGACGCCGAAGCTCAGCGACGACGGGAAGATGTAGATCAACGACGTCGTCTGGATCAAAATCCCCATCGACGCCACCGCCGCGCGAGGGTTCACGAGAAGCCCGCACAGCAAAATCATGACTTCGTACCACCACCACTCGAGGCAGACGCCGACGCAGCTGGGGACCGCGAGCTTCGCGAGCGGCCTCCACTCCCTGAAACCCTCCCTCGAAAACCCTCCCCACGTTTTCTCGCACGCGGCGGATTTCGCCACGAACGCCGTCAAAAGGCACACGAGGTTCGCGTTCGTCCACACGCCGGCAAAGGCGACGCCTTTGGTCCCGAGATCAAGAACCGCGACGAGGAAGTAGCTTATGGGCACGTGTAAGAGCACGGAGAAGGCTGCGCAGAAAGTCAACGGCAGTGTAATGGATTGAGCCCTGAGATATATCCTCAAGGGGTGGAGAAACGACTGTGCGATGAGATCGGGGAGAGAGCAAAGAATGTAAGACTGTGCTTCGCTTGCTATTTCTTGATCTTGGCGGCATAAAAGAAGTATGTTCTTCATGTTCAGCCATAAAACCGAAATGGGAACTGAGGCTACGAGCAATAAAAGCACCGTTCTTTGAAGGGTTAGGCCTAAAAGTCTGTACTTTTTTGCACCGTAAGCCTGCCCGCAAATGGGCTCCATCCCCATGCTGAGACCCGAGAGGATGGAGTAGCCCGTGATGTTGGCGAATCCGACGGCTAAGGAGCCTCCAGCTAAGCTAAGATCGCCCAAACGGCCTAAGAAGAGCATGGAGATCATCGATCGAGAGTAAAGAAAGAGGCCCGTGATGATCATTGGGAGGGAAATGTTGGATATGGATTTGAGCTCTGTGGCTGCTATGGAGAGAATTGTTGGCCTCATTGGTTGTTGTTGTTCTTGGGATTTTGATGGTGGTGGTGGTGGAGTTTTGGGAAGTATTAAAGGGATGTTTAGCATGGTTTTTCGATCTTGAAGTTTGTTTCTCGTTTGTTTTTTTTTTTTTTGGTTTTCTTTGAGGAGTTATGGAGTTTGTTTTGCAGTTAGCTTTTGAGCTTTAATGCGTTCTTTTATACTTGTTTTTTGAGTGACGGTTTTATTTTAAATTTTGAAGGAACTTTGAATTTTTTTGGGTTTTTTTTTGTTTTGAGACGGCTCTTTTAATTATGTTATCATTTATCAAGAAAATTAGTATTTTCTGGAATCTATTTTGACTTTGTTGTGCAAATAAGATAATGAGTGACTTGCATTCTTGCAATACTTGCACACAACAACTTTGCTTACAGCTTCGTTATTATTTTTACCTTAAATAGTTTTTTTTTTTGTTGTATGAAATTGCAAACCTTTCCGTAATAGGAAAAAATCTTGGATCTTTAATATTTAATAGATTTATGTTATGTTGTCTGTTTGTGACCGAACCATAACAATATTTAACCGGCAAATTAAGGTTATGCAGGCTTCGCGTGAGGCATGCTATGAATCTTGTAGTTAACCCAAATTTTTTTTTTTTTAATTTTTAGGGCATGAATAACGCTTCAATTTTTATCATCGAGATCGACTATTATAGAATATATTTTTTTTAACACGGACGGTTACTTGAATAAATGCTAATTTTGGCTTTCGACATCTTTTTTTAATGTATGGTGAATAATTAATATTATATGGTCCCAATGTTTTTTCGTGGTATTCTATGACAAAGGATGTGACTGCCACTTCAGTTCAGAAAATAATGTTTGACCAATTTTGTTATTTTGACTATATGTTATAAGTTACGTGTCAAATTAATAATCTTTGAGTTAATGATTATTTTCTTCATAATATCATTAAATCTCTGTCGTATCCATTGTTTTATGTAGTCCGGCATAAACATGAACTAATATGGACTGCACATACTAAAATTAATAATATATATACAATATACATATATAATAAAATTTAACATGTTATCATATTTTTTTATTTTATTTCCAATGCGTTTAGACTAATTTCCCTTCTTCTTAAATAGCTTATACATGCAATTCAGGAGCTCTGATGCGAAGCACATATATATATATATATATATATAATATATATATATATATCAATCAAACATGGTGTACATATATATATATACATGATCGTATCCTCGAGGCAAGGCAAAGCCCATGTAATAAATTTGAAGCAATAAATGCCATTTCATGATCAAGTCAATAAGTGCAACTCTACCACCCAAAACCCTCTTCAAGACCAATATGTTTACGTGATAAAACGAGAAATCGAATCTTTCAATCGCATTGTAATTTTGCTTGATCAAGAAGATTAAGCAAGCCTTCAAGGTTATTTTTGCTTTTGCTGCATTTTAACTTAAGTAAGTACCTAATAGGCTCTATTCTAATGACTTGAGCCCACACAAATGGCAAAGAAAAAGTTCAGTAGACACAACAAGTGTTAATAATAATGGGGCTGTCGCTTCTCAACTTCTTGCCGTTTTCTCTCTGTCTTCTTTCATCTTTTTGCATAAACTCATCCATATGTATAAATCACCTTTACACACTTGTCTCCCACTACATCACCTATCTTTCTATAAAGAAGAAAATCATCTTTAAATGATTTTGTCATTTCAATAAAAGGAACCGTGAGTATAAGATTTATAACTACGCCAGTAGGCCGGATTAAGACAAGTGTTAATCTCAACTAATTTTTATAAACGTATCACAATTTGGTGAGAATCTGGTGAGTGAAACATCGTATTGAAACATCAAATGAACACAAACAATCCAAACTAGGAACTATTTACCTACATAAAATACATTATATTTATATGAAAGGGAAGCATACATAGTGATCTATGATTGACTTGGTCAACCTGTAGACAACCTGGCTCTTGCTCGACCGATGATTTCTATTAAAAGGATAAGACAACAAAGTGCGTATAAAACAACAATACAACAGAGGCAAAAGGGAATTAAATAAAATAATAAAAAAAAACAGTGAGACCATTAGAAGAAGAAAAAATTTGAGAAATAGAGAGCAAAAAGAAAAAAAAAATGCAATCATCGAATTGTATGAGAGAGGCATCAAAGGCCTGTCTCAAAACTCTCTGCGCCAGCAAACAACCTCCGCCGCCGGATCCTCGCAATCCACCTCCCGACGCCGTCGATCACCGCCGCGACTTCTCAGCCTCGGTACTCGCGACCCTCCAGCCTAACAACACTGCCTTCACTAACCATGAATCGATCCCTTCGTCGGCGGAGCTCTTTCAAGCCCTGAGGACTGCGTTCCCAAATTATTCAGACACAGTTCTCGCGGATCACATTCGGTCTCAAGATTATTACCACCTGAAGCAGTCGAATCGCGTTTTCCTCGATTACCTTGGCCACGGGCTCTTCTCGTACTCGCAGATAAAGGGCCCTCGTATTCCTCCGGCGGACGTTGCGTCTTCTTCGTCTTCGTTATTAGAAATTTCGTCGGAATCACGCGTCCCCTGCTTCGACGTCTCCTTCAGCTCCTCGAGCTTGAGCTCCCACCTTCTCTCCGGCGGCGGCCAAGAACCGGCGTTTCAAAGGGAAATGCGCGCAAGAATAATGAAGTACATGAACGTCTTCGAAGAGGACTACGCCTTAATCTTCACGGCGAACCAATCCTCGGCGTTCAAGCTCCTCGCGGACTCTTACCCCTTCGAATCAAGTAAAACCCTTCTTACCGTTTACGACCACGAGAACGACGCCGTACAATCGATGATCGACGCCGCGAGAACCAGAGGGGCCCAGACCCAATCGGCTCCGTTCACGTGGCCAAATCTCTCCGTCAACTCCAAGAAGCTGAGAAAGATGATCACGACGAAAAAGAGTCGGCGGGGCTTATTCGTGTTTCCTCCGCAATCAAAGGTCACGGGTTCGCGATACTCTTACCAGTGGATGAACTTGGCCCGAGAAAATGGGTGGCACGTGCTTTTAGACGCGTGCGCTTTAGGCGCCAAGTACATGGAAACTTTGGGCCTCTCTCTCTTCGAGCCCGATTTTCTAATCTGCTCTTTTTACAACATCTTCGGAGAGGATCCGTCGGGATTCTGCTGCCTTTTCGTGAAGAAATCGGAGATTTCACACATCGCTCAGCGTTCCTCTGCAGGTGTGGGAATCGTCAGATTATTACCGGCGAAGCCCACTTCGATTTCGAGCCTATCCATCGACGAAAGGGGTAAAAAAACCCTAGAAACTTCATCGTCGTCGTCGGAGATCGAACAAGCGACGCAATCGAAAATTGAGTGCCGCGGCTTGGATCACGCGGACACGTTGGGCCTGATTTTGATCGGAAACAGAGCGAGGTACTTGATTAACTGGCTCGTGAACGCGTTGTTGAGCCTTAAACATCCGAATTTGGTCAACGGGTTTTCTCTGGTTGCGATCTACGGGCCGAGAATCAAATTGGACAGGGGACAAGCGATTGCTTTCAACGTGTTCGATTGGAAAGGTGAAAAGGTCGATCCTTTTTTAGTGCAGAAGCTTGCAGATCGTAATGGCGTAGCTGTGACGTGTGCATGTCTGAAAAATATGTGGTTTGGGGAGAACTATCAGCGTACGAAGGAGAAGGTATTGGAGATTAGTGCAGAGAAAAAGAAAGGGAAAGAGGAGTTTGGTGTAAGAGTCGTGTCTGTTTCGTTGGGGATGCTGAGTAATTTTGACGATGTGTACAGATTTTGGTGCTTTGTGGCTAAGTTTTTGGATGCAGATTTCGTTGAGAAGGAACGTTGGAGGTACACTGCTCTTAATCAGACTACCGTTGAGGTTTAGAGCAAATTTTTTTTCAGATTCTTTGATTATGTTTAGTATGGGATTTTTACATTTTTAATCCCCAATGTTCGGCCTATATGCGTCTCTGGTCCCGAGTTAAAGTTTCAATCCCTAATATTTGTCGATTTTGGATGTTTTTGGTCACTCGGTTAGTTTAACTGTTCAGTTGGACGGAAATACGGGCGGGCCAGTCCGAACTTACGGGTCAGGTCAGGTCTCTCTATCTTTGGCCCGCAAAAGCCCGACTTGTAAATTCAGGCTGGCCCGGCTCGTATTTCCGTTCAACTTAACGGTTAAATAAATCGGACGACAAAAAATTTCTAAAATCTACAACATTAGGGACTGAAACTGTAACTCCAAAAAATGATGGACTAGAGGCTCCCATATGCCAAACATTGACCAAAATGTAAATATCCCTATTTATTTATTTCATTTGTTTATGTCCAGGAACTTTTTTCTTATGATTCTGTAATATTATCTGTTTGATATAAAGATTTCAAGAATGACAAAACCCATTACTTCCCATTTATTCAGAATCTCAAACTCTTACAGATACCACAATGTAATAAAACAACAAGACAAAAAACTTGCAATACACAAAACAGAAAGACAGCAAATTTTGCCTTAAAACAGACACGAAAACAGCACCTTCATTACGAATCTATTAAAGCTGCAATCTTTAGGCTCCATGGGCCGTTTTCTGATTCGGCTTGAACACGTACTTAACCAGAGACTCCTTGATGGGCAACAGCTCGGGGAATTCGGTCTTAAGCTTAGTGGCATCGAGCTCGTTGTTGCTCCTCGGTGCCACAATAACCTTAGCCTGCTCCTCGAGGGTGAAGTTCTTCCAGGTGAAGCTCGGGTCTATGAAGTCCCTATACATCTCCAAGATCTCGTTGTGGCTCACGACTCCCGGGTTCGTGAAGTTGTAGATTCCCGTGAGGTTCCTCTTCGCCATTTCGATGGATATCGGGAGGAGCTCGTCGAGGATCGTCATTGAATTGGGTATGTCCACCACTTTCTCGTACCGGGTTATCTTTGTAATGAAGTTTCGGGGGTTTGCGAGGTCCGAGGAGATTGGCATCCTCACGCGTAAGGTGCACACGTTTTCGTAGTTCTTCAGCAAATCTTCAACCTGAAAAAAAAAAAAAGGTACAACAGAAATTGGCATTTATATATATATATATATATGTGTATATAGATCTTCATCAACAGCCCACAAATTGTTTCAATTTCTATTCCTCAAATAATCAAGGCAAATGAAATTGGAAATCAAGAAAGCACTTGTAAGAAAGGCCTAATCTTTGCTCAAGGAGGACCATCATGCAAGGAAATGACAAATTATGTAAGAAAATCTAAGACAAAGATTGGTGTGTTTATTGTTAGCTTAACACTCTTAAACCAACAAAACCGAATCAAAGGCCTAATCTTTACAAGAAAGCACTTGTCAAAGGCCTAATCTTTAGCTTAGAAATCAAGATCTTACTTGTCAGGTTTAAAAGCAATAAAAGGCCCTAATCTTTACAGAAAGCAAAAACCATGAAGGACCATGCAAGGAAACGAATCTACCAAAATCAAAACCTAATCTTTATATGTAAGAAAATCGCAGATGCAACCGACATTTCCAAGATCTTATATACATATATATACCATCGCCTTCGTCTTCGAGTAGAAGGATCCGATGAAATTGGGGGTGTCCTCCTCCTTGAAGCCGACGCCGGAGCCCAGTGGATGCGCGGCGTCGTACTCGAAGATGCAGCCGGTGGCGTAGTTGATGAGGACCAAGCCCTTCTCCCTGCACACGTCGGCCAGCGTCAGCGTGCCGACGACGTTGGCACGGATGGTCTCCGCCTTGTGGGTCTCGCACCAGTCGACGTTGGGCCGGCCGGTGACGCCCGCCGCGTTGAACACGTGCGTGGGCTTCACCGACTCGATGTCGGCTTGGAGCGAGCTCCGGTTCTCGAGGCGGCCGGAGCCGTACTCGTAGGCGATGCTCTGCGCCGTGCAGAGCTGGCCGAGTAAGCCGCCGATCCAGCCGGTGCGGCCGTAGATCAGGAACTTTAGGGGCTGAGAGGAGCCGTTGGCTGTGGCGACCATTGTGGAGAGATTGGGAGGTAATCACTTGGGATTAGTTTTTAAGTGCGTGTGGTGTGTGATATGAGACGTTTGTAGCCTTCGCCTTATTTAATGATGTCGATATGTTCCTATAATTAATCTTGTCTGAACACGATAGTACTGAAATTTACGATAATGCCCCTTGTGAGGAAAAAATTGTATTTTTTGGGGATTAGTCTCTCATTCAGAAAAAAATTGTACTTTTAAAGTTCCCATTAACAAAATATGTAATTTTTTTGAAAATTTTGACAATAATAATAATCCAATTATACTTTTCCGGTCATAATATGTATTCATGAATAATCTCAATCAAACTACATTGGATCTCCCAAAATTCTTTCTAAATTCTTTTCATTGTCAATTTTTCCTAAATCTTTTTTATTTCCCCTCCAATAATTCGCCTCAGATTGGATCTGAAGCCATTTCATAGTACTTTGTAGGAAAAATCAATAACTAGTATTTTATTTTATATAGTGATACGGTAGGTGATCACGTGCGCTTGCGTCCGGTTCGGTGGGTGTCGCCATCGAGTTTAAGATTCATCTATGGCCATAAAATATATATATATATATATATATATATATGAATAACAATATATATTTATCCTTGATTATTGATTCATCCTAAATTACAAGAAAATAACAATTAGTAAAAACATGCAGATCGTCGATACTCCAAAGCCAAACAAGGAAAATAACAAGAAAAAAACATCATCTGTTCTTCTTCAGCAATTTTGTTAGCAGATTTATGACACAACAACATATGAAGCCATGGAATTCTAAGTAACAATCAATGCCTTTGATCTCTTACGTTGCTGTAGTAATCTATCTCTCTCTCTCTCTCTCATATATATATATATATATATCATCTCTTTCGCTTGGACTTGAGAGTGGTGGCGGATTGAGAAGAGCCGTTGTTGTGCCAATTTCTCTTCCTCTGGTTTATGAACCAGTTGTTTATCTGCTTCAGCTGCAGCCCCGTTTGCTCCACAAGCTTCGCCTTGTCATCTTCCTGTCCAAAAAAAAAAAAAAATCCATTACATAAAAATACCAAAAGAAATTCATCATCATTTTCGTATCCAATCGAAATTATTGTCATTTCATTTTCTTACAGTGGGATAAGGCCACTTCGAGTGCTGCTGCCACCAATTCTTGAGCACGGTGGTCGTGTCCCCCGGCAACTTCCCGGCCCTCCTCTTCCTCAGTATCTCCTCCCTCACGTCCTCGATCCTCGACTTGAATCCCTGTCACGTTTTTTTTTTTTTTTGGTAATAAACGTTGAGTATTACGAAATCGAGGGTCATTTCCTAAAATCAATTGGTGATAGGAGGATATTGTCTCTTAATATATTTCGTGAATCTTAGAGCTTTTTTAGAATCTCAACACTGGGTTCTGTTGGGAATGAAATTCTCCTTCAGCCCACACCCAAAAGCCCAAACCTGTAATAAGCCCATTGGGTCTCCCACTCTAAAGATCAGTTGGCAACAGACGGAAGTAAGCCCACAAGCTTATAAGCAGTTGTCAAACTAATTGCCCTAATTTTGATGCCCAAATCGATCGTAAGAATCCGATTTGGGTGGTGAATAACGTAGTCTGTGATCTCAATAAGGAAACCTGTTTGAGCTCGATCTTGAGTTCTTGTCTGACTCTCTCCATCAGTGTTCTCTCCGATTCCGTAGGGAGCAGAGGCCCGAATCCCGTCATGTCGTGACCGTCGGATCCTCCGCACTGATCGAACGAGAAATCCATCGGAAGTTCGTCTTCGTCGTCAGACATTGTCGCCCCGCTTCCTTCTCCTACAGTTGTTCCTGAGATAAAAACCAATTTTATCCCTTTATTGATTATTACACTGATCCCATCATTCAAATCACATAAATCACTAGTCCCCTCAAATACATGTTTTATTACGCCGAAAATGCTTTAGTTTTCTCCAATTATTTGTCATCATATATGCAACGTATGCCAATCTTTTCCTTGGTAATAACTAATAAGTTTTTAGGATGAGATTTAGCTTAGCTTTGAAGGAAAAGTAGCTGAGACATCTCAGGATTTTCGTAGCAGGTGTCCATTAAAACTACTAAATCATTCATTTTTAAAATGCTACCTAACGTTTAAGGCAAATAATAAGATTATATTATAAACAGAGACAGGTGTGGATTTCTTAAGCAGGAACCATTCTATCATAAGACAAGATAACTACCAAAGCATCTGCTGGTACATTGTCACTGATTGTTGACTCTAACACCTAACTACATATATATATATATAGATGTATGTATATATAATGTAAGGAAGATATTATTACATCCAACGATGGATACACCTTACCAACTGGTTGTTGTCTACGTTGTTTACGCCATACCATACAGAATTAATCTCAACTTTTTAAATAAACTTTATCCTCAACAAACCAATCAAGGCATGATTATTATACCAATACAAGATTGATATATACCAAATACATAAAATTTATCACTAATGTCTATAATTGAAACGGAGACAGAGAAGGCCAAGATTGATTAAATAATATTAATTATGTAAGGTTATGATAATTATTATTAATATTATTATTATTACCGGTGATTGATTGTAAGGTGTGCTCGATCTCCCGGCAAGCCATGACAGCTTCAACGGCGTGGACTCTGACATGTTGCTGCAGTTGCTCTCTGAACGAGCACAAAACTAGCAAGTACTGTGCCTAAATTTATCACACAAACACATTATAATTACAAAACGTACGAGGAAAATCAATCTGAAGAAGAAATGACGAAATATGTCACAAAAAAGAAAACCCACAAATCTAAAACCACAAAACACTGCTAATAATGACGTTAAGATAATAAGGCAAAAAGATTGGGTTTTTACATACTCACCAAGAAGTTGTCAAGCTCTTGCCTTTGCTGTTGATTCACCGCGTGAAGGGCGCCGCCGCTCTGCGCGTAAGAGCGCAGCACGTCGTGGGCCTGAGATATCTGCGCGTCGATGAGCGGAAGCTGGTCGATGGGCGTGGCGACGCGGAGGCACGCCACGTGTGCGGCCAGCAGCTGCTCGCACATGGGGTGGTTTGCGATCTCGGACTTGAGCTGATGGAGGTGGTGGCCCATTTGGTCCATCGACGACACGTCGGCGTTACTCGCGAGCCCGCCTCCAAGAGCTCCACTGCTAAAGTCTTGATCTTGCATAGTTCTCTCTCTCTCTCTCTCTCTCTCTCTCTCTCTCTCTCTCTTCTTATACGTTCAGTATCAGAAAAGTCTTTAGCAACAAGAAGAGAGGCTTTGGCTTGCCATCAAAATGCAGTTGGGGTCCTTTTTAAGCTTTAGATGGCGACTGTTTGGTAGGGTCATTAATGTCATGTCACGAAGACAAATTACAGACAAAGAAAAAGAAGGAAAAAAAACAATAATGGTCAATACTTGCAACTAGACTTGCCCATAAACAACCGGAACCGGCCACCAACCGTATCCGGCAACCGCGGGTGGCCGGTTCCGGGCGGTTTGGGATTTTCCCAAACCGCAAACCGCCGGTTGGCCGGTTCAACCGGCGGTTCCGGCTTTTTTTTTTTTATTTTTTTAATATATTTAATTATATATAAATAGATATATAATATAAAAAAAATTTAAAAAAGTTACCGTTAGTCCGTTAGTTAGAAAAAAAAAAAAAAAAAATTAAAAAATAGCCGTTGCAACCGGCGGTTGACCGGGAACCGGCGGTTGCAACGGCTAGTCCAAAAAAAAATTATAAATACCCCCCCACCCCTCTTCAAAAAATCACAACTCAATTCTATCTCTTTATCTCAATTATTCACTCTTAAAACGCGTAATTCTCAGTCTAGTTGTAGTCCACGAACTAAAAATAAACTAATTAAAATACTAGTCCATCATTCCCCGCTCGGCTTTACTACGCTCATCAATCCCCGCCCGGCTCTACTACACGGCGCTCCGAATTTCACTCGCCTCGTTTTTCGTAAGTTTACACATTTTTTTTATCGAACGTTTATTCTAACCTTTTATTTTAGATATGGATAGCCGTCGTCGAGGATCGAGTTCGAGATCTAGGGGGAAACAGATTGTCGGTAGTTCATCGCAAGATGACTACTACCAATATGACGACTCCCCCGAAATTATGCTCGACCTAAGTGACGTACTCGGCTCGGACATGGATGGAACGCAAAGCAACACGCAACGGGACCAAACGGAAGAAATTCCGATGCCGACGACCGACACCCAAGCACGGGCCGCCGCCGCCGCCCTACGCTCGGATATTTTCGCGGTACACTTCAAGAAGGTACCGACCGAAAATAAAGATATTTTTAGAGTTATATGTAATTATTGTGGTAAGGAGTACCCTTTTAGGAAGGGGGGCGGATATGGCAATTTTACCGGCCATGTCCGCTCAAAACATCCTACTAAGATAGGAATTAGTCAAAGTCAAAGTCAAATGCACGGGGCTACGGGTACGGGGTCGTCCGCTACCGGACAAGGACCCAGTGCGAGTCCGACGTCTTTGTTCATGTACAACAAAGACGTTGCGCGCAAACAACTTGCAAAATTTGTTTGCGCGAAACATCTTCCTTTTCGGTTTGCCGACGATCCGATCTACGAAGATTGGATCAGAAAGTCGTATAACCCCCAAGCGAAGAAAGTTTCACGTATCACCCTTACGCGAGACATTAGGAAGACCGTACTCGCGTATAAACGCGAGTTAATAGATCAATTAGGAAACTTAGAGTGTAGAGTATCCATTGCCTCCGATATATGGAGTGATCACTGGCAAGATCATCATTACATGGGCGTTACATGCCATTGGATTGATGACTCTTGGCAAGTACAGAAACGCTTAATTGCGTATAGGGAATTTGACACAGCACACACAGCTCAAAACATCGCACTTAAGCTTAGGAATATCTTATCGGAATATAGGATACTCGAGAAGATTTTCTCGGTATCCTTTGATAATGCTAGCGCTAATAACGCGAGCATTGAAGATTTGATTAAGTATTGTCGACCGTCATTTGGCGGCCGATTCTTTCATGTCCGGTGCTTCTGCCACATACTTAACCTATGTGTTCAGGACGCACTGACGCATCTAAAGGCACACGTTACGCCGATACGAACGGCGATTAGTTACATGATGCGCCACTCTTCTGTACTGAAGAAGTGGAAGCGTCATTGTAGAAGTTTGGGTGTCATGCCCAAGAAGTTTGCCTTAGATGTACCCAACAGGTGGAATTCCACCTATAAGATGTTGGAGACGTCGTACGAATATCGCCATACCTTGAGCGATTTCTACGACGAAAACCCCGAATTCGGGGTAGCATTACATCCTACGATGTGGGACGGATGCAACGGCATATGTGAAATACTTCAAGTATTTCACGATGCCACGAGGGAGATGTCGGGAATATATTACCCGACATCTATCTTGGCATTAGATCATTGCGTTAAAGTCGCATGCATTCTAAACGGGTTTGTAAATGACGAGATTGCGGGTCCGGCCGTTTTAGCCATGAAAGCTAAATGGCTGAAGTACTTTTGGGATCTACCCGATATCTTCATCATTGCGAAGATATTAGACCCCAGATTACGCGTAGAGGGGACCGATAATTTTCTAGGATTATACTACCAGTCCATAGCGGCTAATTCTAGTGTCCTCCCCGATGGCTATCACATTCAAGTTAGGAATGTAGGGTATGACGCTCTAAAGGCAGTCTTTAGAGCGTATAAGACCGATATTGGCCAAGACCCAACTCGATCGAGTTCGGGTCAATCCACTAGTAGTAGTAGTGCTAGCGGTAGTGATCGCTTAGCCTCCTACTACAACCTCCTCAACACGAGCAAACGCCAAAGGTCGACGAACCCGTTCATAGAGTTAGAAAACTACTTGTCGACCACTTTTGAGTTCGCCGAGGATGAAGATCAGTTCAACGTCCTCCGATGGTGGTCGAAGATGTCGCCAACGTATCCAACGTTGGCGAAGATCGCTAGGGAAATCTTTGCCGTCCCAATTTCAACCGTCGCGGTTGAACAAGCTTTTAGCATGGGCGGCTTAACGTTAAGTGAAACGCGTTCGAGGTTGACGGTAGAAAACGTCGAATACCAATGCCTTCTCGATGATTGGACGAGAGCCGAACATCGGACACAAGACGCCACGAATACCGATTCGGACGACGACGTATTCGACGACACCACCGGTACCGGTTCTAGTGGTGGCGGCGGCAATGGCGGGGACGGGGACGACTAAGAGTAGAGAGTAGAGAATATCCGAAAATGGCGAAAGATTCAAGCCCGAAAAAAGATAAGTCCTTAATACTAATCTCATTGTATTAATTTTTTATTTTATATTTTTAAATAATTACTTACTCATACAATCTTATTTTTCAGCCAACGTCTCCAAGAAATCGCTCGCGTGACGACATCTAAGCCAACGACAAGTCCGAAAAAAGATAAGTCCTTAAAACTAATTTCATTTTTAATGACGATTGTACAAAAGAATATTATAATTATTATGTAACTAACTTCTATTGTATATTTTTTTTCAGAAGCCGATTATCGACTGGCGTTGGCAAATGGCGAATAAATTTTTTTTTCTTACTTTGTATTTTCGACTTTGTAAATTTTAATTGTAAATGTAACTTTGTTTTTGTAATAAAATTAATTTATTACGATTAAAACTTTTAAATCGAAACCCTTGTTATATACCGAAAAAAAATAATTGTGTCCCGAAAAGTCGAAAACTATCGAAATACACACTATAAATTGAAATAAAAAATTAAAAAAAAAATTTTAAAAAAAAAATTAAAAAAAAATTAAAAAAAATTAAAAAAAATAAAAAAATCCGGCGGTTGGTAACCGCCGGACATCCTTTGACCGGCGGTTGGTAACCGCCGGACATCCTTTGACCGGCGGTTTGACCAACCGCCGGTTGGTCAACCGGCAACCGGAGACGGCCAACCGGGAACCGTCTCCGGCCGGTTGACGCCGGTTGGTCATTTCGACCAACCGGCAACCGCCGGATCCCAACCGCCGGTTAACCGTAACCGGCGGTTGGGCAACACTACTTGCAACTGCTGTCCCTTTAGAAAATCATTTTCTAATTTATTTTAATTTATGGGTCATTGTCAATTGCAGTAGCTTCACTTCAAGGGATTAAGCAACTTTTTTCTCCACTGCAATTATTGCTAAAAGTCTTTCACATGATCATTCATACGTAGTTTCGTGAAACATCTCTCCCACTTATTACAGCTCTTTATATTATATTAAAAAGAGAAAAAGATAAATTGGGATTAGAGACAGAGAACTTTCTTTACAAATGAAAGCTTAAGCAGCAAAAACCAACACAACACACATGGTAAACCAATAAAGAAAGCAAATCCTGTTGCCGAAAGTCATGAAAAGAACAAAAAACGTGTTCTTTTGGGGACTGTTCATTGTGAATCATAAGGAGGAGGAGTAAAATCATTTGCTAAAAATAAGTGAGAAAGAGACAATTCAGTTCGAAAAATCAACATCCCATAATTCATATCTGGAATATCAAGTAATCAAGATGATGTCTGCTTATGAATAATGTCGGTAACTTTTGAATTTAAACTAGTTGTAGAGAGAGATATCACTGAACAAAAGTGCAGGTGCCTGCAAAATCATTTCCAAATTCATCATCGTATCAATATCAGATGCAGAGAGCCTTCACAATATCAGATTTACAGATTTCTAATTACAGAGAGGGAAATCAGACATTTGTAGCTCATGTGAATCGATACAGCAGAACCAAGACAGAATCTACTAACATTTGTCCGAAATCTGAATTATTGTAACAGCAGAAACAGAGAGGATCTCTATAAAGAAAGTAAAATTTTCCAGTGCTAAAGTGAACTTAAAACAACACAATTATTCACTCTTTTGCTACATTTAAAAGTACATTCCAAATCATCATCATCATCATCATCATCATCATCTACGAAGCTTGATTTCAGCTTGTAAAGGCTTACCTGCGAAGAAAGCCTCCAAGTTGCTCAGCACCAGCTCATCAAGAGCCCTAAAAGACTCGGGAGTCATTACAGCCTTATGGGGAGACAACACAACGTTGTCAAGCCCGAACAATTCTTCAGGAACGTTCGGTTCGTCCTCGAACACGTCGAGCCCCGCACCACCGATCTCTCCTCCGACCAAGAATCTGACCAGCTCTTTCTGGTCGATTAATGGCCCGCGTCCCACGTTTACGATTACGCCCTTTCTGCCCAGAGCGGTCATCACTTCGTTGTTCACTATGTGAAGGGTCTCTTCGGTTAGGGCGCAGCAGAGGATTAAGATGTCTGCGTTCGATGAGAGCTCGAGGACGCTGGGGAAGAAGGGATACGAAACGTGGGGCTTCGATGTTAGGGAGTTGTATGCGATTTTGCATCCGAATGCGTCGAGCCTCCGGGCGATTCGTGAGCCGATGCTGCCAAGTCCCACGATTCCGATGCGTTTGCCGCTCACCTGAAAAAAGAAAAATGAAATTCGGGTAATAATAATTTATAAAGGGCTTAATTATTTTGTTACTTGTGTATATTTGAGAATTTTTCCAACATTACGAATGACTTTTTTCCAAATTAACTGTCATGTATATTAATTCCGAAATGAAACTTAGATTTTCAACATTAATTATCATCAACTTGTTTCCTAAAAGAGTCGTCTAATTATGTGATCTTAAAAAATCACTCCCCTAATATAGATAACCAATTATAAATAACAAAACGAGAGTTGAAATATGAGGTAAAGAATTGACCTTTGACCCAAGAGGATACTCTTTCCCCTCCGGCCACAGACCACGCCTCACGAACCTATCAGCAGCCGACACGCGCCTCATGACGTCGACCACCAGCCCCACCGCATAGTCCGCCACGTCATCGGAGAAGGAGTCCCCCGCGCTGGTGACCCTCACGGCGCGTCGGTCGCACGCCTCCATGTCGAAGTGGTTGACCCCCGCGCTGGTCCCCACCACGCAGTCCACCGAAGGGTACTTATCGAGATCAGCTGACGTCAGGGGAGTTGGGCCCAAACACAGGGCGGCGCGTGCGGTCCCGCAAAGGGTTATAAAATCCGGGTCGGATGGGTCATCCGACGACAACGGATCGAGTAAGGTGTAGCGGTCGTGGAGCTCCGAGAAGAGGTCGCCGAGCTTGAAGCGTGGGTGTCGGTGGATGATTATGTGAGGGCGTTTTCCAAGATTGGACATTTTTTTCCTTACGAGATGGTGAAGGAGATTAGATTAGCATAAAATATGATATACAGATTGCACATACACGTCACGTCCTAATCATACGAAGACGAAGGGTTAATTAATTTCTAAGTGGTGTATATATATTTTAGAGAATGTCATTTTGATAACAAATAAATTAAGGGAAAATTTTAGGATAATAAAGTTCGATATTAAAGAAATTTGAGGATAATCGATGTTGCAAACTTAATTTCAGGTCGAAATTAGCATACGTGAGCCACACGTGATAATTAATTTGGGAAAAAATCCCACGCGGCGTCTGAAAAATCGATCCAAATCAGCATTTCAAACGAATTGAAGTAATTTGAGAATAATTAACCCTGGAGACCTAATCTTAACAAGGAATTAACACGCATAGTGCACTTGCAATTAGTTTGAGTAAATCCTACGTGTCATTGAAAAAAATCAGGTCTAATCAACATTCCCTATTTGATTGTTAATTGCCATTCATTGTTAGTTAGTTACATAGTGAAATTAGGTTTTGTTGCAAAATTGTTTCAATTTGGAAATTTATTGTCCTAAAATTATTATTTCTAAATTTTTTATTTGAATTGTTACTGCTTAATTTACGTGCCTAATGTCACTATCAAAAACTAAGAATAATTAAGCAAAATGCCAACAAATCACTTTCAAAAAACTGTTTATTGTGATTGACTTCAGGCTCAAATCCTCATTAAGTCCGAACCTTTTTCTCTCGTAAGGTGAAATCCGGACGAAATTGGGCGAATCCCCAAGTGGGTCGGAGAATCCGACGATGTGGCAAGAAATCGGATTGAATTGCGACGTCACAAACACGAGAAAAATAATTGATCTTATACAAAATATGGAAGCAGTCGATATTTCAAATTTCAAGAAGATATCGGAGAAAGAAACACAAAAAACTATTACATGAATCGCACAATAGATCCGGAAAACAAATTATTAATAACGCACACATCTCTCGAAGTCGTGATTTTTAACCCACTTAAAGAGCCACCGTCAACGCCGTCTTGAAAACAGCGAGCAGCGCAACAACCACCGCAAAAACACCGGACGCCGCCGCACGACCGACGCCGGAAGGCGCCGGGGCCGGCGTCACGGAGGCCGAAACGTCGATCACCACCTTCATGCCCTTGGAGCAGTGCTCGGAGACGCCGCAGATGTACCATTTCTTGCCAGGTGTGGCGAGGGTAAACACGTCATTTCCGGTCTTGAAGATGTTCGTCTTGTTTTCGGTTTTGTTACATTGTTGGAAGTCGGTTTGGTTCACTTTCATGACGTTGTGAGTAGCGTTGTCGTACATGAACACTGCATACAATACAATCACCAAAACTAAATTAATCAGAAAATTAGAGTAAATTTACTTCAAAAAGCTAATGAGACATTGCCTAAGCAAAGTGGAGTCATATATCGTATAACCTTTCATTAATTGTGTCCTTAATCAATCCTAATGCCAAAGGAATTAGTGTAATGTTGTGTAATAATAGTTACGTTCAGTTTTGTTTAAGGAAATTAGTACGCAGAAGAAAATGAAGTAGAAAAAGAAAATTAGGCTTTTTTGTGCTTTTTCGATTGAAGGAATAAAGAGAAAAAAGAAAAGAAAATTCACAAGTTTATGCTTAAAAAAATTAAGACAGCCAATTTAAAGTAATGAAAATTTTTTAAAAACAATTTTTTTACGCTACTTTCTTCAATCCAAACAGATCCACGAACAAGTTTTTAGAAGAAAATGGAAAAATGAAAAAAAAAAAAAAACATTACATACTTAGCGTATCTCCGACATAGAAATCTATCCCCGTAGCCCATTCATTATAATTAACCCCTAATTTCCAACCAGCGTCGCCTCCAACCATCCATTCACGGGCCAAACCCGGAGCGGCCATTGCAAAGATTAGGACAATGAACAAAGCTTTACACGCCATTGCAATTCTTCTCAAATCTACCAAAATTAACTGTAATTTGCTGTGATATATAAATGCTTGATGACAATGGTGTTATTTAACTTGGTATATATTTATAGAGCCCTGCTCAAAATGTGTCCAAAAAACAGCAGTCGGCTATCATTTTTACACTCCAAGAGTACAAAGCCAAATCCGTGAAGCTGTAGATACATAGAATAACAACATATTCAGTCGTCACACCTAAGTTTCGTCGAAATTAATTTGAAAAATTAATAGCATCTCTGTGCTGCCGTGCGTGCCTCTTTGTTAATTCCGATGTAAAAAATGCAAGTAATATTATTTCGTTGAAAACAACATACATACAAGGCAAATAGCCTTTCGATCACAACAATGTCACTACGGCAATAGAGGAATAGAATCAAATCACCAACTAGAATATGAAAATCCCAACTGCATTGTTGAATAAAAATCGAATCTTTTTTTTGTTACAAACTTCAGTGTGGTAATTGTTTGCAAGTGGGGCAATACCATTTTCCTTTATATCTCGTCTCGGGAGTGAGGCCAACGCAAGCATAATGGAACCACTCACCTCCTTGACACTAAGCCATGAACAAAGAAGGGAAAGAAAAAAATCAGACAACGTGTGAATGAGAATGATAGTAGACAAAAAAAATGTGTACTCACGTTTTCGTTATCGCAAGCAATCATGTCCCCGAAGGATACCTTTAGGAAAACAATCAACTTTCAGAAATGAATAAATAGAATAATAAATAAATTTTGATGGGAAAGGAAAAAAGAAGACCTGATGGCAAACACAGTAAGTAGGCTCGTTGGGATCAATAGGTTGTTCGAGCTCGGGCGGTGAGGCAAAGTCTTTCTTCATGCTTCCAGTGGGAGGAGGTATAAGCTCGAAATCCCGATCCCTGTCTCTATTTTCCCAGTCTCTATCCTTGTAATCGAACCTCCTCGGTTGATGAGGTGCTCCGTAGATAAATTTTCTTTTTTCGGGTTTGGGAACTAGTGGTAATTTAGGGAGGGTCGTTGGCTCGTCCGGAGGTATTTTTCCCTCTGAAGAAAAAAAAAAGAAAGGGGAATGTATCTGTTAATGTTATACAAAACCCAAAAAATAACAAAATTTCTCCATACTTAAGCTCATAAAGCTTGGAAACTCATTACAAGATGTGAAAGAAGCAAAGGAGTAAGATTTAAGAATACCTTGTTTGAGATCTTCTGCAAAGTTATTCAGATCTTCATCAAGACGTTTGATGTGGCTGTCAATCTACACGTACATCACACAAAATATGTACTCAGCACCCCCAGAAATGAAAAATAAATAAGTACACCACATCAACAAGTAATTATCGAAAAAAGGGGAAAAAATTATCAAATGAGGTACAAAAACATATATGGAGAGCTTACAAGGTCATAAGCTTGCCGAGCTAAGAGCACCTTCTCAGTGCAGAGGCTGAGGGCATTATCCTGATTTGCCTCGATCTCTTTCTGAAGCTTATCGAGCACCTCATCCTCCTCGTTTTTCGTAGAGAATGGGCCTCCTTGCGATGCCAAGCCCAAACAGTACTTTGTTTGCTGCCTCGTCTGATTCAACATTGCTTCAAAATTTGCATCCAATGAATCAATCAAGGTCAACATAAAGATGTTATTTCATTCAGATGAGCACCATTTGCACTCGCATGCATGAATTATAAATCGATTATGTGATCTCTCGTGGAGTAATTTAAGAAAGTAATATAAAAATGAAACCTTGTGACCGATCATCAAGCTCTCTAATGGTGTTGAGAAGCCTCTGAAGCTCCGCAGGTAACGTGCTCGAATCTATTACGATAATAAATGCAGACAAACACACGCAGCCGATGTCTTTCGATTAGCTTACGAAGAGTAACCAATAGGAAACAGGAAGATAAAAGGGCAAATCTTGAATTCGAAACACGCTCACATTCCAAATAGTCATCCACGAAAACGCCCGTTCTCGCAATCGCCATCCTTAAAAAAAACCTAATTGGTTTGATTTGATTTGGGAATTTTACTTCTCTAGGGCAAAATTGATGGTTGCTAAGCTCGAGTATCCCAGTAGTCGTCCTAAAGCGATTTTCAAAGAATATTTTTTTTTCTTTTGTTTATTTCCATTTCCTGTGTCTACTTAACCATTATCGATTTTTTTTTTCAGAAAAAAGAATAATTGAATAATATATAAGAACTTTTCAAATTTTTTATTTGGGAAAATTATAAGATTAAAGTCATTATTTTTCGTTTTTTGGTCAACATGTTTATAATTGCAAAAATAGGTCACTAATTTTGTATGTCAAAACAATTTTGAGTCATGTTTTCAATTTTATGTCACAAAGATATATTTTTCGATTTTGAGTCACTAAGCATACGTGTTTCAATTTTGGGTTATTATGTTTACAAAGTTAGTTCCCAACTACCATAATTAAGGATTTCGAATCATTAACCTTCATACTGAGATATTAGGAGCTCAGCCAGAGACAACCTACACTAGGCCTGCAGATCAATTGACCCACCGGTCGATGACTCTAAAATGGTATCGATCTCGCTAGTTAAGACCCATTAAGGACACAATGGGTCCAAATTGCCAACCGAATTATCCCTAACTCTAATAAAATATTTAAAATGTATATTTGTATAAGCCTAATTGAAAATTGCATGGATAATCTTACAAAATGGACGAGTTCCATTCATTTCTGAATTCTGATCCATGTTTGTTCCATTTTATAAATAATTTTTTCCATTATGTTTTACGTTAATAACCCAGAAAAGTAAGTATAATATGACTTCAAAGTGGAATTTATTACAATAAGACCTGCATTCACAAGTGTCTCTGCAAAGAAAGTTAGGGATGATCACCAAATGATTCTCTTACAGAATTTGTAACCCGAAATCATCGCACTACAAACAACCACGACGAACGAAGCAAAAGAGATGCCGACGGAGACCGCAGATGCTCTCCGCAGTGGATTCTCGACGAACATTTGTTGTATCACGGGAATCGCCGCAGAAGAAGCCGAAATAAGCAGGTAACCCATAAACTGCCACATCGCACAGACACAAAAACTCTGTGAAAATGGCATATTTTGTTTTCTTTTTTTCTTTCTTTCTTTCTGTTGAGACGTGTAATCTCAACAAGTTACCTGATCGAAGATGAAGCTGATATAATCGGAAACGACGTCCGAGACGAAAATGCCCCTGTGTGCTATATCGCAGATCCCTTTCGACAGTTGATAGACTCCGTAGAGAAATGTAAGAGCATTTACCATGAAGTTGTACCTGTTGCATGTAGTATATTATAAATATATAAAGAACATTCAGTATATTGAAAGACAACTTTACCTAAAAATTTAAACTTGAAAAGACAAAGAGTGTAGTGTATCGTATATATATATATATATATATATATATATTATTTCCTTACGTACAGGCTGATTCTTTATTATCTAACCCTAGACGTATGATTTTCATTTAATGGGTGGTCGTGGGATTCGCACTATGGCCTTTTAGGCCCTGAGCACTGATATCATGTCGAATGAGAATGACACCACTTCACTTAAAAGTTTAAACTTGAGACAGAAGAAGTGTATCATATTTTAAATTTTATATATTTTATTTTCGACATACACTATTAATCAGCAGGAGATGAAAAAATTTCTATTACTTACACTAATACTGGGTAGGAACCGAAGCTCGTCGGCTGTTTCTTGAACTCCTTCACCGCCGGCGACGGAGCGGACAGCGAGAGGGCGGAGGCAGCGGACATGACGACGGTGAGGAAACGGAGGACGAGGTTAGCCGTCTGCATCGGAGGCCTCGAGCCGAACCTCGTCGAGGCGGCCGAAAAGGAGAACGGTGACGGCGTTGGTAGCTGCGGTTGTGGCGGTGGTGACGGTGAATAATTCGACATGGTAGGCACCGTTGATCCTCCACAGGCATGCTCTTTGTTCCCTTTCATCATTGATCGTCCTTTTTATTCTTGTCTGTTTATTACATACATACAGAGTCTGATAAAAAAAATGATTCTCATGGTGGTTTGCTGAAGTTCAATTCTTTAAGGGTTGGTTAGGTAATATGGTGGTTATATATTTTGAGTCAAACGGCTAATATCTCATTAAATAGGAGTTGGGAGCAGTTTATCAGTGGATGGTTCTTTTTTTTTTTTTAAATTACCAAATACCAAATATTTATAATCTATCATACTTGGCTTTAGGAAATTTCTCTTACGAATAATCCAAAGCGTAATCCGAATCCAGCTGCGATCTTGCGGGGCACCAGAAGACCCGTTTCCGGCAAAAATATGACCCAGCTCTGAAATCGAAGAGCAAAGCGGGTCGATCGGTAATTGTTATATGTTTAGTATGTATAACACCACAAGTTCATGCACAGTGAAGTGGAAAGAAGGAAGCCATCAAGAGCCATAATCATCATTATCTCACGTGCAAAAACTGTGCTTTCTCCACATAATCGATGTTGCGTGTGTGCTATGTATATCACGGGAAAAATCATAAAAATGAGTTATATCAATTTTCGTTTTTAGGTCACTATACGGTTCTATGAAGGTAAAAAATAAGTCACTAATTGCGTTTGTCCAAACAAAATTAGACTTTTTTTTTAAAAAATAGGTCAATGACTTTGTATGTCAGAGTTATATATAAGTCACTAACTTCGTATGTCAAAGTAAAAAAATTTCACTAACTTAGTATGTTGAAACAAAAATAGGTCACTAACTTCGAAGTTAGTTTTGCTAGTTACCTATTTCTGTTTGGACGTACGAAATTTGTGACATATTTTGTAATTATCAAACATAGTCACCCAAAAACGAAAACTGATTTAGTCGAACAATATTATTAAACTTTCAAATAATTAAATAAAAGATAGTTTTAGTTCTATTTCTATAATGTCATATCAAATTACAGTCTTTCTTTGCCTAATCACCTCATAATCTTCGTTCAATTTTTGCGGACATATTTTTCAGCATGGGATACTTTTAATGACAGGAATTGGAATTTAACGGATGTAATAATAAAAAGCTCAAATTATTAAATTAGGTCACTAATTATACCTCTCGTGATTTTTGGGTCACTAAGTTTCATAATTGCAAATTTAGGTCACTAAGTAACGTATCTAATTTCTTTTGGATCACTTGTGAATTTTCCGAAAAATATCGCCGGAAATCCGACGTGGACGATGACGTGGCTGCTGACATGTCATCGGCCACGTCAGATTTCCGGCGATTTTTGCCGAAAAATTCACAAATAACCCAAAAGAAATCAGATACGACTTAGTGACCTAAATTTGTAATTATGAAACTTAGTGACCCAAAAACAAAATAGATATATTTAGTGACATAATTTAATAATTTGGCCTAATAAAAAAAGTATAACTAATCGTATGTCCTAAGCACGTGGCCCGGTGTTTGGTTTTCTCCGTTCGAAGATAAAATATTAATAGTATGCATCAATAATTTGTATAATGGAAGATTATTTAATCTAATTGTTTGACTTATTGTGAGATCGGTTTCGTTTCTCCAACTTTATTTTATTTCATTATAATAGGCAAGTCGGAGCCCGATTCAACATGATTGGTAGTTTCTGCTTCTTTTAATTAATTTCGCACTAATTACTGTCCATATTCTTGCACACCATTATTGACAAATGCATCACATAATTTTCGTACCGCAATTATGAATGCATCACCATATTTTCTTGTCCGCCTCATATTTTACAGCAGTAAATGTATGAAAAGAACAAAAATGCAAAAAGGGGGCAAATGTTTTCCAAATATGAATCGGACAAAAAAAGCCTATCAGTGATGATCTGTGTCATCATCATCAATAGCCTGTAAGAAATAGTAATAATCCAACTCTGTTCTTTGTTTCTTCCACACATATATATCTTCTCTCTGTGCGTCTATTTCTTTCTGATTTATACATACACTATATACACACAACAACACAACCACAAAACTATGAATGAAATTATAAAAGAACAAAACAAAAAAATAAAAATACACACAGATGAAATTAAATTAAAGAAACGCATCATCAGTTGTGTAGAGGGTTTGGTCCACCTGGAGTCGTCCGATGCGAAACCCTGTAAGAAGATTCGTCATCGAAGCCTTCATCTTCTGATTTCTCCGGTGCTGCGACGGGGAAATTATAATTCAATGAAAACCCTGATTTGAATTCTCTCGCACGTTCTTCGATCGATGATCTTTCTGGAATATTCCGACAACTCGAGTGATTCATCATGGTTAATAGCAGCAGCAACATCGTCGTCACCGCTATTGTAAAAGGGCTGCGATGAATCCTCATGATATGCAAATAGTAATGAGATATATAGAAAACGAAGATGATGGAGAAGAAGAATGCTTTGATGAGAAGATTTATATATATATATATATATATATAATGCGTGTGTTAATTAGATGAACATTCTTGTGTGTGAAATTGGTTATTGTTGACTGAGACTTATGCGAGGGGCTTCATATAATTGTATATAGCCATTGCAGTTGACCATATATGACTGATTATTTTTGTTGGTTTTTTTTTTTAATTTATATACATATTTTTTTAAAATTCAAATACGTTTAGAGATAAAAGGTTGTCTAAACACACATTTGTTAGATTTCCCATCTCAGCATGTTACAAAGCTAAAAGGCGTAGTCTAAAGTCAATGACTTGCTCATCACTTTGGTTTGTTAATGGCTAATAATAGGAATGGACTAAATTCAATTTAAAATTGTAATACGAATATCATATTTAGGTATGAGATGACCCGCCTTTAAGTGAAATTAATCTTCCTGATTTTTTGTGTAATAAGGTCAGCAACACTACGCAAGTCAAATTTATATATATATATATATATATATGATATATATTCTCAATGCTACTTCTTAATATATGAAAATTTTATATTAATTTAATCTGAGTAGCATGTGCCGACATACCATGATGGCAATTCTTGAATATTATTTACGGGTTTGATAACAGGTAAGTGATGTAGGAATATTAAATGTAATGATTTAAAATGATTGAAAATAAGGTGCAACGCAATGAAATCGATCGTCGTACCTTGCATTGAATTTTGATGTACCAATATATTATTCTTATTTTTATGCTCGGTGAAGAAGAAAATTGTAGGGTCACCAACGTGAATGTCACCGACGTGCCACAACATTAATAAGAGCGTTGACTAAGAAATCCATATATACTTTTATATATTCTCAGAACATATATGAATCAAATGAGTGCAGGATTAGTGATTGTCACATTGGAAGAGAATGGAAATAAAACCATGCAGCAGCGACACGTATTTGAATTATTTTTCACAGCAAGGTCGGTTTTACCAAATAAATGCATCCATCACCAATAGTATTTTTTAGTGGAGTTTCTTGGACTAATGAAGCTATATACTAAAAATATCATACACTATTATTCCACAAAAAAAAGAGTAGAAATAGATCTATAGTTCGTTTATTATACCCCGTTTGTGCAGGTCAAGATTAGCTGATCTCATCACCTTTCTTCCCAACGATTTTTGGACGATCACCTAATTATATAGATATATTATATTAAGCTCATAAATACAAATTCATTAACCACCTTTTTTAACTACATTACCGACATTAGGTACGAAAAAGTATTAAAATACGGTTTACTTGAAAAATACGGGTTTCGACTATTGTACGAAGCATGGTTCGCCGAAACGATAACGAAAGCCTCTGTGTCAATGTTTCGGGTAGCAACACATTCTCTTCTGCATTTATACTTTTATTTTTCTTTCTAAAATTTTATACAATTCAATTTTATAAGCAAACGAATATCTTTTATGCATTTATGATTTTTTTTCAGAATTATTTATTTGTGTTATTGTGTATAACACGAAGTATACATTATAATTCATATTGAATAATTAAAAGAATATTAAAAGATTAAAATTTTACATATTCAAAAAGCAACAACACGATCCAACCCACCGTATGCCGGGCTAGGGCCTAGAATTCTTGGGCCCATAAAATTTTGGACAGGCCCGACCCAACTCATAATATTTGTAGACAGCCCGCTTAATCCGGGCCGGGCCTAACTTTAAGCGCTAATACACGGGATCAGAATATAATGTTTTCTTTCGGCTGTTTAAAACGTAGTCGGATCCGGATGGGTCCGTTTACCCGACCCATGCGGCAAGGGTTACCCTACACCGCGCCACATACGATCACACCCCAAAATTCAAAAGGAAACATTTATTCATTTATTTCCCTCCCCAATTTCAGCTATTTAATAACCCGCTAAAAGGAAACCCTAGCACGCTCTCCGCCCCACCACTCAGAATACGAATCTCAGAAAACGAAACCTCAAAAAGGGAAAACGAAAAGATGCGTGAAATCCTTCACATTCAAGGCGGACAATGCGGAAACCAGATCGGCTCCAAGTTCTGGGAGGTCGTGTGCGCGGAGCACGGCATCGACTCGACGGGGCGCGCCGACGGAGTCTCCGACGTTCAGCTGGAGCGCGTGAACGTCTACTACAACGAGGCGAGCGGAGGTAGGTTCGTTCCTCGCGCCGTGTTGATGGATCTGGAGCCTGGCACGATGGATTCGGTCAGATCTGGTCCGTACGGGCAGATCTTTCGACCCGATAATTTCGTCTTCGGGCAGTCCGGTGCGGGGAATAACTGGGCGAAAGGTCACTACACCGAGGGCGCGGAGCTGATTGACTCGGTCTTGGATGTTGTGAGGAAGGAGGCCGAGAATTGCGACTGCCTGCAGGGTATGTGAGCTTCGATTTCTTTTAGCTCTTACTTCCGCATCCGCGCTTTCTTTTTGTTGTTGATGTGCTTGGTGGAATTTTTTTTTCTTCAGGTTTCCAAGTATGTCATTCCTTGGGAGGAGGCACTGGTTCAGGGATGGGGACCCTATTGATATCCAAGATAAGGGAAGAATACCCCGATAGAATGATGATGACGTTCTCTGTTTTCCCGTCCCCGAAGGTCTCCGACACCGTTGTTGAGCCCTACAACGCGACCCTCTCTGTGCACCAGCTCGTTGAGAATGCTGATGAGTGCATGGTCCTTGATAACGAGGCCCTCTACGACATTTGTTTCAGGACTCTTAAGCTAACCACTCCCAGCTGTGAGTCCCATCTTCTACATTCGTTGATATTGAATCGATGTGTTTCTTGGAAAGAAAACTTTTTCATATATGCATTAATTCTTTTCCTCAATTAATCTATTGATAATCTGTTCGTTATTTTGGGAGTTTGGCTGATGGGCTTTGTGGTTTATAAGTTTCTGAGACCTGAGTTATTGTCCCAGTTTATGCAACCTTATTTGAAGGCTCAGTCCCACATCATTTGCCCCCTAATCACATGTCTTGTCACATTCTATCATCCATGTCTTTCCATTCTTTTACATCTACTGTGTGTAACAGTTCGTTAAATTTCTCAGTTGGAGACTTGAACCACCTAATCTCAGCCACAATGAGTGGCGTCACCTGCTGCCTCCGCTTCCCAGGTCAGCTCAACTCCGACCTCCGAAAGCTAGCCGTGAACCTCATCCCCTTCCCCCGCCTCCACTTCTTCATGGTGGGGTTCGCCCCCCTCACCTCCCGCGGGTCCCAGCAGTACCGAGCCCTAACCGTCCCCGAGCTCACCCAGCAAATGTGGGACTCGAAGAACATGATGTGTGCAGCTGATCCCCGCCATGGCAGGTACCTAACCGCCTCCGCCGTCTTCAGGGGCAAGATGAGCACCAAGGAGGTCGATGAGCAGATGATCAACGTGCAGAACAAGAACTCCTCCTACTTTGTGGAGTGGATACCCAACAACGTGAAGTCCACTGTTTGTGATATCCCTCCCACTGGCTTGAAAATGGCCTCCACCTTCATCGGGAATTCGACTTCGATTCAGGAGATGTTTAGGAGGGTCAGTGAGCAGTTTACTGCCATGTTTAGGAGGAAGGCCTTTCTTCACTGGTACACCGGGGAGGGAATGGATGAGATGGAGTTTACCGAGGCTGAGAGTAATATGAATGATTTGGTTGCAGAGTATCAGCAGTACCAAGATGCTACTGCTGATGAAGAGTATGAGGAAGAGGAGGAGTATGAGGTGGATGAGGCTTGATGGATTTGGTGATGATGATGATGGTGGGTGTTTGTTGCTTGGTTGTGTTTTGCTTTTCGAATTGCCGTAGGTTGTCTGTTTTTTTGTGTTTTGGTTAAATGTTATGGAATTTGACTTTGAAATCATCCCCTATCTATCTATCTCTCCCTTTGTTTTGGTATTTTGTAATGTGACTTTGAATATTTGGTAATATGTTTGTGGCTTACTAGTTTTGGAATTTTCATCTTTTTTTTTCCTCAGCTCCATCTTAACCCGAAACAGTCGGGTATATGGATTACGGTTTGTTTGACCCGTGGTGCAATGATGCTTAGATGATAAAGATAAAGAACTGAGTTTAGGTGCTAAGCCACATGCATAGTGATCCACAACTAACAAAATATGATTTAACAGAGAGTTACCTGAGGAAAAGATAATGCTGCAAGTAAAATAAAATAAACATGTTGGAGAAGTCAATAATTCATTTTTTAACGTCATGATGGTTTGTCTCTTCTATGGAGAGTTTACCTGAAAAATTGACGTTATTGTTTCTAAATTTATTGGTCAAGGTATGAAAATAATGTGCTTAATATTTCTATGATTTATCCACATCGACGTTATAATTTGGTCAATAACCTGAGAGTTTGGAGCTCTAAACGCATGCGTAGATTAGTTCGATTGGTTTAAATATTCATCACTACAGCGACACAACTGTTTCTTAATTTAATGGTCAATAAATTTAAAAAACGAACATCGTCGATTAATTGCAATTATTTTTAAAATGTATGATTTTATATTATGAGCTGTGATTTTGGGTCCACTGATGGTAATAGGTTAGCTTGATACACAACTCTTTGGACGGGATAATGTTATAAGTTCACTTCACACGCCTTTCTTTTACTATTCTTAAATATTCTATAAAATTTTCTTTTCTCTTTCTCTATGTTTATTTCGAAAATTTTAATCCTCTGTTTTCCTCCTGACATACGTATTATCTCGAATTTGTTACAAAACTAACCTAATTACTTATATTAAAATCTAGTGATGCAGATATAATTTTTGTATTATCTCGAATTTGTTACAAAACTTACCTAATTACTTATATTAAAATCTAGTGATGCAGATATAATTTTTTAGCTCACGGCGGAGTACTGACTGTTAAAATTAAAAAGAAGGTGATGTAATCTTGTATGTCATTACATATTAAATGTAATTATCGACTCACTCAATTCCACTATATATGTGTGTGATCCTCCATTCACAAAATACCTTTTACAGTTAAGTCTCTCTCTCTCTATCTATCTAAATTAACACTAGCACTATTATGTTATTTATGTTGAATAACCTTCTCGAATAACACTCATATATCAATGAACACAAAATATTATAAAATAGTCTTTTACTATGTTGTATTGTCTAAAAGCTTTCTTGGTCATTATAATTGACCATATTTTATTTTTTCTATTTTGTAGTGGTGAGCCCGTTTATTTAAGATTAGACTCAAATCTTTTCGTAATAATTTATTACATAAATCTTGACTTTTTTCATAATTTTATTCTTCCCACCAAAATCTAAGAAGCATACGAAACCCCCGGAGAAAAGCAAATGCAACACTCAATCGATCTCATCTTCTTCTTCGTAAGATTAATTAAAAAGAAAAAAGGCCACATCAATCCCGTGAAGCAATTGTTACCCTTTTTTCTATCTGAGAAATCTTCGCCTTCACGCCCAAGAAATCTCCTTACAATCTCAAAACCTCGATCGATTTCCCCTAACTCGATTCTCGACTGTGGCAGATCGTTAGGGAAAAGGAGCTAAAAAATGGCGGCGAAGTTTCTAGCATGCGTGAGACTCTCGAACGAGAGCGGCACCTTGTCGCCGCGTCCTCATTACCCATCGATGCCCAAGTACCCTATGGGCGTCGTCGTCACATCCGACGAAGAAAAAGGCATTCAGGGAACGGAATCGAAAGCCCTATTCTCCGTCTACGGCATGACTTGCTCTGCTTGCGCTGGATCCGTGGAAAAAGCCGTCAAACGTCTTCCAGGGATCAAAGAAGCTGCCGTCGATGTGCTGAACAACAAAGCCCAAGTCACGTTTTACCCTGCCTTCGTTAACGTACGTATATTGCTAGCTGTTTACGTGGAAAGGATCTGATGTTTATTTATTATCAAGGCATGCCCTCTAAATGTTTGACGTAATGCGCAGGAGGAGACTATCCGTGAAACAATCGAAGACGTGGGATTTCAAGCCTCGCTTCTCAAAGAAGAAACCGACGAGCAATCCTCCGAAATCTGCAGGCTTCACATCAAGGGGATGACATGCACGTCTTGTTCCACAACGTTGGAATCTGCTCTACAAGCTTTGCAGGGAGTACACAGAGCACAGGTGGCTCTAGCCACCGAAGCAGCAGAAGTTCGATACGATCCAAAGATCTTAAGCTGTGATCGAATCGTAGAAGCAGTGGAAGACACGGGCTTCGAAGCAGTGCTCATAAGCACGGGAGAAAACAAATGCAAAATCCACCTTCAAATCGACGGAGTTCGCACAGAGAATTCCATGAGGATCATAGGGAACTCCCTCATAGCCTTGCCCGGCGTTCAAGATATGAACATCGATCCCCAGAAGAACAAAATCTCCATCGCCTACCAACCGGATTTAACCGGGCCAAGAAATTTCCTCGAGATAATTGCATCAACTGGCTCAGGACGTTACAAAGCAAAGATTTTTCCGGAGGGTGAATCCCGAGGAGCCCACAGGGACGAAGAAATTAGGCAGTACTACAAATCTTTTCTCTGGAGCCTTGTTTTCACGATTCCCGTGTTTCTAATCTCCATGGTGTTCATGTACATCCCCGGTATCAAACATGGGCTTGACACAAAAGTGGTTAACATGCTCACCGTCGGAGAGATCTTGAGGTGGGTTTTGTCCACGCCGGTTCAGTTCATCATAGGACGGAGATTTTACATCGGTGCCTACAAATCGTTAAGACACGGGTCTGCAAACATGGATGTCTTGATCGCGCTCGGGACCAACACTGCTTACTTCTACTCGGTTTACTCCGTCTTGAGAGCAGCTACTTCTCCAAGATTTGAGTCAACCGATTTCTTCGAAACGAGCTCGATGCTCATATCTTTTATACTGCTCGGGAAGTATCTCGAGGTTCTTGCAAAGGGGAAAACTTCTGAAGCCATAGAGAAGCTGATGGATTTGGCTCCAGAGACAGCAACGCTCTTGACTTTAGACAACGATGGAAGTGTAATAAACGAGGAGGAAGTAGACAGCAGATTGATACAAAAGAACGATGTTATAAAGATCGTTCCCGGTGCAAAAGTAGCTTGCGATGGATTCGTGACGTGGGGACAAAGTCACGTGAATGAGAGCATGATTACAGGTGAATCGAGGCCGGTGGGGAAAAAAAAGGGGGACATCGTCATAGGAGGAACTGTTAATACGAACGGTGTTCTTCACGTGAAGGCTACAAAGGTTGGATCGGAGAGTGCTTTAGCTCAAATCGTCAGGCTCGTGGAGTCCGCGCAGATGGCGAAGGCCCCGGTGCAGAAATTCGCCGACCGGATTTCCAAATTCTTTGTTCCCTTGGTTCGTTTTCTAACTATTTGAACCCTTTTTTTCCGGTGAACGCCGTTTTTGGTCCATAAGTTTGGGGCGTGGGGGTTTTTGGGCCCCCATGTTCTGAGATGCCACATTTAGTCCTTAATATTAACGATTTGGGGAATTTTGGTCCTCTAGTTTCATTTAATCGTTAAGTTGGACGGAATTCCGGGCATGGGAATCTGGCCCGTCCCGTAAACTCGTCCAAGCGGAACCGGTAACGTTGGGGTGTGGCATCTCGGAACATAAGGTAACCAAAAACGGCCATACCCAAATTTTGTCGGTTGGAAAAATTATGGAACTTGTGCTGAAGTGTGTGTTGCTTCAGGTTATATTTCTCTCTTTCGTGACTTGGCTATCATGGTTCGTAGCGGGGAAATTGCACGGTTACCCCAAATCATGGATCCCTTCTTCGATGGATAGCTTTCAACTCGCACTACAATTCGGCATATCAGTGATGGTCATCGCGTGCCCGTGTGCCCTCGGTTTGGCTACGCCGACAGCTGTAATGGTTGGCACAGGAGTTGGTGCTTCGCAAGGTGTCTTAATCAAAGGTGGTCAAGCTTTAGAAAGCACTCACAAGGTCGAAAATCTTGTACTTGTTTGATCTGTTCTAATTTTTTTTGATAGAAAACTATCTATGCAGCCAAAAAAAAAGTGAACTAACTACCTTTGTTTACTTCTTGTTGATAGGTGAATTGTATAGTTTTCGACAAGACGGGGACGCTCACTGTTGGGAATCCAGTGGTTGTCAGCACAAAGCTTTTCAGGAATATGGTTCTCAAGGAATTCTGTGACATTGTAGCTTCTGTTGAGGTACGTAGAGCTCTTCTGTAGTAACACTGATTGCCTAAAAATTGTAACTTTCGATTAAATTCAGTTTTCTTGAAATTTAGGTAAACAGCGAACACCCTCTAGCCAAAGCGATCGTGGAGCACGCTTTGAAGTTCAGACAAGACGAGGAGAACCCGATTTGGCCCGAAGCCCGCGAATTTGAATCCATAACCGGGCACGGGGTGAAGGCCACCGTTCGAAACAAAGAAGTCCTCGTAGGAAATAAGAGCCTGATGATCGAATACGGCGTGAGCGTTCCCCTCGATGCTGAGGAGATACTGTCGGAGACCGAGGGTTTAGCTCAGACGGGGATTCTCGTTTCGATAGAGAGAGAATTAGTGGGATTGATTGCAATTTCCGACCCGTTGAAGCCGGGGGCACGGGAGGTTGTCTCCTTCCTCAAGTCCATGAAAGTGAAGAGCATTGTTGTGACTGGTGACAATTGGGGCACTGCTAATGCCATTGCCAAGGAAGTTGGGATTGATACTGTTGTTGCAGAGGCCAAACCTGAGGATAAGGCAGAGAAAGTAAAAGAATTGCAGGTAATTAATGACAATATCATTTTCAAATTCTCATATCTTAAGTGGATCTTTTCAAATTAGGATGAATTATATTTTTAGTCCCGTTTATTTGGGGAGTGGCTTTTTAAGGACATATAAATTAAGGGGCAGAACAATTTTAGGACAATTAACACTGGAAACATGATTTTAGTCTGGAATTAACGCACATGGGTGGTGCACTTAACAATTAAATTGGAGGAAAATCTTACGTGGCGTCGGACATTTTTTCTCGATGTACGTAAGTTTTCCTCCATATTAATCGTCACGTGCACCTCACGTGCGATAATTCCGGGCTAAAACAAGGTTTTCAGCGTTAATTGTTTTCAAATTGCTTCAGCTCGTTGGAGATGCTGATTCGAACTGCATTTTTCCAGCGCCACATGGAATTTTCCCCGAATTAATCGTCGCACGTGGCCCACGTCAGTGCGTTAATTCCATGATGCAATAAAGTTTCCACCGTTATCTGTCCTCAAATTGCTTCAATTTCGTAACTATTCTCATACAGGCCTCGGGAAACATAGTGGCCATGGTGGGAGACGGCATAAACGACTCCCCGGCCCTCGTCGCCGCGGACGTGGGGATGGCGATCGGAGCCGGGACCGACATAGCGGTGGAGGCGGCGGACATCGTCCTGATGAAGAGCAACTTGGAGGACGTGATAACGGCCATCGACCTCTCGAGGAGCACCTTCACGAGGATCCGACTCAACTACATATGGGCTCTGGGGTACAACGTCCTCGGAATCCCGATAGCCGCCGGAGCTCTTTTTCCGGCGACCGGATTCCGGCTGCCGCCGTGGATCGCCGGAGCCGCCATGGCCGCTTCATCGGTTAGCGTGGTTTGTAGCTCGCTTCTCTTGAAGAATTACAAGAGGCCTAAGGCTCTTCTTGATGCTCTTCAGATTAGAGGGATCACTGTTGAATAGTTTTTTTCAAGTAGTACAAATTGCTTTGAAAGCAGACTTGTTTTATAAATAATGTAAGTATTTGGATGAGGAGCCATTGTAACATAAATTAAGGCAAGCTCGTTGTTTGTGGCTATTAGATATATAAATAAGGGGAAATTTCGGTTCGTACCGCTGCATTTAATGTTTTTTTAGTTGGTGTCGAAAGTATTTTTCAACTATGGTTGATGCCTCAATGTTTAAGACTTTTCTGGTTGGATTCGTATTCGAACGAGAGTTCTTCAATGCCAACGTAGTTTAGAATTAAGTGCTCAAAAGTGTCTCCGTTGTAGTCTGAAAACTAAAATTGGATTTTTCAGTGTATCGAATGAATAAGAAGTTGAAGAACTGGAAAAAATTTCCAATTTTTAAAAAAATTTAGGCACTAACTGGAAAAACCTTAAATACATTGAGTATTATCACCGAAATTGAAAAATACTTTGGAAACCAACTAAACCCTAAACACACGGACACAAACCGGAGTTGAAAATTACATTTGAAACCAAATAGAAAAATCTTAAACACATGGATATCAATCAACCAGAGAAACTACCACAAATATCTTAAATTACTTCTTCCAACAACCTAAGAACGAAAATTTCTTACGCTCCGATCCGTTTGCTGTGTGCCCCAACTTCGAAATCCCGCGTGCCTTACATCAACAACAATCTGTGTACATATACGTACACGTCGAATTCCCGTTTACGTGCCCGATAAAGCTTCGAACCTTCAACGTGTCAGGTCGATATCGGCCTCAGAATTTCTAACTTCAGGCCTTGAAATCATCATATAAGGAGTGAAGCTAAGGTTTTGACTGGTTCGGTCTATTGTGTACGGTGTATGATCTCTCATTTCGGGCTCGGTTTTTGCTTTCGAGCTCACGTTGCCACCGTATACAAAGCTGCAAGCAACCACCTGCGTGAAATAAATCGCAACGGTGAGAGAAAAAACCCCAAATTTCGAGCAAACGAACCACGAACCTGTACTGGGCTCGATGCAACGAGCCTGCCGCCTACAGAGCCACCTACGATGTGACCATCGGGGCTGCAGACAGAAATGCTTATGCCACCGGTTCGGTCCCGAGGGCCACCGTTTCCCGAGACCAAGTAAGAACCCGAGAAGCCCAGTATCTCAAAACGGCCCTATGACACAGTAATAAAAAGTCCCATCAACCGTTGTATCTCAATAAAAAGATAAAAAACACGAATTGGTTCAAAAATTCTTTTTAACCTCATATGTGATCGTTGCACCGGAATTTGAAGGCTGGTGCAGTGTGATCGAAGAGACTGAGCCGCTGGCTGACATGATGCACAGAGCCCTCGGCCTCTGCTGTGCGAACCCGAGTATTTTGGCTGCAATATCCTGCGGAAAAGATTGGAAATATTTACGGAAATTCGCCTCGAAAATGGACAAATGACATTCGAGTCCTTTTTACTCCAATTAGCAAAATCTTGAACACTGTAAGAAGACATACATACCTCTCCAATTCCCACGTGCAAAACATGCGGAGAAAAAGCTTGGCCGGCGGAGCTGTTCATCCATTCTCCTACCGAAAAAACAAATTTAAACGAATGAACTCAAATTCGGACAAGCAATGAAGTAATATTCAGACTTTTTAGGACATGTAATGAAGTAATGCAAGTGGAAACTGGTAATAAAAAAAAAAAAAAAAACTGTCTTTTTACATGTGAAGGGGAATCTCCTTTCATTATTCTTTTATGCCGAGAAATAAAAAAACTCAAGGAGGAAATGATTTTTTAGTTTTTTTTCTTTTTTTTAATTCTTTTTACCAAGAGAAGCCAGCTTCTGCTTCCATCCAGTTCCCGGGGGCCGGCCTCGCCGGGACTTCTCGCCTGAGCTAGTCGTTTCTGCCGCCACTTTACGTGGCGGCGGCGGCGCCGGAGACAATCCCAGAGCCACGTTAGTCCCATCAGGTCCGTACTTTTTAGGCCTGCCTCTCTTCTTCTTCACCACCACCTCACCATCCTGTGACGCACCACCACTTCCACCGCCGCCGCGGCCACTAGACACTGCGCCGCTGTTAATTACTCCATGTGGATAAGTAGGCGAAGGATTCTCAACATGGAACAACGACCCACTTATACTACCACCACCGCCACTTATCCTCTGAACTGGGAAGTCTGAGATGTTCAGGTTCGAATGTGGCCTGAAAACAGGCGGCGCGTGTAGTTCACCGGGCAGAGCCGCGGCGGATGGAGATGAACCACCGTGGATATGGAAACTTGGGCTGTTGATGCTATGAGATCCGATAATTCCAGTTCTGTTCAGATAATACGGAGCCGATGAGCCCTGAAATGCTATGCCCTCTCTTCTATCCATGCATTTACCACCTCAAATTCCAAGCAAAAGATCAATTTTTTTTAAAAAAAAAAAAACCTTTCTCAGCACCTTCTTTCATTGCTAAATCTACAAATCTGGGAAGCAAAAACCATTACAAAAAGGCAAATAATCCGACAGGAACACAACAGAAGCAAAAAGATCGGATTTTTAGCAAGGGTTTAACGTGGGTTTTGAAGGAATTTTATATATTTCAACTCACAACCCCAAGAAAAAGCAAGAAGGGAAAATGGATTAAAGGGAAAAAACTTATTTTTTAGCTACCCAAACGCCCAATTTCAGAAAGCTCAAAAGTAAAGCTGCTCTTCAGCAACGCTCAATTACATCCAAGGTGAAAAATACAAAAGTGATTAAAGGGGATATGAAAGTGAAACCCTAGCTAGCGTTGGAATGTGGGAAAGTGTGAAAAGAGCCTGCTGCTGTGGAGGCTCAAAAGAGGAAAGGGGGGGAAACGACAAAAGGTGGATGAAATTAGCAGTCTTTTAGAGCTTCGGAATTAAAATTTCTTCAGCTTTTATTGCGATTTAATTAATTAATTGTTCCTTCAATTCGTGATGATGATGATGGTGAATACTGTCCATAATTCGATGGGCTTTAAAAAGTTTCCACGTCTGAGTTTTTTTCGCAGACTTTTTGGTGAAACCATTGGAGTACAGTTGGGCGCACACAAGTACTAACTTTGTCCTCATTCGAAAAACACACTCTTTGTAAGAAAAAAAAAAACGAATCTACTACACTCTTTGTAAGAAAAAAAAAAAAACTAATTTTGCGTGCGTCTCCGTAAATTTTTTATGATAATCGATCGCCGTGAAAAAGATGTGATTTTCTATGATTATTGAAGTAGATTTTTACATTCACATTTCTAGTACGTTGGACGAGATAAATTCGTGGAGATTCCCATTCAATTTCATTTAATGAACCAAAACAAGTGATGTTTTTGAAATGAAGGGCTTAATTATTTTTTCCGTAAATCTGTATTAGTGGTGATGGGGTTGTAAAATCGAATTGAAATTTTAGGAAAAAAGTTTCCAAACTGTAGAATTTGAGGATATCACAAAGTTAAATGTTGCAATTTTAAGACAAAAAAATCTCAAAATTGAACCAATTTAAGTCTTATTAACAACATAATCTAGAAACTTATTATTCTCAAATTGCTTCAATTTTGAACATTATTGTCCTCAAATTACTTTACCGAGGTCGGAACCATATACTCAAATAATGAGAAATATAAAATATAAAGACGAAAACGGTGGTTTCAGATTTCTTCTTCAATCTTGGCAGACGTTCTCGTCTTTAGATGTTGAAATGATAAATATAAAGGTTCTCGTTTCCAATGTTGGTAGAGATTTCGTTTCGATGTTCTACTGTATCCATAGGCTTTTTGGGCTTTTTCGGCTTATATTTTTTGAAAAAAATTGTTGTGGGCTAGAAGAAGCCACGCAAAGTGGGCTTGATATTGGGCCTCTGTTCTAAACATGGGCTTAAGCCCATTATTACAGCTACCAGTGAGTTGGCTGTCGGAGATTTGCTTTTACTAATTTCGCATGGTTTGAGGATTGAGGGGACCAAGACAAAGTGTTACGATATATACAAAGACGGTTTTGTTGAGCGCGTTCGACTCCACAACTACATCGTCACGCTTTCTGCAAAAGCACGCAACGGTCTTAGTGATTCTTGATAGAAGAAAAAGAAATGCGTAATCGGCGACTCACACGCGTGCGTATTAGCGACGAGGAGGACGACGCGCCTCCCGTGAGACGCGAAACCAAAAAACGGAGGCTGCATCTATCCGACGAGGATGAGGACGATAAAAATGCTACTGACGGCGATGGCGACGGCGATGGTAAGATCAATGAAGATGGTGCTCACGCGGCGGCTGAAGATGATCCCGAGGCCGTGCCTTTGGGGGAAGTTGTTAGGGTTTCGGGGAGAGGAAAGGGGAGGAAGAATCATTACTCCTCGTTTGAGTATGATGGAAATCAGTACGAGATCGTGAGTTGTTCTTCTTTTCCCTATTTGATTATTTGTTTATTGATATTTAATTGGTCATTGTTTTACTTGGTTGAACTTTCCATCTCGTTTCCTCTATGTATTTTGCTGCGATCGCTTGTTTTCATGTTTCTTAATATTTACTTTTTGCAAAATCTTTTTTACCATATTCGAGTGGTTGTGGGAACGAAGGAGTTGAACTAACATTTGTAGAAATTCAATTGTAACACATCTAATCTTTCTTTTTCTTTTCGGGTCATTGTATATTGCTACACTAGCGCACCCTGTTTTGTATAAAGATTTCGATTTGAAAAAAGAAAAAAAGAAAAGATGTAATGATACTGCACTCGAAGCATAATGTATCACTGTTCCTTGCGTTCTAATTCATTACTGTCTGTATTAGAACGGTCTTGAACGTCTTTTTGTATCTTATTCATAAATCTTATTTTTGTTTTTGTGACCCTTTATCATAATACATGAAAATAGGAGGATCCCGTGCTTCTTCTCGCGGAGCAGCGTGAACAAAAGCCTTATGTTGCCATAATCAAGGTGATTTCTTGTTTTATAACCCCACAAGTGAAATCATCTACACCGAGCTTTTTTGTGTTCTTCACCGTTTCGAATTATCACTTCCTTTTCTCTTGCAGGACATATCTCAAACTCGGGACGGCCCCGTCATGGTCACGGGCCAGTGGTTCTACCGCCCCGAGGAGGCTGTCACCCGAGCCGGCGAAAATTGGAAGCCACGGGATACGAGGGAGCTGTTCTACAGCTTCCACAGGGACGACGTGCCCGCAGAATCGGTCATGCACAAGTGCGTGGTCCACTTCATACCGCTGAACAAGCAGATCCCCAAACGCAAGCAGCACCCGGGCTTCATCGTGCAGAACGTGTACGACACCGAAATGAGGAGGCTCTTTCAGTTGACCGATGAGGACTACGAAGACCACAAGCAAGATGAAATCAACCTTCTCGTGCAGAAGACCCTCTCAAGAATCGGGGATCTCCCCGATATCGAGGCTGAGGATGTCAGTGAAGAGGCTCCAAGGAAGAACAAGAGGTTGCTGAGGAAGCAGAGTATGATTCATGTAGATGTTTCGAGGGAAGAAGAGGCACCTGTGATTCAGTCTCCTAAGGCACAAACTCCTGCTGGTGTTTCCTCAGAGTATTATAATGCGCTCTTGAGTTTTAAGGGGTTGACTGGAGAAACCCACCGTGACAAGTGGTTGGAGAAGCTTCTTCAGTCGATTCGGTTCATATGCTCCTCTTCTGAAAGTAAACAGAGTGATGAAGGGAAGAATCGTAAGGATGTGAATGTTTCTGGGAGTAAGAACGATGGGTCCGCCGAGGTTCATGATAAGGTTTCACATGTGTTGCTTCATTTCTAATTGAAGCTTCCAAAATTTTGCTATGTTTCGATCCCTGAAACCATTTTAATTGAAAGTTGACTGTTAATCCAAAAAGTCTTGTAGGAATCTTCTTTGAACATACCTCTCTGTGTGTACTTTATAGGTTGGTGGATCTTTCGAATGGCCCGATGGAGTTGTTCCTGCTGTTTTGGCTCTGGAGAAGGCTGCACACGATGCACTTTCTGCAGAATTTAACAAGTATAACCAGAAACTACGGCAGCTAACATTCAATCTTAAGGTAGCTATTTTTTCTTGTCATGGTAATTACGGTCACAGGAAGACCCATTATCCTTGTTTTGTTATTGTCATTGATCTTATTTATTTCTTTATGCGGTTTTTTTTTTTTTTGGCGGTGCTGTCTAATTGTATCCTTACAGTGTTTTCCGATGATTCATGGCAGAGCAACGCTGTGTTGGCGAGGCGTCTTTTGAACGGGGAATTGGAACCTTCACAGATACTTAACATGTCCCCTAATGAACTGAAGGTATTAGACCTTACTTCACTCAAAATCGATTTCTTTATTATTATTATTATTGATTATGAATGATCTTCCTTATAATACAGAGGATATGAAAACCAAGTAGTTTTCTCCATTATTAGACCTTATTTAAGTCGTTTCCTTTTCTTCCTTTTTTTTTTTAATTATCCCCACCAGGAGGGCTTCACAGCGGAGGAAATCGCCAGAAAAGAACCAGAAGAGCCTTGCCAGATTCAGGTCACTCTGTTTCCTTTATTTATTCGTACAATCGAGCTCCTCTACCGTGTCGAAATTCTTTTTTTATCCCACGAAACAATTTCTTTCCGTTTAATATACATATATATATATATATTCTTTATTTCAACCAGATGACTGATGCTCGGTGCGAAAGGTGTACAGTGAAGCAAGTGAAGCTGATCGAAATTATTCAGACCGGGAATAGCGATCGCTACAAGGTTTCTTTTTAAGTTGGCCTTCTATTTTCGTACTCTCCATTCCTGTAATAATTCTTTTTCAAGCTTCAACTAATCTCCCTACACATTATTACATCTGCCTAACCTTAAGTATTCCTTATTACACGTATCAGCTCGAATGCTTAGCTTGTGGCAATATATATTACTCCTCTAGAGACGACGCTTCGAGCCTCACCATCGAAGGGCCAAGTTCAGTCAAGGACGTTGGAACCGCACCGTTGGCCACAGCCAAGTTTGAAGACGTGGAGAAGGGACTGCTGAGCCCTCGAGCAGGGGAGACCGAACCGGGAAACGATGTCCTGAAGAAAGCAACCGAACCCGTCGTGCCCGTGTTAGAAAACCAGCTTTCCTTCAACAAAAACTAAGCCACCAACACCGGTCGGTACCTGACGATTTTAGGGCGTATGTATCCTCTTCGTGTTGATGTAAATATTAAATGGGGTGGATTAGGGTTTTCTGCTAATCATGGTTGGTGTTGAAGTTTAACTGAGCTTGATTATTTTATTTAGACGTTGAATAAAGGATGGGTACATATGCAGGCAAATGACACGACAGTACTGTGACTTGTACTCTCACATGGCGATTTTTGTATCAAGAACAGTTGGGAATGTATTTATTTGGAAAATGATTTCTTTTATGGGAGTAAATTCTGCAGAAGTATAAATTTCTTGACCTGATTGATGTGGTAACTAAAATTGTCCGTAGCTCATTGACATTGCCCAATATCTATTGAGGTGGCAGCTCTCTTGTTTTGCCTACCACGTTTTTTTTTTGTATTAGGGCATTTATAGTCTTTTGTGCCACTTTCTTTTTTGAGCTATTTTTAATTTATTTTTTGAGGCCATCGTTTTCGGAAAAAAAAAATATGATTTTATATTTTGAGCTATTTTTAATTTATAATATTTAATGTAATGCATTATTTAAAAAAAAATTGATTTATAAGGATATGATTATAATAAATAAAAGTAGAGGTTTTACAATGGTAATTTTTCATATTAATTATAAAGAGAAAGGATCAAATTGAAATTTACTACACAATATGATTTATAGTTATAGATAAAAACAAAAGTAGGGAAAGTCATTGCAGGGGCTCGAACCCTGGTGGTCACTGCAGTGTCTAGTCACCCGAATGCCAAGCAGGCATCGTAGCCACTTTACTGCAACAACTTCCGTCGTTTTTTACGACAGTTAATTTAATATAAGCGAATCGTCAACGAACTAGCAATAGCCAATCAATTAACTTTTAACTACAAAAATAGTCATTTGGCAACTGTTGACTACAATTACAAATGTATTCATTTGGCCAGATACTCAAAATCAATTAATTCTCAGTTAAGGGTCCACCGTGTCGTCGGAGAACGTTTCGGGTGATTTACCATTTAAACGGTTTTTAAATTTACCTGTAAGCTGTTTGGCTCAATTGAAGTGGGGTGTTCTTAGTAGAGTAATGAAAATGAACGAAAATATCTGAGATCATATGTAGTCGTGGGACTTTTATATTAAAATTCAAGAATAAGATGGAAATGAAGGAGAAATCTTGCAATCTTTCGTTATTCATCCACTATTCTCTCAAATGGCGAGAGTTTAGAAGAATCAGGTTTTTAGGTTCTGAGGAGCTTTGAGGGTTACATTTATATTCTTTTGCAATGGAAATTCCTTGTTTTTAATGAAAATAAATGAAAAATAAAAGGCCGTTGTCGGGGATCAAACCCGGGTCACCCGCGCGACAGGCAGGAATACTTACCACTATACTACAACGACTTATTATTCTTTTGCTGAAGTAGTTATATACGGGCGATAGTATACCAAAAATCAGTTTTTTTTTTTTCAATTATCATCGAGTTGACTATATCTTTCAAAAATTATGCAATTTTGGGATATTTACGTCGGAATCTTAAATATTATTCCAAAATTACTTAAATTTGAAAGTTATTCTTCGTATAATCTCAAATTTTAGATTATATGCCGGAACCCTAAAATTTGGGTCAAAATTGAGGGTTCTGAAGTAAAATATTCCAAAATTACATAATTTTGAAGTTATGTATGTATAATGCCACTTCCTAAATTAGTGTACCTATAACGTCACGCCATCTAAATTACTGGATTAAAAAACAATTAACCCTGTATATATTTATCAGATTAGCCCCTGAAAACTTATTTGTTTTCACTTTTTCTTTCGCAGCTCGATAAAGTTTCGGTACTTGATCACACGATCGAATACGTGAGAGAACTCGAGAAAAAGGTGGAAGAGCTCGAGTCCTACAAAGAAGGAAGCACATAAGGCACAAGATGCAATGATGGAGAGGACATCGGATAATTACGGTCCTAATTGCACTACAAATTCCAAAAAGGGACTGGGAAATAAGAGAAAAATCGGCAGCAACGAAAAAACGGGAGAAGAGAGCTAAAAGGGTTCGTTCGAGGGATTCAGAAAACGTGAGCATCAAAGTTTAAGACAAGGACGTGTTTATCGAGGTGAGGTGTTCTAAGAACGAGCACGTGATCTTTGGTGTAGTGGAAGCCGTTAGCAAGCTGAATATTGAGACAGAAACTGTTCAGTCTTCGGAAAAAGATGGAGTTGTCCGTATGAGCATAAAATCCAAGGTTTTTGTTTATATTATGCTGCCGAATATAGGAGATTATGTCGAAATTTTGATTCTATTGCAAATTACTTGATGGGATACTAATGTTGATGAATTTGCAGTTTAAAGGATTGAAAGCTGCATCAGCAGCGTGATAAGGCAGGCTCTTCAGAGAGTTATCAAGAAGAGTTGATTTTGATCAGAGATTCATAGAAGTAATGAAAAGAAGATGCAACTTTTGTGAGAAAAATAGTGTGTAAGCTAACTGAATCTTGTTTTTGATAAATAAAATTATCTACAATGTGCCTCTTCAAGTCGCAGATGCTAAAAGAGGATATCAACAATGGAGTCCTCAAGAACATCATCTGAAATATCGATCACTATCTGTTCTCTAATGCGGGTAACATCAAGCCACGATCTGCATTTTCTCACGTCCTCCGACACGAGCTGATCCAAATTTCTTCTCTCCATCCTAGGAAGAACAAAGAACTCCGCTTGATTCATTACCTCCTCGATCACAGCCTTCTCCAGCTCCACCCGTCTGATTCTAGGTTCCTCAAACGGTGAGCAGCGGTGAACCCCATGTAAGTACAGTAGAACTTCATTTACACGATTGAAGAGGAGCTTTGGGTCGAAATAGCAGAGATCGGTGAGAGGAAATTCGACTTCGTCGAAAAGGGATTCGGCCACGAGCTCCGTTTCTTCGGGTGGTAAATCGTTTTCTGACAGGAAATCCCAGTTTGAACGAGAAGCTCGTAGCACTGATTGAACGTAGAGGGATATATGGTCGCTAATCGGTTGATCTCTTGGGGTCGAGAGAAGCCCCTGTTCTTCGAAATCGAGGCGAATTGGGTGTAATCCTTGTTTATCTGCAAATTCTTCCAATGAATAATTTGGATAGTTAAAAAGGTGGGAATTTTAATTCAATTTTATGGTGAAATTACCTCTGTGACTCGCATTTCTCTGTGGGCTATTAGCCTCTTCGGTGAATATCACCTCAAGAACGGAAACAGGGCTTTGATGCTCTTCTTGGTATTTGCTCGTGTCGGCAATTTCTAACTGTTGGATGATTGAAGCCGTTGATTTACTCGCTGATGTGGATTTCGGTGTTGCAATCTTCGGTTCCCCTAAAGGAAGATGCCAAGAAGATTTGATATCAAAACTCAGTTTCGGCTGTAATAAAAATGCCATTTTTAAGGAGAAGATTTCTTACCAGTAGCATCATGTGATTCTTCTTCCCCAGTTGAGATTAGGACACTGCTTTCTTCTTCTCTATCAAACGCCTCTCCGCCTGTTCTTGACGGGCTAATACAAGTTCGATGCCTATCGATTTCTTTCATAAAACTTAGGATGTCCTTTTTCGGGCTAAGGCTGAGTGACCTAAATTCGTGCTCCGGTAACATAAGAACCCGAGCCAGTGTTCTCTGTGGCCTCTTCTTGCACGTACCCTCATCTTTCGAAGCAATCGTGTTCTCCAATCTCGAAGAAAGATGCCTTTTTGCCTCAGAAATCACATCGAATTCTTGAAAATCGGGTCTCTTCCGCAGCTTCTCCTTCGTCTTTGTACCGTTGCAGCTTTTAATCTCAGCCCCAGAAAACAACCCTTCTTCGTCTCCTACTTCACTACCCGACGTCTGAGGAAGAACATACGCGTCGCCGCATCCCAAAACCGGCCCTGGCCCGTTTGGGCCCGCGAACCGCCGCTTCAGTCTCTTCTTCATCTTCTTGAAAGAGAAAGAATCAGATTCTTGCACCGATGAGCAGCGACGAGGTACGGTTTCTGTGTACTTGGGATTCTTTGATTCGGGATTTATTACCCCTTTCCCCTTTGATGCTTCTCCCTCTTTTTTATCACTAAGTGAAATCTTGGCTGAATTTAAAACTTCCAACGCATCGGAGAACGATTTGCACTCGGAGTTCGACCGATCTTTGAGCCTCCTCTCCGTAAACATCTGATCGACTAAGGCTCTTACGTTCATGGGAGCCACTCGATTCGTGCAGCTGTTAACCTCATCGTGCTTTCTTACAGTGGAGCTCCTCCTTAAATCTTCAGACATTGAAGGCTCCACTGGGTTGTCATCATCATCATTAGGAGGCACTGTTCTTAAAAGCTCTGCAAATGTGACCTTCTTCGAAGACGAAGCGAGTGGCCTACTGTGGTGGACTTTTTTTGGACTCATCTTCCCTCGATCATCGACAAGTGTAGCTTCAGATTTCACTTTTGATTTGGGTTCTTTGTTTACGAGCTTCTCAACGGGTACGTTTTCTTGAAACCTTTGACACTCTTCGTCAAATCTTGTTAGATTATGAGGCTTCCTCGGATATTCTGCACATGAAGAATCATGTTGAAGAGTTCATTACAAAATTACCAGAAAAACTTTTCTTGCAATGTTTCTTAAATGGAAAGATGTTATTGCTTTGATTGAAGCATAAAATCTGTAATAATTTACCTATAATCTGCTGGTTCAGTGGGCTTCTTCCGTTTGAAATAAGCTTTCGACGAAGGGGACGAACATGGCAGGATTCGAAGATGCTAAGCAAGCCCCACTTACACTTGGACTCTGTTTTCTCCTTCATTTCTGGGATTTTCTGTGATCTCTTTGCCATCATCATCTGTCGAAATTAAACTCTATGCTACTAATGACTTCATTTTATTTTTATTTTCAAGATAGTTGGAAAACATGCAAGAGACTAAGGAGCACAAGGGAAATATGGTGAAAACTGTGAGAAAACAGGGGAATTAGGGACCTTTTTTCCTATTAAGAATAGATGAAAGAACATGTCACAGAAGGAGGAGAAGAAGAAGAAGACTTAAAAAATATATATGACAAGTTTGCATTGAATTGTTTGTTTTGTTTTCTTGCGGTTATTCTATATTTTTTTTTTACAGCATGCTGCAGTGCATTAAATGATGAATATGTGGGGCGACATTGACTACATATGTCTGTACTGAGCGACCATGTTTTCTTTCTTACATCCACTCGAAGCGTTTTAATAGTTTCATTTTCTTTACATTTTTTTTTTGTTTTTATATGTCATAACGCCGTGGGACATGACAAAATAGGTCTATTATTCCACTTTTCTGCGTCTATGTGCCATCTGTTCACATCTTTTTTACTACTTTTGGATTAGTTATGATATTTAATTTAACTTTCTTGATTACGTAATGGTTAATTTTGGAAGCAATTTATCAATTGATCTCGTGACTAGCAACTTTATCTCAGCATTTTCTGATTGCACGTACGTACGTACGTGTTCTCTGATCAAAGTTAATAAAATAGGACCCTATAGTCTAAGAAAACCCGTGAAAGAATTATAAGAATTGGGATTTTATTTCCACTGGATATTATTAAAAATTGCAAATTGTTTGCATATATAGTACCAATTAATGAAATAGTCTATTAATGGCAACTATATATATATATATATATATATATATATATTATAGCCATGGGGGTCGTGTACGAATCTATTAAATAAATTACTCCATAATCGTTGAATTTAATATAAATGGCACGCAAGTTTGACACGAGTGTTTGTCCATATCTCGGGTGTCGGCATCCGATTTATATTTCTTGTTTTACTATTAGATATATATATATATATACATATTCATGTTAGAGGGTGAAAATACATAATTGAATAGGTTGGTAAAAAAGTTGTAGAAGTGAAGTGATCATAGGATTCGCTATTCGTAAATATATATGTCGGTCGTCGTTAGTTTCATGGACCAATTTATATATAAGCTCTTTCGAGCTCTAAATTTGGACTCAACCGTTGCGCTTTTGCTTGGGACCGCACATAAGAACATACAAGCTTCTCTAGAAGTTAGAACCACATCACCTTCAGCATTTATTACATATATATAATTTAGTGATGATAGTTAAACTTTGACAATATTACATGCAATTTTCTTTGGATTTTATGATACTTTCTTTCCTTCACTCAACATCTCATTGATTCGTTCTTTGAAATATAATCGGAGGTGGTCCTTTAAATATACAAACGTTTTGATGCGCTTTTAAACTGTTGGATTTATTATAATTTATATGGTTTGTATATAAAACTTGAGGGGTTTATCGCACGTGCATCTTATCTTATTAAAAATAGTAACGAAAATTCGAAGGCTAACCCTATTTCCCGAAAATAAATTTACTTATTTATTCGAATATAGAATTGTATATTAAGGAGGATTAGTAAATTGGATAATGTAAGCCTCCAAACTATATATAGGACTATAATGACTTAAATAAGTTTAGGTGATTCTATTTAAAACCCAGATGATAGGTGTGAATGCGTGAGAGATTTGATGGAGACTTGAAATGGTCCATTATGAAGACAAATCGAATAGAATAACGTTGTCTCCAATAAATAATTTCATATATATATTTATGCTTTTAAAGAAATATTTCATTTTGCAAGATGACAAACTAGTTTTTATTACACATGCCGGGATTTTTGGTGGGTGTAATTACAGTTAATATTATATGTATACAGTAAAAGAAATAAAAAAGAAGATGTTGAAAACATCAATATCGTTACATGATTTCATGGCCCATGGTGGCCCAATATATCATTAGTCCGATGTCAAACGGCCCATTATTTCCTCGCACCGAATTTCATTTAAGGCCCTCAATTTATCGTAATTCGAACATCGGCCACATTATTTAGAATACCCTTACACCTAGCTCCTGAAGATTCATCATCGGTATCAAATTCCCAAATACGCGACCAACCGTGAGCCCTAGCCACAGCCACGATCACTTCACTGATCCGCAGCATGGACGATGAATCGCCAAAAGTTGACTTCGACTCATCGGAGATCGAGTACGTGAGCTACGGCGGCGAACACCACCTCCCGTTAATCATGGACCTCGTCGACCGGACCCTGAGCGAGCCGTATTCGATCTTCACCTACCGCTACTTCGTCTACCTCTGGCCTCAGCTCACGCTCATCGCATTCCACAAATCCCGATGCGTGGGCACGATCGTGTGCAAAATGGGAGACCATCGGCACACCTACAGGGGCTACATCGCGATGCTGGTGGTCTCGAGTCCGTACAGGGGTCGTGGAATTGCGACGGAGCTGGTGACGAGGGCGATTGGGGTGATGATGGACTCAGGCTGTGAAGAGGTGGCCCTTGAAGCCGAGGTCACGAATAATGGCGCTTTGGGGCTTTACGGAAGGTTGGGCTTTGTTAGGGCAAAGAGGCTGTTTAGGTATTATCTGAATGGCGTTGATGCCTTCAGGCTCAAATTGCTGTTCCCTCGAAAGGAATTCGAACAACGAGATGAGGAGCTGAGGACTGAACATTAAACGCACGCTCAAGAATTTGGCTTCTTGAGGTTCTTCCTCTTCTTCGTAGCTCGGGTTTAATGTGTATTCGATAGAAGGTAGAATATCTAATCTGTGATGTTGCCAAGCTTGTCACTGCCAATTGTCAAGCGTGAGAAGCATTACAAAATTTGGAGCCTGAGCTAAATTCTTGAATTGGGTTTACCAATTTAGGCAGAATGCAACAGATGGGGGATATCATTTGAAGAGTTAAATTCCAAGAGCATCTATGATGTGCTATGCATTGCAGTTTCTATGATGTATGCATCTGAGGAATATTCAATGAATGTAGCTGTGGAATGAAGTGTTTTGAGTTGAGGAAAGCTCCTCCCTGATCAGTAAGTATTGTGTGCCACTCTTTTCTGCATCATCTTTCAGTATGTTATCAATTGCATGTGGAATATAAAATTGCAGTCTTTAGTTCTCCTATATTACATGGTAATCTTGTCCTCAAACGAGTCAAGGAATCATGCTGGTATTATATCTTCTTCGTTCAGGGAGAGAATGATGTATCAGTTATGCCTGAGAAAGAGAGATATGATTCAAGGTTCTTCACTAATTAATTATTCATTACAATCATATAGTTAAATAAGCCTTAAAAGTATTTAATTGTGACATCATTGATATAAATTGTGATCATCAATTATGTATTTAGGACAGCTGTGAAGGGGGGCCTAATGTGGGACGCACTGAAATTGCATGTGAAAGTCCTTGGAATATGAGTTGTCTACCATCATATGTTGTCTGATGATACACACAAGGCAATTTTGTGTCTGTGTGGCTCTGATTTTATCACAGGATAAAAAAGGTGTTGCGTCTTTCTCTTTCTCATTGCTTAATTGAAATCTTTATTTAATATGCAAGAAAAGCTCGCGTCAATCTGTTTTCTTTTATGCCTTAAAAGATGAGGTAAGTTATAGTAAAAGAATATCGAACTCTTACCCACCATGAAGATGATCGCTCACCTGCTTCTTGATTGACACTATAATGAGACCATAAATAATAAGCAAAGTATATTAGCTAATTAAGCTCATTAATTAAAAATTACCTACGATGACACCACTGATTCTAACAGAAGATATAATCATCATGTCCTTTGCAATTATTGCGTTCGACCGGTAAATTTCGTGTAATAATATTCATTTTCCAGAAAAGAAACCAACACAAAATTCCGAAATTCATACTAAATTTTATTATTTCTTAAAGCGAAAGGGAAAAAAAAAAGAAAAAAGAAAAGAAGAAACATCTCACAGCTTATAAAGCACACCTCACTCGCCACTCTTTCCCCTCTCATTTCCTTGGCACTAAAAATAAGAAAAAAAGCCAACAAGTTTCTTCTTCAATGGCTGAGAACAAAGAAGAAGATGTTAGCCTCGGAGCCAACAAGTTCAGAGAGACGCAGCCATTAGGAACATCGGCTCAGACGGACAAGGACTACAAGGAGCCACCACCGGCTCCACTATTCGAGCCCGGCGAGCTCAAATCATGGTCTTTCTACAGAGCCGGCATAGCCGAGTTCGTGGCCACTTTCTTGTTCCTGTACATTACTATCTTGACCGTGATGGGCGTCAACAGGGCACCCAACAAGTGTGCCTCTGTGGGCATTCAAGGCATCGCTTGGGCTTTTGGTGGCATGATCTTTGCCCTTGTCTACTGCACCGCTGGTATCTCAGGTCAGTATTTTCTGTTCTTGAAACCCATTTACTCCTCTTGATGATGGGATTTAATCAGTTCCGAGTTTTACTTCTCAAAATCCAACCTTGAAGAGTGTGTATCATAGATTTAATAAGATTAAAAACTGAATCTTTTTCTGTTCTTGAAACAGGAGGACACATTAACCCAGCTGTGACCTTTGGACTATTCCTCGCAAGAAAGCTTTCCCTCACGAGGGCAGTGTTCTACATGATCATGCAGTGCCTCGGCGCCATCTGTGGCGCAGGTGTGGTCAAGGGCTTCATGAAGGGACCCTACGAGAGGCTCCAAGGCGGTGCGAACATGGTTCAGCATGGCTACACTAAGGGTGATGGCCTTGGTGCAGAGATTGTTGGGACTTTTGTCCTTGTCTACACTGTCTTCTCTGCTACCGATGCCAAGAGAAACGCCAGAGACTCACATGTCCCTGTATGCTCCTCTCTCTTTTTCTCTCTCTGTCACCTTTTTCATTTAATTTTCTTGTCGTTTATTGTTCAAAATCTGATCTTTTTGCTTGAATTGGTGATGTGCGCTCTTCTCTTTGCGTGGCCGTGGAGGATTTATCATGTGTTGTGGGGCTGGTTTTCAAATAATGTACTGAGAAATAGTCCATCTCCATAATGATTCTTACATGTGCTTAGAGTTGCTTTTTACAAATTTGGCTGCTTTTTAGGCGTAGCCCTTTACTTATTAAATATTTAAATTCCACATCTATCCGTTGGATAAAGTTCTTCTAACATGGCCCCACAACTGTGAATGATTTTTGTCTTCCCATCATGAATGATTTTGCAATTTAGAAAGATTCAAATATGGGATTATGATATTTATTACACTTAAAAATATGGGATTATGCAGCTCTTGGCTCCTCTCCCCATCGGATTCGCGGTGTTCTTAGTCCACCTGGCGACGATTCCCATAACGGGAACGGGCATCAACCCCGCTCGTAGCCTCGGGACGGCGATTATATACAACAGAGATCATGCTTGGGATGACCACGTAAGCACCTCTCTCATTTTCATCAAATTCGAAAAAAAAAAAGAATTACATGATGCAAATTTATGTAACTAATTTTAAGTTCTATTCATTTCCCCTCAGTGGATTTTCTGGGTGGGGCCCTTCATCGGAGCAGCTCTAGCGGCGGTGTACCACCAGATTGTCATCAGGGCCATTCCTTTCAAGAGCAGCAGGGCTTGAGATTTGAGACAATTAATATTAAAATTTGCTGCTGTATTATGATGTTTTATTGCTAATTCTCCTACTTCATTGTGTGTTGTGTTCTTGATTGAATCAAGTGTGTTATCTATTTATCTCCTCTTGTGTAAGTTTGAATCTTGTAATGATGATGATCTATTTATTTCTAGGAAATCTGATGTTGCTAATGATCTAAAAACCACAAAAAATAGAAGACCAGTAGTACTTGAGATGTAATGATTTCCATTCCCCCCTACAGAAAGTATAAATAGAAGAGAACCACCTTTACAGAATATTAATAGAAATTCAACTGAACTCTTGATTTCAATTTCCACCGAAGGTTCACAGATTGGAAAGCACAGTTACCAGCCACTTTCTTCTCTAATCCTTTCTTTCTATGTCTCTTAAACACTGTAAGCAAAGAGGAAAAATTCATCAGTATGTGTTGTTTCAGAGCTAACAAAGCAGATAATTGTCAATGAAATTGTTACCTTTAGAATAATCTAACTGCTTCTCTCCCCTGCAGCTTCAAAAGAGACAAAATGAAATAAAACTTGAAGCTAGACAACTAAAAATTTACAGTTAGAAAGTATTTTGTTGTTTCAGAGTTTTTAAGCCAACAGCAAATACTAGGCAGTGTCCATGCTCATCAACGCTGGCCTTTCGTATTGGGTGCTGTAGAGCTTTGTTTCAGATCCAAAACGGGGTCGAGCCTCACGGGGTTCCTCAACAGTTGCTGAGAAACTTGATCGGCCAAAACGAAATGTGCCTTGTAGGAGCCATTTCCCCGTCCACCGAAATTGCCTTGTTCGAATTTTTTTCCTGAAGAAACCGATTCTTGCGATAAGTGGGCACAAACGATTCCTCTGAATATGTCGGGTTTCTGATCCGGGTGGTAATTGTTAGTGTTTCGGGGTCTTGGGATCATCATGAGGCCCTCGGGCAAGTAGTTTTTGGTGGGTATCTGGTGATAAAACGAAGAGTTTCCTCCTCCATTGTTGCTGCCATTCGTAGGAGTTGAGGCTCCCGATGCAACCCGTGGGCTTGAAATTGGAGAATGATTCTTCATGCAACGTGGAGACTGGGCGAGTGAAAGAGGGCTGCTTACAGGGGAAACAGGTGAGGATTTGTTTCTTGATGTATATGAATCACTGCCAAGAAAATCACACCAGTCATTGGCTGAGCTACGGAGGGATATACATATATATATATATTATATATATATATATATATGCGTGCGTATAGACGTATACGTTACCTATACCCAGAAACAGCTTTTGGACTTCTTGAGCGATTCGTTGATCCCGGTGATTCCACTGGTCCAAAACCCTGAAAATATAAGTAAAAAATAGTTAATAGGAGGACTTTCTCAGCAATTTAAGAAATCTCTGAATACGAAACAGATATTCAACGGGGAGAGAAGTCATACGAGCATTTTGATCCCATGAGTGACCGAAGATAAGCCTTCGGTGAGAGGTTCAGAGGCTACAATGGGCCTTTCAAGAGCAGCAGTGTTCTTAACAAATGGGTGCTCCAAGAGCTGAGCAGCTGAAGGACGGTCACGTGGGTCCCGTTGCAAACACTTCATAACGAAATCCTTGCCCTCTTCTGACAGGTTATCGGGAATTAGAGGGAGTTCCTTGCTATTTCCAATTTTAAACATAGCAGCAACCTTCAAGTGAAGACATCAAAATAAATCCTCGAATGCAATCGAAATAATTCTATACTCTTCATGAGACAAAGAGGTCGAACTGAGCTGACATGTTCGAAAACTGACCCCTTCATATTGACTCCAAGGTGGCTTTGTGGTAGCCATCTCAAGAACAGTGCACCCAAGGCTCCATATATCCACTGCAAGGTTACAGCCGCTCGAATTCTTTATGACCTGTGTGTGCATTGCAAGATTCGAATAAGATAATCTTGAGTATTATAATGAACCTAGAAAAGTAGGAATTGATTTAATTTTACCTCAGGTGCCATCCAATACGGGCTACCCTTAAATGATAATGGACAAGATGCACCGGTCATCTGTAGATTGAGAGTACAAAAGTTAATTGCTTGAGGAGCCATTGCCGAGAAAGTTTACTCGTTTAGGCTGATAGCAAATTAAGTTAATATATATTTGCGAACAAGGACTCTGTCTGAATAATTGTTCGTCAGGTGTATATTGAAGAAATAAACAAAACAAGTTTATGGTGCAAAGAAGAAGTTAAAGAGGAATTTCTTACATGTTTAGCCATCCCAAAGTCAGCTAATTTCACCCAGCCACTAGGGTCAACAAGAATATTAGCTCCTTTGATGTCCCTGGATAAATGTCACCCAACCCGAAAAAAAGGATTTTATTGCAAGCGGCAACCCAAGAAAGACTAACATGAAATGAATGGAACAGAAAGGATCCTGCTAGAAAGAAAATCCACCTATGCACGGTGTTTTTGGCATGCAAATATGCGAGCCCAGACAAAATTTGCTGAGTGTAGCTTCGGATTGCTGATTCGCCCAAATGCCCATACTCCTGGAGAATTTTGTATATTGAACCACCCGATACATACTCAAGGTAAATGTATAGTTTGTCATCTACCTGCAGGCATAATTCGAAACATATGATGTATGATGAATAAGATTAGCATACACCTCCCTCACGAAGTAATATGTCATCTTAGTGCCATTAAACTGACCAATGAAATAAGCATTAAGCAACTGAAAAGAAAAAAAGTGATGCATTATATTGCTCTCCACCAATAATTGAGTTCGGAGAGGATAAAAGAACTACTGTGAATTTCTCGTAGATAATATCTTTTAAGACTCGTTTTGTCAATTGTCAAAATATTCTAACCAATCCCAGTGAACAAACAACGATTGGAAATGAAATGGGGGAGAAAACTCACAGTCTCAGATCCATAATATTGAACAATGTTAGGGTGTCGTAAGCGACTTAATAGTGCTATTTCCTGCAAGAACAAAAATTCCAAAATAAGATCCCAACTAAAATAAAAATATGATCATCTTCAAGTCCAATTTCACAGCATTGCATCCATTAATTTCTCCACAACATGAGGTTTAACCCAAAACATGTTCAATGCAGACTAGATTAATGTTGCTCAATGAAAACTCACTTGCCCAAGTTGCTGAGCACTTTCCCTCGACTTTGCGTCATCGGCGAATAATGTGACCTCCTTCATTGCACACATCTCACCAGTGTCACTGCAACCCAGTCAACAAGAAGCTTAGTTCGAATACCTCCACCTTCTCATCACACCATTTCATTGCAGTAAAAGGTACAATATCCACTAGACACTCACAACTTTAGCTAAATATACCTATTAAAGCCCAAATATACATGCCCAAATGTCCCTCTGCCAAGTAACCGTCCTTTTTTCCAGCGTGACCCAAGGCTAATGGCACTCTCCGTTCTAGCAGGACTACGCGGAATCCTAGGAGATGTTCCAGTTGAATACGATGTAGTAAAATGAGAGGGTTTAGAGATCGTAGCTGGAGGAAGAGGCAACGGGTGGCTTTGTTGCTTTCCATCATCAGCCCAGGCGGTCTGTGGCTCAAGGGGTGGCCCACCTGCTCGAGGATGCAACGGAGTCACAGCCCCACTTTGTATTCTTGAACCCGGTCCAGGGCTTGTCATTCTTGGGCTTGGCAACGGTGACCACTCTGGGCTACACCGGGTTTGCTGCCATAAGAGTTGACCCACACCATCTCCTGCAGTAGAATTGGGGCTCGATATTGAACTTTCTGGAGCACTTAGGGCAAAACCAGGTTGAGGAATCTGTAAAAGGGTGATGTTCGAGCTAATATGTCTCTGTCTTGGCGATGCATGACTACTTTGGTTGCTCAATGAAACATTATTAGTCGGCTTCGATCTTTCTTTGAGATTCTGCTTGTAAGTAAAGGGTGCTTGATCTCTCTGCTTTGCCCTGTATGTACTACAAGATACACTTCTGAGTAATATGATGTATAAAGTACTTAATACATGGTAAAACTCAGTCGAACAACAACTTTATTATGACATCATGCTTACCCAGAAGGGCTAGTGATGGCAGATTTTGCTCCATTTTCATAATCAGAGGCTTGGGGGCTTATTAGACGCGAATCTGATGGATCTTCGGTGTCACTGAAACTATCACTAGAATCACTGACATAAGCAAGATCATCTTCAACATCTACAGAATAAGTTTTAATCTTTCCATGTGCAGCTTTAGGGACGGGTAAGAGCATTGGAGTTTTGAAACTTCTATTAACTGCTTTTGGCTTGCTGGGGCAAGAATTGACATGATCAACTGCAGCAAAGTGAGTAGCTGGAAGAGGAAGAGGCTGAGGTTGTGTTTTTCCGCCCAAACTCTGACTACGTACAACTGTTTTTGTAGTAGGGGACGGAGATTGCAAATCTGCCCTGATTTGAGATTCCTTGTCTGAAGCAGAATCACTTCTTCGTCTCCGAGGTGTCCCTGGCCTAATGCATTTCCTGTGCAGTGAGCCAATAATGCTTTCACGGTTTGATTTCTTCTTTGTGTCTTTTTTGGACGGTTTCCCCCACCATGAAGGCATAATTACTCACGGAAAGCTTACTCCACCCCTTCAGGTAACAAAGAGATCAAATAAAAAAGATATAAGTTGTGCATCCATTTTCACTTCAGACAACTTCAAGAATTGATCCTTTAGAAAATGAAACTTGTAGGCATGTTATAACCGATATGACTTATACAGCTCATACGATCAAAGCACGAGCGGTAGGAGCTCATCCATTGATAGCATCTGCAAAAATTTGATAAAACGGAAACAGGACTAATATTCGTATTTTGACCTTTTCAGCACCATAAAAAACAGAATTATTTTTTATAATTGGCATTCCCAGCACAATGATCCATAAATCCCTTCAATTTAAGCAGAAGCTCATAAGCTTACACAATTTACTTTTTTAATCTCACGGACACAGTGGAGATGGAGCAAAACATCATTTGATGACCGAATACCCAAAAATGTCTGTGCCTATGTAACAGAGGAAGTGTTATATAAAGGGCCAATAAAACAGGTAAGCAATATCCAAAAGGAGATAACAAAACAAGTAAATAATATCCAGATGAACGGTGCTGAATCAGGGTTTAGGGACGAATGTGAAAGATTCAGCACTAAAATTGATAAGCAAAACCCCAAAATGAAGCTAAAATGCCCAAACATTATTTTAGATTCAGCTTAAAATTGAAGCTTCGACCCACATAAATAGCCCCCGACTTCTGTCAACTTCAATAGAATAAAAAATGTAGCAAAAAATGAACAGATAAGCTACAAAACGGAGATGAATTTATCCCTCTATGAAAACATAAGTACGCTGAACATCAACGCACTGATTAGCAGGCTCTTGGACCAGTACAATCACCACATGATGATCAATCAGAGACTAATTACATGACTATCAAACCCTAATCCATTGGTAACTGGACTCACCGGAGGAAAAGTGCCGCCGGAATCGTGTAGTTCTCCGGCTTGCTTTTCGGCTCACTGTAATCAATCAATGCCACTAACCGAAGAAGTAGAGCAGAGTAGAGAGAGAGAGAGAGAGAGGGTCTCCAAATACTTTTTTAGAGAGAGAAGATAAAGTGTGTACTGTCTGCTATTATTATATCATTTCGATTTCGTTCATATTCAGTGAATGATATATGCAATAATTAACACTATTGCGAGCCTTTTGCTATTTACAGGCTAGTGACAGCTTTTGACACGCATCAACAAAGTGATATTACCTTTATACCCTCCATATTATGACGGTTTCCTGTCAAGCTTTCATTTTGAAATTACGGGAAAAATGCCCGTTTGGTTCTTTAAGCCTGTCAATAGTAATTCTTGACACCCAGCTACGAAAAGAAAGCCCTCATTTGCAATAATGATTTTCTTTCTAAGATTTGGAAGGCATCGTCGTAATTCCAAGTAACCTTTTTCCAAAATCAAACTATATGCATTTTAATTTTTGTATTAGATATTTATTTGAATTTGGATTTTTCTTCATGCATGAATTTCCATGTATTTAGTCACTGTCTGCCTTGACCATACTTAGTAAAAAGTTAATTTAGTGACAAGATTTCAATAACTTGCATAATATCAACCTATAGCAACAAACTATTATATGGTAGTGCATTATCTAAATTTCTTATCATGCTTGCAATTTATATTGCACGTACAATAATGCTAAATAATTTTTAATGAAGTAAAATATTAATTAATCCTTGCATTTGGAAGTTCGTTGACCGTGGTCAAAATTGAGAAAGCCTCTACTCTTGCGAGTCGTCGCGGTCGTGCCTTGTGAATATTTGGGCCTCGAATACTTCTGGGCCTTTCACATATTAGATGGATCGGCCTGTGTAGGAAGACGCTATTTCGGCCCTAAAGTATTAAATATATCTACTTAAGTGAACTACGGAATAATAAATGTAACGAAAAATAAATTAGAGGTAATACGAATTATTAGCACTTGTACAACACCAAAAATTGAGTCATGATATTTTCAAATATTTGTATGAGAAATTGCAATAATGAAACGAATTCTATATTTTTTTCCTCAAACCATTTGATTATTTTCCCAACACAATCATAATAATAATAGTATTGTTATAACCAACTTCAAACTAGCAATAACACAATGATTTTTACAATATTAATTTTATAAAAATCAACATTTTCGAAGAACCACCAACTAAGCAAAACATTATAATAGCTAGCTAGAACTCCAAACTTCTACGCACTGCTGATCTTTCCTCGTCACAAACATCTTATTCCCACCAAAACACAAACCAGTCAACCGGCTCCGACCCGTATCCTTGACCCGACCCATCAAATTCTTCCGGAAGACCCTGTCTTCTCCACCAACCAACACCTCGGACCACAGCTCAAGATTCGACCCTTTACTACAAAACAAATGGTCCCCATGCGCCTCCACTTTACAGCCATAGCCTTCCCTCTTCCCACTCATCGCTCTCCTCTCATCTTCCAGGCAAATCCATGGCGGCTTATCATCACCACCGTCCATCATCCTCAAATCAGCAAAATAAGCATTGCCACTTGCAACACCGACTTTAAACATACAAGAGAGCGTATCAGAAACAGCCACATCAGCAAAGCAGTCTACTTTTTCCTTTAACTCCCACACAGCATTGCCTGTTCTAACATCCCAAAAGCTTATGCTCCCCGATACTCCCGAGGGGCTGCTGTGAAATCCCGAGGCCACCAACAAGTTACGCGTTTCGACCCACTGAAGCTTAGTCGCGGGCAGCCCCGAAAAATCCAAATCGGACCCGAAGATCTCGTGGTGGGCGAGCTTCGAAACGGGGCTTAACGTGCTGAGATCGTACACCATGATGCAATTCGAATTCCTCCTAGTGGACTCGAAGCTGGTGAACAAGTGATGTGGAGATTTCCTAATTGCAAGAACCGTGGAGCCCGATTTCGTGACGTTTTCCCAGTGTAGAGTCTCTTTGGGTTTGCCCTTTTCGAGGTCTATGATTTGTAGACCCGAAAAGTCTGTGGCACCTGCAGCTATGAGGCTAGGGGAAAGGGCCTGCAAGGAATCGATGGCGGTGAACTGCGTTAAGACGGTGGATTTTCTCTGCAGTGACCAATCGAAGGAGGTTATTTTACTGCCATGAGCTACGTGGAGGGAGCCGTTTCGGGTGGTGGATGTGGCTGAGGGCGTATCACGGCCGGTTAAGGGCAAAACGGTCAATTTTTCAAGGTTGAAGGCATCGAACTGCGAAGGGTCGGAGAGGGAATTCACGAGGAGATTCTCGATACCGTAGAATTGGGATTCGAAGACGAGGTCTTGGATATCGAAGGCTTTGGCTTTGGAGGGGAGATTCCCAGTTCTGAGTAGGGAGAGCAAGATTGAAAACAATTCAGGGTCTCTGTCGATGAACACGACGGCATCTTCGGAGCTGGAAATCGTGGACAGCAGAGAATTCGAACCGGCTAAAGAGAGGGTTTGCTTCGTGGTTTGAAAAAGCTGACCGCCGACGTCGATTGCCACCATGTTTGACTTAGAATCGTGGTGGATCGGCTTCGATTGGCCGATAGGCGGCGGCGGCATCTTTTTCAATTGAAAAAAGCCCTAATTTTCTGCGAACAGCGGTACTGCGAAGCTCGGAGAAAGGAATCAAAATCAAGAGTTTATTTAAGTTCTGCAAGTACGGTACCTTCGCCGATCGGAGAACAGCTAAAGCCCCAAAGCATCAGCATCGGAAACGAAGTAATCGAGCTCACGATTCGATTTGAAAACATGCTAGCACGGAGTTGACAGAGAAATGCTGTAGCGTTCTACAGGGTGGGTGAGGCGAATTAGCTTGGAGGAGTAGAAGAATTATTCTTTTTAAAATAAAGTAATTAATTGTTAGATAAAGTTTCATAAAAATATTACAATAAATCCAATATTTAAAAGCATACCAATTCTTCTCCTATACTATACGTTGGAGTAAAAAAGAGTCGTGGGGGACTGCATTAAAGAGAGCAACCAAACACTAGAGTCGTGCGTGTGATTTATTGTGAATTAAATTGTAGATGCCTAAGGCCTATATACAAAATTAATTTTTGTTTTATTTTTCAGTAGGATCATGAAATAGATATGACACGAAATTAAATGGTGTTTCCACTTGATTGGTGTTCATCGATTAAAGACCTGACCCAAACTCGCATGGCGTGTTTCCTCTATTTTTGCTTTATTCTTGAAGTCGAACAAAAAGATGCCATGAAAAATATCTCCTTAGAAAGAAAATAAGTTATGCTATAATTGATTATTAAATTCAGTTCAAATTTTCTTCGGATTATATAAAACTAAACTAAGGTTACAAGTGATTTGGAGTTCATATATTAATGATGCTTCCTACTTTTAATGGATGATACATTGTGTTGATGTGTTCAATTCAAGTGTCACATAAAATCTTAATTAAAAAAAAAGAAGAAAGAAAATGCGAGAGACAGAAACCCCGTAAATACAATAAAATATTGTTTTTTTTTCTCTTCCAGCGTTCGTGTAAGTTATTTACAGAAAATAATAATTTGGAAAGGCCTAGAAAGGAAAATTGCGAAACCAGGCCTACAACGCCGCGCTAATTGCAGAAACCTCCCCAATAAAATCAGAAATCCCGGAAGCCGCCCACAGCCTCTCGTTGAAGCTCTCCTGCATATCTTGGGGCACGAAGAGAGTCCTACAGAGAGGACACGTCTGCCGATCGAGGTCCATCCAACGGTCCACGCAGATCCTGTGGAACACGTGTCGGCAGTTCGCCAGCCGTCGGATCTCGTCGTCGCATTCGAACTCGTACAGGCACACGGCGCAGCTCTCGTCGGGTCTTCGACACTTCTCCGACGCGACGTCGCCGTACCTGACCACGGGAAGGAGTTCCCGAATCAGGGAGGCCGAGACCGACGCGGTCCACGTCGTCGCCGGTTCCGGTTCGGCGGCCTGATGGTCCATGAGTTCCGGTTCGAGGAGGAAACCTAGGCCGGTTAGAGAGAGGAGGGCCTGGAGTAGGCGGCGGATGAGGCCGAGGAGGATCAGCGCGTGGACGAGGAGCTTTGGGAGGAACAAGTCGGTGAGGCCCAACGGGAATCCCATCGCTGGTGGTGCTCGGTGGTTCTTGAGTGAGTTCGTGGAGGAAGGTGGAGGCGACGAGTGCGGAGTTATATAGGGGTGGTTTGTGTGTAAAATTACGAAATAGGGTATGGGGTGGAGGTGACAATTTTCAGAGTTATGGGGTGGATTTGTCTTTTCGTGGCTAATAATAAGTTTACTAATATTGGAGTTGTAGTATAAATTAATACGGTTTGGGATCTCCAAATTTTAAGTTTAACAATTGTCACAAGGTATTTGGAACACCAAGGGGAACAGACGATCTCGTAATCAAAATGCTGCACCATATTCTATATTTTTACCAAACTATCCATGCATGATCTCTATATTTCATATGTATGTTATAAAATATTTTTTATTTTAAAAAAAAAGAAACGTTAGTACAATGCGAGCCTGTGATTAGATATGCGTTTCATACGTGCGCATGGTGGATTTGCCGAACGTCCTGTGTGAGAGGTGGCGCAGTTGCAAAGTAAATGTTCATAAAATAATGTTATTGATAATAAATGGGATTTAATAATAGTAAGTACAATAATGTGCATAACTAACTAAACAGCATGTGTTAGGGGTTTTCCAAGTTGACTTAAAAAAACTTATTACATTGTCATGCCTTAACGTTGCCAATGCAGGTGTGGCTTAACACTTACTATAGCGAAATAAATTGTTTTTAGGGAAGTAAATGTTAGAATTTGCGGAATGAAGTTATTTAGTATTTCTTGATAATAATTTCTAAAGATATATCAACTAATTTGTAGAGAATAAACTTAGAGTAAATCGGGAACATTTATGACTATAAATCATATCCCAATATATCTTATTAATTGTCTTGATTTGCTTTGATTTGGCCTTGATTGGTTGATTTGTATGATCAATCCTTCAATCTTCAAAAAAATGGTATGGCCTTGATTGGTTGATTTTAAAAAAATAAATAAATTGACCGACAACTAAAAATGAGGGTTTTGTTGAACAATTCCTCAACATAGGTGGGTAGTTATGCTTTTAATAATTTTTTTTATTAAAAAATGAATGAAAGACCAATTCAAACCCCACGGTATTCTTAAAACGTGTGTTATTTAATTTGTTCTTAATTATTAATTACAGCTAAAATGTTATTGGTTAGTTTTGTTATACCAAATTGACGGTTTTTAAAAGACATTCACGCTTAGTAAAAGAGTATAGATATTTCACACATTATTAGATATGTGTGAGCCGTTGCATTGTATGACTATCACTCTATAATAAAATTTGATGAAATAATTCTCTTAACTTAAACTTTTGTAAGTTAAATTTTTTCTCTACTATTTCTTGAATAATTTCCCATATTTTATGATAGTAAATATCTGAAATAACGCATGTCCATCATTTTCTCCAAGAAAATGGTCCAATAATTAGAAGAAAAAAAAAAGAAAGAAAGTACTTTCTCGAATGTTTTATTTTACAACCATATAGAAAAAACTACATGTAACGTCGAGTGTTCGTCTGACCAACTCTTTGTTGTCATGACCTTAGTAGTTCTTTTCCACATGCATACAACTATATTACCTTGCGATGAGATGAGACCATCCAAAGCTAGTCAAGAATTGCCGAAACATTAAAGAAAATTAAATTAGAAAGAAGAAAAAAAAAAGGGGAAAGAAAATGATTGTGAAGGATGAGCGATGATGAATTGGGACCAAAAGAGTAAAAAGTGACACTAAAAAACAGCAGCGATGTCATTTGTGTGGGACTGTTTGTTTCCACTAATTATATACATCTTTTTCTGATAGCTACAACACTGCTGAAATATGAGAGAGAGAGAGAGAGAGAGAGTGGGGCCGATTTCTCTAGTCTCAACATGAATGGCCAACACAACTCTTGGTATTGTATATGTATTGTGGCCCAATTCCGACAGTGTGAAACGGACCTCATTAACTCACATGTCCCTCCACTTTTTTTTTTTTTTTTTTTGTATTCAAATAAATGTACCACATGTGGGCTTCTCGATTTTAATGATGCCACGACCCGTCGTCACCAGTCACCCACTCCTAATCTTAGTTTTATGCATTTGAAATGGTTTACGTATAGCTTTTGATTTATTTATTTATTTTCGCACATGCAATGAGGAGTAAGGATGAAACTTAAATTGATTTGATTTGACATTTGAGTACGGATTTTTTAGTAGAGCATGAATATAAATTGTGATGTTATCGTATATTTTGTTAAAATCATGCGAAAGTGTAAGATTTTTGTTATAATTAGACCGAAAGTCATTATATAAGGGAGGCACTTGTGTGCAATCATTGTATATTCACGGGGGTGTATTTTCTTTTGAAAAGTGCTAAGCAGTTAGCCGATTATGTATTGTAATGTACTTCATATATATGCTAAGGAAAATAACAAAAAAGGGTCATGTTAACTTGTTGGATCGATCGAAGAATATGCCATGAAATAATTCAAAAAGTAATTATAGTCGGGCATGAGATGTCTCGCAATCGCAAGCCTACTTGTCAATTGTCATCGGCCATATATGTACGAAAATTAATAGAAATCCACCTATATTTTTATTTTTAATTTAATCTTCAAATTCTTTTTAAAGACTCGGTGGCGTATAGATTATATATTGTAAGTGTGATGGAAATTGGAAAGTGTCTCTCATCTCATTAACGAAACTAGAAACATTATCCTCCTTCGACGTGGATTTCTGGTCTCCTTCGTTGAATCTTAATTTGGAGGGTTTACTTTTGTCCGAATACGATCTTAAATAATTTGCTTGCTATCAATCTTTTGATGTGAATGGATGTGATGTGTTCTTATTTTCTCTCCATGTACTCTAAAACCTAACAACCTCTTATTCATAATTCATATGATTTTCTTGGACTGATCCTTTCGTATCTATTACTTTAGGTTACATAATAAAGACATTTTATAGACCAACATAGTCCTAATCTGCGTGTAATAGCCCCATTTTATATATATCCCATATATATATTTTTAATTATTTTGATAGGAAGAGGCAACATGGGCCAACAGGTCATTTTGTTGGTTCTCTTTGTAATGTGTTGCCAGCGAATTACGGCCTTTCATTCTTATGGGCCTAATGGGCCAAGAACCGATTAAATATAAATGGCACAATTGTAACGTAAATTTATAATTTTTAAAAAGAATGGGGGAGAAGGTTGTATTTTGTGATTTAGGGTTTCAGTTGATAGAGATAGAGAGAACGAGGAGATTTAAGATTAGAGATGGATTATATTTATATCTTTTAGATCGAACTTCTCTCTCTAATTAGTTGTCAATACCAATAATACTCCGTCTCATGTTAATTGGAACACCACACGTGTCATGTAATAGTAAGTACAAAAAAATCCAATCATATAAATATCTAATCAACTACTACGTACGTAGACTATCGCAAACTACGTTGGTTTTATGACCGAGATGAATGTAATCCAAAAACTTTTTGGACGTAAACAAACCGGAGAAAAAGGGTAATTATAAAAGTCTTTGTTGGTCCCATTTGAAAGATGTAGATGAATTTTAAATCTGATCAATTAGTGGAAAATAAGGACAGCCCCACAATCAGTTGTCCTCTTTACATCTAGAAGCAATATGTATTCCATGAAATCTTCATCTTCCGTTTACTACTATAATAGAGCTTAAAACGAAAAGTCTACTTAAAAGACTATAATATTACTGCTAAGCCATATAATTTTACAAATTGAGAATATTTTTAAAGCCTTGGATGGGTCCAATTATTGTTTTATTGTGTAGAACAACGTTATATAATTCCATGAAAAAGGAAACCATCTCTCTCTCTCTCTCAATACCCATACACAGATACATATGCTTATATTATGTCTCTGTCTACCTTAGCATTTCCTCTTGTGTGTGTGTGTGTGTGTTGAGTAAACGATAAACTTTTCTTCTTTCGTTATCTTTGATCTTTTTCAGAAAATAATACATGGCTGAGGCTGATCCAACATCATCAGAGATCTACAACGACTATAATTCAAGAAGCATGGAGATGATGATGATGTTAGGGTTTCAATCACCAAACAACAACCATCTTCATCAGGGATCATCGTTCTTCGACAAGCCCGAGGATAACATCATAAATCCACCATATTCAAAGAGTAGAACCCATCATCACCTTCATGGCTATCACAACAGATCATCATCGATGGCTATGGATGATCCATCGTCGCTGAGATTCGTGTTCCCTTGTGAAGCCAACGAAAAACCAGGTCAAGGCCTTTCGCTTTCTCTCAGTTCATCTAACCCTTCGAGCATAGGGCTTCAATACTTTGAACTGATACGGCACGAAGATGTTGATGTAATGAGATTATTTGGGTCATCGTCATCAAGTTCCAGGTCTGAAAACGATCATGTTTTGCATCTTCAGCAGTCATCATCTGAGTTTCAGATTTTCAGAAGCTCAAGGTATCTGCGCCCAGCTAAGGACTTTCTGAATGAGTTTTGTAGCCTTAGAGATGAGAAAAGTGCAGGGAAAATGAAGGCTCGGGAAGATTTGATATCTGTTAAAAATCAGGAACTTTACTCGCTTGACCCTGTGGAACTCCAGAGGAGAAAGACCAAGTTGCTTCACATGCTAGAGGAGGTAGATATCTAATAATATAATCATACATGTGTACTTGGTTTATATATAGTAACATGCCTCTTGAAATCTGATTGGTTCTTACTGAAAAAGATTGTGGCTTTTTTTATGGAAAAATTCAACATTTTAGCTAAAAAAAAGTGTGACTTGAGGAGTTCTTTCGCTCTTCCATTAATGAAAGAAACTTTTTTCCACATGATCAGTGAAGAACCTTTTTGCTTATTACCTGTGTCGTTTATTTCGGCAAAATGTCATTTTTCGAGTACGGTTGCATTAAATATATACGTGTGTGTATATATATATATTATATCATAGCAAATTTCAAATTTTTTAAATTGGTTTCAGGCTGATAGAAAGTATAAGCACTATCGAAGCCACATGAATGCTATGGTATCATCATTTGAAGCTGTAGCTGGTAATGGATCATCAGCAGTGTACTCATCTATGGCTTCAAAGGCCATTTCGAGGCACTTTCGGTGTTTGAGAGATGGTATAGTGAGCCAAATTAAGGCCATAGAGTCAGCAATGGGAGATAAAGATATCGGTGCAGCAAGCACTGTAAGAATATCTGAAGGTGAAACATCAAGAAAATGGAGACTTCCTTTGATGGATCAGACTCAAACTCATCCTTGGAGAAGACGAAGAGGTTTACCCGAGAAACCTGTCTCCATTCTCCGAGCTTGGCTTTTCGAGCATTTCTTACATCCGTATGTGTATTCACTGCAAACCCTTTCTTGGCTTCTTTTGGAGTTTATTTCTTGTTTTGCAATACAAAATATGGATTTACTACACAAATTTAAAAATTTGGTGTATGATTTTCTATCATCTCGTGTTGATGGCAGGTATCCAAGTGATGCGGACAAGCACATGTTAGCCCTCAAAACTGGTCTCACAAGAAGCCAAGTAAAGCCTTTACTCTCACAAATTTGAATGATTTGAATAATATTTCTGAATAAAATAGAAAACTAGATATGTTGAAACTTTTTTACATTACATTATTGTCTCGTAGGATTAAATTGTTCCCTTTTCGAGTTTTTACAGGTATCCAACTGGTACATCAACGCTAGAGTTAGGTTATGGAAACCGATGGTTGAAAAAATGTACTTAGACGAGCTCAAAGAAGAAGAAGAAGAAGAAGCAAATCACAGCAACAATATTATTGCAGTGCCCTCATCAAACCCTAATAATCTTGATCATCATCATCACTATCAGAGCCTGCCTTCAAGAAACGACGGTTGTGATCAAAAGCCAACAGTAATCAAGAACGGTAGTAATATTCCAGATAAGGCCACCAACAACGAACCCCACCATAGCTCATACGGAGATAATATGCAGCAGCAACTCGAATTCCCACGGTACCGTGGTGGCACGAATGGTGGTGGTGGGGTGTCATTGACTTTGGGGTTGCATCACCATGGTGTCATTACAAGCAACGGTGGTGGTGGTGGTGGTGGTGGTCATGAGAACTTGTTACTACCATTACTCTCTTCATCGGATCAAAGCTCAATCTTTTACAACCCTAGATCATCTGATGGATTATACGAAGATCGTCATGGCCTGAATTTTCCTTACACGCTTGTGGATGATGGCATGTAGCATCAAGGGAAAGTCATAATCGATGTAAGAGATTTTATTATTTGATGAAAAGAATTATACAAGTCCTATGGATGATAAGATGTTTTTTTTTTGTTACTCGTTGTTGGAAGCGTGTTAAAATATATTCCCCGGTGTGGGATTACTTAGAAGGTGTTGAGTACATATATATACGTTCAAAATGCAGTTAATGCCAATTTCAAAATTTCCTTGATTTTTTTCAATTTCTCCCATATCTCAGTCGAAAAGGGCCATACAGCACGTATATATATTTAAAATGATATGCACCCATTTGTAGATAACCATATATATGTGAGAGTTATGAAGTTGTATAGGGAAAGAAAGTGGTTGCGTAAGATGAGAAGAAGCGAGGGAGGAACATATCATTATGGGCTTGACTTAATGTTTCATTACTTTTCATTATATAGTCTTAGCTACTAATAATTAAATGGGAACATGAGGTTGTGAATTAATTAGTTAAAAATGCAAGTTTTTTCTTTTTTTTTTTGTCGGTGAAGTTATATATTGTTCTTGTCCAATTTAGTCATTCGAAATTTTTACTAGTGACTTTCAATAATACTCATTGGGGACGCAACAAAACCCTAGAGACTACTCATTATTCCATTTATCTTGTTTGCATGAGAATCGAACTATCAACAAATCATATTTGATCATTTTATAAATAGCTGTGAACATCGTTTAATTAATTATTGTCACTTGCATAAATGAGACTTTTTTTTGTATATGTTTAATCACTTTAGTTCTAGTATATTAAACCTCAAAGATAAGTGCATGTACATAGGCCATCGACACTAGTTGATTTTGACCGTACGTTTGTTTGTGTACTTCGTTTCGTCACATGATGTATGGATTCTCTCATTACAACCGAAGCCGTTGCTCGGCTGCCCATTTATTGTCGTACGAATTGGTTGTAATAATAGGAATTTGATTCTCGCTTTCACCACTGACGTTTCTTTCGTAAAGACGACTAATTTCCAAAATATTCGGACCATATAACAACGATATTGTTTACCTTGTTATGCAAGTAGCCATTCATCTATAATGTGTATTCTCATTTAATACTTACACCTATAACACACATTCTCATTTAATTCCCTTGACGACGTGATACATAGCTGTATATGTGGCTGCAATTAAAAATGATCATAATTTTTCCGGTTTTATGCGACAATAAAGACAGTTGCATTAAGTCGCAAAATCTTGTTAGACTCTTATTTCAATTGATTAAGATTTTTTGACGTTTGATGTTTTGTGGTCCTCCGGTTCCTTGCATGCGTTCATGTTTCTCGTACCCTTGCAAGAAAATAACACATTAGAGCACATATATAAATATTTTTTTAAATGACGTATTTAATGTGATGGGTTAAGTGGCCTCATCACCGTTCTTTTAGATTATGAAATTGCGTTCCAAAGCGATTTTATCAGATAAATAATTGTACTCAATAGGTATAATCGGGCTTATTACTTTTATTGGGCTCACAAATAAGGGAACCCGCAGCTTCTGAAATGGGCCGTAGCCCATCTCGTTAATAAAAATTAAAATTAAACAAATAAACTTAATGGTAATTAACTTTTGTCAATACAGTAAAAAAAAAAAAAAAACTTTTGTCAACTGGATTTATGCAAAGATTCCATATTATTGATCTTGACCCGACCCTCGCGAAATCATATCAATTCCTTCTCTCTCCCTCGAATTCATTCGATCTCTTTCTCAGGTAATGGATGCTGCAAAGTTTATATTTGGGGCTTTGCTTGGTTTTGTTCGACCAGTCACATGTGGTGATTGTGTTCGACGATCTGTGTTATAGATTGTTATCCGTATCTTTGGATTGCTTGATGACCATCTCACTTGTCACTGATTTCTGTCAATCGGTAAATTTTAAGCAGTTCAGTTGATTTGGGACGGAGCTAGATGGATTTCGTATCTAAATACCAGGTGATTGTTATCATTTGGATGGGCATTTTTTTACTTTTTTTTCGGTGTGTTGATAATAGGAGAATACTAAATTGAAGTCCATCTTTATTTACTTTATTATTTTTTTTCTTGCCTTGGCCGTATGCAATGTTATAAGTGTGTTGTGCATGTATTGATGCAATTTACATGAGTAATGTTTCTTATGCAGGGTGTTGTTGGGCGTGTATTTCGTAATGATAACTCGAGCAACAATGATGATAGGTAAGAGATTCGTGCTTCTGTTAATGTGATCAATAAATATATCGATATGCATTCGACGGATCAATAATTTAAAGGATTGATTTTGCAGGAGACAGTCCATTAGAATATTAGATTATGTTATCTGTATGAATTTGATGGAGCTTCTCTGGCCTCTATTGATTTTCCTTTCCCTAACAGTTTTCCGGCGACGTCTTCATTAATCTAATTTCACAGAAAGTATTTGGTAGTGCTAGTCTCAGTTTAGAAAATTCGATTACCTGTAAATTCAAGTTCTTTCTTGCAGAAGTTCTTTTAGAGTTCGTAATACTCTTGTGGTGTTGATGCATTTTATTGTAATACTATATATATCTCATGCATTACCATAACATGCATTCGAATTATTAGTAATATATCAGTATCTTGGTAAGTGATGCCACATTTATTAATTTAGTTATGTGGAGCGTTTGCTGGATCGGATTAGCAATGGTGTCCTGGCTGAGGACAGGAGGAATGCCATGGTTGAACTTCAGGCAATCGTGGCTGAAAGTCAGACAGCGCAATTAGCTTTTGGGGCAATGGGTTAGTCAATTTTTCTTACTGGAGAAAATAGTTTCTTGGCTTCATTTCATCTTTATGATGTGTGATGTCGACCCTTTCCTTTTGAATGTTATTACAGGCTTTCCAGTGTTACTGAGTGTCTTGAAGGAGGAACGCGATGACGTTGAAATGGTTAGAGAGAATTCTGTAACTTTATAAACTGAGATAATTTATTTCGTTTGTTTATATTTGCAGCTGTCACTGTAATTTAGTCTAATTGCATGGAGTTTAATTGCTATCTTCTTTCCCTTATTTTTGTATCACATTTGCTTTCTTATAAGCTTCCAAATAATTATGTAGGTTAGGGGGGCTCTGGAAACTTTTCTTAGTGCATTGAATCCAATTTCTCATGCAAAAGTGTCCAAAGATGAGGTTCAACCTTCTCTGATGAACAGTGATTTGCTCTCCAGAGAAGTGGAAAGCATTTCTCTTCTTTTGAGTCTTCTGGTAACGTTTTCCATCAATTTATAAGGAAATTAAAGTTGTTTGGCTGTCTTTGGTGCCTTCTGATGTGTTGTTATCTTTCTAGTCCGAGGAGGATTTCTATATCCGGTACTACACATTGCAGTTATTAACGGCCCTTCTTTCAAATTCACAAAACAGGTAGATTCATGTCTTACTCTAGTTGGAAATTATTTACCTTGAATAGAAATTTTGAGGTTTAACATTTGGAGTTCTTTACAGGCTACAAGAAGCTATATTGACCATTCCTCGGGGCATCACAAGGCTCATGGATATGCTTATGGACCGCGAGGTATGTTTTTTGTAAGCTTAGTGATATTTTTTGTTTTCTCTGTCAATGTGATCCTAATGCTGTTGAAAAAAAAATGTGTTTCTCAAGGTCATACGCAATGAGGCATTGCTACTTCTCACATACTTGACTCGTGAAGCTGAGGTGATTTTTTACCCCCAAAGTCATTTGAGTTCTCTGCATAATTAAATTCTTTGGTTATACAATTTCCTGTTTTCATCATTTTCCCTCACTGGACTTGGTTTTTTTGCATCCAGGAAATTCAAAAAATTGTAGTCTTTGAAGGTGCTTTTGAGAAGATTTTTAGCATCATCAAAGAGGAGGGAGGTTCTGAAGGTGGTGTTGTTGTGCAGGTGCTTATATATCCTCACCTGAAATACATGCCAATGTTTCGTCAGCCAGAAAATGATTTTCCTACTCTTGTTTGAAACTTGTCCTCAGTTTGCCTGTTAGTGACTTCTTGACCTGATTTCAGTCACTCTGTGTAAGAATATTCCATTTCAAATGAAACATTTAATACCGTTTTATTCCCCAATAAACAAATCCCTACTTGATTTGTATATTGGGATCAAAAGCCCCTATAGTTTGGAATTAGATTAGTCTTTCAACATGATATCTTTGCCCGGTTCTGATCATTGGTGCTCCTAATAGGACTGTCTGGAGCTGTTGAACAACCTTATCCGCAAAAGTACCTCAAATCAGGTTTTATTTTTTGGGCTCCTTTTGAATTTCATACATTAACTTATTTTATTATTGGTAATGTCAGGTGGATAATATTTACACTAACTGTGCTGATACACAAATGTCGTAGGTATTGCTTAGGGAGACAGTGGGCTTTGATCCATTGATATCAATTTTGCAGCTTCGGGGACGGACCTACAAGTTTACACAGCAGAAGGTTAAACAAATTTCTGTCCTCATCTCTTGATCAACATATGTTTGACTACTCTTGCAATCCCACTTTTTTAAGTTTTTTTTTTCTTTCAATATTGTTGATGGCCAGTAGACAGTAAATTTAATCAGTGTGTTGGACACGATAAACTCGTTACTTTATGGAGTCCCACAAACTGATAATGGTAAAGACTCCAATGTGTTGGCAAATAAAACAGCCTTGGTTCAGGTACACCCAAAACATATAATCTTCCTTTAATACAAGTTAATTTGAAGATCACATATATGTTTTTTCGGCAAAAAGAATACAACAATGTTAAATTTGATGTTCATATTTTTTTCTCACTAATATCCCATTACGATTGTAGAAAAAGGCCATTGATCATCTCTTAGTGCTGGGAGTTGAGAGCCAATGGGCCCCAGTTGCTGTCCGTTGCATGGTATGCCGCTAATCATACAGTCCTTTATTATTCCAAATTTTACGTTGTCTTTATGATCTTAAATGTCCACTTTTCTTGCTACAAATTATGGGTAGCATATCATGCTTTACTAGTCGATTTCGATAACATAATCAATCTCATTTGAGAAATAGACTGCTTAATTTGGTAAGCTCTTAGGCAGCTATATTTCACCTGATTGATTGTTACACAATTATTCCTTGATACAGTTTTTTGGCATGATTTTCTTTTAGAACTTATATTGACATATTGAAGTTTTTAGGCCCTCAGATGCATCGGTGATCTTGTTGCTGATTATCCTAAAAACCGTGATGCACTTGCAAAGAAAGTACTCGGAGAGGATCCTCGTACTCAACCTGCTCTTAATTCTATCTTAAGTATTATCCTGCGGACTTCTAGTATGCAAGAGGTTGCAGCAGCAGACCATGTTTTTAAGAGCTTTTGCAAGGTTCGTATAACTAAAAACATTGGCATAGATACACTTTGTCTTTGAGCTAATTCAATTGGATCAATAGATGCTACTTACAACAAAAAATGAATTTGTTGCTTCTTCAACGGATTATTTGTTTGAAGTGGGACCATGTTATTTATTGAAAGTCATGATGCAGAATGTTGGATAGTTACTATTGTAACTTATCATTCATTCAACTGGAATGATTTCGATTACTATTGTTCATCTTGATCTGATGTTGAAATAGGGGAATCCAGAGGGTCAAGCGATGTTGTCTTCAACTTTGGTTTCACAACCACCCACAAGTGATGTCGCTCCTCTTGTGGAGGATGTTGACCGGTCATTTGGAAGGTAAACTTTGCTACATTTTCTTTACATATCTCAATTATTTAAAGTTTAGATGAGGAATTTAATCCGCCGTGACTGTTTCTTACAGTATTCTCTTGCATGGAATGTCGCCAACCGAAAACGATGGGGATTTCGAGGTATTACTTCTCATTTTAATTGGTGCATTTTCTAATCTTCTTTTTAAGTACAGAACCTGCTTCATATTTCTGTAGACATCGCCGAATTTCTCTCATTTTTCTCCCGTTTTATACGCAGAGTTGCTGCAGAGCTTCAAGTGTCCTCTCCCATGTATTGAAGGACAACACTCAATGCAAGGAGAAGGTGTGCCCCATTTTGCTTATTGTGTTCATAATATTTCTTCTCTTTTCTTTCAATTCTATCTCCTAATTTGCTACATTGTGCATCATCCCTTTATGACATAAAAGTATTTTCTACAGGTTTTACAAATCGAACTCGAAGCACCCTCGTTAATAGGAGGCACCGAGCCCCTAATGCACCGCTTGGTTAAGTACCTCACGATGTCTTCATCCACGAGCAAAGATGCAAAACCCGGTGCTTATTTACAGCCAATAATCTTAAAGTTGCTTATCATTTGGCTCCACAATTGCCCCCGTGCCGTTCAATGCTTCCTCGAATCACGTCATCACCTCACTTTCTTACTCGAGCTAATCTCAAACGAGAACACAACTGCCCTCGTGAGAGGATTATCTGCAACACTCGTGGGAGAGTGTGCTTTATTCAACGAAAGCCATGAAAGCACGAAGAACGCTCACAGTATCGTAGATGCAATAAGTAAAAAAGCTGGGCTCACTTCGTTCTTTCTGAGGTTCGATGAGATGCAGAAAAGCTTATCTTTCGGGCCCACCACGGAGCCAACCGCTGCTGCAAGGAAGCAACCGCTGGCACGATCAGCCTCTGCGGGCATGTCTGAGATTGAAGATGTTAACGAAATAGAAGCCATCGAACAGAGAAACGAAGATCATCAGCATCCAATGCTGGTGATGGCTTGTGATTCGGAGTTTGTTGGGTTCGTTGGGGGTGTGGAGAAAATCGTTAGGGAACGAATCGTTGAGATTTATAGCCGTCCCGTGAACCAGGTGGCCGTTGTTCCGGCGGAATTGGAGCAGAAGACTGGAGAAAGCGATAAAGACTATATCGGGAGGCTTAAGACATTTGTGGAGAAGCAATGCCGTGAAATGCAGGTAAATTTTTACTCTGTATACAGTAGAAACTCTATAAATTAATAGACATGAGACCACCAAATTTTACTAATTAATGGATAAATGAAATAATCTATATGTTAATTACTTAATTTTCAAGCGTTCACTTAATTATCGTACCGTGTACGTATATGAAGTGAAGGACCCAAATTGAAAGAATCATTCAATCTCCACCTTATTAGACACAGACAAGGTGAAATTGATTTCAAAAGAAGAGAAAATTTCGGATCATTTTCAAGAGTTCTTAAATCATCGGTGTAACAATACATGGCATATAAGGAGTTTTTAATTTATATTTTATATGAGGGCCAGAGAAATTATAAAGAATGTAGAATTATTAGAACCTTATTCCCGAGTCGGGGCCGCCAAAAAAAAATCATCTTAGAGAGTTGATTAAATAATCGAGTATTAGTTTATTGAGTTTCTACCGTTCAAGACCGTTGGGTCTCATGTTTTATGCTTTTCCCAAAGGACCTTTTGACCCGAAACGTCGCCCTAGCCGAGGACCTCACGAGGACGGACGGTGGGGCCCACGAGCCCACCCGGCTCGAGCACGGAGCCAGCAACGCCTCGGACCGGTTCACGATCGAGACCCTCCGCAGGGACCTGCACGAGGCGAACCAGAGATTGGAAGCCCTCAAGACAGAGAGATCCAAGGTAGAAGCAGAGGCTTCGAACCAGCAGAAGCTAGCCCGCAAGCTCGAATCGGACCTCGAGAGCCTATCTTCTGCATACAACAGCCTCGAGCAGGCTAATTTCGAGCTCGAACGGGAGGTGAAGGCCTTGAAGGACGGGGGAGCTGCGGGGCCCGTGGCTGATGTTGAAGCCATAAGAGCTGAAGCTAGAGAAGAAGCTCAGAGGGAGAGTGAAGCTGAGCTGAATGATCTTCTGGTTTGTTTGGGGCAGGAACAGAGTAAGGTGGAGAAGCTTAGTACGAGGTTGATTGAGTTGGGTGATGACGTGGATAAGTTGCTTGAAGGGATTGGTGATGACTTGGCACAAGAGGAAGAGGATGATGATGATGAAGATGAATGATTTTTTTTTTTTGGGTAATTTATTGTTGGCTTATGGACGTTGTATGGTGTTATGCTTTGACCTACGAACAAATGCTTGCTTTCATGGGGTCCTCCGTTTACAATATCAGTTTTCGTAAATACTATTCCTTGAGTTTATGATGATTATCGATAAGGCCATACAAATTGCTCATAAGTGCAACTATTTATTGAGGACATTTAACTTGCTCAATATGAGCCTGGAGAAGTATTGGAATTGAAGGCCCATGTAAATTATAATTACGATATGCACAAGCCACCCCGTTTTACAACATAGGTTTCATTTCATTTCATTATAAAACCATCATTGCATTGGCTATATAATGTTAGGTACATCCAACTTTAGAATATGTTATTCCGTGTAACGCAAATCTTGGGATGAGATTTTTAATAAAATCAACTTTGAATATACAAAGTTAATAAAAATACGAATCAAGAAAGAATCCATGCATTATTTCCAATACCCTTCTTCATAAATTAAATATTTCCGCTGGACTCCATTTTTATTGCATAGGTGCTCTCCTCTCTCTCACCAGATTCTCGGACATGTCGTCGAAGGTGAGGAATTCCTTCCTCTCGTTTTCTTTCACGTCGTGCATTAATCTGATTAATTCTCTGCAGAAAGTGGTGTTGAAGCTACAAATTCACGACAAAAAAGAGAAGCAAAAGGCAATGAAGGCAGTCTCCGGCCTCTCTGGTAATAATAAATAATAATTAAGCGATATTTATTCTCTAAATCATAATCGATGGTTCTCAGTTATATAAGTAATCTTCGGTGTGCTTTCTTTTTCAGGTGTAAAATCTCTGTCAATGGACACGAAGGAGAATAAGCTAACGGTCATAGGCGACGTGGATCCGTTCGAGGTTGTGAAGAAGCTGAGAAAATCTTGGCCGCACACGGAGATACTAACAGTGGGCCCACCTAAAGACGATGATGATGATAAGAAGAAGAAGAAGAAGAAGAAAGAAGGCGATTATTGTAAGGGAATAAAAGAAGAAGAAGATCATCATCATCAAAAGTGTTACAATCCTTATAATTATTACACACAGTGTTACCACTATAGTAGTGCCGAGGAGAATCCGAACTCTTGCGTTGTGTCATGATGAACACACGTACATGATTGTATAGAACCTTGAATAATTTTTGCCTGTTTTTTTTTTCTTCGATTCGTACGATGGTTATTAAATATATATATTTCTTGGTTAGTCCAAGTAATTTGTACTAGTCATTGGCTTTCATTGGGAATTGGTTCTTAATTTCTCTGTCATTTCAACTAATGTCAAGAACTTCTTCGGCACTTAAACATGTCCAAATATAAACCTCTCAATTTATTTCAATAAGGCAAACTCAGATATGTACATGTAAGAGCTACGACAGTAAATAAATCATAGGTAGAAAGTATTCATAATTTCTACATGTTGTATGCTTAAATTACATTATGGGCCTTTTTATAGATGGAGCACCGTTAGCAACTAAGTTTTTTTTTCTTGAATATGGGGCTTGTTGATTCGTAATGAATTGCCCGATGCATAGTTTCGTGCAATTGTTGAGTGATGTAAATATTATAACATCATTGAACTCTTTCAAGTTTCACGATATTTGATGATGTGAAATGATAAAAAATCTCGTGTTATAAAATATGACAAGTAGTGGAGAATCATGTTGTCCCATCTCTCATATTCTCTTTGAATTGTAAAAGAAGATATTGTGTTTGTACGGCTCGACCAAGCAACAAATAGCATTATCAGCAAGAATAGTTAGCACCTCATCGTCATTATTATTATAATTAATTTAAATCGTTTATATTATGATTTCGATAAACAAGTAATTTAGAAAAGGTAATACTTACTTATTTAATCTAATATATTTAGAGAGGTCAGGTAGACGAGTAAATTTAGAATTCCTTAATTTTAATTCTCAACAAATGTCATTCTTCTCCAATAATTCGCACAATAACAAGCCTTTTCTTTTTCTTTCTTTTTCCCCTATTCTATAAAATGTATATCTCCTAGCAAGTGCTGGTTCATTGCATATATAGAAAGCAACTGTGTTTGAACGCAAGTTGTAATCATCGAATTTTCTCTGGTTCACTCTTGAATTCTCGATTGAGTCATGAAAGGGAAACCCCTCAATTGTGTTATAATATATATATATATATATATATATATATATATATTTATATATACGAGTTAGGCTCGTGAAATAATATTTTTTTAATAAGTTCGACCGGTCCAAGTAGATTAATTAATCAGTATATATATGTGACATAAAGCAACATGCGCAAGCCATAAATTTTTAACAATGAAATAAAACTCAATATGTCAAGTCGCAAGTCTTAATTTATGCATAGGAAAGAAAAGACCTAAACTACCTAAAGACTTGTATTTAATACCTATGCACAATATTATTACAATTAGCATTATTTGTCATGCGAAATTAACTTCACCCGACTAAATATATAAATCTAATATGCATCTCCTCCGATCATCTGTTGGTTTTAGGGACGAACCACCAATTTAACACACACATACATATATATATATATACATATATATATATATACATATATATATATATAATTGAGCGTGGGCAGTGGATGATGCAGGTGGTGCGTGGGGTTAATAAATCCAAAATTAAAAGTTACAATTGATAATTGTATTATTAGGCATGGAAAAGAATAGGTGGAGTGGTCCTAAAAGTCCATCTCCGACTTTATATGCATAATATATATATATATATATATATATTGTATGTATGTCTATCACACACACCCATAGATATATACACATGAATATCCCCGAAGTACACGTAAAATGGCAAGTTGCAAGGATAATATTTCAAAGGGGTCCTTAAAGTCCATCACCGTTTTGAAAAGCAAATGTTGAAAATTATTATATCTCTTGCGAGGGCCATGCTAGGCTGTGGTTACACCTAAGTCACTAAAACCGTGGAGTTTGCAAGTTGTATAATATGGAAAAATCTTGCATTATTATTATTATTATTATTAATAATTTTATGATCTTGAAATTAAATTATGTATATTTCTCTTTTTTTAGTCTACATCTAGGGTTTTGTTCATCAACAAGCAATCTCAACAAAGACCCTTCATGTATATTATTGACATTTTAGAATCGATGAATTTTTTTATATATATAACATGCAATTGACACTATCCGCAACTTAGGTATGGTGATGGTGTTCAATTTCCTGAAACTAAATCATGGCTTGAGTTCACTTCGAATCTTAGAAAGTGTCGATTTGATTTTACTTTGTACAACGGATATATAATAGAGACTTCTGAGATCTTTACATATTTTAAACAGAAAGCGACTTGTAATATATATATATATATATATATATATATATATATATATATATCGACCATAAATTGCCGTCTTAATTATTAATACCAAAAGAAAGTCTAATAAAGAAATTCGAGATTGTGTGTGTTTTTGTATGAAAGCCCTCTCCAGCAATTAATTTATGTAATTATACATACTGACTACTTCAAAGGTTTGTCTGATCTGATCCTTATTAATATATTATGATGATTAACAATTGATTTATCAAACACGGCGTTCACATTTCAAAATTATTTTATGGAGATATTTAAAATATCTCGAGACTAATTCTTTTTTTATTATTATTATATGCATGTTGCTTTCCGTGGTTAGGCAGTTTGTAATTGCATCGTCTAGTCTAATCTATATACATACCAAATATAGATGTCACGCTTCGATTCAAATAGTTCAAACCAAATTAAGTGTCCTAGTACGGAGTCATTAAGTGTAATTAAGATAATAGTGACTCAAACTAAACCTTTATTAGTGTCATGACAAAATTCATATTTGCTTGCGAGTTGGGGCAGATTTAATGAAGTAGGATGACTCAATAATTCAATTAGGTATTTTGAATAATAAGGAGTTGATAATCTAATTCCATATTGATTAAGAAATATTTGTCATGTTATAGAATTGTTCGTGTAACATATAACAATAGCATGTATGTATGTATAGTTCAATTACAACAATATTAAAATCACGCGTGATGCATACAATATAATTTTTATAAGTTCATTATTGTAAAGGAGTAACGTATTGCTAACGTCTTATATGACACGTATTTATTTACTTATTTATTTATTTATATATTTGTGCTTCCACTTAATTCTTTTTTATAAGAAATACGTATATTATAAGTCCATAGTAGGAAATACACGAGTCATTGGTGAAAGCGCGTGTGTATAATGTATCTCCCCATCTACAAAGCCCCTTTGACATTAATAAAAAGTCAACCCAATCCCAGTTAGACAATAAAAACTATATTATTAACATAAATGGCAATACATCTTTATTATCTCAGCTGGCTCTTCACTGGTGTATAATATATATATATATATATATATATATATATATATATAAACACCCCCTTCCCGATTTGTTAAATCATTCACGAAACTATCTATAAATTCATTCAAAAAGTCAACAATTAGCGGCGGTATCTATTTTGTTATATATACCTTTCTCTCCTTCACACTGCACATAAAAATGGCTGATTTTTCCTCACACAACAGAAGCAGCAGCTGCATAGAAGATTGGAGCTTGCAAGCCATAGTAAGAGGCTCGAGTGACGACGATTTCACCAAATTAGTCGGCGTAGAAATGGAGGGCCGTGATTCTTTTTTCATGGGTTCTTACAATCATCATCATCATCAGAAGATGCTCAAAGAAGATCACAGTTTTCTCTCTAGTTTCCCCGAGCTTTTCGAAGGATCCAGTGATCATGAATTAGAAGAGCTCTATAAGCCCTTTTGTTACCCCGTTGTTTCCCGGTTTCAACAGAAGGCAAAAGAGACGAATACGGATGCTGCAATAATGGTCGAAGAAGACAAGACACGTAAGAATCATGAATCCGATCAATCATCAGCGGTCGTAAATTATGCTGCGAGTAGTTCAAGAGATGGCGGATACACACCGAAATACAAGAGAAGGTATGTATGTACATATAGGGTTTTCTTAAAAATCTGATTTTTTTATTATCTGTTTTTGTAATAATAAACTATAGTCTATGTAAGAAGAGAATCGTTTAATTAATAAATACCCCTCTCCCAATGTAATAAAACAGGAAGAATCAGCATAAAAGGGTGGTGATACAAGTTTCTGCTGAGGGTCTCACTTCTGATATGTGGGCTTGGCGCAAATATGGCCAGAAACCTATTAAGGGCTCTCCTTACCCTAGGTAATAATATACATACCTCTCTATCTCTTTGAGAGAGAGAGATTGTAGAGAGAGAATGGTTAACTGAATTCAATCGTGTGTGGAACATGCAGGAGTTATTACAGGTGCAGCAGTTTAAAAGGATGCTTGGCAAGGAAACAAGTGGAGCAAAGCTGCACAGAACCGGGAATGTTTATCGTGACCTACACGGGCGAACACAACCACGGAAAGCCAACGCGAAGGAACTCGCTGGCCGGTACGGTTAGGCAGAAGTTTCCATCCAATAAGGCTAATGGTAATAATAATATCAAGCAAGAAAAAATCGAGAGTGGAAACACTTCTCCAGCAGAAGCTGTTGACATTAAGGCACAGATTGTTATTACATCGGATCCTCAGGCAAGAATCAAACGGGAAGATAAACATCAAGGCAATGATCAGGGACACGAACGTATTGGTGACGAGGATTCGATGTTTAATAATGATGATTTCTTTTCCGGGTTGGAAGATTTCGATGATTTTATCTCTGGATCGTTGGCTTCTTCTTCTTCTTCTTCTTCTTCTTCATTTCATACTTCTGTTCAACAGTTTCAAGTAAGATTGTAGTAGCTTGTTTAGGGAGCTTTCAATCACATATACGTACGTATAGATATATATACTTGGTAATCTTTCCAAAATAGTACTGTTCCTTGTTCGTTTCGACAAAATATCGTTATTATAAGTTCTAATATGCCATAATTGTATACACTTTCGATTTGATACGACCGATGTTTCGTACTAATTTTTTATTTTTTTTTGTTCCGTTGAATTTCAAGATTTTGATGACTTAATATATAATCCAGGTAAGGTTTCTTACATGTGTAAAAAGGCAGCATTTTTCTGGGAAATTTGTTGCAGCTGTGTGGCGTTGGTCTTCTTTATATGAACAAAACTGTAACCAATAATGCAATGAAATATCTAACAATAGAAACACAATTGCAATTCAAGACCGTATAACAACGATATCAACAAAAACCACAGGCAAAGGCATATTTAGTAGTTAATTTCCAACTTAAGACAAAATAGGTTTTTTTTTTTTCAGCTTAGTAACCTGTTTCCCCCATTTCTTGTCCTTCCCACAACGCATAAAAACACGCCCACAAAAGCAAACGTGGGAGAAAAATCGAAATCCCAGCAAAACCCATCACCGCATAAGACCACCCGAACCGCCAGGTGGCGGCCGCCTGTTAGAATAATCCGGCACGTTACCGTCCCCAGCAGAGGATGAAGCATTCGCGTTCAAGCCCTGTCCAACGCCTTGAGCTCGCTGCTGCATGGACTCGAAAATGAACTGCCCGTATGGATCCACGTAAGCCTGGCCCGTCGAAGCCACTCCTCTCGTCGCAAGCCCGTTCTGCTCCGTAAGATTATTACCCGCCAAGAACGGTTGCGATGAAACCCCAACGTTGTTGCTCGGAGATGGGGTTCTGGGGATCAGTGTATTTGGCCTAGCTTGTGGGGAAGCAGCAAACATGTGGGCCGTTCGGTTCGCTGCTGCTATGGTGTTGGTGGGTGGTGGAGTTATTCCTTGTGAGAACCCGGTGAAATGGGGACGCGAAGAAGAAGGGACGAAAGGCACCGAGCGCGGAGAAGGTTGAGGGGCGTCGTAGGGATTTTGGTGCCCTTGAGTTTGGTGGGTTCTTTGGGTGGTGGGGTGAAATCGACTTGTATGCTCGTTTTGAACTCTGTAGGCATTCGAGATCGCAGCATCCACTCGTGCAGTATTCTGCTCTCGAAAAGACGGGTAAAGGAGAAACTTTAGAGTCATTGATGCATATGTAAGAATTGTACTAAAGCTGAGAAAGAAAGATGCTCTTGAGAATCACTAAAATGCATGCAGATACTGGTGGAGAATCACCAAATAGATTGTGGGTCAAATAAAATTACCAAAAAAAAATGTTATTTTTTGGGGAAAAAAAACGACATACCTGTTTACCCGGGTTCTGATGCAATGATTGTGGCCTCACTGATGCACCGGTTGTGGCCAGTGGAGTTGCTTGATGCCAAGAGAGATTGCTTGCAACGTTCTGAGGCATTTGTTGTCTCGGGACAGAAGTTGGGGTTTGAAAAGGAAGGCTTTGAATTGGATTCGGTACTTGCTGATGGCTGCTGAACCCCGGGTTTCCAAATTGGTAGTTGGGTGATAATATTTGATCAAAAACCGGTTGTGAAACGGGAGCAGCAACACTATTTTGGGAAGATTCGTGTTGTTGGCCGATTTGGGTCAAAACCGGAGAAGGGCTCGTGGCAAAATTCAAAGCAGGGGCCGTAGTGAGCCCGTTAAATGGAACGTATCCCGAGCTCGGTTCGAAGGTGTAAGAATAAAGATCAGACCATAAAAAATCATCCCCCACATGAGCATCGTTAGGGTTAACCGATCCCGGCTCGAGCCCATGAGGCTGAATCGTTGATGCTTGAGGCTGCTGTTTTATGTCATCATCATCGATGAACATTGCATCATCTGTGCCCGTAAGATCGAGGATTGTATCTGGGGACTTTGGAGATTTACCGTCTCTAGCGTCGGGTTTCTGAGTAGCATCACTGCTTTCGATGATGGGTTCCCACGACCAATCGGAAGATACGATTACTTCGGTGACGGTGGCAGCGGTCTCTTGCAGTACCTGAGAGGTAAAGAAAACAAACAACAGTTGAATTCTCTATGGCTCATTTTATGAGGCCTTAAGGATGTACAGAAACCAGCTGGTTGGTGAAGGATCATAAGTAAGAAAGCATTCATATTTCGTAAATAGAATTCGTTGAAATATTCAGAACTGTAGGCTTAGTCTTCTACGTATCATCAATAGTCTCTGGATCAGATATCACTGGTCTTCATACTTTTATGTTCTATAGAAATATGAAAACAAGTTAAAAAGTTTTTCCGTTGTGTTTATATATAATTATATGAAATACGACATATATGCATACTTTATATGATGTAATGTTTCTGGCAAGTGAGGATACTCTAATTAAACATTATTAATCGCATATAAGTTGCAACTTGCCTGGACCATTTTTTGGTCGATTCTCATGTCAGTGAAGCAGACATGCTGATTACAACACGGGCATCGCCAGGATGGTTTCCTTGAGTTTATGTCCATATAGTTGTCAAAATCAAAACACTGCAATGAAAAAGATAACATAAGCATTGCTATATTCTTACAGTGAATAATGCAAATTTCTTTCAGCTCCACAACTAAAGAGAATGATACCTGTGTATGCTTGCATAACCGGCCTTTTACAGGGGTTTTAACGCGGCTTAAGCTGTTAAAAAAGAGCACAAAAGTCAGCATTGTACGCAATAATAAGATAAAAGGAAAACATGAAATCTATTGGAGCAATGAACTACAAAGCATATTAGTACCTAATAGGGCATTTAAGCGATATTCGAGATGGCCCCTCTATTAATTCAGAATCTATAAAGAAATAAGGCATGTGGTTAGCAAACAAGGACCGGCTCGAACTTAGGAGTTTATCGCATCCAATGTATAGCACACAACCTTTTGTACACACTTCTCACAGTGAATATGTATCAACTCACCTGATTCCAGGCTCGTGGGTACATGATGCTCGTATTCTTGAAGGACGCTGCTATCGGGTTCATTTGTCTCAATCGCGTGAGCAACTGCTATGAGATAATTTCCTGCAGAAATAATGAGAAGTAGAAATTGTAGAGGATAGATTAAACCAAATCTGGAAACTTCGTGCCAGAAAACTTGAACAAATTGTACCATTGAATTCACCCAGGGCTTGTAGAAGATTTGATCCGTACTTGAGAAAATGAGACACTACTGTGGGAATCTGTGGCCCGGTATCCTAAAAAGAGAGGATAATTTAATAGAATAAATGTTTATGTATAGTCAAACAGAAGAGTGATTTTAAGAAATAAGTCAGAAACAAACCACAAAGGGAGAAATCCTGCCCGCGACTCCCTTCCCATTAACCGAAAAGCTGCATAGTGGAAATCAGAAAAAAATTCTTGCATTATTTATGATGTATTAATTATTACTATATTCATGTGCAAACTATCATTTTCTCTTTTCCATGAGAGAAACTTTGCTTACTTTACTTTGGGAGGATTGATAAGGCAGGAAGAAGTCTCGATCATATCTAAATGCATAACGAATAACCTCTGCAAATACAAAACGAAAAAATAATAGAAAATCAACTGATGAATTTATGAATCTTTTAAGCTACAATAACTATAAGGATTTGCACACTATTATGTAGCTCAAATAAACCAATCTAAGAGGACTCTTGAAAATAATAATTTGTTCTACAAAAACAGCCTTGCAGACTTAGTTCAGACTTCTGTGACGTGACCAAATACAAATTGAATAAATGATATATGAATAGTGTAATATGACTATATGATTACCACTTTTCCTTCAGGAGGTGTCTTTTTCTTCGAAATGAGGAAGTCCTTCACATAAGCATCAGATCCAGCCTACAAAGCACATAATGTAGATCACATTCATAATTATTACTAGAGGGAAAATATGAAATTAGAGTTTTGGATTAGGCAATCAAGGTTAAAGTAACAACCTTGGCTTCAAAACAAAATAATATATCGCCCAATTTCATCCTCGGATAGAATCTGCACGCAAATAGCACAGAATACAAGAAAATTAAATGGCAGAAAGCTGATATGAATACAAATTTGAAAAGCGTAGTCCGCTTATATGAATCCTCAAAGTATATTTTTACAGGTAAGAGAGTTCAGTAACAAAAGAAATGAGCATGTCAAGCACATCTTCACATAACCATTAGAAGAAGCATCGGAGAAGTTGCACATTATGTGTTACCATAAAGTTGTATTAATTTATAACACGTTACATAAATCGGAGACCTTGACATGACTGTTGAGAAAACAGGAAGATGAACACTATGATCAGCCTCAGGATTTGGCGTAGTACAAAAATTTTTAGATATCTGCACAAACAGAAAAGATATTAGACTGCTTTAAATAAAAAAAGGTGAAACACTAAAAAAAATTAAAGTAATTCACCAACCTCCTCAGCCAAATTTCTGAGTTCCTCAGAATCTTTACTGGAAAACCACCCCTCATCGCAAGCATTCTGTCAGTTAGAAAATTCGATTACGAAACTAACTCATAGTTGCGAATGGAACAAGAGGAATTAATATCTAATGCTAAAGCTATTATCAAGGTGGATCAGTTTACATTTACTAATAACGCCCCCACACGTAATTTTTCACTCTAAGGAGCCTTTCATGGAAATCTTTTTCTATTATCGTTATATCAGTATTAGTGAGGATTGAACCTAAAAACTCTTTTTGGTTCTGATATTATGCGAAATGGCCATCTATAAGGTGTAATTATTCATATGTATTTGCTCCAAAAAACACAAATAAGGACAGTCCACAAGCTTACTTTGACAGAAATCATCAGGATCATAGTAACAGCAAGCATTGTATCGTCCTTCTTACATTGACACACCTAGTAAAAAGGTAACAGTTATCAGTGTACAGTGCATACGAAAAAAAAAACATTGTGGGATAAAAGAGAATAACTACAACGGAAAAGAGAATAAAGGCAAACAGCCTTATGATCTCTGCTGTCGGAATCTCAATCATGAATGTTGAGATTTTCTTTTTTAAAATCACCAGAATTTCAAGAAATAAATGAGATTAAAAGCAAATATACTCCAGGCAAGCACTCTTAAGGCAACTCAATGCAGACAAATCAATACAAAAATGTTGTGGGCGATGGATCCATTCCATTTCCAATATAACAAGCTACAAAAGACGGTGAGCAACAAAATAGCAAGACAAAAATCTAAAATGGGGAACTATAAAAACAAAACTATCACCTGTTTTATCAGTGGAGGCAACTGTTGTATTCTATCAATCTGTTGATGGTTTGCAATCGAAAAATCAAGACCTCTGCATTTCACCATTACCAGAGGAAAAATTAGGTTAGGGAACTCGTCCACATATAAGATTTTACATACAATCCTTTTCACACACAAAAAAAAAAAAAAAGGAAAACTCATATTGCGCACAAAGATTGCGCCAACAAACGAAACACATGAACAGTTGCTTCCTCCTCCTCCTCCACTCCCGAGACTTCGATATAACAAAAGGGCAGAGAGGAAGAGACCAGTTGAAATATCTTGTACGCAGAGAAACAGACACATAACATTGATTTTCTCGCAGGAAATTGAGTTCACTCCAATGACCAATAAGTGACGAACCGACAAGGATGTAGAGAGAGGTAAAAATTCAAACCCTAACGATCACCTTGACAAAGAAATGCAAAGGCCTAGTAAGTCGACGTTGTCCTTTCTCAGGTGCGCTCTGCTGCCGAAGCAGAGAGACAAACGATCGAGTGTAGCTGAAACGCGCAACGAGTTGGCGAGGAAGGGGCTAGTTCTAGGATCCGGCGGGTTCAACGGAACAGCGCTGCTTCCTTCCGCCGTCATTATCCCGAAAAACCGCAGTTCGCCGCCTTGTTCTTCAGTTCAGGCTGCGCGGTTCGGTTCCTGCGGAGGGAGTTGAAACGTCTCTTCTCAGCAAAAACGTGTCGTCGTACTTGAATTTCCCAAAATAAATTAGTAATGATTTAGTTTTGAAATAAAATATTACTAGATATCTATGAGAAAGAGGATGTAGCTCAGATGGTAGAGCGCTCGCTTAGCTTGCGAGAGGTACGGGGATCGATACCCCGCATCATATATATTCCCCCTTTTAAAATATTTTTTTTCCATTTTTTTCAAAGTCAACGATCGAATTTATAATTGTTAATTAGTCAACAATCCCATCTCTACCTACATTTCGACTAATAAAAAAGAGGTGCAATAAATAAATAATAATATCATGGAAACATCCGATCAAGTAACAGCACAGGAGCCATGCCAAACCTCGGGTCGAATCCGGGTTCAACAACCAAATCAAAAACTTCCGAACCGTAAGAGACACCTTTTCGTTTCGCTTCTTTCCTCAATCTCTGCAACAATCCTCCTCGAATCGTCTAAAATCTTGCAAGATCTACTCCTGTAAGATCCCTCTACTGTGTATCTTCGCCTCGTCTCTCGGTAATAATAATTGAGAAACAGATTGATACCGTACAATGAGCTGATTATACGGGACATAACGATAAGTTGATGAATAAATCAAATATTTCTTTTTGGGTGATAAATCCCATCGACACATTAAATTGCTGATATCAAGGTGGACCAAAAATATAATATATAATGAAGAAAAACGAACGACTCTTGCCGTTGCCGATTATAACTCTCTATACGAGCGAGAAAAGAAAAGACCCATTAAATAATGCGACTTAAATAATAATTGACTTAGCTAAATCGTCGGCAACTCTATTTAAATAAAAAAAAAAACGAAGTGGAAATAAATAACCTAATTGTGTTCTTGGCTAGCTACTAGGGCTCAGAGAATTTATATAGCGAGCGATTGTTAGGTAAAAAAATGGAGGAAGAGGCTGAGAGAAACTGTCTCCATCATCTCCCTCGCGACATCATCGTAGAAATCCTGTCACTGCTGTCGGTGAAATCCCTGTTAACGTTGAAGTGTGTCTCGAAATCTTTGCTTTCTCTGATCTCAGACGAAGCTTTCGTGAGGGCCCACTTTCGGAAATCGTCAAAGTACTCATCTTTCTCCCGCCACAAGATCGCCTCGAGCTGCGTCCGCAAACCGTCGCGACGTTGTCATTCCTTCATCATAACTCCTTCCTTCACTTTGGCCGACTCCCGCCGCGTCACACGGCTTTGCACCTCCACGTGCTTACTGGACGAAAAATTAGCCAAAGGCTTCGAATTCTCCGACGCGGACGTCATCAAGCGAAAGAGAGGAAGCCGCCGCGCCGTGAGGTCCTCCAACGGCCTCCTATGCTACTTCTCGGGAAAACGCTTCACCCTGCGGAACCCGTCGACGCGGAGGTACAAGAAGCTCCCGCCTGTCCGCTTCGACGGGCCGATACTCTCGTGCGGGTTCGGCTACGTTGAGTCCACAAACGACTACAAGGTGGTTGCATTGTCGCGTCCTATAAAAACCGACGGCGGCGCGAAACTCTGCGCGGTGAAGGTCTACAGCCTGAGGACGAATTCATGGAGGACGCTCCCCGACGGTTACGGACTCGAGGGAGCGATGGATTCGATGTCGAGGCACGCCCGCGGGATCCTGTACTGGTTGAGGATACATAGGGGCGAAAGGAAACGGTGGGAAATTATTTCGTTCGATTTGGAGACGGAGAAATTCGGGATCGCGGCGAGGCGACCTCGTGAATTGTTGAAAGGAAATTCGCCTTACGCGCCGCATTTGGGCGTGTTTAAGGGACGGTACCCGTGCGTGGTTTGCATTCATCATACTCCGTCGAAGAACACGGAGATGTGGGTAATGAAGCCCGGTGGGGGTTGGATAACGATTTTGGATATATTTCCCAAGGCGCGTGCGGATTCGGAATTCGATTGTTTTGGGTTGTGCACCGATGGTGCGATTTTTCGAAAATTTGAACCGGAGACGAATCTGTTTTATTACCTGCCCAAGGAGATGCGCAAGAGGAGTCTTAGGATTGTTCACTTGGATATATTTGATGGTGCGTGTGCTCACGTCGAAAGCTTAGTGTCACTTGGTAATGATTCTCTGAAAGAGGAACATAGACGAGTGTGTTTTGGTAGCCTTGTAAGTCTTGAGATGGAGAATAAGAGCTTGGAACAATATGATGATGATGATGATGATGATGACGATGATGATGATGATGATGATGATTCTGATGAAGGGTAGAGGAGTCCAATGGCCATGAAATCCTCGAATTTCTGAGTTGTTTAGTTTTTTTTTTTTATTTTATTTTATTCCAATTGCTTTTGATTGACTATTATTTATTGGTGGTAATATAATTTCTTTTGATTTTATACTTTCTGTGTGTGAGCGATTTGAAGTTCAATTCGTCATTGCATGAGAAGATCAATTTCTTGCGGTGTTTGAGGCAAATAGTTTTTCTAGGGTTTTGGCCGAAAACCGGGAATTGCTAGATTACAATGGGATACCGACTTTGAATGTGTAGAAGGAACACGGTAAAGACGGAAACAGAAAACCCTAGAAATATCATGAAGAAGATGCGTTTGGATTTGTGAATTTGAATTGAATCATGTGATTTGAAATTATGAATTCCGAAATCCGAATTTCAAATCCAAATTCATTGTTTGGCAAACGCTAGGATTCGGAATTTGGATTTCAAAATGGAGTTCGAGCTCAAAAATAATGAACTCGAGCCGAACTTTTGTCGAGCCGGCTTGACTCATCGTTCGTCGAGTTCGACCCGAACTTTTCTCGAGTCGGTTCATCGAGCTCGCGAACCGGCTTGACTCATCGTTCGTCGAGCTCGAACCGAGCTTTTGTCGAGCCGGCTCGACTTGTCGTTCGTCGAGCTCGTGAGCCGGCTTGACTCATTGTTCACTCATACTTATTATTATCATTATTACTACAATTATTATTAATTATGAAAATCGGGATTTGGATTTCGAAAACGGACCACTTGAGGTTGAATTTCAAAATCATCAAACAACAAGTGTTTGGATTCTCCTCCGATTTGGATGAAATCCAAATCCGAGCGGTTGCCAAACGGGTGACTTGGATGAATTCCGAATTTCAAATCGAAATTCACGAATCCAAACAGATGATAAGAGAATTTTCAGTGTGAGAGAGAGGACGAGCTCTCTGATTTCGGACAGCGTAGCATCAAATGGCTGAAGAAAAGTTTAGGGTTTTCAAAACAGTCCCCTGAAAATATAATGGCCGGACTCGAAAATCCTAGAACCTTTTGGTTTAGCCCACCAATATTCAGTATTAACAATTTACATCCCCAGAATGAGCCACCAAAATATTCTTGAGCCGATCATCGTGTAGACAGACCCATTGGGTCAATTTCAAGAAATTTGTATTTATATCTCCATTAAATAAATTAGAAATTAGAGAAAATTAAGTCGTGATGGGTCATAAATAAAAAGAAAATTTTTTAAAAGGGAAATCAAAGCCCCCATAAATAAGAAGAATTAATCCGCTGATATTTGTTTTTTTCAAGAACTTACACTCATCTCTTGTTACGTAACTGCTAATCTTAACAAACTATATAGCTCAGCGATTAGGGTTTTCTTTTGTTTCCCTTCTCTATATAAGGAAAGGATCAGGGTTTTCTGCTATTATTATAAAAATACAAAGAACAAAAAAGATGGTCGGTTACGATAAGTATTTCTTGGTCCAATGCAAGCGGCAAAAGCCGCGTCTCGTCTCTTCCGGCTCCGGCGTCGGCGGCATACCACCAGGGGCACCCGTTGCCTTCTTTGGGGACACAACCATGCTGCAGTCAGGGGCCTCCAATGGCCTCGTCTGCGTCAAAAGGAGGAACAAGCCCCAGCTAATCGTCTTGAACCCTCAATACCTAGGAACACAGATCCTCAAATACGACGACAACGGCGACACTGTTCATTTGGGCGCCGTACTTGCAGCAAAGAGTTCGTCGGGTTCCCAATATGATCTCGTTTGGGCTGAATTCTTAAGTAATAGCAGCGATAACGAGGTTATGCTTCATCACTGTCGGTCCCCCGGCGGAGCTCATCATAGTTTCCCACATGCATTCGGCGGCGGTGTAGAAATTCCTTCCGATTGGTGCTCAGGAGTTCACTGGAAAAGATCGATTTTTTGGAAAGAGAAAACAACCCTCATCGAGTACAATCTCCAATCACGCGAGTTCGCGGCGATTAGAACCCTAACCGCTCCGGCGGAGAGAGGTATCCTCGGCTCCGTCAATGGCCGACTGTGTCTTGCCAAGCTTCTTGATGATGATGATGATGTCCGGCGAAATATGGTAACTCTTACCGTTGAAGTCTTCGACTCAGATTTTAAACTCCAAGAATTGGAAAGAGCATCTGCAGATTTGCGGTCGAAATCGCGTCGTTTAATCTGCTTTAGAGATCATTTTGCTGTGTTGAAGCTGCATTCCAATGAAATCCTGTTGATGGATTCTCGTACCGGATTAAGCAAGAAAGTGCTCGATGGCCGTGGTGTTAAAGCCGTTCCTTATAATAAGAAAAGTAGGGTGGCGCTGGACCAGAATACCTTTGATCTGAGACAGAAGGATGAAGACGAAGAGGGAGAAAAGAAGGGAAACAAAGAAGGATACGAGGTACAAATTTCTGTTCGTGACGTTGAGACCGACGACGATGCGCTTGGCGAGGAATATCCCGGCTGTTATGCGACTACCAGTAGTGAGGATGAAAAAGATGATAGTGAAGAGGAGGAGGACGACGAGGAGGAAGCGGAGGAGGACGACGACGATGATGACAGCGACGACGGTGACGACGGCGGCAGGGGGCCGGCCAATCATGAATCTAAGAAACGAAAAGTTTGAAAAAGCGTTATTGGGAAATAAAGGTGACGTTTCTCTGGCTAGAATTTCTATGTGTAGTATATAGTTGAATTTCTCTGGCTACAACATTCATTCATGTTTCGAGTTTTTACTTGTGCAAATAAATTTCTTATCGAGAATTAATGGAATGAAATTTAAGGATAATAGTTTTAATAATGGTGACATGACAACAGTATTATTTTTTTCATACTCTCTCAACTCAATGACACGTAGTAATTAACTAAGAAAATTAAATAATATATCGAAATTATTATTATATATAATAAATATCGGAATAGTTTTCTCATCGCTCGTTCCCTATATATCACGATATTGACAGTATAGATAATCATTATGACTATTCTATTCCACGTTTATCAATGTAATGAGTTGTATTGTAGTAGTAGATAACGTTGACGTCTTTTATTCACACGCTTATCAATGTATATACTAATTACTAGCTACTATATGTTTATCAATACTAATTCTGATTAATCAATTAATTTGTTTGTATTTTTATTGGTAATATTGGTTAGTTTTTTTTACTTGATGTTTGATCAACAAAAAAAAAAATTATTATCCTTCTTGTTCATCCCTAAATTTAGACTACGGCGTGGGACAATTAACTGGAGGAAATATATGATGCTTAGTTATTAATTGGAGGAAATAGTTTGGGACAATTAAGATTAGTTGGAAGCTTCTTTAGATAATGTACAACATTATCTTATTTTTGGCCTAACCATAGCCGCAATATTGAAATAAAGTCTTTTAATTTATTGCAATACGTGGTGTTGAGTTGAGAGTTTGAAAAATATACCAAGTCTATTAATACGTAGTCTCCGACTAAAAAGTGGTAGTTTCGTAATTCAAGCCAACAAAATAAATACGTCGAAATAATGCGAAGAAAAGACGGGTTTGAATTTTGAGAGTTGGTAATTGATATCATATGAAGATAAAACTCTTTTATACGCTTTCCCGAATTAATAGGAAAAAACCCATCACGAGTAGAGGCCGTGACAAGTTTGGTGAGTTCAAATTAAGAATATGTACTAAAAATAAAATATCTTAGTGTTCACTTGGATATATTTGATGGTGCGTGTTCTCACGTCGAAAGCTTAGTGTTGGTAATGATTCTCTGAATGAGGAACATAGACGAGTGTGTTTTGGTAGCGTTGTAAGTCTTGAGATGGAGAATAAGAGCTTGGAACAATATTATTATGATGATGATGATGGTGATGATGATGATGATGATGATGATTCTGATGATGATTCTGATTCTGATTCTGATGATGGGTAGAGAGGAGTCCAATGGCCATGAAATCCTCGAATTTCTGAGTTGTTTAGTTTTTATTTTATTCCAATTGCTTTTGATTGACTATTATTTATCGGTGGTAATATAATTTCTTTTGATTTTATAATTTCTGTGTGTGAGCGATTTGAAGTTCAATTCGTCATTGCATGAGATGATCAATTTCTTGCGCTGTTTGAGGCAAATAGTTTTTCTGGGTTTTGGCCGAAAACCGGGGATTGCTAGATTACAATGGGATACCACCGACTTTGAATGTGTAGAAGGAACACGGTAAAGACGAAACAGAAAACCCTAGAAATATCATGAAGACGATGCGTTTGGATTTGTGAATTTGAATTGAATCCAGTGATTTGAAATTATGAATTCCGAAATCCGAATTTCAAATCCAAATCCATTGTTTGGCAAACGTTAGGATTTCGGAATTTGGATTTCAAAATGGAGTTCGAGCTCAAAAATAATGAAACTCGAGCCGAACTTTTGTCGAGCTGGCTTGACTCATCATTCGTCGAGCTCGACCCGAACTTTTCTCGAGTCGGTTCATCGAGCTCGCGAACCGGTTTGACTCATCGTTCGTCGAGCTCGAACCGAGCTTTTGTCGAGCCGGCTGGACTTATTGTTCACTCATACTATTTATTACTACAATTATTATTAATTATGAAAATCGGGATTTGGATTTCTAAAACGGACCACTTGAGGTCGAATTTCAAAATCATCAAACAATAAGTGTTTGGATCTCCTCCGATTTGGATGAAATCCAAATCCGAGCGGTTGTCTAACGGGTGATTTGGATGAATTCCGAATTTCAAATCGAAATTCGCGAATCCAAACGATCTCATGGAAAAGAGGTGCAATAAATAAATAAATGATATCATGGAAACATCCGATCAAGTAACAACACAAGAGCCATGCCAAACCTCGGGTCGAATCCGGGTTCAACAACCAAATCGAAAACCTCCGAACCGTAAGACACACCTTTTCGTTTCACTTCTTTCCTCTTAATCTCTGCAACAATCCTCCTCGAATCATCTAAAATCTTGCAAGATCTACTCCTGTAAGATCCCTCTACTGTGTATCTTCGCCTCTTCTCGCAGTAATAATAATAGTAAACATACGCAAGAACATTTGTTTTCCTTCCGTCGATGCTTTTCCTTGCACAGAAAACGGGCTTGATAGCTTCTCCTTCGTACGCATGCCACCAACTGTCCCCCAACCAACGCTTCTGTGAATTGTGAAATATATGTTATTTGGTGTAATAAAGTTATTTTCAATTTACCCTATAAACAATTACAATTGTACACCTCAATGTTTTATTTATTACAATCGCATCCTCACAATAAATTATTAAATTATATTTCATCTAGTATTATAAATTAAAACTAACTCAAAATATGAAATAATATAAATATTTATATTTTATGCACACGCATAATGTGCAAAATACTAGTATATATTATTACTCTTCAGCATGCAATGCTTTATTACCGTTGAACCTAAAACTTTAAATATTTGAAAGGTAGGATATATCATAAATATATATATTTTATTTCCAATAGATCCATTTACGTTTAGGCTGAGTTTTTGGTTATCCCGCCTTAAAAGTGAAATTTTTCTTAAATGGTCATGAGATTCGTGATCATCTAGCATGAGCTCTGTTACCACGTTGAATAACCACTTCAACTAGAAAACTTAAAAAAGCATATCACACTTCAAATATGTATGTATGTATGTAAGTATGTCTGCATGTATGTATGTATGTATGTATGTATGAATGTATCTATGTATGTATGTATGTATGTATGTATGTATGTATATTGCAACGCTCTCCTTACTTGTAGGTTGATTTATTTTTACTCTATTCTTAGACGTAGAATTTTTCTTAACTGGGTGGTTGTGTGAATTCAAACATGTTACCATTTAGTCCAGGCTTCGATACCACGCTGAATGACCCTTCACCTAAAAGCTTAAACTTGAAAAGAGTGTATCACATTTTAAAATTTATATGTTTCATTTCAACTCACCTATTACATTACTTCTTTCTTATGTAGCCTTATAAGTACAATTTCTTTAATGTATGATTGCGGAGATCATGACCATGATCATTTAACATGGGCTCTAATACCACAAAAGCTTAATTATTTAAGGAGCGTATCATAGTTTAGATTCATATATTTTATTTTCATTAGTCTGATTTCTTTCAATTATGTACCTTGCCTCGACGAATGGTGAAAATGGGCTCACCCGATCCGTCCATGAGTGCGGTCTCATCGGGCCTTTCCACGTAATTATCCACTCGATATTCCAAGTTTCCATCGGAACCAAACACTGCGTAGCCACTGCAGCAGCAAAAAGCGAGTGATTTTCTCCACACTGTCAATGAAGTTGCGGCGGCAAGAAGATGAGCTCCTTCGTTCTTCTCATCTTCTTGATAATCATGGACAGTTCTCTGCGTGGAGCTCAAGAAGGGGAACATCAGAAAACCCTCAAGACAAAAAAAGGTCCTTTTTTTTCTCAAGATTTTTGTAAGGAAAATAAATTTATGCAGACATCTGTGATTTGTTGTCTTTGATCTTATAGTGATTATTGAGTCAGCTAGTTAGTAGAACTGCTGTGCTATGCTGACCCGACAATGATACCTAACAGATACTCTGATTTTAATTTTTTCTATATGGAAATTAAGTTATATATATAATTGATTATTCCTACCTAATTCCAAATACGTAATCGGACCAGCTTACGAGGCTGGGGTCTTTTATTTCTTGATAAAGATCCGGAATCGTACAAATATCTTCAGCCACGTGTGATCACTATTATGAAATGGATTAGTAATCATTATATCATAATCGCGAGTGTGTATATATGTTTTTTTTATCTAAGGTAATCGGAAATTTTTAAGCTTTAATCTTTATAGTTTTTATTTAATTTTTTTGGTACAATCACTTATTATTGCTCAATATTTGATTTCTAAAATATTTTCAAATTTTGCCTTAATTTAAAAATTCCGTCTTAGGATCATGCCCGACGACAACTGAGGTTGTAGTGTATATCGCCACGTCAGCATATCGATAGAGCACAAATTTAATAAACTTTTAATAAAAAGTGAATAATTTGATGACATTTGGAAAGTGCAAGTGCTTTTTTATTCAAAGATTAATCGATAAGACCTTCGAACCGACTTTATAAACGTGCATGTTTGTAGTATAGAGATGTTAATACACGTCTTTATTACATTAAATCATATGCAGCTGATGATGTGTATATATGCTGGAGAAGATATTAAACTAAACCTAACTAAAAAGTGAAGGAAAATAGCGACATAAATAAATATTTATGATTCGTAACTATCGTATATGATCACTTTCGCGGATCTTTTTCCCATTTTTAGTCAATAAAGCAAAACCAAATTATGAACTCGGCCGTTGACACGTCGTAGAAATAACTAAATTTGGTTATTTGATGGTCAATCTATTTTCCATACCACATTTGGAATTTCAAATTTTGAAATGATGACTGCACTTCGGAACTTAATACATCTAACCACATGCATGGCTCCATTATTGTATGTATGTGTGAATAAATAAAATGTGGAGAAAGGTTCTTTGCTTGCCTCTTGGTGGTGAGGATCACTGTTGTATAGCAAAAGACAAATTTTTTTGATTTTTTTTTTTACATATTCATTATTTTCCTGGCCCGGAATATCCCCAATCTATGGGGATTGCATCACACACTTCGGGCCCGTTGGGCCGGTTAGGGGCTTGTGCCACATACTTCGGGCCCACCGATTCAGCTATATGGGCTTGCGCACCACACAATCTGGGCTGCAATACTGATCTCCGGAGGTCAATTGAGACTATCATATACTCCGCACCCAATAACGATTGTCAATGTTTTTAGATGTAATCGAAGTCGTGACCTCCAGTTTGATGCCTCGATTTTTTTTTTACATATTCATTCGTGCTAATGAAATAATTGATTTTAGCATTATTCATTTTGCCCCGCTCGTTCGTACATATCCAAAGCTCGACCAAGTTTAAGTGGATCCATTATATAATCAACTGGCGATAGATGTTATCTAAACTTTATTGTAAACTTTGTGGAATTGAGCTTGATACTCCACGCATAAAATCGGCATTAATATGATTTATCGTATCAAAACGATCAATACTATGATGTAACGATACAAATCGAAATCGAAGAATGACATCATTTGCTATGTAATTCATGACCAAAACAAAGTAATCCGTCATAATCGATATAAATAGGTCTTATGATCCAATCGATAAAAATTTCTCCCAAAAGAAGAAAAGAAGATGTCAAGACGTCATTAATTGCGTATAAAACTCCAAACCCGAATGCAATAAACTAGAGAGAGAGTAGGAAATTTTCAGATCGTATTCAATTATACATCACAAGTTTCCTAAAATTAATCATAGATAACCACATAATTATGTTTCTTAATAATAATAATAATAATATAAAAAATTATATGTATGTAAATTTATACATGCCTATTTACAAATTTACTTCTCGACTTAAATTTGCGCGAAGGCATTTAGGCGAGCACTACTTCCCTATCTATATAGACTTGTAATATAAAATAGATATGCAATAGTAGATAACCCCAAAAAATCACAGCTTGCATCGCAAAAATCGAATACCGGCTTGTGCTTGCGTGTACTTGGAAGAATAAAACCTTTTCGACAAAAATATACATCACATCGAACGTCAAGTTTATAACATCCACCCACTAAGTTACATATATAAAGTAACGATATATATAATATATATTGGGCAAAATTATAAAATTAGGTCATTAAGTATCAAAATTTTCGTTTTTGCGTCACTATGTTTGATAATTGCAAAAGTATGTCAAACTTTGTATGTCAAAACAATTGTGGGTCATGTTTTCAATTTTAGGTCACTAAGTATATATTTTTTCGATTTTGGGTCACTAAGTATACATGTTTCATTTTTGGGTCACTATGTTTACAAAGTTAATTACCATATAAGTGACCCGAAATTGAAAAATGTATATACTTAGTGACCCAAAATCAAAAAATATAAACTTAGTGACCTAAAATTGAAAATATGACCAAAATTGTTTTGACATACAAAATTATTGACCTACTTTTACAATTATCAAACAAAGTGACCCAAAAACGAAAATTTGATTACTTAGTGACCTAATTTTATAATTTCCATATATATATATATATATATATATAGATATTATAAATCTTTAGCTCTAGCTTTCGTATTATCAAACAAAAACTCGATAATGGACAAAAAAGAAAACAAGTTAATAAACCCTAAAACACCACCACCAAAGCCCACGAAAGGCAACGGCGACCACCGCCAATACGCTGCCATAAAACCCTTCACCAACACACCGCCACCTAAACACCGGAAACCAATCAGCAAATGCTTCGTCTACGCTTTGCTCGTCGCAGTCTTTCTAAGCATAGCCCTTCTAATTCTAGGGCTCGTCTTCCTACGTACGAGGACTCCCACTCTCCGTACATCCAACGTTGTAATAATAAGACCGAAGAATTATTCCTCGCAAAACGTGACCGTCGCCACCAAAGTTGTCCTACACAACACGAACTTCGCGGGCTTCGCGTTTCGCGGCGGAAACGCGAATTTGCTCTACGGGAACGTCACGATCGAGACCGGCGGCGGCATCGAAGGAGGACGAGTCGGTGGCAGAGAGAAGAAAGAGATGGACGTGAATTTTCATTTAATGGGAATGTTTATTAACGACGGTAATAACGATGAGTTGTCACGTAATTTTAGTAGGGACGTTCTTTCGGGTACGGTTACGGTGAGGAGCTGTGCCGAGCTGAGCGGAGGAGTTAGGGTTTTGAAGATTATGAATGGGAGACGGAGAACTGTTGTGATGGATTGTACCTTGAATTTGAACTTGACGGCGGGAGAAGCGATTCAAGGCTTCTCATGCATCTGATGGTGATTTCACGTAAAAGTTTAATCTTGAAGATAGCGTATCATATTTCATAAATATATATTTCAATTTTTGTAATTTTAGTTTCATTATGCCTAACGTGTAATTCGATTTCTAGATGTGGAATTTTCATTGGGTGATCGGCAATATTCGTACTCATGATTTCTTGTCCCTGAACCGTGAAATTTATCGTGTAGGGATAACCAAACCAATTTGATCACCTAAAAGGTTGATATTTTAAATTTATATATATTAATTTAGTTGGTTATAGTTGTTTTTCTCCATGCATGAGTGACTTCATGCGGTTATTGTTTTTTGTGCGCAAAAATAGTGATCAGTTTTTATATACAAATATCTATAATTAGATAATCAAGAACAGCTATGCGGTTAACAGAGTTCCAAATAATATGAAATTAAAATTAAGTGGACTATTGATAATTTAGAAACTACAACAAGAGCAAGATACCACGAATAAGATGGAACAAATTCATAAAAACGATTATAACATCATCATGTAATAATGGGAAGTTGAAGTGCTTTTCAACTCAAGCTTTACAATCCCATTCATCATAGAACTCCTTGACAAACTCCTCCATGAACCTGTGTCGCCTCTCAGCTCTTTCCCTTCCTGCCTGAAAAGAAAAATGTAACCAGAGAGGCTTAATTTTCAACGACAAAAGTGAAACAAACCATGCTTAATCATCAGCTTACTAAATTATTAACCAAACCTTGGTTTTCATCAGATTCTTCAGCTTGAGAAGCTTCTCGTGGAAATGGTTCATCGTTGTCTGCTGGCGATTTTTGGCCATGTAGTTTTCTTTCGAAAGCTTATCCAATCTAGGCTTGATGTCGGGATCGTGCAGCACGCTGTTCCTGCTTCCACCGAACGTGAAGCAACGGGCAATTCCTACATCGGAGAAAATCAAGACCGTGCCCGAGAATTTGCTAAGTTATATGCCCAACTGGGAATTATTTTTGTAGTCATGTGTGTTTGGGGGAGTGGCTTTTTAAGGACACCGAAATTAAGGGGTGACAATTTTAGGACAATAAGTTTCGAAATTGAAGCAGTTTGATAACAGTTAACGCTGGAAACCTAATTTCAGCGCGGAACTAACACACGTGATGATTAATTTTGGGGAGTGGCGTCGGTCCGAACCAAATCAGTATCTCCCGACGACGAATTGAAGCAATTTAAGGACAATTTACGGATGAAACCTTCAACCGTGAATTAAGACACGCGTGAGGTGCACGTGACAATTAATTTAATTGCTAAGCGCGGCTCACGCGTGTTAATTTCGAACTGAAATTGGATTTACAGCATTAGTTGTCCTCAAACTGCTTCAATTTCGAAACATACTGTCCCAAAAATTGTCACTCCTACATTTAGCAGTCCATAAGATGTCACTCCCCTAAATATACATGATTTTAAAAATACTTATTACCAATGGCACCAATGGCATCGAGTCGATCGGCATCTTGCACGACTCCGAACTCGGGAGAGTGAGTGCTATTCGCGGGTCCATTGATCTCTTCTTTGAAACCTGTGGGAAAAAAAACATTACATTATGGGATGGGATCATATGGTAATAAAGAAGAGGAAAAAAGCCTAACCCATTCCCTTAATGATGCCTAAGATGGTTGCCTTGGCATCTTCTTCAACCCCTTCTCTGTCAAGAAAGTCCTTAACAATATTTTCTTCTGAGGGATCCCTTTGACAATAGCAGTAACATCTTCATTAATAACCAAACAGTGTCCAAACACAGACAAAAGTCAAAGGCTATTTTTACTACACAGCTATTGGAGTGCCATTTTTGAACTGGAATTAAAGAACACTTACCTCAAATATTTGTAGTCACCTGCAATGGTTTAAGTTCCATCAGTAAATCAACCATTGATGCAAAAATCTTTGAGCAATTAGCAGCAACATCCCACATTTGTGAAGGACAAAATCTAAACGAATGGCCTTTGTGATCCTCACATATTCATCAAATTAATTTTCTTCAGGAAGAAAACCCATCAATCAGAAAGCCAGAAATCGATTATTAACTTCATAATTTGGCGATTTCTGTCCCAAAAAAAGGGAAGAAAAATACCTACCTATATCGTGCAGAAGGGCAGCTAACTCCACCTTAAAACCAAGAAAGAAGCAAACTTTTTCAGACAATCTCAATTGAGTAAACAAAACAAAAAAATTGTGTAGTTGGGTTTTACGATGAACATGGACTGAGGCGAATTGGAGAGACCCTCTTCAGCGGCAAGATTCAGAGCCATGGCTCGAACTCTAAACGCGTGGGCCGCGTCGTGTGAAGCATCGTTCCCCTTCATAGCCTTCTTCACCAATTCTTCGGCTTTTAGTATTATCTCCTTTTCCATGGTTCTCTTTCTCTTTCCCTTTTTCTTCTCTCCTCGCTCTCTCTCTCCACTGTAGGTTGTTAAGCTTTTTTTTTTTAAAGTCAATTTAAAGACAAGATCTTTGAGTGAAATCGATTATGGGTTTTTGGTCAAATGCCTATTTTGACAACCTTCGTACATTAGTTTATTGTCTAATCTCATCACAATCATTCATGGAATCTTCTACTACACATTTGCCGGGACAAGCTTGAACCATTGCACCTCAGGATTCTCGCCACATGTCGGAAAATCGACAAGATCATCTCCAACGCAAAGGCACTTCTTGGCCACAACCGTCGAATCTGCGGCGTTTCTCTCCAAGCACATAAACTTTCCTTGCGCATCCATTGCAGCCAAATGAAGGCCCGAGCTCGATGCATACTTCCACTTAGCTCCATTACCACCACAATCATTCGACAAAACAGGTGCAGCGATTTCTCCAGCGACGTTAAGACACTGCGTTGATTCGAAAAGCTTGATGGGTCCATTATCTAGGTGTTGGTCCCATTTGCTGGCGCTTCTGCAGCTGCGTAAGACAATCTTTCCTTGGAGAACTGTAATGCACTGCCCACTTTGAGGATGGAACATCTTGTAATAAGTCTTCTGCCTTGATTTTGGATCTACACACGCGAAGGTAATAAGCGTATGAGCAATAAGCACGGTTTTTATATTGGAAAACTTACAAGAGTGGGTCGCTAACTATACAAGTTTTCGTTTTTGGTTAATATGTTTAATAATTATAAAAATAGGTCACTAACTTTGTATGTCTTGATAAAATTGGCTCACCGGTGAATTTCCGGCAAGATTCGCCGGAAATCCGACGTGGCTGCTGACGTATCATCGGTCACGTCAAATTTTCGGCAATTTTTGCTGGAAAATGGACAAGTGACCCGATTTTGCTAAGACATACAAAATTAGTGACCTATTTTTGCAATTACTCAACATATTGTCCTAAAAATGAAAGCATGTAATAGTTAGTAACCTAATCTTATAATTTTTGAAGGTAAAAATCATGGATTGAAGGATAAATTTGGTGCCTATTCAAAAATCTCACTGTTGGCGCTCAAACTTTTAAATGCGTCGTTTTAGTTCCCTAATTTTTACAAAACAGTTCCTTTTTTGTTCTTTTGACCTATTCAATCACTTTTGAACCAATAAAAAATGGTTTTGTAGAGTTTAGGAACTAAGACAACGCATTTTCAAGATTTTTGAGCAACAATAGAGACTTCAGTATAAGCACCAAATTTCCCGTTAACTCAAAATCATACCTTGATTAATCTGCTTGAGAATTTGCAGCCTTTCAAGGAAAGAAGGGTTTCTTGGACGATCCCAGTTCAAATCCATGACACCGTAAACCTCTTCCAAGTTCACATGTCCCTCTCTAATCATGTAACTACCCTGAAATGTCCAAAGGGCCCAATCCACGTCAGCCTCAGCAACAGCTGCAAGAAAACAGCTCATGTACCTGTTGTCGGCCTCGTTCGTGCCCCGTTGATCGATCCCGAATTCGCTCAAGAAAAGGGGAAAAGAATTATTCCCATTTTCCGTCAAGAAAAGGTAATTGTTACGAGCACCGTTGGTGACGCTGGCGCATAATTTGTTGCTCTGGGCCCTCCATTTTTCTGCGGGGTTGCCGAAGGAGTACCAGTGGGCTTCGTACACCAGCTTGCTGTTGAGGTTGTTGTTTCCTTGCAGCAGAGGCTTATTTTTCAAGAATCCGAGGTTTGTGTCGTAATGGAGACCAGAAACGATCACGAGGAAGTTAGGGTTTTCTCTGTGGATTGTGTCGGTGCCTAATTGCATGTATTTGTACCAGTCGACCTCGTTTTGCCTGTCGCCTCTTAGCTCGTTTCTCATGCTCATGCCAACAACCTGCAATATTTTATCATCTTAGAAATTTTTATATGAATTATGAGCATTAATATGAAGTGTTTAATATAAGAGCTAGCATTTCATCTAATGGGGTCCAACTTAACCTATATTTATAATAAATTTTAAATTATACTAAAGTTCATACAAAAACATTCACCAAGAACTTGCATAATAGCTTCATAAATTTTATACGCCGATCTCCCATTTGAAGCGTTATTATGATTGATTTGTTGGAATAGAATCACTTACACATCCCTCTCATGTGATCTCATTCAATCATTCAAGAAATTATCCTCCAAACGAGAGAGAGGAATTGGACGAATGATTTCTTTCACTCTAAAATCTTACTTTTTCATTTATGCAAAAGGTAGTAAACAGTTGACCAAATCCATGCTGTAAGAAGAAAATCTATTTTTGTATAAATTATAGTAATCCTTTTTTACTTATGTTAAATAATTTAGGTGTTATTATTAATTTTTTCATTAAAAAAAATTTCAGTGGGGTCCACCCAATCGTTCCTCCGCCTATGAGTGTGTGTGCGTAATCGTAAACATGTAATAAACTTACCGCAGAAATGCCCTTATATGTGTTGGGTCCAGCCACATGCGGCCGCCCACAAACAATAATATTATAATATATAAAGAAAATAATATTATATTATAATATTATTTTAATGAACGGTTCGTATTGAAGGGCGACGCGGCGGATTCCTGTCCACCGGTTTTGAGCGGTCCAGAAGAGCTGAAGACATCTATAAATAGGCTGAGGATTCTTCAGTTATTATTATCCCAAATCAAGTGAAGATTTCCAGTGAGAGAGAAATAGTGAGAGGTAAAAATACTTATCCACCTTCGGGTGGATAAGGGTGAGAGCGAGTGTAGTTTTACTAGGGTAATTTGAGAGGTGGTACAAAAACATTACCCGGGTGGGTAAGGGATCTCGGGTTTGGGTTTAAACACGAGCGTTATTTTGTACGGTATAATATTCTCAATATAGTAAAACTGGTGCTCTCCGTGGAGGTAGGCGGTATTGGCCGAACCACGTAAAATCTCGTGTTTTCTCTCGGTGTCATTTCGACTTTCATAATATCCCGATAAATTGTCGCGGGGTCCAAATACAACCGCCGCAGGGCCCGAATTATTTTATTGGCGCGTTTTCCCCAACAAGTGGTATCAGAGCCTTGCCCTGCTGGTATTCTGAGTATGCTCTGTGGTTGCAGCTGTGTCTGATCTTCCACATCAGAAAAGATATCAAAAGGGTTTAGCGGTCCGGGGGAACCAATATCAGAGCGAGTGTTCAACGAGGTGATGCCTTGTACCGGCGGCGTGTTCCGTTCGTGAGAAACGGCGGTACAAGATAGGATATCGTTGATGGGATGCTCGGTGTCGGGCGGAGCTTGTGCGGCGGTGGAAGTTTTGGCAAGTTGTGGCAATAGTACTGTGTAAGCAAGTTCTGTCTAGGTGACTGGTGCATAAGTGGGACCGATGTGACCCCACCAGATCTTTCTGGGAACTTACTTAGAAGGGTAATTCTGTCTAGGAGGCAGGTCGCTAGCCTTTCCTGGGAATTATCTGATCAGTACTATTTGGGCCGGGGCTGTTGAATCTCTGCAAGGATAATAGCGACGGATAACAGCACTAAAGGGCGACAATTTGATGGTACGGGAGGTTTCGCTCTGCGGCAGAGAAGAGTGAAGGATGTGCTCGTTCAACAAAGCTTGGCGAATAGCTTTGGAGGGAGACGAGGGAAAGCCGAGGAAAATGACTGGGAGGATTTGGGGTCAAGATGTGTCGAAGAGGAAGAAGTAATGCTCTTTTACTTCTTACCTCGCTTCCTGATTCGCGTGATAATTTGGTCACAACCATCTGGTACGGAAAAGAGCTGGTGAAGACGGTAGATGGTGGAGTCAACTCTTTTGAAGCGTGAAAAGAGAAGGCGGCCAAATTTATGGTGATAGTTGGGTGTTGGCTATACACGGAGCGAATCGTAGAGGAAGGTGATACGCCAGGGGATTTGGGGACTGCAGCAGGTTCAAATCCAGGTGGCGGGAAGGGCATGTGATGCTACAAAGGTGGTGAGCCGGGACACATCAGGAGAAATGGTCCGACTTGGAGGAAGAAGGACAGACGGCTAGGAAAATTCCACAACAGAGGTAGCACACGGTTCATCTTGGAGACGTTCTCACAGTCTCTAATGATGGCGCTCGTTCTCAGAAAGAAGGATATTATATCTGGGTTTGCTCCAAGAGGATATTTTGATGCGTTCCGGGAATACGAACAGGTTTTTTCGATCTCCATGGGCCGATGGATATCGTTGTGTTGTTCATGGTGTTGGAACGGTGAAGATCAAAATGGTTGAAGGAGCGGTGCGCATTTTTGGTGGTGTGACGTTGTCCCAAAGTTGCGTGGAATTTAATATCCTTAAGCCATACAGATTCCAAGGGCTATGGGGTTTCATAGCAGGGGGAGTCTGGAAAATCACACATGGCGGAAATGGTCCTACCAAAGGGAGAAGAGCGAGGAAGTTTGTATCGTCTGAACGTGAGTATGGTATACAATACTCAGACTTCGATGGGTTCACAGAAATCGCGCGCGCGTGGGGCAGACGATGGTGAGAAGGGAAATCCTGCTGGGGAAGGGGTTGCATCGAAGTTCCTCTTCGGGAGTCGACGGGTATAGTCGGCTGGCAGTTGCACATAGGATTGGCCACTGAGTGAATCAAGTGAGGTGGGACCGGAATTCTTGATTCGGATTATGTGTAGCTGGTACAAGGAAGGCCAATGGACGTTCGTGGTACTTACGAGCGAGAAACTCTCATTATAGTCAGACTCGCTGGATGGATGCTTGACGGTGCTGAAGACGATGGTCAGGAAGGTGTCGAGTGAGGCTGGAGGGGGAGAATTGTTGGGTCCAGCCACATGCGGCCGCCCACAAACAATAATATTATAATATATAAAGAAAATAATATTATATTATAATATTATTTTAATGAACGGTTCGTATTGAAGGGCGACGCGGCGGATTCCTGTCCACCGGTTTTGAGCGGTCCAGAAGAGCTGAAGACATCTATAAATAGGCTGAGGATTCTTCAGTTATTATTATCCCAAATCAAGTGAAGATTTCCAGTGAGAGAGAAATAGTGAGAGGTAAAAATACTTATCCACCTTCGGGTGGATAAGGGTGAGAGCGAGTGTAGTTTTACTAGGGTAATTTGAGAGGTGGTACAAAAACATTACCCGGGTGGGTAAGGGATCTCGGGTTTGGGTTTAAACACGAGCGTTATTTTGTACGGTATAATATTCTCAATATAGTAAAACTGGTGCTCTCCGTGGAGGTAGGCGGTATTGGCCGAACCACGTAAAATCTCGTGTTTTCTCTCGGTGTCATTTCGACTTTCATAATATCCCGATAAATTGTCGCGGGGTCCAAATACAACCGCCGCAGGGCCCGAATTATTTTATTGGCGCGTTTTCCCCAACAAGTGGTATCAGAGCCTTGCCCTGCTGGTATTCTGAGTATGCTCTGTGGTTGCAGCTGTGTCTGATCTTCCACATCAGAAAAGATATCAAAAGGGTTTAGCGGTCCGGGGGAACCAATATCAGAGCGAGTGTTCAACGAGGTGATGCCTTGTACCGGCGGCGTGTTCCGTTCGTGAGAAACGGCGGTACAAGATAGGATATCGTTGATGGGATGCTCGGTGTCGGGCGGAGCTTGTGCGGCGGTGGAAGTTTTGGCAAGTTGTGGCAATAGTACTGTGTAAGCAAGTTCTGTCTAGGTGACTGGTGCATAAGTGGGACCGATGTGACCCCACCAGATCTTTCTGGGAACTTACTTAGAAGGGTAATTCTGTCTAGGAGGCAGGTCGCTAGCCTTTCCTGGGAATTATCTGATCAGTACTATTTGGGCCGGGGCTGTTGAATCTCTGCAAGGATAATAGCGACGGATAACAGCACTAAAGGGCGACAATTTGATGGTACGGGAGGTTTCGCTCTGCGGCAGAGAAGAGTGAAGGATGTGCTCGTTCAACAAAGCTTGGCGAATAGCTTTGGAGGGAGACGAGGGAAAGCCGAGGAAAATGACTGGGAGGATTTGGGGTCAAGATGTGTCGAAGAGGAAGAAGTAATGCTCTTTTACTTCTTACCTCGCTTCCTGATTCGCGTGATAATTTGGTCACAACCATCTGGTACGGAAAAGAGCTGGTGAAGACGGTAGATGGTGGAGTCAACTCTTTTGAAGCGTGAAAAGAGAAGGCGGCCAAATTTATGGTGATAGTTGGGTGTTGGCTATACACGGAGCGAATCGTAGAGGAAGGTGATACGCCAGGGGATTTGGGGACTGCAGCAGGTTCAAATCCAGGTGGCGGGAAGGGCATGTGATGCTACAAAGGTGGTGAGCCGGGACACATCAGGAGAAATGGTCCGACTTGGAGGAAGAAGGACAGACGGCTAGGAAAATTCCACAACAGAGGTAGCACACGGTTCATCTTGGAGACGTTCTCACAGTCTCTAATGATGGCGCTCGTTCTCAGAAAGAAGGATATTATATCTGGGTTTGCTCCAAGAGGATATTTTGATGCGTTCCGGGAATACGAACAGGTTTTTTCGATCTCCATGGGCCGATGGATATCGTTGTGTTGTTCATGGTGTTGGAACGGTGAAGATCAAAATGGTTGAAGGAGCGGTGCGCATTTTTGGTGGTGTGACGTTGTCCCAAAGTTGCGTGGAATTTAATATCCTTAAGCCATACAGATTCCAAGGGCTATGGGGTTTCATAGCAGGGGGAGTCTGGAAAATCACACATGGCGGAAATGGTCCTACCAAAGGGAGAAGAGCGAGGAAGTTTGTATCGTCTGAACGTGAGTATGGTATACAATACTCAGACTTCGATGGGTTCACAGAAATCGCGCGCGCGTGGGGCAGACGATGGTGAGAAGGGAAATCCTGCTGGGGAAGGGGTTGCATCGAAGTTCCTCTTCGGGAGTCGACGGGTATAGTCGGCTGGCAGTTGCACATAGGATTGGCCACTGAGTGAATCAAGTGAGGTGGGACCGGAATTCTTGATTCGGATTATGTGTAGCTGGTACAAGGAAGGCCAATGGACGTTCGTGGTACTTACGAGCGAGAAACTCTCATTATAGTCAGACTCGCTGGATGGATGCTTGACGGTGCTGAAGACGATGGTCAGGAAGGTGTCGAGTGAGGCTGGAGGGGGAGAATTGTTGGGTCCAGCCACATGCGGCCGCCCACAAACAATAATATTATAATATATAAAGAAAATAATATTATATTATAATATTATTTTAATGAACGGTTCGTATTGAAGGGCGACGCGGCGGATTCCTGTCCACCGGTTTTGAGCGGTCCAGAAGAGCTGAAGACATCTATAAATAGGCTGAGGATTCTTCAGTTATTATTATCCCAAATCAAGTGAAGATTTCCAGTGAGAGAGAAATAGTGAGAGGTAAAAATACTTATCCACCTTCGGGTGGATAAGGGTGAGAGCGAGTGTAGTTTTACTAGGGTAATTTGAGAGGTGGTACAAAAACATTACCCGGGTGGGTAAGGGATCTCGGGTTTGGGTTTAAACACGAGCGTTATTTTGTACGGTATAATATTCTCAATATAGTAAAACTGGTGCTCTCCGTGGAGGTAGGCGGTATTGGCCGAACCACGTAAAATCTCGTGTTTTCTCTCGGTGTCATTTCGACTTTCATAATATCCCGATAAATTGTCGCGGGGTCCAAATACAACCGCCGCAGGGCCCGAATTATTTTATTGGCGCGTTTTCCCCAACAATATGTTCTTGCAACAGTAGCCAAACCCTGCAACCATTCACCCGGGTCGAAACTCGGGTCACCAAAAAACCCGTTCCCGTCCCTCCCACTGCAGCACCACTTGGGCTCACTAATGTGATTATCAAGCACAACCATGAGCCCACGCTCCCCGAGCCCCTCAACCACGGCTTTGTGAGCATCAACCACTCTCATATTCAAGAACCGAGGATTATTCTTACCGATCCCTCGTTTGGCAACCGTAAAATTAAACTTATCCAAGGAAGCTGAGACCGTGAGGTTCCCGTAAGCCGGCCTCGTGAACATGAAGGTGGCCCACGTGAATCTCACGCAGTTGAAACCCGCTGAAGCTACGTTGCTTACGATGGTGCTCAAGGGTTTCTTTTCGAGCCCCTCGGGTATCATGGGGTCTAAATGCGAGACCCAGTTAGTGCAGGTTAGTTTTACGCGATTTCCGCTCCTTTGATCGATTATCCATCTCGAATTCGTCGAGAGAGGGAGCGAATTGCAAAATGATATTATTATCTGCAGGAAAAGGAAGAAGAAATAAGCAGTGGCTTTGCTTACGCTTACAGTGGGTGGTGACATATTGTTGGTCTTGTGTGTTTTGTTCATCTCTACATTATATAGCAGTATTATCATTTTGGGAAGAAAAAAATGGTACGAGGTATCCGATAATGTAATGAAGGAAAAGTTCAATAATTTTGTAGGACATAATACGTAGAATTAAAATTGTTATTAATGTGTATTAGCCACGGATATTATTTTCGGAGAGATTGTATTATTGTGAAATACGAAGTTTTGCATTGTCGTAATTACATATTTATAGCCTTGATTATAATAGGATTACATGATAATAAACTAGCTTAGAAACTCTTCTATATAATGTGTGCGTGTGTGATGTACGTCTTATTATACATATACACAGAGAATTAAAATATAGTAAAATTAAAATTGATACCGTTCCATTCAACAGCAATTCATCTTTCCAAATCAGGCAATTTGTTTGGCATTTCGAACAAAATTCAGTTAATCATCGTAATCGCTCGTTCCTATTTTTCATATATATTGTCACACATTTGATTATTATTACCCATAGCAAATAACATCATATAAGGACTTAAATAAAAAAATATAAAAATCAAACATTAGCTAAAACAAGCTGAAACCACTGCCCCATTAGCTTTTCTTGGCAAGATTCCTTCGAATCATCATCTTCCCCCTGAAAGCACGTGCATTTCTTCGTCACAATCCTCGATGGCGACGAGGATCTGCTATTAATATCCAATTCGAGGCAAAAGTACGATCCCTTTTCGTCTTTGTTTGCTAGCTGAAATTCGGAATTCGAAATAAATTCCCATTGACTTCTCGTGCTCGTACACTCTGAGGAGAGGGACACCGTATTATTATTATTGCTATCGTCACCATTTGAGGATAAACATAAATCGTCGTTGGTGCCCACTAATTTAACGTTGTTCTTTCCGTTTTCTAACTGGTAATAACTCCATTTGCTGAAGCTCGAGCAGTCGCTTGCTTGGAGGGTCGAGTTTATGGCCTCCACGCAGCGGCCCGTTGATGGATGGTACAGTATGTAGTAAGATGGGCTCTCTGAGTTCGGATCTGCGTAAGGAAATTATATATTTAAATTCGTAATTCGTGAAAAAAAATAACGATTTAATTATTATTTTAGGTTTAATTAATTTTTTAGTCTAATATATTAACATTTTAAAGACATTTAAATTCTATGATGACGGTTTTAGAACATAAGGAATTTTGAAATTGAAGTGACTTAAAGATAATTAATGTTTAAAATCTAATTCAAGACAGAACTTAACAATGAGAGTCACACGTAACAATTAATTTGGGGCAAAATCGTATATGACGTTGCAAAAAATCTGATCTAAATCATCATCACGGCAAATTGAAGCAATTGATAACAATTAACGTCCAAAACCTAATTTCAGTCACGAATTAGCACATGAGAGGCGCACGTAACAATTAGTTCGGAGAAAAATCGTAGGTGGTATCCAAAAAAAAAAAACGTTTTAAATCAGCATGTCTAATGTCACGTAGGACTTTTTCCTCAGTTTAATTGTTAAGTACGACTGACATGCATTTATTTCGGACTGAAATTAGGTTTTTTGCGTTAATTGTTCTCAAATTGATTCAAATTGGAAACTTATTATCGTAAAGCTACGGTCTCTAATTTAGGTATTAGTAAAATGGTACTTCCTTAAATATTTCAAAAATAATTAAAATTTTATTTTTTAATACCTTGAATTTTCGTCTGGAGAAGCCGAAGCCTCCGGTGAAATTCCGTGCTCCTCAAATCAGTCCAATTCGAGTCCAACATCCCAAAAGTCTCTTCGGGCCCGTGAAGCCCGTCCCTCAAGTAGTAACTCCCCTGCAAAGCCCAAACGCTCCAATCCAAATCCATTCGGGCCAAATAGCCCGCAAAGCATCCCAAGAAGAGCCCGTCGGCTCTGCTCCCTCCCATCTGATTGATCCCAAACTCGCTCACGAACAGCGGCGCCGCAGCCGCCACTCCTCCGTCGTCGACGAGGAACCCCGACTGGTCGTGAATCTCCTGGGTCACGCCGCCGCAGGCCTTGTCGAACGGCTGCTCCGACCACAGATTGGATTGGCCCGAGGTGAAGGAGTAGCGATGGGTCTCGTAGACTAATTTGTTCTCGAAGCCCACTTTTAATGGTCGGTTCTTGAGGAAGGTGAAGTCGAGGTCGTAGTGGAGGCCGGAGACGATGACGAGGAGATTTGGGTTGGCTCTGTTTATTGCTTCTGCCGCCTTCTGCACGTTTTCGTACCATACGGTGTCGTTTTGGAGCGGGCCGCGGAGCTCGTTGCGCATGCTCATGGCGACAACCTGCGATTAGTTGATGACAGAATTGTGTCACTCTTATTGGCAGGAATTTTTTTAGTCTTGATTTTGGGGATATCGATACCAATTTTAGGATAGTAAATTTCGAAACGAAACAATCGAGGATAGTTAACAACCTAATTAACCACGTGGGCAACACTTCATAGTAGTTATATTGATGAAAAATGCTAACATGTCATCAAACATTCTGATTTGGATCGAATTTTTCTCGATGATATTTATGATTTTTTTCCCCAACAAGATAATATCACGTGCAACTCGCGTGTGTTAGTTTCTGTTGAAATTAAGTTTCAGACGTTAATTGTCCTCAAGTTGCTTCGATTGGTCGAAAAATGCTAATTTGGACCGAATTTTTTCCGACTCGTCGTTTCATATGATATTTTTTTTCCCAAATTAACTGTTACGTTTGGCTCCCGCATGTTAATTTCGACTGAAATTAGATTTTCATCGTTATTTATACTCAAACTGATTCAATTTCGGCCCCACATTATCCTAAACTTATCACTCTTTAATTAATTTAAATGTATTTAAAATATCACCCCCTCCGGAATACGGTGGACTAAAAAAATAATTAATCCAATTAGCCAAAGAAGAAGACGTACCGCCGGCGTATCTCTGTATCTCTCGGCCACGAGGCAAAGCCCACGCAGCCATTCACCGGCATCAAAGAACCTATCTCCGAAGAAACCATTGCCATCGCGGTCACCGCAGCACCACATCGGTTGACTAACCTGATTATCAAGAACAACCATAACCCTTTGCCTCCCGAGCTCCTCGATCAAAGCCCTCTGTGCCTCAACCACGGTTAAATCCACTAAACCGGGGTTATTCCTCACCAAACCCTCCAAGGCCTCGTTGAGCCCGAGGCTACGGAAGGTTTCGGACACGGTGGCGTTCGAAAACCTCGTGAACATGTAAGTGGCCCACGTGAGCCTCACGCAGTTGAATCCCATGTCCACCACTCGGGCAACGATTTCCCGGGCGGGTTTCTTGTCGAGCCCTTCGGCTAGCATCGGCTCGAGGTGGGCTGCCCAGTTCACGCACGTGAGCTTGACCCTCGAGCCGGCGGCTGCATCGTCTACGATCCACCTCGAGCTCGTCGATAGGGGGAGTGAAGAGGAAGGGTTTACGAGGGAGATTAGGAGGAAGATTGGTAATAACAAAAGAGGATTGCGGTGCATGTTTATGATTTTTTATGGTTGTTATATTTCTAGCGTTGTAAGAGAAAGGAGAGGGTCGATGAAATGATTTTCTTGTAAGAGGGTTTTGGGTGGTTTTATTCAAGATTTAAGATTGATTTTGTCCAACTGCATTACAACAGAAACGTATCGATATCTCACCGAATGAGAGGGTGAAAGCATTTGTTAACTTGGTTCATGTGTAATAAGTTGGGGGCTTTAAAATAGTTGGTTTCGTGAATTTATTGAAATAAATATTGTTAGAAGAGATATCTCGCTTGCATGCGGTGTTGCACCAAGTTCAAGAATAACCTTGGCAATATTGGAAAAATGAGTTGTGACTTATCTCCAATGTTATTTTTCATGTGTAATAATTCGTTCCAAGAGCATTTATACTTACGTGGAGTCGTGAACTGCCATGAATAAGCCTGTGCTGTGTGGTAAAAATATAATTCATTAAAATTTCGAATTTGTTGGGGCGGTTAAGCACCGTTTATTGCAACCATTTTTGGAAAACTAAAAATAAATATTATTGCAACCGTTTGACTTCTTGGACCCTATCTTTCTTTGGAATTTTCTTTGACTTCTTAACCCTTCTCTACCTACACAACACAAGCAAATGCCTTCCAAAATATATGATTTCTTGAATGTCGTAGCAAGTACTTTAAATCACGTTGTAGCAACAACACAAAAATCTCTGTCTTCAAAACAGTCACTCACTGTCTTCTCCGACAAGTACGATCACCACCAAGTGGATCCCAAAGGCAATGGCTGAGCTCAAGAAACAATTATACGCAGTGCTTGATGCAAAAGTTTTAAGCAATATACCTCCAGATGTCCCATTGAAAGGGGAGAAAATGGAATTTAGGTTCCATTTACTACTGTTTATGGCCATCAATATATATTCCACCATGCAAGGTTTAAATATGTAATTAAAGGGCCCACATGAATCTTGGGACAATAAGCATAGCTTGTTTATGGTTGTTTCCTATTAGTATCCTATTCTAGCATATATCTGAGGAGGAAGAGAATATATCATTACAACACACGTATTAGACTCGCATAAACCTCTTAACTGTCCGATAAGTACGACACATGCGTATTTAAACTGTTGAAGATTTTCTCCCAAATGTCTATGGTTCCAATATATAGTCTTCTCTTGCTGATAAGGGAAGAATGAAAACATATTCTTGAAAACAAATTGGCGTTGCATGCCTTGTCTGTAGCAGAAATATATATATATATATATATATATATAACTAGAATTTAAGTGACATTGTAAGAAATGTATGGAAGGAGCAAAAAAGACTTATAAGACTGATGATATGCGGCTGCCATCATCTCTTGATTTAGATTCTAATTCCCCAACAAAATGGAAAATTATTGAGGCTAAGCATATCTTATCTTGTGCTCCTTAGCCAAGTTTTTTTCCTTCTATTATTGCTGTATCTATTCTTTTTTTCTTTCTTTACCTTTTTGCTTCTTTAAATTCTACACCAACTCCTCTCCCTTCACTTCCATTCTCCCACGTACGTTGGCTTCCTCCGGAGAATGAATGGCAAAAAGGGCAGTAGCAATAGCAGTAGTAGTATTAAGATCGATATCGTCTCCGATCCCATTATTATTACTAAACCCAAAATCTCCTACAAAATCTTCGCTTCGAGCATATGGGATTTCCTCATAGAAGACAAAAATCGAGCGATATTTTCGTTCAAAGTAGCCTTAGCAGTCCTTCTCGTGTCCCTCCTCATACTTTGTAGGGCTCCCTATCGAATCTTCGGCACCAATATTATATGGTCGATACTCACCGTTGCCATCATGTTCGAATACACCGTAGGTACGAGGTTTCACTAACTACCACGCAAATCGACTACTAATTAATACATTTATATTTTGGGTCTCCAACGTTTGCTCTACGGGCATTTCTTGTTTCTCATTTTTCCGAATTGCAGTTTCGGTCCCCAATGTTGTCGATTTTGGGACGAAAATACGGGCCGGGCCAACCCGAATTTATGGACCGGGTTAGGTCTCCCTTTCTTTGGCCGGAAAAATTCGAGTTGGCCCGGTCCTACCCGTATTTCCGTCCAACCTAACGGTTAAATTAACCGTGAGACCAAAAAAATCCCAAAATCGACAATATTCGGGATTGAAACTGTAACTCGGAAAAATGAGGGAACAGAAACGCCCATAGGCCAAACACATGGGACGAAAAATGTAAAAATCCTATTATTAATTAAAATATATGATATATATTCTTTCAAGGTTTGACTTTCAACAAGGGATTCAACCGAGCCCTCGGCAGCTTGCTGGCTGGGATCTTGGCCATAGCCGTGGCACAGCTGGCCTTGACCACGGGCCGAGTCGCCGAGCCCATTATAATAGGCTTCAGCATCTTCATCGTGGGGGCTGTGACTTCGCTCATGAAGCAATGGCCCTCTTTGGTGCCGTACGAGTACGGATTTCGAGTCGTGCTTTTCACATACTGCCTCATCATCGTATCCGGTTATAGAATGGGAAACCCTATTCGAACAGCAATTGATAGGCTTTATTCTATTGCGATTGGAGGAATCGTTGCGGTGGCAGTTAATGTAATGGTCTTGCCCATATGGGCTGGGGAGCAGCTGCACCGTGAGCTTGTGAGTAACTTCACTTCAGTTGCTGACGCACTTGAAGGTAGATTATCTCTACTTGGTTATTTTTTTAGAGGGGTTTGTCACAATTAAAATTGTAACAATTTTAGGATAATAATACTAGAGTTGAAGCATTTTAAGAACAATTGACTTTAGAAATTTAATTTTAGCGCGGAATTATCACACATGAACCACATTTGACAATCACCTCGGGGGAAATTCCTAAATGACATTGGGAAGAATTCGGTTCAAATTAGCATTTCCGACGAATCGAAACAATTTGAAGACAATTACAATTAACGCCGGAAACCTAATTTCAACCATGAATTAATACACTGAGGTGCACCTGACAATTCGTTCTAAATCAGTAATGTCCAGCGTCATGTATCATTTTCCCTTGTTAAGTGCGACTTATATGTGTTAGATTCATGATGAATTTAGGTTTCAGGGTCAAAACTTATTAGTCTCCCCCAACACATTTTCGGTTAATTTCATGAATATAAAAAATTTCTGCATGCCACATTCCTAATTATATAGGAAATATACTTAAGCTTACCTCTTTACTTAAAATTTAAGGGGTAAGCGGAAAATTTGAAGGGTTTTCTTATTTTCGATAATTACAGAATGCGTCGGGAAGTACTTAGAAGACAACGGGTCGGACCGTCCCGAGTTTGCAAAGACCGTCATGGACGACTTCCCGGACGAACCCGCGTACAGGAAGTGCCGATCTACTTTGAACTCATCGGCAAAGCTCGAACTACTGGTAATATGTAATAACATTATTTATGCAGCAAAATGTTATATATCATTACATCCATTTTGTATCTTGTCAATAGTTTTCGAAATAAATTCGCAGGCTAACTCAGCCAAGTGGGAGCCGCCTCATGGCAGGTTCAATCACTTCTTCTACCCTTGGTCGGAATATGTCAAAGTCGGCGCAGTTTTGAGGTACTGTGCATACGAGGTTATGGCGCTTCACGGGGTTCTTCACTCGGAGATTCAGGTCCAATAGAACTTAAAAACTACATTTAGCGACGATCGCTAATTAAATTCGCGATGGCGTTGCGATTCGCTTTTGTTTTGTTTTTTTTTTATTCCGAGAGACGTTCGTTGTGCGATGGAAAGTTTGCGACTAAATGTTGAACCCACTGGTTATACGCGACGGTTTCACAGCGACGCCCTTATACTAGCTAATAGGCAATAAGCGTCGCTCGTACTTGGAGTATATGTTGGGGTCGTGCGGAAATCGACGCCTTTTCTTAGGCGTCGGTTTTTCGTAGACGACCTCCGCCTATTCTTATTGGCGGCGTCGGTTTGTTGTTCAACCGACGCATGTATTCATTTACATGCGACAATTTTGTAACGACCGTCGCGTGCTTTTTTTTTTTTTTTTTAAAAATTCATATCTCAATAAAACCTGCAGTCATATATACTTTTTACCCTCAACAATTAAGTCGGCCGTCACAATTTTTACTTGCGGGGATCAATAGGCCACCACAATTTCGCGACGTATTTCTTTTCCCGGCATATATTTCAGCGATATCAAATTTATTTTGTTGCGACTCGATAAACAGCGAAATGTCGTCGTCGTCAGTCTCATCTCCTTCTCGTCTTGATTTTCGTCGCAGGCTCCTTACAACCTCCGAACCGCGTTCAAGAAAGAAATCCAAGACGCGACGAGGGACGCCGCCGACTTACTACGCCGCCTCGGGAAAGACGTAAACGCCATGCAAAGGAGTCCCAATGCCTCAGTCCTCAAGAGGGCCCACGCCTCGAGCGAAAGGCTCCAACACGCAATCGACACGCAATATTCGTATCTCCTCACATCTTCCTCCGACCACAACGAGCCGGTGCTTAATGACGATTCCTCTAATAAACCACCGCCTTTGCAAGGCGAATCTTACCACGAAGCGATGAGGAAACAATCGAGGAGGCTCTACTCTTGGCCGTCGAGGGAAGTGGACGCCGCCTTCGAAGAGGAATTGGAGAAAGGGTATAATTATAGCTGTGATTTTGTGCCCAAGATGAGGGCGTTGGAGAGCACGGCGACGCTTTCGCTCGCGACTTTCACGTCGCTTTTGATCGAGTTCGTCGTGCGACTCGATCATTTGGTTGACGCAGTCGATGTCTTGTCGAAGATGGCTAAATTTAAAGACGAAGCTACTGCTTCGTGAATATGTATATATTGTTAAACAAAAGCATCTTAATAACATATATTGTTCTGGAAGGAAAGAAAATATGTAATGATGCAATAGTATAATTTTCGTAAATTGCAGTCAGCGTGTTAGTGTTAAATTGAGGGGCCTCTTTGATTTGTATATTGAGTCGGTGAAGTTAATTTTCCGTTGTGGGACAAATAATCTCAATAGTTAGATCTATGTCGTGATTTCGACAACATTCCATATCTCATCCCAGAATCTGAAAGCAACTTATTAACATGCAAGAATATATGATTATGGTAACTATTTGGGAATGAAAATCTGTACTATATAAAAAGCGAGTACTTTATAATAACTATTCTTGGTATGACAAGTGAAAATACAACATTACCTTTCAATTTTTTTATTTATTCTAACTATATCGCCACATTCATTTATATATATATATATATATATGCTTAAAAATGATTCACAATTTTTTCAACTGAACATTTTAACTTAATAATAGTTCTTCATATATATAATAGTATTAAATATTTAGATTTTATTGTACATGCATCGGTTTTAAAATACCATTATATAAAATGCACTTGAAATGATCATAAAAAAATTAAACAAGACATCAATTTCTCTACAAGCTTGATAAATAGCTCGAGGAAAGCCCAATAATGAAAAGTACTTTTATTGGGCCTTGAAGCCCAACTGTTACCTATGGGCTATATTAATTATTTATTATTTTATGTTCTAGGTAGGTAGGTTGGTGAAGGAAAATCTTCCACAGGCACGCGCTAAAACACACACACACACAGAGACCATTATAGCTGAGCTGAAGCATGCATCTGTTTGGAATGAAATGGTGTGTAATTAGCATGAGAGGATTCTTAATCTGTTGAGTAAGGTCCTTCTCTCCTTATTAAGTCTCGATCCTTCAATAAAACGGAAGCAAATTGGTGTTAATAGGAAAAAGAAAGATGTTTCCCTCGAAACCTACCTATTGGGTGTCTGTTCTTGTTCTTGGGCTTGCAGTTTGGTTATATTTCAAGGGCGCTTTTCCTGATCATGATAATTCGGAGTTCCCAGAATCCATTTACGACTTCACAGTGAAGGTTCCTTGTTTAAATTAACTTCTGTATATATACTTTATTGTTTATACTCTTTGAATGGTAGTGTTGTTTCGTGTCCTCAATTGTGGAAAAATTATCCGTAGTTATCACTGCTACTTGTAGACAGCCTTCAATTTCAATTTCAAACCATTGATGTTCATGGGCAATGTGTTAAGGTTTCCCCAACTGTGCCAATTAAATCATACAGGATATAAATGGAAATGATGTGCCCTTGAGGAATTATAGAGGGAAAATTCTTCTCATCGTCAATGTAGCTTCAAGATGGTGAGTTGGCACTAAGATTGTTGTTTTATTCTCTTCATATCCTACGAGTTTCTTTTCAAATTCGTATCGCTTGATTCTTCATCGATGGCATCTTTCAATGCCTTACAATGATGACTCTGCTGAAATTTTATACCCTGAATATTTATATGTACTTTGGCCTCTGTGAAGTGGCCTTACGGAGTCGAACTACAGGGAGCTGAACATTCTTTACGAGAAGTACAAAGATCAAGGTGTGCTTTATGCCTTTATGTGAATTATTTGTTATTACATATTGGCCCATGTACAATTGTCTTGTCTCGAGAAAGGTTGAGTTTACGATTCTCGTGTTTCTCAGGGCTTGAAATTCTAGCATTTCCTTGTAATCAGTTCGGTCAGCAAGAACCGGGAACTAACGAGGAAATCCAGGAAGCAGTGTGCTCAAGATTCAAAGCTGAATTCCCAATATTTGACAAGGTAATTAATAGCTCTTTCATCTCATTATTACATAGAATCGACTTGACGATAGAACGGTTGTCGATTTTGGACCAATTTGGGCCTTAATCGTGACGGAAGAATCAAATTGGTCCAAAATCGACGACATCGGGAACTAAATTGGTTCAGGCGAAATATCGTGGACCGGGGACTAAGTTGGTCGACAGGGTAAACATTTTTTGGGACCATTTTGGGTTTTCTCCCGCTCTGGTTTGATTAAAACTAGTTAGTAACAATCTTATGATCCTTCTAAGTTAAGTAAGCACCTTTGATTCTTGAACCCAATGTTCAGAAAAATGGACAGCTGATGATGATATCTGCAAAAGACCGAGTAACATAGTTACTACAACTTCATTTGCAGATAGAAGTTAACGGAGAAAACGCGGGGCCCCTTTACAAATTCTTGAAGAAAGAGAAAGGCGGCGTGCTTGTGAATGCTATAAAGTGGAATTTCACCAAGTTTCTGGTGAGCAAAGAAGGCAAAGTTGTGGACAGATACGCTCCTACAACATTGCCTCTTGCATTCGAGGTAGTAGGATTCGTCCCTTTTTTACCGTCTCTATGTTGTAATAAAAACTCTTGTTCTATTGCCTTTTTAGCAGCGTTTAAATTAGATCATGCTATCTTTTTGCTCCTCTTTGCAGAAAAACATACAGAATCTTCTGGCGGCTTTGAACCGAGACCGAAACGAAATTGGGTCCTTAGAACTTGTTTCTAAGTTTTAGAGAAAATGACTTACAACTTTTATTTTCTGTCAACGCAAGAATTCTATTTTGAAACTATAGGTCTGAAAGAAAATTGCCCCTTAATTTAAACAGCAAAATGGTGACAATGTAACGGACGGAGTCGTGAGTCTTGTAATATTTGCTGGGAAGACTTGATATTCACCACATTTGAACATTTAATTCATACATAACTTCTGCGAGAATCTTTTGAACAAAAATGGCATAGTTTGTAGATGTCAATTATTCAACAATAGAATCTCTTTACGTCAATGTCATAGTCAATAAATAATAATAGTATTGACACTATTAAGTTAATGATCAGCATCCAACCGTTTCTACAATGCAGGCTAAAATCAAGAATCGACAGCCAATAGAATTATTTTTCTTAGTAAACCCTTTGGACATGCATACGTAGAATCACCACAAACGACGCCGAGATCACAAGTGAACATAGGCATAGATAGGCCAACTAAGTTTATTAAAAAAAATTTTGCTTAGTGGCAACAATGATCGAAACATTCACAACGACTAGTTCAAGTGATGTTAATGTAATAACGCTACAAACGAATAAGCCGAAAGGCAAAAAAACAAATAAACAAACGAAATTACCAAGAGAGAATCTACGTACATCGATCATCAAGAACAACGAAATCCCGTCCTCAACAATAACACGCCCCGTCACTTTCCATTCGTCACCATTTTATAAACCGATTTATATATATATATATATATATATATATATATATATATATATATATACCCATCCATGTATGTTTGGATTCAAATATTCAAAACACGCCTTAATTAATATACATCGAATATTATAGTAAGAAATAAATCAAATGGCAGTCACAAAGATCACCAAGAAACCCCACGTACTTGCCGTTCCATTCCCCGCACAAGGCCACCTAAAACCGCTCATGAAGCTATGCCAAAAAATCGCCCGACGGGGAATTAAAGTCACTTACGTCAACATCGAAAGCGTGCACGAAAAAATACTCAAAGCCTCTTCGAAAGACGGGGATAAAATTTTCGTGGAGGACAATCTCACGTTGGTCTCGGTCCCCGATGGGCGGGGCCCGCATGACGACCCGAACGATTTGTTCCAGCTTCTCGAGAGCCTTAGGGTTTCGATGCCGGGTCAGTTGACCGAGCTGATCGAGGGGATCAACGCGGAGTTTCCCGATGAGGAGGTTAGCTGTGTGATTGCTGATATTACGGTCGGTTGGGTTTTGGAGACCGCCGAGAAAATGGGAGCCGAGCCGATTTTGTTCTCGCCGCCTTCTGCGGCGGCTTTGGCTTTGATTGACAACGTTTCGAGGCTCGTCGACGACGGGACGTTGGACTCTGTTGGTATTTGTTTCTGACTCGTGTTACGTTAGAAACTCGATAAAATTATACTCAGGATGTTTATTAATAAACTTTCCAAATAATATTTTTCGGCGGTCCAGCTGACGAATAAGGTTCTGAATTAATATAATCCGCTAGAATTGTAAATTTATATAAGTTAATAAATTTTCTTTAGGAAGGTTTATTGAAATATTATCCAATTTTCTTTCTTCTTTTTTTTTTTTGTTGATCAATTTCACCTTGAATTTGTTTCTAATAAAGGTGGAAGATTGAATGATTCTTTCAATTTTGGCGATACGAATAATGGTACAATAATTAAGTGATATTTTAAATGTGTTTGTAAATCATAATTTGTTTTAAATTAATACGATAGTAATTGTTATGAATTTATAATTACTAATTTGCCCATTAACTAATAATACTTCTAATTTAACAAAATAGAGTTGTTTCATCTTTATTGATTTATAGAGTTTTTATAGAACAATTGTTTGAAGTTGTCTATATTTGACTTTTGACCCCTGTGATATCCTCTAATTGCAGGAAGCGTCGTGAACGGCGAAGCGGTTACTCTCTCCGACAAAATCCCATGCTGGAAGAAAAACGAACTCAGCTGGAGTTTCTGCGGCGACCCGAAAACGCAGAAGATCTTCTTCGACTGCTCCTTAAGGATCGAAAAGACTCTGCACTCATACAACCAAATCCTCATCAACACCTTCTACGAGCTCGAGCCATCGGCTTGCGATCTCAACGAAAAGATAGTCGCCATCGGCCCGCTGCTCGACGACAACCGCCGCCGTGAAAACGACCCATCTTCTTCCTCCAATTACTGCTCGATCCACGCAGAGGACACGTCGTGCTTGTCGTGGCTAGACACGAAGCCGCCGCGTTCGGTCGTCTACGTCTCCTTCGGCAGCTTAGCGATGTTCTCCCAGCAGCAGCTTGACGAGCTCGCGCACGGGCTCGAGATTTCGGGCCGGCCCTTCCTCTGGGTCGCGAGGCCGGGTCTGGCAAACGGGTCGCGGGTCGGGTACCCGGATGGGTTCTTGGAGAGGGTCGAAGGTGTGGGGAAGATCGTCGAATGGGCTCCTCAGGAGAGGGTTTTGAACCACTCGGCGGTGGGGTGCTTCGTGTCCCACTGCGGCTGGAACTCGACCCTCGAGGGGCTGAGCGCCGGCGTGCCTTTCCTCTGCTGGCCGTACTTTTCCGATCAGTTCTACAATCAGAACTACGTGTGCGATCAGTGGGGGATTGGGCTGAGGATCGACGCCGGTGAGGATGGGATTAGGACGAGGGAGGAGGTGGCGGAGAAGATCGAGGCGGTTTTTGGTGATGCGAAGCTTAAGGAGAACGCCGTTAGGCTGAAGGAGTTGGCGGCGGAGAGCGTCGCCGGAGGTGGCTCGTCGTGTAAGAACTTTGAAGCGTTCGTTGAGCGTCTGTGGAAGTGAAGCGACGGCGATCGTTAGTCGTTAAAGTGTAGAGATGTGAATTTACTTCTTGTAGTAATTTGTGTTGTGTAATAACTAATAATGTTTGTGTCAACACCCTACTTATTTTCTTGTAATGAAGCTTCATTAGCGTGGAGATTTGTGTTAATTATCTCTAGGCCGACCAAATTGATTTGATCTCTCTCTCCCTTTTTTTTTATAATGCCCAAATTGATCTCTGTTTCGAAGAGATTTGGAGAAAAAAAAAATCTTCCAAGGCCCCATCGGCCATCATAGTTAATTGCAATTATGAAATCAAAAAATATGATTGAACTAAAGCATATGCAAGATGTGACGTAGTTTACAGGCAGGGTTTCTATCAAATTGTAGTCTTTTTGGTTTCATTCATATGACTTGTCAATCGTAAGGACAAGGAAGTGTGCCACGAAACGAATATGTGGCAGACAACTTTTTTATGTATATTTGTTTATATAACTGTAATTTTTCATTTTAAAGTACTTTTTTAGGGTTTTGTTGATAAAGAATCTGAAGATCAAACCGAAATGATGTGAGCTCTAAAGATATCCGCTAATAAAGTATAGGAATAAATTCAGTTACTATATGATATTGTATTTACTATAGAATTTCATATATAATATTATAAGGGAAGATGAAAAATAATACATAATGTGTTGAATATATAAGGCCAGCAAAACTCAACATCTGGGATTTCGAAGTTCAAGAAATTAAGAGACTATTTCTACAAAAGCGAGACTTTGGAAATAGCAAAACGACCCTCGCAACAACACATGTATGGGAACTTGTTGCCTATTAGCAGTAGTGTGTCGAGGCCCAAGAACGTCCACGCCATTAACCCTTGTCGTTGTGCTCGGATGAAGAAAACCCTAAAACTGCATGCTATGATTATACAGCTTAGAAAGCCATAAGCAAATTGTATCTCCGACAGCTTCTTTATTTCTGTTGCTGCAAGTAAAAATCTTACCTTGGTCTATCTACAAACGTCCTTCGCAATGATCGTAGGGTGATTGAACGGAAATTGTCATAATTATTATAAGAGATAGAATCACCATTTAAACCGACATAGAACAGTACATGATTAACACCTATTAAAAACAACTCATGTTATATCAAGGTGTGGTGTGAGCAAGACATGGACTGTGTAGAATATATATATATATATATATATATATATATATATATATATAAAGGGAGCTCCCTTCAGTCCAAGAACAGGAAGTTTAAGATTCAATATGACTCCCACTTCATTCAATCAGTTGCGAAAGTAATAATTGGATTACTCAGGCATTTGAATGAATGAGTCGGCAGCAAATTGAATCTCACATTATCCCCTAAGCTTGAACCGAAGAAAGCTCTCTATTTTATAGCACATATGCACAAACGAGACATTCAAACCTCATAATGAGAACCTGGTCTTTATTTCCCCGTGGTGCATCGTCCAAAGAGAAGGTAGATCCAGAAAAAAAAAAAAAAAGAAGAAGAAAGAAGAGCTATATAGATATTAGGGAATAATTGGTTGTGTTTTGTATGGGGAGAATTTTCTTCCACCGCCTTACTATGAAGCAGCTCCTGAGATGATGATAGTATATGGAAACCTTGCTGCTTTATATAGAAAAGACAACGTAATAGGAAAACACTCGATATTAAAATAAAGAAACATTCTTATTTCTTATTCTTCCCTGTACATTGATGATACATATATTTTCATAAAACACATTTTAGCCTTTTTCTTACTTTATTTTCTTGATAATTGTTTTCCTACAGAATACTGTAGTTTTTTTACCAGACCAAAAAGGACACTAAGCACCAGTTTAAGTATAACCGTGTTCAGCATTGTATTGAACCAAGAAAAAGGTAAGCTTACAGCACTAAATACGTGTCACGGCGTAAATTTTCTATATTTGGAAGAAAACCCTTTTAAGACATATAAATGCATCAAAATCTCGGGGTGATGTATTTTATCACACCACAAACCAGATGCTTCGAACAATGAAGATACAGTCCACCAATATAGAAACGTACCTCTCTATAATCGATATACGTTATTTATGATATAAAGCATGAAATAAATATAATTAAGGAGCAAAAGATGAGAACAGATGGGACGAGCCATGGTAAAGATGGAATTGATATAAATAATAAAATAAATAAAGAAAAAAATTGTGTATTGTGAAAGAAGATCAGATGACAATGGGATTCTCCGTTCATGTAGAAAAATATGGGGTAATGTCTTGTCAAACAGAAAGCTGTGTGCTGTGTAAATTGTTATCCGATGCTCTCGTGGCTCACCATTTTCAATATAATTTCATTTCAAAGCCATTATATTATAATATTGTCCCAACACTATTATCAGCTTTTTCCATTACCCGTCTCATCATCCGTCCACTGCGTGATACCAGTTTTATACTAAAGATCTAAAAGTAAGATATAATTTTCAGAAAACCCTAATTCATCGCCTTGTTGAAGGGTTTGACGAATAAAATAAAATAGGTTACGAACTTGGTGTGTGTGACACAAGTACCAATACAATCTCATTAAAATCACACACAAACATACATTACATACACGTACTATTACTTATTGGGTAAAATTGGGTTCCTATGAATGATCTGGCTCATCCTTCAAACATCATTTTTTTCATATATATATATATATATATATATATATTATATATATCATCCATCACTTTCTTTTATGGGTCGTGTGTGTTTCTCAAAAAATGAAGCCATTAAGAGAAAAAGACAGGAACCTCAATACGGAAGAATCCACTTTCATGTGAGGACACGGTGATATCGACAACAAGTAACAATTAAGAGTATTTCAGAGATTATTATGCCATGTAGAACATAAACAAACGCGTGTCAAGTCTTGTACGGGTAATAAAAGTAATATTCTTACACCAAGGTCTCATTTCTTGTTGATGATGAATTCGAATATTACCGATTTAAAAAAAAAAAACCCACCCCATAATAGTTTTGCCAGAACACATAATGTCACGCAACTGCCACATGATTTCATGGCCCCTCCTTTCATTTCTATTCAAATTGTACTCGAATAATTCTATTTTATTTTTGCTTTGTTACCTGTGATTCTAAGATCGCCTTTTTTCTTTGCAGTTTCTCTTATGTTGTCACTTATCGATGCACTGTCCGAAATCTCAAGCAAGTTTTACAGCTCATGAAAATAGAAACTCCTTTGTGTGAAAAGAGGTCTCTCACAAGCGTTTTATATCTGTTACTGTCCTAAAGTCGTGACTAGTCATGCACATCAAATACTTTTTTTTACCTTTGTACCACTATCTACAAGCCCTTTGGTTCCTATAGATCATAGTCTATGTAAATTAAATCAAATTTTTAGTTATCATCGAACGACTCACTTATGGAGCGTTTTTCGTTTGTTATAGTCTTTATTACAGAATAATATGTGTAAACTCTATATACAAAGACTAATTAGATAATAACAGTACAGAGAGTAATTGCAACATATACAAATAAGTAGACGAAGAGATATACCTAATAAATCTCCATTTCTTTCTGTTTCTAAAGTTGTAGGTATCATACTATATATATATATATATATATATATATTATAGTATGATTCAATTCCTTATGTCGGAAATAAGTGACCTAAATAATAATTAATTTTCCCAAAATACGGTATAAAATTCCTAAAGCACCCGATGAGGGGGCATCACTATACTTTTTGACTGTTTTGAAGAACAATAACACAAGTATTATTATGCAACTGACAGTACATAAATATATTCTTGATTCTGTTGTGCTAAGTAATATTTATGGATGATAAGAATCATGAACTCGATGATAGATAAATAGTAAACATACATCAGCATATGTTCCTCATTGTTACCAAATGAAAATTAATGAAAAGTGGAAGAGCATTTTTCTAAAGTAGCATTATTATTTTCTAATTGCAGTTTCATCAAGAATATATCATGTATTTAGGCTTATCCAATGGAATCCAAAATAAAAAATGCAGCAAAAGCATTTTAACAGTAGGTGAAGCATAAACTCAAAATAGATTTTCTGTTTTCTCTTGAAAGCCAAATTTGCATTTGAACAAAAAAATGGGTTTAGAGTTTGAAAATTGCAACAGATGCCCTTTCTTTTTGAATTATTAAAGCACTCGAATAAAAATAAAAACAAACAATATTAACAAGGACCATGTTTAAAATATATAAATAATTTTTTCAATGAACAAATAAAAATTTTATTACCATTATTTTTATTTTTTTTACAATCGAATTTAAAGTAACATCGTACTCTAATTTAAAAAATCGTAAAATAGTAATATTAAAAAGTTGTAAAGTGCATGTATAAGAAAATATTTAAATAATATTTTTTTAAGTTTGAAAATTGGTATTGCTATCCTACGCAGTTGGGTTATACCAAATTGGGTTCATGTCGTAACATGCGGCGTGATAATTGGTTGATTAACACATTAGACGCTGATTAACAAGGGAAGTTGCCACGTGTCACGTACCCAATTTTGTTTATACCCAACTGGGTAGTGTAAACAAAAGGTTTGATAATAATTTACAATTGGAGAACAGTTACTCTTCAAATGATTTTTCGATGCTTAGTTTACCATGTGGGCTGTTGCACTGAACAGTTGGTCCACGGCCCGCGAAAATCTCATCTAAATGGGCCGAGCCCAAATTTTAGGAGACGAAGCAAACCGGCTAAGAATGGGCGGGTCGGGTTGAGCTCTCGCTCATGGGCTCCATCGGATAATCGTATTTGTAATAACATAAAATTGTGAGAAGATCGTAGTACGTAGTAGTATAGCTAACTTTCTGTGATAATCTTTTAGCATCTTTTTTTTTTTTACAATTACCTGCAAATTCCACAGTTCGCATTTAAGACCTCTCACATAATTGCATTTAATAATTAATTTCATTTTTACACCGTTGGACTTTGTTCTTTCCATGCTGCTGCTTTATAACATGACCTATAAACCTAGGACGAAGTGGCCAGCTTATTGGGTCAACAATTATGGTCATTGTATGGGGGTTTATGCTTTTTAGAAATGATGAATTGTTTTCGAATCGTTTTTTACAAAAAAAAAAAAAAAACATGATTCATTTAACTAATTATACAGGAAAAAAGTCTCATCAATTTTTTTTTTGCAAGAATAAGTCGAGGGTCGTATTCTGAATCAATTAAATTCGCGATAATGGGCACTAAATCTCTTAAGGTTTTGGACAGTTAGCTAAATCGCTCACTTGGCGTTTAGTCAACTTAAACGAGTAAATAAAATTTTAACAAGAAATATTACATATTCGTATGTCTGTTATCATACGTGTCCATAAGTTCTAAATTCATTCGACGAGATCTCAATTTAAAGGCCGAGTCAAGCGAGTTGGCCAACTGTAAAATCCCACATAATATTAGAAAATTAAAACCAGATAGTAAACAAAATAATAAACTGAGATATTGTTAGCTATTACAATTCCATCTGTCCATGCGTCATTAATACCTGTATATATAAGTATCAAGCACATTGCCTCCACGCACCAATCTTGACAAAGTCGTAGATTATATTTAGTAATATACCATGTTATCACTAATATAAATTAAATCCTTAATATTTCCAAGATTTCCCATATACTCGTCCTTAACATAAAGTCAAGACATGAGATATTGATTTTCTTGCACAAATAAATAATCTTTCGACTTCCGAATTATTTAGAGAAAAAAAAAAAACCGCAAAGATGCATGCATCACGAGATAATTTAATTTAACTTTCCCTGAAACGACTCGCCATCCATCTCATTAAATGCAAACTTCAGTCCAAATAAATAAGCCGTAGTAATAAATTTCATTTTCTAATCCCATCCTCTTGTGTGGTATATAAATCGAAGACGTGAAACGTCCCCGTACCCAACACGTTGAAATCCGACAAGCCATATACAAGAATAAAACCCTAAAATTCGATTAAAAAAAGAACAACAAAGAAGAAGAAAGAACATGGAAGAAAGAGCGAAACTAACGAGGCCAACAGCGCAGAAGATCAACACGAAGCCCTCAGCAGAAAAACCCAAGGAACACGCAATATGGGATTGCGGAAGCTCACTGTACGATTCCTTCGAGTTAAAATCCTTCGAGAAGCAGCTCACCGCAGCCATAACAGCAGCTCCGAGATCGCACTCGATGCCTCATTTATCGTCCACCACCAATAGGGTTTCTCATAGTTACGACCCTCAGCCACCGATGACTAGTGAGAATCATTACAAGAAGCCCACGTCGTCGAAGCTCACTCGTTCTTTCAACAAGATCATAAAAGCTGTCTTCAAGCCCCCAAAGAACAGCAGCTTTAGTAAAGCGAAGAACGAAGGGTTCTATGCTTCTGCTATTTATGAGAGGCCTGTTGCTTATGGTTCGCTTTCGACTATCCCGGAAGCTCCAGAATTTGATGGGACGTCTCCGGATTTGAGTTCGATTGCGAGGAGAACTGTTTCGGATCGATTCGATGTTACAAGAACTGTTGGTATCTCATGTTCTTAATCTTAAATCTTGATTAGAAGTTTGTTTAGTGTAAGAGGGTTTAGTTGAAAAGGTATCTGTAGCTTGCTTGTTTGCCCTTAATTATTAGGTCCTTAATAAAACATCGCTATATGTAGTTGATGTAAATCATGCTTCTTTGGAAGCTAGATGTAAGACTTTATTTCAATGGTGTATTCGTGTATGTATGTTGGCTAATCTTCTAGGTAGCTAAAAAATATCCTCGAATTTATTTTAAGAATGATTAATGCTACCTCTGTGTGCATCTATGAACATAGTTGCTTTAAACAAAAGAAAAATAATTTGCAGATTTCGGAACATATCACATGCAGGCAACGTAATCATTAGAGTTAAGCATTTAAGGAAAGTGAATGCTAATTCGTACGGTTAGTTGAAGTGATTGTCGTGGGTCCTCCACCATGTATATATGCATGTCTTCTCATATTGTTTGAATCTCATCAAGATTCCATTTTTGGGCTTGCGGGTATGTCCTAATTAATCTTGAAATTGCAGAAAATATTTATCTCTCCTCAATGTTTTCTTATTAAGACGTCATTTCATCACTTAATTTTATTCATTACAATATAATCATAGTTAGTAGTATACAAATGTCTCAATTAGAGAGCGAGAGAGAGAGATCATTTTCAGACGAGCTTCAGAAATTCTTGCCCTTGGTCTGCATTCAAGATAGTATAAATTTAGCAAAACAATCACCTTCCTTCATCCCAAATAAAAATCAAAATTAAAGGTCGAAAATTTAATTACCTTCTTTTTGCCCATCTCATTGTCGCTGTCACTGCTGCTTCCACTGTCACTCGAATTCTTTCCACCACCGCTCCCCTTCTTATCCTTCTTGTTCATCATCATCTTCTTCTTCATGTTCTCCATCTGCTCGTGAATCCTCGGCATGCAATGCCCTCCGTTCCCGTAATCAACCCTATTCGCCTTTGGCTTCTTCTCAACGTTATGGGCAGCAGCGGGCTTAAGCACGTGATTGTTATGAGCACCGCCGGGTCCCGGGTGGTGATTGAACAAGTTCTTGGCGGAGTTAGCCATTTCCTTCACTTTGTCAGCAAAGTAGTGCTCGTTGCGGTGGTCCTTGTGGTGGTGGTGGTGGTGGGCTGCTTCGACCCCGGTGGTGGCGGTGGTGGTCTGTTGGTAGCAAGTTGTGGCCTGTACTACCGTGGTTTTCTCGGGTTTTTCACACTGGATTGAAGCCATTGGCTGTTTTCCTTACAGCTAAAGAAAGTTCTTGATTTGGGGTTTGTACACTTTTTTTTTGGCTCGCAGAAGGGATGAGAAGAGAAGTTATAAATCTGTGTATATATAAATATATAGAGTGGGGATTTTGGTAATGGCATTGTGGGACTGTTTTTGGTCAGGAATTGGGAGAATAGAACGATTCTTGGAATCATCTTTTGATCAAGAAAAGAAAGAAAAACGACAGCAACAACGCATATTTTCACAATCCATCTTAAATATATCAACCATTATGCCAATAAATATTATATTCGACAGCTAAGATTTTGCACCGTGAATCCAATCACTGAATATGTACTGCTCTACAAAAATAGATTCCGGGAATAAATTTAGTGGGGAAATGAAGGAATCCAACACTACTTCACTAATCTAATGCAATCACCATATCAACATTCCAGAAGAAGACGGGAGAAACAATTTCATAAGCAGCGTATCCATCATAATCAAGTAACAACAGTGCATTATGAGGTTAAAGAAGCTTTATCAAGCGTAATAACCAAATCTCATCGTAATCAAGCGTCAATTGGAAAGTCCTCAACCGTGATGAACCGTACCTTAGATGGCTGGCTTCACTATTCTGTATCTGGGGAAATCTCAAAACAAATCTTGAAGAAAATAAGGAACCTGCGAGTGGAAAAAGAAAAAAAAAATCCATCCTTCTATTGGTTTGGAGCACTGAAATCGATTTGAATCAGAAACCCTAATTCCTTTCAGCTGACGACGGGTGTTGATTTTCGCGCGAAATTGAACGGGAAGCTACAGGGAAAAAATTTAATAATATAATAATAAAAAAGAAATAAGGCGATAAAAGGCCGGGGGCCATTAGTGTTATTGGGCCTATAGAATGTCCCGTTCTCGGAAAATTATCTTCGCTTCAGCCCAAATATTTGGGCTAAAAACTTTTTACCATGCGGAAAACCCGCATTCAGCAGAAAAGGGTCCAATAAGTAGATATGAATATATATAAAAAAAATACAAAATCGAACATGAGGACGAGTCAAAAGCAAGAAGAAAAGAACGTGGAAATTTTAGTAGATATGAATCTCGAAAAAGAGCAGAAAATCGGATACAAATGGACGGAATGGGCCTGGAAAACGACAATAAAATCATAAAAAAAAAAAGATTTGGTGCCGGTAGAGGAATTAAAGCTTTGTTAGTAAATCATATACAACGAACAAAACTCAACAAAGAATTAATATACTACATTATATTTTGACCATATTTACGTCTAACCGTCGTTTAACATGCGTAATTAAGTCATTAATTTTCCACTATATCATAACTTGCAGGATTATTTGAGGAGTCTAGTGCGGGATCATCAGTATCTTACTTGCCTGTTAGATTAAATTTAATATTTATCTCCATGTGAATGTCGATCCTCGAGATCAGAGAGCGTTTTGTATTTGGATAACCGTTTTTTTTAATGCATGGATATATATTACGTGAGTGATTGTTTTTAGATATACATCTTTTATTTATATGAGAGTAATTATGGGTAATTTGATTATTTATTGGATATAGACGTGACGGTGCTGGAATAAATTAAGGTGTGGTCGGTGTCGGGCACACGTGTAGACCAGACCTTACAACACTTTTAGTTCACACGTGAGATTTGCAAAAAGTCAAGTGGATCAATTGACTAATCTAATAAATAATTTTTATTGTGATGGTTTAGATCTTGAAATATGAGCACAGGTGTGTATGGATTAGATAAATATAGTCAACGTCAACGTTCAAATTGTTATTTTCCATATATAAAAAGTATTAATAAGAGTCGTTCGCTTAAACATTATAAAAATAAAATTGTTAGTTTTTCTTCACTAATCCCACAAAAGCTATACTTTAATTGGAAAAAAAAGTGAAATAATTCAGAAGAAAACTTTAGACTCCATAACGGAGGTGGAGCAAAACAACGACGACAAATATCCTGGAAAATAATGAATACGACCAAAAACGATCAGAAAAGGGAAAATGGATTGATTCTAACATCATAGTCCACTTGCATGTGATTTTACTATGTCAGGGCCCCCCCAAACTCCTTTGATGAATAAATAATGCCAGCTTTTGTTTTTCAACATTTTGTTAAAAAATGGAAGCAGATGACCATTCATGTTTGTATGGTTTAACTGGGTAATAAGTTGCTGGGACATATTTATCTATCGTATGAAAGAATGCTTTCATACAGTACAATTATACAATAATGTATTAATATTGCGTTTCAAGTATATATATGTGCGTGTGTGTAGAATTTAACCGAAAGAAATCTACCCTAAGTACAAATACAGTTTTTTTACTTTTGAGATGAACCTTTTACGTGTGCATGATTACATTTAGAGGTTTTTGATTTGATGTGTTATATATATATATATATAATATATATAATATATATCAAAGCACTTGATGTTATGACAAAACCCTAATCTAAAGAAGCACAAGAGATGAAAACGTAATAATAAGTTGAAACCCACATCATCTTCTTCCATTATCGGGAGCTTTGTTAGAAATAATAGTTGAATATATAATGCATATCATCATTACAAGAAGTTACAAGATATTCAATATGGTATAGAGCCGATACACCCATGATATGGGATATATATATATATATATATATATATAATATATCATTCCTTAATTTAAACTGGAAGCAAATACTGGGGGGATGTGTCTTCGTTATTGGCCCGTCTCTTATTACAAGCTCCGAATGATCTTCCTCTTCATTACATATATATACGCTACATAAATAAAGATCAGAGTTCTTGATTTTTCTCCACAACCCTCACTTCCTTCACCGATCTAAGCACATTGGCCTGCCAATTAACAATTTAATAAAATCCACCATCATAACATCTGTATGTATATGTGTGTGTGTATATCTATATATATATATACTCATAAAAAAACATATATACGAACCTGAGAATCATTGATTTCAACAGCAAATCCATCAACGATGACCAAAGAAAGGGTCTTGTTGTAGGTGCCCGGCTCGAGTGTTTTAGCCAAAACGTCATCGTGTTTCCTACTCAAGTATAAATCCAGCTCTTGCGTAACGCTATTTGTTCTGAAAAATAATAATCACATAGACAATTAAACGCATACACATAATATTACATACACGCGCAGTATATATCATGTGCCGATAGTGAAAAATAAAATAAAATAAAATTATACTTGTTAGACCGAAGCCGCTCGTATTCGGGATCATACTTCATGAAGACGAAGTAAAGATCGGATTTCTCTCTTTCCATTTACTTGCTTTCCCTTTTTCTTATCAGTATTTTTAACCTTTTTTTACTCAATAATATACAGTTGAAAAGCCTAACCTAACTTTTTTTTTCTTTGTTACACAAGATGCCTTTGCCTTGTAGCTCCTACTGCCAAATGATGTCTATTTATACACGAGAACAACTTGGCTGAGCTGTAACATACCGTTTTTATTTATTTATTTCAGTCGTTTATAGTCGTCCGACTTTCTATTTCAGACAATGTTCTAAATAGTGCATGCATGTATACTATCAGAAAAATAATTACAGTTTTTCACTCTCTTTTTTTTTGCAATATGTCCATTCATTTTGTGTAAATGCAAAATATTACTATTTCACGCAGAAATATATATTGTTTCACGCACGACTGAGTCAAAGTCAAGAAAATACGAGGAGTCCCGCTCGAAACTTCTCTCTGACTTAGGGTTTTGCGAAAGGCGACTTGATTTAATTTAACTATATATAAATGAAAACCACGCTCGTAAAAGTCAATAAAACTTACTAAGATTTAATCAATATTTTATATAAATATAGTGATCTCGTGATCGTGTGTACTGTGGTAAGGTTTGTAATGGTAACATATCATGCAGTTGGCAATTCCTTGGGCCGACTGTAATAAATGCATTAGCCCAAACACTTCCTAAACAGCCGGCCCATTGTAATAAATGCATATAATCTCATTAGATTAAATATTTGCTAATATATAGTCATCAAAATCATAATAATTATAGATTGTGTAAGGCATCCTCACGCTTGACAATGAGACATAGGTCTAGTTTTCATGGCAGATGCCTTAAGAATTTGTGGGGTAAGTCGTGAGATCGAATCTCCCTCTCACAATTTATTCAGTAGTCTCCATGACTATCATTGTCAGGTGAATTTGGAATGTATTCATTTGGTCCCGGGGATTAGTATCAACTCTGAAATATGTGGCGCAAGTCTACGTTGTTATTTTGGAATACACGGGGAAAGTAAAAAAATAGGGCACAAGATGTTGGCCTGAGTTTTTGTTTGAAGCTTTTAGGGTGAAACACAATTTGTTGTATTACACAAAAAATGTACAAAGCCAAAAGTTTTCATAGCCGAACGAAAACACACGTAGAAAACCGAACAACCTCTGAATCAACTCGCAAGAACTTCCCAAATCAGCTCAGGATCGAAAGAAGGCACCGAACACCACTCGTCGTTGGAGACCGAAAGGTCTACAAATCCGCTGCTGAAGCCCTCGCCGCTCACCCCAGATCCTCCGTTCGAATCCACGCTGGCAAAATCGTTACCCGCAGCAGCGTTATCATCGCCGCGACCCGCCGAGCCCTCGATGCGCGATTTCTTGACCCTCTTCGTCTTAGCCCACACGGCCCGCAGCTTCGAGTCGACGGCGTCCCTCAGCGCGCTCGTCTTTGCCCCGTCGACGAGACCCAGCTGGGCCGGATCCCGCAGGTCGGGGAAGTTCAACCGCGCGTACTCTCCGCGAAGCTTATAAGCTGCTCGATCATATGCGTAGGCGGCAGATTCCGCCGTATCGTACGTGCCGAGCCAAACGCGCATCCTGTTCTGAGGGAGCCTTATCTCCGCCACCCATTTTCCCCAGTGCCTCTGTCGCACGCCTCTGTACAGCTTCTTCTTGCTCGTGGTGAAGTACGTGAGAGAGGTGGGCTTCGTTTGGTTGGTGAGGTTATGGAGTAAATCGCGTTGTTTTAGGTAGACGGAGGTGGCCGAGGGCTGGAAGTTGGCGTCGGTTGCTGCCGCCCGTTGAGGGAGTTGGCGGTGGTGGTGGTGGTGAGAGAATATTGAATCCAATGTGTTGGAGTTGCTGTTTAGGATTAGCTGCGACAGTGAGAGTCCTACGTTGTTTTCTTCGGTTCTTGCCATTATTTTCCTCGTTGCTTCTGCAGAAAAGGTCGTTGAACTCAGGAAAGAGAACAGGGGAACGAACAAATCCCCTTGAAATGAAGAAAATAGAGAGGTTGAAGATGACAATTTGGGATTTGGATAAAATGAGTTCTATTTAGAGGAAAGAGATTTTTTTGGGGCAACTATTGATGAGTGTATGTTCGGTGAGAAGATTTTTGTGAGGGGATTCAAAGTCTTCTTTCCACGTATTTATAGCTGCATAAATGCATTTTATGAGTCTAACTTCGCAAGAAGTAACAAGATTGAATTTTTAAGCACGGGATTTTCTCGACAGTGGGTAATATATAAACTAAAGAAATCATCGAAGCTAACTTGTAATGTTTGTGTGTGTTCACATGCTGAGTCTCCTCGTGGACCACATACCATGTGGTCCGTAATCTGAGCAGGAAGAGTTTAAAGAGCTACTTTACGAATTTATTGCAAGATTTGACAACTCAAAGAGGACTTTTTTTTTTTGGGATCAAACTCGAAACATGTCCTTTGTAGTGAGTGTTATATGGCTGAATGGATGAGATCAAGCGCCATGCGTTTTATTATGGTTGAGATTTTTTCTTCGACTTTTTGTATTTAATTTTCTTAACCTTTTTTTTTTTGGCGTCTTCGTGAAACTTTTGGTGCTAGTCTTCTTTCACTTTCTTTCTTCTTGATCCTTTTTGTGGATATCATAAATGCCCCATCTTTCCGTTGTAAGGATTTGATTGTATTTTTTTTTTCTATATAATTCTTTCCATTCTAGTTTGATTTTGTGATGAGATGGATGGGTTTTCTTTTACATATGTCTTCAACTAGAAGTTTATTTTTTTTTCACCCGCCATTTCGATGGTTGGGGTCGAGTCCTATTGATTATACACATATATATAAAGAAATAATATACAAAAAACTGCTCATTTTTTTAAATTAGATAGTAATCTAAATTTGAACTCACGATCTTGTGATGGCCTTTGCTCGTGAATGAGGGTTCGTTTCCTTTTTATTAATTTGCAAAAGTATTTAAAAAGGTTCTATCTTTATGTGATATGCACAATACCTAACTCTCCAAAGTCAAAGCCGAAATAAAACCAAGTCACATTCATATTATATCTATATATAATATTGATTTAGTTCGTAGTATTCGATGTGCTTGAAATTCCTAAATTACCACTGTTTAATAGTGAAGTATTTGACCCTTCTGTCCATATTTTTGCAATAAACTAAAGATCAATATCGATTCTCGACAGGCAAGTGGAATCACAACGTGCCTCTAGGGTTAGCAAGACAAGTGTACGTATGCATAATTAGTCCGTCTAATCTTTATCGTCTAAATAAATTTTAATAATTAATTAAGCATTATATACATCTTCAAAGCTATAAATGCGATATATTGTGATGCGGGTTGAAGCACGTTATTCTATTCTAAAAATATCTTTGGTGAGAAAGATTAATTAAAGTTGATCCGTAAAGGGTATATAATGTAATTTGATAATCGTGGGTTGGCATCGTATTTTCTTATAGATTGAGGGGGATTAAAGAATTGAGTCCACAATAAAGGCCTACTTTGTCGTCATGTGAAAAAATTAAGGTCCCCACACTTTTCTAATGTCTTTCTTTTTTTTCCCCATAACTTTTTCCTATCCATTTTGCTCGTGAGTATAAAGTCACTACAGTGACGCCATCGTGACGACTCGCTTCCGCCATTCGTTGTATTTCTTTTTTAATCATTAAAAAGTTCTTTTTAAATATTTATTTATCGAAGTTACGTCATAATCAATAAAGACATGTTTATGGCCTGGGGTCGGTTTGAAATCTCAGAGTTGTCTTCTGATTGATGATTCGACAAGCGTACAATTCTTTGAATAAATTTCTATATTATTACCATGAAAATCTATTAAATTATTGAAAGACGTACAACTTCCATCTTTATTGGACATTCGAATTGGATTAAATTAATTTCCTCTTAGGTCTAGCCTAGCATTAGGGAAATTTGACCATGTTCTTGAATAAACAGGGACTTGATTCATTATTGTACGCAATGTTCTTGGATAAAAAAATCTTCGAACTATAGATAACACTTGCTGATTTGTTCGGCCATTGAACTTATAAATAAACAAATGATGCTCCGTTTTCTAAGATGGAATAAAAGAAGGAAAAGGGATATAAGCCCGCATGTAATATCATCGTGTTTATAAAAATCAAGTAGATAGATTGGATCATAAAAATAAAAAAGTAGATAAATTGGGCCTTCACCATGTGGCTATTTCATTGGGCCCATTTGAACCTAGTACGGCCCATCAAGAAATTTCAACGGGCTTCAGTTTTTCGTCCCTATTAAATGATAAGAAATAATCTCTTTGCCCGGCCTAACGGCCTTGTCTATTAATTTCATAATGTCCTCTAAATTATATATAACATTACTTTATATATATTTCTAAAAATGTTTAATACATGAAACTATAATTTAAAATTTAATAGTGTATTTGAACATATAAAAAGAAAATTTTGATTTGTGAATAAATAATTATAATAAATAAAAATTGAAGGATAAAATGGTAATATATATTCAAATTAAAATAAATAAATAAATAAAATAGAAAATGAAAAATAAAATTATAATTGACATACCATAGTTTTATCGGACTATGAGCCATTACAAATAGTATAGGTAAATTCAGATATAATGGCGTTGTATGTGTTTGTCTACTTTCATCCCCAAGTATTTTCGTAGGAAGTCCATATTTACAAGTGTCGGCGAATATACAAATTAAATACAAGAGCTTTTGTTAGTCATGTATTCCCTGTGAATAAAATCATGTTACGTATGTATGATCATAGAAACTACCCCACAAAAGGGAACACACGCATGTGTACTATCTCATCATCACTTGTCTATCATCGATCGTAACAAATTCAATTATATACGCTCACGTCGTCTCCGATTTCTTCCATTCTTTTTCGTTGTCTTCTCTTGGCAGCAATTAATTAATACCTTGAAAATCCGATTAATTAAATTTATTCTCATGACATAAATTGTTTTCTTCTCAATGTCACTCACCCGTCATAAGATGCCCTTCCGCGTTAGCTTAGCCCGCATAGATAAATAAAATTTTCTGTATTAGTTTAGAGTTAAACATAAGTAAATCTTATACATATTGTAACTTAGTACAATAAACTTGTCCAAACACGGTCTTGAAGAGGTGTGACGTGGCGTTATATAACTAGTGAACGGTGAGAGCACGTTGTGGGCCCATCGTGGACCAGTTGTACTCTAGCACGAGCGCTCACATGATCAATCGGACAAATACCATACGAGACAACATTGTATAAGATAGACATCTTAATCAAGCTGGGATTGGGAATTAGAATGATTTTCGTAATTTAGAATAATAATTGTATATATATATAAATAGATAAGGGACATTATTATTATATTATATGATATTTTATTTTAAATGTAATATTTATATTCCTAGTAAGAAAGGGTTTTGGAGTCGGTTCTTGATCAGGCAGGTATTTATTATTGTATTTATTTACGGTAATCAACAGTCGTAATTAAAGGTATGCATGTCATGTGATGGGATCAATGAGTTTAATTCCTCTTGAGTTAGTTGGTCCGCCCACACTAACATTTAAAGCGGGGAATTGAATTTTCTAGTGCTAAAAACCTAAAAGTTGTTTATAAATTCTTTTTCTATTTAATTTGATTAGACGTTTCTTATTATTGAATATCCGTCACTCTCTAATTTTAATTGAAAAAATTAATTGTATAAAAAATTATTCATATCATTTCTTCACATTTGAACCCTGAAAAAAATTTGCATTCGCTTACCTCTTCAGCACTTGTTTTGGTTTTTATTTTATTTTTCGGTGGGTCGTGAGCCTTCGTGATTGAGAGTTTGTCTCTTCATTGTATGAGTTATTTCTTATGGAAGTGTCATTACCGGACAACACAAGATTTTGAAGTTGAACAACTATTGTTATTGAGTTTTAGGCTTATTTGTTATATGTTCTTTGGTTATTTTGTACGAACTAAGACTTGATAGCCATGTTTATGGAGTTTCATGCTGATTTTATATTTTGTTTGCCGGTTATTTTGTTCGAACTTATAATCTTGTTTTCGTTCGATATTTTTTGTGATTTGCTTTCCCACTTGACGAGAGGAATATCAACTCTGCACGATCAAATAATACTAGATGAATCTCTTGGGGTTGTAAATTTATTTTTTGAATGAAAAAAATAGAAACGTTTAAAAAAAAAAAAACTCAAATAACTAAAATATCATTAGAAAGATCAAAAGCCCTTACATTGCAGACGACTATAACTGTTCTACACCTCTTGATGCTGCAGTCAGATGTCTTAATGCCTACAAGTTTCTGTGCCTTTTAACAGTTACATGAATAACATGACAATTCACTGCTTTTGTTTACTATGTACTATTATGTAACAGCCTTCAAACGTCCAAAAATAAATAATAAATAATAATGAAAAATCAACTAGAAAGAAAACCCTCAAATATGTTAATATCAGATTGTGCTTTTGTTTTTCTGAAGAAGGATTAAGACCTGATATGACAATAATGCAATACGTTACAAATAAAGTATGGGACCTTCGTGATCCACATGGATTCTGGTGTCGGTTTTCTAATGCACATTCATCTCAATTCCACTTGCTTTTAGATAATATAACTATTTATAATGCATATATTAAATAAATTCAAGAATTCAAATAAATGGATAGTAGAAATTAATGAAAGGAGGAGAAGAAAGGTTTAATTAATTGTTGGCCGACGAACCACATGCGACCGCAATTTTCTGGGACCATTTCTATTTTCATGAATCATATAACTCGTCCCTTCCTTGATTTGCGGTGGTTACGGGATTTATTATGTGCTTTCTCTTATATAAATTTGAAATTTAGTAGATTGATAGATAATTATAGTGGACTTTTTTTCGGTGAATTGTTTATTGTACCTCTCTTTGCTTCCACTGATTTAGGGGATGTGTATCGTATGGTGCATTTGTGAATAATAAAAAATTATCATAAATGCCCCTAAAAAAATATAAAATAAACAAATTTCTGAAAACTCGAACAGACACGCACACACAGGCATATAAATCACACTTGGTCGTTAAAGGGGTCATTACAATATTAGTCTACATAGACTAACCCTAAAAATAAGGTAAAAGAATAATTTTTAAAAAAGTATAGTCAAAAGCATGCGAGTTGTATTAGTTGATAGACGGTATATAATATCTTAGCATGCGAGTAGCTTTCATGATATCACATCATCGACAACATAAATTATTAATAAATATTATATATTGAGTAAAATGTGTTCGATGATATATGATGCGTTTCGAAATAAAATATTATGAATTTCTGAAATTCAAAGGTATTAATTAAATGATCAAACAAATTTTTTATATATGATGTGAACTGATAATTTAGATTCCCGTTTTCGGTGAGCGTTCACTGCCAGTTTTTAAGAACGTTTTCAAGTTCTATTTCAAAGACCAATGACTGTTACGAAAGCACTACGAACAAGTGTTGAAAAAAAAAATATTTTTTTTTTATTTGTCACTATTAAACTTGCGTGAAATTAAATTTATTCCTTGCGGGAATGCCGTATAATTTCAAATGAAAGAAAGGGAAAAAAATAAAAGAAAGAAAAGAAGTGGAAGCACTAATGCGTATGCTTGTCTCCTCTATCAACAGCAAAGATCGCATTTTTCCCCAATATGTTAGGATTGTGAAATAAGAGAAATATCTCATATTTATCCACTCAAAAATATTTTATACAAGTCAAAAAGGAAAATAAATAAACAGACTTGGGGAGTTACATTCCCGTGCCCGAACAAATATTTCAAGACGACGAATATTTAGGTCACACATCACTCTCAATAACCTTACAATATTCAAATATAATATAATTATACAAAAAATAATTACTATTTTTTCTTCCAAAGAAAAAATAATTAATATTGACATATAATAAATAGGAACGCCATCACCATCAAACGAGAGAAGTTCGAGGACCACGAAACTTGTAACCGGTTCGGCGGGTTTCAACCGGTGGTGGTAGTTATAATACTTGTCGGAAAGAATAAAATATTAGTCACCGTAGCACTGCCGGCGGTATCCGGTAATCACGGGGACCTGCTCTTTTTTGACTTTATGCATGACGTGTTCATATGTTGTGTCTTCCATTGCGGTGCTCGAGGAAAAGAAATATTATGTATATATAATTTATTATTTAGTTAGTTATCTTTAACTTTTATTTTGTTATCGCACGAGACGATAAAGATTTCGTTTTCTTTTTTGGCTTATAGGGCGAAGACCGTTGATTGCGGTTAGGAATAAAGTGTTCGTTAGCTAGTGGGGCTTCGACATTGAAGTTTTAACCTCTTCCTTTTTGGCTTTTTATTCTTTTATTTTTCCTTTATTTTTTTGGTGTATTTTTATGGAGAATCGTATACCTTTGGCGCGTTGCGTGATTGAGGGTGATCAAGTAAATAAATATTTTCTGTCACTTCTTACATTTTTGACTCTCTGTCTTCAGTCTCCATGTTAAGGAAAGAGTTTTCCAATGTACTCAATTTTTCAATGTATGACAAATCAAGTTCTTTTCTCAATGTTCATATTGGTATTAGCTTCAAGTACACAAATTATAAAAATGATTTCTTTTAGTGGGTCATTAACGTCCTTTTTTTATCTTCCTAATTGCCCCATGTATTGAACTCATACAAGTAACTATATCATAATCTTGTATTTTTCTCTCAAGATTATCGTTTTTACACAGTTGCACTATTCTTAGAATTGAATCTATGATAAAAAGCAAAAGACGAATAAATATATCGATGGTTTTCACAATGTGATGCCAGATAGAAATCGATCGAGTAGGGTTACACGTGTTCGACACATTGGGAATTGGCATTAATTCATTAATTTTACAATAAGTGTGACGAGATTAGGGAAATTAAGTGGGGCTAATTATTATTTTCTTGTTTAGTAGTAATTAATATTTGTATATTTCCGCTTACTATGGCCCTTGAATTCAACTTTGTTTTTCGTTAATTTAATAAAATAACTGAAAATTGTAAATACAAAATAAGAAAGTTTAATTGTTAATTTTAATAATTTGCACGTATGTGACGAACATGCAGAGGGTACGCAGCTTAAAAGTCACATGGCCACATTGTATTTCCAGGTAGGTCGCTTGTATAATTGATTGAATTTGATAGAGTAACTCTCTATAATGTAGATTTCAAATTATATTTATGCAAATGATGATTTGAATTAAGAATACGAAATTATAAAGTGGAACGGAAATAGTTACACGAACATGATTTAGCGATATCTTATCTTATCGTCATAGCTTTATTTCCTTTAATTGAATGTAATATTCCATAATTGGAGATTATAATAAACTTTTAATGAGAATTCAACTCACATAATAAAGTATTAGCCCCAGTAAGGGAAGATAAATTGAAAGGACACAATAAAAGTTTTATAACAAAAGCATAATTGGACTTTAGAAATTAGAATGATTCATATCCCTCGATTTAGGCCATATTTTGTATTATTTTCTTTTACCACCTTTCTCATTTATTAATTTTTAAAGTGGACGGAGATTAACGAGTTGTCAAAATTTTGAACCTTTTTATATCTCTCCAACTTATGGTATTTAATTTAGAATTTTTTTTTCTCCCTTAAACCAATATAAGCTAACCTCCATTTACTTAATAATATATATATATATATCTGAATATACACACATTAAATAACACATGAGACATGATAAAAACGCAATTTCTTTATGGGGAAGAAACCTAATATTTTTCAGGTCCCATGCACGATGAGTTTAATACAAGCCGTTAACTTAATCTACATTAACCTTTGACCACATGATGATTCAATGATTCTTTGCTGTTCTTACATCTAACTTTTAACCAACAAAAGCAAAGGTCAATTCAGACAATTCATTCTCCGCCAATGAGAACACAGACAACCCTCTGAAGAAGAAGCACTCTTTTTTGACTTCATGCTGCAAATGCAAACTCCATTTTGGCAACTTCCCAAAACCCTATAAATAAATAAATAACAATTAAAAAAATCATAATCTCAATTAAACACACACTAATTATTACACAAAGCAGTTGACAGCAGTAAATGTCCCAAGCAAAGGCCGACCCTAATTTCCTAGCAAAAGCAACCAAACAAAAGCACATGCATGCCTCTGCCCCATATTCCCATCTCCCCCCTCATAAATAAATATATTAACGCCCCTTTTATTTATTTCTTTCTCCTTCTATTTAAAAAAAAAATAATTAATATGTAAAAAAAAAAACTGCATTTATTGAAATCTCTCCGCACCTCACTGCTTCCATCGCCCTCAATATATACACACACTACCTCTTCACATTTTCTCCAAACTCACAGCCCTTCATTTCCCTGATAGAACAGAACAGAGAATCCTTTTCCTCTGATCTAATATCATAAACAACCCACATTTCAAAAACAGATCTCTTCAGCATTTCTCCAAGAGTTTGCTTAAAATGGCGAAATCTTTGGGGCTCTGTTTTGCTATAGCTCCCCTGTTTCTACTCTTAGCGGCTTATTATTTCCCCGCTCCTTCGCTCGCCGGGCACGATTACGGCGACGCTTTGAGCAAGAGCATTCTCTTCTTCGAAGCTCAGAGATCCGGTTACTTGCCCAGTAACCAGAGAGTTAAATGGAGGGGACATTCGGGATTAAACGACGGGAAAATTAATGGGGTGGGTAATTTCTTTTCTTTTTTTTTTTACTTATCGCCTTTTATTACAGCAGCAGAAGATAAATTCTCATAAAGATGGTTTTTTTTTTTGTGGATTGTGGGTTTTTTTTTTTCAGGTGAATCTCGTGGGAGGTTACTACGATGCGGGGGACAACGTGAAGTTTGGTCTGCCGATGGCGTTCACGGTAACGATGATGTCGTGGAGCATCATTGAGTACGGCCGGCAAATGGCGGCCAGCGGCGAGCTCGGCCACGCGCTCGACGCCGTGAAGTGGGGCACCGATTACCTCATCAAGGCTCATCCGCAGCCTTATGTGCTCTACGGCGAGGTGGGTGTAGTTTCTTACGGCGCTTTTTTCTTTGTCGGAGAAAAAAGAAACGATTTTTATTTTTTTTGGAATTTTTTTGTCGGTGGTTATTAGGTGGGAGATGGAAACACGGACCACTTCTGCTGGCAGAGGCCGGAGGACATGACCACGTCGCGCGCCGCCTACCGGATCGACCCTTCTCACCCCGGATCTGACCTCGCCGGAGAAACCGCCGCCGCGATGGCCGCTGCTTCCATCGTCTTCCGTCGCTACAACCCTTCGTACTCGGCGGAGCTGCTCCGTCATGCTTATCAGGTCATTATTATAACTCATGTAGTTAATTGCTATTTTTTTGCTCATCGGTAGACATGTTTAACTGTAAAAATGCATGCGCATTTTAGCGAGCCGTTGGGGGGAGATGCGTAGGTTAGCAAAAACGGTTGTAGTAAAGGCGAGTTCAGCTTTTTAATGTCAGCGAATTTGTTGTCGGTGGGACGAAGCAGATGCGCTCTTTAATGACGACAAAATCTTTTGAACGAGAGAAATTAATAAATTTCGAGTAAATTCGATTTTCAAAATTAAATTTGCGGGGCCCATCAAGAATTGATAATAAACCTTTCGGCGCATAAATTGGATCATGCGGGTGGGTTCGGATCCAACTCTGCCGTGTATCACGGGTCAATTACAATTACATTATTTTCATCAACTAATAATAATAATATACAATTAGCTAAAAGAACAAATTTTTTTCTCTTAATTTCAGCTGTTCGATTTCGCGGACAAGTACAGGGGCAAATACGACAATAGCATCAGCGTCGCTCAAAAGTACTACAGATCCGTTAGCGGCTACGACGTACGGAAATATTTTTATTAATCAACCTTTTTTTCCGTCGCTTAACTTAATTTATTACAAATTACAAATAAAAATCAAATTTTTATTTTTCTTCCGAATAGGATGAACTCTTGTGGGGCGCCGCGTGGCTATACAAGGCCACGAATAAGCAGTACTACTTGGATTATCTCGGCAACAACGGCAACTCCCTCGGCGGAACCGGCTGGGCCATGACGGAATTCGGCTGGGACGTTAAGTACGCCGGAGTTCAGACGTTAGTCGCCAAGGTAATGAATAAGCTTCCGTCAGATTCGACGATCCTTTTTTTTTTTTCAATCGAACGACGTCGTCATATGAATACTCTCTGCTCTCCGCAGTTATTGATGGGCGGCAAAGGCGGCAACCACGCGGAGGTCTTCGAGCAGTACCAAGAAAAGGCGGAGTTCTTCATGTGCTCCTGCCTCGGTAAGGGCTCGCGCAACGCCCAGAAAACCCCCGGCGGCCTAATCTTCCGGCAGCGGTGGAACAACATGCAGTTCGTCACCGGCGCTTCGTTCCTCGCCGCCGTCTACTCCGATTACCTGACCTCCGCCCGCAGATCTCTCAAGTGCTCCTACGGAAACGTCTCCCCCTCCGAGCTCCTCGCCTTCGCCAAATCTCAGGTCAATTAAGAAAAGTTTTCCAAAATTGGTCTCAGACAATTTGCGAGAGAGGAATTTTTATAATTTTGACTCGATTGGTTGACTTTATAATTTTGACTCGATATGTTGACTTTATAATTTTGACTCTATAGGTTGACTACATCCTCGGAGACAACCCGCGGGCGACGAGCTACATGGTGGGGTACGGCAGCAGCTACCCGCAGCAGGTGCACCACAGGGGCTCGTCGATCGTCTCATACAAGGTGGACCCCACCTTCGTCAGCTGCAGGGGAGGCTACGCCACGTGGTTCAGTCGAAAGGGGAGCGATCCCAATTTGCTCGTGGGTGCACTCGTGGGTGGGCCCGATGCTTATGACAATTTCGCGGACCAGAGGGACAATTACGAGCAGACCGAGCCCGCCACCTACAACAACGCACCGTTGTTTGGGGTCCTGGCTCGGCTCCACGCGGGCCACGGCGGCTACAATCAGCTCCTTCCCGGTTAGTAAGATGTTATGAATTTGATAGATTAATAGGCTTAATTTATAGGCTTAATTATTTGGAGGGTGTGGCGTTTTAGGAACCACGAAATTATGGGTTGCAATTTTAGCATATAAAGTTTCGAAATTGAGGCAATTTGAGGACATTAACGCATGAAACCTGATTTCAGCCCAGAATTAATACACATGAGCCATACAAGACAATTAATTTGGGAGAAAATTTTAAGTGATGTTGGGAAAATTCGGTTCAAGTCATCATCTCCGATGAATTGAAGCAATTTGAGGACAATTAATGACAGAAACCTAATTTCAGCCCGTAAAACGTGATGAATTTTGGGCTTATAACTTAGGTAGATATGTCTCCTTGGTGTTTGCAGTTGAGCTGCCGTCTTTGAAGCCAATAGCTGCAACTCTGAAGCCAGTGACAAAGCCTTCTCCAGGTATTTTCTTTGCTTCCTTAGCTGTAAAGGATAAAACTTGAAGGTAGTGAGAATTTTATGTGACGTGTCAGCATTTTTTACTATATATTTGCAGTTTCTACTTCGAGCCCGGTTGTTATTACGCAGAAGGCGACCAAATCGTGGGTAGCAAAGGGGAGAACTTACTACAGATATTCAGTGACAGTCAGTAACAATTCGGGGAAGAATTTGAAAAGCTTGCAGCTTTCTATTTCTGGGCTCTACGGTCCTCTGTGGGGCCTAACGAAATCGGGCGAATCTTACTACATTCCTTCGTGGATTGGCTCTTTGTACTCGGGAAAGAGCATAGAGTTTGTGTACATTCACTCTTCTTCACCAGCCAAGATTTCGGTAACAAGCTACCGTCTTGTGTGAGGGGAGGAGTTGAGAATCTTATCAAGTTCACAAGCTCAAGTTTTTTTATTTGGGCTTGTGATGGGAAAGGAAATTGTGCAGTTTTATACAAGAAGATATGGTCCGAAAACGTGTTGTGCTGCTTTCAAGAATCTGCGATAGTTTTGTGATCTTTGTTAGGTGTTTGTTAGTGAATGTTTTTTCTTGAATTAAAGCTGGGAATCGGAGGAAGAAAGGAGTGAAGAGACATTATGGAAGAAACAGGTGCTCATCCTCTTTCTTTCTTCCTTTTCACCATTTGTTACTGGTTAAGAGAGAGAGAGAGAGAGAGTGAAGATGATGATCAGAAGTCAACTGAACTTCTTCAACAGATCATCACTTTTATTGTGTGTGTGTTTTGATTGTGTGTTGTTGTTGAGTGCAAAGTTGAAGTTGAGCACTCTTATGTATTTGTTTCTGTTGTCAACTTTACAACATTTTCTCCCCTCTTATAAACACAAGTTTGTCTCAAAAATCAGTGTTTATGAGCTTCTCTTTCCATTTCCGCTTTCAAGTCTTCAATTCATAAAGAGATCATATTATTTATTTCCGAAAATTTTTGGGTGAAAATTAGGAGGAAAAGAGAAAATAAAATCGAAAAAGAAAACAGTTTTGATGTATAGTGCTTGGTTGAGAAAAAGTAAAAGAAAGAAAAGTACATAGCAGCTTTATGCTCAAGTTTACTAAACAGTGAATAAAACAGAAAAAATTATCAAAACTAATATATCTTTAATTTTTTTTTCCACGCTACTTTCTTCAAGTCATATACAACAAGCCATTCACAGCGTATAAGAATTAGGGCAAGATGCAGTTACAGAGGATGCAGAACATGGACAAGAAACAATATTCCCCAAGAGTAATAACAATTATATGGATAATAAAGATATAATATATGAGAGAGAAAGATATACAAAAACACAGTGGTACAGTGCATATTTGTGCGTTAAAAGTGAAGTGAAGCCCACTATTTAGCACTCTTGTACATATTGTCAATGGCTCCCTACAAAATAAACAGCCATGAGGAACCAACCATTATGCATATCTTCGAGAAAACAAATAAAATAATAAAAAAGAAAACAAAGAGATCGATCAAATTAGTAGTACAAGAGCGATTATAAATTTCAGTGGAAGTGTAACCAACCTGGTAGTATTTAAGCAGCTGGGGTCTCTTCTTCTTGAAAGTAGGAGTTATAAGGTCCCTTTCAATGTCAAATGGGACTGGATCAAGATGCACCGCTCTTATGAACTCAAACCCCTTTAACTGAACAACCACAAGAAGATATTTAGTATTTCAAGTAATGAACCCATCATTAATAACCGAAAATTTACGAACCTTCTTTTCCTTAGCGATCCTTTTGAGCTCTTCAAGAAAGTACTCTTTCACTTTTGCATCCTCACAGAGGGAACTAAAATCTCCAGAAACACCATTATGTTGAGCCCATTGCTTCATTGCTTGCTCATTCGGGTTGATGACAGCTACGAGGGAAGACTCGAAGCTGTTGCCATAAACCCATATCTGCAGCATATAAATCACACATCACGCCCAGAGATGCAGATATTGTATTTTGATCCGATTTTTTACTTAATTGAAGAGTATTGGGAATATAAAATCGTATCAGGTTTTAATAGAGTGAGCACCCACAAGCTTATAAGTAGGTTCTAATTTATTTCCTTTAGCATAATCGGTGTGGGACTTTTTGTTCGACACTCAACAAAGAGAAGGACGGAGTACGCAGAAAAAGAAAATTTATCTCTACATACCGAGTCGACATCGGGAACTTGACCGTAGATGTTTTCTAAGTTCTCTACTGCAACGTATTCTCCTTGTGATAGTTTAAATATGTTCTTCTTGCGATCGATGATTCTCAAACTACCATCCGATTGCCATTCGCCAATATCTCCTGAAAGAAGGCACCAAAATAGCATTTTGTTTTCCGACATAAATCTATAATTTGACTGAAAACGAAACCCGTTAAGAAAAGCTGCTAAAATTTCGGGACAAACCTGTGTGAAACCAGCCATCGACAAAGACTTCTTGGGTGAGGTCTTCGCGTTTGTAGTAGCCCGAAAATAAGGTATCACCTCTTACACACACTTCTCCGCGTGGGTTACTCGAGAGGGCATCGTAGCCCATTTCGGGAACGGATTCAAGGCGAACATCCACGTTGGGAACAGGTGGGCCCACAGTTCCTAGCATGCTCATCTCGTCGGGGATGGAAACAAATGTACCAGCACAAGTTTCGGTGAGACCTATATATGAATGAATCCCCAACAATTAGACCAGTGAAGCCAATGCCTCAATTAATAAACTAGATAGATAAAATTGGTTGCTCTTTTAGTAAGATTTTCATTTTTTTTTCAACTTAAGTCGTGTATGGGAGAAATATAAAAAGTCAGTGAGCTGAGAAGTTATTACGGTAAACTTTTTGGAGTTATGCATCGAAATTTTGTATTGGTATGTTAAGAATGATTCATAATGTTTTACCATATCCTTGAAGAACATAAGCACATGAGACCACACGTAAGAACTCTTCCACATGGGAGGCGAGAGGAGCTGCCCCAGATAAGATGAGCCTTACTCTGCCCCCTAAACCTTGTTTTACCTGGAAAAAATGTATCCGTGAGCATAAGCTTTTATTGTTGAAATTTTAAAAATGCAATTTTTTTTTTTAAAAGGAATCCAAATTAAGTCAATCACCTTACTAAAGACAACTTTGTCAATTAATGGAGATGCCTCGGAATGTTTCCGACCCTTCCTCATACTACGCAGTTTTCTGAAAATTGGAAAGAAAAAGCATTTGAGAAAAGTGGAGACGGGAAAGATTGAATCCGGAAATTCAGATCGCGTATGAGAAAAATTCATGAATCCTGTATCTAATTAACTTACAGAGAATATCCAATATTGAACATTTTTTTCTTAATGAAACCACCAGCAGAAATTTTCTGTTGCAAACCTGAAATAAGAACACATGGGAAGAAGTCTGTAAAATTTAAATTGAAACAAAAGCAGAAGCAAATGTAGACACTATCATTTTCTCTAACTGGAACCAAAACTTTCCTGCAAGACTACAAATTTACAGTCAAGAAAAAGATATCTGAGCAAGTTCAACAGCACGAGGTGCAATTTGAAAATTCAGAAAACACACAATTGGATCCCTCATATGTATATAGATTACGCCTAAAGCATGCAATAATACGGGTTTTCAATGAGGCTAACCTGAATAAATTCTATCCAACACTCTCGGAACAGCGCAAAAGATTGTCGGTTTAAGCTCTCCAATATCTTCAACTAATAGCTTCACATCCTGTCGAAGTTTGAGAAAGAATATTTTCAATCATTTCCTGAGAGTTATTCCTTTAAATATTTAGCTGAATGTTCTTACCCCTCTCCAAAATCCAATTGAGGCACCATGATTGATGAAACACTCTTCAATGACTCGATCAAAGATGTGAGCCAAAGGAAGATATGACAGATACACATCGTTCACTGTCAACTGCAATAGACATGATAGAGAACAGCAACTCATAGTAAAATTAGTATTCCTTGCTTAAGATAAGATCCTTAGAGTTTGATGGGATCTCCAAAATGAGTTTGATTAATTAATGCAAACTACATGAAGATCTGTATCTCACCGATTCATTCACACTCCCGAGAAGACGCTTTACTCCTGCTATCAAAGTAACAATATTGTTGTTAGAAATCATAACACCCTTCGGATCCCCAGTAGTTCCACTAGTATACATAATTGTACAAATGTCCGTTTTCTTTTTCACTGGAAGATCAAATTCATGATTCCCTCCCTGCACATAATTAAATTGCATCAAACCGTGCAAAGGAACAAATAAGAGGCTGTGCATTGACTGAGAGATGGAAAGAAGATAAAAAAATTCATATTACATGGCTTTGAAAGCATATTGAGAGTGAACTTTATCATAAAAAGCAAAACATAAAATGCCCACCTTTGATCTTTATATATTTCATTGCCTAACATAAAATCCTAATTCGCAAATAAGCACAAAAAAGTGGACATACAGAGCAGAAAGGTAAAAGAAAATAAAAAGTAGAACAGAATTGTCCCCATGGACGAGAAATTCAAGTTTGTGCAACACACGATCATTAAACCACGGCATAAAGGTCTTACTCGAATAAGACTTCTATTTTGCAAATTTCATCAGATCATATGGCAATGTCAATGTAAAACAAAGCATATAAGTAGTGAATATTTATGATGATGGTATTCATCTGACAATGAAAACAAGTTGTTACTGCGAATAACAACTCGAGATAACTCAGCAGACACGGAGGAATAAACTGGATTCACTTCACTGACCATAGAGATACGGTAACTCATATTTTCAAGTAAAGCAGACTCACCACTGACAAAAATTCATTCCATGAATAAATAGTCACACCATGTTTTTCAACTTCTTCCTTCTGTTGAGGAGTAACTTTCCCGAAGCTTACAACAGCTGCAATAGAGAAGTACAGTGATACTCATCACGAACACCAATATACAGAAACTAAGGGAAACCGGACAGCAAAGACACTTACTTCGCAAGTACTTTGTTGAACCCGGAAGTGTTTTCAATAACTGAAAAGCCAAGCATACATGTTAGTGAACTTCAGAATTTCATAAGTTGTTACCGTGTACACAAGTCAAAGCAAAGAGGCAAAACCAGACAAAACATCCAATACAATATTCAAGAAATTACTTCTCCTTAGGCAATAGTTGTACCTCGGGTATTTTACTATCTTCTACAAAAGCAAGTGAAACCTCAGCATGGTTGATGATGAATTCAACGGCTCCAGCACCTAAAGAAGTCATATCGAATATAAAGGTAATCAATCTACTGCTGCTGCTGCTTAACAAGTTCCTCAAAAACATGGTGAATTTGCTGACCATGTGAGAATCATTGGCCAAAAACAGAACGACCAAGAAGTAATTTCAAAAGAAGATGGGTATAAATACCTAAGGTGTCATACAGAGGGACGCAATATAGTCCGTGAGCATTACATGCCTGCATCAAGTATAAGGAATTGAGTGCAAAATTATTTGGAAAAATGACTGCAATGAGAACTTTCAGGGATTTGTAGGCCCACTGAAGATGTAAAGTAATATAAGTCCAATAGCGTCATATGATGGGAAAGTCCACTGGTAGGCAAGCTCACATACCTCCATACTCATAATCCACTCAGGGCAGTTAGCACCATAAATTCCACATCGTCCTCCCTGACATTATTAGTAAGTGGAAGTGAGATTACCGGTAACACCGTAACTCACAGAAAAAAGGGAAATACAGACAAGTACATATAACATAATGAGATTAGCAGGACCCATTTTGATCACCATAGCAACTGAGGGAGGAGAAAATTTATGTCACGAAGAACCAAGAAGATGGCTATAGCAAGCATATATTAACACAATCGAACATACAACTACCTTAAGGAAATATCTGATAGCACTATTTGAAGTATAAGAATTCATAATGAATAACAAGAATCAAACAAATAACAGATTTAACTTTTTCTCAGGAGTAAATGAAAGCATATTATATCATGTTTATAACAATTCTTACTTGCTCAATTCCACAACTGCGGATGGAATTCCCAACTTTGATCACTACGTTGTATACTTCTTTGTAAGTCATCCATGTATATTTACCAGCCTAGAGAGCCACAAAATAATGAAGATCAAGAAGAATAAAAGAAACAGATTTAAGTCTCAAGCAAGCATGCATGAATTGAAGATGACACAAAATAAGATACCCTTCCATTGGTAATTTCACGACGACCAAGCATCTTGTTATTGGGAAATTTCTCTACAGACAAACTGTACCAAAAAACAAATGAGAAGTTCAAAAAAATCCATATGAGGAGTATAATTACACCAGCTACAACAGCTACTGAAAGACATCCAGAATTCAAACAAACTACAATTTTGGCAATTAGGTAACAGAAAATTCAGAATCTCAATTCTCAGTATAACCAAGCAAAAGCATAGTCAAAGTACGCCACCAAACGCCGACACACGCGCGCACAAAAAAAATCACGTTCAATCGATGGCGTAAATAAATAAAGCCATAACATCAAACTACCAGCAACGAACTTACACCTCTTAACAATCTCAAAAGAAGGTGAAAAAATAGTTTCTCTATACGATAAAGTAAACGAAATTATACCGGAAAATATCCCAGCAGCTCTCGAGACCTGGAATCGGAGGCGGAAAGCCATCTTTAGCGAAGATACTTCGATACACAGGCCCCATCGAAGACTTTCCATCCTTCGCGGGCTTCGAAGGCTCAACCTCGACTATAAACTTCTTTTGCGCCATCGGTTATCTCTACCTCACTCTTTACGGAGTAATGTAATGTATGTGTGTATATCGTTTTATGTGATTGTTATATGCGGAGAAAGGAAATAGGTGCTTGAGCAGCTGCAGACCAGTCCTTCTCGTTATATATACTTACTGAGAGAGAGAGAGAGAGAGTTTATTGACTTGGAAGACAAGGGAATTATTATTATTATTTTATTATTATTACAAATTCTCGGATACTTAGAGAAAATATATATTTATATATAAGAAGTAAAAAAAAATATTTAATCAACTCTACACATTTAATTGAATTTCTGGAAACTCTTGACTTCTTAACCGTGTTGACTTATTATTCTTCTATTTTTTAGTTATTAGAAGGAAAAATCGTGGCACGTGGCTCGTAAATGTAGATTGACATTGAACATGTCTTCGAGGAGACTTATTTTACATATATGTTTTATAATTTCAGCATAATATATTTTATTTACTTCTTCTACAATGAAGTCTATGGTCAAGATAGAGATACAAGAAAAGTAGACCGTACACACATGTTGAATACACAATTTATTCTTTAATAATACGATCTCAATTCAATTCCTTTATTTTATTTTAATTCGCTATATGAAAATTCCGACGTAAAAAAGAAAAATGTATCATAGTACTAAACCCCGCGTACGAAAACAGAATGTTAGAGCCCGCTTTCATTATAATTTGAGCCGATGTTCCTCAATTCCAAGGGACATAACGGAGCCAAGTTATGTGTAATATGTAATTAATTCCCCATTTCAAATATTAGTCAAGTAGAGAACTACTCCCTCACCTCATATTAGATACTTGTCCACAGCCTACACATTAGATATTCACAAGGTTTCCCTCACTTTCTGCTTTATAATATTACTCTACAGTGGAGACCAAAATACAAGGTTTCCCTATACACGGGCACCGGGCCGGGTCGCGGCCCGGAACCAACCAACCGGTTACCAAACCGGTCCGATAGAGCCGGTGCCCATGTCTAGGTTTCCCATCCAAGGAGAAGCCTGATGACAGATATACATAACAACAGTAAAGTAAGAAAAATAAAATAAAAAAAGGAGCAGAGCAGGTCCATAAAAGTTTATATAAAAAGTACAAGGCAGCACTTGAAAAACAACAAAAGCACCGAGCAAAAAAAAATATAAATCGGGTCTCAATGTGTGCTTTCAGGAGAATGATTATTATCATGTATCCGACTTATATCTACTGCCTCAGAAGACACATCAGGCATAACCAAGGAAGGGCCACATTTAGAATCTATAGACTTCGATTCCTCTTCGTTAATATTATTACTATCAGATTCAGCGGGTAAAGTTTTATGAGCATACTCACCATTTTCTTCTTCTGATAAAGAACTCATGCCAATTTTCTGTTTCTGCTCAGTTTCTTCATGTTGTTCCACTGTTTGAAGAGCAGCATCACTTGCACCTTGCTCATCATTGGCTGGTGGATTCAGCAGCTTCTCGGGTTCTCCAACACTATGAGCAGACGCTACAACAAGCCCAGTTGATAAAGAGGATTTCTTGCCATCTCCTTCTCCATAGCTACTACTTTCTTTGTGTCTCTTATATAGGGAAATCGATTTCTGCAGTCAACATAAAACAACAAACTAAATCACACTGCCCCGAATGTTAAAAGGCAACAATTCAGGAGAATGTAAGGCCATGCAAGTCCGAAACTCAATCGATGCAATACTGCTAGCAAGAATATGAATGATGTAATATCGAATTCAAACAATAGTGGCAAAAGAATATACCTCATAAACAGAATCATCAACAGATTCAAACAGTTCGCTGCTCAAAAGCGTATGAAATGCCCTTTTGGACTCCACAGCATTCTGCACCAGAACAGAAAACAAGTATTTGAATTGAACTCATTCTGTCGTTAGAAAGGTAAAAAAAATAGAGTTATGCATATAATCAACCAATCTACCTCCACATATAAAAACTTGACATCATCTGCATCAGAGAGAACGTCTCTATCCATATCCATCATGCTCATGCACTTGTCAAAAATTTCGGGTTCCGCAAGATCTGCAGAAATGTCAAGTTTGGAGAGGTAAATCTGAAAGAAGCCCTCCTCATCGTCCAAGATTGCTTCAGAACCTCTAATCTCCTCCAATATGGGAACCCCAGCATCAGCCTTCTCAAAATCCTTTGACAAACTGGCATCAATGGCACCACTATCAACTTCCACATCATCACCCGAAACCTCATCTACAGTTCTACGATTCTCAGAATATGATCCCTCTATTTTCTCAGTCCTATTGGGGCCCTTGGACGAATATTCTATGTCGTCCCTCTTCGAACCAGTGGGTAGAATCCCTGAACGATCGGAATCTTGTCTGCCATACATATGAGATTGTTGACCAAAGACAGCATTATTAGCATCCCAAGCATTCAACGGGGGGAATTGATAGTTGACCTGATTTCTCCATCCCATAGGACGACCGGGCCCGGGAAACGGAGCAGCGGGGTTCAGCTCCATTGAGGGATGATGAGCACCAAACATAGGAGGAGAAGGAAAAGGCTGCATGGGAACCGAAGGGAAAGTAAGGGGCGAAGCATGAGGGAAAGGCAAGAAACTGTTGGCCACGGGAGAGGGCCAGCTCGTAACGCCTCTCCAGCCGTGTCCCGGTACTCTAAAGGGTTGTGGTGGTGGTGGCTTAGAACTTCCCGAGAGATTACTGTTTCTTATGAAAGGAGAAGATATTGATAAACTATCGGCATCGGGTTGAGAAATTTCGTCTCCGTGTGGCATTTCGATGCCTGATTCTCGGTTTACGCGAACATCTTTGGCAGAATATTGCTGCCTCTCTTCACGGGAACCACCGCCTTTATGGGTTAATTCTTGCCTGCTGAAATTTCTCCTACCCATACTTGAAGAAGGTGACTTATCGGTACGTTTCTGTGGTGAAGGGTAAATATCTGACTTGATTAACCTTTCAGGGGAGAGAACTTCCAAATAATTATTGTCCTTCTGACCAAGTTGTTGTTCCAGTGATTGCGATGGAGGAATCTTTTCGGACCCGGGCACATAATCTCTACTAGATGTTTTATCGAGCCGTGCTCTGTCTTCATGCTTGTAATCTCTATACTTGGATTCATCTGAATTCAGCGGCCTAAAAGCATTTGAAAAAGAAAAAAACATGCACTTAGACTTAATCAATTCCTGTGACGCGCTAGTGATCATGCAAATTTTCAGAAAGCATGAGACAAGCACTGAAAGACAAATGACAATGGACGTGGCTAGATGAATCAGAATGAAGCAGTGGTTGCATCATTTCAAACTTATATTCATCGTTGCTGCTTCAGTAATGCTAATCACGCAAAGCTACATCAGTGATATCATTTACAGCAACGGAACATTATTGGTGACCAGACGGGTCAGTCACGGAACTCTTACTAAAACACAAAAAGGATGTTTCTCAGAAACTTAAGTTTTCTGTAACAGGCGTTTATTTTAAAATCAAGACAGACCCTCATATATCACTTCCTAATTTCAAGGTTTCATATAAAATGATTCGACTACATACTGAAAATTTTACTATATATCTACCAATTGCAAGTTCTTCATTTTTACTTAAGAAAAAAATTATAATAATGTATCAATATCAACCTGATTTCAAGTGCATCACCATTTTTTACTCTTCAAATTGCTCAATCTAGAATCCAACTACCATTCCCGAAGATGAACCTTAAAACAATTTCCCCAAAGAAATAACGAATCTATCATATATGATACACCAACAATATAATCCAACGCAGTGCACCTGTAGTAATCCCGTGGGGCATAAGAACTAGAGGATGGTGAGCCCCTCCTCCTGCTAAGGCTACTAAGTTCTTCTGAACTCTTAAAAGTTGACCTCCCTCTGTCAGCAACCAGCTCCGGCCTTGAAACGCCTGTGCTTCTCTTTTCCACATCAGATTTGTGATCCTTGCTACCTCGAGATCTTGATTCATTCTCATTTTCATTGGTCCGGTACCTTGTTGGATCATCATGATTTGGGCTACCATCATATTGAATTGATTTTCTAGATTCATCCCTATAGCGCTTCTGCTCGGACTTATCACCAACGCGATCCTGTGAAACATACTCGTCCCTGTACTTGGTATCTCTATGTCTCTTCTCCTTATCAAAATCGTCCATTTTCTTACCGTCATGTTGACGATTGTCACGTTCAATGTCTTCATGGTACTTCTCTTCCCTTTGTCTGAAATCTCTATGGCCACTGTCTCCATACCCATGGTCCCTATGTCTAATTTCCTTGTCATCATCTTCATCACGTCGACCTTCCTTGCGTTTACTATCCCTATGGCCATCATCGTGATACTTGTTATCACGTTCAAAGGCTTCTTGATACTTATCATCCTTCTTCTGGCTACCCCCGTGTTCATCTTCGCGGCGTTTTCCATCTTTATGTCTACTGCTTTTCTTAATATCTTCACGGTGTTTATCATCTCTTCTTTTGTAATCTTTTTCACCACCACGTTGATGTTTATCATCATCATAATAATAGTAATACTTATCAGCTTCTTCTCTGTTCTTTTCATCCCTCTTCTTGTCATCGCGATCTCCCCGATATTTATTGGGATATCCTCCATCCTTCTGCTTGTCATCTCTGTGTTTAACATCCTTAACACGATCACTTTTTGAGGACAATCGCCTGTCCTCAGCATGTTTGGGATCATCATAATATTTATCTCTGTCGGCAGAAGCTTCCCTTCTCTTACGTGACCTTTTATCTAACTCGTAGTCGGAATCAGGGCTTCGAAAGTCATCCATCATCGTTCGCTCTGAGGATTAAGTATATGAAAATGATAATATAATGGTCTATATTAATTAAGAAACACTTTGCACCAGACAATATAACCAACACCCTGGAAGATAGAGAAAGAAAAAGAAATTAAAGGGAAAGAAAAACTTCATAAGCAGAATCAAATATGAGATCTCCACTCCTAACACATACGATACATCCCAAGGTAAGTGAAGCTTTCTTCCAAACAGCCATAGAAAAGGAAAACTGAAACCAAAGAGTAGAAAGACAACATAAAACTAAATGGCATAACCAATTTTGTTCAGTAACAAACAGAGAGAGGAATAATACCATCGCTTAAAATTTGGATGAAGCACCAGTGAATTGTATACCAGTTACAAGCCCAAAGCTCATTAATCACACTAGACTAAGCCTGGCAGTAATAATTCTTGAAACTGAACCTCCTTTCATATGTGTCGAAAATATTGTGATAACAAGAAAATCAGGAGAATAAAGAACCTACGGGAATTTACTGGAATCATCCATATACTTAATCACCGTGGAAGAAACAATAACCAAATAAAGAACGATCTGTGAAACATGCATACAACTTAAACAGTTAGATTAAGACTCACATACAGAACCTCATGCGCTAGAACAAACTAAATTAGAAAAGCTTACAAACGTCTGTTCCTAATAGGATGAGCCAGAATAATAACAAGCAAATGAAGCAAAACAAGTCCGGAGTGTTCTAAATTCATTACAAGAACGAAAAGCCTTTTTAGAAGTTATTCAAGTAATTGCTTGCTAACGACAATATTATGTAACAAATCAGGGATTAAAAATATGCCCCAAAAAAAAACAGAAACATTTGAGAAGCAAATATCACATGAGAATGTTACTACCATCAATTAGAGATAGCTTACCAGTTTTTTCTCGAGGGCGTTTACCTTGCTTCTCTTCACCAAAATCTCCAGACTGACTATCATGCTCCTTCCCATAATCCGAATCTACTAACTTTACCTCAATCTCATGATTCTTACTCTCTCCACCTCCATCCTTCTCCCTATCTGACCTTCGATGCTTTTCCTTTGACTCCTCTTCTTTTCCTGCCAAAGAAACCTTCTCGTGTTTCCGCATCGAATCCCATTTACCACTACCCTCTTTTTTATCCAATAGAACAGATGTCAAGCTCTCCTCTTTCCTCTCACTCACATACCCACTCTCATATTTCTTACTCTTACTCTTTGACTCAATTCTCAAACTCCCGCCTTTATCACTACTCTCCTTTGACCGAGATATGTCTTTCAAGCTTTCCTCAACACACACCTCTTTTTCGAAGTTCCTATCATCATCCGGTCTCTCATTTTCACCTCCACTCCAGCGATCAACGACATCAAGCATCTCCTTCCTACGTTTGGAAGAAACATACTCTTCCGAAAATTCACCGTTACCATGATCTCGGGAATGAGATGACACCTTACGCTTCTCACCAGACGTAGAATCATGACGAACCCTACTGGAACCCTCGTCTCTAACGCTCTTGTCCTTTGTCTTAACTACATCATCCTCTGAGTCCGAATAATCTTTTGAACTGTGTTTGCTACGTTTATGATATTTGTGCTTGGAACTCCTAGGCATAATAACTCTTCAAAAGTTTCTGCTAAATCAAGCCTAATTTTCACCCAAGACAACCTGTACCTCAATCCAATCCCCACAAACACAATGGCAAATGATATCCCCAACCTGTGGCAATTTAACACCTCAACCGCTGGCAAAATAAAACTAAATCCCCGAAACCCTAATAAATCAACCCAAATTGACTTGAACAAGCAAAACGATTCCAATAGAGATAACAAAAATCTTAAACGGAATCCGAGCCACAAACGCTGAAACAAGAACCGCTAGTTCAAAGTCCCGGTGACCGTCACAACGATCAACTCCGGCGCCAACTCCTGCCTGATACCCGGCTTTTACCCGGTCCAAAATGCGTGCGCTCGGCTAATAAGATCGCCCATTTGATTAAACGGAGAAGTAAACAGCGAAAAACAAATGGTAAACTGAATTGGCAAGAGAAAAACTGAAATTTTGTGGCGAATCGACGTCTTGTTATTGTTACCCTCGAAAATCAACAAATCTTATTTGGTATATGGTTTTTACAATTTCTACAAGTTAGGTTTCCTGATGTCTTCATTTTACTACTTTGGTGTCCATATATTGCAAATTCGGCCTTCGTCTTTCTATTAACTTTGATTTTGGACCAACTTCGACCTATCCAGTTAAATTCAAAAATCATGTCAAAAAAGGGAGTAAAATAATTAAAATATAAATCTGAGACAAAAAATGGGAAATAATACAAGTCCAATGGGCTACAAATGAACAAAAGATAACTATTTGGGGCCACAAATAGTGAAAATCTGTGGGATCAAATCTAAATTCCAAATTGGGCTCTCCAATTTTGTGTCCGATTGCTGAAAATAACCCAATTAACATTTAAAAAATATGGGTTACCATCTTAATAGGCCCATTTTGTAGATAATATCCGTGGCCCTACCATTATTAGATAAATAGGTAAAAAAAAAAAAGAAATACATAACCTACCAAGGTGAGACCGTCGAGTCGATGGCCGATGCCATCCAATAAATGAATATATCTTAAAAAAAATTTCATTTTTATGATATCTAAAAATAAATAAATTGGTTTTAGATTCCTTTGCTGAATAACTTACATCCACAAGGTCATTAAAAAAGTATTATCTTCTTGACTAAACAAACCTCTTGTCATTTTTCAAGAACGGCAGGTACTGCTAACTAGAGTATCTAATTTCTATATTCACGAAATCTTTTGTTTCACATTGTGTAAGATTTGTGCTCATGCTTGCGCAATTCAGTTTATTCCTTTTATCTATTATTTTCATCTATTTATCTACGGTCATAATTTCAAGTAGTAATTAGAGTAGTCCGTTTCAAAACATATCGTGGACATAAATTTCATCATAAAGACAACGCCAAATAATTATATATTGTGGTTAAAGAATCTCTATACATCCCAACGATGACCATCCACATGCAACACCGTAACTCTCAGTTGAATCGGGTCGATGAAGAAAATATAGTCCGTTGGCTGATGTTATGTTATAAATTGTATATCGTAAAAAAAAAAATAAGAAAAAAAAGGATGTAATAAGATCCGTGACTCACTCTATGAGTAAACAGACATGACTTTTACGAGTTTTAGCTATGACTTATAAAATATGTGTAACTCATACAATGATGTAATAATAGAAGAGTTAGTGGTCTCGAATCTATAAATGGCCACGAGCCCACAAGGCAAACATGCTCTCTTCACAACTACTCGCAGCAACTTCTACAATAAATTATTAGCTAACTTTTTTCTTATGGGAAACTGCATAGAAACATGGAGAGGGGAAAAAGGCAACAAGAAGCATCAAGAGGAGAACAAGAATATTAATAATCATAGTATTAGGGTTAAGATTTTGCTGACAAGGGATGAGCTTGAGTGGCTAATGTTGCAGCTGAAGAACAACTACGGAAAGAGGCAGCAGCTTGAAGAAGTGTTAGAAGAGATAAGGCTACGCAGGTTGAGACAAGAAGCATCTAGCTGGAAACAATCTTTAGATAGCATAGTTGAGAGCCCTCATGATTGATTTTGTGATATTTTCTGTTAAATTACATATATTTTTTTTTTCTTACATATAGCGTGGAAGTAAATTAAAGGCAAATTTTGAAAATAAATAGGAGCAGCGGAGAAGGCAGGTCATAAAATTTTATATAAGGCAGCACTTGAGACAACAAATAGCATCGATTGAGCAAAATATAAATTAGGGTCTCAATGTGTGCTTAAAGGAGAATGATCATTATTATTATGTATCCGACTTATATTTGCTAACAAACATTTAGAATCTGTCAACTTCGATTCCTCGTTGATGTTATTAATATAAGAGAACACTCACCATTTTCTTCTGATGATAATAAAGGTTTCCCTTCTTCAAGTTGTTGCATTTTGCAAAACGATGATCTTCCTCGATTTGGTAAATTAAATCATTTTACCAATTGATCCACTTGTCTTTATTCTACTAGTTTTGTGCCCCAAAGATTTCAATAGTTGAACTTAGTTTCCTCTTTTATGTTTTTTTCTTGACATTTTGGTACAATTTCACACCATCCAATTAAATTTGGCACTGCGCAAAAGAAAAAAATTAAATTTGGCGTGTAATTGGATTCTTCTCAAATTTAATTGTCGAGTTGTGTACGGATAATACTTTTGCACCGTCTCTTTTTACCAAATACTCCATACAGGCTAACTATCTCTTCCCGCGAAGTGAGGGTAAAATCGTCATAATAGAAACCGACTGCCACGTCAGCATCAGCCTTTTTCCTTCGACGGCGACGACCAACGATACCTTAGTGCTTTCTAATTCTCCCACCTTATCATTAATTATCGACTCTGCAAGGCATCATCTGGTCTGCGTAATTCAGGTTCAAAGATTATTGCGGCAAAGATTTTCAGCTTTGCTGGTCTTAATTTAACCGTCCCTCATCGTTTTCATAGACAAAGATTGGGTAAAATTTACTTGAGATGTATATCTTTTTTCTTGTTGCAGGTTGGTATTTTAAGTTTTAAATATGCAAACATATGCTTGTTTTGATTCCTGTGGCTGATGGGTTTGATTAAATCGCGTATCGGTACAGAAACTTATATGGGTTTCTTGCTGGAAATCGATTCTGTTAAAAAAAAGGGCTTCGATTACGTATTAATACCGTGTTGTAATTAGCGGTGATTTTTCTATCTTTTAATGGGTTTTATCGGCATATCGTTAACATACTATGAAGAATTTTAGGGAGAGTTGTGTGTATCGGTCATATATTGGCCCTCTTAAACACCATGCTTAAGAGGTGTTTGGTTTTATTCCTCAACGAAACTATGATGAAATTAAACTGTTCTTGAATCAAAACTTTCCATTTATCTCAGGGATACCTCAACTGGGGGATTGAAAAGTTCGTCATCGATGTTGAAACTGTTTAGTTTGAAGGGTTTACCGTGGAGATCAGGCACAAACGATCAGGAAAAGGTGGAATCGAAGTTTATACCTTCTTGTCAACTAAAAAAAATAGTCGCTTTTCACTTTCTTAATCTCAAAAGTCTTATAATGTGCAGGTAGTATTAAGTGCAGTAGAGGTCGAGTCTCTTCGTTCCGAAATAGCTGCATTAGAAGAGCGTGAATCTCACTATAGAGCTCAGTAAGATTTACATCTTGATATAATTCTCATGTTCATTCAACTTGTTTAGTATTACTAAAATGCGGGAGATGCCACATGATCGATTCTCCCAGCCAACATTTCCCTGAGTGAGCCTGTGCCACACGGACCTATAATAGTGTGGCTGAACCCGGTTGGCACGGTTTGCAGGCTACTGCACTGGCCCCGGGGTTTCCTGGTGACCCAAGAAAAAAAAGTATAACTGAAATGGCATCTTCTGCTAGATTTAATTGAAAAACGTGGCTCTTTCAAATCACCTGTAAACCATAACGTTCATTTTCAAGTGCATAAATATCTGTTATCTACTTATAACTATCGCCTTTTGTACATTCTAGGTTAGAGCACATTGATGAGGTTCTGAGATCTTCCTGTCTTTCGGGCTATCTGTTTTTGAGAACGGTGAGAACGTTTTTTTTGCCCACATTACAATTCGAAAACGTACCTAATATGTTTGGCTTATTTCGTCTTATATGATCCGTTCTTTATTTTTCATAGAGATGGGCTGCATTACCCGGTGACCCTCCTCCTATTGATGACACCGAGGTCGATGATTGGGTCCCACGGTTCGTCGTTCTTCAAGGAGAATGCATCTACTTGTATCTAACCGCCACGGGTATTCTTTTTTTATTTATTTATACCAATTAAATTGGTAACGAAATAAAGTTACCACCTTTTCTTTTTCCAGATTTAAGCCCTCTGGATTCCACTTTTCTATCTGATGTTGTTGAAGTTGGCCCTCTTCCTTGCATAGACAGAGATGGCGAAGAAACCCGTTCGTGTTTCTATATATTAACCCGTCACGGGCTGCGATACGAATGTGCGAGCACATCTAAGATACAGGTATTTCATTTCGAACACTTCTCTTTCCCGATATTGAGTTATTGCATCGTTATCAAAGTTGCACGAATTTGCTGACCTATCAAATTATTCGACAAATTGCGTTAAAAAAAAAGACACGAAAAAAGGGATCTCAAAACGAGATTACTTAGGAATGGCTTCACTGATAATTCATAGATCATAGCATTGGTTCTTCAGGTCGAATCTTGGTTAGCAGCAGTAAGAGTCGAATGCAAGTTAGCTTCGGGTTCTGAAGGATCTTGATGGTCCATTGAAGGCATTGAGAGCAGCTGAATAATCTCCACGAGAGCTCGTGTATATGTTAAGATATTTAATGTACAGCATGAATGGGAACTCTGAAAATTAATTATGGAGATAAATTACTGTTTATCTTATCTTGTTTTCGTCTATTTGCATCCATGATTATTGGATAGATATCTCATTATGGCATGAATGGCCACGACCTCTTTTTCTTTCAATGTTTATGGCATCCCTTTTTTTATAAGAATGTGTAAAAGAACGGAATATTCGAATAATCTCTTTCTAGAGTGAAGTGTTTTGAGATATAACATAGTGTGTACTATTTGACAACGGGGGTGTAGCTCATATGGTAGAGCGCTCGCTTCGCATGCGAGAGGCACGGGGTTCGATTCCCCGCACCTCCAATCCCCCTTTTTTTTTATACGCGTTATTAATTGTTCTTCTCCCCATGACCAAATTAAGCTTATTAATTAAATAATTGTATTATCCCAACGAAAAAATGTGAATTCGGTTAAGTCTATAATAACTAGTTAGGTGTAAAGAAAAAGGTAACATCATGAGCTGAAAAAGGTTACGTATGGTAGCGGTTTCTCCAAGCAAAATCATGATTTTCATTGCCACCTCCTAATTATTTTTACATAAATAAACTTAGAGACCCAAAGCAAAATCAATTATGTATATATTCTATACTTTTTTGGCAGCGAATTGAGGAATAGGGATAAAGCTCGAAAAGCCTTTTGCTTCATCTTTTTGTCTAGCTTGTCGCGAATAAAGTGATTTTATTCATTAATTGATAGCTTGATAAAAAAGACCCGTCGCTTGTTCATCAACTAATTTCTTTTTCTTCTTTATTGCAATAAAACGGATCTAAGCCATTTTAGCTTCTTAACGTTTGGTGCTATCATTAGTTTGCCATGATTTATCTTACAACACTGTTGAATAAAACGATTCCATCTTTAACATAAAAATAATGATAATTCGAGTCTTTGGAATCGAGAACCTAAAAAAAAAAGGAAAAATCGTAACTTTATTAAAGGAAAAATTGAATATTATTAGGAATATTATGGAACCGAAAGCAAACTTGATAACGTATTGTTTTCAAGAGAGAAGACGACAAGCGATTCCCCATCTCACCTGACCCCATCTGAATTTTGATTATTCATATAATCATAAAAAAATATAAAAAAGTTTAATAAATATAATATTAGTACGAACAGTTTTCTTATGTAGGACTTGGCAGGTACCATCATCACGTGTCTCTTGCATAAATAAATACGCACAACTCACCGAGGAAATTGATCCAAGCCCTACTCGTTGCTTCGCCTACATAAATCACTCGTCTCTTCTTCTCTTCTTGTTCTGCTGCAATCGTTGTCGTCGAAGAACAATGCCGGCTAGCATTCTTGTGACGGGTGGTGCCGGTTACATCGGAAGCCACACGGTTCTTCAGCTGCTTCTGGGTGGCTACAGAGCCGTGGTCGTGGACAATTTGGACAACTCATCCGAGGTTGCTCTGACGAGGGTTAAGGAACTCGCCGGCGGGCATGGATCGAATCTCGCTTTCCACAAGGTTGGTGCTCTTTTGTTTGTTTCTACCGTCCAATGTTTGATTTGTGTTTTTGGGTTTTTGAGCTGTGGGCTCAAACCCTAAGTTTTCTTTTGTTCTTAGATATTTCGGGATCATAACAATCTTGGATTTATGTTTTTTCTGAGTTTCTCTGCAATTGCTGCTTGTTATTTGGGTAAATCGATTCTGCTTGTAATGAGTTTATTCATTGATTTATATTCTTCCCTTTGGAGTGTACAATGAAGAATGTGATTATGGGAATCTGTAAATCATTAGCAGCTTCACCTAATCGATTGAAATTTTTCCTTGATCGTTAAATTAATTGCAGGTTGATCTTCGGGATAAGCCCGCGCTTGAGAAACTTTTTGCCTCCGAGAAGTAAGTTTCAATACAAAGAACTAATTCATTATTGATGTATGATTTTCTATGGCAACAATCAAGGGATAATCTAAGAAACTGATAATAGTTTCTTTGTTTGAGTTGATTCTTTATATCTTTATTAGTTTTCCATTGGATGAAGACATGTTTGTTTGTCTATTTGATTATAACATTTACCTCCGATTTTATCATCCATCAAAGGTTTGATGCTGTGATCCACTTTGCTGGGTTAAAGGCCGTCGGAGAAAGTGTCGCGAAACCCTTGTTGTATTACGACAACAATCTTATCGGTACAATTTATCTCCTCGAAGTCATGGCTGCTTATGGATGTAAGAAGGTGCATTTCATTAATCCCTTTTTTTTCCCCTTTTTTTTGCAGCTCTAATCTTTTATTTCCTTGTTGCAATGTCCTGTTTTAACTGAGTTGTTTTTTCAGCTTGTTTTCTCATCATCTGCCACTGTCTACGGTTGGCCCAAAGTTGTCCCTTGCAATGAGGAGTCTCCTATTTCTGCTATGAATCCCTATGGACGAACAAAGGTGACATTTTTGGTTCCACAAAAAGTATCACTAATGTTTCAAAACGGGTTGGCAAATTCGATCATCTTGGGTCGAACAGATCGGGTTTTTGCTTATACGGGTTCATGACGGGTCGGGTTGGGTCTAAAACCGTTGAATAGTTTATCTGATAGAAGTTCATAATAATTACTTCTGTTAAGAACGAATATAATGTTTACGCCATTGAAGAGACAACATTTGTTGCCTCCATGTTGACATGTTTGCTAACATTTCTAATCAAATTTCTGGGTATTTTTCCCCGAGTCTTATCACAAATCCGATAAAAATCATTTTGTTTGTTTTTTCAGCTCTTCATCGAAGACATATGCAGAGACATTTACCAATCAGACAAAACATGGAAAATCATTCTTCTGAGGTACTTCAACCCCGTCGGTGCACACCCCAGCGGCTACATCGGTGAAGATCCTCGTGGAATCCCGAACAATCTGATGCCGTTCGTTCAGCAAGTGGCCGTTGGGAGACGGCCCGAGCTCACGGTTTTCGGTACCGACTATGGAACTAAAGATGGAACCGGGGTATGTAATAAAAAAGGCTTGATATTTATCATTTGTTCATTAAGTTTTGAGAAATTGCATTTACGTATGTGAAAATAAAATTTGGGAGCTGAATATGGCTTCGTTTTTTCAGGTCCGTGACTATATCCATGTCGTGGATTTAGCAGATGGGCACATTGCTGCTGTGAACAAGCTCTCTGATCCTTCTGTAGGTATGCATGAGTATCGAATTTTAAACATCTATGAGTATTGCTTATTTATTAATTTATGCAAGTAAACTTATGATTATATGTATGAATAAGTCCTCTCCTCCCCTCATCGAATTCATGTGGGCTTATTTTGTATGACTTTTGTATGAAAACTGCAGGTTGTGAGGTGTACAATCTTGGTACAGGGAAGGGAACTTCTGTCTTGGAAATGGTAGATTCATTCGAGAGAGCTTCTGGGAAGGTAACAGCTCTTGAAATCCATGTTCAATTTTTTTTTTCTTTTTTCTTTTTAGGGGTTAACTATTTTTCTCGTCCTATAAGTTAGGGGGATGTCTCTTTCACGATCCCAACTTACGGGATTGCAATTTAAGGACACTAAAATTTAAGATTGAAGCAATTTAAAGATACAATACGTTAGAAACCTAATTGTGTTACTAAATTGCTTCAATTTTGAAAGTTAGTGCCCTTAAGCTACAACCCCATAAGTTTAGTATCCTGAAACTGTCACGTATGAGATTTATCCCCAAATAAAAAACTCTGGATTTATCTCAAGTTATTTGGCATGTGCTGATCACGTGTCCAAATTCTCGACAAAAAATAATTGTGCCATTAAATTGCTTCAATTTTGAAAGTTAATATCCTTATATTGCAACCCGTAGTCACCCCCATAACTTACTGGACGAAAAAAAGAATTTTTTTATTATTATATTATTAGATCAATCGAACAAGCCCGATATTTGTTGTTCATCTTCGAATTTTTTTTCCAGAAAATTCCACTGAAGAAGGCTGGTAGACGACCAGGAGATGCCGAGGTTGTCTACGCTGCAACGGACAAGGCCGAACGCGAACTGAAATGGAAGTAAGTACTCTCTCAAACTGGTTTTCTTACAGGACTTAAACCTTCAAAGTGACTAAAAGTTTGTTGCTTATTACTGCAAATTACTTCCAAGATTCACATCACAATTTTGCTAAATAAAAACATTTCTTTACTGGAATATTTTTTATTTTTTTTGAAGGACTAAGTACGGTATCGACGAGATGTGCAGAGACCAGTGGAACTGGGCTAGCAAGAACCCGTTTGGCTACGAGCCTCCGCAGCCTACGAAATGATCGCGAAAAACCGTTATCAGTTTCGGTGCCTCGGTATCTTTCATGGGATATTAATTACTATTGCTCTTCAATTTTCCATTTTCTGCACCAATATCTGCTGTGGCATGAGACAATTTTACATTCCATGTATTATTATGTCGTGAACTTTGTGTACCATGTATCAAGCATGTAATAAACAAGAAGTGAGTTAAATGAAAATATGCTTGCTTCGAATAACAGTGCTTTGAACTAAGAAGTGGATTCCAAGCTCTTCTTGGCAACATTCATATAATTGATTGGTTTAATTGGTGCATAATTTATCGAATCTTAACTTTTAAAAAAATGGATATCTGTTTATATAGATATTAATCAGGTCCTTATTGGCTTATTCATAGTCGGAATCATAATATTCCAGACGATTTATTTATTTGTTTATTTTTATAGTCCCGAAAGAAGAGAGAAAAAGTTAGTTGGCCTAATTTGTAACAGAAATTTCCACATCTCAATTTTGTAAGTCTTTGTCATTAAGGTTTTTTTTTTTTTTTTTTTTTCCATTTTGTCTTTCTGTTGAATTAATCAAACACCACAAGTCTATATAATAAAAAGTGGAGTTGGTAAGACTTTGCTACCTTCTCAACTAATAACGGACACAATACATCTCAACGAATAACAAGAACAAACAACCTACCTCTTTAATTAAATTCCCTTGATTAATTAATTAATATAGGCGTTCACCGTTTTATTAAGTTCCCATCATAATTAATCACTAAATATTATTTATTCCAAGAAAACACATTGATGCAAAGAGAAACTTGTCCGAAACTTATTACAAGTATACATCCTCTTCAGCTTTCCAATAGGACACACCGAGAGTCGCTCCTCTTCCATAACTTCAATATATACACACAATATATATATATATATATATATATATATATATATATTACAGTATTGCAAGTGACAATTGATATCAGCATCATAATCTTCATTTCGATGGATGATTATTGCTTGTTATCTGCAAAAATGTCCAAAAGGGAGAGAGCCTCGGGAACGTTGAGCTCGAGCCGGAACTTGGGACCGTCGTAGTGGTGGAGGATGGGCCTGAACGAGTCTTCTTCGAGGGGCTCGAAGATCTTCCTCGTCACCACGCGAACCTGAGCGGGGAACCGCGATTCTCCCGGGTTCTTCTTGTCCTCCCAAGCCGTTGGATCGATGTTCGATCCCCCAAAACTCGCAGCCTGAAGAATCCGATCGAAAAATGAGTCGAATATAAACGATAATGGGATAATTTAAGAAAATAGACCCCTAACGTGGAGGTGTTCAAAAGAAAAATATCCTCCAAATGTATAAGTGTTGAAGATCACAATGTCAAAGAGTCAGTCAGGCAAAGATCAAGGATGAAAGAGAATCAAGGCATAAAAGGAAATAGAGAGAATCACTCAAGATTACTCCAACAGCTACATACCATAAATATTCCAACGGTTAGTTTTGGTGCCTATGTATTTTAGAAAATCACTAGAGAAATACAATACAATATTATTCCGCAAAATTCAACAATAAGTACCATTATACCCTTACTGAACGGGCCCATCGTGGCCATTTTAAAGGCGAGCGTTTAAGGTCAGATGAATGGTACGTAGAACATTGAATAGTAAGTCATCTACGTAGTAGGTCACGCGTTCGAATTGTTAGTGGAGCAAATTTTCTTTTATAGCGTGTACTCTCAAGCTATATAACGGGTACCCACATTGCTGAGTACCCGTTATATTGCTGAGAACCCACTGTAGCCAACAATGGATTTTCACAATCGGTAACCGTTATAATAATGCTGAGTACTCACTGTGACACCAAAACCCCACATTGATTCTACTAGATTATGGCAAAAATACCCTTAAAATTAAGCTATTTGATCACACCGTAGTAACAGCATTGGATTCTCCGTCATAACCCATTATATTGACGAGTACCCAACCGCAGAAACCCGCATCCTTAAAATTAAACAATCAACTAAAAAGGCCATTAAGAGCCTTTTTTTAAAAAAATTGAGTTGGTAAAGGACAACTTTTTTTAAGAAACAAACTATAATCAAAGATGAAATTAAGCTAATAGAGGGTTTACGGACCTCGAAAATTCCATGGAGTTGGTGAGTCGAGTAGTTGTAGAGAAAGAGAGGCAGCCCCGGTGTTATCGCGCGGACCGAATCTCTGTAACGAGGAGGCAACCCTGCAAATAAATAAAAAAAACAAAGACAATGAAAATTACATTTTTTTGGGATAAAAATTTCGGACACGAACACATGAATTAAATAAATAGCAGATATGATAGATCCATCCTTAAATTCCCCAAAAGATCCAATCTTTTCTGCAAGAAACACGTAATAACAGAGAGCCCACGTACCAAAAAGCTGCCTCTTGAGATTCTCCGCCATGGTGTCGTTATTGCAGACGAAGATATACCCACCGATCGTCTCATTCCTCGGCAGAGCCTCCGCCGGCGGCAGAGTCTTGAACCTCTTGTCCACCTTACTCTCGCTGTTTCCCTCCTTATTACCGCCTTCCTTGTTGTCCTTATTCGCCTTGTTATTCTTCTTCCCGAACTTGCCGCCGTGATAAAATTGTTCGTCGTCGTTCTTTGCACCCTTAGCGTTACTCAGCTTTCCGTACAAAAAGCCCTTGCCTTTACTACCATAGCCGTTATCAAACCCGTAACTGTAATTGCCGCTGAGCCCCAAAGAAGGAGTACTATAAACACCCTTATTGAACCCGCCATTCAAACCCGACCCGAACCCGGAATAGTTCAGGTTCACGGCGTCGCTGCTCGGCAGCTTCCACGAATCGGCCTTCCAAACATCGTTGGAAGCGTTGAGATCGGAGGTGGGCGTCGGAGGCTGCTGCTGCTGCTGGCCCGAAACGACGTCGTTCCTGAAGTCGAAGTTGCGCCTCTTGGAAGTGAAATTCGCGCTCCAAATCGAGTCGTTGAGCGAGAGATCGGCCAAAGAATTCGTCTGCAGGCGGAGGCTGTCGCTGAACTGCCAGAAAGAGGAGTTGGCGCTGCTGTTGCTGCTGCTGTTGTCCATTTCTTTCTTCGAATATTTTGTACTCTTTTGTCTTCGAGGTGAAAAAGTCGCGTGTTGTGTGGAGAGAAGACGAAGCTTTTGCTTTGCTCTTTGTTATATATAATGTAATAAAGGGGACGAAGATTCGAGGAAAGAAAGTGAGGGAGGAATAGCGTGTAGATTTGTCAAGATCAGTGTGGGTGTGGTGAGAAGAAGAAGCATACGTGTCGGTCGGTAATTTATTTATGTATTAATTATCATTAAAGTGGAAAAAATATATTAAAAAAACATCATCTCAATCGTTTTAATCCTCGATTGTCTTTTACTAATTACTATCTTCCGTTTTAAAGAACGATATTAATTGGATGGCATACTTCCATATATTTATTTGCTACGCTTAACCCTTAAGTTTCCTACACGTAATAAAATATTATTTAAATTATATAAAATTTAGTTATTATTATTGGTGTTGGTTGGGGGTTTCATCTGAATTAGGTGTGAGTGACGTCATAGGACGCGTTTTTGGTTCAAGCGTAGGTATTCATTAATTATTGTGACGGGGTATTCTGTGTTTAGTGGGGTGAGTTATTCTAACTTATGACTATTATTTTTTATAATGTTGAACCATCCTTTTTGTTTAAAATTATTTCCCTAGTGGGAGTATGAAAAAAATGTGAGGACCTAGTATACGGACTCATAAGAATTCAAAGAGGTTCATGTCATTTTCAATAATAGTGGGTGATCATTATTTTTCTTCCTTTATTACTTCTAGAAGGTCGTGGTTGCCGAGTAAGATTCGAAGGAAAGACATAGAGGTTCACAGTTCACACTACATCGGTGGAAGGCTTAGAAAGTTTGTATATGCATTTATTTTTATTTTGCTTTTTCGTAAAGAATTTATCCCATTTCTCCTCCAATTCTTATCCATTAAGTTCAAAAAAAGAAAGGAGAGTAAACTGGAGGATAGAATCGAATTTAATGTATATAATTTTCACAAACTTTTTTTTTTCCTTTTATGCGTTAGAATCATCAAGGAGTTTCTGGGTTGGGATGAAAGAGACTAAATATTGGGCCCAAATATTACCGGGCTAATATAATTGGGCTTAAAATGCAATTTTAAGTTTTCAAAGCCCGATTAGAAACAATCCGAGTGTTTTCTATAATGAATTGTAAATGTTGGGGTGAATTTGGCAATTAACGAAAATTGCACAAATCCCGATTCGGAAAAGCAGCTAAAATACTACCAAAACCATCCAGGTGAAGCAACAACGTACGCGCACTCACTACGCTTTATGCGTAAAGCTACATATAATATAAACAGCTTTGATTTCTGTTGAATTCCTCAGGCGTTTTCAGTAAGTCGAAGCAGCGATGAATCGGAGAAACGACCCGAATCCGTTCGAAGAAGAAGAGCCTGAAGTCAATCCATTTTCGGTAATTGTTGTCGTGTTTCCTTATTTTTGTAGATCTGATTATGTTTGGATTACTTCTATCAGTGCTTTTGTGGCTGATGTTTACGTGCCTTCTCGTGCGTGTTTCATGGTGAGGTTGTGACTGATTTGATCCGATGCTGGTTTGATTATATTTGATGTTTCGAGTGAAGTTGGAGGCTGTTTCTCGAGAAATGTATTGGACGTGTATTTTCATTTTTGTAGAAGATGTTGCTAATTTGGATCTGTACAAAAGTAATGGTTACACTGATCTGTTAAGAAAATTAGCTTGCACCGAAGTACTGAGTGAAGACAGGGTCTGTCATTCTTTGACTTAACTTTCTAATTTTAGAAAAAGGGGGATTTATTCCCTATCAACTTCTTTACAGGGACGCTTTGACTAAATTCTATGTGTGTAGTGAAACCTTGTTGACTGGCGAAGTGCAAATATTATTGGAGAATTATATGATCTATTCGCAACGCGAGTACTGATTTAACTTTGTTTGAGTCAAGATTATGGTTGATAGTGGTAGCTGTCTTAGACAATGACTGATCACTGTAAACTTTAAACGGGTTCCAACATTTTGGATTTCATGTTTAGCCTTGTTTGTGTGACAATCTATTTTGGAATTGTAATCTAGTATCCGTGACCGGAAATCATAGTGAGGAACCTATAAAGGCTGATATAAAAAATAATCCTTGATGGTAGTTTGTTTCCACCTTGACCATTTTACTTGTTGGTTTATTGCAGAATGGTACCTCATCAAAGTCAAGAATTCCTAAAGTGGTTGCTAATACATTGGGATTTGGTCAAAAGCATGATGCTACCATGGATATACCGTTAGATAATATGAACGTATGCTTCTATTGTATATTAGTAGAACGCTTTTGTCTTCAGTCCAATTCTTATTTAACTCTTTTATCTAATTTCAGGACAACAAGAACACGGGTAAAGAACTTTCAAATTGGGAAGCAGATTTGAACAGGAGGGAAAGGGTTAGACCTTTGCCTTAATCAAGTTTTTTCTGCATATTTTGTTGAAAAGTTATTGAAACTGTTCCCACTACGTTCTACTGTAGTTTTATTGTGTCTTCTAAAGTTTTCATATGATGTTGTATTCGTCTTGTGACTTCTTGGAAGACAGTACACTTATACAGCATTATGTTGGAGGTTTAATTCTTAAAATTGGGCTTCTGGTAATAATGAGTGAATGAGGAGTATCATGCATGCATATTATTTGTACTGGAGAATTGGTCCAGTTGGATTTTTCTGTTTTCATTACTATTACGAGTAAATAGATTGAACTAGTTGGAATTATGGCATGTGTCAAAAAATATTAGCTGATCTGAGGATTAGAATTCTTCTGTATGACATGAAGCTGGCTATTAATTCTCGTTTCGTACTTCAGACTTGTACATAGATACATGCCTTTGAACTCAATTGCTTTTGTTTTCGCAGGAAATTAAGCGTAGAGAAGGTGCCATTGCGAGTGGTAAGTGCAAAAGTTAATGATAATTGATAACACATCTTGCATGCTGACTTTTACTCTTTCATATCTTTCTTTATCATTCTATTACCCATTCATGCAGCTGGAGTTCCCGCTGATGACAAGAATTGGCCACCATTTTTTCCCATTATTCATCATGATATAGCAAATGAAATACCAGCTCATGCTCAGAGGTTACAGTATCTTGCATTTGCTAGTTGGTTAGGTGCGTATTTGGGGCCATTACGTATGTTGCCTCTGTAAAGGTTTCTAACCAAATCATAATTCTATGATTTAATACGTTGAGAAATTGTGATTTACCACTGATGGGTTCTGCTTATAGGTATTGTCCTTTGTCTCGTTTTCAACATCCTTGCTATCACCGTTTGCTGGATAAAGGGTGGTGGTAAGTTTGTTTTTTGTATACCATTTTACAAATACGAGTCAGGGTTTTATTGGAGTGCTAAATTGTGGTTTACTATCTGTAGGAGTAAAGATTTTCTTCCTAGCTGTTATCTATGCATTGATGGGGATTCCTCTTTCTTATGTGCTGTGGTATCGTCCTTTATACCGTGCGATGAGGTATGTTACACTTTACATCATTGTTTCATCTGTTTCTGAAGACATTGTAATGGAAATAACAATTGTTTATCTGTGAAATTTGATCTTCAGGACCGATAGTGCTCTGAAATTCGGCTGGTTTTTCATGTTCTATTTGGTATGTGCTCGCTCTTGATAATCCACAGTTGTACATGAAATAGGTAATTATTTTTTACCATCTTTTGACCAACATATATCGTGCAGCTTCACATTGCATTCTGTGTAGTTGCTGCTATTGCACCTCCGATCGTCTTCCATGGAAAATCATTTACGTAAGATTTGATTTTCAACTAATTCAATCCACTACTTCATTACTGATTGTTGGGCTGCTCTAGAAATTTTGTTGCAATCAACTAATTCAGAAACTTTTGACCTTTGGCTCTCATAAATGCTTGAGATGAGAGCTCTAAATAAATACATTCATCTTTGTCTTCGCCAGGGGAATCCTTGCTGCAGTTGACGTCTTCTCTGATCACGTTTTGGTTGGGGTGAGGATTTACTTTTATTTTTTCGTATCTTTGACAGAGAATATCCATAGTTGGTAACATACATATAATTCAGAAACTTGTTATACGCTTCATCGAAATGCTTTTTGCATTGAAGCAGATATTTTACCTGGTTGGATTTGCAATGTTTTGCTTGGAAACACTCCTTAGCTTGTGGGTACTTCAGGTAAGAGAATATTTATCGCATTGTTCAACAACGCTTTAGTTTGTAAATTTGATTAATTTTTTTTTTATCTCACTATCTACTAATATATATATATATATATATATATATATATATATATTGCAGAAAGTGTACTTGTATTTCCGGGGACGCAAGTAAATAATATTACATCAAATTGCATGTTGGAGTTTGTGGTCTCTTCTCGAGTTTTGGCTTTGGTTGTTGACTTTATAGGCTTTATATATTACAGAACTTTATTATTGGATATGACAATTGACAAAGGTACATTGTTCGTTCGTATTGTCTGTCTAGTGATCTGATGTTCTTATATTGTGATTTTTTTTTTTTTTTTTGTGATTGTCGAATCATCGATGTTAAATTAATCCAAATATTTAGAGATCCGAGAAATCCGATATGTGGTTACTATGTAACGTACGAACAAAATCCGCTTCCATGAATTATGCCATTTATGATGGGGTATTTTCGTCAAATAATGATTTGGGTGTGGAGGAACATTTTATTACAAATTAGGTTGTTTTTATTATATACTTATGTCCACTACTTGGAAAGTTCTATATGATCTGTCCTGTAGTTGGCCCTAATTTAATATTACCACTTAGCATGCTAAAACATGGACCCATTTGACAAAGTTGAGTGTGACGGACGTGATGTTATAATATTTTCTATACGACCTTCATTTCATTATACTATTTATTTAATTTTAAAACATAGGGTTATTGTCTATTATCAAGCGTTACCTTATGATTATGATTTAACCGATGAAATATGATATTATCAAGCGTTACCTTATATTTCTTTGACGGAAAAGACACTTTCTTAAAAAAATGAAAAAAAAAAAAGGAAAGACAGCTTTTCTTCTAACAAATGAGAATGACATCCCCCTCACCTTCGCACTTTGGAAAGGATAACATTTTCTTTCCCCGAAAATAATAACACTAAAAAACAGCAAAAGAAAAAATATATATATAACACTAAAAAACAACTCACACTCACGAGCATAAACACAGCGAACCTAAAGCCGCACACACCTCACTAACTAATTAATATTCCGTCTTCCGTTGAAATTCTTTCTACTTTCTTCTTCGGTTACCAAATCCAAAAGCAAAAACAACGCCACAAAAGTCTCAGCGGTCCTCGTAAAGCTTCTTTCTCCACTGCACATGATCTTCATCATCACATTCTTCAACTCCACGGGAGCTTAGAAACACATAAAGAACAACCAAAAAAGAAAAATAAAATATAGTAGATGGCTACTCTTAGTGATATTGGTGTGTCGGCTCTGATAAATATACTGAGCTCATTTGCCTTCTTATTAGCCTTTGCAGTTCTGAGGATTCAACCGGTCAACGACAGAGTTTACTTTCCCAAATGGTACATTGCCGGCAAGAGGACGAGCCCGAGAGGATGGGGAGGCGTGGTGGGCAAATACGTCAATTTGAATGTGATGACGTACTTCACTTTTCTCAATTGGATGCCTCAGGCTATGAAGATGAGCGAGAAATCCATTATTGATCATGCTGGTCTTGATTCTGCTGTTTTCTTGAGGATTTACGCTCTTGGGTACTGTCAAAATTCCAACTTTATTTACTTTCTCTAATCTTGTTTACTTATTGGTCAATTTTCATTAGAGGTCTAGTTATTGGAAGTTACTTTCTCTCTATTGCTTGTTGGGTCATCTTCAAAATTGGTCTTGATTCTGCTGTTTTCTTGAGGATTTATGATCTTGGGTACTGTCAAAATTCCAACTTTATTTACTTTTTCTAATCTTGTTTGCTTATTGGTCAATTTTCATTACAAGCCTAATGATTGCAAGTCACTTTCTCTGAAATGCTTGTTGTGTCATCTTCAATTATTGGTCTTTATTCATATTTTTTCAGCTAATGACATTGATTATCTTTTGTGTTGTTATAACCTCTGCAAGCTTGAAAATATTCGGACCAATAGCAGTAGTTGCTCTCCTGATACTGATACCAGTGAACGTCTCAGATGGAACACTGTCTTTTCTAAGCCGGGACTTGGTGGTTAGTGACATTGATAAGCTCTCGATATCGAATGTTAAGCCCGAGTCTTACAAGTAAGCTCTGTAGTCTCTTTTCTTGTTGATGCTTTGCTTCATTCCCTTCTTTATATGTCTTGCATTAGGCATCAGTACTAAGTAATTTTGATCTGTCTTTCTTTTCAGGTTCTTTGTCCATGTATTTCTGGAGTACTTGTTTACTTTTTGGGTCTGTTTCATGCTTTATAAGGAGTACGATAGAGTTGCATCGATGAGGCTAAGTTTCTTGGCTTCACAAGGAATACGCGCAGAGCAATTTACGGTTAGTTTTAATTCGGTTTTTATCGCAGTAATTCATGTAGTGTCTCTGTTTTTTTTTTCTCCGAATTTTGTACGTGTACTACGAACTCTTCAGGTTCTTGTCAGAAACGTGCCACACACGAGCAAACGATCGGTGTCAGATAACGTTGAGGCCTTCTTTCAGAGGAACCATCAAGATCACTACTTATGTCACCAGGTAAACCTTCAGTGATTAAAACTTTGAATCCTCGAAATCAACTCAAAATTATGATCTATGTGTTTTATTTTTTATTCTTACTGCTTTGTGCTTGTGTGAATTTAATTTTCAGGCTGTGTACGATGCTAACAAATTTGCGAGATTGGTGAGAAGAAGAAACCGTCTTCAGAATTGGCTCGATTACTATCAGCTCAAGTTCGAGAGGCATCAGCACAAGAAGCCCACTACAAGGGTATCTATCACTCCTTAAATCCCTGAAAAACTTTGCAAGATTCATCAAAAATGTCATTACATTGGTTTTTTTTTCTTTTTTGTAATAACCCAGAGAGGCTTCTGTGGACTATGGGGCGAAAAAGTCGATTCGATCGACTTCTACAGGGAGCAAATAAAATACCTCGACAAACATGTAAGAGTCCCACTTTGTCATAATGTTTGAGTAAACTATCATTGACTAAGTTTCGTTTTGGCTTAAATATTTTTTTGGACCTGTAATTTCGGAGTAATTTAGAGGGTGGCATTATAGGGACAATAACTTTCGTAAATTAAGCAATTTTATGTCAGCCTTTTATGATGCCCTAAAACTGCCTCATTTTTTAATGTTACTGTCACTATAACGCCACCCCACTAAATTACATAACCAAAAAAAATATTTAAGCCTTTTATTTTTATAAACTCTGTCTTTTCTGCATGCAGTTGACGATGGAGCGGGAAAAAATAATAAAAGACCCTAAATACATAACACCAGCTTCTTTCGTATCCTTCAACTCGAGGTGGGGTGCAGCTGTTTGTGCTCAGACACAACAAAGCAAGAACCCTACATTGTGGCTAACGAATTGGGCCCCCGAGCCTCGCGATGTCTACTGGAAGAATCTAGAGATTCCCTTTGTGTCCCTTAGCATCAGAAAACTTGTGATATCTTTGTTGGTGTTCGCATTGGTCTTCTTCTACATGATACCCATTGCTTTCGTGCAATCCCTAGCGAACATCGAAGGGCTCGAGAAAGTAGCTCCTTGGCTCAGGCCAGTAATCGAATGGTAAGAAAGAACGGTCCCCATTTGTAGCTTCTTCCTCCTCGGGACAAAAATCCCATGATCTCTTTTGAATTCTTGCAGGAAATTCGTGAAGTCTTTCGTACAGGGTTTTCTTCCCGGTTTCGTTCTCGAACTATTCTTGTATTTTCTTCCCGATTTCTTAATGGTGATGTCCAAAGTAGAGGGACACACGTCGTTCTCCGAGCTCGAACGAAGAACTGCTTCGAAGTATTATTACTTCATGATTGTCAATGTCTTCCTGGGGAGCATAGTTGCAGGAACAGCATTTCAGCAGCTCAATGCTTTCCTTCACCAATCAGCAACACAGTAATAATGTCCCCTTAAACCCTTTCTTCATTCCAAATTCTCTAATAATTGCAGAAAAAGATACCATTTTTTTTCTCGTTCATAATTGCAGAATCCCGAGAAACATCGGGGTATCGATCCCCATGAAAGCCACCTTCTTCATCACGTTCATAATGGTCGATGGATGGGCGGGAATCGCGTGCGAAATACTCCGAGTGAAAGACTTCATTATCTTTCACCTAACGAATATGTTCTTCGTGAAGACTCAGAGGGACCTCGAAAGGGCTATGGATCCCGGTGGTGTTGATTTACCCCAAACATTACCTACTCTGCAGTTATATTTTCTTCTGGGAACTGTTTACATGGTTGTCACCCCGATTCTTCTTCCTTTTATACTCGTATTCTTCGGGTTCGCATTGTTCGTCTACCGTCATCAGGTTAGTTAAAAAGCAAATTTTAACCAGTTGTTGAGTGACCACTTCACCTGAAAGCTTAAGCTTCAAGGGAGTGTATCGTTTTGTAGATTTATATTATATTTCCAACAGCAAATGTTGACCAGTTGTTGAATAACTACTTTCACCTAAAAGCTTAAGTTTGAAGGGGGTGTATTATTTTTTGATTTTATATTATATTTCTAAAACGTCCTCTCAGGTCTAAGCTGATTTATTTATTATCTAGGCTGATTCGTACCCAAGACCTGTTTAGCCCCTGATCTTTGATACCATGTTGAATGGAGTGTAAAATTTTTTATTTTATTATTTCCAACACCAGTTCCCTTACGTATTTATCTACGTTAATCGGAAATAAAAATAAAAATTCGACCTTTGGCTACCATTTTTTTAGGTGATCAACGTGTATAATCAGCGATACGAAAGCGCGGGAGCATTTTGGCCACACGTTCACACCCGAATCGTAACGAGCTTGCTGATATCGCAGCTTCTCTTGCTGGGCTTACTAAGCACGAAAAAAGCTGCACATTCGACTCCGTTGCTCGTAATCCTTCCCGTATTAACTCTTGCCTTTCACAAGTACTGCAAGACCCGCTTCGAGCCCGCGTTTCGAAAGTACCCCCTCGAGGTAAAAAAAAAAAAAAAAGCGTGCTCGTGATATTGTAAGAATATTTCGAAATAGCCCGCGTTTTTTTGCCTAAATTGCATATAGCCCACATGTGGTATAAAAGCTACGCACCAAAACCCCTCTGGTTTGTAAATAGCGTAAGACACCCTCGTGGTTTATATAATCACGCGCTCCTTATCATTTACACCCCTTGATTGGGGATACAGTACTAAGTTTTAGATAACAAATTGGAGTTTCGCGCAGTAAAAAAAACATAGGATAATTACGTGCATTTCCGTATAACCACGTGGGGGTGTAGCATAATTTACCCTTTTTTTTCTTCTTTAGGAAGCAGTGTCAAAGGACACGCAAGACCGTGCTTCTCAGACCGACGTGGAGCTAAAGGCATATTTGTCCGATGCCTATTTGCACCCAATCTTCCGTTCGTTCGAAGAAGTTGATTTGATCGAAGTGAAGGTCGATAAGGACAAGAAATCCCGCGAGCCCACTCCACGGGCCTCGTCGTCGTCGTCTCCGAGCGAGCTTAGTTCACCGTCGCCCTTACACGAAGACCGTGGTCAAGAAAACGAGGAGCCGTCGCGGACCGTGCAGCATTACGAGATCGAACCGCCGGCTCATGACATGTACCAACAACACTACGGGGTCGAACCGGAGGCTTACAACGTGTATCAGCAGTATGGGTTCGAGTCGTCGAACGAGTTGTTTAGGTATAACGATTACGGTAGTGGTGAACAACACTATCAGTACTATCATTACTGAAGAACTTTTACTACATAGTTTCTTGATCTTAAATTATTATGTGGGGATCTTCATTTGATTGAGATCAGCTGTAAATCGATGTTTATATTGTACTCATTGAGGAAGACAAATTCACCTGGCTTATATAAAATATACATATATATATATATAGTTATTCATACATAACATAGACAAATCCGACGTGGTTGATGATATGTCGACAGCCATGTTAGCTATCACGTCGAATTTTCGACGATTTTCTTCGATAAATTCAGTGATGACCCAAAAGAAATTAAATACGTTGCTTAGTGACCTATATTTACAATTATGAAACTTAGTGATCCAAAAAAAACTATATAATTTATTAACTTGGCCTTTTAAAGGCAAAGTTACAACAATCATAGTCAAAGATGATCAAGAAAAGGCTGAGCCCTTTTCCAAAAAAATGGCTGATTAAAACGATGAACATAATTTTTGTCGTCCCTTTTCCAAAAAAAAAAAAAAGTTTACAAATTTCATTTTGCAGACGGGATTTATTACATATATATAGAATACTGCTTATTGCTTTATAAGTAACGCTTTAAATACTCGTGAACTCGAGTGTACCGAACTTCAGGGTAAAGCGCCGAAGCAGATTCTCCACCGCCTTCGCCGCCGCCTATGTCGAAATTCGTCAGCCGCCCTTCGTAAAATATATGATAGAAATGCCCAATCCCCACTTGCGAGGCAAAATCAGCTCCTGCACATTTTTCATGATTTTCGTAACCCATTATTTCGCAGCTCGTTATTACATCAAAAAACGACCATATAATTAATTACGCACGAACCTTTCAATAGAGCAAGAAAATCCTCCGCTGAAACGGTGACCTTCTCGAGCTCTTTCCCGGTGAGTTTCTCCCACTCTCCGATCAGTTCCCGCTGGCTCATGACGTTCTCCGGCGGCCTCAAGTAAAGGGTCTTGTTTTCTGCCCGGGGATCGTCGATGGACTTCACCGCGTAGGTCGCTATGTCGTCTTCATCCATAAATACGGCTACAACACCAACAATGGCAAATTGGTAATAAGATTAAGGTATTAATTCGCTGTAATATTAGGTTACATTTTTTCTAGTCAATACTAAAAAATTAGATTAGTAAGTTTATCAATTTTTGTTTTTTATTATTAACTTTGTATATTCTAAATAAAATTGGGTTATCGATAAATTTTTCGATCAAAATCGCTAAAATTTCATTGGCCGATGCCACATCATCAGTTATATAGATTTTCGACGACTTTTTGCCTCAAAATTAATTGGATTCAATTATATTAAAACATAGCAAGCTACTTACTTATTTTTCCAATTATCAAAACATATAAACCCAAGAGAATTTTCAATTTTATAATTCTCACTTTTTTTTCACTACCTTTAACATCTCCATCTCCGTAGACGAGGACTTTGTCTTTCGGTGGAATTAGGGTTCCCATCTGAGAAAGATTGCCGACGAAATAACCGGCGAAGCAGCTCCCGGAGACGTAAGTGTACGGGATTTTCGCTTCTTCGATCGCTCTCCTTACAACCATCTTCTCGTCGAACGTTACTCTTCCCGGCTCGAGAGCGTCCCCCATTCTCGCCGGATCCAATCCAAATTCCGACGGCAGAAAACGCTGCAATTAAAATAACCAAATGACGACGACGACGACGATGATGATGATGATGGAAACACACACACACACACAGAGTACCTTAATGTTTCCGGCTTCCTTAATTGCATCGACGAGCTTAAGCTGCAAGAGAAGGTTGTGGCTCCTGAAGTGAACGCCGGACATTGCAGAGATGACGACATCGACTTGTTTCACAGCTTCGACTAAGCTTTTGTGGTCGGAGAAGGAGCCGTCGACTAACTTTGCGCCCCTTTGCTTGAATTCCAATAAAATCTGTAATTTGTCGATGTCGAGGCCGATCTCGGGTCGCCGGAGAATGAACGTGGGGTGACCCTCGGCTAAGCAAGCCTTCACGATCCTCTTCCCCATGTAGCCGCTTCCGCCGACGACGAGGACCCTACTTTTTGCCGCCATTATTTTTTGTATATTGTTACTCTCTCTCTATCTCACATTCTAATTTTTTGTATTTTTTTTTTTTTTGCCTAAATATATAGAGTCGGAGTAAGTGGTGGTGCAATAGATTTGTGTGAAGGAGAAGGTAGAATTAGAAAGCTATGCTTCAATTTTTTATTTTTGTTGGGAGAATCGTCGAAATAATATTTTAGTTTTTTGATGATAGTGTTAGGTGGATTATTTGAAAATTAAGTGTCGTCGGTTTTAATCTATTTTGAAACGCCATCAACATCGACGTGATGTGTCGGCTAAAGCTAAAATGGGGGACGTTATAGTTGTTTGGTCCATTGTGTTATTATTTTTAATAATTCATTTGTTAAGACCACTTTCAACTCGAGCTTTACTCAAAAGTCAAATAAGAGTTGGTGGATGAGAAAATCGGACACGTTTACTTCTGAATAGTTGATATTCTTTGGTGACAAGAACAAATTAAGACACCATTATGCACATAAATCGCCATCAAATTTGTTTTATCACAGCTTTACTTGAGATAAATAATCACAGCTTTAGCTTTTTATCAGTAGGACCCATAAATTCAAACTACCAACAAACAACATGGTGTTGCTTTGCTGATACAACAACATTCGATTAATTTCGCTTCGAGCAACAGCAAAAAACCACAACAATCTTGCACCTCATAAAGCTCAGGACAATGAAATGTTTTACTATAAACCCCCCACATTATCGATCGTTTTTTTTTTTTTTTTCCATGAGAATTGAGAAAAATGAAATGTGTGCGTGAAGAATACAAGTAAAAAAACACAGTATAATTTTTCATTCAAATATACAGCAAAAGCAGCAGCAAGAAGATATATTTTTGCCACGTATAACTTCACTCGGTCGCAGTAGTCTCTTCAAGCGTTGGCACGATAGCCGAGGAAAGCTCTATGTGAGAGACCCTGACTGCACCGATCAGCCTCTCCGGCAACTCATCGGTGGTGTTAGCCTGAGTAGAGTTGACAAGTCAGCTTTTATTGGAAAATAAATAAAAAAATATGATACATTCCCTTCAAGCTTAAGCTTTTTAAGTGAGATGATCGTTCAAAATTGCATCACAGTGCCAAGAGAGGTCATGGGTCAAAGGCTATATATAAGGAAAAAAAAATCAGCCTCGACGTAAAGGGACGTGTTGGAAAATAAAGTACATAAAATTAAAATATGATACAGTCTCTTCAAGTTTAAGCTTTTAGGTGAAGTGGTCATTCAACGTCTTTCAGTTTAATTGATTACAGTCATACCTGTACAAGAAAGGCCATGTCGACCACAAGGGTTGTAATGACACCAATCACCAGGCCCAGGACTCCGTTTGCAACCGTCGACGAGCCAATATCAACATCAACCTACACCCATTCATGAATAATCCCGCGTAATTTAAAGCTTCTCTTTATATACATATATATATGTGGATATTAAGCAACAAAAAAGATTCCTACTTCCAAGTACTTCGGGCCACGGATATAGTTGCAGTCAACTGCTTTCCCGAGCAGGCAAGGAGTGCTTCCAACACTCTGACGGACAATCCAAGATCCCTACACGATGATTGATCACAAGAAAAAGGCAGATTGTTGAAATTATTTGTCCCACATCGGGAAACTGACTTCACCCGACTCCAAAGAGGCATCTCCTCCTATTACCAATTGGTTTCAGGACTGAACCTCAACTTAACACAGGCAAAAAAAGTATGTAATAAATAGCGTGTAATGGCCTTGCGGACTTGTATGAGTTAGATCTAACATGTAATAAGAGGACATGATTCTTTCGAAGAGAGATCGGCGGTACCTTTGGTACTGATGGAATGAGCTTCAGCCTGCTATTACGGAACTCGTCGTCCCCGTCGACGAAACGCTGCAAGAGAGATCCCGGGACTATTTCTTGAGTCACGAAATAGAAGATCATGCTGTAATGTGTTGATCCCGGTACCTTCAATTAATAAACATATCATCGGTCTCCGTAGCTTAAAGTAAACTTCAAAGTATTAGAAATTGAGGGCTTCATCCTAAGACCAATCGGTGATAGGTGAAGCTGCCTCTTGTTTTATTAATCGAGTCTGAGAGCTTTAATTAACCGACATGGGACAACACCCACTTTTATTATCTCAACACAAAGTAAACAAATGGTTAAGATGGACAATTGCTTACTTGAAGATTGAATATAATAGAGAAATGTCCTTTCTCGGATGCAACCTAGAAGAGAAACGTAGAAAAAGGGGTCATTTGAATAGGAGGGCTATGAGATTAAAAAAAGAAAGAATTTTCTTTGAAAGTTCGAATCGACGAATTAGATAGAATGTGAATATTGAAATAGAGGAAAAAGAGAGGAAACATAACCTGAGCTGCACAACCGCGACGCCTGGCGACATGATCCATTCTTCTAGTATCTTTGAACCAGTCTACAGCAACGAGATCCATCAGATGTTTACCTGCAGGAATCTGCCAAAGGAGTTGCGGGCAAATTGTAACAGAAAACTAATCAGTTTAATATTCATTGATATAATATTTATCAGTGAAAAGCTATGATATGCTTTTTAATCACCTTTGACTTGTCAAAACAGAAATTTCTGCTACGAACTCTAAAGTTGGTCCCGTCAGATATCGTCCAACAGTTCCGAGACTTGTCTCGGTCATCACGGCGAAGGTTTCCAGAAAAAATGGACAGATCTATCTGCTGCTTAGGTTCTTCTTCGATGACTTCGATGTAGGAGTTCACAATACACAATTAGAACAATGATTATATAAGAGTAAAATGTAGGCTTGTTAAATTCAAAATTGTACCAGTTCTTTTGTCTTCAACCTCAATAGACGATGACAGATCCTGTCAATGATCAAATCAATTGATAATGAGAAAATCATTTATATAAACCTTCCTATATTCAACAAAGTGAAAAACTAAACAGACCTCTAACTGAAAATCTTCATCTTCATCAGAAAAATCATCCATCAAAATGGCATTTTTATTCGCTGCGTGAATTTGATCGAGCGATGCGCTCCGGTGATGAACCAAAGATGACTGAAGTTTCCGGCTCCTCTTTGAAGTACTCGAAACTGATGTCATGTTAACCATAACGGGGATCCTTGACGATGCTGGTCGTTCATCGGTTTGTGAAAGGTATTCACGCAACCCTGACACAGTACATAACGAGAAAATGTCAGTTACTAATAATGAGAGTAATGAACGATTCAACAATCAGATCTTATACTAAGAGATTAAACTGAATTTTCAGTTCCGCTAAGAACAAACCGAAGAAAGTTCGTGCTGATTAACAAGCCCGAAAGAATAGACCTAACAAAATTCAAGATGGCTTGGAGAATTAGAAGAAGGTATTTAAAAAGGCATAATGCAGGTAAGGTAAAACCGAGATAATCTGTAAAGTCAAAAATTGCAGAGAAAAGATGTCATTCAAACAGCTAATGTTCAAAGGAGAGGGAAGCTTTGGTCTAAGTATTAGACAATATAAAGTGAATCTCACCGGCAACGCTGTTTAACATTTGAAGAAGACAGTGCTGCTGAAATGATGAGACGTAACCCACTCCCCATCCTTTGAGATCAATCTGCATAAGATGTTGAACTTGAGTTCTGGGCTTCCCGTCCCGAGGCTTCATAGGGGAAATATTGAATCCTCCACCTAAGAACAAACAGTATAGCAATGATATGAGGACATTGTAGTAATCCACTTATTTTCTGCAAAGCGACAGAGTAAAAAATATGCGGGGAATAGATTTAAAGCTTACTCTCTATGTGAGCACGCACAAATCCTGGTTGGGGACCACAGTTATTGTGGTTCCTAGAGCGAAATAATACAACTGCACAGTAGCAGATTCAATAACCGGAAGGGTCAGAAGGTGGAAAACAAAACAGAGTAAGTGCATATGCTTAAGGGATCAAATATTTACCATAACTCCCATCATCATTTCGGCGCCAATAACGCACATAGCAGAGGTCACGTGGCCATACAAATCTGAAAAGGTAGAGCAAACGAGTTTCTTGATTGGCATATATGTAAAATATATCAAATGATATGGAACATTCATAAAAGAGCTTAATACATTATCATAAATTTATTTAACAGTACTCGTGGTATCCTTTCATCAACAGTCGGGCGGCAAAATGCAACCTTTAACCCACTCAAAGCCCAGACACGGAAGCAGAAGCTAGATAAATTTGTGAAATACAAACAAATTATATTAAGACATACGTAGGAAACCAGTCCAATTGAAGCCTGTGGTATAGGACAGCTGTATGACCATCAACCTCTTCAACTAAGCTGCCATACTGAAAGCTGCAGTCCCACCTATATACAGTAAACATTAGTGTTAACAAAATTAAAAGGAGCAGGAAAATAGTTTCAAGTAGTGATGTCACAATAAATAAATTGCGAGGTTATAAAGAATGATCCACAAACTGAAGATCGCGTTGGCTCAATATGCACATCTAGCTAGGGAGCAGCCCAGTATATTCAACGTGAGCACAACCAAAAAATAAAGCATAAAAATATATTTTCTTTTCATAACTTCTATAAAAATTCCATAGTTACATTGACCTAACAAAGATCACAAGAGTGACAAAGACTCAAAGTGAACAGTTGTGTCGTCGATATAAAAACTTACTCGCATCTGGTTGGATCCATGCTCATGATTAGCTCGAATACGTCTTCACAAGTAGCTTCCACCACCCCAACAGCTTTCATTGCTCTACTGCAGCTTTTGGGCTATAGATATACAAAAACACGTGTGAGTGGACTCTTAGATATCATGGATTGACTATGAAGAAAAACACGATATTAATGTTCTTACAAGAAAATCCACTTCGAGGAGCTCCTCGAAAATTCGAAGCCCTACAGAGAAAGACAGAAAAGAATCATGAGTGACATGATCACACGATCACTTTACTAAAATAATCTACCCGGACGAATTGGTTACCAAAGAAAAACGATATGCTACGATAACCAACAGAAAGGAAAACACCACAAACGTGAATCAAAATAAATGAAAATTACCATTTTGGCACTGGAGAAGGCGCCAATACTTCTGAGAAAATGCATGATTGTTAGAGCTTTGATTTGCCAAATCAGAATCTAATTCCTTTGTCCAGTCAAAGACCGCATCAGGGGGTCCTACATGTTAAACAGGTACAACTAAGTTTTTTCAGTTTACAGTGACACTATAATATCAGATAGTGTGGAACTTGAGTAGAAAGTAAGTAAAGAGTGATGACCATTTCCTATTGTCGTACGGCGGAGCAAGTTCGGATGAGATGAATCTTCTTCATCATCTCCAGCACTAAGCCTGCAGCAACAGATCAACCAATTCGATCAAATTAATCAAAGTAAACTAGCTTAATTGTAAGTGATATTAACACCCTTCTTTAAGATAGGTAAATAAGGAAGAGTTTGTTCGTCTACTATGTGAATTGCAACTCGGCACAGTAATAGTTCACTGTCATCTAAGTATACAGAGATCTTATCAAAGGCCAATGAGTTTATCAAGAATGTAAAGATTACACTTCACACACACTAATTTTCAACTTAAACAATTCCAGAATCAAGTGCATCTGCAAATTGATACAGCACCTCAATTTTACGAAAATGTTGGGTGCCTAAGTTCCACAATTACATGATGCATATTGCAAATTTAAGAGTCTTTGCAGTGATGAAAAACTTAAGTTATTCCTGGATCCATGCAGCTCCGAACTGAAAGTATTCACTAAGCATCAGTCACAAATACTTACTGACTTTCGTGATCTGATGATGAAGCAGTCCTCCTATGATCCATACCGGATTTATATTCAAAAGACTGGTACTTATTTCCATTAGTAGTGCGTGACTCTTGATACTGCACGTAGCAGATCTTTTTATGAGCATTAGCTAAACAGATGCATATTCAAGCATAAAGTAACCATATGGCAACATAATGTCAACAACAATAACGGGACAATATAATAACCTGGTCAATGACGGATTCGATTTTCTCTTTCCAAATAAGCGCCTCCTGAATGTTGAATGCTGCCATCTAAATGGGGTGAAATCAAATTTAATACTAACCCATTTCGGGTAAATAACATTCGACAAGAGATGTCAGGAAAAGGACAATAAAATCCCTGCGAATGTAATCCTTTTTCAACACAAGCGGAAATAGATATGCTAACGATAATTAACATTAAGAAAGTACCAGAAGAATGTCACTCACCGTAATTCGATTGTATTTCTCTTTCTTGTTGTAAACAGACACCACGTAAACCATCTGCCAAAACATTGGAACGAGTAAATATACATTCAATCACAGAAAAAAACTACCAAACTGCTTATATAATGATAAATTTGTTTACTAAATGATAAATTTCATCAAAATAAAGTTGAATAGAGTTTCAGCAACTCAAATCTCTAAATCAAAATAAATGTTACAATGAATCCATAAAATACAACTTGAATCAAATAACTAGGTGTAGAATACTCATTCATTCAGTCAGAGAAGGGATCGCTAATTGAACTCACATGTCCATGATGTGTCTTCAATCCACGATCTTCCACCCTACAGTTGCCATCTATCAGAAGGGTCTTGATCGGCACCTTTCCTCGAAAAGAGGGCAGTAGCAAGGTAAAAAAAATTAATCATGCAACATACAGTTCATTTAAAAACATTATACATTTTAAAATAACAAAAGCAACCTCCAAAAACGATATAGATGCAATTAACCATATGAACCAAATCCAATTGTGCTTACCCATTCAAAGTTTATTAGATAAAGAGAATACTACAATTTATTTATCGACCTACCAAACCATAAATAAACAAGAGTTCGTGCCAGCATAGAATGTGTCATAAGTGATTCAGTAAATCAGAGAAACATTTTCACACCAATAAAGAAAGATCACCAAGAAAGCTTTTTGGGTTTACCACATTGTCTTGGGGCTTCTTCTTGTAGTAAGCCAACAATCTGGATTCCAGAACAAAATACCGCATATGAATATACGATCTCCCAATCTTCCTTCGACCATATCTCACCATCCATCCTTCATATACAACCTTAGAATTCGACATCTCCCCCCAAGAATTACACTATCCCCAATATCTCTCACTGTGTTCTTCTCCTTAATCTAAAAAAAAAAAAGACAAAATGCGTCACTCCAACTTTTCGCCACTGGAAACTCACAACAAATTGAAGAGGGTGGGAAAAAAAACTCAGTGACGCTAATTCTATCAGGATGAATTTGATCAAATACGACTCTACACCAAAACGAAAGCTTCGATCACTGTGGAAAGGTAGTCAATAAATCGACCCCTCACCAAAAAAAAAAAAAGTAAAATAAATTAAAAATTACCCGAATTTGAGCACAATTCCCCCTGAAAGAATGACCGATCTGTTTGAAACTCCGCGATCTGCGACTGGAAAATCAGAAACAACAAAGAAACTTATCATCAACCACCCAACTTCAAAATCGGCAACTCCGAAAGCATATACGCATTTACATACGAGAAATACACTAAACCCCAAACCCACACAAACATAGTTTCAATAGAGATGCTGTGTATACATTTTTTCGCCAGGCTCGTTTTTCAGAATCTACGGCAATTCACTGCCGTCAGTGAAATTAAATGAAGGCACAATCCTACGAACGTGAAATTACCGATGTATATTTAAATGCTTACGTAAATGAATGTGCGCGTGTCTGTGTATTTCTGGATTTATTTATATGTTTTTGAAATTTTAATTAAATTGGGATTAACGTATTCATTAATAATTGTTTTCCTTGATTAATACGAGTTAGATAATTAAACACGGACATAGATTAATTGAAATTTATGGGTATCAACTATTGAATGACATCGACCCAACTTTTTGTTTTTTGTCCGCTTGCTCGATCTTCATTTGTCCATAATTATTCAAACAACTATACTTGTAATTAATAATAGTATTGAATTATGTTAAATCATAAATGCAAACTTTCCTAAAGGACCCAAACGAACCATTTGTTTAGCCAGAAGTAGCCTACTAATAATAAATAATTGTCGTTGGAATCTGAACAGGAAATACTATGGTACATATATTTGAACGGTCATATTAAAAATTATTAAATTTCGATAACTCGTTGCCATGAACGAAAAGTCAGCTTTAAGACTTAGAATCAGAATTATTATTTTTCCCATCATTGGGCTGCAATAACATTTTGGGCCTTCTAAATTTCTTAAATAGCCCAAAAACAGCCCAACTGTATTCTTTAAGAAAATAGAATTACAATCTTGCGAGCCCACTTATATAATCTTGAACCGTTACGACGTCATTGAACGTCAATTTGAAATTTGATCCATTTATTTTTGGATTTCGTGTCTTAAATGTGAAAAAAGAAAATTGGAAATCCCATTGAGCGTCACGTGGAAGGTTTGACTCACTTCTATTTATAGTTCGATCAACGGGAAAAAAGACCATGAGTATTTATTTGATTATTTCCTAGTTAGGACATTCTTTCATGTGATTTTTTTTATCCATATGAAGAAAAAAAAAGCAAATAAATGTTGTAAATCGCTCGAATTTCGTAATAGTGCTATGTGGGGATAAGATAGAATACAAAGTTAAATACATCTTTGTAATAATAACAATAATGATAAAGCAAGCATATATATAGTTACTTAAATGTAACGTGTTTCCCAAAGTAGGTATTGGAATAAACTACTTTATTAATTAATAATGTGTGCGTATACAATTTGTTCACATCCAAGCGACAATGGAGCGTCTGATTACTTGTCCGCTAAGTGATTCATCGCTCATCTTTTTTGTTTTGTTAAATAATAATCAGACAACTATTATTATTTGTCCACGAGGTTTTATCAATGAGATTATTGGTTCGAGATAATGATAGAAATAACATGAGATTGAGATATGCTTTAAATCGAATTTAGTCGAAATGTGACTACTATTTCACCATCACATAGAAATTAAATATCATTATTTTATTTCATTATTCTTTTTACTTTTATAATTATTTATATCAAACACAATTGGTTTCATATACCAAGTCCAACTAATTCTTGGTACTAAGATCTTTAATATTTTTTCTTTCCAACCACAAGGTGCTTATCTCCAATCTCAAAGCACTTTAGGACGGATATTTCAATTGCAAAAAAAAAAAAACAAAAAACCCTATAATCATGCTGCATCACATGTAATGTAACATCAATGGACCACCCCACAAAAAATTAAAATAGAAAAAATTAAAGAAAAAGTCCCCATAATTCCTTACCACCCCTAACCCCACCCAATCCCATGTTGCCTCCCACCACCCACCATGCCCCCTCATCTCAACGACAAACACACATACTAAATCCTTAAAATTAGACAATAAAAATAGAATACCTAATTTCAAGAAACAATCGTAAAAATTACATCTTTCCTTGTATTTCTTGGCCCAAGAACGAGATGCGCCATTATTGTGCTGTAAGTACAAAGCCACTACTACTACAACCACCGCCAGATTTTTTAAGATTTATATATGGTGTCTCGAAGTCCACAGTCAAAGTAATAAAATAAAATAAAAACATAAAAATCCAATCTTTATCCTTCATTTCGCTCCCCATCTTTGTTGGCTCCTTCTATCAGCTCGCCACTGATGATGCCTATGCTTCTATGTTAGGCCAAGCCCTAGATCTGATATATTCGTAGGTGAAATGTTCATATTATGTTCTTCGCCAGATTTTGCACTGTTTTTGTGTGTGTTTGCTTTGATTTTTCTTTGTCGGCTGCTTTTTTTTTTATTACTCGCTAGTAACTCGATTCGTACTTGTGCAATAACTCTCCGGAACGTGTTCTGTTTTTTCCCGGTCTTGTCCGAGAAATCTGAAGCTAGTGTACTCCTTTTTACCTATCTTGAAGAAAAAAAAAAGATTCAAACTTTGTCCATGGGAGAAAAAACTTTTTCTCTGCATGCTGTGGTTCTATTAGTATTACCGGAAAGTTATGCTCGCTGACAATTTTCGGATTCTCCCAGCAGATTTCTTGGGAGGAAATTCGTAAGCACTGAACTGAAATAGGAAGAAAATCGGAGCAAAAAAGGAAGAAAAAAAAAACCCGTTACACAATGAGTGGTACAGCTTCGGCATCTGCGGTGGTTGGTGGTGGCAGCAGCGGCGGTGAAATAGGCCACGTCAGCAGCATCGGCGGTGGTTACCACGCTTCCTTCACCCCAATGCAGTGGCAGGAATTAAACCACCAAGCGATGATATACAAGTACTTAGTCGCCGGCTTACAGGTTCCACCGGACCTCGTTGTGCCCATTCGCCGCAGCTTCGAGGCCCTCTCCTCTCGTTTATTCGCACACCCTTCGCGTAATTTATCTTTTTTTTTTTTATATTATTTATTTTCAATTTCTCATTGCGTCTCTTTTTATTTTTATTTTCAATCGCTCAACGTGTCTCTTGAAACTCTGTAAGGCTCTGTTTGGTATGCGGAATTTGTGCGTGGAAAACAATGGTAGTGTATGAAGCAATGATACTGATTAAACACAATTGTAACATACCGTTACACCTTTCCTTTTTTCTATTACAAAACGAAATCTTTACACCAAACAGAGCCTAACGGTGAAATGATCTTCTTGCAGTGGGCTACTGCTCGTACTACGGTAAGAAATTCGATCCCGAGCCCGGGAGGTGCCGGAGGACCGACGGCAAGAAGTGGAGGTGCTCGAAGGAGGCTCACCCCGACTCCAAGTACTGCGAGCGGCACATGCACCGCGGAAGGAACCGTTCAAGAAAGCCTGTGGAATCTCAATCGGCGACGACTCGTGTATCTAATAGTAATAGCAATAGCAACAACGGTAATAACGCCGGAAGCTTCCAAGTCACGGGCAGCGGAAGCTTCCAGAACGTTCCGTTGTACTCCGTTCCGGGTCCGGAAGGTTTGTCGAACAGCATGATGAAGATGCAGATGGAGCCCCTGTCGTACGAGATGGGCGGCGGTTTCTCTCCGGAAGCTTCCGGAAGCCTCGGGAGTGGCGGGACGTGGCATCTTGTGCCTTCTCAGGTCGGGCTGACTGTTAAATGATCACTTCACCCAAAAGTTTAAGTTCTAAGGGAGTGCGTCAAATTTTAAATTTATATATTGTACTTCTGAAACACGCGTCGTCACGTCTAGGCTGATTTCAATATTATCTAGCCTCAGACGCGTAATTTTGTTAAAAGGGTGGTCCCTTTTTTGCCCCTGAGAACTGATACCATGTTAAATGTGCATTTTAGCTAAGTCTATCATATTTTAAATTTATATATTTTATTTCCAACGCTGATGGCCCCGTTCGTCAAAGCAGGGATCCGATCCCCAGTTGCTTAATCTTTCTTCTGCTCGAGAGAATTCAATTGCTATGATCTCCGAACAGAGAAGGCAGCAACACCACCACCACCATCTCGTTCATCCTTTCTTCAGCGAGTGGCCGATGGCTAAAGCATCGTCGTGGTCGAGCCTCGACGATGACGGTGGCGATCGCGATCCGTCGAACGGGAATCTCTTCTCGTCCACTCAGTTATCCATCTCCACCCCGAGGACTTCCTCGGGTTTTTCTTCGAGGAGTGGCTATTCCCCAAACGGTGAGTTTGCGAAAAATATCGGGTTCTTTTTTTTTTTTTTTTAAATTTGGGTAGCACACACTTGATGATCGGGTTTTCATTTTGGTTGTCACGCAGAGTGATTGATTCTTCGCGGGAAGATCCTTCTTAGCCGACGATCATCGGGATAATAATCGAAGTCTCTGTTTGCTGATCTCGGGGTGAAGTAGGTACTCTCTACGGTTATCCGTTGTACCGAAAAACTATTGATGATGTTTTTTTTTTTTTATGGTGTGTTGTAGTAATATACACAGCATGTTAAATAAATATTTCGAACGGATAGCTCGAAAACGCGGGATTTATGTTAAAAAAAAACATCGTCGAAGCGGTCGTTTTTCTCGAATTTTATTGTCCCTTTTTTCTGTCCGCGAAATCATTGATCTTGAAGCCCGAAAACGACGTGAAGGATACATGATGTTGTTTTGCGTCGGCTGTGTTCGATGGCGAGCTTCCATGCCCGAGAAAGCCTCTAGCCATAGCCATGTCTGAAATGCTTCTCTTAGTGGCCATGAAACCTAAGACACAACACAGGCAAAGCAAAGAAGCTTAACAATGACGAATATGCATGCTGTTATCTTTAACAAATATGCTTAATTATTATTTTTTTTTCCGTATATTTGGGATATTTCAAGGACACTCGAATAAAAGAGTGAGTTTCTAAATCGAAGTAATTTGAGAACAGGTTTTGCCGAGAAATTAATTTCAGCTCGGAATCAACGCACGTGATGTTTGATTTAGGGAAAAGTCATTCGAGATATAGGGAAATATTCTATCCAGACCGTTTGTCTGCAACGAATTGAAGCAATTTGAGGACATCGTCGAAAATCTAATTTCAGTCCAAAATTAACACATGGAGGTGCACGCAACAATCATACGTGGCAACAGGACGTGAAATATTCGGTCCAAATCATCTTGTCCGACGACATGTTAGATTTTTCCTCAATTCAACGATTAAGCGTGTCTCACGTGTGTTAATTCAGGATGCAATTAAATTTTCAACGTTACTTGTTCTTAAATTGCTTCAATTAGAACGAAATTTATTTATTTGCAACTTAATTTGAGGACTAAAAAGACAATTAAGGATTACCGCTACTATTTAGAAAGAAGGCTTTGAGCTTAGAATCTTCAAAAATATATTTAATCGTGTCTTTAACCTCTCACCATTAAGAGGGGCGGTGAGTATGTGATTGGAAGGGAGACCGATTCCTAAGCCGAGAAAAGTGAAGCCGACGCTAAGCCCTAAGCCACAACCTGCGCCGACGTGGCCGATAGCCTCGGGACCGAAGCCTGGGCCCCAACCTATGCCACAGCCTAGGCCCAAGCCTATGCCCCAGAAGGCGCCGAGGGTCGGGTGGACTGGGTTCCAACGCTCGTACCTCTTGAATAGGCCCTTTATAATCATTATCCCTTCCCCTACACACACATAATCACAGGAGCAAACTAAAATCACATTTCGATTGAAGTCTCGCGTTTGCTCAAGCTTGCATTTCGCAAGACAAGATTTGATTTATTTTTTTTTGTAGACAATTTTAATTGTCATTACACGCAGATAAAGTTGCGTGGATATTGCCTGAACTCCTTGAAATTATCGGAGATTTTGGCCTCGCCTTCACTTAAAAAGACGGCAGCGGAACTCAGAAACACAGACAGCAACCACCTTATTTACGATCTTAAATAGGCGACGAATAAATAAATAAATAAATAAATAAGAAAAGAAAGGGGGCAAACGAAACGAACCTCGTACCTCGAAATGAACTCGTTGGGCTGAGATTTAACGTCTGAATTTAACGTATATAATAATTTTTTCCACTTATTTTCGCATACGATAATAACAATGCAATCGCGTGGTCTGGATTTAAACGCCCGTGGGACCCACTTCAAAATTTTGAGAACGAGGTTGATTCGCGTTTGAGCCCAATGTGGAGCCCATTGTTACTGAAATAATGGGCCGCAAACCCATACACCACATTACGTTGAAAAATAAAAATAAATAAGAATAAGGGATGCCACTTTTGATCCCGATGTTTGCCCGTTGGGCAATTTCGATCCCGATGTTAGTACTTGCCACATTAGTCCTGATGTTATCTGATTTGGGACAATTTTGGTCCTTGAACAATTTTCGAATAGAATTGACCTGAACGCACCAAATAAGTAGACTTCTTTTTTAATTTTTTTAGATAAAATCACTTTTGGTCCCCAATGTTTGCCCGTTGGACAATAGTGATCCCCAAAATTGGTATATTTCTAAAATATTCCGTCGAAATTGACGAAAATCTAACCGAGTGACCAAAATTGTCCCAAATCAGATTACACTGGGGACTAAACGTGGCAAATACAAACATCGGAGACCGAAATCGCCCAACTGACAAGCATTGGGGACCAAAAGTGATTTTATCCCTAATAATAATTAATAAAAACCTCACAATTCAAGCAAGAAAACACAATCCAAAAGCTCTTACAAAAAACCCATCAAACCAAAAACAACCCAACAAAACCCACCAACAAAGCCGACCAAACACCAACATTTCCGGGCAAAACAAACCCAGCACGGCCACAATCATCTTCGGCACCGCTAAAGCACCCCGGCCTCATAATCTTAGCCACTCCGCCCTCGAGAACGAAGGTACCGTTCGAAGTACCGTTACTGAACAAAACGCACCAGAAGTAAGGCCCACCCCCGCCCGAGCCGCTCACTCCCGCACCGACCTCCGTGTGGTTCTCGCTCCGCACGATCCCGAGGCCCTTCTCGTCCTTCAACAAAACCTCCGAGAAAGCAGCATCGGGCTCGACGTATTCGGACTGGCACCCGAGGAGACGGCCCGTGATCGGCCCGAGGCTCGAGGCTTCGACCCCGCAGTTGGGGGCGAAGGTCTCGGAGAACTCCGAGTCCCTCGGCTTCTCGCCCTTCGGGCCCCCGACGGCTCTGCAGTTGCCCTGGTAGGCTTTTATGTACTGGAGGGCGATGCAACCGAGGCCCGGGCTGCTGTACAACAGCTTGAGCTTGCTTGCGGTTCTGTTGCTGTTCACCGAAGCTACTAGTTCGTCGGCCGGGTTGTTGGTGACGTTGTTGTCTGCGTTTTTTAAGAGGGAAAATTACAACTTTAGGTCACTAAGTATACATCTTTTCGTTTTTTGGGTCACTATGTTTTATAATTGCAAAAGTAGGTCACTAACTTTGTATGTCAAAACAAATTTTGGTCACACATTCAATTTTGGGTCACTAAGTATACATGTTTTCGATTTTAGGTCACTATGTTTTTATGAATACATAAAATGGTTCATTAACCTTGTAAATATAGCGACCCAAAAACTTAAAACATGTATACTTAGTGACCCAAAACTGAAAACTCATATACTTAGTGACCAAAAATTGAAAGGATGACCCAAATTTATTTTGACATACAAAATTAGTGACCTACTTTTGCAATTATCGTACATAGTGACAAAAAAACGAAAATATGTATACTTAGTGACCTAAAATTTGCCCTTTTTAAGACATGGAAAACGAATCGGACTATTTTCTATAACATGACAATGCTCTTATCAAGCTCTATCTAATCAAGTATTATATACAATGAGTATGTATGAAGTAAGCTAAGATCTGAAGAGTCAACATGCATCAAGGGTCCGAGAATCAATTAAAGAAAAGGCAATCTAGAAAGCTATGTCTCAAGAAGATCAAACAATTGAAACCTACGCAAACCCTAATATCAATTCGAGGATCATTTCGCTAAGAAACAACTAATTTAGGAAAGAATCTTAAATAATGCCCTGAGTTTGCTGCATTTAATGCGTTTTAAGCTCAATTTCAGTTAATCATAAACCATTGCAACAGGAAATCAGTGATAATTTCATACAATGAGATCGAATGTGGTCTGTAATCATAACAAGTAAGCGAATACCAGACACTACACATAATTCTTTCTGAAGAAGAAAAGGAAGTTCGCATAATATCTACCGAAAGAAAGAAAAATGGATCTTACTTTGAACAGCGGCGGAAGCTGAAACGAGCAGAGCGAAAACGGCCACAAGCCTCAATTCGCCGGCCATTGTAGTAGTGCTTGAGTTGAATTCAACAGTAAAGAGCTGTTGCGACGTTTGCGAAAACAGTAGAAGCTGAGTGAGTTGTCAGCTTTGGCTGTTTGCAAGTTCAAGATCTGATGTTTATTATAGATAAATTAAATAAAGCCACCGACGTCAACTTAATTGCAAAACGACCCTTCAAGTTCCAACAATTTTCTCAAACATCCTTCAACGGATGACTTTTTTGCATACTGATACATTGGCTTATTGGCTTCTCCTATGGTGTTTCTTTCTTGTACTGAAATAAATGACCGTTTTAACTTAACTCGATTCTCTTTAACCACTACATTAAATAAATGGAAGTAAAAGTTGGTACACCAACATACATGAAGGAAGAAAGTACTCACAACACACACAGACACAAACACACACATCTCTTGCTGTGAAGCTTCTCAGTACAAGTAAATATCAGTACACACACACACAAATGGGACGCAACTACATCACTGCAAAGGTTTTTCTTCTTCAAGGAGAAGTTTCCCTTTTTTTTTTTCCAATAATTTACAATGCAGCAGTTGCTGTGCTGCTATAGATCCGTTTCAACCCGGGACACGCCGATCGCAGCATACTCATGCTCGACGAAGACATCTGTCAACATAAAAGAAACACCTTTTTTTAGCAATTAATTCACTGGTAAGAAAAGGTACAACTAAAAGATAATATATATATATATATTATATATATATATATATATCGCCACCTTTGGACAGAAGCGGACATCAAGTGTCTCCAGCATATTACAGCTCGCTATGGCTGTTTCAACAGCTTCCTCCTCGAGATTACAGGACTGATAAAAACGAATGTTAGAAATTAGACACAGTGATTTTCTGCGAAGAGTGAGTGCAATCGAAGCATGTATACCTGAAGAAAGAGACTGGTAAGTTTAGGACAGTCGAGCTTCAACGTTTCCAACGAGTTGCAATTGCTGAAAAAAGGGACCGAAGAAACCAAAATCAAGGGGGCATGAAACGGTCAACAAATGAATAAAAAGGATATATAGAAGAAATAATATCAGACTATTTATTACCAAAAAGTGCTATTTATTACATCGTCGTACCTCAAGTTGAGAACCGAAAGGCTCGGGCACGAAATGTCGACCTCCTTCAAATTCGACGACAGCGAGAAGTTCAACGAGGTGAGATGCAAACATCCCGCGGCAGAAGGAATCGCCACCTTCTTGATGTTTGGGCACCCGACGCAGTTGAGGCTCTGAAGCAAACGGTTCGCGGTCGACCCGTGGGGCGACCTGGTTTCAGAGATCCCACCGCGGTGGAGCCCCCAGTCGAGGTCGTGCATGTTCTCGCAGCCATTGAGGCTCACGTGGGTCAAATTGGTGCAGCCCGCGAGCAACTCCTGTATGGCCAGCTCGGAGAGGGTCCCGTAGGACAGGTCCAGCTGGCAGAGAGAGGGAAGAGAACCGTTCTTGTAGAGGGGCTCCAACGCGGTGTCACTGAGGTACTTGCATGCTTGCAGTTTGAGAACCTGAGTGATAAAACCGAGTTAAATGAATCACTGGCTTGATTTTTTGCTGCCTACAGAAGACGAAAACGAATCGGGAAAAGGAGTTAGTTACCTTCAGGTACACGCAGGAGTCGAATACGGGTTGCAAATTCACGAGAAAAGTATAAGACAAGTCAAGGAAGGTCAAGTTGAGTAGGCAGCAGAGCGATGAGAGCCCATCGCGACCCACCGAAGGGCACGACATTAGCACCAACGATTCCATAAGGGGACAAGACGTTGCTGTGGCGGATAAGCAGCCGTCTTCGAGTTGGCTGCACTCGTCGATCATAAAACTATTCCAGTTAGGGAAAACGGGATTAATTGCAATGATATTGGATTGTAAGAGAAAAACTACTACAAAGTGTTGAGATTATTTGTCCCACATCGGGAAAACTAACTTCACCCGACTCGGTATACTAATCGCAGAGGCCTCTCCTCCTGTCACCAGCTGATTTTAGGATGGACCCCTCAGTTTAACATGGTATCAAAGCTTAGGATAAAAAGAGGTCATGGGTACGAATCCTCACGACCACCCATTTAATAATATTATACGTCTAAGGTAGATAAGAAAGAAATCAGCCTAGACGTGAAGGGCAGTGTTGGAAATAAAATATATAAATTTAAAAATATGACATCACTCCCTTCAAGCTTAAGCTTTTAAATGAAGTGGTCATTCAACATAGAGCAACAATGGTTACCTGCAGAAAGATGCATCCAAAGATGTCAGACGCGGGCAGTTGATGACCGCCTCTGACAGTGCACCGCATCCCTTCAACTCGAGAGAAACCATAACCGGAGCTTCGAGATTGAGCACACTCAACTTGGGGCATATGCCAAGATTAAGGGAGCTAAGATTGACCTAAATCCGAATATGAAACAATTAGGAAGCATAGTAAGCAATAAAAGACCCCATAATTCATCAATCGTTGGAGATGAGAGTTCACTATAACCACAACATTTAAGGCGTCGATCAAATAAATGGGAGATCAACTGCGATATAAACGCAATTAAGGAAAATCCAGAAGATGAACACTTACAGGCGAAAACGATGCCCTCTCAAGATGATCACAGCCATCGAGGGAAATGTGCTCGAGGTAAGGGCATTGGAGTTCGAGAGAAGTTACAGCCCGGCAACAACCGAGTGAAAGACTAACTAAAGATGTGCTGCGGAAACTCACAGCTGTCAAACTCTGTAAACGCGTAAACATAGGATAAGTTAACGGAACACGTGCAATTCACTCTAGCACCAAAAATGAAGTTGGGCAAAAAACTTTTAGAAGTATAAAAACCTCGCAATTATCAAGAGCTAGTGATTTCAACACAGGGCATCCCCCTCCGCTGCTGAAAACTTCACAAATGGAGTTTGGCAACGATTCACAGTCGGTAAGATCAACTTCTTGCAAACTCTCACATTGCAATGCTAAGGTGGTCAAACTTTCTTGTTTATGCAGGTCTAGTTTCTGCATGCATTTACAGATACATAGATTGATTTCAAGATTTCAATCTCATACATAATAAAGGCATTTCTTACAAAAAAAAAAAAAAAAGGCAACGGCACAAATATTTTATTTGCATACCTTAAGAGCACTCGACGTTATAGTGATTCTCAACAGAGGACAGTTAGAAACCGCAACAGACGATAGCACGCTGCTCCGTAAACGCAAATCAGTCAACCTGTAAGAACGAAAAATAAATTAATTAATCTCAGTGTAGATATTAAGTTGCATAAAATAGTGGAGGAACTTACTTCCTGCAATGTACTAGGCTTATGCTCTTAAGCATCCGCATGTCCAACGATAACGATGTCAACAAACTACAATTGTCAAGCTCAAGAACCTAAAATACATAAATAATAAAAAAATTAGCAACTTAAGATACCTATTATGCAGTGACACAATGGATGATGACATGGTGAAGAAATATCAAACCTCGAGACTGGAACTTAAAGCTATGGCAGTAATTGAAGCTGATGTTATGCCCTCACAACTATGAAGCTTGAGAACTGTCAGCATCGGCATTTGGACCGACTTTCATGCAGAACAATATAGTACGTTAACATAATTAGGAACATAAATCGAACTATAACGAATTAGAATATGAAAGAAAGAGAAAGTATTACTTCAAAAGAGATGTTTGGGCAACATGAAGCATCAAGAAAGTGAAGATTCGCACAGGCTGCAGATATGTCATGTAATGTCTCATTACTGAGACAAAAACAACTAGACATGTCCAAGATTTCCAGTGAAGGGCATGAAGTTGCTGCTGAACGAATAGCAGCATCTGTAAGCTTGTGACAAGAAGCTATATCAAGTTCACGCAGAAGAGGACAATTCAAAACCACATGGGACATGCCACTTCGCTTCAGGGACAGGGTTTCGAGTTGTGGGCACCTGAAAATAACTACGATTTTACAAACTGAGAGGAGATTATATAATTTGGGAATTTGGGAGAATCATTTCAACCTCACAGAGATTCGTAGCAAACGGCATTTCACGACCTTAAGATCGTGCAATCTATCATGGAAAATGGGTATTTCCTGAGTCCCATTTACCAAAGTAGCATCAATGATTGTTAAACTCGTCAACGTGTGGCACTCTGTTAGGGCCGGGTAAAAGTCCTCTACTCGCACAACTTTACCCAGAACTAAAACCTGAAGGTTTCTGAGGAAGAAATAAAATGGAAATCAGAAAAAATTAGAATCCAGCGAGTCAGTGAGTGTATTTTAACGCTGTAGAAAGAAGTACCTCAATAAAGTGATGGCTTTCACTGCGAGATTAAGACCATCAGGAATACCGAGGACGTTAACTGCAGTAGCATTTGGATATCGCAGACAGATGCCTTCAACTGAAATAAAGAAAATTCGTATGACATTAATGTAATTTTGTATGAAAAGTTTACAGATGAAAAGGCAACTACTAGAGTAAAACTGCACTCACATTCTCGAACTGACATGAACCGATTCTCGAAATTTAAATACCGCCAGAAATCCTCGTGAGAACTTGCTTCCCTCCACTGCTTACACACCTTTGCCACTCGGCAAAGATCAATAAGGTTCAGGAAAGAGAAAACCTACATCATGAAACAGTGTCAAAACAACAGAATCATCGTCCCAAATGTGTTAGTGGTTGCAAGATATAAGCTTTACCATATGTAACAAATCATCAGTAAGATCAATCCGAACTTCTGAATCATCCGACATCGAACTGTCACCATCGGTCTGAGATCTATCTGCTGTTATTTGAGAGCGAGTTTTATCCCGATCCCAAGCTAAAGAACTGCAATTTATTCACATTCTCATTCATTGTATTCACATCCTTGAATAATCGAAGTAGATTAAGAAAGCCCTCATAGATCTCCACAAAGATGAATCAAAACAAACATTCAAAATAAAAAGGCCAAAAAAATAACACACAAATGCAACTCATTAGTAAAATTGTGAACCACCAACGATTTAATTATCTATATCATGAAACAAAAGAGAAACTAAACCTCTACATGATAAAGGCAGATGAAAAACTGACAACATAGGTAACCATAATGGAGCTGAAGAGAGTTCAGAGATTGAAATGAAATTGAAAGTCTGTTTCTTTCCCAAAAACAGATTAGAAATTTTCAAAATGCACTAACAGAAAGATGAGGTAGATTTCATCTCACATTGGAAAAGAATCAACTTTAGGTCGTTTGCTCAGCGCGTCGCGATCGAAGCCTTCTCTTTCAGTTTTCGATGAAGAACACGAAGGCTCAACGCCACCCAACCCGAGGCTCAAATCTACATCAACATCGTCACCAATACCGCGTCCAAGCCTAGACCTCAATTCATCAATCAGAGGTGACCAAGCCAAATCCATCCTTTCTTCCACATTATGTCTCTCACCACCAAAGAAATCAGGCAACAGCCTCAGCTCCTCCAAGTCGTCAGGCTCCTCCATATCGTCACGGTTGTCTCCAAAATCGCCACCCTCCATTTGTTTCTCCCGTCAGTAAAATTTCTGAACACATGAATATACAGAAGTAAGATTCTGGGAATAATTGTTATAATAACAGCTATGTCATACACGGACACACACTTTCTCCCCAAATCATGGAAATGGAACGAAACATTTTAACAAAAGAGTAGAAAAGAAAAGGAAGAAGCGAAATTCACGTGATATTCGCCTGAACCAACCCTCCTCTCGTGTTTACCCCAAAAAATTAAAACGGAAACACCATGGAGCCCTAAAATCGGTACCAAATATCTACAAAATGAAAAACAGATTGGGCGTCCAAAAACATACCGGATCGGATAACGAATGCCAAAAAAACGTAATCTTGGAGAACAAATTGGAGATTTACTTTTGTCTTCCGATCTTCTCACTCTGGTCTTGAATCTTCGACAAAACCAGCCTTTCTCTGTCTTCCCCCTTTCTTTTCGAGTTAGCGTCTTAATCACTACACACTCCTCTCTATCGATCATACGTTAGATCTATCTGCGGTTTTATCGGGAATCTGGGCCGAGGTATCTTTATATCTGGGCCAATCGACTAATGGGCTTGCCATGGTCATTAGGCCGATTAAAGGTAATTAAAATTTTCTATTTACTTATATCTGAGAAAAATTCACTTAAGATAATCTAAATTGAATAGCAATTTTAGGATATTTTGAAATTAAAGTAATTTAAGAACGCAGAGTAAGTTCTAAAATGAAGTAATTTTATGGAAGATGTTTTTAAAATTATTGTGCTATTTGTACTAAATTACTTTAATTTTGAACTCTCCAAAAATTGCAAAAGATAATTTAGTATTCTCTAATTGCTTTAATTTGAAAGTAGTTGGCAGAAATTCCAATCTTTATTTACATGTTTTTATAAGGTCACCGCTCTTAATATACATGACTCAAAAAATAATATAGTTTTTATTATTACCTAATCATAACTTATATTCATATAACTTGCAAAAAAAAAAAGGAAAACAAGAGATTTATATATTTATATTTTTTTACCAAGTTAAATCTGCCCGGGAAGATCAAGCATGCAAACACAACGTCGGGTCATCGGACAAGTTAAGATAATTACATAAGGTATAACGTTTGATAAAGCAAACAACACACAGCAGCTTATGTCTGCTGTCCTTATTACATAGTTTGAAAAAAGCAGACTAAAACTCTTCTAATCCCTCTAATTAATTCTCCTAAAAAATGATTAGTGGGTGAGTAGCACGCAGCGGACACGTGGGGCCCACAGCCCTGATCAATGGCTGTGAAAACGTGGGAAGAATAAGATCCTCCGGTCCACCAAATCCGAGGCATTATAATAACATTTTCTTTAACGTGGCCGACATAATTGAGATTTTTATTTTTATTTTTTTCGATTTTCTTTCTTCTTTTTAGGTTCTCAATTTGAAACGGTAGCATTTCCTGGTGGGCTGCGACTTAACATCTAATGGGCTCGTAATAACAATTTGAGAAATTTCAGGGGCAGTATGATAATTTTACAGGACTTTAGGACTATGTGGGCTCGCACTATATTTTTGGGCTACGTAATAGTTGGGCCTAACCCTTAGGCCCAAGAATTTGGCAAAGTGATGCGCGAGCCATCTCTTAGGGGCACATTGGTCATTATACAACGATATTCTTCAAAGCTGAACAAACGAAATGGTAAAAGCAACAAATGCGAAAGCTTTTCGAGAAAAAAAAAAAATTGATGCGAAAGCTTGGGTAACAACGAAGAAGAAGACGACAAGGGAGGAGAATGAGTTCAAGAAATTGTTTGTGTGAGTAAAATAAGAAAACTTTCACTTTCCATGCTAAAAGGTGTGCGATGAGAAAAAACAATGAATATCTTAAAAAATAATTAAATATGTATATATATATATATATCTTTTTAAAAGAAAATGTGGAATGGCTGATATTCATGATACTCTATCTGCTATCCAATAAAAATTATTAAATTGGTCAAACAAAAGAAACCACTAGGCCATTACGTCCATGCATGTCTCGAACGGTATGTAAATCTTTTGTAATTTGCATGACACGCTTGTCGGTATAAATACGTATCAGATACTCAGCATATAATATATAAATATATAATTGTCTATTGATACCTTCTTTAATCACAATCTTATCATTGTTTTTCCTAATTTAAACCTTTATTCTTCAAATAATGGATTTCTCAACTTCCAATAACAAAGCTAAAGCCAAAAGGGGGAAGGGTATAAGAGTTATCTTATTACTATGCTTTTGTAGCAATCTTTGGATATTTCAATCTTGAATAAATAAATTTCCCATGTTGCGTCTTCATTAGAATTATATCATGTGACAACCAAATTTTCCTCAACATAATTCATTTCCCACTTACAAAGAAAAAAAAACATCCATAATTAACACAATCTAAGTCCTCTTCCAATTCCTCGGAAAAATCTTCTGACCAGGAGCGAGGATAGCCGCCGGATCGAACCTAGCTTTCCTTTCGACGAATCTCGTCCATCCATTCCCAAAATGCTTCTTCCAGTCCTCGCTCGAACTGTAGTGGGGAAGATACATCTTGAAGTCGAACCCATTCTCAGTACAAATCCGTACCAATTCTTGATTCTGCCCAACCATTTCTTCAGTCGCCAATCCCTTCGGACATTGCGAGCAGAATCTCAACAACGCCACTAGATAGAATATCTCAGATGATTCGGGCACAACCGTCGATTTAAGGCGGTCCCATCTGATCAATTTTAACAATAACAACAGGGGCAAATCTTAACCGTCAGATTGAATATGGATTCTTACATCTACAGGTAGTTGCCCGATGCTGTGGGCCCATTGTTTACACCTACTATAGTTCTAGTCAACTCACTTGAACCATGACTAGCAATAAATCAAAATTTTTTGGCCTTGATTATTTTTCTAATCATCTATATTTGCTAGATAGTGTCAATTTAAGAACGCGAAATTAAGAAATGACAATTTTTTAAAACAATAAAATTTTAAAGTGCAACAATTTGAAGAAAGAGTAACGCTGAAAACTCGGAATTAACACACGTCAGCCACTTAACAATTCATGGGAGAAAATCATGTGTGGCGTTGGATCATGCTGATTTAGACCAAATTTTCTCGGAACCACGCACGATTTCCCCAAATTAATTGTCACGTGCACACCGGATGAGTTAATTTCGTGCTGAAAGTAAAGTTTCTGACATTAATTGTCATTAAATTTCGAAAGGGGCCAATTTTTTCCCAACGCCACGCAGGATCACGTGAAATTTTCGACAAAATTTATTATTGCCCGTGGCTCACCCGTGTTAAATTCCCTTAAATTTCGAAACTTCTTTTCTTATAATCACAATCCATTAATTTAGGTGCCCTTAAACCCAATAAAAAATAATAATTAATCCAAAATTTTGGAATTATCTATCACTTACTTGGAACGTAGTAGAGGATAGACAAGCATTGGCCCACCAACACCATCCCTCAAGATATTCTTGAAGACAAGCCGATCAAACTCCGCAATGTCCTTCTTGGACACGAATAGGTTGAGCCAAGGGTGTGGGGCTTCCCACGTGCCATCGGCCCTCGCATGTTCCTCGGCACGTTTCACACGTAATAGAAAATCAACGTACCCAACGTCCGCCTCGAACCGCAATCCTTCGACGTATCTCAACCTCGAAAGCAATCTCTCGACTCTCTACAATATATATAATAAGTGGATGGCGTTTATTAATCGATTAAATAAAGCCAAGCCCATGTTGTAAGAAGATTGATTTTGATGAAATAATGTAGTCGTACGGGACCATAGGGCCCTAAAGGAAATTTTCGATGGGAAAATCTTTGATGATGACGGGGCAAAGGGACAAATTAGGGTTTTGTCCGAAAGTGGGGCGACATCAGCGAAGATGACGACGATCTCTCGTAATAAGCACACCACTTTCTCTGTCTACTTTCCCTAGCCTTTGTGCTTGCGTCATTATTGATGATATGTGCTGTCAGAAAATCCAATGTAATTGCGTTTCTTACACCGTGTGGTCGCTTTCGGACTAGTTTATTTTCCACCTCGCGAATGCCACCACGGGCCTCCGCCTCTGGAGGGAGGCGGCGCCGCCGCTATTGTGGGACCCGGGTCGAAACTAGGTAGGTACTAGTACCACGTTGACCGAGGAAATTACAAAGATCTAAGCCGCTCGAAAAGTAAGTGAACAATCGTTTGTTATATATCTTTACCGCCCGCAAATTATTAGTGTAAGGAGAAAAAAGGTTGGCTAAAAAGAAAAAGGGTGCTAGAGATATATGTTAATATAATGCAACAAAGATTGAGTGAACATTTAATTTTTATTCCAAAAAACAAATGTGTTTAACTCGAATTGTCGAAATAAGGCAGTGCAAGAGAGATGGACGCACTTTTATATTTAACAAATAAAATTACCTCTTCAACGGCGGAAATCGGGTCCTCTTCGTTGTAATGCAAGGCGACCTCAAGACAGTACAAAACAGGGCCGGCGGAGCAACGTATACGGGTCGGGTCGAGAACCTGGTTCGGTTTCAAAGGAACCGTCTGCCACCCGTTGACCGGGTCGTCGGCGTTGACGAAAGCGAATCCTTCCACGTAATCAAAAGCATCATCGCGAGTAGTTACGAGCGACTCAGAATCCCTTGTGAAGTCACCGAAATCACTGTAAACCACTCTTATCCACCTCACCTAATCAATCAAGACCATAAGCGAAAAAATAAAATAAAATATATAATTATATATATAATTATCTCGTTAATTAATCCAGAACTACTGCTTTAAACGATAAGTTACGTACGCCAATCATTGACTTTATTACAATGATTAATGAAGAAATAAAAATCGGATTTTTACCATGTCGGGCGCCGGCTGAAGCAAGATTCTAGCTCGGGTGATGACGCCGAACTGGCCCAGTCCGCCGAGCACGGCGGAGAAGAGCTCGGAATTTTGACTCACCGAACAGACGGAAACGTCGCCGTTTCCGGCGACGACCTCCAGCTCCGTCACGTTTTCCGTCTGAGGACCGTGACGGAAAGTCTGTCCGCTGACGCCGGCGTTCGAAAGGGTCCCGCCCACCGTGAGCCCGAGGTAGTCCGTCCACGAGCGCGGCGCCAAGGCGTAGTTTCTCACGCAGCTCACCAGCACGTCCTCCCACAATGCGCCGCCGCTGACGTCAGCCTGGTTAGATTCGGGGTCGACGCGGATCACCGGAGGGAGGTCGAGCGACTTCATGTCGAGGACGAGCCCGCGGTGGGCCATGGCCTGGCCGTTGACGGAGTGGCCGTTTCCGCGGGCGGCGACGGTGAGGTTCGGCGTGCGAGAGGCCAGCCTCAGGACCCTCGCCACGTCGTCGGCGGTCGACGGCCTCACGACTGCCAGCGGCTTCGAGCGTTTCGTTCCGCCGAAGTCCTTGTCCGTGGTGGAGGTGAATTCTGTGGCCGTGACGTGGCAGTCGTCGAAGCCTAGGAGTGACAAAACGTCGCCGTTTGAGCCCTCGCCGGTGGGATCCACGTCATCGTTCTCGTGGAGGAACCGATCTATGTAAGCTATCATGGTTTTTGAATTGCGAGAGATAGAAAAGCTGTTGAAGCTTATTATTTCTTCAGTGGAATGATATTGAGAAACAAAATCTTTCTATCAACAACGTAAGAAGGTAAGTGGAGAGAAGCAAAAGTCACAGCTTTTCGATATCTTTTTTAATTAATGTTTCGTGAATCCTATTATTTGCATTTGTCTGCCACTCCTCCATAAATTATAAATATTATATATATTAATCAAATTAAATAAAATTTATATTCTCGGCCATAATTGAATAATATATAGAATATTAAGGATCGGATTGGCAAAATTCATTTTTTTTTATTAGATTACCTTGCGTATTACTCGATCGATATTATAATATATATTCTTAGGGGAATCGGATCCTCTGTTCCACTTTTGTGTGCCACTTTACAGAAATATCATTATATCACGTCCGACTAGTGTTAAAACACCCGTAAATAATATTATACAATAAATAATATTATACTGAGAGTGCTTAAACACAAAAAAAAATTATATAACATTGGTCGGAACACAAAAAGTAAATATAACACAAAAGAATATATACTGAGTGTTTATCAATGAATTTTTTTTGTGTTTAAGCACTCGATATAATAGTATTTAAGGTGTAATATAATTTACGGGTGTTTTAATACTGATCGAAACGAAATATAATGATATTTTGATAAAATGGCACAAAAAATAGCATAGATTCTAAACCCATTCTTAGGTACTCCTGGAAAATGAAAAGCGTAACCCAATCCGCCATTATTACATCTAATTGCCTATATCTGTGATTAAATAAGGTCAACAGATGAGACTAATACTACTAGAATCTACTCCAAGTCCGAGGTTTTCGAGTAACGTAAGGTCTCGATGTATATACTACACGCCACGTTTATTATATGATATACGTTAGTTTTAATAGTAATAATTATCACTATAGAGGTATGGGATAATTATATCGAGATTTATTTTTCAACGCCCATCAAAGCATTATAGTCAATATTTCAGTAATTAATTAAAAACTAATGCTCCGGATGGGACTTATCATCGACAGATACGAACTATAGTAGTAGAGAAAGATCCATAATCATTTAAAATAAATAGATAAACACATACTAAATATAGTTGTAACGCTACATGACATTGAACAGCTCACTTATCAAGATAACACAAAGAAAAATCAAATTCTCGTGTCAGCGAAGCTGACGATATACTTTAACGTTAATTAATAGTGTATCTATATCAAATCAGGTTTCGTAGATCTTCTGACGATGAGTTGTATTTTTTAATTACTTAAAAACAAAAACAAAAACAAAAATTAAATTCTACTTGAAGCGTGGTCCCGAAAGAGATTTTATTTCCTGAAAAATCATTTGGTTATCGAGATTAAATTACAGAAAAAAAAAAACCTCTAGTGTTTCTTTATTGCAACTTGAATGAAATACCCAGTTTACCTAAATCGTTATCCTTTCTTCCGGACATTATCATTACATAATTTTTAATATTGAATATTTTGTCGGAAAGATAAATAAAATGTAGGAAATAATTAGCATCACACTCAAAGGGAAAAGCAGAATCAGCCTCTTCGGCGCTTAAAGGCCACCATGGCCCATTTAGGGGCAATGAGGTCCAAAACTGAAAAGACTATTTTAGCTGTTGGCTATTGGGCCTAAAACAGGCCCAATAAGGTAATTAAAAAGTTTTCAATATAAATTTCAAATAATATTCGATATATATATATATATAAATTAGAAAAATAATTATGATGCATGCATAGTTAGCCGTTGGATTGGGGAGGGGTGGTGTCCCATCGGACACAGAATTTAATGCAGTGAGGTAGACAGCGAGGACAAGGAACGCAGTACACATTCACGTGCGCTACATTTAAAATTTTGTAGCATATTCTAAAATTTAATATTAGTATTTATTTATTTATTATTATTTTCCCCATCTATTTCAGAATGTCTCTACTCTACTACTACCCACTGCACTTGTCTGCTGTGGCTCTGCACACTGCCGCACGTGTCTACGAGTCCATCGCTCCCCTCAGTATTAGTACGCTTCGAGTTATATAAATTTATGTATAATCATAACCTAATTTTAATTAAATTCGATTAAAATAAATTATAATAAAAGGGGGTCAATTTTTAATTGTTAATTTAATACTGTAGGAGCCCGCTCAGTTAATGAATCCCTGGCCCCTTTTTATCTTCCTCACCATAGTTGCTCCAAAAAGCATATAAAACACTCATCACAGAAAGAAAAAAAAAAAAAAAAAACTCATCAGAGGGTTTCCTTCGTTTCCTTCAATTCTTGAAAATTCACAGTCAAGGGTTTTCTGTAAATTAGGGTTTCCAATAATTCAACAAAGAAGACAACGTAAGCATATATCCGGAGAAGAGATCGAAGAAGATGCACTCAAGATTTCGAATCCCAGCAGATATTCATCAACAACACCATCATCAGCAGGAGCCTGCAGAAGAGAGTAGCAGCGCCCATCAAATGAGCCACCAAGCAGGCGACGACGACGATATTCTCGAGCACATTCGCCGCGGTGGTGCAACGTCGTCGCAGCCTCCACTGTTCATGAACCACTACCACCACACGTTTCCGCCGCCGCCGCAGCACCACCACCACTACCACTACGTAGGACCTCAAGCGCCTCCGGCTGGCGGCGTAGCTCCTTCCTCACTCTTCGGCCCGTTGAACTTCAAGCTAGGAGTCAACGAGTATTGCTCGAGAATAAGCAACGTCGTCGTTGAAGAGCATCAGCAGCAACGTCGGCGTCGTTCTTACCATAATAACGAGGTGGGCGGCGGCGGCAGCGTCGGCGGCGTCAGAAGTGGCTGCAGTATTAATGAAGGCGCTGATAATGCAGCAGCTTTATTATTACCACTGCTTCGTGGGAGTGAGCAATATACTGAAGAAGCAGCAGCAGTCCCCGAGACCACTACAACTCCTCGACACACCATCACTAATTCTTCCCTCGGAATGCTCCATTGTTGGCAAAACCAAGAAGATTCCTCCATTAAACAACCCCACTTTTGGTAGTAAAAATAATCAGTTCTCAGACCTTCTAATTAAATTACTAAATTTCTTTAATTAGCTGAATCCCATGAACCATCAACAAGAGAAGCGTGCTTTTTTGTCTGTAAATGTTTCTTCATGTATATATTACCAAAGCTTCAATTCTTGCAGGGAATTAGCTGAAGTATCCAATGAAAACAGCGAAATAGTTGACAATAATAAGCTGCAGCAAGAAAATTCAGAAAAGAACGACAAACATGCTGCTGCTGCTGCTGAGGCCATGGCCAATAAAAGTAGCAGGGTACACTTTGGTGAGCTGGAGGCCATATACAATAAACGCCTCATCGGTAGTAGTAGTACTACTACAGCTGATGAGAGTGACCAAACAGGCCCTACTGTTGCTGCTATTGGTGAACCACCCGTGACGAATTCAATCGGAGGGCATCATCGGCTGCAGCAGCAGCAGGAATTATCTGCATGTAATAATATTCAGAAGTCTGGGAGAAAGAGGAAGAAGAAAAAGAAGCATGGAGGAGATGCAATGATCGATCCTATGACGGAGTTCTTCGGGAATCTGGTGAAGCAGGTGATGGAGCATCAGGAGAATCTTCACAGGAAGTTTGCTGAAGCCGTCGAGAGATTGGATGCGGAGAGGAGGAGGAGAGAGGAGGCTTGGAGGAGCCAAGAAATCGCTCACTTCGAGCGAGAGGCGGCGGAGAGGGCTCGCGAGCGGGGGTTGGCTGAGGGTAGGGAGGCTACTGTTATCTCCTACTTGGAGAAAATCACAGGTGAGAAGATTATTAATCTTCCTCCCAAATTCGACCCCACAAGCTAAATATTAGTTATTTACCTTTAACAAGAGGCTGTGTCTTGAATTTATAGACCAAAGATTACGACATGATCTTTGAAAAAGGAAGAATCTTTTTATGGGAGAAAAACAGTTTCTTGATCAGAGAAAACTAGGTGATGAAGATTGATGATGAATTGAGATAAAAAAAAAAAAAAAAAAACCTAAAAAACGGAGATGGGTAATTATCAGCAGAGAGTAATAATGTTACTACAGGAAGAGAAAAGGTTTTCTGAGATTATTGGAGAAACTGAATTTGCAAGCACTTCGATTTCCAGCCATTATTGGTGAACTTATTTTAGGGTTTATATTTGCTTTCTTAGTCTGCTTAGCTTCAGTATATTATTCAAGGTCCATTTGTATTGGTTAATTCCTTTTCATATCTATAGTTTTTACAAAACATGCGTTCGATGATCTCTTTATTCCTCTTTGTACTATTTCATGGAAGAAGATACATTTTAGAAATATCTTAGCTTTTTCAGCATAATCCAACATATACTTATATCATGTTTAAGCATTGCTGTAATAAATTTTCAGATACACCATATATACACACGATCAATTAGCAAAGCTCCATTTCAGAACTTCATTCTTGGTAATCAAGACATCAAATTAACTTATTCTATGGCATATACACGGAAATAATATATATATATATATATATATATACATAGACACACATATACATACTACTGTGAATATATAGCAATAATTGAATTGAAACGTGACGACATCTAACGAGGGGGACCCTATATATCATACATACGAAGATGCAAAAGTGCTTGATGATGAGCTTACGAAATATCTTTGTACATATATATATATATATATATATATATAACTATGAAAAGCTCCTCTGCGTGTAGTCACATTATACACACACGCACTGTGTGTATAATGTGTATTTCTCTGCAATGAATTTGATGAGATGGGCCAGCCAAGAACAGACATAATCCATTAATAGCCTGGTGGACTCTTCTTGCATGCATATATATGTTTGCGTTTTTCATTGTTTCTTCCAACAGGAAAATTAAACCCCACACACAGTTTTGTCCTCTTCCTATAAAAAGCTTTTCAAATACTGAGAGGAGGTCGTAATTGGGCCGACTGTGTAATACGTAGCCCAATACAAATCTTGGGCCCAAAGTTGAATCAGCCCAATGTTCCTCTAACCGATTATGGGCTAAAATTAGGTTTTCGGATTTAAATGCCGTAAAATTACTTCAACTTTGATACTGAAATCATCACCTTTAACTTGGATGCTTATATTAAATTGTCACCTTTACTTTAATATAATTAAGCATATACGTTTCACGCGTTGTGTATTTTCATATTATTCTGTAGTAATATGAGTAAAATTTCCTTATAAATCCATGTTGGAATATAATATATAATCCATCATCTATTTAGTGTTGCCTTTGCTATTTAGCATCTTAGTCATGCTTCGTAATCCATTAGTGTTCGATAAAATAATAATAATAATAATAATAATTTTTTTTGGCAGGAATTGGAAATATATTATTAGTTAATATTGCCTTTGTCTTTGAAGAAGTTTTAGAAAAAATGAATTAAAGTTCAATATAAGAACACCAAGGTTAAATCGTGAAAATGGGTAGTCATACAAGTGTGCCTGGTGCACGAGCTTTGTCCCTAAGACCAGGAGCGCATCGCCGGCAGAAAGAGACGGAACGGCCGGAACAGACCGGAAGGTCGGTTTTCCGCATCCATGAGATCGAGCGAGAGCCGGGCGCCCAAAGCACGCGCGTGCGCGCTGCCCGGGAACGCGACCCACGCTTCGAGGTCCGCCCCGCACGAGCACGCGCTGAACGCGCCGTCTGTCGGGGCTCCCCCGACCCTTGAGATCGCCTAACCCATGTACAAGTGCCGTTCAGATAGAGACTTGATTTATAAACCAACATCAATATTTCTTGTTTTGAGCATGTCAATGAATGTGCTCGATATGAGAAATTACGAGACGATTTTTAACGTTGCAATTGACAATCAGACACATTATAAGGTATGCAAATGCCCGACTCAAAGTAATAGAAATATTATGCTAGTGATGATGCTCGGTTCCGTTTTTCATGTTCAAATAGCAAACCAGATATTTTCTTGGTCTATTACGAGCTTGAGAATGATTGGCGAGTCGATGTGGTGTCCGCGTATGATTGGACAGTAGCCAAGTCCGTCACTTTCCAGCGACATAATGAGCCCGATTGCCTTATAATGGTGGACGAGAGGATTGTGTTGAAGTAGCGTGATCGTGAATTGCAAATCTACAACGTAAGTAAGCCATTGAATTTGATATCGTTTCTTCTTCTTTTTACTAACACGTTTGATGATCTGTAAAGGTTTCTAGCGGCGGAGAGATCGCGATGCCCAATGTTGTGGTTCATGATGCTATCGTCACCTTGGATGAGAAAAGACGGTTTCTTACCATCAGTGACAACTCCTTAAATGTGTGGACGATATGCATACTTGACGTGTGTAACCTGTGATTTCTCCGGCACATGCAAGAAAATTAGCACACATATGCAATTAAACAACATTATAAATTAATATATTCAACATTTTAATTTACAAACATCTTGAAATAGAAACTAATTTTTACATATATTTAATATATTATATGCATAAAATACTTATATATTATACTGTCCTAGATTCGTCTTTATCTACAATTCTTTACTACTTAGCTACGTCACGTGACCTACGCCCCTTTACACCACACCAACCGTGAAAACCGGCCCTATAAATATCGGCTCCACACACACCTGAAACTTTGGTTTATCTTCTTTTACCTTTTGAGCAGTACTCCAAAGACCAAGAAATCGGAAACCCTTTCCCGCAAGTTCGAAAACCCTTTCCAACAAGTGCATCACGCACGGCTCATCTGATGCGATCGAGGCTGTACCCAAACCATTGAATTTTTTGTGTTTTTTTGTTTTGAAAGGAAGATTTCAAAGGATGTCAATTAGGTTCAAATTCAGGAGTTCAGTGAATTTCGACACCGTTGTGATTGACGGAAATCGCGATTCGATCTCTGTGCGAGAGCTTCGTGCGAGGATTCTTCGCGGAACGACCTCCCAGCAGCAACAAGGCTTCGATCTTGTTTTCTCCGATGCGGTTACGGGTCGAGGTGCGTCTTGAATTGTTCTGATCTGTTTCTTTTTTCTCTTATCATTCTGCTTTTTTTGCTGTAGCCTTTTTTTTCCCCTCCTTGCGGTTAATTTGACCGTATATTTTTTCTTTTATCTCGCAGAGTACGTTGGCGATGACTGTCATATTCCAACGGGATCGAGCGTCATTGTTAAGCGAGTTCCCGGTGGCACTCTACCATCGGCTGCGTAAGTTTCTTTCTGTTTTAATTGTTGTCATTTTGTTCCCTGACTCCGTTGTTAATTCATCCTCTTATTTTGATGTCATGTTGGTCTTTTGTGGTTGCAAGGACATGTGTTTATGCTGTTTTTTTCTTTCTTGTATATTGTGTTTCTGATGTCATGTTACTCCTAACTTTAGGAGTTGGTTCATGTTTGGATGCTTTGATAGGATTGTCTGTGTAACTGTTGAGTCACTGAGAAATTGATGGTGAAATGTTATTTCATGATGATCGTATTCTATGCACGTACTAATTGTCGAATAAATGATAGTCGATATTACAGGTAGGTCCATTCTTCAAGTTAGTAACCTGGGATCAGTTTGCCCGTGTTAGGCATGGATTGGAAAATTAGAAAGGAATGCTCTTATTCGAGAAGGATCCATTGTTATTTCCTTCCATAATAATGGCGTGTTTTACTATTGCACTTCACATGTCTGAATTGACATCAAGTGTCTTAAAATTTGATGAATTTCTTATTCAGCCTTCTTGTCCGTATTTGTTTTGACGTTTTTCGAAATTAAAAATTACAAATTTTGCGAAAGTTCTAATCACATTCTGCATTGTTTGCCACAGGCCACCTGTTCAACCCGTCAAAACTCTGAGCATCCACCCTACTATAAATATCGATCCAGCAGTAAGTACACCTTTAACAACATGCCATTTTTTCTGAAATTTTATTTTTATTCTCTGATATGTCATTTACGATGTATATCGCCGCAAAATATATTTTGCGCAGAGTGGACAAATGCAGAGAAAAACTGATGAAGAAATGAAATGGAAAATATCTTCAGATTTCCTTGCGCAAAGTGCTTCTCTGCCTCCAGAGTTGAAGTGCACACTGTGCAGCACTTTCTTCAACAAAGCCGTGATGATACCTTGTTGTCAGCATAGCTTTTGTGAGAAGTGTAAGTTATCTATAAAAAATATCTTGCGCACATTTATTCACTCACTTTTATCCATTGTATCTGACTCATTTATTATATTTATTATCAATTGTAGGCATTCAGCGAGAACTAACAGAGAAGGGTAGGTGCCCAAAATGCTTGTCAGGCAAATGCAAGGTGGGCAATCTACTACCAAACGTGGCCTTGGATAAGGCAATCAAGCATTTTCTTGAATCTCAGATGCTTGATGGTTGTTTGGAGAATGACTTGGAGAAATACGCGCCAGGTTTTTATTTATTATTATATGTAAATTAATAAAGGCAACATTTTAGCGCAGCGCGTAACTTCTCCTTTACCCACAGATGGAGAATCTGTTATTCAAGGCAAGCATACATTGAATGACATTGGTGTTGTCCAAAGGAACATTGAATCGGCTCAGTCATCCTCGGGAACTGGAAAAGGATCCAATCAAATTTTGATCAATGCAAGCATTACACATCATGGCCTAAGAATGTCATTTGAAGACTCTGCTAATGGAGAAAGAGGTTTGACCATCCATTACCTTCTTAATTTAATTAATAAAAACAAACACAAGTCTCACTTTTATTTTTAGAAAGGTTATTATGATGGTTTCATTTGCAGATTCCCAGGGGGAAAACCAACCAGATATTCCTCCAGATTATGTTGGGGATGAAGGTACTTGGATTCCGGGTGGTGCTGTATTTAATCATCTCCCATGCTTTGACCTTCATTCTTTTTGAATTTCTTGCAGCTGATACCAACACCAAAGGATACAATCAAAATTGGAATGGGAACTTTTTGGTTCATGGACAAAGAAAGGTTGATATAACATGATTTTCTATTCTTCAAATTTAATTTGCACTTTAATATGCATGTTTTCTTTAAGTCCTCCTCGTTGACTTCTTCAGGGCATTCGCACTTGCTACAGATGTGGTTCTCCAAGCCATCTCATGAGAGACTGTAGTAATATTTCCAACTTAAGAAACGGGGCTTTTCACGGAGGATTCGCGGGCTATGCACCTCCTTACTGGGGTGCCTCGTCATACGGGCCTTATCCAAATATTTACAACACCCCAAATATGCTGTCTTTCGCTCCTCCCATGGTTCCTTATCCCGTTTCATTTCTTCCTCCAATCCCGGGGTAGGTGCAGAGGTTCATTACTAAGTTCCATTTACTATTACTATTTTTTTTTTTGTGCTTTCGCAGTGGAAATATGCAAGTTGGAGTTATGGGACCTCCTCTCCATTCCGATTACTTCAGGCTTCAACACTGCAAGGAAAGAATCAATTCGAATGAAAATCAGGAAAGGTAACTAAGCACTTGAGTAGCAGATAGATGCTTCTTCTTCTTCTAAATATGTTTTCTTGCTTTTCCTTTTCATCACTATAGTTCAATCTCCTAATAATAGATGCTCTCTTTTATTTCCCGTATCAGAAGAAAATTTGCGGGCGAAGAGGAGGACAAATATGAGCCAAGGTTCAGCAGCCGTTCTGAGGAACGATCGCGGAGGAAAAGAGAGCACGAGGAAGTGTATGTGGATTCTGCAAGAGACAAGAAGAGGCCAAGGAGGTCAAGTTCTGACCGGCACGGGCATCATCACGAGCACCGCTATGAGAGTGATTCGAGGAACCGTGATGTTAGAGGCTCTGACAAGAGACATTACCCGAGAGATGAAAATCACGATTACAGATCCTGGGCTGTACATAGGTGGGAGGAAGGTGACAGTAGAAGTAAATACCGTAACAAAAAATAACTGAACTTCTACTAAAGCAGCAGCAGGTGATGAGTTATAAATACCGAATTGGTTTGTATCTAATCAGCCCCATGAAAAGGGTCTTGGCTTCTTTTTTTTTTCATTTTGTCAGTTAAGAGGATTGATACAGCAGAGATTAAAAGTTTAGGTGTTTATAGGTTTTGACTCGAAGATGATTTTTTTTTTTTTGAGTTAGGTCCAAGATAATGGGTTCTTCTGGCGATTGGAATCTTGTCTGATATTAATTGTTGCTGACGTGAGTTTCATGCAGATGACGTGGAAGATGTCGGTGACAGTTGGATTCTTCGAAGGTGCAGCTGCGGTGTGCTGGTGGTAAGTTAAAAGAGTCCTTCCTTCTCCAAGGTAAGGCAAGGTAAGGTCTAACTTCAAATTCAAAGGATTAACATTTTGTGTACATATTGAAATCGTGATTTATTCAATTGCATCCGCCTTCCGTCTTCCATTTTTTTTTTTTTAGGACGAGAGAGTCTTCTCCATTGGTATTAAAAACCAATCAGGAATTCTCTCTCTCGTAATATATATATATATGTGTGTGTGTGTGTGTGTGTGTGTGATTGAAAAATCAACGACCCAGTACAATTATTCAACAACCGTTGGACAGAGGACCATAAAACTAACCCAAAAAAAAATAATTCAGTTGACAAGGGAATGGTGGATGGATTATCTCAATTTAACCTGGGATATGAATACTTGAACTGGGAAATTATGAGATTAAATGAGAGAGAAAGTCTGAATATTATTATTATTAATCGGGAGAATTTCAAGGTTTTGAGTCTTGTCTCAAAATGAGAACATATTTTACCAATCTTGACGAGACGAATGAGATTTCTTGGAACAAAAAGAGTAAAGAAATAGCACTTAGACCTTGACTTTTGACCAGATCGAAGACGAACTTAAATCTTTAATTGGGCGATATGCCAAAGAAACCTTGAAGCAGCATAAATTTCCCCCTTAAAATTGTTTATATATTAAGAAGGAAAGATGAAGAAGATCTTTGTTTTTCCCTTATTCCCATGGAGAAGATTTCCCTTCTTTCTTTACCCAGTGTGGCCTACTCGTTTCGATCCCTAAATAATTATTTTTAAAAGGTTAGTCAATTGTCTTTGCCTTACTTGGGATCACAACCCATCTCAGCCTTTGTCCCCCTTCGAAATCTTTCTTTTTCCACAAAATCTCAACCTTGATTGTTCTTTTCTTTTTGCTTTTTTTCTTGGAAACGACCGAATCAATGGAAGGTAAAATTTCGAAGATTTGAACTCAATACAAAAAGCTATATGAAAATAAATCATTTCAATCAGATAGGATAGGGAATACAAATTATAATTATTATTTTTTTGGCTGATTGGGAACTTCTGGGAAATCTAAATTTATATTTTGTGATGAAAAATCAAAGTTCTAGATGGGATTCATATTTTAACCATATTAAGTTCAGAAACATATATCTTTTTCTCTAAAAAACATCCTAGTTGGGATTCTATATTTATCTAATCAACGGATGTATCTATCCATTAAAGCACACGTTGACCTAAAACAATTGACCTATTACATGAATTCAATGACCCCTAATTTCAATAATGTGGGACCCAATCAACATTCGTTGATTATCTCATTACACAACGTCTCATTCTTCGTGGACTGACTACTCAGTTGAAAAATTGAACTATTCTGTTGATTTTTTTTTCTTTTCTCCCCCCATTTTAACTAATCCATCCAATTTTATTGCTTTGATTGAGTCTCTTAGCTCGTAATATTTGCTATTTGAGGTATTATTATTATATTTATTTATTATTATTATTTCAAAATCTAACAAAAGGCCGTTAATAGTCGTAATTGACTTTCAAGATTTCTTAATTTTTCTGCTCGAATAATCAACTTATCATTAATTAATGAGATCTAACACCTAATTAGCTATGATGCAACTATTTGGTCATATAACATAGTTAAAATGTATTATCAAAATTACCCTATCATTTTCATTTTCCGAACCAACATATTATTATTCGGAGATAACACGTGTCTATATTATTTCGTATTATTAAAAATAGTAAAATAACGATGCCATAAGGATAGCATAATAGTCGAGGTGATAACTTTAAACGAGGGTATTAGTGATTCTGGAAAGCTTGTTTAATACTTAACGAGCTCTGCGAACCTGTTTAAAAGGACATTCATGAGGAAATAAAATAAAATAACAGTAATTGACGTGCTTGAAGGATCCTTCCCTACACAATGACTCGGACTACGTATACATATATATCCAAATATTATATATATATTTTTTAAAAAAATACGTACCAAAAAAACATAATAGTTTATGTAAACTTATGTTGCACGGACTCTGCAATCTATTTCCCAATTCCCACCGTTGGTCTTAGCTCGAACAACACAACAGAAGTCAACCCAAGCACAAGTCAACCTGAACATGTCCCACCTTAAAAAATTTAATTACACTGATAGATGTTAGGCATGTTTCAATGGGGCCCACTTATCAAGCCATCACTGCACTGATATGATATACGCAGCAACCATGAAGCTTCTCTCCTCGTGACCACGAAGTTTACCGAGAAAGCAACAAAACTCCACCGAGCACTCAAAACACACACACACACACACACATATATATATATATACACGTAGAGAGAGAAGCCAGCAAGTTTCAAGATTATGGATGATTATTATAACCATCACAGCTATTACACGCATTCTTATGACCCGAATCTAGTCGGGTCACAGCCCATGGATAACAACGGCTTCGATGTCGATTCTTCCTTCGAGCTCGATGATTGGATTGCTGACGTGCCCGATTTTTCTCCGTTCGATGAGGGTTTTTGTAGTAATCCTCAGCAACCGGCGGATTATGCGGAGGATGCAGCTGATGATGATGTTGCTGTTCATGCAAGCCTTGGAGGGGTTGTTATCACCGACTTGCATGATCATGAGCGCATCAATAGTAAGCAACAACTTGATGTGTGTGTGGTGTTTTATGCTATTTCGATTGAGATCTGTTGAGATTATTTGTCCAATACCGGTAACATTTTTTACTGTTGTCAATTGATTTTAGGATGTCAATAGGGTTTCTATTCCGCGTTGAGATTATTCGTCTTATAAATTAATTTTATTCAGAATCAATTTATAAACCAATCAGACTCCCCTCGTGTTAGCAGTTGGTTTTAGGATGTAAACCCTAATTTAACGGGATCATTTACGATCATCAGGTGGAGAAAGTGGGGCAACGAATATGAAGAAAGGGATAAAAAAGAAGGTAGCTTTCAGGACCAAATCGGACATCGAGGTACTTAACGATGGATTCAAGTGGAGGAAATATGGCAAAAAGATGGTGAAAGACAACCCGAATCCTAGGTATTTTTGTTATTTCTCCTTATTACAACTTAAAGAGGAAGAAATAAAGAAACATTCCGCTGCTGCGTGTTATGTTGTTCTTGACAGAAACTACTACAAATGCTCGATCGAAGGTTGCCCAGTGAAGAAGAGAGTTGAGAGGGACCATCAAGATTCTCGCTATGTCATAACAACCTACGAAGGTATCCACAACCATGAAGGCACCATAATTTCATGATCAAATATCTCGAAACAAAGGAGCTTTTAGGGAGCTTTATAACATATTAGATTACTATGTATCAAATCATGATTTTCATGAATGTTTTAATGGAACTATTTTTTATTTTTTTTTTTCATTGTTATTGGGTGAACCCTTTGATTTTAAAAGAAAAAACAGAGAAAATAAACTAGAAAGAGAGATTCTTTAAGATTTACGACCGTGACGTCACAGACTTGACGCCATTGCCGACGTCAGCCTCTGGTAGGGATAGTGGACATGGGCCATAGAAAATATTGGGCCCACATGCGTAAAAGTGGCCCAAAACCGTTCTTCCAACAAGTTGTGAATAATATGCATGGCCGCGGTATCAAGAGCGTGTAACAGCTGAGAAACGCCACGTAAGCAAACGGATAATATCCCCCAAATTCCATAACGTGAGGCGGTGAATCACTCGTGCTGTCAGTTTGAGATGGGTTCGGAATCTGCAGCTAACGACGCCGGCGGCGGCAAAATTGTGGATTCGATCGTGCAGTTGCCCTACGATGCCACCGTGCGCGTCATGCTCGCCTCGCTCGAGCGCAACTTGCTGCCGGACGCAGTCGTCCGACGCCTCACGCGATTCCTCCTTGCCGCCCGCCTCCGCTCCGCTTATCGATCCTCGAGTGAAATGCAGCTGTCGGATCTCGTGCAATTCGCGCAATGTGAGCCTCTCTCTTTCTCTCTCTCTCCGATCATGTGTTGCTTGCTTTTATAACGAAGCAACGCCGCCGGACCGGAAACGATCATATGCTGACTATGTCATCTTCGTGCAGCTTTGAAGGAGATGCCGATAGCTGTGAAGACCGAAACTCCAAAGTCTCAGCACTATGAAGTTCCGACGTCTTTCTTCAAGCTTGTCTTGGGAAAGCATCTCAAATACAGGCAAATATTCAGAAAACCGAAATTCATTGCTAATAACGTAGTCTTTTATGGTTTATATCTTCGGAAATCTTCGTATGAATGTAGCATCATGTATTTCATTGTCTGAAACTTATGGTAGTCCTAAATATCTGATTCCGAAACCCGCAATTTTTTCTCTATTTTAGTTATAGAGTTCCAATTGTCCTATTTTTTGCTTTTATTCCATGGTATGTGTTGGTTGTGTCTTCGAAAATCCTCAGTTGCTGCTTCTTTCCGGACAAGTCAAGCACCTTAGAGGATGCTGAGGAGGCAATGCTAGAGATGTACTGCGAGAGATCACAGCTAAAAGATGGCCACTCTGTTCTTGATGTTGGCTGCGGCTGGGGATCTCTTTCACTGTTCATTGCTCAGAAATTCCCCAACTGCAACATCACGGGTATCTGCAATTCAACAACCCAGAAGGCACACATCGATGAGCAATGTCGGTATGTCACGTATTTATATAGGGATGCTTTCTTATTTGTTCATAATGGGCACTGAGTTCAGTTTACCTATTAGCACGAAAATTTGAAGGCTTTTTGTTCAAAGATTTGAGCTTTTAGACTCATTCATAGCTGACTGAGGTTGTTGGTCCTTGCAGAGATCTTCAACTGAAGAATTTGCAGATCATCGTTGCTGACATCAGTTCGTTTGATATGGAAGCTTCGTACGACCGAATCTTTTCCATTGAAATGTTTGAGGTATTGAATTTCCACTCAAATCAGCTACAATATACTTTCATATAACATCATTTCTGGTTGTTCATCAATGTCATCTACACATTTGTGACAGCACATGAAGAACTATGAGAGCCTTCTAAAGAAAATATCAAGGTGGATGAAACCAGACAGCCTTATGTTCGTTCATTATTTTTGCCACAAAGCATTTGCGTACCACTTTGAGGTACAATCCTTGGTTACTGATCAATCTTCCTTTTGCTTCTTCCCTGTCAAAATAGAACTAGGAATAGGAATTCTATAGTACCCAGAATTATATATGTGGGGATCTCTAGCCCATCATGTGCTCTACGTATAAGTCGTGGGTTTACACTCTAAAACCCACAACGCGTGTCAAACTTGTTGCGTCTACCTGATGTGGTTTGGGTTTTACAGTCCAACAATATTAATTCCTCTCTTTACCAATTTCGAATGCAAATTGTCATCCCCTCATTGACTTGTAAGTTTTTTCACGGTTATTACCAGGATGTGAACGACGACGATTGGATAACTAGGTACTTCTTTACCGGAGGCACAATGCCATCTGCAAATTTGCTCCTCTACTTTCAGGTGAGCAATGTTTTAACCAGAAATGAATGATACCAACATCAAAAAACTGGGTAAAGCATAACAGCTAAATAAATGGGTTATCTTGTAGGATGATGTTTCTATAGTCAATCATTGGCTTGTGAACGGAAAGCATTACGCTCAAACGAGGTAAAAACAAAAAACAAAACCGTCATTAGTTCTTATCCTATGAATCACTCTTGCCAGTGCAGGTAATGAAATATTCTATTATTTTTTTTTGTCTCCAGCGAGGAATGGCTTAAGAGAACGGACAATAGTTTTAGCTCGATAAAACCGATAATGGAATCCACCTACGGCAAAGATTCAGCAGTGAAGTGGACAGTGTATTGGAGAACTTTCTTCATAGCAGTTGCAGAGTTGTTCAGCTACAACAATGGCGAAGAGTGGATGGTTGCCCATTTCCTCTTCAAGAAGAAGTGAAGAAACAAAAAAAAATAAAAAATTAATCATAAAAACTTCCAATGAATTCATTCAATAACGCATTACATTATTGTTGACGTTCTCTTTTCAATTTCGGGTCCTAATTGTCATTGTCATTCGAAACTGCTAAGAAACACCAGTAGGGTTGTGTTTAAACTCGGATGATTTACTACCGGTTTTCAAGTCGACGACGCCGTCTGCTTCCAAGAACCGGCTTAGATGCTTATCGTCCAAATGTTGCTGGGCAGAAAATTAACAAGCAGGAATATTATTATTGGAATAAAAAGATTACACAAAGACAAATTGATATGAAGGAGATTACAGATAAGCATTCTCTGTATTTCTCCCACTCGTGAAGGCACTCGTCTTTGTCCCACTGGCCCTTCAAGAACTTCTCCGAATACCACCTAAAAGATTAGCTTGAGAGGAGATTTCAAAGAAAATCAATCACCACAGGAGAATTCATAACCAAGAAAGTCAAGCAGGAAAAAAAAAAAAGGCCTCTAATAAAATTAGAGAAAAAAAGGGAAACTTTGCCTGTTGAAGCAGCTGTGATAAGCATTTCTGAGCTGGGCACAAGGTGAAGTCGATGAGGGTCGCGTCTTTTTGTCTCTCATAATTCCCATCTCTGTTGAGGACGAATTAAACGATTCACAGCGACGTCTTCGAGCTTTGTCTTTCCTCCGAAATCAAAGATTTGTGTGCTTACTTTTTCAGGAAACCAGAGCAAATGGGCCTAATTTGATATTTACACAATTGGGTTTACTGAAAATTCTCCAAAAAAACGTGAACAATATATCAAACTAGCCCGGATTGCAGAAAATTTTTAAATTGAAAAAAAAAAAATGGGATCTTTCTAATTGTTTTCATCAACCCATAGTAAGAAGAATTGCGTGAATGTGACGCCCTGTAAATGGGCCTAATCTTCAGGCATATTGGGCCTGCCGGAGCATTTAAATACGAGTAGCCTCTTCCACCAATTTCAGAAGCCCTAAATTTCGTTGGCAACTATTTCGCAATTTTTTTCCGATCACTCTCTCTCTGTGGTGCTTTCCGGTACGGTTATGGCGAGCAGCAGTACGGAGCCTACTGTTTTGAAAAGGGAAGAAGAAGAAGACGATTCGAACCCCGCGGCCGATGACGAGGACACCGGAGCGCAGGTTGCTCCGATTGTACAGCTTCAAGAAATTGCCGTTACAACTGGAGAGGAAAACGAGGATGCTCTCCTCGATTTGTGAGTGAACTAGTTGTTCTGCGGATTGATTAGATCTATAAGTTGTACCCATCGGGTTTCAGAGATCTGATGGGATGTGGAGTTGTTGTTTCTTCCTTGTATGATTTGAGGCGGTGTGGGGTTTTGAATTTTGAAATTGCGTCTTGCTGTAGTATCTCTGTTTGTTGATTGAGACAGTCTTATTGCATAACCTTTTGATTGCGTATTCAGTAAGACTTTAAGAGGAATTGATTTTTTGTTTATTATCTGTTGGCATTTCTGTTGTTAGGAAGTGCAAGTTATACAGATTCGACAAGGAAGGTAGCCAATGGAAGGAGAGGGGAGTTGGGACGGTGAAGTTGCTTAAGCACACAGAGACTGGAAAAGTTAGACTTGTTATGAGGCAGAACAAGACCCTTAAGATCTGTGCAAACCACCGTGGTAAGCAAATGTTTTGTATCTGTTATGGAATAATCATGAACTACTTGAGAGTGTGATATGTTTCTTGGTATTATTTGTTTTCAATGTGTTGGAAGATGTGGCAGCCTTTTGTTTTCTTAACAAGTGGGGCTTTTGGTTTTTGGTTGTAGTGTTGCCCTCGATGACAGTACAAGAGCATCAGGGGAATGATAAGTCATGTGTGTGGCATGCTACTGATTTTGCTGATGGTGAGCTGAAGGAGGAGTTGTTCTGTATTCGATTTGCCTCGGTGGAAAGTGAGTTTTCCTGCTCTAACTCTCGTTTATATTATCTCTTTGATATTGTAACAATGTCCATCAATGCTGGTTCATATGATAATAACTTGTTAGTTCATATACCCATTTTTGTTTACTCTGCTGAGATCATTGATGTTCTTCTTTTCCAAAGATTTTCATGCACAACATTACAATGTTTAACCTAGTGTGGCATACTGCATGCTGATCCCCCCCTGATGCATAAAACTATTTCTCGTCGCTTTTCCACTTGCACAAATAAGTAGTTCTTCACAATAAGATCGTCATAAGTTGAGATTCATCAGATTATTATGCTGCCCGAAATTGGCTCTTAACTATCTGCCCACCTTGTTTTTCAGATTGCAATGCTTTCAAGGCCATGATTGAAGACATCACCGAGTCTCTGACAAAGCACAGCAGAGACAGTGAAGAAGCAGATACTGCTGCTAGTCTGATAGAGAAATTGAGCGTTGAAACAAAAGACAAAGAAGATAAACCAGAGGAGAAAAAAGAGACAGCTTCTTCTGCCTCAGGTGAGAAGGACGATGATGGCAAGAAACACGAGAAAGCTGCTGCTGCCGATGATGAGAAGTAAGAAAATTCTCTTTAATGTTTTTTGTCTTGAATTTGATGTCAAGGGCGGTTTTTGGTCTGGTCTATCGAGTCGGGTCTGATAGTATAATCATGGGACATCAATCATGGCTTGTACTGTCGCGTGTATCTGCTGGTTATATTTCTTTCGGTTGGCTCCGGTGTCAGTTTGGTATTTTTCTAGAGTGCAAAGTCTTGAGTCGCCTTGATGGTGTCTATTTTCTTCAAAGTTCTTAAACATATTGTTTTCTCTTTTATGTCGAAATGTGTTGCTTTTATAACAGAGGATATATTTTGTTGATGAAGGTGTGTTTTGATGAGCCTTAAGATGTATGAAACGTTTTCCCTGTCTCAATGAAGACTACAGTCGACAACATATTTTCAGTTTCAACGTGCTTTTTTGATATTTTGATCAATAGGGACATGGCCTCTTGATTCTCAATGAAGACAGTGTGATTGCAAGATGTAGGATAAGTATATATATAATAAAATAAGGTCTTCAACGTTTGACTTTTATAAGCTTTGAATTTTGATACAATAAAAGGCGTGGAAGTCGATTCATTTGTCAATTTTTTTGTTGCACCGACACCTCAAGACAAGAACTCATAGGATAAAGAATTAATTCAGACCAATCACTTCTTTACAATTATTATAGTAGTAATATATATTATAAAAAAAATAATTGGAGGAGCCGTGGTGTGAACGGGATTGCCATTTCGATGATCCGTCATCATTCTTGACTTTATCCGTCAATGATATTCACACGGCATACAACGACAGCTAACCTTTTTTATTTTAATTTTTTTAATGTGCAATTTGCATTGGTGGACCAAGAAAAATCCATCTAATCTCATTTAATAAACGTATGATTACTTGATAACCACAAGATTGTCACCACCGATGAGCGTCAGAAAAACAGTTTTCAAAATCTAATAAAGAAAAGCTGACATTAAACAAATGTTGTGGCTGTCCCTTTCCGGCCAGCGGTGTATGATTCTTGCCATTTCTTCCTACATGAACTAAAGATCTGAAAAAACATAAAAAGAAAAAAAGAAAACAAAATTTAAAATACTTAAAACAATGAGCTTAATTACATCTAATGCTTCCTCTAAGCAACTGTGATTTTCCTGTTAAATCTGTAAAAACTACACATTGTATCTATGCATGTGTATGTATCTATCATCAATCCGCAGAAGATGAAGTTCATCTCATCTCATCTCATACAGATTGCGCCCAGAAATAATCTTACAACATGATATAATAATGTATCAAATTCTCGATAAAAAAAAAAAAAAAAAACAAACCCAAGTATAAAAATCCTTCCTTTCCCTTCCCAATCATCACAACACAAACGACGTGCCCGCGTGATTATGATGCAACAGGTTATGAGCGATCGCATCCCTCACCTTCATCGCGTTCGCCGACCTCAGCGGCACCTCGGGAACCATCTCGTCATCAAACAATTCGAATTCGAACTCGGGATCCAATTTCTCCTCCCTCATCTCGCATATATTGTGAAGAACACAACAAGCCCCCAACACGACGGGTAAATCCTGAAGCTTCACCTCGGTCCTCTTCTGCAGGCAACCCCACCGCCCCTTGAGCCTCGAGAAAGAATCCCTCGCAACCTTACGAACCGCCCCAATCTTCTCGTTGAACGCGTGCTGCGTCCACGTCAGCTGCGGCTGCGTGTAGGGGACCAAGACCCAGTCGGTCAGCGGGTGACCCGACCCGCCAACGATCCATACCCCTTCGTAGTGCCCCGCGTTGGCCCGGTGGAAAAGGGTCGATTTTTCGAGAACCTGGTCGTCGGGCATCGAGCCTGGGTACCCGATGCACACGTCGGTGAAGACCCCTCTCGGGTCCACGACTCCTTGGACCGTAATGGAGTAGGAAGTTTTCTGGTTCCTCTCCGTGTGCCTCCGGTTGAAGTAAGCGGCGACGCTGATCTTGGGGGCGATGATGGGTATGTGTGTGGTGTACATGGAGCCCACCACGTTGGGTATCCCCGAGAGGGAATCGAACTCCTCCTTCACGTGGGATAGGGTTTCTTCGTCGGTGGGCCACCGGAGGTATTTGGGCATTAAGACGTTTCTGATGGCGGAGCAGACCTCGAGGACCAGCTTGTGGCAGGTGGAGATGCCGAGCCCGAACTTCTTGGACACGAGCCGGAGGGGCTCGCCGGTGGCTAGCCGCCATATGCAGACGGCGACTCGCTGACGAACCGGGACGGCGTCTCTCAGCATGGTGTTCTCCTTGGCCACGACGGAGCTGAGCTCGGTGCAAATCAAGTCGAAGGTGTCTTTCCCCATTCGAAAGGCTTTCCTGAAATCCTCATCGGGAAAATCGGGGCTGTTGCACTGGTCCCACCAGTCCTTTGACCGGTTTTTCACCCACAGGCGCCTCTGTGGCGCGTTGGAGGCGGATGGGGTTTTATCGTCGGCGGCGGCGGCGTCTTCGTCGCTCATGGCCGCCGCCGCTGCCGCGGCGGCGGCGGCCTTTGCGGCTGCGAAAGCGTTGGACTTTGCTTTTCTTCTTCGGATCCCTTCGATTTTCTCGGCGGCTCTGTGAGAGCCCTGCGATTGGGTGTAGCAATCCATCGTAGCTCTGGTCCTTTTGCTGTGATTTTCCTCGAATTGAATCATCTCCTCGTGATTCGCCCTCTCGTAGTCGTCGGCGTCGTTCTTCTCTTGATCCTCAAGCAAAATCAGCGAGGTTATGATCTCGTTCAAGCCCTCAGTCCTCTCCTGCTTCACGCCGTCGCCGTCGTCGCCGGGAGGAGCTCGTCGATTCTCGTCTTCTCGTCTTCTTCGCTTCTTCTGCTTGCTGTCTGCGTTCATCGTGAAAGTGGAAAGATAAAAGCAAAAACTCCGACCTTTTTTTTCCTGTGTGGAAAGAGAAGAAACGAAAACCTTGCGTGCACTACTTATATAACAGGAGATATTACGATGGAGATGAGGTGTATGTGAAAATGCGTGAACGAGTCAAGAAAGCTTTGTCACCAATCCCTCTTCAATGTGAACGCCTTCTGGATGGTCAAAGGTAATTAAAAAATGTGATTTTTATTAAGAAGTTTGTCTTTAATACACAAAAACTTTATTTGGGTTCATCTGATCTTTGAGCCCCATTTTTATTCATTACAGTTAATTAATTAATACCTAAGTGTGCGTGCCGTAGAGAGACGCGTCGAAGAGGCGTAGGTAGGTAGAGATATGTTGGGGAAAAACCGTGTGGATTTTTGTGTGAACACAATTGAGAAAGTTCCTGTTAGAGGAATAATAAAAAAAGCCATTTATAAAAATTAGCAGAATTTTATTTTATTAATTCATTTCACGTCAATCGAATTTTAACCTCGTTATTTACTATAAGACGACTTTGGCTTCTGATCGGACCAATCTCTCAAGTCACAAATTCACTTATATTATGATGTCATGACATTCTTCAATAGATGTTATGATCAGATAGAGTTGCAAATGAATCGAATATTTGTACGATTCGAGATTTAAGATACATATTGGAAAATTTGGAATATCGATTCGAATTGATGTAGTTTTTCGTATTCAGAGTCTTTTCGAATATTACGAATATTCAATCCGAATACTTATCAAATAGCAATCGAATACGAATACGGAATATTCAGTGATTGTATTCGATTCTATTCGATTCGATTCGCTTGTGATTCTATAACCAGCCACTTGAGTAATCCCATGTCGCAAAATTTTCTAAAATTGATTAGAGAAAAAATTAAGTAGTAATTTAAAAAAAAAAGGGAATATAAGTCAAAAGTGGGAACGAACTAAATTTGTATGATTATGATCGATCATCTTACAATCAAGATAAGCCTTGGGAGACAGCTTTTCATCGAGTCGAAAATTTTGAACTTGAGAGAAAAACGTGTCTCGCAATGTCTGCTTTTTGATATTGATTCTTCTACAAGCAACGGAGCATTGCCCATATATCAATGCAGAAAGTAAGATTACATAGTAATTAAACAATATGTATAATGGTACAAATAATTTCAGAGTAGCAATGTAAAGGAATGAAGGCTACATAAATATTTGATGATATCTTTTAGGATATATACGAACATTAGAAACGATATTGAAAATTAATTCGACGACCACCGACTTACGCTTCTCAGCCGACTTTTCCCCGCAATGGGCGGCGCGTGGACGGGAGTGAAAAATCGTTGCATATAATTACAAAAAAGAATTAAAAATTAATAAATTTAATATTCCAGCTAGAACAGAAACACGGTAACAACAGCCTATTTTCCAGCATGGGAATTTCTCGAAATGAAATGATCAAAGAAAAAGATTATTGAAAGACCATCATGTCCTATATCATATGCACACCTCCGCCGCCAGGGAACCACCAGAGCCACCACCGGAGCCCAAACATTGTCCACCACCACAACCACCGCCACCACGGTCTTAATTTATGGGATACAGATAGCCACCTAGTGGAACAACTGCTAATTTGTAATATGCAACGAAATCAACTACAAAGAAAAGACAGATATTTGTCTGAGGTTGTGCTTTTGATGATTCATTATTGTATATTTACCACTTTCTAATCACCGTTTAATTATAAACTTTATTGGGTGATTTCTTGCGATATAACAATCCGATGAGAACAGATCGAAGGAGATTTTTTGGGTGAATTGAATGTCCATTGAATCAACCTCAAACCAAAATTGTTGCAGCCAAACAAGAGTCCATTGAAATCCTGATGATCACTTGTTGTAATAATCTTAAACGTGTCAAGAGATTTTCAATAAATATTATTCAGGTTCTTCTTCTTCAAATGTACCCTCTGTGAAGATTATCTTTCAGATCTGTATATATATATATATATATATATATATATATATATGTTCATAGACCAAGCGAAGAATAATCATAACCTATTAAAATGGTTAATAATCATAAACCTACTTGGGGCATCAACAGCATTTGTATAACAATTTATTCACGTTTTTATTTATCAAGTATATTAGCGGATCCAACGTAATAAGATATATAAGGCTAGACAAGAGACTATAAAATACAATTTATTAGACCATTTTTCGTTCTTCAGTTTTGGATTTCAACTGCCCTTTATAATGGAATTAATACTCAGAAAGCTTATCTTTCGAATATCTGCAGCATTTTTTTTTCCATTCCACATTAGTGAAATGTGAAGGACATAGTTAACCTGATGTTAATGAAAAGCAAGAGAAACTCCAAATAATGGCCTTTTGGTGTGAGAATTATCGGTAAAGAATACTGGAAATAAACGGACAACGCAAAAATAATAATACTTATTTTGTGTTTCATTACCCTGCAAATATATGGTGAGAAAATAATATTTGCAAATGACTGCTAATAAATTTGGCGTCACCCAACCCAGATCCAGAACCCTAATTTCATCTATCCACTTTAAGAAACCCCAAAATTTAAAATATAACAAAAACCAAAAATAAGAGCTTAAACTCAACAAGGCAAGAGAGCCCACATCCTTCATCAATGGTCAATAGATGCTTACCCGTGGACACTTTCAGATCTACAGATGAAACGTTAGAGAAAGGCACACACCACACACAATCATATAAAACACACACACACGGAGAGAGAGAGAGAGAGAGAGAGAGAGAGAGAGAGAGAGAGAGATTGTGGGGTGACAGAAAGAGGGTGAGCACAAATAGCTTCAAGCATGTAGACTCATCAATTCATGCAAGAAAACACCATTTGTGCTCACTCTCTTCTGTCACCACCCTAATTTCAAACCTTCAAGAAGAATTAACCGAAATCTCCACAAAATTGAGCACAAAGAGTACGTCACAATTGATAGTTTCCGTCTAGGCATATAGGGTTAGAGAGAAAAGAAGGAAATGGATAGGAGGAGAACCCTAAATCTTGAAACCCTAAGGGAACATCACTACTAATGGTACCAAAGGAAAGAGAGATACTATGTACTGCTAATAGTGGTATATGTGTACTGTTCCATTAGATAAAAGGGAACACTTATCTGTGTGGTGTGAATAAAATGAGGTACACACATCGTGGCTTTATATATAGGGCTAGGGTAAGTGCTGTGTGACCCGTTAATTCCCATCACGATGGAATAAATGCGGGTGGGTTTATCTTTTTATGGGCCTATCTCTATATTTTATTGTAAAGACTTATGTTTCTATATTCTATTACAAAGTTGCACATCACATATAAAATCATTTCACTGACCACTTGTCATGACATCTCGTCCCTTCCAGCATACGATTCGAATTAATTTTGGACTACATTTATTTTAAAAACTATGTAAAAGAAGCAAGTGTGAATCGCAAAACATATCAAGTACCGATGCATTCTTGTAATTCTAAATTAATAAACAGGCCAAGGCCAGTGAAGATCGTTGCTTTTATCAGGGCTTCCATTAATGTTTGAATGTATCCGGATACGGACTGTGTATTTTGACGGGTTTCAACTTCGTTGAAAATCGTAGTAGAAAAAAAAAGGTTGATTTTTGATAAGATGGGATCGTATATTAAGCAGATATTACTCGAAAAAAGCATCCTTGAAGATAATATAGCAAATAATTTATACGCTTTTGTGATTTCAAGTCAAACTTGTTCACCATTTCCATGAAAAGTAGCATTTAATAGGAGTTTGATGACGATGTCTTCTGTTTTAATCAGCATGTGAAGGGACGATCTTGATAAGTTTAGATATCAATTTCTATCAAATATATATGTTTAAGACATAAAAAATAACCAAGTCGTTGATTGAAGAATATGACAGTTGATTATTCGAAATCTACCTCTTTTATATCAATAAGATGGAAAATAACCAGTTGAATATATATATATATATATATATATATATATATATATATATAATTTGATAAGAGTTTGTAATGCGTGCCTTATCCCTCTCCATTGGATTGGCATCGACTTTTTAATAATTGGGATATTATATTCTATTCTCCCAAACATGATAGTCTCGATAAATAATATTTTATTCCACTTCTAGTATATGCGACGCTTCAATTTGTAGTATAGCTCCTTACGTGATTTAATATTAAAGTAAGTACACTTTTTTTTTTAATTTTTACTTTTTTCAAAATGGAAGATGAAGCTATCGAGTCGAGACCAGGATTGGCACGTTAAAGAAGACACAGCACATTATTACATGTGATCGTCAGCAAGAAAAAGAAAACGAAAAAAAGGAAAAGATATAAAGCTACTGTTCATATACTAATCTCCAACCAATAGCATCTCGACTCTTCCACGCGTAAATATTCTGCGGCATCAAAGCAGCTGATCAGTATATATATTCATAATATATTTAATCACTTAAAGTCACAACTCTTTACGTTAATTAAATGAGATTTAATCAAACTTTATTTCAAACTACACATAAATCATAGTGCTATGGCGAATGTTGTGATAGTGTGATACCACAAGTACAAAGGCGTACATTCCAGAGAGTGCCTTATATCATCTTAAAAATAAACAATGTCATGCTCACGTGAGCCTTTTCAATTAATTAGGTCCTCATGATAGTAATGAAGCTTTTATCATGATATATATATATATGTGTGTGTGTGTATAATAATTAAATGTTTCCCTTTATAGCAAGTGGAAAACTAGGGTTCACACTAGGAAAAAAAAATTCTCGACTTAATCTTCGGCATTCGAGAGGTCGATCAATAATCCAATTCGCTGATTATAAACGGGCCGTCATTAATGGGCTTGTATATTTGACATATTCTAAACGGGCTAACAATTGGACTGAAACATTGGGCCCTTGTTTTCTTGGCCCAATTCAAATTACTTCCTTTCATTAAATGGAAAATAGAAAAATTAGTTACACGGTGTTCAACTTAGGACCTCCTCCATGGAATTTTTGCACGCCTTTAATTGATAATTTTTTTTATTTTTATTTTTCACACAGAGATAATTGATCGAGCTTCTGCTTGTTTGGTGTTTTCCCCATCAGTATTATTGATAGTCAAGTGAAGAAGGCATCACGGAAACTGTGGCTTCGGCTTTCGCTTCACCGTTTCTTACGTTCGTCAATAACTCGTGAAATAAATGGGTTTAAGGAGACTTCTCAGTCAGGTGACGCATATTCTAGATTTGTTTATAGGGGAATTTCAGCTGAGGGCTTTTTCTTTAGCAATTCGTGCTCCAATATTGGAGCTATTTTGTTTTGCCTTATGGGGAATGTCTTTGTTTTGAATTTGGACTAGGGTTTTGTGTGATGTGAGGGATCGTGATTCGTGAAAAATGCTTCTTTTGCTTCGATTTCCGTTGATTGTTTGGTCTGATGAAGAATTAGGAAACGATTGATCTTTGTTGAATTGCCTATGAAAGTAGCGTAGCTTTCTTGTTTGTTTCATTATACCTGGAACCTTGTATTACTTACCCGGTTTTTCTCTTCAACACCTCAACCTTGTTATGATCCTGTTACGTCTTAAAAATTTTCAGTAGTAAAATAGCAGGTTCCGTTTTCTGATTGAACTTTTGCTACACATCGTCTCGTGGCAGGTCAAGAGGCACGAGGCCCAAATGAGGCAAATCAGCAGTTTTGCTGCTCAATCTTCACCGTATGCTAAAGGAGGAGGTAGGCATCATAATCGTCATGCTCAAACTTTTTTTTTTCAGTTATTACTTTGTATCTCAGTTTCGTGTTTTTGAGGCTGCAAGAAACTAGTGGGGCGATTTAATGTCGTGTTTTTCTATACTCAGTATCCTTCCTTTCACGTAGATATTGACTTGACATTAGTAGAAATTAGCTTGACAGCCACTGTCACCTACCGTTTGGTCTCTAAATTATAAACGATGATTCTTTATTTCTCTTTGTATAATCCCGTTTTCGATCTAAGTTGTCCACGTGATTCTAACCGCACATTGTGTTGTTTATATAGTCCACAAGCTCTCGGATTTTGGCAGAAGCAACCGGGGGAGATCGAATTATTTTGGTAGTCTTTCCCGTAGACTACGAGAAGTCGATGAATCGAGCGATGCTTTGTACCTTAAGGAGCTCAATCACAAAAATGATCCCGAGGCAGTCATAAGGCTGTTCGAGACTCAGCCATCTTCGAACCCATCGGCTCTCGCTGTATACGTGAAGGCCCTGGTGAAGGTTGATAGGCTCGATCAAAGCGAGCTGCTCAAGACACTGCAAAGAGGTTAGTGACTGAGTCCCATGTTGAACTTAAAGAGATAACCGGTGATGCCATTTTTACATCCTGGGATACTTGTAATTAAATTCTTGGGTAAAATATGAACGTGGTTATACTGAAATGCATGTAACTACCCTATACGTTTTTTATTGCGCGAAACTCCCTTGTGTTGTCTAAAACTTAGCACCGTAGCCTTTGTGTTGTCTAAAACTTAGCATTGTACCCCCCAAATCCCAATCAGAGGGTGTAAATGACAAGGAGCTCATGATTAAATATACCACATGGGTGTTTTACTCTATTATTTACAAACCAGGGGGGGTTTTGGTGCGTAGCTTTTAAATCACAGGTGGGTTATATGCAATTTAGCCTAAATTCGTACCTCGGGCTTCTTTCAGGAGTATCGGGATCCGCTAACCCTCGGGTAAATGAAGAAAGTATTGGAACTCTTTCGGCATTTAGAAACGTAGGGAAATCTTCGAAGGAAGGAGGTCTCGGTACTGCCAAGGCACCAGTACACATGGTGACTTTCGAAGGGGCAAATTTCGTACAGCAACTGTGGAGATCCATCCGCGTTGTTGGTGCCGCGTTCATATTAATATCGGGTTTAGCGGCACTCGTCGAGGATCGAGGAATCGGAAAAGGTATTATAACTTTCTCTTTTTCTTTTTTCTTGGCAATTCTTCTGCATCTCTCAATCTTCTTCGTTTTTTGTGATAATATCAGGGCTAGGTTTAAACGAAGAGGTACAACCCAGCGTGGAATCCAGTACCAAATTCAGTGATGTCAAGGGAGTCGATGAAGCAAAAGCCGAGCTCGAAGAAATTGTCCACTACCTTCGGGACCCCAAGGCACGAAACTCATTTCATTTTTATTTAGGAAGAGCGGCGTTTCTGGGCCCCCATGTGCGCCACATTTAGTCCCCAATGTTACCGATTTTGGTCGATTCGGTTCATCGTGTTCGGTTAACCGTTAAGTTAGACGGAATTACGGGCTGGGCCATTAAAAAATATGGGCTAGGCAAGGCCATCCCGAATTTTGCGGGCCAAAGAATGGGGGATCGGGCCCGGCCCGTAATTCCGTCCAAGTCGACAGTTAAATCAACCGGGGGACCAAAATGCCCAAAATCGATAACATTGGGGACTAAATGTGGCATCTTGAAACACGGGGCGCCAAAACCCGCGTTCGCCCTTTTTATTTACATCAGCTGAATGTCCCTTTGTGTCTCCACCTAGTCAAAGGTTATCTTTATCCCGTCCCTTGCAAACCGTTACGATTTATTTATTTTTCTATCACAGCGATTTACTAGGCTCGGCGGAAAGCTCCCCAAAGGGGTTCTCCTCGTGGGCCCACCCGGGACGGGCAAAACCATGTTGGCGAGAGCCATCGCGGGCGAAGCCGGGGTCCCATTTTTCTCGTGCAGCGGGAGCGAATTCGAAGAGATGTTCGTGGGAGTTGGAGCTCGTAGGGTTCGGGACCTGTTCGCGGCTGCTAAGAAGAGGTCGCCCTGTATAATCTTCATCGACGAGGTGGATGCCATAGGCGGGAGCAGAAACCCCAAGGACCAGCAGTACATGAAGATGACCCTGAATCAGCTGCTCGTGGAGTTGGACGGGTTCAAGCAGAACGAAGGGATTATAGTGATCGCTGCCACTAATTTCCCCGAATCGTTGGACAAGGCCCTCGTGAGGCCCGGGCGGTTCGATCGCCACGTCGTTGTCCCGAATCCCGATGTCGAAGGGCGGAGGCAGATCTTGGAATCCCACATGGCGAAGGTGGTTTGATACTTAAAATCTCTCTCTCTCTCTAAGTTTTTCCTAGAAACTTGTCTTTAGGGATGGCATTGGGGGGGGGGTATTTTTTTCAATACTAGGGTAATGGGGCGGGTTACGGGTCTCAAAGTACCAAACCCGGTTGGATTTGGGGCGGGGCTCGGGTTTGCCAGCCCCGCCCCGGATTGTATATATATATTGTAATGTTAGAATCTAAAAAAAAAAGAAACTGTGGATGAATTGGGTCTGGCGGGGCAGGCCCGTCTGATTCGGGGTTCCGTGGGGGGCCAAGCAGGTTTTTTTGAGGTGGGGCGGGGTACGGGTCCATAACAGAGTAATCGGGGCGGGCCCCGGGTCCTGTCAGACCCGCTTCAGACCCGCCCTATTTCCATCCATACTTGTTTTTCAATTACAAAACCCTCCCTCCCTCCCTCTCTCTCTCTCTCTCTCTCTCTATTATAAGCTTTTCCGAGAAACTTACTGGTCCTTCAATTACAAACAGGTCCTTAAAGCGGACGACGTGGACCTGACGATCATAGCGAGAGGAACCCCGGGATTCTCGGGCGCTGACCTGGCGAACCTGGTCAACGTGGCGGCCCTCAAGGCCGCGATGGACGGGTCCAAAGCTGTGTCGATGGACGACCTCGAGCACGCAAAGGACCGGATCATGATGGGCAGCGAGAGGAAGTCCGCCGTGATATCCCCGGAATCCCGCAGGCTCACGGCCTACCACGAGGGGGGCCACGCCCTCGTGGCCGTGTACACCGACGGGGCCCTGCCCGTCCACAAGGCCACCGTGGTCCCGCGGGGGACCTCCCTCGGGATGGTCGCGCAGCTGCCCGAGAAGGACGAGACGAGCTTCTCGAGGAAGCAGATGCTCGCCCGGCTCAACGTCTGCATGGGCGGCCGGGCCGCGGAGGAGCTCGTGTTCGGGGAGAACGAGGTGACCTCCGGCGCCTCGAGCGACCTCCAGCAGGCGACGGGCCTAGCGAGGGCCATGGTCACCAAGTACGGCATGAGCAAACAGGTCAGTGGATGAGCCAGCAAAAATCACGTGGGCGGGTCTAGACCCGAACCCGGCTGGATCCGCCCTTACTGGGGCGGGTATGTTTTTCACTGTCGGGTAATGGGGCGGGTTATGGATCACAAAGGACTCGATCGGGCCGGGTCTTGGCGGGCCTCGGGTTTGTCCAACCCGCCCCGAAACCACCCCAGATAATATTTATGTATAAATATGTTTATATTTGTATTTATATGTAAATGTTAAAATCTGAAAAAAAAATTAGAAATTGAGGAAGAACCGGGTATGGCGGGCAGACCCGGGTTATTCGGGGTTCGGGGTTGTAGGCTGCGGCGGGGTTTTTCTAAAGCGGCAAAGGGAAGGTCCCGAGTGCATTACAAAATAATGGGGGCGGGTCCCGGGTCCTGCTAAACCCGCTTCAGGCTTGCCTCGTTGTCATCACTAGGTCCAGTCTAAATTTGGCCCCATGCTTCAATATTTTATAAAATTTTCGATGGGATCCGTTTACTTTAATTTTGTTCAATTTCAGTCCGATCATTAAAAAATTCAACATGTATTGTTAATGTATAATTATTTTCAGGTGGGTGTTGTGGCCCACAATTATGACGACGATGGCAAGAGCATGAGCACCGAGACGAGGTCCTTGATAGAGCAGGAGGTGCGGGAGCTTTTGGAGGCTGCTTACGGCAACGCCAGGGCTATCCTCGTGGCTCACGAGAGGGAGCTTCACGGGCTCGCGGGTGCTCTGCTCGAGCACGAGACGCTCACCGGTACTCAGATTAAGGAGATTTTGGCAGCGTTGAGGGCTAATGATGATGGGAAGGTGGAGGCTCGGGAGAGGACCGCTGTGGCTCCGGGTGGCTCGGAGTCTGGCTCGACGGCTGGTTCGGCTGCGTCGGCGGCTGCAGCCGCTGTTGCGACGGCTGCGGCTAAGGCGAAGGGCGTGGCTCCCGTTGGGTCTTAAGTGTGTTTAGTTCAAGTAGTTAGCTTTCTTGTTAGTATCGTACAAATCGGCCCCACTACACCTTTCGCTTGGCGCTATGAGAGGGGGAAAAACGAACATATGATATATGTATTCGAGGTATTTGGAATTTTCATATTGTTAAGGATCGTCGAGAAATAAAAAAGAAATACTTGCTTATGATTGGATAATTGAACACGTCGCCCCCAGCTTATGTATACTGATAATATACACGTCATCGCGGAAGACGATCGTACTGCAAAAAATATAAGAAAAAGAAAAAAAAGAAAAAATCTACTCTGCTCCGTCACCGTCCGATGCCGGAAATTGGGGTGCAGCAAGCTTCGAACCGTGCAAGTAAGCTGTAGTTGTCATCGAATATCATTTATTTATCGTAGTTGGAGCTGATGATTCCGTAAATTATCCCTCAACTGTAGAGAAAAAAGCGTGAAAGATCAAACCCTTAATTTGGCGTATTCCTCTTCTCCAACGCCAAGCCATCGTTCTTTATCACCTCGTTCCCTTAATTATGGTGCCGATGTTTCTTAATCCGTTGAGCTTTTGGTGTTCGGAAGATTTAGCTAAAGGAGTAGCTAGCTGTGAATTAGGGATCATTTTTATGTAGTTTAGTTTCACATTTTTACTTTACCAATTCCAGCTGCGAAATGTTAATTGCGATTGCTGGAAGCAATTTCAAGAGTACTCATGAAGCTATTTGTTTATTCATCTCCTGCAGAGGTCGAACACAAGAGAGTTGCAATAAAAAACAAACATGATGAGGAGCTTGTTGGGGTATTGCATGAAACTTCAGGCCGTGACCTTGTCGTTATATGCCACGGATTCAGATCTTCAAAGGTAGATGTTAAAAACCCGAATCTTTCATAAACCTAAGTCCTTTCTTGGCAAAAATTTTCTTTGTTGTGAAATACTTAACATTTCCATTAATCTGTTTAAGGATCGCCTTCCAATGGTGAACCTCGCGTTTGCTTTCGAGAGGGAGGGAATCAACGCATACCGCTTCGACTTCGCTGGTAATGGGTAAGGTCTAAAAAAATGAGGAGATTATTATTATTGACTCTCCTTGTAATTATTTATTTATGAACCAATTATCATATATTTTTCGTCGAATTGCAGGGAGAGTGAAGGTACATTCCAATATGGCAATTACCACAGAGAAGCCGAAGATATACGTGCTGTTGTTGAGCATTTCCAGAGGGAACAATACTCAATAGTGGCACTTATAGGGCACAGTAAAGGCATGCTTTAAATCTTTTTTATTATTACTCGGTACATCATTATTTCATTACGTAATCTATCTTTGTTGGGCTTACTGTTATAGGAGGGAACGCTGCACTTTTGTACGCTTCGAAGTACAACGACATACAAACAGTTGTCAACATTGCTGGACGGTTTGACCTAAAAAGAGGGATCGAAGGTCGATTGGGTAAAGATTTTCGAGAGAAACTTGATGAACACGGATTTATCGACGTAGTAAACAGAAAAGGTACTGTTGTGATATTTTTGTGTATTCCCAATCCATCAAATGTAAGCATGAAGGCATAACCTTAACGGTTAAATGCTCGGCTTAATTATTTTTTTTTTACTGTAAGTTAAGAGGGGTGACATTTTTAGGGTACCAACTTAAAGGAGTTGCAATGTTTTTCACACTAACTTTCAAGGACAGAAAGTGCCAACTGGACGCCACACCACATCTTCTGTATGACATGGCAACCCGTTGGATGACAGATGGACCGCCACATCATCGGAATAGCATCCAGTTGGCGTTTTTTGTCATTACAAAATTGCTTCGATTTTAAAAGTTAGTGTCCTAAAATAGGAACCCATTAAGTTATATGTCGTGAAAGTGCCACCCCTAATAACCTACAGGACGTAAAAAAAATATTTGAAGCCTAAAAATGTTCTTACAGGAAAGTTTGAGTACCGAGTGACCAAAGAGAGCTTGATTGACCGTCTCACAACGGACACGCTCGCTTCCTCTCGAGCCATCTCTCCGAAATGCAGGTTGTTTTTTTTTCTCCTTTTCCTCTCCTCACCGCGTGATTTTGGGTTCGAAATAAAGCCCGCGAATCGCGGTTCGAAAATTTGCAAATTACGTGGCAGGGTGCTGACCGTACACAGCACGACAGACGAGCTCGTGCCGGTCGGAGATGCGTACGATTTCGACGAGCACATACAAAACCATAAACTGTGTGTATTCGAGGGAGCCGATCACGAGTTCACCGATCATCTGCCTCAGCTGGCTTCTGTTGTGGTGGACTTCGTCATGGCTATGAGAAGACTCGTAGATTCTCGTCTCTAAGTATTATTACAAGGCAAGTGTTGATAAAAGCATAGTAAGATATGTGAAGGGGTGAAATGTTATTACAGAGGAAAATTCTGTGACCATCAGAAAGTTTAGAGGCTTCATTAAACTAGTTCTTAGGAATTTGGTCGTGGGGAGCAGTGAACACTCATTCGTGGCTAAGAAATCGATTTACTCGTTTTAGATGAATTCGTTTTTTTGCAGATCTTTGATTTAATCTTAGGGGGCTTTATCGTCGTGATTAAGCGTTAAAGTATTGGGAATCTTTTGCTCTGTTCTACATTTCCAAGGGTTATATACAAGTTTCTTGGCGAGACGAAGGGACCAATTAGGTTATTTTTTACGACATCGAGGACTAAATTGATCATCCGGCGAAACAACAAAACAAAACTCAAGAAGATAAAGCCAAATTTCTATCCCACATCGATTATACTAACTAGTTGGACAATTTCTTTTTCTTTCTTTAAGAAAATCCACGTGCGACCCATTATTTATTTATGCAAAGACCATATTGATGATGGGATCAATTAAATTAATTAAATTTTAAATAATTTTAATTTTCCTTTTAATTTGACAAAAAAAGGACTTAAATGTTCCTTGGTGTTACACTGCACTTTCAAGGGGTCAAACGTCAATGCGACCCACCAAACAAACAAACACTGGTCCTCTTTACCATGAAAAGGAAAACACGTTGAAGAGAAATAATGAGACAAAAAAAACAAACTTCATGTCTCAAACTGCTAAATGACAAAAACACTCCAACGTAATATAAGGGCGTGGCCCAGAATCTTCATACCTTTCGTTATTTGTTTCGATCCGACCCCTTAAATTCGAACTTATTTCAAAACTGCCCCTTGAATTTAGGCCTCGGATTTTAGCTAATTTAAGGATTCGAGTGCAATAATAACGAAGAACACAAGCAGTGTGGCCACGATCGAGGGGTATGTATTGGATTTATTTAATCATTTACTCAGTATAATCGCACAAAATCCAGTTCCAAAATCAAAATATTGTACTAGAGAGTCCTTTTCACGCTCCTGAGAAGTTCGGCCTTACACTTTGCACCAAAGGTGTTCGACGAAATGATGCTCTTGCCCCTGGGCAACGCCCCGTGAATCCCATCGCATGTGAGGCTGAAGCCGATTTTCCTCATATTGAGCTTCTGAATCTTAACGCGAACCTTGGCGTCCATCACAATCTGTAAAGGAATCCCCTTTTTCGATTTAAGATCGGCCGTCAACGAATTGGCGGAATCGGCGTCGAGCTGCTGAGAAGTCGATGCCATCGCCGCATGCAGCACATTGACGCCGTGCGGCGTGCTGTTGAACGCCGGAAAGGAGCCTTTGGAAAGCTCCGCGCCGGTGGAGGAGAGAATGGTTACCTCGAAGGGGTCGTAGAAAAACGTGATCTTTGGGTTGGTGTTTTTCGAGGAGAGCGTGAGGTTCACGCGGGTGGTGATGCGCGAGTCGCCGTCGGAGGTGGTGAGGTTGAAAGTCGAGATCTTGAGCGAAGTTGGAGTGAACTGCGGGGGGTGTGGGTGGTAGAGGACGAAGAACGCGGCGGCGGCGATGACGGCGAGGAGGAGGACTCCGAGGATGATGATTGTGAACCAGATACAGGCCTGGCAAAGGCATCGCCGGGGACTGATGCTTCGACGGCATCGGATGGGCGGTTTGGCGGCGGAGGTTCGGTACGGATTGTGGTGGCGGATGGGAGGGTTGGGGTGGAGCTTGGACGGCGGCGGCGGCGGCGGCGGTTTGTTGGTGGTGGTGGTGGTGGTTTTAGCCGTGGAAGGGTACATTCTCTCTGTCATTTCTTCGATAATTTGTCTTTTGCTGTAAGGGAAGCTAAAGATCAGAGAAAACCAGTAGAGAGAGAGAGAGAGAGAGAGAGAGAGAGAAAGAGAATAGTGGCAATGGAAGTATTAGCATACGAGGAGAGATAATAAAGGGGCAAGAAGATTATAGAAAATGGTGGAAATTAAGTGTGAAGTGAGGATAAAGATATGTCTTTTTCTTTTTCTTTTTTTATTTACTTGAAAAAATGCTTGCGCACTGCAATGGGAAAATGCTTAAAAGGACTCGTTGCTTAACAAATTGGACCTCAATTGCTATATTAAGGACCGTTTAATAGAGATTTCATTATTAATTTAAGCGACGTTGGGCAGATACGATAGATATAGAGACGTGGAGGATTTAAATTGTAATTAAACACTATTCTTGTAATAAAATAAGATTCTTGTAATAATATACGAGAACGTAAACAATTTCCCTTTATTCAACGTATCAACACAGCTGTGAATGTCTCCACCTCATCAAAGTTTGGAATCTATAGCCTTTGGTTTCTTTATGTATTTTCTCTCTCTCTCTCTCTCTCTCTCTCTCTTTCTATGTTTATCTGCCGCTTGCATTATGGCTTATGTAAGGTTGTTGCTTGTCTTATTTTATTTAATAGACGTGTCTATTTTCGTCAAAATAAAATGAGATTCTTCCTTATTCTCAGAAAATGCGAAATATGAAATAAAGGATATCCTTCTTTATTTGATAACTCGACAGGCTGTCAAGAATTAAATGTGTCACTCTATTCATTGAATTTTGTTTCAAAAAGAAAATATTGTACTGTTAGTTAACGCGTTCAATATTCTTATATTTAATAAACGTTGGAATTTTTGTTAGAAGTAAATGAATTATGTGCGCCATTAATACCATTCTCTTCTTATTGTCAAATTGGACTTTAATAATTAAACTCTACGCACTATAATTTAGGTGCGTTGCTTTGAAAACACTTATATACTAAAAATGCACCTCTTGCTTTTACAAAAGCATAGACTAAAAACGGAATAGGAAATCATAACTAAAATAAGACTTGCAAGCAGTTCAAGATTTCTTCTTTTTATATACTTTTAATATCTATTAAATTCGAATTTTACTTATGGCCCTACTCTATGATTATAGGCCACATTTGAAGTTACCCTTATTGGGCCTAAAAGCCCATACAGCGTAATCACTTTTCGGCCCAGTGAACACCGTAGGAAGCGATTGTTTGTTTTTCTTATTTTTCTTTAAGAAAATTATGAGCTGTCAAATTGTGGGCCACGCAACAGACATTAAAGAACATCATCGTTTAAAGGACAAGCAGAATCTGACATCACCGGAATCGCAATCAGACAAATCCAGCAAATTTTTTTTAACATTTCTTTTCTCCAAGTAATTAATATTTACGCCATTGTTTTCCATTGTCAAACGAGTGAGATGTAATCGTTGTATCACAAAACACGAAAAAGCTCACGCCTTTAAGGAAAGCGCCATGAAACAAAAGAGACATTGCACCACAATAAATTAAGCTAAAGGCTAATAACCAAATAAAATGGAAGAAAATTAAGGTTTTATCTCGTCAAGAGGAGACACATCACACAATACAATCCCCTCACCGTACTGAGTTCGATGGATTCGGTTGGTGACCGACCACGTGGGCTTGGGCTACTGCACCGCAAAGCCACCTACTTTTCACAGGAACCCCGCATCTTCTCTAAATTGCAAAACAGCCCAAATACTGAGCAGAAGTTACTAGTTTGTCCTGTCACCGCTGCCCCTTGCGACGACGTCCCTGTACCTGACGATAGAATCCATCCTCTGCAGCTTCAGCTGATGCTTAAACCTGTTGATGAAGTCGTCGGCCTTTGAGTCAACCTCCGCGTCGCCGTCGGTGGTTGCTTTAGAACCGCTCCTCGCCCTCGTCGTCTGCGGCCTCCTCGTCGTCTGCGGCCTCCTCGCCTCCACGCTGTGTATGTCCTCAGCCGCCTCGAGGCTTCTTCCTAAGCCGGCTATGTCTGATTTAGTCCTTATAATGTTGCTGCCTTCTTTATCCTCTTGGGAAGGCTTAAAATCGTCAAAAAACAAATCTTTGCCGCTGAAAACGAAGTGGGCAGGCGTTTCTTTGTCGCTCTCGTCGTGGGACTCCGAGAAATCGATGCCTGAGTAACCGCAACCCTCGCCTAATGCGCTGTGGCCACTGCCCTCGTCTTCACGGGGCGGCTGTAAATCATCAAAGGCTGAATCTTTTGGAGCAAAGGGGGCTGAAATCTCGTGGATCTGTGAGAAAATGTGGTGAACTTGCGACTGGAGATTTTCTTGGAAGGAACAGTGGGACCCACTTGGCTTAGCCTCCTCCTCGGAGGCGAAAAGGGTGCCCACGTCTTGGGGTTCTTTAGATTGCTGTTGATTAGTACTCTTGACGGATGTTTTTAGGCGGTGGAAAAGTGAGAGGGAGCTGCTGAGTTTTGGCTGGTGATTGGGTTTTGTTCGAGCTTGTTTTTGGTCGTTTGTGAGCGATGAGGTGTAAGCAATGGTGCCTATGATGAGGTTTAAGAGGAGAAAGAGAACCGTGGGAGAGAGCCAACTGTTGATGATTGCCCACATTGAAGAAGGTGGAGAAGAAGAAGAAGAAGAAGAAGATGCAGCAGATTCTTGCTGCATTGTGTTGTGGCTTTTCTCTGAGAGGGGAAATGGCGAAAAGAAAAGAAAAGAAAAGAAAAGAAAAGAAAAAAACTAAGTCTTTTGGATTTCGTAGTAGGCCTTGAAGTAAAGGTTTAAAGTGATGCCTTTTTCTGCGAGCTTTTGTTTACTTCAATCAAGAATGGTCCATGGTGACCATTTTTTAATAATAGGGTCGACTATAACATCGAACCCGAAAAATATAGTTTGGATCACCGATAAAATTTATAGTAAAAATTGTCGGAAATCCAACGTGGCACCACATGACTGCGGAAATCCAACGTGAGGAGCGTCGAGTACACTAACGCGATGACGTGGAGGATGAACTTCGGAGATCAGGATCAGCCTTATTATTACCGTTACAACAGCGACGGTAATAATAACAACTACTACAACGGATACAGTCAGCAGAATCTCCGCCGCTGCAGCATCGGTTATGATTACGACCACCGCATGCTGCCGGCGTCGCCGCATCGTCTGGCTTTACCTCCGCCGCTGCCGGAGTATCACCACCACCACCACCAAGTGGGTCCGTGGCAGCAACCACCGCAACCTTATTATAATTACCATCCTCAGCCGTACGTACGGTATGCTTGATGACGAGAATCCTAATGTTTGCGTCATCATGTGATGTGAGATTTTAATTACGTGGAGTTCGATATATTTCATCATCTCTTCCATTTGCGTGGCGACTTTTAATTCTTTTGTTCATGAAATAAGGTATCTGCGTTTTTACTTCGTCTATTGGGCCTTGGCCCAAAATATAAAATAAGTAGCTTAGCCCAATTTTATATACTTTCTATACTATATGTACTTCACCAATATTTGTATATTGGAAATTAGAAATGAAGTTAAGTTCGATTTAGAATGAATTTAATTTGAGTGACATGATTACGATATTATCGTGACAAAAACAAAACGAACTATAGTTTCCTTCACTATAGTTGAAGTTCTTGAAGAATTATATTTCCTAGTAAAGAAACTAGTCACAAACAAATAGAACATAATCGATAAAATCTTTACACAGAAAAACATTTTGTCGTTATGAGTTTATGTGAATTGTGAGGTGGGAATCAAGTTCAAGAATAAGCCGAATGTGTAAGAGAAGCTGTGCATGGAATAAAATACTCTGTAAATCTAGAGTATTTTGCGGCTTTTCTTTCATTGTACGTAATACAAATTTCATTCCTCCATTTCATCTATTGAATCTCAATCTATTCCCTTTCATTCCCCTCCATACGTTCCTAACTTACACAATATATCTCCCCCCACCTTTTCTAAAAAAATTACTATTTATATCTAACATATGAAATATTCTTTCTTTATTATTATTATGGATAATTACACCAACACCCCCTATAATATCACTCAATTACACATACACCCCTCTTATTATAGTAATTATATTTACACCTCTTTTATTTAATCAACATTTAAACTAAGACCCCTTCATTTTTGAACAACAATTAAAAATTCCGAGCATCCAAATTTACCCTTAATGACTATATTTCGTAGAATAAATATGCTTAAGCAAGTTTATTTATAAAACATAATATTTAAGGGACTCATATCTCATTATAAGAGACAAAGGCCTTACCCAGAAATTAATCGAATTGTTTCGATCAAATTAGCGAGTCATCTGCTTAAGGACTTCGACATTGGTTGTGAATATTTCAGCATTCTATCTAGGGGGTGTGCACTATTTGGATCAGTTCGGAATTCGATTTCAAAAAAAAAAAACCTATTGATTAGATATCGATCTATTAGTTTAGTATACATATACCAACCGTATATTTTTATAATTTATACGATTTATTTAAAAAAAAACTCTACAATTCCGCCAATAAAATTCTAAAGTTTGAATGAGCATGTCACACATAGACTAGTCCTAGAGCGATTTCTCTGATTGGCGTAGTTTGCAAGCTAGTGCGTGCTGAGTGTTTATCGAGTTACCCAAAATATTCACGATTGCTCATTTATGTACGAGGAATTAGATTAATCCAACTATAAAACTGAAAAATAAATAATAGAATAGAATAGCCTCCATAAATTATTCACAATTGTTCATTTATGTATGAGAATTTAGATTAATCCAACTATGAAACAGAGAAATAAATATTAGAATAGAATAGAAATAGCCTCCATAAATACAAAATTTACGATTAGTACAATTTAGAACACCTTTGCTCTCATCTAACTCTACAGCTACACTACCTCTATGAAGTACCACCGCTTATACCTGCGGTACAACTCATAGGACGCGACAGACAAAACCGAGCCAACCGACATACTTTCGCAGCTCACCTCCACCCTTGACGAGCGTGCGCCGCCGGCGCCGCTGCATGATGATGCGTAGATCAGCTTATCTCGCGGTAATTCTAGTTCTCGTAGAGGTGACGACGTCCTCCGCCGCGAGAGAGAATAATTTCTTTGAGAACGACACGATTACGGTCAGCAATGCCACCGAGATGAGTGTGAATGATACTAAGAAGGAAAATACGTTTGCTGATATGATCGATCGCGCGCTGGAAAAAGAGTTTACGGAGAATGAGGATCCGAACCAAGGTTTTCACTGCCTGATCTCGATATTTGGTCCCGTTCTTAGTTAATTTAGGTCGTTTTATATATTTTATGTGTGGTTTATGTGGAACCGGAATTGAGTTTGGTTTGATTTTTGGTTTAATTGTGTGAATTCTGTTCTGGTCATGACGGTTGCTCTCTGGTAGATTTTCAATGGTGTTGCTGCTAGGTTTATGAATTTCCTGGGTAAATTAGAGGCTTTTCTTAGGACACAATGCTACATTTTTTTAATGCGAGGATTTGTTTTTCATTTTGGGAAATTGCTTTTTGCTAGGTATTCACTGGCTTCAGATCGTAGGCAATCTACTTGTCAGTGATTCTTTCTAGTAATAAATATGTACTTAGAGATCCATCCATAAGATTAGAAGTGTCAGTATCAACTACTATTGCAATTTTTACCATTCTTTAGATTTAGATGGAAATTTTGCTGCGCGTGATATGCGTGAGTTGGTTGATTAAACTTATTATTAACGGTGACTCTGTATGACAGCTAATGATGCCGGTAGCTTCAACAACAGTGTTGCTGAGCAGCAGGTTTGTTGTTCCTTCTTAACTTCTTTACAATATGTTTCTTCCGAGATTTCCGTAAAGAATTATATAACTCCCTGTTATTGTGGCTAAAGTTTCTTTTACATAATGGATAAACAATGTGGAATTAAATGTTCTTTGTGGCAATGTGGATGAACTGCAATTAATTTTACCTCTGTCTTTTCAACTAGCATGTTTTGCATTCCGTTCTCTTGGATAAGTTACATTATCGGGCTAATTTGTCCTTCATCACGCTAAAGTTGTTTCAGTGTTCATGCCAGAAATTATGTTTGATATTGAACACATACTTTACATTATCAGGACCTCATTTCGTTTTTAGGCTTCTCTCCTGGAGGGAGCCTCTTTTCTCTTTTGGGTATAAACAATGTGGCGAACGTTAATTGTTATATTATTTTCTTTCACAATCAGGCTGTCCTGGAAACTGTTGCTAGGGTGAAGAAGAAAAACGAGACGAAAGACGAAAAGTATGCTTAGCTTCCATTTACTCAAGGCCTTACTTGTTAGGCATAAAATGATTCCATTACCCTTACGCTTAACCTGTTTTACGCTTGATAGATCCTTTAAACTTAATCAAGTTTTCAATCTTGATAATGACAACGGAGCAGAAGAGACCCCAACATTGATTGATAGAAAGGTAACATGGCATTCTAAGATACATTTCCTTTTCAATCCTGAAATGACTATTGCTTTGCAAGGAAACGTTTGATGAAATTAAAATTTTATCCTGCTTTGTGAGATGTAATAAGATGCAGATTGACATTTTTTCAGGACAATGTCTTCATTATATCAAATTTCAAGTCAAAGTATCCGGTCCTGCAATTAGACTTGAGGTACATATATCAGTCCAAGTTCTCATGAATATAATCCCTTTATTTCAGATTACCTGAGCTGAAACTTTTTGTAGGCTCATATCAGATTTGGTTGTTGTCATCGTGTCAGCAACTTGTGGTGGAATTGCCTTTGCTTGTGCTGGACAACCGGTGTGTTTCTATCCTTGGCTCTTTCCTCCATATCCTTGTCAGCAACCCTTTCATTTTTTTGTTCTCCTGATTGTGAGAAACATTCTGCAGGTTATCACCGGATACTTATTGGCTGGATCACTCGTTGGACCTGGAGGTCTTAATGTCATCAGTGAACTGGTGCAAGTATGTAACCATCGAATCAGTCATTGCTTTGTATTTATCATTGACCTTCAGCATCTCTTAGTCCAATAGAAGCTGTTCTAACAATACTCGATATGATACATAATGCATGGTCAAACAATGAATGACTTCACCTGTTAGGCGAATTGTTTACTTTGTGAACTTATGTATTGTTTAAAGCATACATGAACATTTTGTTTGTCAGATTGGGCATTTGTTTCCCTGCAATGATTCTAGAAAGTAACCTCGTTTACCTGTATCTTTGTTCTAATAAATGATCTGCTCATAGGTCGAGACAGTGGCTCAGTTTGGTGTTATTTTTCTTCTGTTTGCTTTGGGACTGGAGTTCTCCACGACTAAGGTTGGCTTTACATTACCTAGTGTCCTGCTTCTCAGTGATAATATTTCCCTTGGTTATCGTTGGTTTGCCATCTGCTAATGCTTTCAACTTGTTACAGCTTCGAGTTGTACGTGCAGTTGCTATTCTTGGAGGACTTCTCCAAATTCTCCTTTTTATGTGCCTGTGCGGCATTATAGCCTCGGTACGGTACATTACAAGATCATACTTGAAAATTTTCTCAGAATCAAAAAGTTTCAATTTTTCTGCATTTAAGTTGAGCTTTCAGGCCAACACAGTGTAGATTATACTTGCAATTGAATCAGACAGTGAAAGTTATTTGTTTCGAACCTGCAGACTGTGTTGGAGGATTGAGATTGTCTATCTTCATTATACGTTAGCTACTTCTGTCACTGATAGTGTTCTTTGGCAGTTATGTGGAGGCAGAACATCAGAGGGGGTCTTTGTTGGCGCGTTTCTATCAATGTCATCTACAGCAGTGGTGAGCTTGCGAACTCTCATCCATTAGGTTCCATCACTTTTATTTGTATTTATTATACAATGTCATCTACTTTTAGGTGTACAAGTTTTTGATGGAGAAGAACAGTACAAATGCCCTACATGGGCAAGTTACTATAGGCACCCTTATTTTGCAGGTACTTAAATGTTGTTTGGACTTCAGAATTTTGTTGCTTTTCTGACAACGGAATATGTTTCCATGACAGTTTTGTATATTAACAGCCTCCAAATCACATTATTGCTGACTATGTTAACTTCAAAAGAAAAGAAATAACTAAAAGTTCATTATTATTAGATGTAATGTAATAGGAAGGCTTTCATTATATGAACATGATAAATCAGTTAACTGTGTTGCACATCTTTGTTTACTGACATGATACAGTCTTGGAGGTTTTATAGATTATTCTGCTTTTACTTTTCAGGATTGTGCTGTTGGTTTATTGTTCGCTCTGCTTCCAGTGCTGGGTGGAACTTCAGGTGTTATGCAGGGTGTGATTTCAATGACAAAATCGTAAGTTGTACTCTATTCGTTTGTTAGAGCTTAGCAGCTGTCAACGTGCTGATATTGTTGTTTTATCTTTTTCCATTCAACTAATTTATTTCCAATTTCACAAAAGCCTCTGAGTCGAGACTCTACTGGCCTTATCTTTAATTCTCTTTGAGATATTTAAATCTGTTAGACATTATACTGATTGTGACTATCAGCCAGGTTGGTGGTATTGCTTGCATTCTTGGCAGGTCTGTCGATATTTTCCCGGACATTCGTGCCTTGGTTCTTGAAACTTATGATAAGTTTGTCATCTCAGGTAATTAAATTTTATATATCTTTGAGAGGCTTTTGCTGTTTGAACTCACCATGAAAATTGTGGTGTTCTTCTGCAGACCAATGAACTCTACCAGCTGGCATCAGTTGCATTTTGCCTGCTCGTAGCTTGGGTTTGTCTCCTTTCCCTCTTTTACCCTCAAATTGCGATTGGTTACTACTTCTGTGAACACAGTCTTTACTGGATTCAAGATATATCAAATCCAGCCATTAATCTCATTTCCTGTCTTTTTTGTTCAATTTTATTTCAGACCATTTACTTCTGCTTTGTGTGAATTTTTCAGTGTAGTGATAAGCTTGGTCTTAGTTTAGAACTGGGTTCGTTTGCTGCCGGGGTGATGATATCAACCACAGATCTTGCCCAGCATACACTCGATCAAGTAACATCTATTTCAACTCCTTTTCATTTTCCTTCACGATATGTATCTATTACATGAAAGAATCGTGATCCATCGACATTTATCCCGAGATATTTATGCCCGTCCCATCATTTAACTCCTGGCTTCTGCTGTTGCAGGTTGAGCCCATACGCAACATGTTTGCTGCTCTCTTCCTCGCCAGCATCGGCATGCTCATCCACGTTCATTTTCTGTGGAATCACGTCGATATTTTGCTCGCATCGGTCATTTTAGTGGTCACCGTGAAAACCATCGTGATTTCCGCTGTTGTCAAAGGATTCGGCTACAACAACAAGACTTCATTTCTCGTAAGATTGTCTCCTTTTGTATACATCATGCAATAATCTGTGTTGACTTAACACGTAAGTAATTATGGTCTCTATCTTCTCGTGTAGGTTGGAATGTCTTTAGCTCAAATAGGGGAATTCGCATTCGTGTTGCTCAGCCGTGCCTCTAACCTTCATCTCGTTGAGGTAAAATAATTGCTTCCCTTATCATAGTTCGTCTACGTTTCGTCAACCCCTATTAACATCTCTCTCTCTCTCTCTCTCTCTCTCCATCTCTCTCTCACTCACACACATACAGGGAAAAGTGTACCTGCTGTTGCTAGGAACTACGGCTTTAAGTCTGGTATTTATCGTATTATCCCTTTTACGTGTTAATTAATATTCTTTTGAAAAGGTTGATGAGGGACAAATGTGCTTGCTTTGCTTCTACTACAGGTAACAACACCGTTGGTCTTCAAGTTAATACCAGCAGTTGTGCACCTCGGAGTGTTGCTCCGGTGGTTCCCACCCGATAGTCAAAGTGAGGTATATCATTCTTTGTGGAGGTTTTCATTAGGGAAATTGAAATTCAAAATAGTATAGAAAAAATACATCTTGTGAATTATTTAGATTTTTTAAATCAAAATTTTCCCCTTCCTCGCAGTTCGTATACAAAGGCGGCGACATTCTCCGTACAGAGAGTGCTAAGCAGAGGATAGCCTTGATGCCTAAGGACTTGATTCACGAAGGATAAAGAGAATTGGGTTTTTTTCCTCGGTCACTGTTTAAGCAGAAGAAAAAGGCAAAAAGTAATCTAATTTTTCAAGAGCCACTCACTATATATAATAATATAACATGCTTCTGCATTTTCATGAAACATTCTGGGCATGGCTTGTGCGATGATTTTTCGTTTCTTTTGCCTTAATTCTTTTTTTTTTTTTTTCCTTCAGTGTAAAATATAGTTTTTTTTTTTGTAATTGAAGACCTTTTTTCGTTTGTTTCCTGCTGCTTATTCCCGAGATATTGCTTTATTATGCCATCAGCAACTTGTATTAGAGTAAATGTGGAATTATATATGACTTGTGTACGAACTGTGGCTAATTGAAGTAAAAAAAGAGCAAAGAAAGAACCCCCAGTGTTGTCTTTATAGCCTTATTTGTTTGTAATGTATTTTTGGAAAAATTATTTAACTTCTGTTTCATTCTTTCTGGGAAAATTTCTACCAGCAAAAGAGATATTTGGTAGTTGCAAAGTCAAAGATTTGAAGCCAGACATAACAAGTCAAAGACTGCAGCAACCAATACTGCCTTAATTGTTAAGGAAGATAGATAGATGACAACCTATTTTTTTTCCAATAAACAAAAAAGTGTTGCTTTTGGTGGTAGTTGCAATGTTTCCCTAAATAGTTTTATGCCATTGCCTGTGTAACAGTGATCATTGCTGTCTCCAATGTGCTGCTATAATACAGCTGGTGAAGACCTCTTCAAATCTTAAGCTGTAAGATTATTATTTTCATACATATAGAAGAAGTTGAAAAGTTCTCTAAGGAATCATAACACTCGATCATCATTATTGTGGGGACTCATATCTCATTATAAGAGACAAAGACCCCACCCAGAAATAATACATGCATATAATAATATACTATCTTACAAGGACCAGCTTGTGGTATGGGAACCCTCCAACCCATAATTTTTTAATGGATTTCTATATTTAGTAAGAAAATATCATTTTAATTGTCACGCGAGGCAGTTTATATATTAATATTAAATAGCTTTCCGTCTTTACATAATCCACGAATCAACAGCTCCCTCATCTCCATTTTCAAGGGTAATGACCATCATTTTCTTCTTCATCGCTGACTCAACTTATAATATTACATTATCAATACAAATTCTTCAACACGAAGTTATCTAATTAAACTATGTTTCTCCCCGCAATCACTGTTTCTTGAATCATTATCACATTAAATCAACGCGCATTATTACCTGCTTCACGAAATGAATAAGATGTGGGTGCGTACTTGATTTTTCAGGTGCTAATACATCACGATTTTAGGAAAAAGAAAAAAGAAAATTAAATGCTTTTAACGACGATGACTTTCTCCAAGTTGCTAACATAATAACCCTCGTGGTTGAATAAATGCATTACTGGATAAGGCTTTGCATATTATTTATTTTTTGCATTAATTTCGTTATAGACTTGTTGAAAAGTAGCACACATCTATACACACACATATCTATATATATATATATATACACACATATTTCGTTCGATCATTTTCCTAGAGTTCCCACATCTCTCTCTCTCTCTCTCTGCCAACAACAACGATGAACCAACAACCGCAAGGGCTGACCCAAGAAGAGTACTCCCGGCTCGAGCCCACCATCAACAGCTACCACACCTTCGAGCCCACGCCGAACACGTGCACCTCCCTCATCACCCAGCGCATCGAGGCTCCGGCCGCCGCCGTGTGGCCCTTCGTCCGCCGTTTCGACAACCCACAGAGGTACAAGCACTTCATCAAGAGCTGCAGGCTGATGATCGGAGACGGCCGCGAGGGCAGCATCAGGGAGGTCACGGTGGTCTCCGGCCTCCCCGCCTCCACCTCGACGGAGAGGCTCGAGATCCTCGACGACGTGAACCGCGTCCTCAGCTTCAGGGTCGTCGGCGGCGAGCACAGGCTGAACAACTACAGGTCGGTGACGTCGGTGAACGAGTTCAGGAAGGAGGACGGTGGGGCCTACACGGTGGTGCTCGAGAGCTACATAGTCGACATTCCCGAGGGGAACACCCGCGAGGACACCAAGATGTTCACCGACACCGTCGTGAAGCTGAATCTGCAGAAGCTCGGCGTTTTGTCCGTGGCGGCGAATCTGAATGGTGGACGCGGATGAATAATAACCGGTGGCGGCGGAGGAGGACCGATTGTGTGCTGTGGCGGTGAATGGCGGTTTCCTTTTTTTCTTTTTTATTTTCTTTTTTATTTGTTTGGTAGTGCGACGACGACCGTGCATGCAAAGCTGTAGTGCTTTTAAATGTTCGTCTTGAATCTTCAACGGCTACGCGAACAATTTTAATTGAAAGAGATTAATTAGGGCGTTGACCTTTTTACTATATTGTTTCTTTTTTCTTTGTTTTTGCTATCATGGAATATGATGAAACCCTATATGAGTTAGTGATGGATATTTAAGCAACAAGCATCTCGTTTTCACATATATATATATATATATATATATTTGGTTGTTTTGTATGGTGATTGATATGTTTCAATTCCATGTTCTCTAATAAATGTTTGACTTGTACTTCTTGGCTCTTCAAAGATTTCCAATGTTTAATATGATATGTAATATATATATATATATATATATATGTGTGTGTGTGTGTGTGTGTGTGTGAATATGATAATAGTATGTGTATGTACTTTATTTTATTTTCGTGGGCTCGGTGACAAGTGCAAAGGTGCGGCTTGTGAACATACGTAAAGAAAGATAACAAGTGCAATGATATAATTAATATTGTAGTTAACGATCGTGTGTGTGGAAAAGAAAGAAAGGGGAAAAAAATGTATACTTTTCAACTATATGTGGATACAAATGCGGATATATAAAGTAGGTGAGCAACTTGCATTTAATAAACTTTTTGGTATTAAATGTCATGGACTGAAATAAGATAGATCGAGAGACTTGTGAACTATTATATGTTGTTGCCTTTGCAGAAGATATATATGACCGTGAAGCTACTAGAAGCTTTTAACCACTTATTCTTTTCTTTTGCCCCCTTTTCCCCATCAATTGACTTGCATGTGTGTGCATATTTTTTTTATTATTTTTGAAATATTCGGAATATCGTAATCGACTGGCTACAGGCTTGTGCACCACATCAGGGCTAGATTTAGGACAATTGCATCATGGTTTATTGAAAATGAGCATAAATTGTAGCCATTTTTTTTTATCACATATAACTCTCTATTTATAGTCGAAGTTTATGCTTCAAGGGACTCACCTTGTTGCAAGAAATGTGACCACAAAAATTTAAAAATGACCCTGCAGCACGAACTTCAGTGTGTAGGTAATCTCGGGACGAAGTGAAACAATGGAAGTCAATTTATGGGAGTTGAACCACAAAAAATTAAAAAAATCACTCCTTTTTCTTTCCTTTATTAAACATTTTTGTTTATTTGTAATAGGACAATACGTCCTTCGTTAGTTTGCTGTTGAGTTGTGAATATAAGCCTTGTCACCGGGCCCATAATCGAAATGATAAATTGGGCCTTTCTAAATCGGAAGCCTTTTGAGCCCAAAATTGGGGCCCCTTATTAGTAACCAACAGTAAATGAATACATACACGAGTAAAGGAACATACACAAGTAAAGGGGCCAATTTTGGGCCTTATTAGTAACCAACAGTAAAGGCCCAAAAATGGGGCCCCTTTAAATAGTAAAGGAACATACACAAGTAACCAACAAAGAAGGGAGAGAACAAAATACATAAAAACCCTTCATTGAATCTTGATTTTCCTGCTTTTATGTAATCATCATCACAAAATAATGTATATATGATTTTAACTGATTTACACAGATCACTCGCTAATCCTTCCAAACAAAAAAAAAAAAAACACAGAAAACTGTAATAAAAACCCTCCTCTCTCAGCAGAGTTCCCTCTTCTCCATTCTTCTACCTTATTTTTTCCTTTCTTGTTTCCACATATCTACATGAGTGTGTAATACCATCATCGAACTCGTATACGTTCTTCTTCGATCACGAAAAAACAAACAGCACGAAATCTCCCGTCATACTTCCTCGGAGATTCTTGTCTTGATCGGTTTTAGCTTCAAGCCCATGCTCTCCGGCGAGAAGAGCTCCGGCGAAATCCCGATGGGACTCAACGGGCTCCTCGGGCTCACACTAACTTGAGAAGGCCTAAAGAATCCATAGCCCATCAGGAAATACTCCAAAGGTATCAACATGGCATCGGGCTGTTCTTCTGTTACAAGCGTTCCACAGGCTTGAACCTGCATTTTTATTCGAACACATGCATGCATTCATTCACCACAAACCCGTGTTTTTCGGTAAGTAAGGGACGGGAATTCGAAAGTTTATTTCGATTTTATTACCTCAACCAAGGCACTGTATCTGCTGTCTAGTTTCGAGGTCATCTGAAGGGCTTCGTGGTGAAACGGAGAGTATTCTCCGACGTATATTAAGGATCTGCACTGCAGCTTTCTCAAGCTAGAGGTGATGTCTTGCCTCCTGTAGAGATTAAAAAAAGAATAAAAAGGTTAAAATCTACACACAAAAATAGCCTCGTTGACCGATCTTTTAGTCAGTGGCCTAAGTTTTAAGGGCATTTTTGTCATTTTACAGTTTGCGAATTCACATTGTCAAAGGTATCCGTTATATTACTTAGTACCCACAATAACAACCTGAGTTCCCATTATATTGCTGAGTGAGTACCCACTGCGACAGCAGAACCCACATTGGCACAGTTGGTTCCCAGCTATATCGCGACAGCTGAGAACCCATTATATCGCTGAGAACCCATGTAAAAAGAATGTTGCAGTAAGGATTTGACATAACAACTTAGACCGTTATATGGGTCCCGGTTAGCAAGGGTATAATGGTCTTTACGCATTTGGAGATTATTTTTTTAAAACCGGTTTGTGCAGAGGCTAAGTTGTTACAAAGTAGGGAAGTAGAAGTACCCATTGATAGCTTCAAGGAATCTGAGTACATTAGGGCTCTGCCTCTCACCCAAGAACTGCAATCACAGTGTGTTAATGAAAAAGTACTACAAGAAATAGAGGCTTCCGAAGATTAAAGGAATAATACAAAGCAGAGCACAATGCTTACTCTTCGGCATGATTGAACAATATCCGATTCTGGCATATCTATGCTGCCACGAACTTCCTGCAAATGATTTAAGGTACGATTAGATTCGCTCATTTTAATTTATTTTTTTTACATGGAATCCCTTGAAAAGGGGAAAATAACGGTTGCTGGCACCTTACTGAAGTAGCGCATGAGCAATAACTCTTTTACTATACCGCACATACCGCAAATGTAGAGCAAATTCGACATCACCTGCGCGTAATATACCGAAAAAAAAGTAAGGGTAATAGTTTTTTCTTGTGGTTACCACAAAAAGTTTAGGAAATAAACCTTATTACATAACCATTCTGTCCAAGATGGAGCTCTGCAGAGAGGAGAAACGAGAATCAGACCCATAACGCGTTGCGGGTACTTAATCTGCAACCAAAAGTTTAAAATCATGTTGGTAATTAATCTTTTGGGGTCAAATTCATAGTATTTGAATTAACAACGAAATCATAACGTAGAAATATAGAGGCAATTGATGAATGAGATTTGCATACAGCAAAAAGGGTGAGAATATAAGCCCCAGATGTCACACCAAGAGACATCACTGCACCGAGCCTGCCGAGAAAGAAAGAGAATACATGAGTTCTAACATTTATATTCCACATTATTCAAAAGTAAGGATCTCTCCACAAAAAGACAGTACATTACCCAAAGTAGTCAAGAATCTCAAGAATTTGATCGGCTAAATCGTCAACAGATAGTGAGGGCTCACCGGGGCCAGCTGCAGCGGCTCCCAACTGTAAAAACTCGACAAAGGGGCTAATAAGAAATGGCTCGAGCACACGAAAACAAACATGCCATTTGCTAATGACATCCTTTATTTGTATTCAGAGAAGTAAGAAACGGACCTCATGCCCTGGGGGACTAATGTGGTATATACAGAAGTTGTGGAGAAGAAGAGAAAGTGCCTCTGGACAAAAGAATAATCCTTGGAAACAGGACAAATCTGTTCGGTGGCACATTAAGACAAAAGAGGAGTTAAATGTCAATCAGCACTTCTATTGAACGTACTACCATATATTGTTGCACCAATAAATCAAACAGAATAAATATCTCATGCAGCTGCCGGCATAATATTTCAAAGGTTGCAAAGGTTAAGCCTATTTAGTCCAAGATTTACATAAAATAACTCTAGGTCCTAGATTTCAGGAAAAAACTGTAGTAAGGACTTGGAGCAAATAACAGGCTTTTTCAATAGCATATTCATGGTGGATTTGCAACGAAAACAGCCCAATTTTGATTGACATCGACATATACCGGTAGAAACAGATTACTCACAATTCAATGCCAAATCGGGATAAGTGATGAGGGCTGGCTTTCCTTGGTCACCGAAAACCGTTACGGAAATCAGACCGTGGCCGGTTTTCACCAGATGCTCCTGCAACCAACGGGAAAAGCTATTTAATTAACAATTCACAAGCAAGATTCCTCCACTTAATTCAATCAGAGTCTTTTGATGCAACGTGCTTCAATGATTAGTAGACAGTGATATCTAAACTAAAACTCCTCAGTGTATTACTAAGACAAAAAGAAAAAGTTAAATCACACAAATCCTGCTCAGGGAAACACAAAATACTACGATACCTGCAATGAAGTAGGTAATTAACTGTACTTGAAAACTCTACCGACGTGAAATTAGGTTACATAATTGCTTCTACGGAAACAAATTCGCCTCCATAATCCAAACCCCAGCTCAAGAATTAAATCATAGGAAACTCGCCACGTAAAATCATCAAGAAGTAGCATATACAAGGAAGCTATAAACGCATAGTAACTAATCTCAAAAGCACCCAGAAAAATGGATAACAAAAATCGAACTGCTTTCAAATTAGCCGCATTACACACAAACTCAGTAATCAAGATAACAGACCAACGGCAACACGATACTGTCATCGCCAAACGTGCACCGACAGTTGAATTTGAAATGCGTGTGTGCGTGTGTGTGCAATGCGACTGAAGTTTGACTAATTTGACCTTTCCGGCGAGCTGAACGGAGTCCATGTCGACGGAGACGGAGTCGCTTGAGTCCCCCATTACGCAATCTCTTCACAGAAAACTCTCTTTCTACTTTTATTCTTTCACTTTCTCTTCAAGTCAGGGAAGCTTTGGATTTGGAATCCATAGCTTACTCACCAATCTACGTCTCCCCCTCTATTCTCTCTCTGTGTGTGTGCGTGCGTGCGTGCGTCTTTTTGTACATATATAATAGGGAGAGCTTATTTTTCCTTCTTTACTGTAATTTTTTTTGTCCTTTTTCTCTTTTATATAAAAAAAATCGTTTTTTGTTTATTAATTATGCTCAACGTTCACTTGAGCCACCGACGATTTATTATGGGGTTGGGCTGTAGAGGATGTGGGCCCAACCCGAGGGTGTAACTGGACTTTAACCATGGTTAGAGGCTGACAGATAGAATTAGTGAAGTGACAAAATTATCCTTGTCACTCCTCACTGTAATTTAGTTGTATTTTTATTTTATTTGTTATTATTATTATTGCTAATATGAGCATTAGCTTCTTGTTTAATTTACTCGGGATGCTTGGTCGAAATATAAAAATCAAGCATTAAAACAATGTCGTCTTCCAATTAAATTTTAGTGCCTTGCAGGTCAGAAATTCCTTTCAATTTATTTAATAAAATAATACTATTTTTCAAATCAAATATTAAAAAATCAGCCGACGCAATAAATTAGTTTATTATAGCTATAAATGCTTCAAGATGTTAGAATCTTTGATGATCGTTTAGTTGCTAGTGTACATCAGAAGTTCCAAAGTTTCCTCTTCGAGGACCTCCCAACTCATAATAAGTTGATTTGCTACCAAAATATTATAATTTTTTAATCGCTAAGGGCTCTTATATATGCGTAATTACATTTAAACGATTCAACGTGACTTGGGAATCAACCAAAAGTTATTCAAGGTTTGAAGATTTAAATAAGTAAAAGAATAAAATAAAATCTATTAATATAATCTATATAACTATATTGAAAGGGTCAACTTTTGTTCAACATTATTATTTTCCGGTTCGTCGGTACGAGAGAACATGATATCAGATATCATATCTCGATGATGGTTAAATGATAATTAATGCTCTCGAGAGCTGTTGAATATTAAAATTAAAAAAAATACGAAATAGTTGTCGGTGGTTTATTATCTTTATTTTCTATTTTATTTTATTTTTCCTAACAATTACAAGGCCCCAATTTCTCAGATCTTAATAGTCATACTTTAATTTTGACCACACACAATCTAAATATTACATACACAATACTCTCGATATCGATAAGTCAAGTCATAGATAGATTGCAATGCCACTTAATTTTAGGACCTACCAACCTAAATAGCTCAACTTTTTCGTGGGTCCCACTTACAACTCAGCAGTAGGGCCAAGATGAACTAGAATAGAACTCCACACAACATTTAGATTTCTATTTTAATTTACTACACACGAGACTTGAGTATAAAACCAAAACAGCTGGTTTTTGAGTAGAGAAGAGGGCAATAAATAAATAAACAATAGAATAATAGGCATACACATACGTATATGTGTGTGCTACATTAAATAAATTATAGGTTGTTGCGCTCTCACGATCCTCAGGCCTTCGTTTTCTAACACTTACCCTTCACGCCTAAATATTAATTGCCATCACAACCACATCCAAATCACTATTCGTGTCATCAGATCATTGACTCCCTTACACTAAGAATCATTACACACCTAATGGTAAGTGTAGTGTGTGTATTATTATTATTATTATTATGACGATGTAAAAGGAACCCAAGAGAAAGCAAGATGTAGAACTAACTACAAAAGTCTCGTAAATTTTTTAAACTTTCTACAGACTGTATGTCGTGTGTGTACTCCTACCTACTCCCTGTATAGTTTTTAACATTTTAGTACGCTGCATTAAACAAGAAAAAAGAAAAAGAAAAAGAAAGAATAAATCGCATGAAAAATGATATATTTCAATTGGGCTACGGTGCTTAGGTCCATTGAACATTCACATACTTGAAAGGGGCTTTATCATAAGAAGATCAACGTGTGTTTGAAAACTAAGAAGGGAGAAAGAAGCCCAAAACACATCTCATCCAACGATTTCCATGTCATGATCGTGCACACACTTACCCTCGATGGAGCTTTCAAGCTTAGTGTGCTTGGCCCGCGATTCTTCTACGCCGCTGCAAGTTGCCTCCTTTCGTTTTCTGCTTCGATCATCGTAGTGAGCCACGCACAGTGCACCTGGAAAAATTTTACAGTTTTTTTTAGTTTTAAAAGCTTGCCCATTGCACGTAAAGATGATCTAATTTTGATCCCATTTTCGATACTGAGCATGTGTTTATAGAGGGCTCACGGTCCGTGTTTGACAAGCAAAACGCTGCTTTGTCACGGGTAATAGGCGAGCAGCTGTCGAATACTCTCACCCCACGATGTTCAAGCATGAATATCCACCCTGTGAGTAAATATTATTTATGTCCTCTGCTTATAAGAATCCAACAGGGAGAAAAGAAAGGGAAGCTCTCAAGCATATAAATGAAAAGAACTGAGAGGTCAAAGTTGGCAAGTTTGTTAACTCACTGATTAGTGTTTGAGGAGTCACAATTTCAGGCCTAGCTTTTTGCTTCTGCAGAGCCTCTTCTTCGCGGGTAGCCCAATTGATTAGCTCAGCAACGAGTGGAGATTCACGGAAAGCATTGAGATAAGAAACTGCTCTCTCTTGATCAGCTACATTCCTATGGTCAACGAGATTTCACAGTTAAGAGGTGTATAGAAATTTATGTCTCATTACAAAATGAGTAACACACAGTTTCCTTACCAAGAAAAGTGAATGGCACTATCGGCAACTAGCACCCAGAGAATGGCCAGCCTCTTTGTGTGGTTATCTGAAGATTGGATCCATCTCCCCGAACCCAAATAGAACAAATAGTCAAAGAATATCGCAGCATCGTACAAAGACTTTCGTAGGACAACACCGTCCTGTGGACCCTGCACAGTTAAGATAAGGACAGAATCGAATAACATTCACAGCATCATTCGTAGATGTAATAAGATTGAAATCCCAAAGACAGTATCACCCATCAAATTCACTATAAAATATTTTCTGAACATCCAACAAGATAAGAAATTCCTTACCGGTAATGTGTCAATAGGCAGGATTGGTTCAGAAAGCATTTTAAGAAGCATATCTGGCCAGGACAAAACATCAATCAGAGATTCGTGTTCTTTCAGGAAAACATTGTACTATAACAATAAATATGCCATCAAATAAATCAAGTTCCAAGCCTCGAAATGCTGGATTGAGTGAAGGCTCATCGTAATAGCAATAACAATAAATTGCAAAACAAATAATGTCAATAGATTCATGGGAAGAGGTAAGAAGACCACCTAAGAAGTACCAATTCTGCAAACCCTTCATTGACAACGATGCCTGATTTCTCAAATCGTCAAGCCCATCGTCCCTACACGCCTTATTCGCAGCACTCCAATGCATCCTCAAAAAGAAGAGCTCACACAAAACAATTCCAACCAATTCATGTATCCCATATACTGAGATTCCCATCAGAATATCACAGCTCATACCCGGAAAAAATCCCCTAAAATCATCGGCAGCGTACGACCTCCACCCACCTCGATTGGCAGTCCAAACCCTAACCAAGTCCTCGAAACATGGCACCCCATCGCAATCATCAGCCCTCTTTGCAAAATCAAGATCTTGAACCCCAGCGCATATGGAAGCATAATCAACCACTCTCTCTAGCAATTTTTCAAACTCCATCTTCGCACACTCATCTATATCACGGCAGCGTAGTATGTTGTACAACTCACACACAACAGGAGCTAAGAGTGCGATCTTCTTCGACGCGCAGCTCAAGTTTGAACAAGAAATCAACAAGCTAAACAAGTCTTTAGCTATAACCACTCTGGATAAACAAGCGTTGCTTTGTCGGCTGGATTTTGCGGCGTGGAAAGTTACTGCGGAGTAGAACCAAGTGATCTCGAGAGGTGGGTCCAGCATGGTCTGAATTAATCGGAAGAAAATCGTCTCAAACGACGAGAAATCCGTGTTGCCCTTGTGGTATGAGGTGAGGAAGTGTCTGATCGATTCCATCAGTATAGTGTCGTGGTTCCCCATGTTCTTGTTCATTTCTGTACAGGAAAATACAGAGAGTAACAATTGAAAGCACAGCGGTTCCAATTTTCAGCTTCGATTCACTTCGGAGTTCGAGCTATGGGGGGTTCTACTGTCGGAAAGGTAAAGCATAGAAACCCTAATGTGCGAGGGAGGGAGGGAACGTACATTTGGGATTTAACGGTTCGGTGTTTTCAAATTTTGGTACGTAATACTGACATTCAACAACGATTTTGACTACAAACACTCGAAAAGGAATTATTTAAAACTGTAAGGATGGAAAGTTAATTATCGTTTCAAACTCTGTTGAGCTAACCAAAATGAATGATCACTTGTTCGCTTTTTCAACAAATGATACAATCGCTTTTTTGGCTAACGCGATGTATGATGATAAATTACCGTAATGACGATCATGTAGATGCTAAAATTTCAAATTTTAGATCACTCCAATAAATATTTGTAAAATCTTAGTGATGGAGAAATTTTTTTTTTGACAAAATTACTCTTTTATAAGTGTTCATCCCTTGTATACTTTTATCCCCTTATCTACCTATTTATATATTTCCTACCTTTTAACTCATCAAAACTTGATACGTAAAGTGTTACTATATTTATACAATATTATTCTACATATCACACTGATTAACAAACACAATATCATATAGCATCCTGTTACGCTAGAATATCACTTTAAAAAAAACACGAAATAGTGTCACCTTAAAACAGAACAGACATAATCATGATACATTACCTTAATCCATAATATGATGATACTCACATAAACATAAGTGGATTACCTCAAATAAACACACACGAAAATATGGATATGGGTGTGTGGATGAATGTGCCCACATTCACTAAACAATAATTTAACAGAATTGAACTGAACAGGAAAAAAGAGAAGAAGCCCATCAGGAGGGTTTCAGTGCAACACTCCCACGTTATTACACAATACAAATCAAGAATCCACAGACTCATAATCTCAGACCAACAAACTCCATAAAACAAGTCACAATCTCAAACATGTCTCAGTTTTCCTTATTACACAACACTAATCAAGAATTCACACTCATAACCTCAGACCAAAAAACCCCATAAAACAAGTTACAATCTCAAACATGTCTCAGTTGTCCTTATTACACTGTCATAATAATGAGAGACCAAGAAGCAGCTTTTCACTAATTATTTAGTCCACCAGTGGAGTAAATCCTTGCGCCTGCCGATCTTCTTCTGCAGCTGGAGGAGCCCGTAGAGAAGGGCTTCTGCCGTGGGCGGGCAACCGGGGACGTAGATGTCCACCGGGACAATTCGGTCACAACCTCGAACCACGGAGTAAGAGTAGTGGTAGTAGCCACCACCATTTGCACAGCTTCCCATGGATATAACCCACCTGGGTTCGGGCATTTGGTCATAAACCCTGCAATTTTATATATGGAGCAAGTAAAAAAACCACCTTATTTACGTCCCTGACGAGTGGATATACAAAAATAAAGACGGGCTAGTTAATATACAAAGCAGCAACCGTATTTTAAAGGCTTAGATAGCATAAGCAACAACGGCATGAAAAAGAGTTCTTCTACTCCGATGTTTCATATCACAAGACGTCAAATGAGGAGTCTAAGACTTACACTCAGTTTGGTCTTAAGAAATAGGCTGGGAAATGAAAATGAAATGGAAAAGAAAAACAAGACTTTATGTTTGGTTGATTTGAAGTAATAGACAAGGAAAAGGGAAAGAAGAGAAAATTTAGCTTAAGTTTATACTTAAGCTTAAGGAAACTAATTTATTCACCAAACGACGAGAAAAAACGAAAGAAAAATTTACTAAAACCATTTTCTCTCCAATTTTCTTCAATCCAAACACGGCCTTAAAAGAGCAACTAGTCTTTGATGTTAAAACTCAGATTTCAAAGATAAAACTTAATAAAAATCTAACCAATGGCCACATTGTGAGCTTTGAAACATACAAACTATGCAGATTAATCCAGCCCGATACAAGAAAGGAGGAAATAAGAACCCAACTTATTAGAATTACAATAGCCAACGCATTCAAATCGTTTAGATAAGTTTCTCCACATTCTATTACTTCAGAGGTCACAATTATACGAGCTGGAACGAAATAGATTATACCAAAACCGCTAAAATGCGAAATCAAGGACGAAAAAAAGGGGGAAATGGAACGGAAGCATTACTTGCGCAGAGCAGGAGCCATCTTATTGGTGAGAGTCCCCGCAACAATCATACAATCGGATTGCCTCGGGCTCGGCCTGAAGATGATCCCGAACCGATCCAAATCGTACCTGGAAGCCCCCGTGTGCATCATCTCGACGGCGCAGCACGCGAGCCCAAACGTCATCGGCCAGATGGAGCCGCGGCGAGCCCAATTCATCAGATCGTCGACCTTGGAGATCACGAACTCCGCCGCCTTCGATATCCCCGCGGGAGACGAGGTCGAAGGAGGAGGAGCGGAGGCATGGTGAGCTGGGGAGATGAAGAGAGCGATGGGAGGGTGGTGTGGATCGAGGCGAGGGCAAAACGGTGGTGGTACGGCGTCGTTTGGGAGAGGATTCGACCGGCGTTCTTCGCGAGCTGAGCCATTTTTCCTCTTTCGCTTTTTCTCTCCTGTCGGAGCTCTTGCGGGTCGGTAAAGATGGTTTTTATGCCGCTGAAGTGATTTGGGTTTATTATATTGGTGGCCCGTTTTACTCGTCGGTCCACTAAGTCGGTTGTGGTTAAATTAAAGATAAAGTTAATTGTAAAAAAAAAATCCGATATATTTTATTTACTTTTAAAAAAAAGTCTATAAATAAAATGAAAAAAATGGGTAAATTCCTTATCAGTTCTCTTACAAGTTTCAACTTCCTCCTCAATAGCCCTCTAAGTTTTTCTTCCTACTTCCTGCCAATCTGTAAAAATAACATTTCTTCACGTATTTAGAGAAGCTTTCAGATTATTATATCATCAAAAGCGAATATTATATCAATAATACACGTTATTATACTCAAATACAAACATATTCGACCAAAAATTATAGATATTATACCAGTCGTTCTCATTATTATACTAAGTCAAATTTAAGAGTATTATACCAACTATTACATCATTATTTCATACACAATTATAATAGAAAGTTAATTTGTGTTAATAAATGTACTAAATTCATTTTGGAGATTTCTACTGTCAAGGGTTGATTTTTTTTTCTTCGATAACATAGAGTTTTCCATGTTAAATTTTTGTGTTATTATTTTCTTTCGTTTATATTTTCGGGACGAATTCTTGGGTGAAATTTCAAAATTTTGCAGGGTCGTTAACCCAAGATGTAATTGCAATTTTGTCTAAATTGGGCCGTAGATATTGAACCTATTTGTAAAACCCAAAACTCCGCACGCCATTCTTCTTCTAGAAGAAGCCCTAACTAGGGTAGGGTTTCACTGAGTGTTCACTATATATAACATCACCTCATCCTTCACTATAATACTAACGCAGCTCGTCTCTGTCAATTTCTTTGTAACGCATTCTTTTACATCATTGTTGTTAGCATCGTCCTCAAGATTACTTCTTTTATCTGAATCCGTAAATTTTCTGTGTTTTTTTTTTTTTTCATTATTAGGTGAAACGGCTCCATATCGAGTCAGCAGTGATTGTCTCTATTTCCCTTGGCAACTTATCTGCCGCTTGGAGCCTATAATCAACACAACCCGGTTTGAAGATCCACGAAACACGTTTTCCTTAATTGTTTCTTGATACAATAAGCTGGGCAAATTTTTAATTTTTTTTGGTCCCCAAAATTAAATTTTCTGTGATCAGCTGAGCTGAATATTTATCCAAATCATGTATGGCACTTGAGTCAGACACGGGTGTTTTGTATCGAATTTTCATTGACAAATCATCTTTTGCAGTGTGCCTATAGAAAAAAATTGCTTCTTATCACGATTGGAGGGAGTTTTCGGTTCTTTCAGAGCTTCTCTTCAAATTCATAGCAGCTATATTTTGTTGATTCTTTTTTTTCTGCTTTATTGGCAGTTTTTAGTTTTCAATGCGGTGATGAGGCTATATAACACATGAGTAGGACCAACTCTGTGTTGGTTTTCTTCGTTGAGATCATTTTGTTACGCTTGGCTTCTGAGCTTTTTGTTCTATTTTTTTTTTTTTCACAGATCAATTTGTCTTCTTTTTCGGTTTTCTCTTCATCGTATGAGACGATAATATGTTCTTTTGTAATGTTGAGATCGAGCTGTAAGATTTGTTCATAGATCAATGCTCAATGGAGAGCCAGAAAATCAATTTATGTGTTATAATAAATAATACGTTTTGAAAGAGCCTTTTGATAATAATAACCCCTTCGATATTAATGCTTACCCGCAATTTCATTTGAGTTTTATTTATGGGAATTTTTGTAACTTCTACCTTTGTATTGGGAAAAAAAGCATAGAGGCAGAGAACAAATTAAGGGGATAATGCATTGGACTTGCCATTGAATTAATTTTTGACCTATACTGGGAAAATTTGTCCAAATTGGCATTTGTGACCATCGGATTCTAATTCAAGGTGGAACTTTTAGTCTGATCAAACTTTGCTTCAAATCAGCATGCCACACACTGTAAAACTGTCCTCCAACTGTCCTCCAAATTTAATTTTAAACATTTTATTTGTATTAACTTTGAATTAATTATACTCAAATTGTATTCCTTTAATATGAAACCTAACTATTCTAAATATAGATAACAGAATGATTAAGCTTTAAAATTACGACCCTTGTCTTAAAGTTCTCTTATATCTTCATAAAGATGAAAAGAAAATTCACTGGAAGAAAAATCACGTAAGAGCAAAATGACTCACTCGACATGTGAAAAGCCACCACCTGTCTCCGCTCGAGTCCTAACGTGCAAAAGAAATTTTATTACCATTTCAGATTTAGTCCCAAATTGCAGTCAATATAATATTTGTTCAGTCTAAGTAGGAATGTGATGTGGCGGCAAAGATTCAATTAACTCACTTGTGATCAGAAGGATTCGGCATGAGCTCGTAAACTATATTAGCAACAGCATCCCTCTTTAGCTGCAAAAGTTGAAATCTCATCAAGAAGAGTACACCGGAGAAATTTATGCAGATAATAATTTTACCTGAGTTGCTTCACCTTTCAAGCCAATGTAATGTATTTGTGTTGTATCGCCTCCAAAGTTATCCGGGAAATGCAGCGTTATGTTGCCCACACCTTGAAATCTTGAATATCTGGTAAAAGTTGGGACATAAGAATAAATGGGAAATCTCTAGACAAGAACTTCGAAACCTTATTTTTTTTCGAACGGAAAATTTTTTTTTACCTAGTTTGAAATTCCAAAACACCTTGGAAGTTCTCCACCAACTCCCACTCCTAATAAAATCAAGATCAAGTATTTATGGAGCAATTATAGTAGGAGTTTTCGAAAATATCCATAAACATACCTGCACGGCTTGCATGTTTTGAGCATCTGAAAAATCGATTCCATCACGGTTGATGAATCTGAGGCAGAAGAGATTGAGATAAACAATAAAGTAACTTTTCAACGAGACCGAGTAAAGAGATAGTTAATCATCAAGACTCACGCTCTCATCTTGGAAGGACTTGTACCATTAGCACCGCCGATAATTGAAATGCTCTTGATTTTAACATCTGATGTGAATCTGTAAAGGGTTTACATCACTAGTTGAGTCCCAGCAGATTTGTTAAAACTGAAAGGCGAAGTACTACAACTACTATTAACACCCTGGAGCTTAAAATTTTAGTAGTCTCGAATTATCAAATTAAAAGCATTGTCATGTGCATGTGCAAATACTATTATAGTTGAATATATGAATCAATCAAGTTCTAACAAAAAAAAAAGGATGATCATTGGACTCTCGATACTTACGGTATAAAGACAATTAACTCGGGATCCCCTTCATTGCTTTCCAAATAACCCTGCCACACGGTGAAACAAGATTTTTGGCTGCTCAGCATATTCACACAACGTGATAGAAATAAAATATCTGGATTTAGAAATAGAATTTTTTTGCATTGTCAGGGTAATCCATCAACGCAGCACACCTATATGTTACATAAGCTGAATACTTATCACCATTTCAATCATTGCCTTCAGTAAGGCTCGCTCGCACCGAGCTTAGAAACCATCTTTTGCATTTTGAAAACTAGACAGCATAGCCGTAAAAAATCTCCGATGCGATAGGCATAAATGATAAAACAAGAAAAATGGCAGTGCGTTTGCTACAAGAAACGCGTTTTTAAGAGGAAAGTTAGCTAAAAAAGCATAAAATCTGAAAAGATAAAAAATAGGGATACCTCAGTGGAATCAAGACGATTCTCCCAAGCCTTAAACACCGACTTCACACTTCCGGAAACAGCCTCATTCAAAGCAGATACCTATGGGAAGGTAATTTTTTGTTTCAATCAAATCCGTGGAGAAATAATAATAGGTTTAGCAAGGGAGTGAGGCGCCATAGCAAGCACAAAGTAAAAATCCTTGGTCCTAGATTCTATACTAATCACCACAGAAACGAAAATAAAAGAGTGTTATCTCTTTCCTTGATTACCTTTGGCAATAACAAGGCTTAATTGGCTAAACAAATCGTGACGAATTAAAAATAAATAACAAAATAATCTGAGGAAGAAACAGGTAAACCTTCGGCAGATCAATATGCTTGTAGAGAGACCAATCAGACGAACAATCGTGCTCCTCGCAGCTGTGATCGTGCAAGCATGCCATTGTAACTGTGAATTGCACTTCCCAATTGGGCGAAAATTAGGGGTCAAAGAAGAAGTTTCCAGCGTATTTTTTGGGCGTGTTTGAGAAAAGTCGCTACTCTAATTATCTTATGAAAACAAAACCCGATTTATCACGCAGTCCTCGCTTTTTCTCCTGTCCTGAAAAACCTCGGAAATTTCGAAATTAACCCCCACAGTCACAACAATTCCCTCCCTCCCATTTCCACCACCAACAAAAAAAACTTGAAATCCAATATGGAAATCGCCTGCACCGATTCCTCATTCTCCGGCCACCACTCTCGAGGCGGTTTCACGCTTCCGCCGGCGAATCGGTTCTCGAGCGAGGACATACTCTTCTGCGTCGACGTCGGACCGGAAACGACGGTGGAGATGAAAATAGACGGCACCGGCGGGCGTCTCTGCACTCGATTGGAGTCCATAAAGCAAGCGATCATGCTGTTCGTACACGCCAAGGTCACCGTCAACTCCGACCACCGCTTCGCCTTCGCCGCCCTAGGCGAGAGCACTCACTAGGTAATAACGTTTGGTGTGTCGAAGTTTACTTTTCACGTAACTTCCTCGCCTTTATATTGTCTCCATATTGAGCATTGTTGAAACATCAACACCTACCATGGCTCAAATTTTCACTCCGTGAAGCTCCGGCAGGAGTTCACCGGCGACATCGACTCAGCCGCCGCCGCTCTGAGCGGCCTCACGGCGGAGGCTACTTCTTCCAGCGATCCCGATCTCACTCAGCTGCTAAAATCCGCAACTCACGAAGCTGAGAAATCCCGCGCACAAAACAGGATCTTCCGAGTGGTAAGCTCTCTTCATCAACCTTTAATGGCGAGGTTCTGTATTTTTCTAGGCACAATCACGGCGTATTTTGTTCTTCTTCCGACACTGTCGCTCATCAACTCCACCGCTGTTTCATCTTCCTTCGACCCACAAGCTCTTCACCTTAGACGTCATCTACCTACACGACAAGCCTGCACCGGGAAACTGCCCGCAGAAGGTGTACGACGCCCTAGTTGAGGCCCTTGAAGAAGTCAGCGAGTACGAAGGCTACGTATTGCGGACCAGCCAACCGATGACACGTGGCCTTTTCAGGCACGTGTGCGTGTTGTTATCGCATCCTCAGCAGCGCTGCTTGCAAGAGGAACTGGATATCCCTAAGCCTCTGGTTGTTAGAAAGCTGCCATCGTCGCTGAAAATGCTATTATAACAATCGAATGAGGAATCGTTACCTTTCCTTTTTGGTAATCAATTTAGGCTCTCTATTACGGTTTTTTGCGAGCTGCTTTTGTTGTATGTATTGCTCGATTTTTAACGGTAGGAGATGGTAATCAATGCGATGGTTGAGGCTTCTTTTGCTTCTTTGCCTTGTAATTCGTGGAGTCTCATTTGACGGGCTTTAGTGCTTTGGTCAACGATTAATGATGCTAATTGCTAATAATATATACTAACGAGTGTACGCAGATAAGTGGAATAAACAAGAAGATAACACAAAACGAAGGGAATCTTAAGAAGAAAAAACGAACAATACGTGGATGTAAAAAATTCAAAAAACCAAGCAGCGACGAACAAAAATAACAGGCGAACAACAAAAAAACATTCATATACATACAGATACACATCTGCATCTGCATTACGACAATAACATGCCGGAGATGCTCAGAACCTGAGAGCGGAAATTAAGGTGAAGGAAGCAACCGCGACCGCGCAACAGGCGAAGAACGAATGAGAAAGGACTCCGGCGGCAGATTCCGGCACAGGAGCCGGCGCAAGAGCGTCTATCGCCGCCGCCGAAGCTCCGACGACAGCTAGTAAAATGGCAGCAGCCGCGATTGCGAGCGCAGCAGATCTAACACCGGTAGCCTCCATTTTTTATTGTAGCAAGTGCTTGTGTTAGTGTTTCTCTGAGTTGTGGAGGAGTGAGATTTCTAAAAGGTTTGGTGTGCGATGAGGTGTTCATATATGTGTATATATATATATACAGAGAGAGAGGGGGCAGTTCGGGCAGCTGAGCTGGATGATACGACAGCGTATCGAACTACAGGTGGCGGTGATCATTCTCCGTGTCCCGCAGTTTACGTTTTCCCCCAACATTCTTTCTTATATATTTTTTTAATTATTATAGTCCACGCGCTGCGAAACCGATTAGCTTAGTAGGTAACGGCCGGCCGGCACCGTCAGTGGCGATAACGGTGGAATCGGAGCTCGCTAAGTGTTGGCTTCTTTCGAACACGTGGTCACGCTCTCCGCGAATTATAAGCCGACACGTCAGTGTTTGAGGAAGGAAGAAAAACACGAGTCAAATATCTTCCATCATAACGAGACACGTTTGCCAACTTCGACAACTGCGCCACCAACTTAGCTTCTAAAACCAATTCATATCTGCGTCACCCTTTCATATCAACGATGGGGTAGTATTGTTCTCGTAGCTTTTTCTTCTTTTAATTGTTGACTTTTAATGACACCTAATTATTTAATTGATAGGTATTAGTTACACTGCCCTTGTGATTTCAGAGAGCCAAAGAATCATTCAGTTTTGGTTCAGGTGGAGGTCACGAGTTCATTCAACTCGAACTCATCCACTTTTAATATTTATATGAACTTGGAATGAGAAAATTTCACCAGAAGCTGATAGTTGTGTTGATTTAGATTGAAACTCTGATTGAATCCAGCAGGAATGTGACGACTATGGGTGGTGTTATTCTGTGGAGATTCCTCATGTAGGTAAAAAAAAAAACTTAAAAACTCATACCAGTATCAAGTTCCTATTCTTGAAATAACAAAAATCACTTTGGGTACCAATCAACACGATAGCTATTTTAAATTTAAACCCAATGGATAACCAAATTCATTTGTAGTTCTTAAAGCTCCCAAAATCATTTCAAACCCTCCCCGAAATCTAATTCCTATACACACATCCATAGAATAGAAGAGTGCAACAAAAGTCATACCAAATATAATATATATATATATATATAACACATATCCAAAAAGATACTATAACACAGACCTACTAAAACCCCAAGAACTTAGGCGCCAACAAGGACAAAGCCCGCAACGCACTAGGAGAAAACTTCCTCGCAAAGAGATAACACACAGAACTAACCCCATCATTGTAAGTACAGTTCTGCCCCTCAAAGATCCTCCCAAAGAACCCCTCCGTCACATCCGAGCCACCGAACGTAGCCGGGTGGGCCCCACCCCTCGACCAGTCAACCCAAGTCAGGCTCCGGTTAGCCAAAACCTCCGGTGCCCTAATAGTCAGCATCGTAGGAAAATAGTGCTCGTCCACGTAGCACGCGGGGGTGCAGAAATCCAAGAATTTCGGGTAGAATTCCGAGTCCTCGACGATGTACTGCGCGAGCCTCCTGTTGACCTCGAACCACTGGGACCCCTTCCTCCACTGGGACGCGTCGATCTCGGGCAGCATTTGCGGGCTGTAGCGGCCCCTCCCGTAGGGCCCGGGATCGTCGAAGGCACCCGTGAAGCTGTGCTTGGAGAGGGTTACGTAGCTGTAGATGGTGGTGAAGTTGTGTAGGGGGATGCACGACTCGGAGAGGAGGACGAACCGTTCGTTGGACACGTCGAGGAGTGCGTTCGCGAGGAGCCTCCGCTCGGCGTCGCACATGCTCATCTTTCCCCATTCCGCGACCTGAGGAAATGACGGAGAATTTTGTTGGGAGATAAAAATCCACTTTAGTGCAGACGGAGAAGTCTGATATATAAGCCCATGTGGGGTTCCACTCTGCAGTCAGATAAAGCAACATAATTTTGTTGGGAAAGGAAATCCCCTTTAGCCCACGTGGAGTTCCATTCTAAAACCAATTGGCAATAGATGGCAGTTCTCAAACTTTTTAATGAACCGATGTGGGATTGAGTTTGATATGCCAACAATTAGCTAGGCTCTCAATAGGAAGTATCAAAGAAAATTATGTTGTCACACTAAAGTATTTGTCCCAAACGATCTTTAATTATGTTTATTGAAGGACATAACATAGCAATCCATCATCTTAAGCACTTATACACCAAACTTGAGAAAATGATGGCCATATATAGCGATAGCCTTGCAAGTTTCACTGAGATCTCCATAAAAGGAGGCTTTTTACTTCCATAACTAAACAACAAATCTACAATATTCTATACTCATTGCATGATTCTAAATCTTCGCTACACGTGTATAACTCATAGAGATAGGTTAAAGAATGCCCAACTCAAGAACCATACTCATATACTTTCAAATTCTTCTACATGTGTACAAAGCATAGAATGTTATAGTAAGTCCAATAAAATCACACACAGCGACGAAAAAGAACTTGCAAGACAAAAACGTTGCAGAGCTCAATACCTGACTCGGTATCTGCCTCTTGTAGAAAACCGACGAGGAATCGAAATCGGGGTTGAAAGAAGGCAGCGAATGCACGTAGATCGAATAAAGCCCTTCGTGTCCCTTGAAAAACCTCGTCCAGAGAGGAGCCAAAGGCAACGGCCCCTTCGTCAAGAACATGAAGGCAATCTTCGGAACCCTCTTGAATGGATACTTCTTTACAAGAGGGGCGAACGAAGCTCTCCAGAACAATTCCTCGTCACTCATGTTGTGCATCAAATGCGAAGGGGGTTTAATAAACTTCTCTAAAGTTAAGGGATCTTCTTCTCCATTGCAGGGGAGCAAACTACTGGGCCTTAAAGAAACTACTGATTTGCTGATTCCGAAATACCGAATCATGTAAATGCTAACTACAGAGAAAGTGAAACATAACACAAGAAAAAATACGAGCAATTTCAGCATACTCTGTGGTAAAGCCCTAATCGGGATTGATCTGTTCCCCAGAACAGGATCTTTGCCGTTTTCCATGGCAGAAAACTGCGATTATTCGAGTCAACCGATTGATTTCACTGCTTTAATCGATCTAATTTAGCCCTCCAAGCAATAAAATCCTATCCCTCTGTTACAACTCAGCTAAAACTCCTTGCGTTACGAATTTAAAGGCACGGAAGTAGACAAAAAAATCCTAGCTAAGCGGCGATCGCCCCTAAATCTTCTTAGAACTGATAAGCAAGCTACGGAATAGATCTTCTAAATCTGCAAAAAAATCACTCTGAAGCTCGGAACAAACCAAAATAGGCGACTGAAGCGTAAACCCACGAAAGCCAAAAATAGAAGGTGGAGCAAATCGAGGTGAATTTATGCGAAGGCACCGAATTTTCAAGAAGCTCCGAGGATCAACAACGTACGGATCATCATCAAGCCATTTATGGAAAAGGACAGAGACGATGATATCATCGGGGGATATTTTAATAAAAGGGATCGAAACTTTAAGATGGAGGGATTGTATGGAAGTCAAAAATACCTAAAAAGTCATTAATATTAGTTTAGTCACTTAAATGAATTCGTCGTTTCAGTTAAGTCTTATTCGAATTCGAATAAGCTTTATTCGGGTTCGAATAAGATATATTCGATTTCGAATAACCCTTATTCGAGTTCGAATAATCTGGGTTATTTGAATCCGAATAAGAGTTATTCGAGTTCGAATAAGGTTATTCGAGTTCGAATACGCTTATTCGAACTCGAATAACCCTTATTCGGATCCGAATAACCTTATTTGAACCCGAATAGGGCTTGTTTGAACCCGAATAGGGCTTATTCGAACCCGAATAAGGCTTAATTGAATGGTGAAATCTTTAAAAACTAATATTTGAATTCGCTCTTCGTATTTTGCTCTCACTTCTCTCTAAACTCTTATCAAGAAAATGACTAATTAAAGTTACACTTATTTGAATGTCTTAGTTGAATTCATATAAGCTTATTTGTATTCGAATATTACAAATTTCAAGAATTAATCAGTTATGGTAAAAATAATCAATTTTAACTCAAGATAAAGATTAAACTCGATTCAAGATGAACATTATACGAAGAAGCTTATGAAAGTTTTGTGTATCACAATATAATTAATAAACATTATTCAATAAGTTCATCGAAGTTTGTATATCACATTGACACAACTCATTTTAGTTGCCATAATGTAGAGCACATGTTTAGATATCATATTATAATAATTCACTTAAATACAAGTTGTAACATTATAGCAACTCACACAAAACTCATTTAAATTTTCATTTCATTTACCCAACTCATTAGACATCTTCATTAAACATTGTCATAACTAATTATAGTATTTCATTGACTATTATTTGATATTAATGACTTGATATTATTATCATAAAATTACAAGTATTAATTATACTCTTATTTGAATTCGAATCATGGTCTTTTGGGTTCTAATAACGCTTATCCGAGTTCAAATGGACTTATTCGAGTTCTAATAAGGTTTATTTGAACTCGAATAGGGTTATTTGAACTCGAATAGGGTTATTTGAACTCGAATAGGACTTATTCGAACTCGAATAGGACTTATTCGAACTCGAATAAGGCGTATTCGAATCCGAATAGGCCTTATTTGAACTCGAATATTCGAATAAGTCTTTCAATCTTATTCGATTTCGAGTGTATCTTTAAAATTATTTCGCCTAAATCTACCTTTAATCATAACGAACACTCAAGACCCATGCGAATTTGTATTAATTTTTCAGAAAATCAGTTAAAATATGTACTAATTTGAAGATGATTTTAAGAGAAATGACGAAGAAAAAGCGACAAAATCTGCATTCTAAAACCTAAAAAACGAAAATATAATTTTAAACTATTATAATATTGTTAATTAAATAGATATATTGATTAATTACTTATTTAAGTAAGTGAATCCCTCTTATCTAAAAAAAGAAAAGTCGCTCCCTTTTTTTTAATGTTATAAGAAATTAATCCCTTTTGTTAAATTAGTCCATCGTCGCAGTACTTGAACAAATCGTCCGCGAGGTAGAGCTACTTCGAAATTATTTTGACCTCTCTCCTGTTATAATTGCGTAACATACGTAGGATTTATCATTAATTAGTGTGCTGTTAATGCGAATCTTTTTTCCGTTTTTTTTTAAAGAAAAAGGAAAAAGAACGAACGTTTAATGCCAAATAATTATTAATTCAATGAATATAGGATTAGGACCTTTGAATATTACACTACCCACTTTATGGCTGCTTTTCCACCTCGAAAGAACGTGCCAACAAGAGGTTATGTTTATTTATTTATTTTTAAAAATAAAAATGGGTGAAAATATCAAGAATTTTAGGCAGGTATATTTGTCTTTTGTGTTACTTTAAAATATCTCATACTAATATATGAAATTAAAATACAAAATCCGGCAAATTCGGAAATTTTAATTTTGAGTGAAATGTTATATGACAATATTTTATTGAGCCTAAATTGAACTTATATGGGCTTCGGTAGGTTCTATATTGGGGAATAGGCCCACATAAGACTGGGCCCATTGCGCGCATATATAATATTCGTCTGCAATTTAACTGTAGCTGCTGAATCCGGAGGATTTTGAGTTTCTTCGAAATCATTGACCTATTAGGTTCCTGGTAACAAATCATTGGAGATGTTTGCGCGAATTTTCGGAAAGCCTAAGCAAGAGGCCAATGCCCTTTCAACGCTTGACAAGTTGAACGAGGTATAATCTTTCATCTGCTAGTCATGAATTGCTGGATTTTTTTGTGTACTTTAGTTTCTTTTTTATTGGTAAATGTAGTTGCTGGTGCTGTACTTTGGTGGATGGAAGTTTTACTGATCGTATTGTTCAATTCAAAAGGGCAACTTGTTAATTTGATGGATTTTGAAGCGGCAATCTCGGAATTAGGTTGCTATTGTTTCCCTGATTTTCTTTTAGACTGCTGAAAGGCTAAAGAACGAAAAAGTGTTGATTCAATTAAGAGATTCATGATGCATTTCTCATGTTTCATGATCATATTATCTGCTATCTGTTATATATAGTTCTTGTTTACATAGTTTTTGCCACTGAATTTCTCTTGCGATCAGTCTTTTGTTTCCGAAAGAATGATATTCTCTGTGCTTATTTGTTTTGTTTGCAACTCTTTCTGTAGACTCTTGAGATGCTGGAGAAGAAGGAAAAGGTTCTACTGAATAAGGCTTCTGCAGAAGTTGAAAAGGCCAAGGAGTTTACAAGAGCTAAAAATAAAAGAGGTATTGTGACATACTCGTGACTGTTTCTCTGAAAATCTCTTATAATTTGTCTTCGATTATTGTGGCCTTTTCATCTTCAGATTAAACTTGTATGGTAGAACCGGTTGCAGTCATTTGAACAATTTGTTGGCAATTCTTGTGAAATTTTGTTTTTTGTTCTTTCTTCAGCTGCAATACAATGCCTGAAGAGGAAAAGACTCTACGAACAACAAATCGAGCAGCTTGGAAATTTCCAGCTGCGCATCCATGATCAGGTGAATCTATAAAGATCCTCTCTGTAACTTTTCTTCCCTGGAATGTTCTTCACCCTTGATGGAAATTTGCATCTTGATCTCAGATGATAATGTTGGAAGGGGCCAAAGCTACAACAGAAACCGTTGATGCTTTGAGAACAGGAGCAGCTGCAATGAAAGCCATGCAGAAGGCCACGTAAGTTCCCAAATCATTCCAAAACTATGCCACTATACCAATTTTCTTGTTCGATTGAGGAAAAAGGTGGAAAGCGAATGACAAATAACAGGCCAAAAAATAATTGGGTTAGTTATTTTTTAAACAATTTTGAGACATTATATGCCGGAATCCTAGATTTTACCCCAAATTCTTATATTCCGACGTATACGTTTGGGCTCGAGGGAATTTAGGGTGGCATTATACGAACAGGAACTTTCAAAATTAAGCAATTTCGGGACAAAAACGGGTTCTAGCGTATAATGTCCCGAAATTGCTTAATTTTGAAAGTTATTGCATGTATAATGCCACCCCCTAAATTATACGCCACACCCCCTAAATTACACGACTAAAGAAATAATTAACCTAAAATAATTTTGGATCGCTTCATGCAAATTACGTTCAAGTCCCATGTAGAGCATCCATCACCGGTTCATATTACATCACGATTTCATTGCAGTAACATCGACGATGTGGACAAAACAATGGACGAAATCAACGAGCAGACCGAAAATATGAAGATGATTCAAGAGGCTCTATCGACCCCAATCGGCTCCGCAGCTGATTTCGATGAGGTAACATTTCTTTCTTTCTATAATAATCTCACGTTTTACTCCGCGGGATTCCCTCTCGATCGGTTCTTTCCTTCTACAGGACGAATTAGAGGCTGAGCTCGAAGAGCTCGAGGGAGCCGAGCTCGAGGAAGAGCTCCTTAAACCTGCAACAACGGCTCCCGCTGCTCCTCTCCGAGTGCCCGCTGGGAAGCAACCAGCGAACCGGGTCGAAGAAGACGATGAACTCGCTGAGTTGCAGAGGGAGATGGCACTTTAATGGTGGCTGTATATATGTAGGTACGTGTGTGTGTGTGTGTGGAGACTTAATTGCTCTTTCTATATGTTGCTGGTGATCATGTTTTCACCTACCTCTTAGATTTGAATTGTTTCATTAATTAATTGGCTTAATTATATTTTTTAGGCATGTATATTTTGTGGAATGTCATTTTAAGGAAATCTGAATTAAGGGGTAGCAGTTTTGTGAACAATTAATTTCAAATTTGTAGCAATTTGAGAACTTTCGAAACCTAGTTTCATTTCGATAGTAACACACATGAGTTGCACTTAATAAATAATTTAGGAGAAATTTCTATGTGACGTCGGACATGTTGATCGTACAAATTTTTTTTCGATTCCACGTATGATTTTCTCTAAATTTCTGGTCATGTGGACCTTGTGTCAATTTGGGATGAAATTGGGTTTTCATTGTTAATTGTCATCAATTGCTTAAATTCGTATCGAATTTCTCCAACACTAGATAGTCCCAGAATTAATTGTCGCTTCTGGCTCGTGTGTGTTAGTCCTGGGCTTAAATTAGAATATTGAAAGTTATTGTCCTAAAATTGTTACACCTTAATTCATGCGTCTTTAACACGTCGCTCTCCTAAATATATGTGATAAAAAATATGAGCCGAAATAATTTGCATAAAAAAAATATTATTGAATCACATATCTTTTACCATTTTCCAAAGCCAATAAAGATTTATGTTCATGAGATTGGAGCAGTCTTTAAAAAGTGCCCTTACAGCCACCAAGCTTTGATAAGGAAAGAAAATGACATAGTTATGAATAAAAAATTGGCACGACATAATTAAATATTTTTTGGCCCCATATAGTAAAATTTAACTGGGAATTACAAATTTAACAGTTGGTGTCCATTGATTGTATTTTTCGAAGTCATATAATTCAAAGCGAAGAACCTTATTATGTAGTATATTATATGTAACGGTAAAAGTAATAAATTCATCGCATTAAGAACGTATGATGTACATTGTTGTCTCTATATTTAGCTGCCAGTTCATCGTTCTTTACTTTTCCAAAGCTCCACCTTGTGTGTTGGTAGCTGGGGCGAGGTGGTAGCTAGAATTATAACATATATATATATATTTAAGAAATTCGAGGTTTAAATATTTACTAAGATGTGCAATAACAGAAAATACAATATGCGAAAAAGCATAATTGAACCGAGTATTCCAGGCGTGCTCGCAAACCAAATGAGGATCTCATGGAATTTTCTAACTATATTTTTTTTGTGCGATATAACTGCCAATGATTTTATATCATAAACGCGTCGCCGCCACGTGTGCGGTAATAAAGAGACGAGGCTTTTAATATAATACATAATCAATATACGTTAAAAATCGATAGAGAAAACAAAAATCGATTTTGTTTTATGGACATTAATAAAAATAATAATAAAAATTAAGATAACCATTTCTATTGAAGGCAAGGCACGAACGAATCGGACGTGTCGCATGCTAGACACATGTCGACGCATCTTGGTCGTTTGTTGCCGTATTTTATATTATATTCTTTATGCTTATTTAGGTAAAATAAGACGATACTTATAAGTTGAAGGAGATTATTTTAGAAAATAGTCACGTATTATACTTTACGCTTTGATAAAAAATAATAAAAAATAACGATAGATGTACAATTTTTTACCTTGCAAATAAGATAAATCTGTTTAATTAAATGATTTACTGAGATTTCTAGTGCGTATGGTTGAGTTGAATGTTTGGTGGGCACATTCGAGTCAGTCATCTGTTACCAACGGAGTAAAAGTTGGAATTCGCTTTATATTCCCAATTATCTATGAAAATGAATAATTCGGTAAACAAAACAAACACAAAAACCTCGTCATGATTTTAAAAGAAAATTACATTTTTTTTCATAGCATGTTTGGGAAAAAATATATATTTTTTGTATGTACTGAAAAAAAAAACATTTAGTTTCTTTGAAAATTGAAGGATATGGTTACGAATGCAGTATTATTTAGGTGCATGCAACTCCCCCAAATATTAAAAAATAATAATTAAGCCTGCATATTTACTCTGCTCAATATTCCAAAATTAAAAAAAAAAAGAATTGTCATTTGTTTTGTTTTTTCCAAAAAGAAAAAAAAAGGGAAAGGTTGACTGTTGAGTGAGATGTTGCCACCTCCACTCCACCTCCACCTCCAAGCCCAAAACTTTCTCTCTCTCTCTCTCTCTCTCTCTCTCTCTCTCTCAACTCATTTCGTTCCTTCTTCCCAAAAAGCCATATCCAGAGCAGAGCAATACATTCACAAACCTATATCTATATACACCTTACTCTCTCTCTCTCTCTCTCTCTCTCTCTCTCTCTGACTCGAGTAGCATAACACACGGTGAGCTCACAGTTCACCGAACCACCAGTGCCGTCGCTTTCTGAAATTTCTTCGTCCTAAACTCCTCAGTGAGGGGTTTTTGATCATATAGATGCATATAATTATACACATGTTTTGTTAATTTTGTGATTCGAATACAGCTCTTCACCGATGCACCGCTCGATGCGATGAATGTTCCCGCCAACCTAAATGGCTGTGTCCAAGCCCCGCCGTGTTACGCTGCTACTGCTGGTACTACCGCTGCTCCTCTCGGTGGTCATCGGACACCATAGCCCGTCGGAAACCGTCGATTTTGATCCCGATTTGGGGTCGGACATTTTGCTATTCCATCAGGACTACTCGCCTCCCGCGCCGCCGCCTCCTCCGCCGCACCCGCCGTCGCTGTCTTGTGAGACCGATCTCGGCGGAGTCGGCTCCCTCGACACCACGTGCCACATCCTGTCGAGCCTCAACATCTCCAGAAACGTCTACGTGGAGGGAAGGGGCAACCTCGTAATTTCGCCCAACGTCACTCTCAACTGTTCCTCCTTTGCCGGGTGCGAGCTGGCGGTCAACATCTCCGGAAACTTCACCCTCGGTTCAAACTCAGCCATCTTGACCGGGACTTTCCAATTAGTCTCAGATAACGCCACGTTTTGCAATGGGTCGTCGGTTAACACGACTTCGTTGGCTGGTGACCCACCACCACAGACGAGTGGCACCCCTCAGGGGACGGAGGGTGCTGGTGGTGGCCATGGGGGACGTGGGGCTGCGTGTCTGAGGGACAAGGGGAAGCTTCCGGAAGATGTTTGGGGTGGGGACGCATATTCTTGGTCTAGTTTGGGGATGCCATTGAGTTATGGAAGTAAAGGAGGGACCACGAGTAAGGAAAGTGACTATGGAGGTGGTGGTGGTGGTAGGGTGATGCTCGTGGTCTCGAAGATTTTAGAGGTGAATGGGAGCATTTTGGCAGATGGAGGAGATGGTGGTGTGAAGGGAGGAGGAGGTTCGGGTGGGAGTATTTACATCAAGGCATATAGAATGTAATGTCTTTTCTTTTCTTTTAAATAATTTTTTTGTTGTGCTTATTGTACATGTGTTTGAGTGGACTTTATGTGGACAGAGAAGGTGTGGAATGTTTTGTGCGATTTGGATTTTGGTTAGATGATGCTGGAAAAAATGTTAGTTGTTAGACTTTCACTTTAGACCGGTCTCGGTTGCAATAGAAAGAGAGAACGCAAGACCGTTGCAAAAAAAAAAAGGCTGTAGTTCATAAATTGCTCATCGTATTGCTGTATTTGAATGTTAATGTTGCATGTTGGAGTTTTAGCTCTTCTGTTTGTATTCATAGCTGCGTTACTTGTATCTGTGAGATTGTGTTTGGGCAGTGTATTGTGTTTTGTTATCTTATGTTGTCACTTTGTTCACCTGATGTTGTCTGTTTCATTCTTGATCACATATATGAAGCCCTAACTATACATAACCATCAATTGATCTGTAACTAGTTTTTAAGAAACCATATACATATACCTAGTTCACTCACCTTCTTCTTGCAGTTCATGTCCTCATAAAGCGTGTAAAACTTGTGTATGCTTCATTATTTTGAATACAGTGTGTTCGTTATCAATTTGATGATCAAACTGTTGGTAGTTGGTTTATTTTGATCCCTGCTGATGCTTGTTAAGCGCAGGATTGGAAATGGGAATATAAGTGCTTGTGGGGGTAGTGGCTTTGCTGGAGGTGGCGGTGGTAGAATTGCAGTCGATATTTTTAGCAGGCATGAAAAGCCGGACCTAGCTGCACATGGTATTATCTGAAATAGTTCATTATTGTTTTCAACTGCTTGTGCCTATAAGGAGATCATGGACGTGAGATATTTCGGTACTTTGGTGTCATGCCTTCATTTTATGGTTCAGGTGGAAGCAGTCTTGGTTGCCCTGAAAATGCAGGTGCTGCGGGCACATTCTATGACACGGTTCCCCGTAGTCTTACAGTCAATAATCATTACAGATTGACATTCACGGACACTCTTCTCATGAACTTCCCTCAGCCATTTTTGACCAACGTATACGTCCTGAATCAGGCGAAAGCTGCTGTTCCCTTATTGTGGAGTCGCGTCCAGGTTTAGTTCATACTCGAATCAGTTATTTATATGTACCAAATTGGACTTTAATGTTTTGGGATATCGATGTTGAGTTGAGAAAAGTTATATCCGTCTAATTTTTAGGACCGGCTGTAATTTTCATGTAGGTTTTAATCGTACATCTTGAGAAATATGGAACACAGGAATGTAATTCATCCTCTAAAATGCATCATGCAGGTCCAAGGACAGATTAAACTGTCTGGTGGAGCTGTACTGAGCTTTGGACTGGCTCATTATTCAATGTCGGAGTTTGAACTGTTGGCAGAAGAACTTTTAATGAGTGATTCGATGATCAGTGTAAGTGAAGCATTTGCTTGATCTATGTCGTTCATAGTTGCTTTCATATGGAGCTATTCTATGGGTGTTCATGAGTAGTGCTGCTCTATGATTTGCATGCGTATTTGTGTCATTCATATTAACAAATTGTTGGCCACCTGTTTTTGTTTGGGAAAGTTGACAATAACAACGTAATTTTCTATGATTATCATGTTCATGATTTTTCATGCACTGATCTTATCCTGACTTACTTTTCAGGTTTTTGGAGCTCTTCGCATGTCAGTGAAGATGTTCCTGATGTGGAATTCTAAGATGTTAATAGATGGTGGTGGAGATGAAAATGTTGAAACATCTTCTCTTGATGCTAGCAACCTCATAGTCCTGAGGGTGAGTTCTCTTTGCAACCTCTTTCTTGGAACACTGTTTCTGAATTTGCTTTTGCATTTGTTAATAACATGAATTTTTTCCTTGCAGGAGTCATCACTTATCCATTCGAATGCAAACCTGGGAGTTCATGGGCAAGGCCAGCTGAACTTAACTGGACCAGGGGACTGCATTGAAGCTCAGCTCCTAGTTTTGTCATTGTTTTACAGCATAAATGTAAGAAATTTACAACTACATTTTTATCCGATTTGACTCACACACACAAAGTCTCCGAACAGAAGCTTCACTTTTTCCCTACTCATTCACGCTTCATGTTTTTGAGAAAGTAATGGTGAATTTACTTTTTACCTCATCTTGGGATGAAGATTGGACCAGGATCCATAGTACGTGGTCCTATGAAAAGTGCTTCAGATGATGCCGTGTAAGTTCCACTTCATATTAACTGTATGGAGAGATTTGCTATTGCAGTTTTGCTGAGTATTTTGATTGTGTTTTCTAGTAAACCAAAGCTTAATTGTGACTCACAAGATTGCCCTGTTGAGCTGCTTCACCCACCTGAAGATTGTAATGTGAACTCGTCTCTGTCCTTTACCCTACAGGTGCCTTTTTGCAGTTCAGAATTAAGATTTTCTTTCATCTTCATGGAAGTCTATTTCACTTCTTGTTTAACAAAACTAGTCATTACCGCAGATCTGTCGAGTTGAGGACATCCTTGTTGAAGGTTTCATTGAAGGTTCTGTTGTCCATTTCCATAAAGCCCGAACTCTTAGTGTGCTGTCTTCTGGAATTATCAGCACATCGGGAATGGGTATGCCTTTATTTCCATTGTGTTGCATGTGGTTGATTCTTATCCAATTTTTTAGCAGCATAGAGTTTGGTGGTATGCAGGTTGTAACGGTGGCATCGGTCAGGGGCTAATATCAGCCAATGGTATTGGCAGTGGTGCTGGGCATGGCGGTAGGGGAGGAACTGGCTGTTATAATGACAGCTGTGTTGCTGGTGGCTTATCATATGGAGACTCATATTTGCCTTGTGAGCTTGGTAGTGGAAGCGGAAATGATAGCTTGACCAATTTCACTTCTGGTGGAGGTATTTTGGGTGAGTGTAAATCCAATTACTTCTATTTTCTATTTCTTTTGTCCATCCAACTTTTGGTTTGTACTTTGACTTGCTTTGCTTTTTGGCAATAAAGAAATGGAAGAAGAATGACTTCCTGATTTTTCAGTAATTTGTTTAAAGAATAGGGTTTTGGAGTGAAATGGGTCTAGAGTTCACAACTTATAGTTGCAATTTGGTGCTCATTGTGATTTACTTTTTGTTCGTACTATGTTCCTCATGCAATAGAAATTATAGATGTTATTAGTCAGTTTTTTTTTTGTTTTCGTGCACGATGATCTATGCCATGTCAATTAAACTTCCCAAAGGGATGTGTTTTGCGTAGCTGAACCTAGATTCCTGCCACTTTTATGTCTTGACTCATGCATTTCTTATTCATGGTTTTCTTTATGTTGTTTTTGGTGTCACAATAACCATCTTTCTCCGCAAACATGTGTTTTCTGCTTCCCGTGCAGTGATGGGTTCGTTTGAGCAGCCTTTGGCAAGACTCTATGTTGAAGGTTCCATTAGAGCAGATGGAGAAAGCTTTGGTGGAAAGAACGATGAGACTTTTACTAATGCAAGAACTGGTCCCGGGGGTGGATCGGGTGGGACCATCTTGATGTTTTTGCAGTCTCTGTCTCTGGTTGAGTTTGGCAGTTTCTCTAGCATTGGGGGCAACGGCAGCCTCGTTGGTGGTGGTGGTGGTGGTGGTGGGAGGATTCATTTCCACTGGTCAGAGGTTCCTACAGGAGATGTTTATTGGCCGGTTGCTCGAGTAAATGGAAGCATTCACGCGGGGTCAGTACAGATACTTGCAATGCTGCTAATTCCCGTGCTTGCCCAATCTGTTTTCTTATTGTTTGGAGTCATTTTTTTAATTTGAACTCATTTGCTGCGAGTTTTCATTATAACATGCTTCTGGTGACAATTGATTATTTGCCTTCACCTTAGAGGTGGATTAGGAGGCAAGCAGGGGGACACAGGAGAAAATGGAACTGTCAGCGGAAAAGCTTGCCCGAAGGGACTTTATGGAATATTCTGCGAGGTTGGTTTTCATTTCTTCTCTGTTATTTGCCTTTTGTTGTGAACCATTGAATTAAATACTCTTTCTGACAGTCGCCTGTGGAAGTACTAGGGAATATTTATCTTTGATCTGATCGGAGAATAGATATAGTCAGTGTAGGCCACCGTAAAATTTACTCAATTTTGCATGAGAAACTGTTCTGCAACCACTTTGAATAAATGAGTTTGTCCAGTTATGTATTGCATGACAAGAGTTGGTAATCTTAAGTCTGTTGACATAATTGCTCATCGATAACTGTTAAGACTAATATTGTATTATGTGATATAAATGTTGGCAGTTTTCTCCGTTCCCTTTGTTTCTGAGCTTATTTGTTCTTAACCTCTGTAGGAATGTCCAATAGGCACATATAAAAATGTGACCGGCTCAGATATATCACTCTGTCAACAATGCCCAACCTATCAGCTTCCAAGCCGTGCAGTGTATATTCATGTTCGAGGTACGCCAATCAAGGGAGCTTTTCTGCACGATCATTCTCATTAGTTTCTAGCTATCGATGCCCAACATGTTTATATCAAAGACGTCCAAATTCTTGAGTTTCAGGAACTATCATATAACACACACACACACACACACATATATCTATCTATCTATCTATATATATATATATATATATATATATTCAATTTTGATGTTATCAGTATATTGTGGCTAATGTGGTTCCGTTTTCCACAGGCGGTATAACCGAAACTCCATGCCCGTACAAGTGTGTGTCGGATAGATATCACATGCCCCACTGTTACACTGCTCTTGAAGAGTTGATGTATAAATTTGGGGGACCCTGGCTTTTTGGCCTTTTGCTATTGGGTCTTTTGATCTTGCTTGCTTTGGTGCTTAGTGTGGCACGGATGAAGTTCATCGGGGTTGATGAGTTACCTGGCCCAGCCCCTACTCAACAGGGTTCTCAAATAGATCATTCATTTCCCTTCCTGGAGTCCCTCAACGAGGTTTTTATGGATAATCTTTTTGCTTGATTAACATCTAATCTGAAATGTGTGGATTTAAGTGGTGGAGTTTCATGTGTATCTTGTCTGAAATATTTGACATATCATTACTCAATCAGGTTTTAGAAACTAACAGAGCCGAGGAGTCTCAGAGTCACGTGCACAGAATGTATTTTATGGGACCGAACACATTTGGTCACCCTTGGCATCTTACCCACACTCCTCCTGAACAAGTCAAAGAAATTGTGTAAGTACTCTTTCTCCTCTCACATGCTCATTTACTAATATTGATGTAGGATTAAATCTAAAAAAGTATTCCTAGCGACACACATGAAAGTATACACTGCTTGTCTTGAATTCTGTTTTCAAATGGCAGATATGAGGGAGCATTTAATACATTTGTGGATGAAATCAATGCTCTTGCTGCTTATCAATGGTGGGAAGGATCGATTCACAGTATACTCTGCATCATTGCTTATCCTTTTGCATGGTCATGGCAACAATGGCGGCGGAGGCTTAAGTTGCAGCGAATACGAGAATTTGTACGATCTGAATATGACCACGCTTGCCTGCGTTCTTGCCGTTCACGGGCTCTATACGAAGGGCTAAAGGTTAATTTATATTGGACCTAATCATTCATTTAAGCCTATTAAAGCCTTAGTATTCTGTATCAATCAATTTTTTCTTAGTACTGCATTACCCTCCCTGAAACTATAGGTTGCTGCAACACCGGATCTAATGCTGGCGTTTGTTGATTTTTTTCTCGGTGGCGATGAAAAGAGAAGTGATCTTCCTCCACGGCTCCATCAAAGATTCCCAATGTGCCTTCTCTTTGGAGGAGATGGGAGCTACATGACTCCCTTCTCTCTACATAATGACAACACAATCACCAGTCTCATGAGTCAGGTTTGCCATTTAACTATTAGTCATGTTTTCTTTTCCTTATGTATTTTCTTCAACCAATGAAACATAAAAACTAATTTTCCTTTCCGTACTAATTTTCACAAACCAAACACAACCTTAACAATTCCCTTGCTGGAGCAATGCGTTGAGTAATTTTTTTTTCTGTTTTTTCTTTAGGCTGTGCCCCCTACAACATGGTACCGCTTCGTGGCTGGTCTTAACGCACAGTTGCGATTGGTACGAAAGGGTTGTCTAAGAGCGAAATTTCGACCGGTTATTAAATGGCTCGAAACTTTTGCCAACCCTGCATTGAAGGTCTACAGCGTGCGGGTAGATCTCGCATGGTTTCAAGCCACAACCAATGGCTTTTGTCATTACGGTCTTCTGATATATTCTGTAGAAGAAGATGACCTTGCATCAGTAGGATCCCTTGATGAAGAACCTCAAAGCGGTTTGCGATCACGGTACGGATCTTTTTTCACGTACATTTTAACTCTTTTTTCGTTCCTTTTGTGGAGGATTCTACTGTTATGTTCCGTTCCGTCAACAATTTTCTCTGACTCTCTCATAACGAGAGCGATTATGTCACTGTAAACATCTAAACAAATGACCATGTTTTTTTCCGTCTCTGAAGCAATGCCCGTGACAAAGATGAAACTTCAGACAACACCTACTTAGTTCAAGCCCAGAGAAGAAATACCATACAGGGGAAGAACTACGGAGGCATTTTAGACCTAAAAGGCTTGAAGGTGCTCGAGGAAAAGAGAGACTTCTCTTGCATCTTATCTCTCCTGATTCACAACACAAAACCCGTGGGCCACAAGGTAACAAACCCCCTTTAACCACAGCTTAAAATCTTCTGCAGTCGTGTACTACGAAAGCCCCTGAAAATCCAAATGTTGCTGCAGGATCTCGTGGGCTTGGTGATCTCCATCCTTCTACTAGGAGACTTTAGCTTAGTATTGCTCACATTGCTCCAGTTGTATTCGCTCTCACTAGCAGATGTGTTTCTCGTTTTGTTCATTTTGCCCCTCGGGATTTTGTTCCCCTTCCCCGCGGGAATCAACGCTCTGTTCAGCCACAGCCCGAGGCGATCGGCGGGTCTCGCACGCGTGTACGCCCTTTGGAACATCACTTCCTTGATAAACGTCGTAAGTAGCACTTCCCTTGATTTTTTTTTTATTTTTTTTTTAATTTTTTTTTGGCATTATTATGTGGTGCTTGTATTGTAATGAGATGAAATCTTGCCTTTTTTTTTTATCTCGCAGGGGACTGCATTTATCTGTGGCTATGTTCACTATCATTTGAATGGGAAGCTTCCAATTCAACCTTGGAAGATGTAAGCAAAAACCCGTTTAGCAATTCTCGAATATTCATTCATTCTAGTACGTTTTACTTATTACGCACGTGCGCTGCTTTTTTTTTTTTCCTCAGGGGCGAAAGCGAGTGGTGGATTTTCCCCTTTGCGCTTCTCCTGTTTAAAGGCGTTCAGTCGGGGCTCGTTAATTGGCACGTGGCAAATCTGGAGATTCAAGATCGTTCCTTGTATAGTCAAGACTTCGACTTGTTTTGGCAGTCATAATAGTATTTTTATTACTATTCCGACCTTTTTAATATTTTCTGCCCGACATCGCGGTTTTGGTTATTTGGTTTAGTTTAGAGGGATTATATAATGTTTTGACATAGGCGAAAAGGGTTCAATGGATTAAAATGTGATGAAAAAAAAAGAACAATGGGGAACTAGTTAGGCATTCATTTTGTTGACATAGCCTATCATGTAATGTAAATATATCAGATTAAGGTACTCCCCGACCCCCGTATTGTCTTGTATTTTATTTTGCTTTGATTAGTTTCATTTTCACTCCATATTAGGATGAAATAAGTTTAGGAATAATGTAGTTGGCCAACACTAATCCACAATTATAAATAAAGGGTAACTTTGTAACTCCTATGTGATTGTATTGAAATGATTACTTATGATTTGATTATTATGCGAAATTCGATAATGTGTATGATCAAAAACATGTGTTGGACAGTTGTCTTGGTCCCATGTGTTGGACAGTTGTCTTGGTCCCAAGCTCCACTCTTCACTGTCTTTCACAATCATACACAATTTTTGTGCCACTTTAGATTAAAGAGGGGTAGCATTTAATATGCATGTCATGTGTTGTTGAGGAAAAAAAAATCAAATTTTTGATCTATTTGAGTCATATCAGTAAAACAAAAGTAGTAAAAGTTTATCTCAATCGCATTTCGAATGCATTTATGAAGCAGAAGCTAGTGACTGAATCCGAAAGTACATTGCTACACTATTAGAAACCATAAGGGATTTCCTGATATAACTAATAGTAACATGCATGTAGTATAACTCCATGATGTATTTCCTAATTTATCCAAAACAAAAAAGCACATGAAAATACCTAATCGATCACCAGATATCAATTACCACCATTCCCAAAAAACTTCATTTAAACTCAAACGACGGTGCATCAAAGCTCTCCAAAACCTTAGTCTTAGCCCCATCGCTAGCACCGCCGGTCTCTTCCTTCTTCTTCTCACCGCCAAAGAACCCTCCGAACCACGAAGACGATGTCCCACCAACTCTCCGACCCGGAACTTGACCCATCTCGAACCCGCCGGGCAAGCCCGCCACCGGCTCCTCCTCCATAGCGGGAAGACTCTGCGGATCGCTCAAAACCCTATTCAACGCGATCCCAGCTCCTTCAATCAAGGCAAGCAGCACCCCGCCGAAAAGAGCCGACCTCGACGCCGCTCTCATCCCCTGCCTCACCTGCAGGAACCCTCCGGTGGCCGCTCCGGCGATTATTGCGTTCCAGGGGTCTTCCTTCCGGCGGGCGTACACCATCGCGCAGTCGAAGGTCGAAAACAGCCCTCCCCAGACGGCGAAGCTCCCCCCGACGCGGGGGGCGTTCATTCGAACGGCCTGCGAGCCTCCGATCAATCGCTCGCCCCTCGGGGAGCCGTAGGCGCCCTTCAGGAAGTGGAAGGCCGAGCCGCCGACGGCTCCCATGCCGAAGGCTCCTCCCACGTCGTCGAGGATCCGGTCCGGGCACGGCTCGCGGGACGTTTCGGGCGTTCCCATGTTCTTCTCCGGCGGCTGAGACGAAAGATGATTCACTGCCAAAATTGTGCTCTGAATCGAGATGTAATTTCACAATCCACGTTGAAATAAAGGAGACGCCATTGTTAGGGTTCTTACCTCAGAACAGAGCGGCGGGTTTTTTCTGGAGAGCTTGTGCAGCAAGTAATGCCCGGTGATTGTCGGCTGAAAGGGGAGAGAACGAGATTATAATACTAGTAAAATCGTGGACGTTATGTTAATTTACCACTCATGTTTAGTGGAGGCCCATTTAATAGTGGGCTCAGGCCCTTAAAAAGCCCAATAAGTCTGCTATAATGGGTGGAGTGGAGTGGAAAGGGGAAGAATTCAAAAAGTTACTGACACCTGGCATTTTCTTCTCGCTCCTTTTTCCTGTCCTATTCACTTCTCAGAACTCAAAATCCCTGCAAGGACATGTTGTGTTAAACCCTCGCCTTTCACCTCTGTTGCTCGGAAGAGTTTCCTCAATCGTTTCAGCTGAGAAATGGATCTTCGTCCAAGGCAAAGGCAATCGTTCGAGGGTTTCACCAAGGCTGAGGTCTCGGTTAATTTCATGTTTTTTTTTGTGCTTGTCGTATGTTTTTGGTTGACCTGTTGTTTCTCTGTATCCGTTGATCGGTATTCATATTCGATGGTTCTATGCGCGATAGATGAGCTTGATACAAATGGATTTTGGGTGCGTATGTGAGTGCTTAAGGGAGAGTCTGATTTTAGATTAGTAGTTACGCTTTCAGAAAAGTTTCACGGAATTCAGAGCTAAATTAATACTAAAATTCGGAAAGACTTGTGCTTTGCCATCTCAATAGATTAAGGCTTTAAGTCGGTTTAGTTATATTTGTGGTTTAAGGTCTCCATTGTTTGCTTGTAACTTCGTTAGTCATGCAGGGGACTAAATCTTTCTGCGACAATCTTACAGGTTTCGAAAATGGAGCATTTACTTAGTGAATCAAAAGAAAAATGTTTTGATGACGTCTTCTGCAAGAAATTGGCCGGGCTCTTCAAGTGAGCCTTTCTGTGTGAATCTTCTTTTCTCTTCTTGCTCTATCATGACGCCGTTAAGTTAATTTGCTTTTATGTTTGCAGCCGTTCTAGTGGTCGTGCAGGAAAACCTGTTGTCAAATGGGCTGAGGTTTTTCTTTTTTTTCCTAACTCGTAACATAACTTATACTCTTTGATCTTGGATGTAATTTTTTGAGCCGCTTACTGTGCTGTGATTTAGATTAAGCATTGGTTCCAGAATAACCAACACAGTGGGCCCTCGAAAGTGACATCACCAAATGTATCGAACATACCACCTTTTATCTCAGAAATTCTTAGTCAGTACAAAGCTACCGAAAGTCCAATATTTCCAGCAGGTGAGTTGTCTTAGCAGGTTCTTGTAACAATAGTTTGAAGCGAAAAAGGCAGTGGTGTTTATAAATTTGCTTTTCCTTGTCATTTCATTTACTTTTTGGCAATCTGTGATGCCTGTGTGCTTCCTTTCCAGTAACCCATGTGATACAGTTCTCTAATCCTTTGCATTTTTTTTTGGTTTCAGTTTAAATTTTGATTGTGCATTTCATATAGACTTGTCCATAGTTGCGGTCTTATGATTTGCTCACATTGAATACTCACTTATTGGCTTGCTTTCCTGTGATTCCTAGGCATACTCTGTCATTAGTCGATTTTTTCTGAAATTATTATAGCTCGTTGTTTGTCTCATTGATTTCTGTTAACAGAATCTTTGTTTCTGAAAGATAGAGTATGATGGAATTATCATAATAAAATATAGTTTGTCGAATGCCAGGTACAAATGAAGATCTTTCCAGTTTGGAGTTTGAAGCAAGGTCATCGAAGGATGAGGCGTGGTATGACTAAATTTATTATTTAATTGAAGCAAGGTCATCGATCCATTGAACTAAAAGTGATAATATGAATTATAGAACAGAAAGTATTCCCCATTCCTATCAAATTCTTCCTGGTGTCACAACTCTTCACTTACCAACCATGTCCCACTTGTTGCAGGTACGACGTCGATCAATTTCTTTCCCACAGATTTCTCGACTCCGGGGAAATTGTGAGTACTTCGAATTTCGTTCTATGTTGTGTGCCAGCAATGCTATCAAACTTCTATTTTTATTTTATTTGAAATTCGAAAAGTGAACAACGAAGAATGAACAGTATGCTGAAGCTTCAAACAGCTTTGATGTTTAATAATTTCACCATGCTTTACCACTAACAGTAAATCTAAAATTGTTCAACTCTTCATGCTGTGGAACAGTCTATTTTTATGGTCAAGGGAAAATCTAGGCATGAGCTGTTTATTTCGATGCAGGAAGTTCGTGTAAGATTTATCGGTTTTGGAGAAGAGGAAGACGAGTGGGTGAATATCACGAATTCCCTCAGGGTTCGATCCGTTACTTTGGAAAATACAGAGTGTCGAAAGCTGAAGATCGGGGACCTTGTAGTCTGCTTCCAGGTACTTCTCTTTTCACTTTTACTACAACTCTTTCGTGATGATTCTTTCTTGAGTTTGTCAGTCAAATGAAAATCTTTCATGTAAGAATCTGAACCGTAAATGCAACCTATGAATGAAAACTACGAACCAGGAGAAACAGGATCAATCGAAGTATTTTGATGCTCATGTTGTTGACATACAAAGGAGATGCCATGACATAAGAGGCTGCAGGTGCCTTTTCTTGGTCAGATACATCCACAGTAACGCAGAGGTGATTATTTTTTCCCTTGATTATCATCAATCATTATGCCTTTTTTTTTATTCCTTTGTTTGTTGCATTCTACTTATGATTTCAGGAGAAATTGAGGTTGAGAAGATTATGTTGTCGCCCCGATGTTTTGTTGAGACCTGAATGAAAAATACTGCTTGCTTGCTATCATACAAACAAGGAGAAAATGCTGCTTGTCAATGAACCGCCTTCACTAAAGACGATTCTTGTTAATACTTCATAGTGTTCTGTAATGTCAGAAAGTTGCATGTCTCAATAGACTTAGTCTTAGTCATATTATTGATAGATATCCTCATGGGGATGGTTGGTTTTCTTCACCTTACTTGCTTGTGCCTTATTTCTGATACGAATTTTTTGACTAATTCCTTTGTCCTCCAGAATTGAATAAGCACGAGAAAAAACATTTTCCTACAATTGTAATCTTTTAATTATGGTGTTCTTAGCCACCACCACTAGTATTCCGGACTAAGAAAAAGATAATTAAGCCTTAATTTAAATTGAGTCGTTTTAATTTATTTTTCGGACAGTACGAATTACGAAACAAAATAAATAATAAAATATTAAATTATAGCTACGTTTTGAGAGCATCGCTCCATCTTCTCAATATATCCATATTTTCACTTTGGCTCCATTGAACTTTCGTTTCGCGGCAATTTCTCAAACCCTAATTTCATTCTGTCTCCGACTTTTGTCTCTATGTTTATCTGAGAGCGTAGTTTGGCTCCCGGCAATCACCGACCGTTGTGATTTCTACGACGTAATTTTTTTTTCTCACTAAAGTCTGTTCATTTTTCTGGCATCGATCGGAGTGACGATTGGGGACATCCGTCAAGGAGCTGCAGATAGAGCGTTTCTTGAAAGGGAAAAATTAAGGCTGCTAAATAACAGGTTAGCTTTACGATTGTGGGGAAAAGAACCGCCGGGAAAAAGGGCTCGAAGTCGGGGCGCCAGTTTTTTTTCATTCGGTCTTTACTGTTCAATTTTCCGGTGGTGTATGTTGTGAAGAAAGTACTGGTGCTTTAAATTGATAAGAATCGTTATAGAAAAAAAAACACAACAGTAAGCGTTTGATTCTGAGATGGATGAGAATGCAATCGGTGGGCAAGGAAGTGGTAAGGGTTTGGGTGCTGAGGATGAAGGCATCACTGCTCCTATTCCGGAAACGGTATGTGCCGTGCTCTTTTTCTTGTGTTATTTTTCTTGGATTTTCTGCTGTTGGTAGATACTCGAGCGTTCTTCCTTCTGTTTCACTAGTTTTGAATGCTATTTTTTTTTTTAGTTTTCTGTGGGTATGGCCATTGGAGTCTGTTTTTAGTTTTGATTTGTTTTCGCAGTAAAGACAGATGTAGGTTGTGCCATTTCATAGTTTTTTGGATGTTGAGTTTGGTGCCAAAATTTGGTTTTTTATGTTGAAGGTAGTGTTGAAAGAGTATGAAGCTGGAGATTTTTGTTGGTAAATTTGAGCTTGTTATGCCATCCAATATTGGATTTCAATCATTTACTGTGCGTGTTGAACGTGTTGCACTTATTCCCTCCGTGTACCATGTTGAAGAATCTGATCACTAACATCTTCTCTTTTGAACAGGTTCAAGTAGGTAATTCTCCTACTTATCGAGTTGAAAGGAAATTGGGAAAGGGAGGATTTGGACAAGTGTATGTAGGTCGTCGAACCAACCCAATAAACCCAAATGAAAGGACAGGGCCTGGAGCGGTTGAGGTGCGTAGTTCGTCTATTGGTCCTCCTTTCTTCAGAAGATATCTCTACTATGTATTTATAACGCTCTTGATTTCCTTTAGGTTGCTTTGAAATTTGAGCACCGGAGCAGCAAAGGATGTACTTATGGATCTCCTTATGAATGGCAGGTATATAGGTGGGTGATGTATTCTTCTATGCTTGCTTCATCCCCATATTCTTGCTTTTTCCCATTGGTGAACTTTTGAATCTTATCTTTTTGTTTCTGTACAGTGGATTAGGTACTACTACTCAAGGTATACCTCGAATGCATTACAAAGGACGGGTTAACGATTACTACATCATGGTATGGTACAATCTCTCTATTGTACATCATCTGTTTCTCATGTATCTGTTCTCTTTTACCCCGAAGGGTGTTATAAACTTTGCAAACTTTTCAGGTCATGGATATACTTGGTCCTAGTTTATGGGATGTCTGGAATAGTAATTCACAAACGTTAGCCTCCTTATCCAATAAATGAACTTTTTCTTTTTCTTTTTTTCAGCATGAGACCTCTCATCTAATATTTAATATTTTCTTTTTGCAGAATGTCCACAGAAATGGTGGCATGTATTGCCATTGAGGCAATTTCCATACTGGAGAAGTTGCACTCTAAAGGGTATGCAATAAGTTTCTTTACTCCGCCAGTTGTCAAAACTGGTTGATTATTTTATTGGTGCAAAAGCTCTAAGTTTCGTTTCACCATTCCTGTTTGAAAAACACATTGAACCTCTTGTAGATATGTTCATGGGGACGTGAAGCCGGAGAACTTCTTGCTTGGCCCGCCTGGAACACCTGATGTCAAAAGACTATTTCTTGTTGATCTTGGATTAGGTAACAACATCCTTGTAATATTGCACCGTAATTACAATGAAAATTATTGATATAACCTTATTCCTTATCTCCTATGCTAAAATTCAGCCACTAAATGGCGTGACAATTCAACTGGCCGGCATGTAGAGTATGATCAACGGCCTGACATTTTCAGGTAAAATAATAATAATACAAGTTTTAACTATGTTTTCTGTTGGCAATTATTTTATTTGACTTGGCAGTTTTTTTAAAATTTTGGATTTCAGAGGCACTGTACGCTATGCTAGTGTACACGCTCATCTTGGAAGAACTGGGAGTCGTAGGGATGACTTAGAGTCCCTTGCTTATACACTTGTTTTTCTCCTTCGTGGTCGGGTTCCCTGGCAAGGATACCAGGTTAGTAGTTTTTTATCAGAGATTCCATTCGACTGTGAACTAATTCATGTTGTTGCTTAAATATATTTTATTAAGGGTGAAAATAAAGGATTCCTTGTCTGCAAAAAGAAGATGGCAACTTCTCCAGAAACACTTTGTTGCCTCTGCCCTGGTCCTTTCAGACAATTCGTGGAGTACATTGTTAACTTGAAGTTTGATGAGGAGCCAAATTATACCAAGTATATTTCGCTCTTCGATGGTATTGTTGGTCCAAATCCAGATATCAGGCCAATCAAAACCGAGGGTGCACAGAAGGTTTCTTCCCTTTCTCCTACGTTATATTTCTTTCTGGAAGTTATTGAAGTTACTGTCTCATTCTCATGGGTATTGTATTTACTTAATGAAGCTTGTATACCAAGTGGGACACAAGAGAGGTCGGCTTTCGATGGACAACGATGATGACGAGCAGCCGAAGAAGAAGGTCAGATTAGGGACGCCCGCTATGCAATGGATTAGTGTGTATAATGGTCGGTATCCTATGAAGCAAAGGTATCATTACAATATAATATTTCTGGTCTTAGTTTAGGAGTTAAATGCTCGTATATTTTGTGTATCAATGCTCTTATATCTGCCTTTGTGCTTTGTAGGTATCACTACAATGTGGCTGACATCAGACTCGCACAACATATCGACAAAGGACATGCAGATAGATTATTCATCAGCTGTGTGGCATCTTCTTCAAATCTATGGGCCCTAATTATGGATGCTGACACCGGCTTCAGTGCCCAAGTATACGAACTCTCACCTCAATTTCTTCACAAGGTCTTCATTAAATAAATCTCTTACATTGCCCCCTTTTTATTGCAACGACTTGTGCATCTTGTGTAGTTTAAATTCTTGTATCGAATGCAGGAGTGGATTATGGAACAATGGGAGAAGAACTTCTACATCACTGCAGTAGCCGGAACGAACACTTGGAAATCTCTAGTGGTTATGTCCACGGGTTGGTGACGAAATTCACATTGTGTAATGAAATTTTGTGACCCCACTTTTTGAAAGCCGCGTAATAATCTAAGTTTTATGTAACTCAGGTACCCCGTATCTCCAGCAGTCTTACAAAGTCAGCGAATCGTTTCCTTACAAGTGGATCAACAAAAAATGGAGAGAAGGGTTCTATGTTACATCCATGGGTACTGCAGGAAACAGATGGGCCGTTGTCATGTCTCGCGGGGCTGGTTTCTCTGATCAGGTTAGTTAAGTTCTTCTTTACGTTGCAAGTCTTTGCACTTACTGTTTTTTCATGTGGCGTTGGGATAAATTCGTCAGAATCTCCGATGAATTGAACCAATTTGAGGATAACTAATACGAGGCATGTAATTTCATCCCCAATTAACACACGTGAGGTGCACAAGACAATTAATTTTGGGGGATAATCCTAGGCATTAGGAAAAAATCGGTTCAAATCACCATGTAAGACGCCACGTAGTTTTTGCCCTCAAAGGCTTACCTATGTTAATTTTGAATTGAAATTATGTTTTCACCGTTAATTGTCCTCAAATTTCTTCAATTTTGAAGCTTATTGTCATAAAATTGTCGCCCCTTAATTTAGGTGTTGCTAAAGTAATAAAGCCTTATTATTGATCTAAACACAGGTTCTTATTTTCCATGTTCGTTATTATTACAGGTTGTGGAGTTGGATTTTCTTTACCCGAGCGAAGGCATACACAAGAGATGGGATCGTGGCTACCGCATCACAGCAACCGCAGCAACGTGGGATCAAGTTGCAGTTGTGCTTAGTATCCCGAGAAAGAAACCTTCAGACGAAACACAAGAAACCCTTCGAACATCGACATTCCCGAGCATTCATGTCAAGGTTAAAAATTTTCAATATAAAGTCATTACACCCTTTTTTCCTTTGTCTATTTATTGCTCTGTTCCTAAAACAAGTTGTGTGTTCTGCAGGAGAAATGGACCAAGAATCTTTACCTTGCATCTGTGTGTTATGGGAAAACTGTATCTTAAAGCCAATTTTTAGCTTGTTACCAACTCTTCGTTGAGTTTTGAAATGAGATTGGTGAAAAAATGAGATGATTATTGCCAACTTGCTTTGATTCTTACTAACTCACACCTTTTCCGAATTTACATCTTGGAAAAACTGAGATGAAGAAAAACAGGATAAAATTCAATTTGGTCTCCAATGTTTGTCTTATAAATCAATTTAATTCTCGATGTTTCAATTGGATCAATTTAGATTCTTATGTTTTGGAAATGAATTAATTTGGTCATAACTTGACGGAAACTGTCAAAATAGAAAATCGACATGTGGCATCATCACAATGTACCACGTGTCTCACAGTTCCGTCTAAATTGACGGTTCTTGTCAATTGAAACATTGAAAACTAATTTGGTTCACAAGGCAAACATTGGTGATCAAAAGAGTACTATCCCAAGGAAAACACAATGGAATATAGGTGAATTTAATATTTGAGATGTTTTAGTTAATGGGAAATATACAAAAGATGACAAGGACAATTATGCTATGCTGATCTTTTAAATATTTATTCCTCACGCCTGTAAAGTAAATCTTAAGCTCTATAAATACCGTACGATACATTCTCTTCTCCCATTAGGCCTCGAGTCAGAAAAAGGATGGACCAAAATACTAGAACGAAAAAGTGGGAAGCTAAAGTTTCCACTAAGCTACAAAAAGCTACAGCAAACCAAATATGGGCTCTCTTCGAGGACTTCTTCGGCCTCCACAAGTGGTTCCCCGGACTCGCCACGTGTCACGGCGTCGACGGAGTCAACGGCCGGCCAAACTGCGTCCGGTACTGCGCCGGCTTCGGACTGAAGAACCAAGGCGATGGCGGCGCGAGCTGGTCCAAAGAGAGGCTGGTGTCCGTAGACCATGCAAAGATGACGCTCAGGTACGAGATTGTGGAGAGCAACATTGGGTTCGAATCCTACGTTTCGACTGTTAAGGTTGTCCCTTTAGGGGAAACGGTGTCGTCTAATGATGGGTGCGCCGTGGAGTGGTGGATCAGCCTCGAGCCCGTGTTGGGGTGGGATTTCGACGAGCTTGTTCAGAAATATCATCTCGGATTGGAGCTTATGGGGAAGAAGATGGAGGACGAAGTTTGTGGGCTTTCTTGAATTTTTAATTTCCCAAATATCAACACAAAGATTTCTTTTTTCTTTTTCTTTTTTTCTTTTCGTCTCTCCAATAATAGAAATTAGTAATAGGTGGTATAACTCAATAATCTTATTGCTAAGCGATTATTTGTCTCACATTAAAAAATATAAATCAAATATGCATCTCCTGCTATCTCGAATTGATTTTAAAAAGTAATAGTCAATTTAATCCTTATATACTAATCAATTCGTTTCGTGTTAATCGATGTGCATTCTTATCATCTGCCGTAAGACGATCGCCATCAGAAGATATTAAGAGCTCGATCCACTTTACACATCTACTATGGATAATGCGCCTTAAACTAATCATCAAAGCCGACGATGTAATGGCGTAATATTTAATGTGTGGAGTTTAGGGAAGATCATAACAAAGACATCATCGTACATGCACACTATTCTAAACGGCGAAGAAAAATGGGAAGAAATCAAACGAAAGACCAGTTGACGAACATGAAGCACAAGCAGTGTGCGTTCTCCTCTTCGTTTAGTACCTTCCAAGCGACCGCCCGCTCGTAGGACACCGCGCGGCCCATGCTCGACACGCAAATTCCCCCTTGAAAGCACGCGAATCCCTTGCGATAAAAATACGTAAAAAAAATAATGATTATTATTATTATTATTATTATTATTATTATTGTCGCTTTCTCCGAGATTCGCGTATTTATCGCCACGAATGTTATTTGTGTTCGCTAACCTGCTGAGTGATCTGCGGGAGCTCGGCAAACAGCGACTTTCTCCCGTTTTCGTTGAATATCTTCTCGAGCGAAATATCATGGAGCGCAGCCAACGTAGTCTCGAGCATGTCGAGCCCCGCTTGATTCGCAAATGTGAAAACCGGTAGCGCCTGCAAATTTTTTTTTATAGCAAGAGTTTTAACATTTTTTAGCCCTTTGTTAACTACTTTAAGAACCCAACTTATAGGATTGCAATTTAAAGATATTAGAAAAAATTGAAGCAATTTATGGACACTGCGTCGAAAACGTAATATTAGATCAGCAATTGATGTGTGATCCACACACAGCAAATAATTTGGGGATAAATCACGCGTGTTAGTATCAAGACACCCTAGCTTACGAGGTTGCGTTTAATGACACTAACTTTTGAAGCAAAATAATGACAAAAAGTAGGTTTCTATTGCACTACGTCCTTAGATTGCTTCAATTTTGAATGTTAGTTTTCTTAAATTGCAAACTGGTTTATACTTTTAAAATCGCGTTTATACCTTTAATGAGCAGCACAGCACAGCATCCGAATGATGCCACAACGACTTCACGACGGGCTCGTTATTTCCCTCGTCGACCGGTTTCAGCAGCTCGACGCCTAAGAAGAACCTGCAAAAAATTTTAAATCGTACTCAGTAACCAACGAGCGAGGCTTCTTAAATTGTTCGATATTTATATGTATATATATATATATATAAATATATTGCCTGTAGCTTTGGCAAATCAACTGAGCGAGCGTTTGCGCCTCGGGGGTCCCGAGAGGCGAGAGAAAACCCGTGTTAGAACCGACGTGCGAAGAAGGAGACAGAGCCAATGCAACCCTCTGAACGGACGAGATAACGCTTCGAACGTATTGCCTCGCCATAGCGGCCACGCTTTCTTGGAGGTGAATTTCGAACGCGAATTGGAAAGCTATCGTCATTACGGATTTTGCGGGGTTGTTGGGCTTTCGGTCTCCCGGAGAAGAAGAAGAAGAAGATTTGGTCCCCGCGGGTCCCACTTCGAGCGCGGAGGCGAGGTCCAACGTGGTGCGGCTCGGGCTCGACGAATCCTGTAAATTTTATAAATATGTGATTTTTTATTTTTTTTGTATATGGAATGATGAATAAATAGTTTTGTGTTTATTTTTACCTTAGAATCTAAGGGGATGATGTGAAAACCGGAAGGAAGGAGGGGCGCGTCGTCGGAGAAGGAGGCGTCGATCGGAGCGAATATTAGCTCCGAACATGTGCCGATTGCGTTCTCATCCACTCCGTTGCACACCTGTGTCATTGCATGCAAATTTCGAATGTCACGACTCAAACCTGCTATTTTTATTATTACTGTTGAATCACTACACCTAAAAGCTTAAGCTTGCAGGGGGTATCAAATTTTAATTTTATACATTTTATTTTCAAAAAGACCGTCACATATAGGCTGATTTCTTTGTCATGTAAGCCTTAAACGTGAATTTCTTAATTGGTTTGTCGTTAAGATTTACATCCATGACCTCTTGACCCGAGCTCTGACCTAAAAGCTTAAGCTTCTAGGAGCGTATTGAAGTTTATATATTTTATTTCCAATAAAAATGCTTTTAAAAAACCTGTAAGAGGAAGATATCGCTCGGCATAACGAGGTCGTCGTGATATCGCGCCATATTCTCCATCCTTACGACTTCCATGAACTGTTTTTTTTTTTTCACAGCAAAAAGTTTAGAAAAAATACGAAAAATAGCAACGTGGTCGCCTCGAAGGAAGTTAAAACTCACCTCTTCTTGCTCGATCGTATTAGCCAGCGGAAGAATGACATGACCGCCGAAACACCCGGCTCGAGATTCCGGTAAATTACAAAAAACGCCCTTCACCGCGGAAGCAGAGTACGCATCGATTCCCCCGTCGGCCCACTCCGATCTGTGTTCTCTTAGGAACCTTAGCAGTGTAGCAGGAGGAACATTCTGAAGAAAAAAAACGAAAAAAAAAATAAAATAAAATTCACATGTTTTCATTATGACATGCAAATTCCCTTTCAGTATCAAACCTGCACAAAAGCTTAACGGGCTACTCCATCTACTGCCAATTTCGACCGTTATAATTAATACATAATTCAGATATTCTTTTTTACCTGTAAGAGCATGGATGCCTTAGCACACAGTACACCGCTCCCCATAGAAGGAAAACCGTTCGCATAATTAAGAATCGTTCCCATCAGCTTTTCAGGAGAAGAGTTCACGTGAACGGAGACATCGTCGACGCCGTCGCCTTCTAAAATCGACCACCCTTCGTCTGCGAACCCATTCACGGCCTCGTTAAAGCCTCTGCATATTATGAAAAAAGAAAAAAGAAAAAAAAAAATCAGTTTTTTCGATCAGAAATACAGTTTAATCGCCTTTTATAAAACAAACCTGCTCAATCTTTGGCTAAGAACTCGCAAAGCTGCGGGCCTTCTTCCCCAGCCGGAGGCGTTAGGCTGCGAAACTTCTTGAGATATCTGCCTTAGTTGACGCAACGCCTGAAGAATCAAACGCCTCGTTATTACATCATTGTCGAAATTATAGGCCCGAGATTGTAATATTAAAGACTGTTTGTTGAATGATCACTTCACCCAAAAACTTAAAGGAAGTGTATCAGTTTTTAATTTCATATTATATATCTTACCGCCAATGTTGTCCTTTGAGCGAGCAGTGTCGACGATTCGTATAGAGGACGAATTACTTCGGGTACGCTCCGAGGCTGAAAAACGAGAAAACCGTAGGATCCAAGAAAAATTATCGAACGCTTCGCTTCGTATCATTTTATTTAAAATTATTACGAGAAAAATAAATACCTCTAAATCCACGTGATCGACGATATGAATAATGGATCCACCGCCTTCGCACGGCCTTATCAAGTAACCGCTCGAGAGCCTCTCTGCCCTCACGAAGTTCTGAACCGGTGGCATGCTTGGGCCGTTCTGCGTCTTGTTCAGCGATCTTTCGCATATCTGTTGTTATTACAAGGAATTAAGCTTTGTCATAAATTCAAGAGAAGCAAGAAAATTCAAACAAAAAAAAATCAATTTTTTTCCACTGGAAAATTGATTAGTAGATAGATACCACAAGGCTGCCATCTTCCATCACCGAAGTGTAACGAAGGAGCCAGAAATCTCGACCCGAAGCTAACGTAGTCGGCGCATAGAGCTGAAAATAATAATAATAATGTTCGCATAAATGGGCTCGAAAAACTTCAAAAAAAAAAAGAAAGGCAACAAGAGGATGATAGAAACTTAAAAAACCTGCATGTAGAGCAATTCGATGGTTCCACCGTTCCCGGTGGAGAGCACGTTGAGGACGTCAACGGCTCTGCAATCACGGTACCACGAAACCCGATCTTTGAGGATTTCAGCAACCTGAGATTATTGCATCAACTTTTATTACCATAGAAGGCCCTAAAAAATCCACATTCATGATATAATTTTCGATAAGCTCGAAAATTACCCGAGTGGGTTCCAATCCCACGAGCCCACATGCACGAGCTGCAACGCCGGTGCAACCGTAAGAAATAGCAATGATTCCAATGGAATCCGGACCAGGCTGTAAAATACAAAAATCAAGAAATAAATCAAGAAACCATTTTTATTTCCTTTTTTTTATTATCGGGTTATTGGCCTTTTTTATTTATTTATTACCTTCATCCCAGGCATTTGAACCCACTCTACGGCGGTCCCAGTTGCCTTCGATAGAAACTCTGTTAAAGTCTCCTCCGCAATAGACAAAAGCCTGTAAAAGAAAAAAAAAAGTAAGACGTAATTGAAAAACGACGACGTAATGGAAGGAAATGATTAAACAAATTCTCCTTAAATCACTCACCCCGCAGGGCTTGCATCTCTCGGCGGACGATGCTGAGGAGTCGGGTGGTGCTGCTGCTGCTGCTGCTGTTGGCCGCCGGTCACCGCCGATTCGCAGCTGTTGTCGGTGGTTGCCTTTGAAATCAATAAAAGGAAAAAAAAAAAAAAAAGGATTTTTAGATTTTTACGTGTATGGTAAGAAAAAGACCGGAGATTTAGGGTTTTTGTGTGTCGTAAAAGCTAACATTTTGAGTCTGCTGTCGGAAAAATCCGTTCTCGTACACGAGCTGCGAGACCTGCTTCTGCAGCCTATCGTTTTCCTCCATCAGAAGCTTGTTGAGAGCCGTGAGCTTCCTGTTCACCGCTTGCAGCCGAGAGGATTCCTTCCTCTGCTTCTCCCGACATCTTTGGGGGCAAAAAATGAAACAACAAAAGATGGATATTATTGCACAGAAAGACACAATCTTTTCGTAAGAATTATAATATTAATACCTTCGATTTTGGAACCAGACTTTGATCTGCTTGGGCTCGATGTTGGAGAGGATGGGGCACTCGCGGATGAGCTGCTGCCGGCGGAGGGAGCTCGGCTTCGGGCAGTCGTGGTAGAGCCTCTCTAATGCCTCCACTTGCTCCGGGGTGTACCGAACGTACTTGCCGTTGTCGAACCCCATCTTTCCGCCGGCGCCGCCGTCCTTGCAGGCTGACGTCACCGCCATCATCACTTCTAATGAATCGATTTTATTTTATTTTTTTTAAATCAGGATTTAAATTATGAAAGCAGGCGACAAAGAGGGTACGAGAATGTTGTTTGTTGTGTTGCGTCCGAGTTTTGATTCTCAAGTAAAGAAAGATGTCAACTTTGGACATTAATTCTTGATGATGATGCGACTAATTAATCGTAAAAACGTGTAAATCACATTACAGAAGAAAAAGAAAAAAGATGGACCCTTTTTTCAACACGCTTGAAATTAGGACAAGAAAGCAACAAAAGAATCGAAGAGGGTGATAAATCATTGTCATGTATATATTACATGATATAAATTAAAATCATTCGCAGCCCAGAATGAAAATAGTTCACACGGGAGTAATAGTGGATCATTAAAATACAGGCGTGGAAGCGAAAGATTATAAAGATAATATATATGTTTTCTAACAATAGCTATAGCACGTGTCTGTTAATTGCGTCCCTTATCAAAAGACGCGTAGAAAATGTATGAATGTGTTTCCTTAGTTGAAGCTTATGTCTGAAGAATTCTCTATATTTTCGCTTCAACCAGCAATAACTTGGTGTGCCCACTTAGAAATCCACATGATATACATATATATAAATTCTAATAGATCTACGTGCATAGTGCCACTATCTTTTTGCTCCTTCAGAAGCACACAGCGTCAAGCACTAAACGCAGATTTTCGTAAGACTTACTGTTCTCCCACGTGTTAAAAAAGAAATATTCGAGGAAAAGTTGAGCTCTGTAGCCGTCGGAAACCCTTCAAGGATTCATCAAGATTTGCGGTTGAAGGAAGAAGATGGGATTTGTGTTGTTTTGTTTGTTTGTGTGCGTCCTCTAGAAATAGAAATGAAGTGACAGAAATCAGAGTTTGTGGTGGTGGTGACCATTTCTTTGAGGAAGTAAAAAATACGAGTTTTCAACTTTCTTTTTTGCTCGTCCTTTCGCTTTCTGCTCTTTTCTCATTTTTAATTTATAATTTAATGTTGCCTTCTCTTGCTTTTTGTGGTCTCCTTTTTCCTTCTTTTCCTTTAAATATGATACATATTTAGGTTAGTGGCTTGGCCTTCCTTATCTCGGTATAATAGCACTTATAATTAATTAGTTGATAAGAATTGTAAAGGTATATATATGTATGGACAAATTTCAATTTTTTTGTAATGATATTGTAGTGGTTGATCATTAAATTGATTATTAAAAATTATATTAATTATATATATATATATATCCGTATATGCTTTTATTGCCAACCCTTAGGACGTACTATCTGTCTGCCCTTTGAACTTACATCACATCAGAATAAGACATTACAAAAATAAAAGACGGAACATGCTCTTCCCTATATGTAGCATAGTATCTCTTTCCACTTTTATTACAAAATTAGTATCTTTGTAGTGTCTTTGAAATTCATTAAATAAATAATCATGAAGGACAATAATTGAGTTTTTGATGTATATATCTTAATGTATCTTATATCTTCTGGTGTGGTTTGCACTAAGTGCATTACAAGACATAGGCAGCCCTTTTCAATTATTCTTTTTCTTTCTTTCATACGAATTAGTAAATCTTACTCAATTAAGGGGTAGAAAGTGAAAATAATGGATTGTTTGGGGTCGTTGAAGTAAATTGGAAGGAAAAGGACAATATGATGAGGAGATTTTTGCATGCGTCTCAGAGATTTTTTTTTTTCTTTTGTATGTCTTTTCCGGCAGCATCATGTACCTTTTTGTTTTCTCATCATGCTCTACAATATCTTTTTATTAATTTTTCTGAAAAATAAATATAATTAAAATGTTTAAAAATCATTTACATTCCATTTGTCGGCTAGGAATTAATGATGGGATTTAATGTAGTTGCTCTCCTATGTCCTATGTAATGAATGCGCTATGCTTAGCAGAGACCTATAAGACCAAAACATGTGACCGTTGAATGTGCTTGTGGTCAAATGTTATAAATGCCGTGCTTCTACAATTAATTACCAAGAATTAACACGTATAGGATATTAAATATTAGAGCACATATGGATTTTTTTTATGGAGATGATGTAAATGGCAGACAATTTGTAGTGGTGACGTAAAAACACACATTTGATTCTACCATTTATAAGCAAGCACTCAAACGTGGACGACTTGTTGACATTGAAAAAAAAAAAGGATCCTCACGTTTCACTAATTAACATACGTCTCTATCTTTCATTTTTTTTTTCTTCCTTCATTGACTTTCATGCCCATGCGTTGTTGCTCGTAGTGCGCTTGCTTACTGTTTGTTCTATTTACTTTGACTCTCCTCTCCCACTCCGTATTAATTTTTAAAAAAATATATTTATTTTTTATATATATAATTTGGGAAAGTATTTTTTATTATATAATTACTTTCAGAAAAAGGGTTGAGCGACCACGTGTATGAGAATCTGTCTGGTAATTGCAGACCGTCGTATCTTCGCAGGGCCTATCGTGTTGCACGCCATGAAGGGCTCTCACAGCCATTGCATGTAATGTAAATGTTATACACATATAATTACTATTGTAATTTGTATCGATGGGGGCAAAATCGGTTTTTCACGCGCAGGGATGGAGAGTTTAGTGCAGGAGGAGCCGAAAGAGGGAGGTGGGCCAGTGGGCCAACAGCTTGTAATGGGGGCCCACTAAAGCAGGAGCAACATTATGGACCCCACTAAAATTAACTTTTTTTATTATTTCTGGAATTCCATTGGCTGATCTGAGAATATTCGATTGCTTTATTTGTTGGAATTGGATATTTGGTTGTATATCAATTCATCAATTTGCGTTTGTATTAAGATAATAAAAAAGTTTCTTTTGCTTTCATCACCGATAGGTTCAATTAGAGATTTCATTATAATCAAGCCATGAGCATGTCACGACAGTATTTTTGTTAGGACAATGGTGTTATTGGGCATAATTTAAATTTTTTCGAATTTGTTCTAAGGAAAAAAATAAAATACAAATTAATCATGATTCATTCTGAAATTCAATTGTTCAAAAGATACCTAACTTCCCAACGACTAACACATTTGCGGCTTTCCTTTAAAAAAAAATATTTTATAAATCAAAACATTTGACCAAAAATCCATGATAAGCAGAGATTCAAAGAACTATGTTTCCCACTGAATAACACCGAGTGAATTAGCCTTTACTCAACCCACTTCTCCATACCTGCATATTAAGCTATAATGGAGGACATGAATGAAAAAAACATTCACAAGTAGAGAATCATAACGGTCAAAAAATTTACCTATTTATCAGCTATATAGTCGAGGAAGAGTTTATCGAGCTCAAAGTGACGACACAGTTGCTTCTGCAAAGGGGCAAACATGACGAATGAGTAATGTGCCCAAAGATGTAATTTTCTTACATATATGAAATTTAGGCAAGCTCCACATAGTAATGTCTACAATGCTACCTTTGACAAAGGGGAGTTGAAAATTTTTGCTTCAAAGTCCGTCTTGGGAAATCGTGAGATTGCAGATCCGTCACGAAACAACATATATATTGGTAGTTGCTGAAGACTCTCTGTATATAGAATTAGGTGTACTAACATGAGATCTCGATTTTTATGCCCCAAATATGTCTTCAGCCAAAGTAGTGAAAGGCAAAGAAAACCATGAAACATAAATCTTATTCTACTGATTTCTCACCTAGTGAGATTCCAAACTTCTCCGCAGCATTAGGGAAGAGCCCGAGATCGACTGTTGCAAAGGATAAATTTTTTGTCGAAAACCTGTGCAAGGTGAAGTATATAAAGTATCAGAGAAAACAGTTGGGGAGTTTAAGAATCTAGACATGAGGAACATGATAGTTGCGGGAAGAGCATATATAAAAGCTGAAGCTCAAGACTCACGTGATTGATAGCTGTGGGAAAAAGGAGCTCGATCTTATGCAAGGAGAAGTAGACTGGGTTCGAAATTCAATCTGCCAGTATTGTATTGTAGTAATTTAGAACAAAAGGAATCATGACGGAGCGAGATTATATAACATTTATGCAAAAAATCGAGAAACTTGATGTTAGATCATGCATATCAGGCAATAAAATCGATACGGAAACAGAACCAAGAGAAAATCTACACACCAACCATCCAGAATTTTGAAGCGTTGCCTTCGGTAAGCAAGGTTTCTAGTTGGAGTGGTGTCAAATGATTTGTGGAGCCTGCATAATTTAAGATGTTAAAAGTAAAAACATACAATACATATAATATACTGTATTAGCTTGTGAACCTGAAAACTTGATACGCAATAAGCTAACATGTGAGATTCAATGATTGTACCTGTTCCTTCATATGCAGGTTGTTGGGCAACTATATACAAAACTGGGCAACCAAATAATTAATCTTTGTGAGGTTTCAGAGTACTAAGAAAATGCATGACAATACCTACACAAAGTTAAAGGGGTCACACAATTCAGGAAAAGGCATACCCAAATACGCTACCGCATACCACAATGCCAAATGATAATCCAATATCAAGGAAACAGCTGCAAGAAAAACCTGGAAAACTCGACTCATGTGAGAATATGGATAGCAGGAGAATTTGCATTTCAGGGATACTTGTTGTCAAACGATTATTGCGAGAATAAAATTGCAGTTCGATAATGAAAACAAGGGCACCTTTGCATAGAACAAGGTGTCAGCTACAAAAGCTTCCCATGATTCCGTTCTCACCAGCTGCAAGTTCCCAAAATCAGGATGAATTGGTTGAAATCATACTATCACCGGCTTCATACTCTTACTAAAACGCAATCATATCATAAAAATTATCACAATCAAGAAAGAAAAAAATGAATTAGCAAACCTTTACAGCGGCTATAACGCAGAAAGCAAGCAAAGATTGGATCTCCTGCAAAACTCAAACAAATCCGAAATCAAAACGCCATAAACAGCGGAAATCATCAATAATTGAACAAACAAAAACTAGAACTATCAATCAAATACCCGGTGAAGAATATGAGACGAGCGGTGAGCGGAGAGAACGCCGATCGCTGAGCATCGAATCGGAATGTAGGAGAAGAAAAGTAAGAAGTGGAGCATATAGTACGGTTCCGAAACAACGCGACTGATCCAGCTCACTCGATTCGATTCGTTCTGCTCCTTCGACATTTCTGAATCTGCCATTGCCGAGGAGCTTGAGGTTCTTTTTCAGAGCAGAGATGGACAATTGGGCTTTTCCTTTAGGGCCTTAACAACTCCTAGTCCGTGATCAAGCCCATAACGAGGCCCAAATACCCATAATAAAGTAGAATATAAATAAGCGGAATTATTATAGACGTTAAATTAAAAGACCTCGGATAAAGCCGAAGCTACAGAGTACAGAGCAAGCGAATAATGGAGGAACGCGAAGAGCTTAGCATTAGCCCACCACATTCCGCCGAGGACCCACGCAAAATCACCTCAATAGCCGCCGGTGAAGCTCACACGCTCGCTCTTACAGGTCGGAGTTCGCATCGATTGCTCTTTAGCAAGCTGCGCTGTTTCCTGCGTGAAAAATTTGTTCGTGGCGGCGTGTGCTTATTATTATAGGTGATGGAAAAGTGTACTCTTGGGGAAGAGGAACGTTCGGACGGCTAGGGACCGGTTCGGAAGAGGACCAGCATCGCCCGGTTCGGGTCAGATTCTTCGACGACGATGAAAGGGAAGCTAAGCTTAAGATTGTCGGGATTTCTGCTGGGGCTTACCATAGCCTAGCTCTCGCAGGTTTCGAACCATGAAATTTGAAACGTTTTTGTTTCGTTTATCATTTTTCTTGTTTTATCTTTCTTGTTCGAATTCCTACTACTCCTGTAAATCTTGGTTTTTTTCCCTGTAATGGCGCAGATGATGGATCAATTTGGGGCTGGGGTTACAATGTCTGTATCCTCTGTATATAATTTATTATTACAGCCTTGTAATGTGTGTCATTTCTTTCTTTTTCTTTTCTCTGCTGCTGCAACTACGAATTCCTTGACCCCGAAATGGACGGCCAAATCAGTGCTGACTTCGAAAACCACACGAAACCGCACTTTCTAGAGGGCTTCTCCGGTTCGAAAAAAGACGATAGCAGCAAACCGTTGAAGGTAAGACCCAATTTTTTCATTTGATTCGTTACTCCATCTTTCTTGTGAACGAATTTGGACTTTATTTTTAGCTTCTTGCCTCAGATTTTATCTGTTAAGGCCGGTGGAATGATGTCACTTGCAGTAGATAATCAAGGCTCACTATGGATTTGGGGGAATTGCCCTAATCCGTCTCCTACAAAATCAAACGAAACCGATTTTTCTCTTATCAGCAACGTAATCCCAACTCCTTTACGGGATTTCCACGGCCACACGGTTGTTAAAGTGGCTTGTGGAAACGAGCACGTTGTAGCAATAGTCAGTGACCAAATATGCTACTCGTGGGGCGGCAACAGCCACGGCCAGCTAGGTTTGGGAGACAAAGAAAGCAGATCGAATCCTCACGTAATAAAAACTTTCAGCTTCGAGTCTCCGTGGGAAGCTTACGAAATAGCATGCGGAGCCTTCCACACAGCACTGTTAACCCGCAAGAAGGGGACCACCGAAACGTCGAAGAGCACCTGCTGGACTTTCGGCTCGGGAGAAAACGGGCAGCTCGGGCACGGGACCACTCAGAGCCTCCAAGCCCCGGAGATCGTGAAGGGACTGCCCGAGGGAGTCTCCTTGCTGACTGTTGACTGTGGGCTTTTTCACACGAGCGTGGTGTCCTCCTCGGGGGAAGTGTGGTCTTGGGGAATGGAGCACGGGCTCGGTCTCTGCCCTGATGCCAGATTTTCTGCAGGAAGAGATGCGGGAGATGCTCTCTTGCCCGTTAGATTTCATTACAAGGGATCGAGGGGACATGAATTTCCCGGGCCCTTGCAGGTGGCGTGCGGTGCTGCTCATACGGTTCTCGTGGGAGATTCAGGGCTCAAAATCTGGTCTTGGGGACGGGGTCGAAGCGGGGTTCTCGGGAACGGCGATGCGATCGATTTCTACGAGCCCACTCGGGTTTTGTGGCCTCCGATTGGCCACGAATCTGAGGAAAACGAACCGAATGAAGGAGATGAGCCTGTGGAAGAAACGGAAAAGAGGGTATCGGAGGCTGTGGAGGAGGAGATGAAGGTGATGAGATCGAGGCTTGCTGCGATGGAGAGATACGCTGGCTTACTACACGGTGCGATTTTCGGGGAGATGTTACGAGACGGTGAAATCCCGGGTTCTACGGAGGAGTTTGATTCGTTCGATGTTGCGAGAGAATGGGAGGAGATGCTCGAATCTTCGGATAGCAGTAAACTGAGGCGATTGGAGGTGTTTTACGGAGATATGCTCTCTGGTGTGAAAGATAAGCTGATGAGGAGGAGGATACAGGAGATTGTGAAGGAGTGCTTGAGGTCAAATGGTGTTAGCAGCAGTGATTTTGGGGGAAAATAGGGATTTATGACTTTGCAGGAGATATTGAGACATGATTTTAAGGCCATGAACTAGGGAGACAACAACGCAGACGTGTGAATTCTGTAATGAACGCAATGTCTTATACAGTGAAGAAGACTTTTGTCGATGACAAGTTTTTTTAGTCCCTGTATAATTGGGCAAGTAGTGTTTTAAGGATAAATAGATTAAGGGTTTGACAATTTTAGGACAATAAGTTTTGAAATTAAAGTAAATTTGAGGACGGTTAATGCTTGAAATCTAATATCAGCCCCGAATTAGCATATTATATGAGATGCACTTCAAATTAAATTGAGGGGAAAATTCTACATGGTATCTCAAGGACACTGAATTAAGGGGCGAGGCGATAAATTGAAGACAATGAGTATCGAAATTGAAGCAATATTAACTATGTAAACCTAAATTCTTAACATTAAATTCTTGGAAAACAATCTTACATGGCTTCGGACATGCTCATTTAAATCGATTTTCCTGATGCCACGTGGAATTTTCCCTCAAATTAATTGTTAATTTGCACATCGCGCGTGTTAATTTCATGCTGATGTTAAATTCTCGGTGTTACTTGTCCTCAAATTGCTTCAATTCGTCGAAGATGCTGATTTCGATCGAATTTTTTCCTACCCCACATGATTTTCCCCCGAATTAAGTGTCTTGCTCGTGTCAATTTCGGGAAGAAAATAGATTTTTCATGTCTCAAATTGCTTCGATTTCGAAGCTTATTCTCCTAAAATTATCATCTTTTCGCTTAAAATAGCACTTCCACAAATCTACATAACTTTAATTCGTATACCAACGAGAAAGAGAAGTTACCGACCGAGTCTTATTAAACCTAGCCACGGCGCAATCCGTCGAGAAAATACTCGAAGAAGCGAACTCTCTCTCACCGCCGAGAACGGGCGCATCGACGCCCATCTTCGCCCTGCTCACGTAGCCGCCCGCGTAAGTCCTTCCCAAAACGCCGCTCACCCCGCCGCTCAGCGTATAGAACTCAAATCCCAAATCGAGGTGAGCGAAGCAATCTTCGCCCGCGACGACGCCGTAGCTATGTACCTTCGATTCTCGTTCGGTGATGGGCACCACCGTCGCCCTAATTTTGAAATTCCCCTCCAATTCGATCGCGACCGAATTAGCATCGCGCGTTCTCACGACGGTTATTACGCCTCCGCGCGCGTCGTTTGCCTGCCATTTCGAGCCTTCTCCTTGGGGCAAGCGAAGGGCCTCGCCGTCGTAGGAGAGCTCCAATCGGTCGGCGGAATCGTCCCAAGCTGAGGTTTTTCTGGCGCCGACGAAGATTCGGTGGGCGTCCAAGAGGATCCCGAGGGACTGAATCCAAGTGAAGTCTCTTCTCATGTTTGTGTTTCTTCTTCCTATGTAGTGGGCGTTGATGTGGAGGTTTTCGTCGGAAACTATGCAGAAGTCTCTGTCCTTTTTCCCGTGGAAATAGAATGTGATCCCGTCGGCGCCGACGAACCTCGGGTCTTGGCAAACCGACCCGGGCTTGTCGCACTCTATCGGTTCGAAAAACGGTTAAGAGGCGGAAAGATGCAGAATAAACTCTACAAATTAGTAATTAACGGATCATCAAAAATTATTAATTAAATGAGTTAATCTGTAATGACAAACTCCATTTACAAATATGTTTCAAATTTTCGCTTTGTATCAAATGAAGGGTCCAATTTGAAAGATTATTGCAGTCGCTTGCCTTATTATGCTCCCCGTGTTCAATTATAATAAAGATTTGAGATGGGATTTGATGGGAAATTGATTTCGACAAAAAACGAAAAAACAAGAGTCATTTTCCAAGAAATCTTTCAGAAATCATTACGTAATATTATGAGGTCTATAGAAATTATTAATTCATATCTTATATATGGTTCATAGAAATTATAAAATACGTATTATCTTGTAATTTCAGTTAATTATTAATTTAGAACCCTATTTTCGAGTCGGGACCTGCTAAAAATGTTATTCTAAAGAATTTATTAAAGAATAAGGTATTAATGTGTCTGAGTTTTTACCATACACGAGCTTATGCATAAAAGAGAAGGGTGAGATTTATTATAAGTTTTACCCACCACATACAGGGCTGCAACTCTCGCAGTCGATCTTGCAAGTATGAGGACACGCAGGGGGGCAGGCAACCTCGACGAGGTAGCAATGCCCGTAGGCCCTATTTTTGCAACGGACTCTCTTGCCACCACCAGCCTCAGGTGGGCTGGGAGCAACTGCCACCGGTGGTGGTGGTGGACTAGGAGTGGCCACCACCGGTGGTGGCGGTGTTGGTGGTGGAGGAGGAGGAGGAGGAGTAAACCACCACCAGGGACATACAGTTTGGCATGAAGCACAATCCACGAGGCAGCGGTTTGGGCAAGATTCTGGGCAGTGAAGGTCTTTACCGCAACAGCCTGGGTAGTCTTTACATGGCTGTGCACTGGCGAAGGCAAATGTTAGAACTATAAGAACAGAAAGTAATAAGAAGCACCCACCCATTGAGTAGAAGAATTATTTTTGCTTCTTTTTTAATGTGTTTGGTTCTTTTGTTGATCCTATATAGGAATGCAATGCAGCGTCTACTTATAGATGTTTTGTAATGGAAATTTTGTTACTCCCTTACTCAAAGTCCCTATTGGCCTTAAACCTTAAGTTTCTAACAGCGATGCGAAATATTTTAACGTTGTAATGGGAATTGAAATATTCCTTTGTTTACGTTTGGCACTTTTCTTCTACAACGAAGCAACTTCGCATGCCTTGCCGATATTCCAATTAAATTACAGTGCACCACAATCAAAGGGAAGGGCTGTTAGATATTGAAACAAGATCCACAGCTTAGGACTTGATTTTCTCATCAAGGACAAGATAAAATTGTACACTAATTCAGATTCAGATTTCAAGAACAGAAGAAAAAAAGATGCAATCTTTACCACCTTCACAGAGTCAACTTAGCAATTCAGTTTCCAGATACAAAGATTTCAGAATTACAGATCAAGGTCTCCCCATATACTAGTTTGCTCCATCCTTTGTTATACAGGGACTAAACCATGCGCGTCCCTGCAAGTAAATGGAGGTTTACTTTACATAAAACATCTTAATCAACATCAAAAAAATCATCAAATGCATTCATTACTCTACGAAAATGAGCTGATAAGTGATACCCATATTTAACAAACTGTTCCAAACAACAATCACAGAATAAGTCGCAAAGCCAAAGCATAACTCAAGGGTAATGTCATAACGATTAAATACCTCTTTCATCCCATTAACAAATATTGCATGGACAACCCAGAACACAAGCATTCAATTCGTCAGTACATAGCTCAACAAAGCAGGTGTATCATATATGGTATTCTGCATAAAATCAATTTTTTAGCCACATCTGCATATGCAAACTGCAATCTTATTACAGGATACAACAACCTATGTTAGGCTATCAAACAGCTACAATTAATGCAACTCACACAACTAGAAGAGAACTATGAACTACACAGTAGGTGAAAGTAACTAACTGATTACCGATACAAGAATGCTTAAGATCAACATAATCTCGGAAAAATTCGACAATGATTTAATACGAAAAGCAAAATGAAACACGAAAACGAACACACATAATCCTCACCGCTACTGCTGATTCTGAGGATTCGGTGGTGGCGGCATCCCCGGCCTCGGTGGCCCAAACATGTGCTGTTGGCCACCTGGAGGGGGCGGTGGCATCCCAGGCCTTGGCGGAGGCATTCCTGGCCCACCAGGAGGCGGTGGGCCCCTCATCATCTGAGATGGAGGTAGCATCATATGTGGCGGTGGAGGGCCCCTCTGGCCGAATTGTCCTTGTCCCGGAGGTGGAACGAATCCCCCAGGAGCAGGTGGAGGCCTGAATTGCGGCGGCGGAGGCATTGGCATCCCGGGCCTTGGAGGAAACCCAGCCTGAGGTGGAGGAGGCCTCGCCACCTGAGGAGGGTACGAAACAGGCGGAACCGCGATCTGAGGCGGACGAGAGATCTGAGGCTGCATCATTCCCGGTGCCGGACCTCCGACGCCGCGGACGGGACCGGCCAAACCTGGCTGAGCCATCAGCGAAGGGGCGACGACCCCTCTTCCTGCAGCTCGTCCCAATCCCGGTCCAGGGACGGCGGTGGCCGAGGCGGTCTTGAGTCTGGACTCATCCGGCGGAGGCGGGCCCTCTACGGTGAGTGAAATGACCTCCTCGCCACGCAGGAGGACGAGCCCAAGCGTCCGGCGATCCTCGCGCTCTTCCTTGGATCCCTTGGTGGGAGGCAGTTTGCGAAACTCCTCGCAGTCACCGAGGACGAGGTTCATGTGGCGGTCGAAGGCCATGAACTTGCCGATCAGCTGGCGCCCGTCTTGGATCGTAACGCGCATGCGGTAGTTGATGTACTGGAGCATCTTCGAAGACCTTGACATCGACATTTTCACAGATTCTCGAGGACCCTCGTCGTCGTCGATTTGAGAATTAGGGTTTTGAGATTTTGAAACCGGGGGATTTGCGGCGCTTAGGATTATTTATACGTATATAAAATTGGACTTGTCGTATATTGGGCCTTAAGGACTTGTCTTCGAAGACTTAGTTCAATGAAATTTTCTGTCAAACATTTATATAATTTTTCCAATATTATTCTATTAAAAAATAATTCAAGGAAAACGACGTGGAAAGCAAAAAATAAAAAATAAAAAATATATTAAAATTTGATCTGCTGATCAAAGCTCCCTCATGATATCGATTCAGTTATAAGCTCCGCCCACAGCACATCATCGTCAGGCAGCTCCTCCACGATCTCCGATCCGACGCAGCTCACATCTCGACCGTTCGATTCGACGTACGACGGATTCTCGCACATCCGAATCCCCTCCAGCTCCGTCGCCACCTCTCGCACGCTCGGCCTCTTCCGACCGTTCAAGTTCAGGCACCTCCTAGCCAGATCGGAAACGGCGGCGTGCTCCTCCCTGACTCCTTGCTCCGCTATCCTCGGATCGAGGACATCCCTGAGCCTCCCCTCCTTCAAGGACTCAACAAAACGCGTCACCAAGCTCATATCCTCTTCATCGCCGCCGCCGGATACGGGCTTCTTCCCCGTCAAAAGCTCCACGAGGACCACCCCGAAGCTGTACACGTCGCTCTTCTCCGTGAATTTCCCGGTCCTGAAGTACTCGGGGTCCAAGTACCCTATTGTCCCCTTCACGTTCGTGGTCATATGCGTCCGATCTATCGATACGGATTTCGAAATCCCAAAATCAGACAGTTTTGCCCTAAATTTCTCGTCGAGGAGTATGTTGTTGGATTTCATGTCCCTGTGGTAAATTGGGATCGAAGCTGCGTAGTGGAGGTACGCAAGAGCGTTCGCTATCTCTCCGGCGATCCTCAGCCTCAAGTCCCAGGTGAACGGAAATCCGCCTGCGGCGGCGCCGTCGTCGTGTATCAGGTCGTACAGAGTCCCGTTGGGGATGAACTCGTAGACGAGCATGGGCACTTCGGTTTCAAGGCAACACCCCAGTAACTTGACGACGTTTCTGTGATTAATTTGGGACAAAATCACCACCTCGTTGATGAACAGCTGGAGCTGATCTCGGTCGTCCACTAGCTTTGACTTCTTGACGGCCACGATCCTCCCGTCGGAGATCATGCCCTTGTACACCGTGCCTTGGGCTCCCTGCCCGAGGACTCGGTCTTGGCTGAACTTGTCGGTGGCTTTCTCTAATTCTCTGGCGGTGAAGACTCTCATCTTCTCAAGGACGTGGTCGTCTGCTGATGACTGTTCCTGCTGCAGTAGAAGGCCGCCGTTCCTCTTGAAGTTTGACTGCTTCAGCTGATTTTCTCTTCTCTTCTTTACCGCCTTGTACAGCCAAAACCCTATCGCTAGTGCTAAAAATAGCCCGAGCCCGGATGATAAACCTGAAAAGCCCGGCCCGAAGACGTCATCAACGTTAAGGTACTACACAAATATACTTTGCGGGCTGATGTTATTAAGCTATTTAACCTGCATAGAGAGCGATTTTTTTGGGAGGTGGAACGTATATGCAGCCAGTGCCATATAAGCTGCCATCGCCGAAATAATTCTCCGGGCAAGAGCAGTTGTAATAGCCTGGAAGGTTCTTGCACAGGGCTTTCGAATGGCAAGGATTGTGAAGGCATTCATCGATATCTGCTAAAGGTAAAGAAGATTCATCAGCTTACTTAGGCATTCATTTCAAAGATTTAGACAGAAAAAAAAATCCACTCTTTGTATGATACTATGATTGTGATGACCTTTGCAGCCGGATCTAAGATACGGGTTTCCCTCGTATCCCACCGTACAGTTACATCTCATTCCACCGAGATTCGTCTCAGAATCTACGCAGAAGCTGTTTTCTTGGCACATTCTATTACGAAACTCATCCTTGCAGCCTCTGTCACCAATCTCCCACTCTATTGCAATAGGAACATTTTCTAACATTTTGTTCCTGAAAGTTGGATCCGCATCCAAGACATCGTTTATACAAAATACGTAGCTCTTCTTTTCTGCGAGGAACGAGTAGCCACAGGGATTAAAGGCTCCAACTTCCCTGTGTCGCTTCCAAGTATACATGCTGGAGTAAACATACTGAAGGCCCTTTGGGATCGAAGCCTCACAGCACCCGATTCCCGAGCAAGAACCGTTCACCAGCTCCTGAGCCCTCGAGCAAATGGCCACGCAGGAGCTGATGTAAGGGCTCGAATCGTCTCGTGCCCGAGACATTATGTTCATGTCATCGCACCCCACGACCGTGAGCTTGTTCGCGGTGGAGAAGGTAAATGGAGATCCTCTGAGATCGATCTCGGCAGTGAAATTTCCCTTGGTGCTTACGTTTCCATCGAAGCAGCCGTATGCTAATTTGTTTCTGATGCTGAATTTCGTCTCCGATATGCTGAGGATCTCGAGCTCGTGGTTGAAGGAGAGGAGGGCCCGCGGAGGGTGGGAGGAGGAATCGCAGATTACGTCGAAGGACGGGTCGACTGAGCAACCCGACCCGGCCCCGATCCCGAACGGGTACGGAACGGGTACGGTCCCGCATTTTTCGGGGCAGCCCGGTTTGGTTATTACCGGGCCAAGGTTTAAGGAAGTGTTGGAGAATATGCAGGTGAAGTTATCTGCAGCTGCTCTTGATGTCAAGGACAAGGAGGTTATTAGAACAAGAAGCAGCAAAGGTAATAATTCGAAGCTCGATGCCATTGTGTTTTCTGTGATCCTTTGCTGGTGTTTCGGTGATCTATAGCATGAAGCAATCCGTTGTCTTCTTTGTCTTGTATTGGATTCATTTCCTTAGTCTTATCGACGCAACGAACCTTAGTTTTCTGGGAACCATTTGTCTTTATAATATCGCTGCGTAATGAAAAAAGAACTTTTTTTAGTTACGTATTTTAAGTGGTTAGTGGAGAAGTAGTAATACATTCATTATTCAGACGGCTTCTTTGTTTTCTTGCAGAAGGATTTCAAGATTTATCCATGCCTTGGCCTGCATGTGGCACAAGAATACTCGGTTGTATATGTGCACTAAATAATAATAATAAGTTATCATTAAAATGGTCCTCCAAGGGTAGGCATATTTTAAAATTTAGACTTTCATGTTCGAATCTTACTAATTACTTTGATTATCGTGTTAGATGAGTCTCAACTCTAATCTCATCGTGGAATGTTTACCATGAACTCATAACTAACCATTTGAGGCCAATGAACTACTAACCATTTGAGACCAATGGACTATTATCGAAGCAGACAAGATTTTAAAGTGATGCAAGAAAGTAACCAACATTGTAGATCTTTTTTTTTGTTGAGAATAAGAACATTGTAGATATGTTTGCCATGTTTTATAAATGCTGATTTATTTCCCAAATGTCATAACTAAAAGTTAAATAAATAGTTACTATCAAATATCTGCCATAATATCAAGAATACACGACAATCAAGAAGCCTGACGAAATATCTCAGCGACGAATGACGATCACGAAACTCATTTTCGTCACGTGGTAATTTCACAAAACTCATTCCAAAGCCATCACACTCATTGAACAAGGGAATCTTCGTCCTTGTTAATCTCCGGGCCGGGCCACCTTGTTGATAAGGTTTTCAAAGCTAAGCCCGCCAGGTGTTGGCCCCTTTACGTTTCAACGAATCAGAGAATTATTAATAAATTTAATTAATACAAACGCTTCGTTCTATATATACGTGCATGGCAACACGAACATCATCTACTTAAATGTTCCCTCGAAAGATCTCCTTTTACAGCAAAAAGATTCTCCAAAACGCTTCATGATCTAACATTATCCAACAAAATCGTCTGCTTAGTGTTTTTAAGTGATGACTGGTTTTAGTTATGGATTACACCTACAAGTTCGCTGTTGTTCATCGCAGAGGCCTTCGGTGTTGCCAATATTATTCGGTCAACCAAAAGCTTCAAGTCCATCTTCGATCGGTTTAAAGGTGAAAAAAAACTAATAATTTACTCCTACTTTTTTCTTCCTTGATAACCCTCCATGGTAATTTACTCTTTTCTTGTATGTGTAGCAGCAGTCGTTGAAGGAGCTTCTTGCGAATCCCATCTTCCTCAATGTCTCTGAGAAGATAAAGGATGCTTCAGCGGGCTTGGTGGATGCATTTGTCGATCAAAATTTCGAGTTCATCGACCAGCCGTTGCTCGCATCTCAGGTGCTTGTATAAATGTCTCTGAGGAGCACGAAGCTTATACAAAAAACAAATTGTCAGTGCTTGACTAGTTTTATAAAATTCTCGAAGAGCAACTTTGCTCCGGTTGAAGAGTCTGGTGAAGCGGTTGATGTGACCGGCTCCGTCGATGGAGTAATCCCCGATGATTTTCCGGAGGGCGTTTACATCAGAAACGGTAATAAAATCGTAACATTTCCTTAACTTCATCGTTTTTATTACAGGGCCTTATCAATAACTTGGAATCCATTTAGGACCGAATCCTCTGTTTGGAGGTTTGAAATCGACAAGATCTCCCTTCGGCCAATCAAGCCATATCTGGATCGAAGGAGAAGGCATGCTTCATGCCTTGTACTTCAAAAAAGACAACGGTGGCCAGTGGAAAATTTCTTACAAGAACAAGCAAGTAGAAACCGAAACTCTCGAAATCGAGAAACGAAGAAACAAACCCTCTTTTCTTCCTGCTGTAGAAGGAGATTCTGCTGCTGTTTTATCAGCTTATCTACTCAACTGGGTACGAATCTTCCTTTTTCTTTTGAAGGTTTTAGTGCTGTTTACGTAGCCAAAGTTAAACACATGTTAGTTACCATTGCAATGATTCTCTTGGTATGAACAGTTGAGATTCGGATCGGTAAACAAAGATCTGAGCAATACGAGTGTATTCGAGCATTCGGGAAAGTTCTACTCTACGGCGGAGAACCATTTACCCCAAGAGATAGACGTTTTTACCCTCGAAACCAAACGATATTGGGATGTCAGTGGAGAGTGGAATAAGCCTTTCACCAGCCATCCCAAGGTAAGTTAGTTCTGTACAACATAGGCAATGCAAGTGAAAGCAAAATCATTACACCTGCAAAAACCTTTGATTGTGTTCACAGAAAGTTCCAGGTAGTGGAGAGCTTGTTATTATGGGCATTTATCCTGTGAAACCTTACTTCGAGGTTGGAGTAATCTCAGGTAAAATGTTCTCTGCCTGTTCAAATTGATTTATCAGAAGCAGTATACATCGTACGAATTGTTCGAATTCGTGCCTCTAAAACTTTTTTGTTCAGCCGACGGTAAGAAATTGATCCATAAAGTGGACGTAAACCTGGAAAGATGCTGCTTGGGCCACGAGATGGGGATTACTACAAGGTAATTAAGGTATGAGATTCAATCGAAAACTTTTTCTTTTGTTTTCTGATGAGTATATCGTATTTTCAGGCACAATGTGATCTTGGATTTTCCTCCAACGATAGATATTAACAGGCTTATAAGTGGCGGACCGTAAGTTCCAACAATCCTCGATTCACAGCTTAACTCTTTATTCCGTCTTGCATGTTAAGTTAAGAGGGATGACACTTTCAGGACTCCTAACTTAAGGGGTTGCAATTTTAGGACACTGATTTTCAGAAATCGAATCAATACAAGGACAAAAAGCGCCTCATTATCAGAAGAGGTGATGTGTCGTCCAGTTGGCGCCTGTTGTCCTTAAACTGATTCGATTTTGAAAGTCAGTTTCTCTAAAATTGCAACCTCTTAAGCTTGGATGTCCCGAGAGTGACATTTACCGGACGATAAAAAATATTTAAGCCTCGTTGCTCAAACGCAGATTACTTAAATACGATAAAGAAAGCTACGCTAGGATCGGGATAATGCCTCGTTACGGCGGCACGCATTCTATCAAGTGGTTTCAAGTGAAAACAAGCTGTGCATTTCACATTTTGAATTGCTACGAGCAGGGCGACGAGGTAACCAAAACGAGGCTACTAAAAAACTTAATTTTTGTTCCTCGTTTTTTTTTTCTTTCTCATTTTCTCTAAACTTAACGAGTCTTCTCCGTTCTCGACGTTCCATTTCGAAGGTTGTAGTCTTGGCTTGTAGATCAGACACTTCGATCATACCGGGACCCGACTTCGGTCTGAACAGGTTCGAATGGTTCTCCGAAAGATTCGCGAAAATTCTCGACGAAAAACTGCACGAAGAATCGTTTCTTGCACGCGTTTACGAGTGGAGGCTTAACATGAACACGGGCGACGTATCGGAGACTAACCTAACAGGAAGCCGGCACAGCATGGATTTCCCTATGATCAACGAGGAATACCTCGGGAGCCTCAACCGCTTCGCTTATACGCAGGTTTCGGACCCAAAAGCAAGCTCGGAATCGGGTAAATCGAATGAATAAATAACGTAAAATTCGGAGGGCTAGCAAAATTTGACTATAAATCTCGATGCAGGTATGTCGAAATTCGGAGGGCTAGCGAAACTCTATTTCGAAGACCGGAGGCAGCAAGAGAGTGTAATGTTATAACCTTTCAAACAGTTCTGTTTGGCCCATTTTTTGTTATTTATCACATAAGAAGGCATGATGATTCCCTCTCATATATAAAGGAGGATTGTTCCCCATAGTGTCTTGTCTATACACAACAACGGTAGAAAGTATATTGATGTTAAACTGTCAATTCTACGAAAAATTCTCTTTGGTGGGAGTTTAGATTAGCGGGGTAGAATTAATTTAGGATTGTAATTGTCGTTTCGGGCGTAGGATATAGTAGAGTAGAGTAGAGTAGAAGAACTGTGTGATTGTACTTTCACATAATGGATTTTCTACTTCCTTCTTGCCCATATGATTTTTCCCTCTTTGGTTCTTCATGTTTTTTTTTTTTTCTTAATTTCTCCCTGAAAATGTTTGTGTTCTTATTTTCTCCTATTTATATTTTCGGGACAGACTCAGAAATTTCTGAGTGGCTAAAATTCCAAGATATTGTGCAAATCACTGCCTGAGATTTTCGAACTATGCTACTGCGAGCAGGAAACGGGCGGCAACGAAGACTTGATCAAGGTGGAGCATCATAAATTCCCGGGCAATACTTTCTGCACGGGAGCTGCTTTTGTCTCCAAACCGGGCGGCACATCGGAGGATGATGGATGGATCATTACGTACGCTCATGATGAAGACAGCAACACATCTCAGGTAAGATTTTTTTTATTATTTTTTTTTCCCGCGGTAGACCGATAATTGCTTACCGAATCGTTTCAGGTTTACGTGGTCGATGCGAAGAACTTCTCAGGCGAACCGGTAACGAAGATAGTGCTTCCGAGGAGAGTGCCTTATGGATTTCATGGAAGTTATTTCATCCTTTGAGTGTATAGCCTGTAACACACCACAGTTCTTTCTATTGAATGGTGTGCATGCAATATGTCTTCTTGAAGTAATTTTATCTAAATTAAGGCCGACAATTCAATAAAATTGAAATTGATTTGAAGGGAATTGACACTGATAAAACCTAATTTCTACACAGGATTAAAACACGTGAGCTGCATGTAAATTGGAGAATGGCGTCAGACGTGCTGATTTGGACCATTTTTTTTTTTTCCCGATGCCACGCAAATTTTTCTGTCAAATTAATCGTCATGTGCGCCTCACGTGTGCTAATTTTCGGCTAAAATTATATTGACGATGTTAATTGTTTACAAAATTGCTTCAAATCGACAGGGATGCTGATTTTGACCGATTTTTTTCTCAACGCGACATAATTGTAGTGTGCGGCTCACACTTGTTAATTTTGGGGTAAAAATTACTGTCTTTTTAGTGTTAATTACCTTCAAATTGCTCCAATTTAGAAATTTATCCTATTAAAATGGTCTTTAATTTATATATTCTAAGATATAACACTTCCTAAATATAGAAGAAGACTAATAAGTTACACCTTTCTCTGAATCAATCAATTCCATATGAAGAACACGCTTCGATTTGTGCCCACCAAGGCAACAACCATTTATCATTTCCCTTCGTACGAAAATGACATCACCATCGACAAAAGATACCTACAATATGCTAGAATTTATGTCCCTCCTCTTCAGGTGTTGCTTCGTGATTTGCAGATTCCCCTATCGAATGAGGTGATTGCGAACGAATAAAAGCACGGCATAAAAAGACACATCACCACCGCCAAAAGAAGCCGTGTCGCAATCGCGGGGATACACGCGTCGAAAACTTTTGATTTTGTTCGAGAAAGCGCTTCGATTCAAAAGCATCGTTCCACGATAGCTGCGTGTACGTTCACCCGTCCCTTTTAAACGGGTTTTTCTACTCTTTGCGAGGATGATTTCGTACGAGAAAACACTTCACAGTATCGTTCCCACACTAGCTTCTTCTCTGCGCGAGTGTGTCAAATGGAAGACGAAAAAAAGCCTCTATTGGAAACGACTACTCGTGAGAAGGGTGGCTACAGAACGCTGCCTTTCATAGTTGGTTAGTCCAATTTGCTTTACTTCCTGTTTTATTGCGTCTGCAAACGAATTGGGGTTTTAGGGTTTATATTATCAGTTGGATGATTTTTCTTCTCAGTTTCTGTATTTCTTGTTATGTCTCATCGATGAAGAGTTGCTTTGTAGTACTGTGTGTGTTTTGACTCTTTCTTTTTTTTTTTTGTATTCTTCAATGGGGCGAAGCAAATGAGGCATTTGAGAAGATTGCAACAACCGGCTTGTCGACGGTGATGACCCTTTACCTGATGAAGGAGTATCACCTGGAGATGACCTCTTCCTCCAATGTAATCTTCTTATGGTCTTCAGCTACGAGCTTGATGCCTCTAATTGGAGCCATCTTTGCAGATTCTATTCTGGGCCAATTTCGTACCATTGGATTTGGATCAATTATATGCCTTATGGTACCTTTTTTTACCTTTTCCAGTTTATTTTTCTTCTCCCTTTTTCGTATGAACACTTAAACTGATTTGGCTAAATTCTTGATGATTCCAACAGGGGACGATTTGTTTGTGGCTAACAACTGTAATCCCCGAAGCAAAGCCTTCAACCTGCAGCGATCAATACAACGAAACTTGCAGCAGCTCGGAGACAACTTTTCCTCAACTTCTCTTCCTGTGCACCGCTCTTGGGCTCATCTCGATAGGTGCCGGTGGGATCCGATCGTGCTCTATGGCTTTCGGGTTGAGTCAGATTGGGAAAAACGGGTCCCTCGATGCGAAAGGAAGCTACCTCCCGTGTTACTATGGTGTTTTAACGTTGTCCATGATGATTGGCCTCACTTTCGTTGTTTACATTCAAGAAAACATAGGATGGAGAATCGGGTTTGCGGTCCCTGTTGCCCTGATGATCTTCGGGGTCGTCTCTTTCCATGTGGCTTCTCCGTTCTACGTTGGTTCGAAGCGGGGGACGAGCTTGGTCACGGGTTTTCTTCAGGTCGTTGTAGCTTCTTACAAGAAAAGAAACCTCAAGATCTCAGAAAATGAGAAAGACGTTGTATATCACTCGAAGATTGAATCCGATAGAGCCTCTCCTAGTTCAAATCTCAGGTAATCGGTTCCTACTAAAATCGAACGCGCATCTTTCTAAGTGATCTGGCTTGTCAAAGGTCTTTTTTTCTGTTATTTTCTCGATTTTAGCTTTTCTCGATCTCGAGCCTCCCGATTTGGGAGCTTCCGTCTCCTCCTTTTCTTCTCCCCCGTGTGGGAGCGTCGGTCTCTTTATGGTAGTGTTCCTCTCGAGAAGGACGAGATTTGAAGTTAAAGACGGAAAAAATAGAAGAGTATTACTACTGATCTGGGTTTAATAGGCATACTTCTGGAGTTTCAAACTCGATTAGTAATAAGTTCTTAAGTTTTTTTTTTTGTTGTTGTTGGAGCTTTATTCTTGTTTTCTTTCGATTTTTTTTTTCTTTTTATTTGTTGTCTCATGTTTTTCTTTCTGTATCCAGAGGGCTTGCTGAGCTATTATGCTAGCTCTGCATTTTCGTTAATATATTTAACCATCATTTCGAAAAAGAAAAAAAAAAAACTGATCTTTTTTTCTTTTCTGGTCCGTCTCTCTTACTAGGTTCCTAAACAAGGCCTGCATCGTCCAAGACCCCGAAACCGAGCTGACCCCGGACGGCAAAGCCTCTCACCCATGGAGCCTCTGCACCGTGGACCAAGTCGAGGACCTCAAATCCCTCCTCAGGGTCCTCCCCATATGGTCCTCGGGAATGATCATGAACGTCAACGTATGCCAAACTTCGTTCCCCATCCTCCAAGCGGCCTCCATGGACCGCCACGTCACCTCCTCCTTCGAGATCCCCGCGGCCTCCTTCGCCGCGTTCGCCGTCATCTCCGTCATCCTATGGATCGCGCTCTACGAGTGCGCCGTCACCCCACTCGCCTCTCTAGTTCTGAAAAGGCCATTTCGCCCGAGCCCCACTCAGAGGATGGGGCTCGGGATTTTTTTATCGTTCCTGAGCGTGACGGTGTCAGCGATCGTGGAGAACGTACGGAGGCATAGAGCCGCCAGCGCGGGGCCCGCGGTGCTCGTGATGTCGGCGATGTGGCTCATACCGCAGAATTGCCTCACGGGGTTCGCGGAGGCCTCGAACGCGGTGGCTCAGAACGAGTTCTACATCTCGGAGTTTCCCAAGAGGATGTCGAGCGTGGCCACGTGCATGTTCGGGGTCGGGCTAGCCGCGGCGAACCTGGCTGCGAGCCTTTTGATGAACGTGGTCCATGGAGTTTCGAGTAGGGGAGGCCACGCGAGTTGGATTTCGACGGATATTAATGAGGGAAGGTACGATTTTTATTACTTGGTTCTTGCGGGTTTGAGCCTGGTGAACATGGTTTGGTTTGCTGTGTGTCGAAAGGGTTATGGCCCTGTTGGAGAGGAGAAGAAGAAGGTATTAGTTGAAGAATGCTGTGTGTGAAGAAGAGTTCTTCCTTTTTTTTGTTTTGTTTTTTGTTTTACGTGATTTATAGTGTCTGTAAACAAGATCTTTAAAAGCAAACGAGACCTGTGATTTTATGATATAATTGGAATTTATGAGGATCGAATTTTTGGGAGTTTTCGGGGGCTTTTGTTGTGTCCATGAGTTTCTTTCTTGCTCTGATGAAGTCGTTTGAGTGTTGAAGCTGGGAAATGGATGTGGACTCGTAGAAGGAGAGGCCTTCGATTCGTGCGTTCCACGCGCGCAAGTGCTGACGAAAACATACATGCGAGGAAAGAATAGACATGTAAAGACGACGACTTTCATGGATACAAGGAGTAAATTTAATTTTAATACCTTAATTTTCATGAAATTTGATTTTTGGTCCTATAACGTATTCCTGTCCGAAAATAGTACCAAAACGTCCGCAAAATTCGCTTTCGTCGTCTAACTTGTCCATGTTTAGAACCGGTATGCCAACACCGTTTACCATAAAATATACCCTTTGTAGCTTTTTCGTCATCTTTTGATTGATTTACGGCGAGGAAAATTCTGTTGTTTCCACAAGAACGTTCATTAAATTTGTGAAGCGGTCGTATTTTGCTTTCCGGAAGCAATTAAAAACGGTCGGAAAATAGAAAAGGACTATTTTGGGCCGACAATTTAGAGGCGCAAGCAAGTTGGACGACGTGAGAAAAGCTAATTTCATAAGACTAATATTAAGTTTACTCCCACAAATAAACACTGCCCGTATGTTTAAAAATTAGTACTAGATTACATTTATCGAATAAAAAAAGTCATTACACAAATAGTGGGTATTTTTCGCAATAACTAGCGCACTAAATTGCTTTTATAGCGTACCGCGTTAAATATGGCGTATGCTTTTGAAGACAAACGCTTTATTCTATGCACTTTAGCGCGCTTTTAGTAAAAATGAGCGATAGCGTGCTTACGTAGCTCTTAAACATTGTTAAGGGCGCATACAACCTCTGGTGTTTGACGACTTGCTGCCTCCATGGCTGTAGCTGTAGAGTTCCCCAGCTCCAAAGGAACTTGACCACCTACGAAACAACAAGAAGACGAGCTAATAAATAACTGAAGAAAGAACGCGAAAAGAAATGGAAAAATAAATAAAATAATTAGTACCTCTTTTAGAGCCTTCACCAGAGACGAAGTCCATGGCACGGTGGCTCGGGGCTAATGGTAATCCAGAGAGATCAACACCCGGGCTCTTTTTTCCCGGTAGCCCGAGGGCCTAAAGACGGAGTTTTTTCAAGAAAATCTTTCGGGGCTCCACGAAAGCCAGCAGTTGCGTAGCTGGGATACTAACGCATGCATAAGGGCATAATTTTCACTTCCTAAGCTGAATCCTCCCGTGTAAGGTCTTTTTCCACTCGATCTCCTTATTATACTAGCATTGCTGACGAATTTTCCTCTCGGCTGAACTGAGAGGTTATTCGGGTTCGGGCCTACAGCGAAAGGCGCGCTATAATCTCTCCGAGGGGGTCCTGCAGTGATAGAACCCGAGGAGCCCGGGATTTGCATTTGGCTATAATTAGGAGCACTAAATGAGCTGAAGAATCTAAACATGCCCTCTTGATAATCGGTGGTTGATCGAGGGGAGTTCAACGGGGTTCCATCACCAAAAGGAGAATGCGTCCTCTCTCTATTGGAATAATGCTCAGAAATTGTTCCCCGTTGATTTCCAGACGGTAATAATAACCTGGAAATCTGTCCCCTTTCGTTGGGACAATCATGTCTGATTTTCGGCGCCAATACATTACTCTTCGCAGAGACAACCTTTTTAGTCTCCCCTAAAATTTGGGCGCAATAGGCATTCGCACGACGTAACTCTTCTTCACGAGCCGATCTTTCTTCAGCTTCCGTCAGCTTTAGCTTTCTGCCGACAGGAGCTTTCTTCTTTCTAAGCTTATTAACATGTCCGTCTTCTCCAAAAGCATTCTTTCTTTTCCTCGGATAACACGAATAAGCATCTGTTATTACAGAAATGGGAATATTTTCTTTCAACTTCAAAACAACACAATACAAAGGGCGCATATATGTTGTAAGAAACAATAATAAAATGTATTACCAGGAGCGCAAATGTCGTTGGCTGCCGTGACATGTTCTAGAGTCGTTTCCGTGGGGATATGACCGCCATCTGATGCAAATGGAGAACATATTCTCTCATCCTTTTCTCTAATCTCAGCAACATAGCCAATGCACGAAGAAATAATTTAAGCGAAATATATCAGAATACGCTAAACGAATAATTATTGTCTCGAAATCTTCCTATAGAAGGCCTCCATTTGTCGATTCGTAAGGCCTACCGCGCGCATTTATACTATCAACCAACATCCACTATTGTCACTGGATTTCGAATATTGGTACATCTTATTGCAGCTTGTTAATTTGCATTCACGTAGAGATATATACATATGCTGAGATATGAGGGCATGTAATGAGTGAAAAAAGGGTACTCAGACGGGTTAAAAGTAATTTAGGAAGAAAGGAAAATACCGAATAGAGAAGCGCTCATGTGCTGGCGGCGGCTCAATCTCTTCCATAGCACCACTGATCTCTATTGCTATTGAATCGATCGGAACAAACCCAGCCATTTAATGGAGAAAACCTAAAGACATTGGATAAGGTTATTTCATATCAGTAATATAGTCCAAAACTACACATAAGACCCTTTCAGTTGAGAGTGCAAAGTGCATTGCATATTCATAACTTTTCAAGAAATGAAAATAATTTTAGTACCATATATACGCAAACAGTATGAACATAGACAATAGAAAAACCTTTCTGGAGCTAAGGAGAAGGGTAAAAGCTAAGAAGTGGCCTCCTTAGTGATGTGTTTTTATTACAGAAGATGATAAAACCCAATCGCGATAAACTTCAATACTTTAACTAAATATATCGGGAAGGCTTAGACAAGAACATGGAAAGCACAACGAAAAGGAACTAATTAGGACTTTACAGTGCTTTCTGGAGGTATACAAAGCATATGTATCTTACGTTTGATCTTAGCCAAAAGGCAGAGAAAGATATACAAGCATATGTATCTGAAAAATTGACAAAATGCAGCTAAAGAAATTCAATTTGCAGATGAGAGTCATTCAACCCACTAGGTAAGATTAGGGTTTACTATTTTATTAATAAATAAAGACAAAGGCATTTCAGTGAACCAGCAGCTTAGATACAATGAGAAACAGTAACGGTGAAACGAAAAAGGTCATAAAATGAGAATAGTGTAAGAACGAAATATAAACAGTAACGAACATGAAATAAACGTGCAAAGAATAAATAAGTCAATCGGAAACCCACCTGATGTGCAAGGTGAAAGTATCAGCTAAGTCAGCTGAAAGAGAAAAAGCCACAAAACGAAAGTAAAATCCACATCTGATAACAACAAACACCAACATAGAACAAAGGGGACGAGCTTCTCAGGGGAAAAACAAACCTTTTATTCAGAAAATCTGACTAACCCAGAAAGATGTGCCCACCCTTCACCTTGAAACAGCCCTTGTTTGATAGAAAACCAACGGGTCAACTCGTTCTAATTCTCTGGAAATTATTTAGAGTGCCAAGTGAAAGAGACCGTAAAGTTTAGGTCTTTTTATCACCTTTAGAGAGAGGAAAACTTGAGGAAAGAAAAAGAAGACGAAGGAGAGAGAACAAAGACTGAAAGGCAAATGTTAATGAGGAGCTGGTGGGCGGCTGTCTCTTTTTAATATACGAGAGAGAAAACACTATCCAATCAGAACATGCCAACCAGGATTATTACCTATTTTCTCAAACCCTAGTCAAAGTAAGGTCCATGCGTGTTCAACACGCGCGGGTTTTTGACTGGGTGATGTCATGGTGACATTTTTCTGTGGATAAGGGTATGGTCCAAACTGATTATGCGAGTGACGGAATTTGGGAGCGGTAATAAGGCAAGTGGTGTGGGGATAACCCTTAAAACTTCGAGGGATAAAAATGCATTCATGGTTATTATTGTTTACAATTCATTTGTTTTATTATTTTTCATTATATGGCTTCATTTTTAATTTGTTATTTATAAAATTGAAACTTGTTGCAACTATATCTGACACTTGTCTATGCATCATATTTAACACCCAAGAGTCCAGAGATTATTACAGTAAATAAAATGAATACACTAATAAGTAGGTTTTATAGCATTTCAAATGCAACTATTGATTGATACAGATGGTTTTAGTGGTTGATGAATAATTTACAATTTACATTCATGAGTGAGTCCCGCATGTGGGGCCTACCCGCGACTGTGCTTCTGGCGGGAAAAATTACTTTAAATGGCAATATATTGTACATCATATTCACTCTCTATGCTATCTGTCAAAATCAAATTATATGATGTTGTTGTGTTTAGGGTAGAAGGCTCCTTCATCAGATATTCCTGAGGATGCTGCATTATCATTACTCAGCCTCTTTCTTTTTCTTCCGACCTCAGCGGGAACAGTCGGAGGTTTCTGTTTCCGAGGAGATTTTCTCTTTCAAGGCTTCAAATCCCGCCCACTGATTGTGTACTTGTTTCCTGCTTCGGGGGCGCTAAAATCCGCGGGGTTCTTGTTAAGGGTGCATACACCCATTGGCGGATGACCACTTGCTGCTGCCTCCATGGCTGTAGCTGTAGAGTTCCCCAGCTCCAAAGGAACTTGACCACCTACGAAACAACAAGAACTGTTAATCTACGTAGTAAATAACTGAAAGAACGCGAAAAGAAATGGACAAATAACTATAATAAGTACCTCTTCTAGAGCTTTCACCAGAGACGAAGTTCTTGGCACGTTTTTGGTTCTGCGCTATTGATAATCCAGAGAGATCAACACTCGTGCTCTCTTTTCTTGTAACCCGAGGGCCCAAAGACGGTGTCTTTTCAAGAGGGTTTTTCGGGATTGCATTGAACGAAAACGAGCCCAATGAGGCTCGCTGCTCCACGAAAGCCAGCAGTTGCGTAGCTGGGATATTAATGCATGAATAAGGGTCTAATGAACCCTTGATACGCATTTTCCTGATCTGTTCGCTATATTTAGGAGCAATAAACCATCTGTTGGTGGTCGATCGAGGGGAGTTCAACTGGATTCCTAACATTCGGTTGTTCGGCGCATTCGCAATGCCTCCCATGGCTAAAGGAGAGCGCATCCTCTCTCTATTGGAATGGGCAGAAATTATTCCCCATTGATTTCCAGATGGTAATAACATTGAAATCTGTCCGATTTTCGGCGCCAATACATTACTCTTCGCAGAGCCAACCTTTTTAGTCTCCCCTAAAATTTGGGCGCAATAGGCATTTGCGCGGCGCAACTCCTCTTCACGAGCCGATCTTTCTTCAGCTTCCGTCAGCTTTAGCTTTTTGCCGACAGGAGCTTTCTTCTTTCTAAGCTTATTATTAACGATTAACGTTTGTTCTTTCTCTGTCGGCTTTCTCTTGAGCGGGAATACCCCCGTTGCCTCGTCACCCCGCGATGATGCCGCATCATCACCTGCGACATTTGAAGCATCTGTTTTAACAGAAATGGGAATATATGTTCTTTCATCTTCTTCAACAACGCAATACATATTACAATGTTGTAAGAAAATTGTTATTAGAAACAATAATTTTATTACCGGGAGCGCTAATGTTGCCTGCCGTAACATGTTCTTGCCTCACCTCCGCGGGGATATCACCCCCCTCTGGTGTAAATGGCGAACATGTCCTCTCATCCTTTTCCATCATCTCTGCAACATAGCCGCTGCACGAAGAAATAATTTAAGCGGAATATATCAGAAAGACGCTAAATGAATAATTATTGTACCGAAATCTTCTTACTAGCGCGTTGTTAAAACAACCGATTGGCGCTATTATTGTTGCGGATTTAGAAATTAGAATATTGGTACAACTATTACAAATTATTAATTGACATTCGTATAAAGATATGCTGTGATATGAGGGCGTGTAATGAGCGAAAAAGTCTACTCAGACGGGTTAGAAGTAATTTAGGAGGAAAGGAAAATACCGAATAGAGAAGCGCTCCTGTGCTGGCGACGGCTCAATCTCTTCCATAGCACCACTGATCTCTATTGCTATGGAATCGATTGGAATGAATGAGCCCGAAGACTCTGAAGCAGAAGCTCCGGCATCACTTTTCCCAGCCATTTAATGTAGAAAACCTAAGTACATTGGATAAGGTTATTGCATATCAATGCATATAGTCAAAAAATACACACAAAATTTATATATAAGATGCTTGTTGACCCTTGCAGTTGAGAGTTCAAAGTGCAGTGCATATTCATAACTTGTCAAGAAATGAGAATATTAGCGCCATACAAACAGTAAAAAAAAAAAAGACAATCGAAAACCAGCTAAGGAGAAGGGTAAAAGCTAAAGCGGCACTCGTTAGTGATCGTGTCTTTATTACGGAAGTTCGAAATCGCGATAAAACTCAATACTTTAACTAAATATGTCGAGAGAGCTTAGACAAGAACATGGAAAGCACAATGAAAGGAACTAATTAGAGGGTTAGGAGAATACCTACAAAATCTTTAGGACTTCACACTGCTTTCTAAAGGTATACATACAAGCATATGTATTTAATACTTGATAAAATACAGCATAAAGACATTTGATTTGCAGATATGAGGCATTCAATCCAATAGGTTATATTAGGGTTTACCATTGTTAATAAATAAAGGAGTTGAGGTATTTTAGTGAACAACCTTTAACCGCAGATACAATCAGAAACAGTAAAGGAGAAATAGTGAAAAAGGTCATAAAATGAGAAGAGTGTAAGAAAACGAAATATAAACAGTAAAACAGGAAATAAATAGGACGAAAAAAAAAAGCCGACCTGATAGAGATGATGTGCGAGGTGAAAGTATTAGCTGAGAGTCGCTGAAAGAGAAAAACCCACAAAACAAAAGATAAAACACACATCTGTTAACAACAACACCAACATAGAACAAAAAACAACAAACCTTTATTCAGAAAATCTGAGCAAAGACCAACCCTGAAAGATATGTCCGTCCTTGTATTTATGAAACAGCGGTTGTTTGATAGAATAGAAAACCAAGCTCGTGAACACGTTTATATAATTCTCTTGCAGGGATCCGCTGCTGCGTTAGAGTATTAGTGAGAGGCAAGTGCAAGAGAGCCCTAAAGTTTTGGTCTTTTGTTCACCTTTAGAGACAGAAAAACCTGAGAAAAACAAAAAGAAAGAGAAGACGGAGAGAGAAAGGGACTGAGAGGTGAATGAGGAGCGGGGTGGTGGGTTGCTGTCTCTTTTTTATACACCCATCTTTTTTTGTTTTGTATGAGAGAGAAAGAATCATCCAATCAGGGCTATTACCTATCTTCCCAAACCCTAGTCAACGGAAGGTCCATGCGTGTTCAACACGCGCGGGCTGTGACCGGGTGATGTCATAGTGCGTCATTTCGTGGATAAGATGTGGAGTTAATTGGAAAAGTAGGCATTTTTTACTAATTATGAATTAAAAAAATAAGCATTGCGTGTAAATTATAAAAATAGGCATATTTTTATTTTTATTTTCTTTTTCTGAATTAATTTTATTATGTGCAATATTATAAAAATAGACATCCTTTTATCTTATTTTCATTTTATGAACTAATTTTATAATATACTCGACTTAAAACAAAAATGAAACATAAATTAAATACACAATCCACATAAATGAAAGAGAAGTCAAACACAATCATACAAATGAAATAAAGATATTACACAATTAAAATAAAAAATAAAAAAATTCAACAAGAGTAATCACCACTTAAACTTTATTTTCGGGGTTTTTCGATCGACGTGGCTATGTTGATGGAGCTGGGAATACACAGAGAGAGAGGGGGAGGACCATGCCCTCCAATGCATTTTTATCCTTCTGATTATGAACAATATGTTAACTAATGAGCAGAAAAATAAGATGAAAAAAAAAAGGCTAAATGGCATGAGGTGATCGATCATAAAAGCCAACTCAGCCCTGCTAAGTCTTAGCCTTTCTTGGGCATGGCTGCAAGCCTCGTATACATCCTAGCCATGGATTGGTAACCTCTCGTATCACCCGAACGGAGAAGATTGCCTACACAGCACAATAATAATATACACATCAATATACAATGTTTGTAAACGGCCCCAAGAAATGCAGTGAAGACATGATGAGGGCGTTGTTGTAATTAAACTGTAACGTACCTGAATCACAGTTCAATGGGCTATCGGGCTCGGGATGACCCATCAATGCAATTATAGCCCTGCAAACTGATTGCAACGTCCAAGCTGGGCTCCAAGCATTCTTCAAGATATCAAGGCAGATCTCACCCGTCTGCATATATTAGTTCACTAAAATGATCACATATTTCAGCTTCATCCTCAGAGTTTTATATAAATGGAACAGAGATTCACGCCGATGAAAGAAATGTCTATGTGAAGTTTGTAAGTGGTGGCAATGTACTAAAGAGTACGTTTTAAGATGGGTCACTGCAATGTCATGTAATTTGAGGTTTGGTACATTTGGATGGAAAGTAAAAGGGACAAGTACTGGGAATAGATAGCATTACCTTGAAATGCACATTTGGATGGAAAATTTTGGTTAAGAAGCGAACTTGAGGAGGCTGCAAAGGGTACTGCTCGGGAACAGAAAAAGCAAGCTGGAAAACACCACCTTCATAAGGGGTCTCTGATGGTCCCTTCATATACATACATAACAGAAATAAGCAACCAAATGAAGATGCCTTGAAAGAAATCTGATTTGGGCACAAAGCTTAAAGCTTACTTTTATAAGAGCGGTCCACTTGAATATGTTTAACTCGTCACAAACCAGCTGAATATCTGGGTCAGCTACCTTCTCTCTCTGCACTTCTTTGTATTCTTTAAAAAGCCTAGCTCTTGACGCCTATTTCAGTAGCACGTAACAAGTTTTAATTAGAGAATTGTAACAGAAAATCCCAATATATGCCAACAGAACAATGAAATTCTTCCACACGAGCTGCCATATGCCGCACATTAATGAGGAAGAGACTACATTTATAAGAAAGTATAACGAAATCACGAGTCCTGTTTTCTGTCATATAAATTTATTTCTCATGCTATCTTCTAGCACAAACTGATCTGATAACATCTTATTCACATCATATAAGAGTGATTCTTTAAGTTTCTTTTCATTGGAAACTACTTATGTTAGATGATTTAAGAATCAGTTCATCGAAGTTAGATTTATGCTCTTTCATCTTCTCCACGTCAATTTTTGATTAAGCTCTCATTTCAAGTCATTTGATTTCAATGCCAACACATAAATGCCAATGATATGAGACACACACACGCACACAAATACGCACACACAAATACGCACTAAATAATCATACGAATCAAGCATTTGGCCGTACTGGAAACGAAATCACCAAAAATAAACAATTATCCGGTTATCCCGCTTCCACCGAAAACCAAAACAGACCATATCCAAAGAAGCTGAGCTCCCAGAAAAAAAAACATGGAAAATAAAATTCACGAGAAAAAACAGTTACCTGCATTTCTCCCGACGACGGCAATAATTAACGTCAAATGATCAGCTAAGAACTGCAATCCAGCCAATCTTAGATCCTGATTCTTAAATAACAGAAAAGGAGGACTAAATCGAAAGAGATTTATAAAAGCTATCCAGAGATCAGAAGAGCGCCAAGCTCACCTCACCTGTAATCAGTTTCTCAATTGATTTGGAAGGTACGTATGTAACACTGTTTCTCTTGTTACTTTTCTATCCTTCTGGCACCTTTTTACCTTGTAATGAATTTTGTGCGGACCAGTGCATAAAGTATTTATTTAGTCCCTTCATATTGTATTCCTATGTTTTTTTTTGGGCCAAATATTAACATTTAGCAATTTTAGTTCCCTTCAAAAGATTAGAGTAGCAATTTTGTCCCATTTTTCTCTCTTCTGGTTTTTACGAGAGCTTTCTTCCCTCTCAAGATATTCAATGATACCGGAGGGGGAGCATATGATCTCTTTATTTTTGCAAATTTATTCTTTTCAGTGAACCATCATTGAAAGGTATACATAATTACAAAATGATGTGTGTTTTTTTCAACACCACGAGTACAGTAAAATTATTGGAAACACGACTAAAATCCCGCTCCGATCAAATTGCAAATAAATGTGTTTGCTCGATATATGTTTACAAAACAAGAGTTATTATTATACACACTAAACAAGCTAAAGCTTCACAAATTCCCACCAGGAGCAGCTTTCCCTGTTGTTTTGAACTTAGAAATGTCAACAAGATCCCCAAACAGCTTATCCTCAGGCTTAGCAACCACAGAAGACGAATCCTTCAAAGCACCGTAGTCCCGAATCGACAATGCAGAGATGCTCGATTGAGCATTTTGTGCGGGTGTTTGCCCATAACCGTAACCGTATCCATACCCGGGCACCGCTTGGTTCCCATACATCTGTTGCTGAGGATTATACATATATCCCACAAGCCCCTGTTGCATCATTTGAGGATACATTCCACCGGGGGGATAAAAATTTTGCACGGGATAATTAGGATAAAATCCCGTGCTACCGTTGTTTGGTTGTGAGTAAAATCCCGAGGCCTGGTCCCGAGGAGGAGTCGTTTGGTAACCTGGGTTGTTATTATATAAGCCGCTTGGCGATGGCTGTGGCTGCTGAGTGGCCATGGAAGATTGGGCACTGTCGAGCTCCGCCTCCCACGGCGGAGGAGGTAGTGCTACATCGTTGCTTTGAGCAGCTGTAAGAAAAAACAGCAGAACGTAAAGTCAACGCATCTAAAATACATTGCTCAGTGTTGGAAATAAGATATAAAATTTTAATATGATACGATCCCTTCAAGCTCAAGCTTTTAGGTAGAGTGGTCATTTAACATGGTATTCAGAGCTCAGGCTAAGAAGTCACGGGTGCCGTACGAATCCTCACAACCCCACCCATTAAAACAAACTTCCACGTATTCTAAGGCTAGATAAGGAAGAATCGGCCTAGACATGTGAGGGGGCGTGTAGGAAATAAATGTATAAAAATTAAAATATGATACACTCCCTTCAAGCTTATGCTTTTAGGTGAGTTGTCATTTATCACTCAAGAAACATTATGTAAATGGCAGTTAAGCGGAAAGACAGGGTATAGAAGAATGAAGAAGAATGTACAGTAAACTGGTGAAGGTGGAAGCTGTTGTTGCCCGTTCCACGAAGAAGGCTGCTGCGGTGGAGGAATGTTTGCCTCGGGAAATTGAGTTGGTGTAGAATTGATGTGACCGAGGGGATTTGACGGTTGACTGTTGTTGCTTTGCGGGAACATATCGATGAGAGCAAGGGCATTCTGCTCAGAAGCCAATGGGCTTGGTGGCTGCTGAGCTTGGCTCACGGGTACGAGTGCCAATGCGTTAAGATCATCTCCGCTCAAGAGATCAATCTTGGGATCGGGATTCGTGGGAATCGTCGAATGGCCATTGACTAACGGAGGGGCGGGGAGAGATAATTGCGTGTACAAGCTGGGGCTCGATGATGAAGACCTGTAAAAACAACATCAACGGAGACAAAACACGTGTTGATTAATATGATCTAATTTAGTAATTTGATTTGGTTATAACATTATCATAGTTTTTATAATCGAGTAGTATATATATATACCCTTTTTTTTCTGACTGTTTGCTATCACCAGTGTCGATGAGAGGGGCAATGACTGCAGCCGAGGATTGAACTGGTTCGGGTTTTGGTTTCTCTACTTGAATGGAAGCAGTAGTAGCAGAGGAGAGAGATTCGTGCTTAGCCAGCACGCGCTGCAAGTCATCGTTTAAAGCTAATCCTTGGCATAACAATGATTCATCACTGAGGAAAAAAATATCAACAATTAATATTTATAAATTAAACATCCAAATTAGTACTAATGAATGGTTATTTGCATGTCTGACACTGTTGAAAGCAAAAAAAAAAAGGCCTCTTACGAAGTTGAGTTGACAAGGTGCACGACTCTTTGCTTGTATGTACGACACTGTTCCACCAGATCGACAATAATATCCTGCTTGACTCCCTGTTAAAGCAGCAGCCACCACCACCACACGAAAGGAAATCAAAGCAAAAAAACACGCACATTATATACAATACACACACACATACATATAGAGTATTTTGGAAAATCAAGCCACTGAACGTAAGTCCCTTTTGACACGATTATAATTCATACCTGTTTGTTACCGGGATCTAAAGCATTCAGCATTTCGGTGAGGACATCAACTATCCCGTGTACGTTTTGAAGTTCACTCGAGCTGACAAAAAATTACAGCTTTCAGAGACATGTATCAGATATGGACTGCAAAAACCATTATTAAGCCTGTAGTAAATGCACACCTCAAAGTTGGAAATTCAGCTCCTGCAGAAGATTCAGCTCCATCGCCTCTGGCTTCGGGATTTGGAATATTTGGAGGATAGGAGGGCAACGGTTGTGATTGTGGTGGAGTCAAAACTGGGGCTGAGCTCTCAGATCTAGGAGGAAAAACTACCCCAAGACGCTGAGAAAACAAATTGCAGATAATTTGTATGATATACATATAAAACGGGACATCTAACAAAGAAGAGCCATGTCAAGGAAATGAAAGACGTGGGTATATTATTGTTGTACCAATAATTCCTGATATGCAGCGAAAAACTGAGGATATCTCCCCCTCGGTCCTCCGAAAGCTTCTTGCCAAGTATCGATTAGAATCAGTATCTTCTCCTTTACATGAACATCCGGCTGCACCAATAAACTACTGTGTTATTAAACATATGAAAGAAATAAAATGAATGGTGATAGCATCTTACGGAATAGAGTACCTTCTTTTTCACAATTCGGACCATGGCACGGGGTAGATCTTTCTCAGAAACATGCAAGTGGACTATATCTCCGCAGTTCTTCACGATGGTCTCTAATAGCTACGCAGATAATTAAAAAGCTCAATTGGCAATTAATACGGAAAAAAATGCTTTTCGGTCAGATAAATGGAAATCACAGTCGAGCAATACGAAGACACTTTCAAGAAAGTAACATACTCCCAAAAAAATAGTCCCTCAACCACAAATATATCACATTACATAAATGTCCAGAAACAACTAGCCCAGTGAGGATAATTTATCTTACAAACACTATGACAAAGAACTGAAATTAAAATATTATGTGATGATAGGAGACTTAGTGTTATCGTAGCTGCGTGCAGAGCTTACCGTTAATGCTAGAAGCTGCACTTTCGAATTTCTGCTACCGAGACGCTTCTTTATACCTTTCACAACATCCTTTGCTTGTCTGATCCAAAGAACAAATGAATGTCTCAAGGAGAGCTCCAATCTTATGAAAAACACAGGTAACAATAAATACAGCAATCACAGTAACATACTCAACCCCCTCGATTTCCCTTACAAAACTATGAGAGTGAATTAAGTTAGAAGTCCTCTGTTCTACTCAATTGATTACAAATAGCAAAAACTCGTTATTTTGATCCCACTGGAACTGCAGAACCTTTCGTCAGTCATAAACCCCGATACAGCTCCACAATCGCGTTTCTCTTCAATCAAAAAACTTACCAGAAGAAAAACGAAGCAAGCAACAATAGAAGAAAAAGGTGAAGTTGAAGCTGGGTTTCAAAACCCTCTAGTAACCAACACAATAATTTCTACATCACTTTTACAACTATCGACCAAACACCAACTGAAAATTCGCGTTAAATCAAATCAAAGGAGGGCGAAAAAGTAGACAGGAAATAATTACGCAGGATCGCGGTTGCAGACATCACAGATCTCTAAATTCATGGACCAATCAGGACCGATCAGCATGTCGCTAGTCGCTCTTTCCACCATCGAATTCACCATCTCGACGACTTCTACCAATTGACGAACACTGACCGCGGAACTTTACGCCGATGACTCAGGTGAAGATTACAATTGTTGACTCAGGTGAGTAAAGCGAAAGCTTTAAACTACCTTGGCGTCCGAATCGATATTTTGGATATTTTTTTTTGGAAACATGAAATTTATCATAATTAAATACGGGTACTTTCTCTAAATAAAACCTAATAAACGCGAGATTTTTTACGAGTTTTGTGTCATGGACCATGGTGCATCTAAATTCCAATCATATGTGCCAGAATAATAAAATATAAAAATAGAGGTTCAGTGGTTTCGTTAGGACAATTGGTGGGCCACGTCGGCTTATTTAGGTCGGTTAGATGAGGTGATCAATGATGATTGAACCAATGATTTCACACGAATTAAATATATATAAATCATAAGAAATATTAAAAACTTCAAGTAAATGTAATTTAATTACGTCCCACTCTGCCTCTAAAACCTATGAATTGTAGCAAGACTTCCTTAGTCAGCACATAAAGATACCATCGAACCTTTTGCAATATTTTCGAGATATTAACTTACTGTGTGCTTTTTTTTTAAATTATTTTTTTTTATAAAAAAACCCATAACAAGAAGTCGATGTCTCGAGGCATCAAAACATTAATCAATTTACCTATTTTTCCAACATCGTAAGTGTATCTGCAACACATAATCCTTTCCCGGAGATATTTAGGCCTAATTTGTAGAGAATTGCGTTAGCTTCATAATTTACTTGGCCCCGTAGGCCATAATTTTTCAAGTTACCCAAAAAAAATAAAAATTCCAGTGAACTTTACATCAATCAGATATACAATTAGAAGCAAAATATATATATATATATAGCTAAGAAAGATGAAGATCAAATAACACAAACATGTACTGAAGTCAAAAAAATATTTTAAATCAGAAAAATCTATCAAACACCACACACAAAAACAAAGTAAAAAAAAAAAAACTGAAAAAAGGAGGAGAGTCTCAGAAACCTAAGCTTCTCATATATTCCCACCAGGAGTAGCTTTCCCTGTTTTAAATTTAGAAATGTCAACAAGATCCCCAAACAGCTTATCCTCAGGCTTCGGAGGCTTCGAAGCCACAGACGACGAATTCCTCAACGCACCGTCGTCCCGAATCGACAATGCAGAGATGCTCAATTGAGCATTTTGTGCGGGCGTTTGCCCGTAACCGTAACCGTACCCGTACCCGGGCACCACTTGGTTTCCTCCATACATCTGCTGGGGATGATGATACATATATCCCCCCATTGCCCCCTGTTGCATTGCCTGAGGATACATAGCCCCGGGATATGGATTCTGCACGGGATGATGATTAGGGTAAAACCCACCCGTTTGGTTACTCGGAAAACCCGGGTTACCGTTGTGTTGCTGTGAGTACAATAATCCCGAGGCCTGCTCGTTAGTAGTTTGGTAACCTGGGTTATTATTATACAACCCGCTCGGCGATGGCTGGTGCTGCTGAGTGGCCATGGAAGGTTGGGCACTGTCGAGCTCCGCCTCCCACGGTGGAGGAGGTAGTGCCTCGTCGCTTTGACCAGCAGCTATAAGACAACATTAGCCACAAAAATCAAGATATTCTCTGCTAGAAGAAAGATTTCAGAGACAGAAAACTGATTTTTTTTAAAAAAGGTAAGATGAATAATGTACATACAGTAAACTGGTGAAGCATGATGCTGTTGTTCCTGGTTTATTTGACCATTCCATGGAGAGGGCGAAGGAATGTTCGGTTGGGGAAATTGAGTCGGTGTATGATTGATCTCCCCGAGGGGACCTGATGATTGGTTGTTGTTGTTGCTTTGGGGAAACGCATCGATGAGGGCGAGCGCGTTCTGCTCGGAAGCAGCAACCGGGCTCAGTGGCTGCTGAGCGTGGCTGCTCACGGGAACGAGAGCCAACGCGTTGAGGTCGTCTCCGCTCAGGAGATCGATCTTGGGAACGGGATTCGTCGAAGCTGTCGAGTGACCGTTGACCAATGAAGGAGGAGCGGGGAGAGCTAATTGGGTATATAAACTGGTGGGGCTTGACGAAGAACTGTGGATATAAATAACATTAAAAACGCGTCGATTGAAAAATTGAATAAATTCTTAGCATTATTTTTCTTAAGGGGTTTATCGTAATTTTAGACTTACCCTATTTCTGTTTGTTTGCTGTCACCGGTATCGATGAGAGGGGCATCGACGGAAGCCGAGGTTTGGCCCGGCTCGGGTTTCGGTTTCTCTACTTGAGCAGATGTGATGGTTCCAGAGGCGAGCGACTCGTGCTTAGCTAGCACGCGCTGCAAGTCGTCGTTTAAAGCTAATCCTTGGCATAACAATGATTCGTCACTGAGGATAAAAAAGATCAAGAATTAATATTTATGATTAAACATCAACCATTAGTACTAATGACACCGTTGAAAGCAAAAAAAAGGGCCTTACAAAGTTGAGTTGACAAGGTGCACGACTCTTTGCTTGTATGTACGACACTGCTCCACCAGATCCACAATAACCTCCTGCTTCACTCCCTGTTAAAGCAGCCACCACCACCGAACGAAAACAAAAAAAATAAAACATACACACATAATATAAATATAGGTATGTTGAAAAATCAAGCCACTGAATATTATTAGTCCTCTTATGGGCATGATCGTACCTCTTTGTTAGCAGGATTTAAAACATTCAGCATTTCAACGAGGACATCCATGATACCACGTGCGTTTTGCAGTTCGGTCAAGCTGACAAAAAAAATAAATAAATAAAAGCATTGCCTTAAGAAAGTATAGGAGGTATATGAGTACAAATATTAATGCACACCTCAAAGTTGGAAATTCAGCTTCTGCAGAAGATTCGGCTCCATTGCCTCTGGCTTCGGGATTGGGAATATTTGGAGGATAGGAGGGCAAAGGTTGCGATTGTGGTGGAGTTAAAACTGGCGCCGACCTTTCGGGTCTCTGAGGAAAAACTGCCCCGAGACGCTGAGGAAACAAAAGAAATATAGATTGCACAAAAAAAACGAAAAAATCAAAAAAGATCAATATCACGGAAAATGATAAAATAAGATACCAGTAAATCCTGATATGCAAAGAAAAACTGAGGATATCTTCCCCTTGGTCCTCCGAAAGCTTCTTGCCAAGTATCTATTAGAATCAGTATCTTCTCCTTTACATGAACATCAGGCTGCATCGACATTATTGAATATATAAATGAAAACCATTAAATGGTTATAGCATTGTAGGTACAAAAAAGTAGTAGTACCTTCTTCCTCACAATTCGAACCATCTCATGGGGTAGCTCTCTCTCAGCAACATGCATGCGGACTATATCACCACAGTTCTTCACAATGGTCTCCAAAAGCTAGAAAGAAATATAATTAAAAAAAAAGTTTTAGTTGGAAGACTAATCCATACAAAATACGACGAACACTTAAAAAGAATGTATCTTGCTGAATTACGTAATAGTGATACAAAAAAAAAATGCCATCCAAAACACATAAATGACTAGAAAATGGCTACCCAATGAGGAGAATTATCTTACGTACGTTCTAACACGTAATTGAAAATAAAATACTATTGGGTGAGTGGGGAAAATTACAAGTGCTATCATAGTTGGAGAAGCTTACTGTTAAGGCTAGAAGCTGCACTTTTGAATTTTTGCTACCAAGACGCTTCTTTATACCCTTCACGACATCCTTGGCTTGTCTGAAGACCCATCGAAAAATTGTATGTGAGCTCACAATCATAACAGTTTATCGAGACGATCTTTAGTATACAAAACATAGGGACTCATACATAAATAAATAGCTCGATCTTTTTGAGAGTGAATTAAGATGCAACTATTCTACTAAACGCATCACGAAACACCAATTCGGCAATACCATCTCACTGAAGTCTAATTTAAATACATAATTGTGATTCATCAACGGCTTAGTCATAAACCCTAACACAGCGCACAATTATAACTCTTCGAGAAGAAAAAAGTTGAAGTTAAAAGAACAACAAACCGTCGAGTGAATTTCAATTTTCATTTCTACAACAATCTATCAACGAACGAACCGCGTAAACAAAATCAACGGAGGTGGACGAATGGGAAAAACAATTACGTAGGATCGCGATTGCAGATATCACAGATCTCTAAATTCATAGCCCAATCAGGACCGATCAGCATGTCGCTAGTCGACCTTCCGACCATCGAATTCACCATCTTGACGACTTCAATCAGAAACCAATTCGATCAATGGTAAAAAACAATCTTTAATTGAATATTGACTGATTCAGGTGGGAGAGAGGAAAGCGTTAACTCTCCCCCTCTCTCTCTGGGAGCGGATCGATAATTTCTATTGTAATCTATACCAATCAGCTCTGTTGAGATTGTTTAGGGCAATTTCGGAGAATCAGTTAACCCAATGAAGATTTAGCCAATGGATAAAGAACACGTGGGTAAGTTCGCTTCCTTCCCTGAACTCCAGATGACGTAGCCGAATATTGTGATCGGACGGTGGAGGTCGATTAGATGCCGAAATAAAGAAAAAGAAAAAAATAATGTTTCAGTGGTTTTGGACCATGGGCTACGTCGGCTTATTTGGCCCATTGGGGCGCTGAGTTAATTGAACAATCATTGCTCATATCATATTACTTGATGAAACGTAAAAAATAAATATTCCATAAATAGGGAGCTCAATTTGGAATTAACAAAAGTACAGGGCAAAAAATAAAAATTAATTTGCCGATTCTTTAAAATTCAAACAAGGCTCTTGGGTACTACGGTGCGTTCCGCTATTCCATTGTTCCATTGTATTTCAATTTAGCACAGTCTTCAAATACTGGTGGGCTTCAAATTCGATTGAACGACTCAAACGCGAACATTTACGCACCCTGTCGCCGCAAGGCCACCTACGGAGTTGATCGATGGCCTCTGAATCTCCTCGTGGCCGCGTAGATCAGGTTTTTATTTGAACTCGTCGCTTTTTATATCCTCTATGGAATTGTTGTTTCTGAACTGTTGGCTCGATGTTACATTTCTTGATTGCGAATGGGTGGGTGCGTTCTTTCATCTCATTTGATCACTGCGCATCAAGTGGTTGATTCTCTTTGTGTGTGGTCTTTGGGAAAAAGATGGAAACTTCGCCACCGTTTGAATCCATTGTCGTGAAGACTTATTTCGTTTAATGATATTTTCCTTGAACGGTTGCATTTGGATTGCTTTTGTTAAAATTAATGAAGAATGTTTGTTTGATTTTTTTTTCCTGAATGGTTCGTTTTTGGGATTTGGGTGTTATCACTGGTTGCCCGAGTTACCATAAGATACTGATAAACCCTATTGCAACTTGAATATGCGGCAAAAACAGTTCTTTGCTTCTAGAAAGAAGAGGAGGTTTCTCTCACCAGTTTCCAAATCTGGGAGACAAGAGCAAGCAAGAAGCCAAATTGAAGAGTCTCCGAGCAAGAAAGCTTCCCTACAGCATTATTTGGAAACGTCGGATTGCAATAATTCCCCTATTAAAGTGTCAAAATCTGATTGTGATGTAAAGGAAGCATGCGTTCCAGCTAAGAGAACCTTGACTTTGGAAGTTGCAGACTTATTGGGTGGCAATGAGAATACTACAAGTACTTCACTCCTGAAGCAAGAGCAATTACAGGTTATTGAAACTTGTTCTGATGCTCAGAAGATGGATTCTGAATTGCTCTCAGATATAGGTAGAACTGTAACAGAAGTTATCAGAAACGATCCTAATGTTGCACAGAATTCTGAACTCAAGGAGTTTGCGGCTGGTTTTCTCTCATTATATTGCAGGTATGGTCCGTGTGTTATGTATTCTTTGATTGTTCTCTTGCTTCCACTGAAAATAATTCTACTGTTAACTTTATATTCATATGTGTTTTCTTTTACGGGCAGTAATCTGTTTGTTGGTCCATCTATTGACTATATTCGTTTTACCTTTTAATGTTCAGTGAATTGCAGTCTGGTTTAAGCTTGGCATCAGAAGCAATGGTGATTGCAGATAAGAGGTGTCTGAGCCCTTCTTTGCTTCTGCTAGAGGAGAAATCAGCAAAGAGAAGGCATTATGAAGAGGACAAAATTCAATCTTCTGAACGTTGTAACGACCTTTCTGCATCCCCAATACCCATCCCTATTGCACATGTTAATAATTTTGGAAAACAAGTGGTAAGTTTTCGCCGAAGAATATTACTGAATGAATAACATAGTTATAAGCTATCAGATTCAAAGATATATTGCTAAACTTTGACAGGAGACTGTCCCCAAGAATCCCGCAACATCACAAGCTAGTCTGCGAAGGTGCGTTCAAGAATCTGTTCCAGATAACCCCAAGCGACATGAAACTCCTTTTTCGTCCACTAAAGCTCGAGTTCAAGATACACCTCATTCTTCAGCTAGAGGGAGCTCTTTGGTTTCTCCTGGAGAAGCTTTCTGGAACGAAGCTTTTCAGGTGGCTGATGGATTGGTTGGTCCAAGTAATCTTTTGTCAAATGGTGGATCTGTTGTTTCACTCACCAAGGATTTGAAGCAAGTGATACGGTCCGATTGTTCTGTTGTTGGCGCACATGGTAAGCACCGGAAAAATCTAGACAAAGAAGTGTCACCATTACCTGTGAAGCATTTTGACTTCTTTGAGGGCAAAGATTTGGCTCAGGTGGCTCAAGCTGGTGGTGGTAGCACAACAGGGATTATGAAATTTAATGAGACTATGGTCGCCCCTACAAATGAACCTGGTCTTCGAAGAAATTTCAATCTGTCATGGCATGGAGATAAGATGAACCAAGATATACCCGGTGCAGATGGAAGAAATACTTCCATAAAAGAGGAGATGACTGATAAACCCACTGTGCCGTCTGCTACAACACCATGTAATAAGGTTATTGTTAAGAATGACTCGACGAGCAACCATACTCCTGCAAGTTCGTCTTCGTTGATGAATAGTTTGGATCTCAATTATTGGCTTCCTCCTGAAATTTGTAAAGTATACGTGAAAAAAGGAATATCAAAGCTGTACCCATGGCAGGTTTGTTTGCTATTTTGTTGTGTATTCTGTCTTGTTCAGAGCCGTATAAAGTTGGTGTCTGTTTTATTTCCTCATGCAGTCTAGCTCAACGTTGCGGCTGATAGATCATCTTTTATGCATCCCTCAATAAAGCACACCTTATTTAATCCCTCGGTATATTCGTGGGCTAGTTATTTTTACTTCTAATAAATTACGCCCTCTTTACAGGTTGAGTGTCTTCAGGTTGATGGTGTCTTGCATGATCGGAATCTTGTTTACAGTGCTTCTACAAGGTGGTGAATCCAATTGCAAACTCAAAAGTACTTGTGTTTTTTGAACTCCCTTGCCACGATTTTATATCGACTATATCAATGTTTCACAAGTGAACTGAACATTTTTTCAAGGCTGTAAACTCTGTTTTTGGTGCTTATGCTTTTTTTTTTTTGGGAGTTCTTACGCAGGAAGCAAAATTATTCATTTTTTATTTGATTTCAAATTGGTCGGAGGCTACCTACTAATGCGGGATAGTTGCTTCCGAAGGCATTCAATATTAGTAGCATAAATTATTGATATAATATAGCCTCTTAGAAAGGCGACATTGCATGAGTCTTTTGGTAGGAGATACTTAACCTTCCCTTATTTATCGTCTAGCTTAACATTGATTAGGCTTGTAACTTGGCTTTCATTGTAAATTCTGATTTCCCACCGAGTATTGGAGATTCTTCTTTACTGGGTTCCTATTTGTCCACTTACTCCCCGTAGAAATCTTATATAGTTGTTGATGCTTAGCCTTAACATAATTTTCCACGTTCTTTTCACAGTGCGGGTAAAAGTTTTGTTGCCGAAATACTAATGCTACGAAGAGTCTTAGGAACTGGAAAAATTGCACTCCTTGTTCTTCCTTACGTATCTATTTGTGCAGAAAAGGTAATTTCATCCTTTGTATTTTGGAGTGTTTTGATGTCTTATTGCCGTTCTTTACTGATCTTCTTTCGTGCAGGCAGAACACCTTGAAGTACTTTTAGAGCCACTCGATAAACATGTTCGTAGTTATTACGGAAACCAAGGAGGAGGCACACTTCCCAAAGATACATCAGTAGCTGTATGCACCATTGAGAAAGCAAATTCTTTGATTAACAGGCTACTTGAAGAGGGTCGTTTGTCGGAACTTGGCACCATTGTGATTGATGAGTTGCACATGGTATTCACATCGATTTTTTCACGTAGTTCGAGTTGCTTCTTGTTACCATTTGAGTCATTCTCTTACCGAATTTCTCGTTCTTGCATTGGAGATGATTTGGGCTGTATGTATCAGGTTGGTGACCAGAGTAGGGGCTATCTATTGGAACTTTTATTGACAAAACTCCGATACGCAGCTGGTGAAGGCAATGTAGAGTCTTCTAGTGGAGAAAGCTCGGGTTCGAGTAGTGGGAAAACTGACCCAGCACGTGGCCTCCAGATTGTTGGCATGAGTGCTACATTGCCGAATGTTACTGCAGTTGCTGACTGGCTTCACGTACATGACTCCTTTTGAGAATAATATCATGATCTTGTTGAATGTGCAAGATGTTCCCTTCCATGTGATTGTGTTCTTCTTTTAAATTTTCTTGTTTTGTGAATCTTTTTTAATTTCTACAGGCGGCCCTTTATGAAACAAACTTTCGGCCTGTTCCATTGGAGGAGTACATCAAAGTTGGTAATACAATATACAACAAAGAAATGGAAATGATCAGAGCACTTCCGAAATCTGCTGATATTGGTGGCAAAGACCCAGATCACGTTGTAGAATTATGCAATGAGGTTTCTTCTACTATCTGTTTTTTTGTTAAGTTCTTTGATGAGTTTGAGCTTAATACCGAAAATCGTTAACATTGGATTAGGTTGTCCAAGAGGGCCACTCAGTGCTCATCTTTTGTTCGAGTCGGAAAGGTTGTGAATCAACAGCTCGGCACATTGCAAAGTATCTCAAGGCATTTTCTCTAAGCCCTTGCAGTGAGCAGAACGAATCGTTTGACGTGGCTTCTGCTATGGATTCACTGCGAAGATCACCGGCAGGGTTGGATCCGATACTCGAAGAAACTCTTCCCAAGGGAGTCGCATATCATCACGCTGGGCTCACGGTGGGTTGAAGACTTTTTCTTTTATTAATGTTTTGTTCACAATGTACTGAACTTCGAAGGTGTGTGTGGTTAATATTTTTTGACAAAAAGGTCGAGGAAAGGGAAACTGTTGAGACATGCTACCGTAAAGGACTCGTGCGTGTCTTAACTGCTACTTCAACTCTAGCAGCTGGAGTTAATCTGCCTGCTCGTAGGGTGATATTCAGGCAACCTCGCATTGGCCGTGATTTTATTGATGGTACCAGGTATAAGCAGATGGCTGGAAGGGCGGGTCGGACAGGAATAGACACAAAGGGGGAGAGCGTAAGTCTATTTGTTTTCTTATTTATCCTGCGTAGTTTCATAGCCGCTTCTCTGAAACTTGGTTTTTGTGCATTTTCTTGGAAGATTGTCATTATTTTGACTACTCTATGCACTTTCAGCTCTGAGAATGCAAAGAAAATCATGGTATCCTCTAAAGTCATTACAAACAAATTTTAAATCTTCAAACAGGTTCTAATCTGCAAGCCCGAGGAAGTAAAAAGGATTCGGGCACTGCTTAATGACAGTTGCCCTCCACTTAATTCTTGTTTATCTGAAGATAGGAACGGAATGACCCATGCAATACTCGAGGTTGTTGCTGGAGGAGTTGTCCAAACTGCTAGTGACATTAACCGGTATGTTAGGTGCACTCTTCTCAACTCGACAAAACCGTTTGAAGATGTTGTAAAATCAGCCCAAGATTCACTTCGATGGTTGTGCCATAAAAGATTTTTGGAATGGAATGAAGAAACTAAGTTGTATAATACCACTCCCCTTGGCCGTGCGTCTTTTGGTAGTTCTCTTTGCCCGGAGGAATCACTAGTAAGTTACTCACATTATTCCTCGTTGTATGTTATGATCCTCTTATATCCATACTCTTTCAACCACTCACAATGACAATGAGCTAGTTTAACTCACTATTTATTCAGTTTAGCTTGAAGAGATTGGAATTTTCTTGTCTTATTGGTTTTGAATTATTGTTCAGATTGTACTGGATGATCTTGTTAGGGCGAGAGAAGGGTTTGTACTAGCATCAGATTTGCATTTGGTATACTTGGTAACTCCTATTAATGTGGACGTGGAACCAGACTGGGAGTTATATTACGAGAGGTTCATGCAACTGTCTTCTCTAGACCAGGTACTTGTTCTGTGCATGGCTGTGATGGTGCGTTGAAGATAGTTTTGTGGCTGTTTGTTACATTTTTATATGAAATACTATTGCAGGATTTTCAGCCATTTAAGTATGACAAGTAATCTCAATTCACATAATAATGGTGCTTTGATGTTTCTAATGGCTGCAGTCTGTTGGCAATCGTGTTGGAGTTCAAGAACCCTTTTTGATGCGGATGGCTCATGGTGGCCCAAGAACTTTCAAATCCAAAGGCTTTCAGGGAAAACTTGACCGCAAACCTGGGGCACCTAACCAGAGCATGTTGTCAGAAGAACATATGCTTAGAGTGTGTAAACGATTCTATGTTGCTCTTATCTTGTCACGACTTGTGCAGGTAAAATTGTGCCTTAACAGTTATGTTTGGCTCATAAACTTCATTGTGATTATATTCTTTGAAGGGTTTCTTTTTTTGCTTACTGTTGATTTTGAATAATTTGCGATGCTGTAATATAGGAAGTACCGGTGTGTGAGGTATGTGAGGGCTTTAAGGTTGCTAGAGGCATGGTTCAAGCTTTACAAGAAAACGCTGGAAGGTTTGCATCTATGGTTTCAGTTTTTTGTGAGAGGCTTGGTTGGCACGACCTTGAAAGTTTGGTAGCCAAATTTCAGAATCGCGTTTCTTTTGGTGTTAGAGCCGAAATCGTGGAACTTACTTCTATTCCTTATGTTAAGGTATGTAAAAATGCTGCATTCATTTTGTAATGACATGCATCATATATTTATTAGTATCTGTAACATCTAGGGTTCTCGAGCTCGGGCGCTGTATAAGGCAGGTTTGAGAACTCCTCAAGGGATTGCAGAAGCACCCATTCCCGAAATTGCGAAAGCTCTGTTTGACTCCACTGCATGGAGTGCCCACAGTATGATTATCTATCTTGCTTTCTTAAGTTTTTGCTTTTGTAACTAAGCAGGACAATGATGCATATCTTAAGCATTGTCGTTTCTATATGTTGCAATGGTTATAAAAGGTAATTAAAGTGCTGTGGCTTCTTGGTTTGAGATTCTACGCACGTTAGGTTCTATCTGTTGCTTCACTGTCAAACATACAGCGAAATAGTTTGTTGAAACAATACTGATTCTTGCAAATACCCTTTTGATGCTATCTTGCTGCTTCACAACCTAGCAACTGGCTTTGCAATGCTAAACTTTTCCATGCGACTCTGAAATACTTATAGCCTCATTCTTTTTATCTGTAACATACACTCATTTAGTTAGATTTTCAATTTATTTCTTGATTGTGGGTGCTCACTCAAATTATGTAACATTTACCTATTTTTCCTGGTAGGTGTAGCACAGAGGAAACTGCATTTGGGGGTTGCCAAAAAGATAAAAAATGGTGCTCGTAGGATTGTTCTTGAAAAAGCTGAGGAAGCAAGAGTTGCCGCATTCTCGGCCTTCAAATCCCTTGGCCTTGAGCTGCCTCAATTCTCTCGTCCGTTATTATCTGTTGCTGCTGGAAATGCCCCCCATAAAGATTCATCGTCTCCAGGAGAGGAGTCCACTAGCAGCCATGACCTTCTTATGCCTTTACCGCAAGATGCTGGGGTGCCCTCAAATCTGGAGAGAGGTAAGATCCCTGAGATAGTTCAAGAAATCGAGGGAGACAAATCCGTTGAAGCTGCTGCAGTTTGCGTTGTGTCTTCATCAAAAGAAAAATCAGCAGCAGATGGCCTAGGTTAAGAGTTTTCTTGAGGATTCAGCTATTATTCTTATATAATCGTTCCTAATTGCCTCGATAACAAAGATGAAATCTGTTTTCTCCATTTACAGTAACTGAGACTAGAAATCAGCCATCCGCGCTTCCCAATGGTGTGAATTCATGCATTGTAAGCAAGGAACATACATCGGAACTGATTCCTACTGGAAGAAGGGAACATACTTCTGAAAAGGGCCCCACACGTGTAGCCAGTTTTCCGGGTGGCATCGAGTCTTTCTTGGATCTCTGGGATAAAATTGAAGAGTTCTTTTTTGATATCCACTTTGATAGAAAATCTGACCTGAATTCTCTCTCTCCATTTGAATTACACGGGATAGCAGTTTGCTGGGATAATTCTCCTGTATATTACTTCGACATTAGAAGGGATTTATTCCGCTGTTGCAGCCAAGGAGTTCATGCAACATCCAGCAAGGATTCTCCACCACCAGAGCTTCAGGTGGAAATGGCTAAGAACAGATGGAATAGGGTTGGGATCATAATGGGGAGAAAGAATGTGAAAAAGTTCACTTGGAAACTAAAAGTTCAGCTTCAGGTGCTTAAGGTTCCTGCTGTGACTGTTAACAGATTCAGCAGCCTGCACGAGGGAATCAAAAGTTTGGGTCTTGATCTCGTTGATAATTTGTATTTCATGCTTTGCCCCGTTCGTGTTTGCAATGCAATTGATATGTCTGTTGTAGCATGGACCCTTTCACCTGACGAGGAGAAAAGTTCTTGCCCTAATCTCGAAAAGGTAAATCCCTCATCAGTAACCCTGTTTATACTCGGAGGATCTGTTTCGATGCCCTGATAGAGCTATTTTCTGCCTGAATATAACAAAATGAAACTAATGATTCGACCACTAGGAGTGACTGGAAATAACCTAGTTATTCTCATTCATTACAGTTCTTTGGAGACAGATATTTTTGTGTAATATTTTCGAATTACTTGCTAGTTTCGTATTTTCTCTCCTCAATTTCTTAGTTCTCGTCTCGCAGGAAGTTAAGAAGAGATTATCCAGTGAAGTTGCTGGCTCTGCTAATCAAAGTGGTAGATGGAAGGATCAGACACATAGAGCTGCACATAATGGCTGTTGCCGTAGAGTTTCCCACATTCGGGCGTTAGCTTCGGTTCTATGGAGGCTGTTGGAAGCCGAAGAGTTGGTTACACCACTCGTGACTATCGAAATTCGATTGGTGAGAATGTTGTTATTTTCGCCAACCACTGTTTGAACTTTTTGGCCTTGATTTCCGGTTCAAAGTTCTTGGGATTATATGTTAGGAAAATCTACTATTTGAATGCCAAAATCGGTTTTCCGTCATAGGTTGATATTCTTGCCGAAATGGAGATCTCTGGAATCGGTGTTGACATAGAAGGTTGCCTTAAAGCCAGGCATATCCTTGGGAAAAAGCTCAAGTGCCTCGAAAAGGAGGCTTACAAATTAGCTGGAAAAGCATTTTCACTATCAATGCCTGCTGATATAGCGAATATTCTCTATGAACACTTGAAACTGCCTATTCCAGAAGGATACAAAGGGAAACATCACCCCAGCACTGACAAACATTGCCTGGATATGCTCAGGTACTAAACCCGAGTAGCTTAGTACATGTATCTGTTGATTCAACAATGTATACATGCCTTGTGTGCAGAAAATTTTAAATTCATATCCTAATACTGTTTTTTTTTAATGACTGTGTGACATTTATGGTGGTTTGATAAACTGCTTCAGGAATGAGCATCCTATAATCCCAGTGATTAAAGAGCACCGAACGTTAGCAAAGCTTTTGAATTCTACTTTGGGTTCAATATGTTCCCTTTCAAAACTATCCATGAAATCTCAAAAGTATACCCTCCATGGTCATTGGCTCCAGACATCGACAGCAACTGGCCGACTTGCAATGGAAGAGCCTAATCTCCAGGTTTAGCCTGTTCAACAAATGTCATAACTAGCTTTTTTCTGTTGTAGTGCTTCTAATTCTATTCATTTAGTGATCTTCTCTTCAATTGAATAACTAATTTCCTGCTTGTATGAGCGACATGTAGTGTGTTGAGCATATGGTTGAGGTTAAAATAGATGAAGATGGTGGGGAACCAAGTGCTGTTTTTCACAAGATTAACGCCCGTGATATCTTCACATCAACTCAGGTGAAGATTGTAAGATCTTCATCTCTGAAATTTATACTGTTTTAAATTTTCTACTTTTCCTTGTCTTTTCCTACAGGATGGTTGGTTGATGGTCACTGCCGATTATTCTCAGATAGAACTGAGACTCATGGCCCACTTCTCAAATGATAGCTCGTTGATTGAGCTCCTGAGTAGTCCCCAAGGTGACGTCTTTACTATGATTGCTGCAAAATGGAGTGGGAAAGATGAGTCGAATGTGAGCTCAGCAGATCGCGATCAAACGAAGAGATTGGTTTATGGGATTCTCTACGGGATGGGACCGAGCTCGCTGGCAGATCAATTGGAGTGTAGTAAACAAGAAGCAGCAGAGAGAATTTTCTGTTTCAAGAAATCCTTCCCCGGTGTTGCTCAATGGTTACAGGGAGCAGTTATTTCTTGTGAAAAGAAAGGGTGAGATGAGATACTTATATGGGTAGAATAATTTACTTATGTGAAAAGAAAAAAAAAACCTTTCTGTACTTTCAAATGCTGATTGATCATTTTACGGACAGAAGTTCGTTTTAGATTAAAAGTAATAGTGCCTTTCTGCAGGTATGTGGAGACCCTCAAGGGCCGAAAGCGGTATTTAGCAAAAATTAAATTTGGGAACAACAAAGAAAAATCCAAAGCTCAAAGGCAAGCTGTGAATTCCATATGTCAGGTAGATTTTCAGTGTTCATTTTTGCTTAAGTGGTTTTGTGATAAACTCAACTCATTGAATCTGAAGTCTCAAATGCTTCCTCAACCTCTTTGTTTTATGAGGAGAGTGATGCCCATTAACTCTCTCTATATTTTATCTTTTGTGTAGGGTTCTGCTGCTGATATCATAAAAATTGCAATGATATGTTTGCACGATGTGATTCGTGAGGATGTTGATGCAGCATATCCTAGCTTCATAGATGCTGGCAAATTTCAAATGCTCAAAGGCCGCTGTCGAATCCTCTTGCAGGTAATGAAGGTTCAAGCACTCAATGTAACCGGCACAATGCTTGAGGAAATTATGAATGAATAGAAGAGCCAAATATATATATATATATATATATGTATTTTCTTTATTCTTACTGCATGTAAGGATGTGTTAAGTTTTATCACAATTCATCCCTTTATTGTTTCTCACAAGGTACACGATGAGCTGGTTATGGAAGCTGATCCACAGTTTGTGAAAGAAGCTGCATCGTTGCTTCAGATGTGCATGGAAAAAGCCGTTTCATTGCTTGGTAAGTTAGACTTTTATGATCAAAGCTCAACCAAGTCCTTCTTGCTTAGCAAATGAAGTGATGATGCAAAATTACACGAGACAATGCATATCGGTAATAGTTGAGTTTTAGTTGCTTTTACTGTATGTGGATTGGGATTAATGAGAAAGATAATCCCTTCGATTTAGAACCTCTTTGTAAGTTGTCAAGAAAACAATTGTCCCATAGAGAATACATACATATCTTTTAACATTTGTTTCCCTCTTTCAGTTCCGTTGCACGTGAAGCTGAAAATTGGTAAAACCTGGGGATCTTTGGAACCATTTGATCCTAATTCTTAGGTTCTAAGCACCAATGAAGGAGACATGCTTCTGCAGCCCTTTTATGAGGTAATAACGGACTAAAAAAAAACGTTCGTTATCGCTTCAGCTTGTTGAAAATCTCAGGCAACTTGTTGGAAGAAAAGGGTATAAAATCAGCCACCTCATGGAGCAAGAATGAGGCTCTGTTAGTTGCTTTGGGGGGAAATGCAAGTACATCTTCTTTCCTCAGCAAATGTCCTTTGGTAAGAAACAAAAAAAAAAAAAGAGTGCCACGTCAGCTGAGTTTCTGTGGCTGCCACGTAAACGGGCTTTCAACGCCTACCGGCCACCACCGGTGTTGACCCCCAACGCCACCATGGCCCACGTTCACCGAGGTGCCTCCATTGTGTTTACATCTCCACGATTGCAGTGCATTTGTTGCCGATGAATCATTGTAGAGAAGAAAGCAAAGAAAGGAAAAGGTGAAGATAGTAATCATTTTTCGGTCTTCTGTGGTTTCTATGTATTGTGAGGAGATTATATAGAGATTATATATATATATATATATATATATATATATATACATGTATGTATATAATTGTTGAAATTGTTGTATAGGGCCTAATAGGCTCCGTTGTTAAATAGACTAATACACAAATGGGCTTGTGCTTTGCCTGACTATTTTTTTGGTCTTTGATAGTGGACAAGTTGTATTATTGCAAATAGAATTCAGTTCACCATTATTAGGCCCTACAAATGATCCTCCGTCACATCATGCTTAATAATATCTATGATTATTACTCAAGTCATTTGTGGATCTTAATAATGAATACTTAAGATTGCCGCGAAGATTAATTGTTTATGCAAATCCTTATTACTTAAGTTAAAATATTCTTATATAAGCTTTTATTGAGAACGGGAAAATAGGGCCTCCCTTCATGTAATGTAATACAAAGTTGAGCATTGCAGTTCAAGCTTGAAACAAATGTTTAAAGTAGATATACATTCCATCCAAGTTTACAAAATTGATCGATTGGGAAAAATGATAAATTCTAACAAATAGAATGGGACCGTCGCCTTAAATATATTTCTGATTTGGTGGGTTGAAGGAGCCTTCAATCTTATAGGTCCCAAAAAATAATAAAGTAATGAAATTCTTTATAAGATTTATAAGGAGAATCGAGTCTATTTAATGTGCATAATACATGTATGTATGAATATATATATATATATATACACACACACACATTTAAAACAAATATATATATATATATATATATATATATATATACATCTACGTTATAAAACTGTAGGCTGACTATAGCCTAGCTAGCTAGATTCTCTATGAAACCAACTTCACAAGATAGAGGATAATAAATAAATGAATAAATTTCATATATACGCAGTTAATGTGATTTTTTATTAATTTAAATTAAGAAACTTTTAAAATTATTTGGTATTGAAGTTACGGAAGGCGTGTCAGAAGAACGCTACGCATGGAGAATGTATAATGGTTTCACTTGCGACATACATACAACTAATTAGTACAAATATTTGATTATTTCAAATTGATACATATAAATATATATGATATATAATTACTATTAGCATTCTGTCTGCATGCATAACTTATATAATTAAGTTGCAGCACGATCATTAAAAGGCAAAGGGTATTACTAAAATTGAGGTTTACATTCCAACAGAATATTACACCAAATCCACCGACTTTGTCTAAATATATATGCAGTATTTTTTTTGTTGTCCTTACAACGGTATTTTCATCCTACAACTTGTAATAAACAATACGTGTCGAACTCTCTGATTTGGTTGTAGTTCATATTCAAATTAATTTAACTCAATGAAAATAGAACAACGGCTTATCTCAATAAAGCAAACTTTCCAAAGATTATTTAAACTAAAAAACACTTGATAAAATCGCTCGGATGCGGGTCAAGTTGTCGGGTTAAAAAGAAATGTCATGAGCTCGATTCCATTTAGAACCGGTGAAAGTTGAGATCGTTTAATAGCAGACAGTAAATTTTAAATTCGATTCTGACTAAAATTACTAAAATACGATACTTGAATCACTCTCTTTATCTTCCTCACACAGCTTATAAATATGCCCTAATTTCATCACTTACTGCTACAACTCTCTTCAGTAGTTTTTCACTTCCACCGCAAATGTCTTAATAAAAACACTCTCAATTCCATCCCATGAAAGAAAATTAAACACACACATATACATATAAACCCTATCACTCTCATCCCTCAGCCTCATAACATATTAACCCTCACCAAATCAATGAATGCTATCGTTGGATAACTCATAGACCCCTTCAAATATATCACTCTCTTGCGTCGTCCATCGTTCAATCAATCTTGTGCAAATTCTTGACTAGTGGATGAGAAAAAATCCCGATCTTCACTAATTATTTCAATCCATTTTCTCCCATCATCGTCATCATCATCATCTGAGGTAATAAGATATAGACTAGTAATGTCACTATATTCCCAGTTTTTTTGAGTTCAATATAATCTATCTCTACCCAATATCTAATAAAGAGCCTACACAAGATATATCACATATATATATATATATATATATATATGTATCGATCGATAATACAGTCATCATATATAAATCCAATCCTTTCTCGACCAAAAAAAAAGAAGAAGAAGAAAACCCCATGACGGACGATATCGATCACCTACGAGAGATGCGAGGCAAAACATCTCACGACCCATACAACAACCCGATAAATTTCTTCCACGCGTCATCCTCTAAGAGGTGCGTGTGGGTCCCCGGGCCGGTGATCATCGGAGCCGGGCCGTCGGGCCTGGCCGTGTCGGCCTGCTTGAAATCAAAAGGCGTCCCTTCTCTGATCCTCGAGAGATCCAACTGCGTAGCCTCGCTGTGGCGGTCCAAAACCTACGACAGGCTCAAACTCCACCTGCCAAAGCAGTTCTGCGAGCTACCGTTAATGGCGGCGCCGAGAAACTTCCCCACTTACCCCTCGAAGCAGCAGTTCTTACAGTACCTGAGTGACTACGCCGAGAGGTTCGAGATGAAGCCAGCGTTCAATCAGCGCGTGGCGAGCGCGGAGTTCGATGAGAGCGTGGGGTTTTGGAGGGTGAGGGCTGAGGCCGTCGTGGGATCACGCGCGAGTAGCAGCGCCGTAGAGTACGTCAGCAGGTGGGTTGTGGTCGCCACAGGAGAGAACGCGGAGGAGGTGGTGCCGGAGATCGAGGGGCTGGGGGAATTCCGAGGCGAGGTGCTGCACACGTGTCAGTACAAGAGTGGCTCGTTGTTCGAGGGGAAGAAAGTGTTGGTTGTGGGCTGTGGGAATTCGGGCATGGAGGTTTGCTTGGATCTGTGTAATCATGGCGCCACGCCTTCGCTTGTTGTCAGAGATACGGTAATAATAATAATAATAATAATAATAATAATAATAATATATAATAATTAAATTAAAAACCCTAATTCAGTGTTTTCGGTATGGGATCGTCTCTTCCCATTTGGTGATCACCAAATTGTCACAAGTGTTAAAATTCAATTGATTTTTTTACATATGTCAGAATCTTGTAAGTAGAACACCAGACTCCAACACCAAATGGGCACAGAAAATCCAAACCGATAGTTGTTCATGTTTCAAAATCTTTTTCAATTTAATATGGATTTCACTTTCTTGAAATACTCACGCGTGCCAAGTTTTGAACTATAATTTAAGATTTTAGTTACCTTTATGCTTTTTTCTTGCATCCCTTTTAACATGCAGTCTTGAATTCAATATTGCTTGTAAGAATGTATGCATGAGGAGGAGGATGATCATGTAATATTATTTTTTACCTTTTATTTTTCCAGCTTCACATTTTACCACGAGAAATGCTCGGAACATCAACTTTTGCGTTGTCCATGTGGTTGCTCAAGTGGCTGCCGGTGCGAGCCGTGGACCGGTTCTTACTAGCCGTTACGTGGTTAATGTTGGGCGACACGAGCCGCTTCGGGTTGGACCGCCCTAAAACCGGCCCGCTTGAGCTTAAAAATCTCACCGGTAAAACTCCGGTGTTGGACGTCGGTACGCTTGACAAGATCAAATGTGGAGAGATCAAGGTATGTAATAAGTTTTAAAATTGTAATCTTACATTTATTAAAATGCAATGTAGTAGTAATTTTTATCTTTAATCTTCTAAAAATTGGAACTTTTTAATGCTATGTAAAATTTGAGATAAAAAATAGTAAAAAAAAATAAATTAAAATTGTGAGTGAAAGAAACAACTCCATTTTTATCATAGATGTCGCACAATTTCAAATTTGATAAAATTTCCAATTTTAAATAGGACAAAAACCACCTATTTTTATTCAAACAAGCCCGAAAGTCCTATATAAAAGGGAGTCTAATCTTTGCTTAGCATTTTCAGAAGTAGTGCTTTGTTTTAAGGATCGCAAAATCTTTTTTCTGATTTGGTTCTTTCCTTGGTATTTTCGCTGTCTTGGAGCTTAATATGGTATTTATTTATTTATTTTAATTAATTAATACTATTTTTGAATCAATAGGTCTTCCCCGCAGTTTCAAAAGTAAATAATCATTCAGTTGAATTTGAAGATGGAAGAGAAGAGACCATCGACGCAATAATCTTAGCAACTGGTTACAAAAGCAACGTACCAAGTTGGCTCAAGGTATGTCTCGATTCTTGATTCTCTTGCAATAATATATACAAATATGTTAGCGAGAAGACGTGTAATTTCGCATATACTTAATTATAAATTATTTATCAATTAATATATTTTTTTTTTCTATTAGGAGAGTGAGATGTTTTCAGAGAAGGATGGCTTCCCAAAAAGGCCATTTCCAAATGGGTGGAAGGGGCAAAATGGTCTTTACGCTGTGGGGTTCACCAAACGTGGCCTTCTCGGGGCTTCCATGGATGCCAGGAACATTTCAGAAGACATTGAACGGTGTTGGAAGATAGAAGCAAAATACCTATAAATTTAATACTTATATATTTTAACGTCGAATTCTGGTATTTTCATTTTCACCACAAATTATTCGTCTTTATTAATTTATTAGGAGTTAGGGTTATGTACATTAACATTTTCTATAGGGTCACATATAGTAGGTCCTTAACTTATAGGTCTGTTAGGGTATTTAATCCTAGATATTTAGAAATTTCATATATATTGTTTGTAATTGTTACGAGCTTGAGTATGTTAATCTTACATATGTCACTGTTTGTATTTGAGATCGAACTAAATATTTCTTTCCGATGTAGTATATGATTTGGTTTTATATGATTTCACTTTTGGTTCTCATTTGTGATTGTAGACAATTGGAATATTGGGACGACTTGTCACAATAATAAAGTGGATGTGATAATTAAAATATGATGGCGAACGAATTCGTACCAAAATTGTATATGATCACTCGCACAATTATTACAATTTTATTACAATCACAAGTAGGAGATTGGACCACTTAGGAAAAATTTAATGTATACCGCATCTTGCCCCCAATAAGTTGGTGAGCTTGAGAGAATAACTATTTATATTTAAATTATCCTCTATATTGGTAGTGTATACCTTCCCCAATGATTGCATAAGTTTTACCATTGAAATTTGAAACCCTAACTCACAATATATAAATCAATCCAAATATTATAAAACCTATGACGGTGCATGCTTCTCGTTATTTATTTATTGATTCAAGTAACCGATCGAACCAAATCGAATGCTCTCACTCATACTGATATATATATTAGATATATAATAATTACAACCAACCACTTAACATAAATTTAACACCTTTTTCTTCAACACACTTTTGTGAGTTAATATAAAATACTCCGAAAAAAATATAATTAAAAAGTCACATTTCGGTAAAAGAAAAAAAAAATACATTAATTAATTTGATTATTAACCCCTAAACCTGCTTTCTAATATATTATTATACTCAAGTTAATCATAATTAATAACCCCTAAATAGTTTCATTAATTTTCAGGACCAATCTAGGATTTTGGTGCGTGTGTGTGTATATATATAGTACCGTGTTTTGTAGGCGTGCTTTTTGAGTCACATGCACGCTTTTATTTTTCGATTTAAAATTGTAACTACACCGCACATACAACCATCATCGCTACAGAGAGGACGTGAAAGTTATTTACATAAAACCTAACTATTATATATACATTTATAATTTAGGTACTTGAAAGTTCAAACATAAAGAATGTAAAGAAATAATATAAACCACATATAGTGGTCCTCTCTATATATACTTTACGTACGCACACATGCTGCACATGCAAAGTCATCAGACCATCTAATTTTCAAAAATAATAATTAAAATAATAGTAAAGGAAAACGTTGCCTAATATTTTTCATTTAACTACCGTGGTCCTGTACAATTTAATATTTTGAACTGTATAATATATGTATATTTTTGTGTGACGGACCAACCATAATCTTGTATTTGGATGAAGACCAACCATAATCTTGTATTTGGATGAAAGTCTTCATCAATTATTCAAATATTTAAAACACAAACAAATATACATATAACTGCAATGGAATAGTACAAATTAATTATTAGGATTAGTTCGTTGGTGATTTATTTGAGGAATGTCGTCTGTCTCAGAAGATTATCAAGGGTTTTTGTCCATATTTGTGGTCATGATAAAACCGCCAGAATACATAAAAAATTTCATTCAGATTCTCGATTTTGAAAAATACTTTTATCACGTGCGAGTATGTGTTCATATTTCATATGACCTTGAATATTACCTAAAATTTAGATTACTCATAAATCCCACGATAAGTATGTTTCATAACTTGTCTATATCAGACATCCAATCGAAACCAATTTAATTCAAGCCCGCACAAGGAATTTCGTATTTTAGGTCCACTCTTGCGTCCCATCTATGTAATTTAAGTTTGAAAATAAAATATTCCATGACTATAGTGGGGAAATATCTCTCTCTCATATATAATTAGCAAGAACACGTCCCTCAATGATCAACTAATCGTTCCATTATCTAGTGAAAGATTATGATACCACTTTCTTCCACTAAAACAATCTTCCACGAAACCAGCAAATCACGACCCATATCATCTAAATATAAGGTGCCTTACTTACTTGTAATGGTTGATTTCGAATATCATAATTTACGATTGGTCTACTAGCGGAACTATATATAGCCCATATCATTAATTATATAAATATGAAATCATAAAATTATATTTATGCAGTTAAATGTCCATATCCTACGTGATTGATCATGTTTGTCTACGTAGGGGAATATGCATATATACTCCACAAAAATTAATTTTTCCAGCATCTTTGGGTAGTGGTGGAGGGCATCTTATAACTTTAACAACATGAATGAAAAGATGATCAATACATGCAAGCGCACGTACATTCGAGAAAACGACCCATCATAAGATTCACAAAACAGCAGAACATCGTTTGCTAAATCATCGTATATGTTTGTGTCACGAAGTTATAATTCAATCATATGTATCTTAAAAAAATAAAAATAGCTGAATCGCAGTAGACATGTGCTTCCTTGGGTGAGAGTGTTTCATAGCTCACTCTAGATATTGGTGGGAGTATCAGTATCTATCTATTTTATTTTTATTTTTTATCATTACATTTGAAAATATTTATCTTCAGTACTTTTTCTTCCAACTTGGCCCTTTTTTCCATGAACAGCAAAGGGCCAAACGATAATCTTTGACACCGAAAAGTATTGGAATCTGGGTATCTCTGGAAAGCACTAAAGAATAATTGACTAAACTTGTAAACATAGAGAAAAATCAAATAAAAGAAAAGGGATTAAAAAGAAAAAAACCCGCCAACTTAATGGAAAAAGTACGTTCTAATTTGATGTAAACAGAACATTTCTTTTCAATCAAAAATCAGTAGATTATTACCAAATTCTTCCTTTAAAAGGGCTGTCTGGCCCATAACGAAATGTTTCATAATTCTTGGGGGTTTTAAATGCTTTGCTTTTGTTATCAAGAGTATGTAAAATGTATTACCTATGGTAAAGGTTTTATCTTGTTTATCATGTTTGCTTTGTTCCCAAAGATTCGTGCATTACCAACAAAGTTAGATTGCTTATGTCCTCTGAAATAACTTCACATGGCTTCCACTTCGCTTTTTTGACTCGTTTTCCATCGATGATCTGCTAAGCAACGAAGGGTTAGTTTTTATTTTTTATTTTTTAAATATAGCCATGTGGTTAATCCACCATAAATGTTGAAGCACACCAACGTTTTAATAAAGTCATCCTTGTGCTCCACTTCCATTGAAAAATACATAAAATAAAAAATAAAAATCGAGAATCTTTAGATGCCTTATCATTACGATTTGATAACTTATTTAAGCATAGGCATTTCAAAAGCTATTAGCACCATAATGAATTTGTTTGTTTCCCAAATGATAGAAAACATTCATTACACTTGGTGCCCGCAAGATTTTTCATGATCTTATCCTAAATTTGCTAATGAGCTTTTATTCGAGCTTTTATTGGTTTTACATGTATATAAAGTAAAGTTTGACCAAGAAATACTTGAACAAACAGAATTGTATATTACCACCATCAGTCCACTGATTATTCAGTACCACCACCATTTATTGCACGTCTATAAGGGTTTAAGGCATGTTGCATTCTCAAATATAGCAAGAAGAATCTATGAAATAAATTTTAAGGGGATCTTCTTTTATTATTTATCAAAAGCCTATGGAAATTGAACAAAAAGACCACGTTGTAGCTATAGTTGCCAAAATTAAAAATTAAAATATTTTTCGAACAATATTAAAATTGATGCAATTTGCGGGGACTGTGAATTGAACACGTGACCTTAATTTCTTCAATTTATAAGAACACAGATTTCAACATGAATGGTTGTTGAAAGCCCAATATATCCCATGGGCCAATAATTTTATTACATCATTGAGCCTCTTCTTACATTTGTCTTTATTCCATCATGTTCAAGTATCTACACTACATGTCAGTTTCTGGGCTTCAATTGAATTTGAACTATTTTCTTGCTGGGTATAATATTGAGGGAGTTGTTTCATTATTCAAATGTTCATATTTTCATCTTAATATAACATTAAAAACGAACATAAAATCAACTACGCACGATGATAAATAGAAGATTAAACCTCCAAAACAATTACAGAAAACCCTCAAATCCTACAACAATACAACAAGAAACGATAGCAGCATTTACTACACTCAGTTGCTGAACAACGTCTCACATATCTCGGAGAAGACCACAAATATCATTTCATGGTAAGAAACGTCATTCAGGGACAAGAAACACAGCAAGAGCCTCTCCAAATCTCTCGCAGAAACCATCTGCTTCTCCACGATCATCTCCACCATCGACGCCCTGAAATCTCCCCTGGGGTCCACCGACCTCTTCTCCACGGCGCGGCTCTCTCCGATCATCATCGTCGACGACGACCTTGAACTCTTTTTCTTGATCATCCTCGTTCTCCTCCCTCGGCTCCTCCCATTAACGTCGGAGGCCCTTTTGCTGCCGTCGTAATAAGCATGGTGATCGCCTGCAATGAGCGGCCAGTTGTTTTCTTGCCCTAATTTGTCGCCGCATTTCTTGGTAGCATTATTATTACCATGGCTGCTCTTCTTCGTGTCTCCTCCGCCGCCGCTCTTGCCCGAAACAGCAGCGAGATCCAACGACTTTTCCTTGATTGTTTTCATCTTCACCGTCGCCGTCTCTTCGCCGTCGCCTCTTTTGAACCGAAACGAGTCGCCGGAGTTGGAAGACAAGCTAAAGAAAGCGTCGGTTTCCGCGTCCTTCTTCGCTTTATTCTCCTCCTCGTCGTCGTCGCTGCTGCTGCTGAAGAAACCGCTGTTCGAGGAAGAACTCAACAGAGGGAATAAGCTTTTTCCTGCAGAGGGATGATGATGCTTTTTCTTCAGCTCATAAACAGGCGACGCACGAGGGCATTTCGGTCCTTTCGCGGGCTTCGAGAATCGGCTGTCGTCGCTGTCTCGGTGAGGTATTTTTTGGGTCTTCGCGATGGATACGGAGCTCTCTGCGACATCTGCGGCGACTGCTCTGAGTTGACAAGACGATGAGAAGGAAGAAGGAAGGAGGCGAGAGAGCTTTAGGATGATGTTTTGATTTTCCATTCTCTTTAGGTTTTGGATTTGAAATGAAACATTGTAAGTTGATATTTTTTATATATATATATATAGAGAGAGGGAGAATGTTGCTTACGTTTTAGGGTTTGTTTTTATGCTGTATGCTTACGTATATGACTCGTTGTAATAATAATTATATATCGTTTTTCTTCGTAATAAATGGAAACCAGTGATGTGACACTTGCGATTTTTTTTTCGCACACTAATTTCAACATATCATTCCTTTTTTGAATAGTCGTGCATGGCTCCTTCACTTTTTTTTCTCATGTGTGTAATTTATAGGAGTAATTTATTGTGCTATATATTTGGGAAGTTAGGAAAGAATGATAATTTTAAAAAAAGTAAGTTTTCAAATTGAAAAGATCTTATCAGGATAACGATGAACGATGAACTGAAATCTAATTTCAGTCCGAAATAAATATAAGTCGTACTTAATAATTAAGTTGGAGAAAATCTTACGTGGTTCTAACATGATAATTTGGACCGAATTTTTTTCAATGCAACGTGAAATCCCCCAAATTAATTGTCATGTGTTAATTTTTATGTTTTCAGTGATTCATTAGAAATTCTCATTCCGACTAAATTTTCATACCACCACATATGATTTTCTCTTATTAATTATCACGTGCTGCCACAAATGCTAAGTCAACGAAATTATATTCCAACGTTAATTGTTTTCAAATTGCTTCAACTTTGAAACTTAATTTCCAAAAAACTGTATCTTTATTTAAGCGTCTTCAAAATGCCATTCCACTCAAATAAGCCTAATTTCTATGTATTGCCGTTGTAGCCTTTTTCACGGACTGAATTGTCCAAAAGAAAATTACCTAACTAGTGCGACTTTTCCTAAATTTAGCCGTTAACTCATGTTTAATCACAAGGTCATGAGTTTGCATCGTCTCTGATGACTCACACACGTACGCATTATGTGTAGTCGCCATTGACCTCTCACGCAGCACAACTCATGCAGAGAGAAATGGGCATTGAAAGCTGAGGCAAAAAGTGGTGTCGTTTTGCATTTGGTGGAATTGGAGTTGGGAGTTTGAAATTCACAAACACATATCGTTGTATCTGTGTTTTTAAGCTGTTGGAAGCTTCTGAAAATAGAGATGCCACTCTATGATTGATGTATATAAATATAAATATTACTATTAGACGAACGAGAGTAGAGAGTTTCCCGGGGCCCACGTTATATGTCTACAATCTATACATAATTTAGGAAAAATTATAAAATTAGATCAGTAACTATTCTAAGTTTTTGTTTTTGGGACAGAAAATTTGGATACTTAATGACCTAATTTTATAATTTTGTCCCTAATTTATCATTCCTTTTTCTTAAAAAAAATTATCATTCCTTTTCTTGGCCTAATAAAATAAATAGGGTTTCAGTGGTTATGGAGAATATGGATTCGATATCTCCCGAACTCTTGTTGTCTCTATGAACGATACATGGACACGGATAAAATTTAGATAACAAAATACTTCAATCTAAATTTGAGGAGTATGTCGAAAATAAAATATAATACAATTCTTACTAGTCAAGCTAAGTGCTCGTTGAACATGGACTTAGATACCCCGTGATTAAAAAAAAACCCGGAAATTAATATATTATTATTATAAATGGTATATAGATGTATTTATTCAAAAAAATTTTGCACAGTCAAATGTCTGTGCAATTAAAAAAAATTATTTTTACAATTAATAGTAATTCTTGTAAATTTATGTTTGAAATTAGTTGTAAAAATTGAAGGGTATTACTGAATATTTAAATTATTTTAATTATTCAAATTTCGTTGTTTTATTGATTTTATTTTATTGGATAATTATAATATAATGGATTTTATAGTACAAAATTGACAGACCAAATAGCAGTTATTACGTGCCCCTCTCCCATTATATAACATTATATAATGGAATAGATGAATTTAGATAAGACATTAGCATATTGACATTCTCTCCAGAGATAATGCGCCGCAGCATACGCTGCAGTTTTCCCAATACCACTAGTTAGCTTTTGCAACGTCATTACGGAGGATATTAAAAACCAAATTAATTCATATGTATATATATATGTATGTATATTTCTCAGTAATTATCTTTTATATTTTCGGGTTGTTATTTTATATTTCTCGTACTGTTGTGCATGTGTGTGGGCATTTTGTATTGTATCTAACAATGCACATGGAACTCGCAACGTTTGCGAATTTCAAACTCTTCACGACACAAAACAAAGGCTATAAAACAAACCGATGTTGTCTTAACGCTTTTTGGACAAATAGAAACCGAATGAGAAAAACGGTGTCCCCTTTTTTTAATGTCAGAGCTTAGTATTTCCCTTTTTTAAATATATGTTCGAGTTGAAACTGAAGATTTGACTTGTGGTTATGTGATTGTGTGACATTATAAAATTGTTTTTATTTGTCGTTTATCTTTATTTACTCATTCGTTTCATATGAATCTCCCAAGATCCCATATAAATTCAATTGAATTAATATGATATTTATGTCTTCTTGCTGGTTATAATATTAGCCTACTATGACGTGATACTAAGTGGGATTTCTGAATTTGAATTTAAATTATTTGTTTGTTTGCGGGTTAATTTTGTCTTTTCGCTTAGCAATTTCCATTCAACCGAACAATCGTTTTCTTAAAAACCTTTTTGTGGTAGTAAGGTCGAAAAGTCAAGGGATAAGGACTTAACGTTTAACACACATTAACTTTTGAAAATTCGCCCACAAAGTTTTAAAACTGAAAAATAGCTTAGATTGCAATATACAAGAAAATATTTTTTACCGAAAAAACAATTTATCACAAAAAAAAGAGGCAGATATTGTATCCGAGTTTTAATTTTACCGTATTTGGGCTCCTCTCAAGACCTATAATTTCCTAAATGTTTTAATGGGTGCTAGTCAAAGCCCATATATAGGATATTTCAGCCCTTCTAACGCATATATATCTATATATACTTTTATTTTTTAACGGAAACATTTTAAATCATGTTTAATACGATCTTTGATTTCTTCCATCAATTTGTAAGATGCCAAGTAGAAAGTCAACAAACTCCACTATCATTTTTCCTTAATTAATATCAATTCAACAAGTTGATTGATCCCATCTAAGATGTAAGCATATTATTATTACCAAATTATAAATTCATTTAGGGTCACATAACAAAATCCAATACTATTACCATCCTCTCATTCATACACATTCACGACATAAATATCATATAACGGCGTAACGTGCAGTAGTTATTGCTTCTTACACGTCACTTCGAACTCCTCCAACTAAGCATGTCCGCTTATTTAATTCCCGTAGTGGCCGAGCAGTGAAACTATATAAAAATTATATCTTGAAAATGTCACAATCATATATTTTCAAATATAACTCGTCCTCTCGATTTACTAGTTGTATTCTTATATAATATAGACGTATCGCACAAGTTTGGGCGAATTAGTTTTGTTGACATAAAAAGAAATAAACCAAATAATATCAATTAAATATATATTTTCTCATCATAATGTAATGACGTAACCTATACATAGTTGCATTAGATGTATGAAAAGTTAACTACAAGTATCATATATTATATAACAATTCATAACATGTTCGAAGCACTTATTTTCTACTAGCGAGTTATGTTCTTATAATATTGTTAAGTTAACATATAACTATAGTAGAATGTTTATGTAAGCTTCCTGTATATGTATTATTTTAAAATCAGCAAACAATAGAGAAAAGTATAAATCAAATTAGTTGACTAAGCGATTCGATAGCCGCCGATCTCATTAGCTTAACTATTTCGTATGATATGCTTACCCATGCGCATATATTTCGAATTTCAAGTTATACTAAAATAATTATAATAATAATAATTTACGAAATTAGTTAAAGCCGATAAGGCATTGATATATTTAGAAATGAAAGCAATCTATAAAATATGTACTATTATAAAATTTACATAAAAATTCCGTCAACACGTAGTCAGGAGCTCACACGTGAGCCCCACACACAGAGAGAGAATCCGAGCTTTGGCCTTTGCTTTGCTTTGCTTTAATGGGCCTAAACGACGTCGTCTAGTGCCGCATGTTTTCTGATTGTCTTTTGTCCTCAACCCCCATTTGTTTCTCCTTCATAAAATTGGGTGGCACCATCTTTATGAATGTGCGCCTTTGATCATTCGCTTTCAATCAACCATTTCCAACTCTTGCTTCCCTTGAAAATCGTAGTTATCCAATTATATTAATCGCAAATACGCCCACGTAGCATTCCATTTTCAGGGTACGAGTTTCTTCTTCCAATTTTCAATTTTTGTTTTTCTTTCGCGGACTCTCGATTAAGTCAACAAAGAGATACGGGGCCCTTTTTCTTAGTTTCGATCACTACGACGGCATCAAAAAGTTGGGATCGTTGTTTAGTATTTTTTTTTAAATCATAAAGTTGGAATCTTTGTTTATCCTTGATGGCGAGGAGAATCCAAGAGAAGTGGAATGCTTTTAGGCCGTTTTTTACAGTTCTGTTGAGCTTTCTGTTGGCCTCAATCTTCGTCTCTGCCGAGAGAAGCTTAAAGAGAGAATCTTATAGCAATGATTCCGAATCATCGGAGTTGTTGCCATCTTTTGTTAATTTCATCTGGCAAGCTAATAAATCAGGGTACCATCATGTTTGGCCGGTGAGTTACATTGTCTTCATCTGAAGATCATAGCTATTTTAATTAAAATATTTCATCCTTTTGTAATCATTTTTCATTTTTTATGTATTTTCTTGTGTTCTTATCTTAATATGCAATGTTAGGTGCTTATTATTATTGCTTTGATTTGGGGTAGGTGGCATGTGTCTCACGGTAATTTAATGGGTTATGATGGTGATGGGGTTGATGGAGATGGTGATTAATCTCCCATGTCCTAACAATGATCCTATGATGAACTATAATTAACTCACTAATTGCCCAGAATTTTTTTCTTAAAAAATAAATTAACACAAGATTGTTACCTTTCACTTAATCCAATAATCACAGCAGCTAATCTCGTATACGATCCACAGGATCTTGAGTTCAACTGGAAAATTATTATCGGTAGCTTCATTGGATTCTTGGGAGCTGCTTTCGGTAGCGTAGGGGGCGTCGGTGGCGGCGGCATTTTCGTGCCTATGCTCACGCTGATCGTAGGCTTCGATCCGAAATCTGCTACCGCCATTTCAAAATGTGAGTTAGATTTTGTTCTTGAATCAACTCATTTCGGTAATTCTGCAGCAAAACTGTTAGAAATCTGCTCAAGTTAAGACAGTTAAAGAAAATATTTTTCTCTGTGCTTGAAGGCATGATCATGGGAGCTGCTGTTTCGACCGTTTATTACAACCTCGAGATGAGGCATCCCACGTTGGACATTCCCGTGATCGACTACGATTTGGCTGTTTTGATCCAACCGATGCTCATGCTCGGGATTAGCATCGGGGTCACCTTCAACGTGATATTCGCTGATTGGATGGTTACGGTTCTCCTCATCGTTCTTTTCATCGGTCTGTTATCACTGCATTTCATTTTATTCCATTCTTTTTTTTGCCTCAGATGCAGAGTTTCTAAATCTTTTCTCTGTATATTTTTATGGGGTTTTGCAGTTACGTCAACTAAGGCATTCCTTAAAGGAGTTGAAACTTGGAAGAAAGAGACCATAGCGAAGAAGGTAACAGAAGGCATCGATGGCTTTGTTTCATATTTTTCGCATCATGTTTGTTTTTTTTATGATTTATTTTTCTTGAAAAGCCTAAACTTTTATTGCATGCTAAATATTTGCTTTAATTCTTGCTGCTGCAGGAGACTGCAAAGAGGCTGGTGGCAAACGGTGGGTTGTTAAAAAATAAACACAATTTTTTAAGTGGAAAAAGGAGACTTTTTTACAGAATCTTAACGATCTTCTTCTCTGGCTATGTCAGATGATGGCAAAGACGAAGCAGAATATAAGCTCCTACCCGGGGAACCCAGCAACAACGGTGCTGTAACAGAAGCTAAAGACACAGAAGAACCGAAGGTGATGAAACTTTTTTATTAATATTTACAGCATTTTCTTGTGAACATAAACTAATCTCTTCATTATCTGAAAATCCCAGGTCGGTATTCTCAAGAACGTATGCTGGAAGGAATTTGGGCTTCTCTGTTTCGTTTGGGTCGCATATCTTGCCCTTCAAATCGGCAAGGTTTTCCCCGTCCCATATCAACAATTTATTCGTGTTTGCCATCTAAATTCAATAATACGTAGAACTAACGTTCAATAATTTAAATAAAAAAAAACAGAACTACACGCATACTTGTTCAGCAGTATACTGGGTTGTGAACCTTTTCCAGGTATGTCATCAAATAAAAAAAACCTACAATGAATTAGGTACTTGAATGTAATTAAATTTCATTTATTTCAGATTCCTGTATCTTTAGCTGTATCGGGTTACGAAGCAATTAGCCTTTACAAAGGATGGAGAAAAATCCAATCAAAGGGAGATGCGGGAACCAACTTCAAAGTCACACAGCTTCTCACGTACTGTTTCTTCGGTTTACTCGCTGGCGTCGTCGGGGGCCTCTTAGGTCTCGGTGGCGGATTTATCATGGGCCCTCTTTTTCTTGAATTAGGTGTCCCTCCTCAGGTTAGTTCCCATTAAAAAAAAAAATCTTTTTTATAAAGACAAAATAATCTTTATATTTTCTTACGGTTAGGTCTCGAGTGCCACTGCTACGTTTGCAATGATGTTCTCCTCTTCGATGTCAGTGGTCGAATATTACCTCCTTAAACGTTTCCCAGTTCCCTACGGTGAGCGAACTCAAATCAAGAGACGTGTATTAGTATTAGAAAAGGAAAAAAAGAAATAAATATGTGAATTTTACATTTCATGTATGTTATTACAGCTCTGTACTTTGTTGCCGTTGCAACTTTTGCTGCCTTCGTCGGTCAACATGTCGTGAGAAGGGCGATCATCGTCATGGGACGGGCCTCGATCATCATATTCATTCTATCGTTCACAATCTTCGTGAGTGCCATTTCTCTAGGTAAGCTTTTTGTCCTCGTTTTAGTGGCGATGTTTGAAGAATTTTTCCAATGCAATCAATGATTGTTTTTTTGATTTATTTTTGTTTCGATTGAGATAGGGGGAGTTGGGATTTCTAACATGATTGGAAAAATACACCGAAACGAGTACATGGGATTCGAGAATCTCTGCAAGTACGATGCTTGACGGCAAAGAACTGAACCGGGCTCGATCAAGTTTTCCCTTTTTCTTTTTTCTGTTCACATTCTATTCCAAGATTTGCTGATTGTATGGATTATTCTTAACTCGGAGATGTTTCCTTGAACAACTGGATTAGCTCTGTTTCTTGAAATTATAAAAAAATGGATGAGTTTCTTTCGTGGAATTGTTCAGAAGTCAACGGACGTTTTTTCTTACTTTTCTTAATGCGTAGTCGTCTTTGTCATGAATGGCGTCTCGTTTTTTTTTTTTTTTTTTTGTAAATTTTTCAGCGAAGTGAATATTGAGGCGAAAAATGCATTCTTTGATTTCTAACACTGCGATTTATTGCTAACAGTTGATATTGAGAGGCCAAAAAGTCGTGTTGAAGTCGAATTTTAATTAATGGTCCCCAAATTACTGATAATTATGTCCCCATCGAGTAATTAAATGAATGATGTAGTCTGCTGAAAGTACGTCTCCGCCGGAATTAGTTTGATTGCTTTTGAAATTTCCAACTTGGCCAGCCGATAAATGAATCATTAGGGCACCCTTATCCTTCACAACAAAGCAATACAATGACATAAAAAAATAGCATCATAACCTTTGAATCTATAATGTGTGTCTATGTATTATATACGCATCGAACGGTCAATAACGGCGTCAACAATTGATGAAAACGAGCAGAAATAAACAATTATTCAACTTCCATATATTTTCTTATATAAGAGCCCAAGAAGATCATTTATGGCAACGCATATTATTGGCTACGCGACTCTACCATGGCAATGCCTTTCGCTACTAACTGGAGAAGCTCAAGAAGCACAAGTGTCCGTTTAGGCCACGAAGAACCCCCCGCAAGGCACAAATGGCTTACGATATGGCAGAAAGTAAAGGGAAACAACAAGACGAATCAGAAATCGACACGTGGATCGAAGAAAGCTTACGACCCCGAGAGCTACACGCAGAACTTCGACGAAGGGTCGGGAAAAATCGAGCCCGATAATCTTTACAGGTCTTTCTCCGCTAGGTACGCAAATCCCGGTTCGAGATTTTCACGCAGAAGCCATTTAATCAACGGATATGTCATTTTTCAATGAACACTATTGATATTATATGCCCCATTACCTTGCACTAGTAGTCCAAGAAAAGCAATCGCAATGTTATGTTAGAAAATACTTCAAAAAGATTGAGAACTATCTTCAAGGCTTAGCTTAATTGGGAGTTAAGAAACAGTTGAAACGAAAACCAGCACTATCTATCACAGTAATGCCAGTAAAATACCTTAATGTTGTCAGAACCCGTGAAGAGTCTGCGGTCCAAAACTTTCTGCACATCAATAAACCGTAACAACGTTTCAGATTCGAAGAGTGAGTCTCTTCCCTAATTTTCTTCTGGGTTTTCGTCTTCTGAATCGGGGACCACCTCGGGTTCAGCAGCGGTGTTCACAGAGGGCCTTTGTCTTAGCCTGTTTTTTGCTCCAATGTTCAAGCTTTCTGGTGGGGTATGCCCGGGGATTCCTGCTAGCCTCTTACTGAACCGAGAACCCCTTGGCCTGTGTATTAACTTACCACCGTCTTTGTGGGAACGTTCTTTCCCTTGATTGATGTTGCCTTCCTCGTGTTTGTTATCATTTTCGGCATGACTGTTGTGCTCGGTATCACTTTCGGTGGATTCGCTGTTATGGGAATCAGTCGTCGAATAATTTGATCCACTTGAGGTGGTTAGCATTTTTTTTCTACCTTGGCTTTGTTCCCCATCCTCATTTTGTTGCTCGCCGAGCTTTCTTTTGCTGTAGCACAACAGAAATTGATGCATAAGTCAAGTTCACCATTATAAAGGTCAGTGGTTAAATAAACATATGGTATGCTTGAAGAATGATGAGAAAATTCAAAAAGTTTTATTTTTTTTTTTTCATTTTTCCATTGGTTGTAATGTTCTTCCTAACAGAGGCAAGCAAAAGGGAAAAAAGTATACCGCAGATATAAACCAACACAAGTATAGTACTGTGCCTTTAAATTGTTTGGTCATCTTCTATCAAAGAAGTAAGGACATGCAGAGTTGGCAGTGCTTACTTGGTATATCGAATGGCCTCAGTAATGGCTCTGTCATAACCATCTGCGATTTGGTTAAAATTTAGAAAGGTCACAGTAGCAAAGTTTGCAAATGCCTAGTCTTTAATATGTTAACTGTCACATTTTGCTGTAATTAGCAGCAAGAAATGCCTTCTTATATGCAGCAAAAATAACAAAACTAAAAACAACCATTACCAAATGTATAATCAACATCCTTGACCCCACGACGTGACCTAGTTATCCCCGAATCACGGGAACCATTCATCATCATCAGCTCCCTCTGCTTCTGCATCTTTGCCTTTTGCTTTTTCTGTCAGTAATTCAAGATTATTCAACTCTTATGAAGCAAAGAAACGGCGACACAACAAATTTAACAACTTAAGATATCTATTATTGACCTTCCATTGTTTTTCAAGAACAGGAATGATATTAGCTTCCAGAAACTCACTGACAGCAACCTCCCATCTTAATTTACTCGAAGAATAATCGTCCTAATATCCCAAAAAATGGAGTTATTGCATTATAGATGCAACGAAAAATACAATTAAGGACATGTTTCCACAAACCTTGATTTTTCTGAATTCCTCAAGATTAGTAGCAAGGGTGTACCATTGAGAGATGATAGCTGGAGGGGTACAACTAATGCTTTCATTCTTCAATGATTGAACCTCCTTGTATAGTCTGTGACCAATCACTTCATTTCCATCATACCTATGATGATATAAAGAGAAGTTACAACCATTAGCAATAAGCCCAAACAACTGCATGTATATGTAGAATCATATACCAGAATTTAATTCCTTTTCCATTATCTACAAGCTTGTCTTTTTTGAACTTAGAGACACCACCACCATTTCTAGTTTCTTCGTTGATAAAGTCGATGGCATCATATTGCTGCATACAAAACAGGTCATCGTAATCAGTCAAGATTAAAGAAAACTAAAGAACTGCCCCTGAACAAACTGCAGCTCTAAATAGAAAAACAACTATAGGAAAATAAAGACAACCACAAACCAGGATAAAAAGAGTTATATGTGCACAAAAAATTAAAGAAAATAAAGACAAGCACTAAAGGAGGAAAGATTCCAGATAAATACATCAACTCGAACTTCACAAAGGGCTTTAAGAATTAGTAGACGAGTTGTTGGATCAAGTTCTTTATATATAGATATTTCATTCCTGCGAATGTCAAATAGAGATATCAGAAGGGCGAGGAATTTATTTTGAAGACTCGTGATTGGCGTAAACTATACTGATGGAAATCATCTAAATGAATACCCTTTTGCTCCTGTTAAAGGGAAATTCCCTTCACCGACCTGCAAAGAAAAAACAATTGCATCAATGCCTCTGTAAGTTCCCTATATATATGACATATCACATATTTTGCCGTCCGACTCACCCAACGCCACCAATTTGCGAGTGTCTTAGTTAGAGCAACCATCCAAGCATCAGGTTCCTTTAGAATTCTACTATCCCGAACAACTCCCTGTGAAAGTAGTATGAGTAAATTATTTCAAGCAAAATTGTTAGAACAATCAATATGATGTATTAAATTCACCAACTTATAATCAGTTGAATTTATCTACATTGAATTATGTTTTATTCAATATTTGAATCAGCTGAATCAACCAAGTTCAAGCACCTAAATTTCGATCAATCAACCACCTCATATAGCCTTATCTGTTATGTAATCAAACCGTCATAGTTGCATGTGTATAAAATCCACTAGGCTTATTTTGATTTGAGCTACAGAATTAGAAAGTTGATTAAACGCTCAAAGTTTCCAGACAAAACACCACCAGTGCTGCAACAAGTCCCATAAGATGAAAACACGGAAATATAAAACAGAATTCAATTCGCAACGTGAAGAAAACCATAATTTCCAGCTAGTCGTTTAGTTGAAAAATGAAAACTGACGTCACGTAACTTGGGAGAAACCAAACACACTAACGAAAAACCTTTAAAATCGCTACATGAAGATTGGAAAGTGTATCGTTCTGCTCAATCAGTGCGGTTTCAACGTCCTCGGCTGACATCTTCAAGTCTCCGCCTATAAGAGGCTGAAACACCTGCATTTTCATCTTAAACCATTCAATACTTGTTTGATACAACAAAAATAAAATGAAGAAACCGAAAGGTCAAATTACGCGGAGGAAATTGAGAACAGAAGCCAACTCCCAACGCTGACGTAGAATCGCACGGAACCACTGAGTATCCTTTGCTGGCGACGACTCGGAGTCGGAGATCAACATAACGTCGACGCTTGGCGTCGTTGTTCGGTGAGCTTCAGTCATCATTCCGATTGCCAAAATTGCCGAGGGTTTACTTTACAATTTTTTTACTGTTAAAACATTGGGGGAATTGTCGTAGCAGTGACAGTAAATAAGCTCTCTCCCGCCTAAACGTTTTTTCTAATTCCCTTTTCCGAGCGCTTTTCAGAATCCTCCGTCCCTCAACTCAATTTTTTAATTACTTTTTGCTCCAAAATTGTAATATGTACAAAAATATTTCACAAAATATTAAGGCTTAGTTAAATTATTTAACCTCAATATTTTGGGAGTGACATTTAATGTTCCTTCAATTAAGAATAATAATGCACAAAATATAATTTTAGGAAAATAAGTTTCGAAATTAAAACAATATCAGAATAATTAATGCACAAAATATAATTTTAGTCCGAAACTAACACAGGTGCGCCACATTTAACAATTGAACTGAGAGAAAATCTTAAGTGGAGTCGGACATTCTGATTTTAATTGAACTTTTCCCAATGTCATGTATGATGTTTTCCGAAATTAATTTTTACATGCACATCATGTGTTAATTTCAGAATGAAATTAAGCTTTCGGTGTTAATTGCCCTTAAATTGCTTTAATTCGCAGCGATGCTGATTGAGACCGAATTTTCCAAGGCACGTATTATTTTACCCCAAATTAATTATTAAGTATAGCTCATGCTTGTCAATAAGGTTACAAATTCAATTCCAAAATATTTATTAACATAAAATCGACACCCTTACTTTAAGTTTCTTAATTATTCTCAAATTGATACAACTTCGAAACCGATTTTACTTAAATCGCCACTAACCAAAGTATATCGAACAAAAAAATAATTAAGCCATAAATCCCCAATATTCATTTGCAATTTGCACACATGCAAAATCCATTCTGTATAGTTTATTCAAATAAAAAAATATCCCAAAAACACAAAAACATTCAAACACATGAGTACTCCTACTCCCCTCCACACGAAAGCCATCCACGGCCGGCGGCTCAGTAAAGCCGGCCATTACAATCGGCGCTGCCGCAGTAACACTTCTTCACCTTAATATTCCCCTCGGCGTCCCTAATCTGATCCACCGAGTAATTATAATGATACGTCAGCTCCTGAAGAGGAGGAATATTCTCCATGGCAAAGAGCATCACATGAGGCATCTTCTTATCATCATGATCATAAATCACATACTGTGCATAAACATTCGGCGAACAACTGTGATTAATAAACCTCCCCACGTTCCCGAACTGAGCAGCATCGATCGTGTACCCGCCCTCCTCAGCCAAGCTCGCCCTCTCCTCGGGATTCAGCGTATTTTCTTGATAATTATGCCCGATATCGAAAAGGTACTCATCGTTCCCTATCCTCTCCTCGGCTTCCTTGTCCTGTAAAAGCTCTCCCGAGTACTCGCAGATGAAGCTTCCGGAAGGTACCGAGGTGAGGGCCCGCAAGCCCCATCCCCTCTTTTCGGTCTTGAAGATCTCAAGCTGAAGCCTCACGCCTCGCTGGCTCACACGGTTGTAGCAGGTGGGCGGGCACCTGCAGTGGGGCCCGCACTCGTACACGATTGGCTTGCTCTCCACGATCGCGCCGTTGTGGTTGTAGGGGATCTCCCCCCCGTTCCTAGCCGCGCACCGGCACTTCCTCGAGTCGGTGCACCTCCCCGAGCAGCCGCACCCCGCGGGCGGCCTCGGCTCGAGCCAGCTCGGGTACATCATCTTAGCCACGTAGGCGAAATCGGGGGGCTTGTCTCCGTCCACGGTGTTGACCGCCGCGATCGGTATCTGCTCCTTTCCCCCGGAGATGTCCGCGAGGCAGGTGCCGGGTCGGGTCTTGGACCGGTTCGCCCGCTTCAGCTCCTTCCACGCGAGCTCGGGCTGACCCGGGTTCCTCACGAGCTTGAACATGAAGATCTTTCGTCCCTCGCGCTCCTGCGTCGTGCGCTCGACCACGGTGTAGAGCCCGTCGTAGACGTACGTGGTGACCGTCCTGGGCCTCGGGTCCTGCGGGTCCACGAGCCTCGTCTCCTTCCAGCCGCGGACCACGCGGACCGGGGTGCCCTTGTCTATGCTGTTGCTCAGCGCGAGGTTCCCGCGTTCCAACTTTTGGTCCTCGGGTGTCTTTTTTTTCCCGACGACTTGGCCCCCCGAGCCGCAGTAGTAGAGCTCCTCCGCGTGCTCCACATCGTCCTCGTAGGCGCCGGAGGAGACGATGCTCGTGGCCACGGGGACTCTTTCGTAAATCATTCGGTCTATGCCTCCCTGATAAGGGCGGTGGATGCCCACAAGGGCGAGCTCCACTCGGTACTGAAACTCGTCGCCCACTTCGACTCCGGGGACTTTACCGATAATTTTTTCGGTGTTGACTTCCTTCTTCTTCTCTTTGATGATCTTCGCCGTCATCAGGTCGAATCTGTTGGCCGCCTGTTTGGGCTTGGACGATGATGACGGGTCGACCCGGCCCGATTTCGATTCTTCTCTCTGCAGGAGCTTTCTGCAGATCGTGTTGAAGAGACGGAGAGTTTCCCTCACTTTGTTGCGGGCATCGTTGTTGTGGCCGGAGCTTGAAGAGCCGAAAGGGGGCAAGGTGACGTCTATGTCTTGCGTTCTGTTGGCAGATGAGCTTTCATGGTGGACTTCATCGCCCGTGTAGCCTTCGTTGTCTCCTTCATCATCATCATAGGATGCGGGTTTACTTTTCTTAGCCACGAACTTGCCCTTTTGTTGCAGAGATAATTTCTTCTTCCTCTGTTTTACTCCGCTCGTTCCTCGATTGTATACTTTTCTTGCGGGAGCGACGACGATGGCTTTTTCATTGGGTTCCTCGTCGTTGGAGTCATCGATCACCGGACGAAACACGGAAAGAGGAGTAATAGCAAGAGGCTGCTGATCGTGTTTCTCGTGTGTGAAGACTGGTGATGTAGGATTTGAATCGACTTCACGGAAATCAGAGAATTTAGCTGTATCCATACATGTTCCTCCTGAAGAATCTGCTGCTGCAACAGTGGTTCTTGTTTCAACAGATTTTGATTTGGTTTTACGAGATAAATTCTTTTTCCTCGCTGCGGATCCACGCGTTGCATCATCTGAATTGGATTTTGATGCTATTTCTTTCTTGTGTTGGCAATTGGGTGCAGCCATCAAGCCATGTACGACCTCCCTGTGCACTTCATTCCCCGGGCTTTCTTGATCGTTTCTTTTCGGTGATTGAGAAACATTATCTCTTTCAATTGGTTCTCTAACATCATCCACGTTATCAACCATAACTTTCTTGGACATGGTCCCCAGTTCAGGCTCGTCTCCTATGGCCTTTGCACCAGCCATTTGTGGTGGCGCCCGTTCAACAGAACAATCTTTTTCTTCAGTTGGTAAAACAGCATTGAGCCCACAATGTGGAGGGAAGTCGCGAATAGCAGAGACTCTTCTCTTACGGAAGCTTTCTTTCGGCCCGACACAAACAGAAATACCTGCAAGGATCTCTTTAGGAGCAGATGCATAAGCATCTGATGTGGATTTTGCCAACACTTCACTCGGGTTCCTTCCCAAAGTCAAATCTCCCGTGTCATCTGGTTCTTTGGCCACTGCCTCACCTTTGATGTCAACGTCTTTCTTAGACAGATCACTCTTCTTGTCGTCGAACCTCATGAGTTCGACGAGTTCATTCGCGGTCATTAAGTCATCAATATCTTTAGGAAAATCATCCATTTCCATTGCTGTAACTTGTCCAACCAACGCATCAGAAGATCTAGCTCTTTCCTCCATAACAGGTTTACTTACTGCTACTACTTCATGTGTTTTATTAAACTTGGCCTCACCTGGTAATTGATTTTCAAGAGGCCTAACATCTTCAGCCAAATTCTCCAAGGAATTGGCATCCATCACAATTTTTTCCACCAGGATATCTAAGCACCCAGATATCTCTCCGTTGACAGGACTGTTTACCGCCCCAATCTCAAAACCCGCAACAATTTCAATCTCAGACGCAATTTTAGGATTCAGAACATCATCACCCAAAACATTTTTAGCAACCCGAGAACTTTCAGCACCGATACCCTCCAATATAACAACTCCAGTAGGGCCAGTTTCATCTGGTTTAGAATCAACCTGAAGTGCACTGGGGCCACAATTAGGTGGAAAATCTCGGATGGAGGAGACTTTCCTGGGCTTATATTTGAAGAGCACGCGTCCATTTTCCAGATGCCGCTTGTTTGAAATCATACCAGAAACGCAACCTTTTGGAAATGAAAGAATTATCTGCCGTTAGCTGACACCTGATATAGCTCCACTAACTCAGAATGGTTCTCAACAAAAGCCCCAAAACTGAACAAAAAAACGATCTACGCAGAGAGAAAAAAGGTATATATTCAGACAACAACAATAAAAATGTGCGCCAAGCATCTAGTACCACGATCGGAAGCTAGAAAACACGTCGATTCGATGGGCGGAAAAGAACGATAAAAGCGATTAAGATCTCGCGGCACAGCGAAATAGAAAACGAAATTGAAATCGAGTGACCTACCTTCAATAACCTAAGGAAACAGCTGCGTCTCGATTAGCATCTAAAGAGCACATCCGACATACGCACACAGCGTCTTTATCAGCGATTTTAATTAAGTGACAGCGTCTGTGCCAAAAAAAAAAGAGGAAAAGATTGTTGTGCGTGCGCGTGTCTCGTGCGTGTCTCCGAGTCATGAAGCAGACAACGCATCCCTAAATTACCAATATACCCTATTCGTAGTAATTGGGCCTACAGCAAATGACCCAATTAGATACTTGATAGGCCCTGCTTTTGTCCAGGCCTCTTTCAGGCTTTTTTTATTACAATAATGCCTTTTCGAAATGTTTAGGGCTTTGTTGGTTATAGGAGTGATTTAATATGGAATCCAATCAGATTAGTTTCTTAATCTGAGACAAATAATCTCAACACGGGCGTGTGGCACGTCTCAAAGTAACAAATGCTATAACACCCGGATCGAAAACACTCTAATACCATATAAGAATGTTCCATCCAAATTTATTCCGAAATCTTTCACCTCATTATTGATTATCGAAGAACAATGGTTTCCAACTGGACTAAATTCCATTTATATATGTACCTCATACACGATGATGGTTAAGAATTCAAAGGGGGTTACCTCCACTTGAAGACATGTATCCCATGGGACAAAATTTATCATTTTGTCAAATTTGTTTTTCACCAAATTCACAGAAATTGACATTATACACACACACACACATATATATATATACATATATATATTATATATATATATGTGTGTGTATTCTTTTTCGTGGGTTTTCCGCTCGTATACAGTTCCATAGCTTGGCTTCAAGAATTATGGCAGGCACCTTACAGAAAGCTACAACCGAGCAACGAAGACGAACAACGACCAATATGTATAATAATAATAATAAAAAAAAAGAAGTGATCAAATACACACAATCAGCCTCCTAAAATCGATCGATGTAGACAATATTTACCGTAGAAGTCATATAACTCATAGCATAGCACCATTTCGGAGATTTGCAGTTGTTTCTGCCAAAGAACTCGAGAGCGTTTCACCGACCTCTGCCTTGCACAGGGGACACGTGGCGTTGATTTTCAGCCATTTATCAACGCAGTCTTTGTGAAAGAAATGAGTGCACGGAAGCTCCTTGAGTTCATCGTTGTTCGCATATTTTGCCAAGCAGATACAACAGACCTGTGGAATGTGAATATGTGATGCACAACAGCTACTTGTTAAGCTAATAGGGTGTTGAGGGTTGAATTAAAACGTTAATGAGTAATTACGATTATTAATATGATGTTAGAGACGGATAAACGGGTGCTTACTGCATCCTCTCCCGATATTGCTCGTTCTTTCTGGGTCCCAGAAGCCACTACCCCGCCTTCTCCGGAGCCCGAGCCACAGTCTTTATCGCCCTTGTTTTTGTTTTTTTTCGTCTTAAATTTGTAAGTGGGCAGAGAGTTGATTGAATCTTGCGTGGCTCCTCTGTTCTGAGACAAATCTTCTCTGAAGCCCAAAACGGAGATGAGACACGGTAGGCAGCAACAGATCGTCGCGCACAAAATGAAGGGCATTGCGTATCCAATGCAGCTAAAAGTGAGAAATACGATGCATAACCTGTTTAAGTAGATTGTAAGTGCATTACTTAGCACACAAAATCTAAAAAGCAGTTAACTTTTTTCTGGCTGTAAGTGCAAGCTAAGCTACCTGTACAACTGGGGGGCTTCATTTTCCGGTGAATGCCCTCCGAAAATCCACACATTTCCAACCACGAACCAAACAGCAAAGAAGCAATCAAGAGCCATCTTCAAATATTCAGCAAATGCCTTCACCCTGCAGCGTAAGCTCAAGTTCTTAGCTTTCTAAAAACTAGCAAGCATACCCTAAAGTTCAATCAAGTACTTCTCTCAGTGAAACAATCAAGAAAACACATGTGATTCATCCCAATATTTACAAAGCAGACTTGAAATTCTTGAATACCTGGGATGAGGTCTATTGCTTTGACTCCCCCTGGTTGCTGCACTAGAAGCTCTACCATCTTCTTCTTCCACGTTTCTCCGAGGGCCACCGGAGTTGTTGCTGAACGAAGAATCCTGACGGTGCTGAGACGGGTCCTGTTCGGTTCCCAGGTTTCGGCATTTAAACCGCCAATATAGAAGTGGGAGGATCGCTACACAACCAGATGCATAACCCACTATCCATGCTCTTAAAGGAGCCCGTGGTTTTTCGTGCTTAGAAAAGGATAAAACAATGGTAGCAGCAACAATTTGACTGAGTGTCAACAGTAGCTCAACAGATATCCACAGAACAGAACTAAGTGGGCTTCTCTGACGATTTCTACTGTTTGGTCTCCTCATTAAGGAAGAACTCCTTGTGCTTGAAGATCCACCACCTGAGACAATGGGAGGAAAGGGATTTTGACCACGTTGCTGTTCCACAGTATTGGACCTTCTTTCGTGTGATGAATTCGATGATGATGAAGATGCATCGCTGTTGCTTGTGATGTCGATTACGTGTTCGTTGTCATTGCGAGTTTCCATTAGCAAAGGGATTTTGTCTTGGCTCTTACGGTGAAGTCCAAGAACGGGAAAAGCCATCCCAATCTGCAAACCAAACACCAGCCTTGGAAAACATGAGCCAACGAGCTCTGCAATTCCTTCAGTAACTCTCCTGATGCCAAAATGCAAAATTCAGGGCGAGAAGATCACTGAAAGCTCACAGCTATCTATTTTTAACTAGTAAATCAACTATATCGCAAATAGCAGCTAATCTACTTCGACCTGATGTTACAATTTGGAATAAACAAGGAACCGAAGACGTGAAGAGGAACGTGGATCAATAGCTCCATTAGACAGTTGACCACAATCACAATTCAAAATAAAGGAAACACGATTCAAAGGCAGATCAAAACGCCATTTCAAACCTGAAGTATCACATCACTGAACGGAAACCGAAAAATCGAAACAGAACTCACCAACAATATTAACCTACCGCAAAGTAATCACATAGAAGAGAACTAAATTCTACATGATATGCAAGTGGACAAGAATAGTATAGCTAGGGCTTGCAAATTACGAATTAGGATGAAGTTTTCCCCGATTTCCCCCTTTTCAATTGTTTGTGGTTTTCTTCCACTGATGAAAGCTCTGAAACCTTTTGATTAACGAATCAGTAATTACGCATAGAAAATGGCATTCCACTTCCTAATATATATTATTTAATATTATAATACATATGTCCATATATTTTTTTTTCAGTTCTATAATAGAAGTAATTGCCGTGTCACATGAGGAAGGGTCTATATTTTTATGCTTGGCTTCATCTCCTCAGTCCTCACACGATAATATTCTAATAATTAAGCATTTGTTTATTATAGTTCTCATCATTCATGAATAATATATTTTAAAATAATATTTGCAATGTTAAATAATTTGAGTTTTTGTCATGACAAACGATATATATATATATATATAAACAAAAATATATATTATGGATACCCAATTAATAAGTGGATATCCGTCGTGGGACTGAATCTGGGTAGCCCATGAAAAGTAAATAAGGCCCACACAAAGCCCTCATAGTTGTTATGGACCCCACAAAATGGCTCATTTGTTACTGAATTTTGTTGTTGGGCTTGTATATTTAGAATATAGAATTTCATTGTAATTGAAATCATTAATTTGAATTTACACAATGATGTCAAGTTAAAATCTACATAGATGGTTAGTCCCACTGAAAGTATATGGTCGACAATAAGATATAATTTCTCCGGTTATCTTATAACCTTAATGAGGTTCTGATTCGTGAGGATCGTCCCATAATTGATAATGAAGTTCGAATTTACTTCAAATTCAATTTTATAAGAATGTGAATATTAGGGTGTCACGAATTGAGATATAAAAAAGGCCAAATCTAATGACATGGATCCGCTACACATGGTGTATAAAGTAAAATAATCTTCTGCATTTTGTTCAAAATAAAAAAAAAAATTGAATGCATTTGTCAGATTTTCATTTTCAACCATCCAATCAACGCCAAGTTTCATTTCTTAATTCTTGATAACACTCAGCATCCTGATTTCTACATGCGGATATGTATGACGTATATTTGTATTTTGTAACTGAAGATCCCCAAAGCTTTCTCTGTAAATCTGCATGTGTGTGTTTCCTATATATTTTTTTTAAATCTCTATTTAGAGAATCCTAGGTTTCCTCTCTAAGGACACTTCACTCTTGTGTCCAAAAGGAAAACACATACTTGCAGTGGTATGTGGACTTTCGTTGTATAATCTTCATTAGGATTCTCACATAAATCGATCTTCTTTTTTCTCGTCCTTGCTCGTTTTACTGTGAATACTGCTTCACAATGGTGGGCTGTGGCTGATTCTTGCTAATTCGACCTAGAATTTTCTCAAGCTTTTGGTGATTTTCAAGGTTTCTTCTCATCTACTGTTGTTTGTTTAAAAAAGCTTTCTTCTTCTTTCCTTCTACTTCAATTTTGGGGGAATCTTGGGGAATAATCACGAATTGCTGAAAGATCTCAGCTTTTCGTCACTCATGCTCGATAATTTATGAGCCATTTCAATCGAGCACTTGCATTTTCCCAGATCCCCAATTCGAACATCCATGCATTTCAATTTCACCTAACCCTAGCTTTTCCCATCATCTTCTTCGTTTCAAAAGCGTGCTAATCCGACAAAAACAGCCAAAATCTGCCCGCTTTTCTGCACTCGAGGCAAAGATCCCGAAGACCCAGAAAATGTGGAAGCAGATTATCGGCAAACTCCCTCGCAAAGCCCAGAAATCAAATCAAGATGCCGCGAGAAACCCTAATTTTGCCTCCAGCTCATCGCCTTCTAGCTCGGGGCCAGTAGTCAAAAGGGCTTCCGCTGCAGTTTTCCCATCAAGCGTGATTGCAGGAATCGAACCGCTGCTCGCCTTCAAAGACGTCCCAAGTGCAGAAAAGATGAATCTTTTCATCAGCAAGCTGAGCCTCTGCAGCGTGGTCTTCGATTTCTCCGACCCCACAAAGAACCTTCAAGAGAAGGAGCTCAAAAGGGCCACGCTCTTCGAGCTCCTCGATTTCTTATCTCAAAACCCTCCGAAGTTCACCGAGCCCGCAATCTTGGCTTCTTGCAAGATGTGTTCGATCAACTTGTTCCGCGTCTTCGCACCCGGCAACAAATCGGGAAGTAATAGTTCGGGCGAAAACGAGAACGAGGACGAGCCCTTGTTCGATCCCGCTTGGCCCCACCTGCAGCTGATCTACGAATTCTTGCTGAAGCTCATCACTTCGCCCTCTCTGGAGGCGAAATCCGCCAAGAAATACCTCAATCATGACTTCATTGTGAAGATCGTTGACCTGTTCGACTCCGAAGATCCCAGAGAAAGGGACTGTTTGAAGGCGATTCTTCACAGGATATATGGGAGGTTCATGGTCCACCGACCCTTTATAAGGAAGTGCGTTAGCAACGTGTTTTACAGGTTCGTTTTCGAGACGGAGAAGCACAACGGGATCGCGGAGCTGTTGGAGATCTTTGGCAGCATCATCACGGGTTTCGCTCTGCCTTTAAAGGAGGAGCACAAAATCTTCCTTTCGAGGATTATAATCCCGCTGCACAAGGCGAAGTCGTTGGGCACTTACTTTCAGCAGTTGTCTTATTGCGTGAATCAGTTCGTGGAGAAGGATCTAAGGTTGGCGAGTTGTGTGATTTCGGGGCTTTTGAAGTATTGGCCAATCACGAATAGTCAGAAGGAAGTTATGTTTTGGGGGGAATTGGAGGAGATTCTCGACGTAATCAATGTGGCTGAGTTCCAAGAGGTTATGGTTCCGTTATTTTCACGCATCAGCCGCAGCATTATTAGCTCCCATTTTCAGGTATTTTTTTTCGTTATTCTTGTGGCAACGTTTTAATGAGTAGCACGAGAAATATAGAATGTGTGATCTTATCTGCTTCTTTGTTCGGTGGGTGTAGTCGAAAATTAAATTCATTGATTTATTACGTGATCAATGGGCCGACCGTTATTTCAACTTTTTTTGAAACGGTTTACTAGCGTAAGCACGTTGTTTCCTACATGTACCCTAATGACATACATTGCTAATTTGATTTAAGTCCTATGTAGTCCACTTCAAAAATAAAGAAGTTTATTGTGGCTCGGGGCAATCACATGGACCCCACTGGAGGCCAAAGGTCGTCCCTCAATTGACAGTGAGGTTCAGATTCGATTCACACTGAACTGAGTCGAATCGTGGGGACTACGGCTGCCGTTGTGTGGGGATACCGACCTTCGAAGAAAAAATATATAGAAATCATAGTTGCCATATATCGGGATAAGGCCGTTTTTGGTCCCCCCATGTTCCGAGATGTCACTTTCAGTCCCCAATGTTACCGATTCTGTGCAATTTTTGGTCCACCGGTTAATTTAACCGTCAGCTCGGACGAAATTACGGGCCGGGCCGAGCCAGTCCGAATTTTATCTCATTCTTCTTTCCCGTCATACAGGTAGCCGAAAGAGCTCTCTTCCTATGGAACAACGACCAAATCATCAACCTCATCGTGCAGAACCGTGGAGACATACTTCCCATAATATTACCGTCCCTCGAAGCAAACGTGCAAAGCCACTGGAACCAATCCGTCCTAAACTTAACACTCAACGTGAGGAAGATTCTCTCCGACATGGACGAAGCCCTCTTCTTGTCCTGCGTGGCCAAGTACGAGGAAGAGAGAGGGCGAAAGGAGTTCGAAGCTCGGAAGAGGAAAGAAATTTGGGAACGTCTCGAAAATGCCGCCAGCCTCCAGCCGATAGCTGGGAACACTCCCGTTGTTCTGGTAAATTACAGAGCAGCCTCCTAAGCAAAATGCTCCTTGTGTGTTGTATTTTTATTTAGCTCTTTTTTTTTTTTTGGTTGTTTTTTGTTGGGCTTTAGGTGGAGTTGAATAGGTTGCAAGGTTGTTGGTAGTAAGATGGAGCTTGCATGCATCCATCTTTTGTCTGTGTTTTAGATGTTTATTATGATGATGAACTTGCACTGTTGTTGTTTTATATTAATTAATTGCATATAGCCCACCTGTTTAAAAACTAAGCACCAAAAATTCTCTGTATTTGTATGTAGCTTAAAGCACCATATCGTGGTTTATTTAATCATTCGTTCCTTGCCATTTACATTCCCCGATTGGGGGTACAATTCTAAGTTTTAGAAGACACCGGGTGCACAGTGCTAAGTTTAGACAGTATGGGGGTATTGTATAAAATTACCTGATATATATATATATATTAGATCATAGACCTCTCAGTTACATCTTTCCATTACAAAAACAGCCCGGGTTTCATCGCAACAAACACACAGTTGAGGTTATCTATTGTTTTCAGTTGCTGTGATAAATACCTGATCATCTGTTAAGGCCTAATGAGAGGTTGAATTAGGCTTCGAAAATTGACTCTACAGAGGCTGCAGAACGGAGCATTGAAACGCTCTTGAACTGCAATTAGAGAAGCAAAAAAAATTCAAGAACCATCGCAATGTGAAAACTTGCGAAGATGGCGAAGACCGTATTATACCTTAGGTTGCCTGTATTTTTCTGGGATCGAGCGAAGCGTGAGGCCGTTTGCGTTTAGTTGTAAGTCTCTTAGCTTAAGAACTGTTATCTTCAGGTCTGAGGGTTTGTATCTTGTGTAGTACTCCAGTGTTTGATTCTGCAAAAAAGTTGCAATTTTTATTTCAGGTAATTGGAAAAAAAATTATAGATACTAATTAATGGTTGAGAAAAGTTAAGTAATTAACCCATGGATGTTGTAATTGATCCAGTGTCCATCTGGCTAAGAATACAGCAGCTGCAGCTGTTAGAGATGGGAGAAACTCGAGGAAACTGTAGTCAACTAGAGTTAATTCTGCTAGGTAGTTCGCCAAGAATTCAAACTCAACCGAAGGAACCTGTTTAAAAAACAAAGCCTAATGTTTATTTACCAGAAAATCAAATAAAAAATGAGATGGTAACTATATTGTTCTATCTTACTTACCTCGTGAGAAACTTGTGCTGCTTGAATGAACCTCCTGTGAATTGGGGTGGTGGAATCAGGGAAATGAGGAGAATGTGTACACTAATGGCGAAAATAAGAGGGATGATTAGATACCTGAGGAACTTCTTTGTAGTGGGAACAGAGAGTCGAAAACCCAGGGAATTCAGGACCCGACCTTCCATTTTCAGTACCTGTTACGTCGTAGTAGAACTCAACTTCTCGTACCAGAAGAAATCGGGACATAGAAAGCAAATTCGTAAAAGGAAAAAAAAAAAAGAATCATCAGCAATTGAGGTGCTCATGTGGTGAGGCCATACCTCTTCTCTAGTGTAGGCACCATCTGTGATGTAACAGAAATCTTCAACACCAGGCACGAAGATCTCTTCGTACTTCCTTCAAGTAATAAACAAGAACGATAATGATACAGTGTTACTCGAATAGCAACTCAAAAGGGACAAGAGAGAAGTTGCACAAAAGAGAAGTTTTTTTAATATTTTGCTGCATGACTCACGAGGCTATCAGCATGCATGTAACTCCGAGGAGTTGCAGCTTTTTCTTCTCGACCCGATTCGCTGACAGGAATCTATCGATAAGATTTACGGTGAGGTAGAGTGTGTCAGGGACCAACTTATATTCCTCACAAACCTGTGCATCAGTGAAACCATGTAGATTTACAAATGGAGAGTTGAAAATCTTGAATAGGCAAAAAATGTGTAGAAGTCTGAATCCGGAAGTTACATAGCAACAAAGCTCTACCAGATATAATTGTCATAACAAAGGTATAGCTACAGATGCCAATTACTCTCACATATTTCAACAAATTTAACTGGAAAAGATTTAACTTTTAAGAGGCGCCATGGCAAAAGAAAGACAATGATATGGCCATGTATGTGAACTAACCTCCACGAGCCAATCGATGAGAATCCCTCGCATGCTTTGGGTGATGTCTTGCTGCAGCTGATCCATATAATCAGCTTTAGGCCTCCAGCAGACCTGACAGACAAAAGGCCCTTCTAAGACAAGCATGATTTTCTGATTTCTACAAAAATTAAATCACAGGTTCCTAAATCATGTTCTCTCATTATGGACAGCATATGCATGCATGCTTTTGAATGAAATGGGTTAAGAAGATAATATGATGTCGGAAATAAAGTGCCATATGAACAATCCTCAAGTTATGGATACAAAGTGAGTCAAAAACCTGTGCTGTGTGATAATTAAAATATATGTCAGCTGCATAGAGGCTACACAACAATGGATCCTTGTTTGAGTCGATGTCCGTAATTCCATGGTCTTTCAAGCTTTCTGGTTCCACTAAAATCTTTCTGTCTGCAGAAGTAGCAGGAAAAAATATTAGATTTAGTAGCTAATAGAGAAGGCAACAGTTCATCCCTTTATGTTACCATTTTCTGGTACAACAGTACAAAAAAAAAAAAAATGCACCATGCAATGGCATTGCCAATGAAACACTGAGTTATGCCTATAGATGTCGGTTTCAATTGCCATGATAGTATCTGAAATAAAAAATCTATGCATATACTCACCTTTACTAGGTGAATCCGGTTGCACAATGTATCTCCAGGAATTTGCCTCTGCAGGAGCAGGAGTTGCTGCATTTAAAAAGTTTGTGCTGATCAATTCAGCTTGTTTGGTCGCCAAGTTCATCGAGGCACTAATTACTTCTGCTTCTTTCTCTGAGGTTACTCCTTTCGATATGCTCTCCCTTTTACCTCCAATCAACTTATATCTTTTTGCAACGCAAGCAGGGGCCTTTCCTCCCTTTTTCTACAAGGAAACCTTTCAAGTTAGTTCTGCAAAAAGGAGGCATCAACTATGCCTAGTAAACACAGCACTTAACAAATCAAGAAGGATTACTGAAATAACAGCAAGCATGGCCTATATCAACGGTTTTAAAGTGTTGATCATGAGATTAGTCAAGCAGGTTATACATCTTCCTCCTCACTTTTACCTGAACCCTGGTGGCATTATTGCAATCCACGTTCAATGTCTCAAATGTATTAGTGACATCCTTAAAAACAGTCCTGTTCTTTAGTTGAGGACGAGGACCAGATTCCGTTTCCTGTTCATTATCAGCTGCTGTTCGTTTCGGATTTACAACCAAGTCCCCCATCTTTTCCTGTTTTGCTGAGGGATGTAATGGTTGCAATCCGCCAAAGGCTTTCGCACTTGCTCGAGTGATTCGCACATTGTCGTTCATTATCGAATTTTTCATCCTATTTTTTAACACGCCGACGCGGATCCTGTAAACAAACACAGGCTATTAAATCTAAGTGAAACACACAAAAAACAATTCCAATCTCTTCATATTATCAATTGCAGGGGTTTGAAGATGAAGCTCAAATCGCTTCCTCATTAGCTCCAAATAACAGTATAACAGCGGCTATTGACACCTCAACTCCAAAAAACAAACAAAATCATCGTAGAAACGCACCCAACAAGCTACATTATGCAAATTTTTCAAAAAATTGCACACGAGAATATATATATAAAAAGCAAAAAACCCAAGCTTCTCATAGATCTACTAGTACCACAAACACGATCATCATCATCCCAACTAAGCAAGTCGAATATTAGCTCAAACACAGTAAATACACACAAGTGTCCTCACACTGCAGCGTCTGTGAAGCTCCAACTGCTACAGCTACAGCTTGCACCGATCGATCAATCAAACGTAAGAGATTAATGCAAAACGCAGTGTACGCTCAAATTTGTTCGTATACACTCTTTTCAAGCTACTGAGCTGTGGCTGCGAGTGACGGAGACGAAGTGTCTGCTTTATATAGTGAGGCGTGGAGCGTTGAGAGCGGGCTTGAGTGTTCAAAGCCTTAGGTTCGTTGATTTACAATTTTGGTATATTTAGCATTCAAAGGGATTTAATTTGGCTGGAAAATGGCCTGATATTAGTTTCTTTCTTAGTTTTTGTTACTATGAACTGAATGGTATTAACTCGATAGATTCAAAATGTAAAAATGGACAATTAATCGAATTCGATTATCATAAGTACCCATTTTACACTAAAAGTTGGAAAGTGTACATAATCCTACTTTATTTGTTCACAGAAAGGCATTTTTAAGATTGGAATTTTGAATTTCGAATCGAATCTCCATTTTTATTACCATTATTGTTTTGCCCTTTAATGTCACCTGTAGTTATCGTGTCCCGACTAATTCGATTCAAGTAAAACCTAAATGTTATTATCCGCTATGAAACTATCCCGACTATCATGATTAATCATCCTTGTCTTTGCATTCTTCTCAACAACCAAGTACATTTAATTGTGTTATTTTTAAGTTTATAAAAATAAATTGGTTTGTGAGGATCTAATTATAATAAATTATAAATTGAAGGGTACAAATTACAATGATAAAATTTTCAAATTAAAATAAAGAAAATAAATGAAAAGATAAAATAGTATTTATATAAATATTTAATACAAATGCAAAACTTTTAGGGAGTTGGGGTTTATTACCAAGTCCCGAGAGTAGGAGGGGTGATCATAGTAAACTTGAATCTTGGGGGACTAGTTTGTAGTCAGTAAAATGTTTGTATAAATAAGGAGAGATGTTTTCAGCTAACCATCCTTCGCTGTAAAAGCCATTGTAATTGTTTTTCTTTCCAGCTGTATTTGTGCATTTCCTTAACTATTTCTGCTAGAAATGCTCGCTTATCATCTGCTTATAATTTAAAAGCTGTGGAATTAGTCGTTACGAAGAAATCTTAATGGGTTCGAAGGTTTTTATTTTTTTCTTGTAATAACTCAACATAAAATGTAGCCCAAAAGTAAGATTTACGAGACAGTTCTTTTCTTTTCCTCCAACTTGACAGTGAAAAGCTACATGGGACTCTAAACTTGAAATAGATTTACAGACAAAACCATGCCTCGTCACCAACAGCAGTGTGGCCTTGTCTTTATTGTCTCAACACTTGGACAAAGCAGAAGCCACCATATATCAAACATTTGTTACGTATTATGCATATTTATAAAATGTAAATATAAATCTCCTTGATGGATCCTTCAAGAAACACAAAACAGGTCCAACACGACTCGGGAACTTTCAAAGAAACGTACATCTATTGCTCTCTATTGAACTGTGCCCCTTTCCTATCAATTTTGACCGAATCAAGAAAAAAAAATCTATCTCTAAGATTGCATGTGGGAGTCTGAGATGCTTTAAAAAATATATTTCGAATAATTATTTCAGGCTACATGTGATAGTATTCATTGTTTAGTATAATATTATACATCATCGCTTGGATCACCAAATTTTTATGCAATTAATTGTTGGAGGGGAACAATTTAACGAAGCTTCAATCAATTGTTCCAATTAGGAGGACTATGGGATTATTACATAAGACACAGAGATGTTATAATATTAATTATGAAGCAATTACGGACAACTGGGCAACGACCAAGAAAAGGTCTTTCACATTACACTCACGCAAGACACAAGCACGACATGTGCACCGCATCATTGGGCAATAAAATTAAATACATAAATACCTCATTTGTTCTGTTAACCCAAAGTGCCCAACTCCTTTCTCTCTCTCCCCCCAACTCATTCAAACATTCCTATACATAGTTTTCTCCGGCAAATCTCAGCAAATTCAGGAAAGCAAGGTAAGCAAAGAAGTGCCCTTTTCACCTATCTTCCCCTCTCTATCCCTTTCTTTCCATTTTTTTTTTCCTGAAAGATCAGTGCCTCCGTTTTCCTTGCAATAAAATCGTATTGGGATTTTGATGATTAAAGCTGAAACCTTTGTGCTTCACTCGTGAGCTTCATACGCTTTGCTGATAATGGGTCTCTTTTTATTTTGCAGGGACTTGGTGAAAGTGAAACTTTATTCGGGCACTCAACTCTTAAAGATTCTCTTTTTAAGAGGGTAAAAATTAGTTTTTTTTTTTTTTTTAATTCTTCCTTAATTTCTGTAAAAAAAAAATAAAAAAAAATCCTTTAGATCCATCAGCGATAGATCCGTAGCTGCACAATTTCAGCGACTGTTCTTGTTTCTATGTGCGAATTCAAACACCTTTAAAGAGACGCTTCCTTCTTTCCAAAAATTTTCCAGAAAAATCGAAGGCTGAAAGAAAAAAAAAAATGAGTGACCAAAAAGCCGCCGCCGCCGGTCCCTTGAATCCGCCGCCGCCCACCGCGGCGGCAACCTCCCAAAAACTTCCCGATTTCAAGCAATCCGTGAAGCTAAAGTACGTGAAGCTCGGGTACCACCACCTCATAACCCACGGCATGTACCTCTTCCTGTCCCCACTCGCCGTCGTCATCGCCGCCCAAATATCAACATTCTCCGTCGACGACCTCCGCTCCCTGTGGGACCACCTCCGCTTCAACCTCGTCTCCGTGATCCTCTGCTCCGCCCTATTCGTCTTCCTCTCCACCGTCTACTTCCTCACCCGGCCCCGCCCGGTGTACCTCGTCGACTTCTCCTGCTACAAGCCCGAGGAGGAGAGGAAGTGCACCCGAAAGATGTTCATGGAGAGATCGAGACTCACGGGGACCTTCACGGACGAGAACCTCGAGTTCCAGAGGAAGATCCTCGAGAGGTCGGGGCTCGGGGAGGACACGTACCTCCCCGACGCGGTCCTGCGGGTCCCGCCGAACCCGTGCATGGCCGAGGCGAGGAAGGAGGCGGAGACCGTCATGTTCGGTGCTATAGACGAGCTGCTCGAGAAGACTCGCGTGAAGCCTAAGGATATCGGGATTTTGGTGGTGAACTGCAGCTTGTTTAACCCGACGCCGTCCCTCTCCGCGATGATCGTGAATCATTACAAGCTCCGGGGGAATGTAATCAGCTACAACCTCGGGGGGATGGGGTGCAGCGCGGGACTTATCTCGGTCGATCTCGCTAAGGATCTCTTACAGGTAGGTAGACGTGTTCATACAGTTACAGTTTTGAATAGGAGGTTACGTTCAACAGCCGGTTCACAGTTGAACCATTTTTCTTTCCTTTTTTTTTTGAACAAGCCGACGTGTTCAAACCCGTCGGATTTAACCGTTTTTTTTTTTGTTTTTTCTTTTTTTGGAAGGAAAAAAAAAAAAGTTTTAATGGTAAAAAAAACATCCCGTCCTTCGAGTTGATTTTCTTCGAAAGGTCCTTCTTTCAGATTCTGATTCCGTCCGATGGCCTGACCCGACTTAGTTAGTACCTCGCCGACTCATTTCTTTATTCCGATGAACTTATGATTAAATGATATATGATCATACACTTTCTTCCATTGAAGAAGGAATCTTATGGTGGCACTCACTGATTGGTACAACATCAAATCAACGTAAGAGGTGTTGTGCCATTGACTGACACCTCTTATGTTGATGTGGCGTGCTGATGCGGCACCAGTAAGTACCACATAACAGGTGCTCACATGAGGTCTCTTCAATTGAATACTCAAACAACAAAAAAAGAACTAATATATCTATCATTTCGTCGATTCCCTTAGGCTGTGTTTGGTTTAAGGATTTCGACGAGGAAAAGAAAATTGGAGAGAAAATGGTTTTCATAAGTTTTTCTTTCGTTTTCCTCACCCATTTGGTGAAGAAATTAGTTTTCATTTTCCTTTCCCTACTAATTTTCACAAACCAAACACACCCTTATTGTTTAGTCACGCCTCTACTTACAGGTCCACCCGAACACGTACGCCCTCGTCCTAAGCACGGAGAACATAACCCTCAACTGGTACTTTGGCAACGAACGGTCGATGCTCCTCCCCAACTGCCTCTTCCGCATGGGCGGCGCCGCGGTCCTCCTCTCCAACAAGTCCTCCGACCGCCGCCATTCAAAGTACCGCCTCGTCCACGCCGTCCGCACCCACAAGGGCTCCGACGACAGGTGCTTCGACTGCATCACCCAGCGCGAGGATCCCGAGGGCAAGATCGGCGTCTCCCTCTCCAAGGACTTGATGGCCGTCGCCGGCGACGCCCTCAAGACCAACATCACCACTCTCGGGCCCCTCGTGCTCCCCATGTCCGAGCAGCTCATCTTCTTCGCAACCCTAATGGGGAAGAAGCTGTTGAAGATGAAGCTCAAGCCCTACATCCCCGATTTCAAGCTCGCGTTCGACCACTTCTGCATACACGCCGGGGGACGGGCCGTGCTCGACGAGCTCGAGAGGAACCTGCAGCTCACGGAGTGGCACATGGAGCCCTCGAGGATGAGCCTCTACAGGTTCGGGAATACTTCGAGCAGCTCCCTTTGGTACGAGCTCGCGTATTCGGAGGCTAAGGGGAGGATCTGCAGGGGAGATAGGATTTGGCAGATTGCGTTCGGGTCGGGTTTTAAGTGTAACAGCGCCGTGTGGAGGGCTCTGAGGAGCGTTGACCCTGCGAAGGAGAAGAATCCGTGGGTCGATGAGATTGATGATTTCCCTGTTGAGGTTCCGAAGGTGTCGGCTCTGTGATTGTTCGGAGTTTTTTTTTTTTTTCGGTCTTTGTTTTGTTTGGTTGGTTTCGTGTGGAACTTTTGTTCTTAGGTTGTTGTATTGTAAGAGGTATTTGTTGCTGACATTAACAACGTAAACAAACGGACCGTTAGCTGTGTACGAATTATTGCATCGTCTCGTTTAGTGTAAGGATTTTTTTTAGTTGGTGTAGAGAGAGGGGCTTAAATGACACCTGGCTTAGAAATGTGGCAATTTTAGGAGATGAGTTTCGAAATCGGACTAATTCGATGAAAATTAATGCTGGAAACCTAATTTCAGCTCGAAATTGACACTCTTAAGTCGCGCATTGACGATAAATTTGAGTAAAAATCGTATGTGGCATTAGGAAAAATTTGTTATGAATCTGACGCCAACATATGATTTTTTTTTTCTCAATTTAATAGTAAAATATGGTTTACATGTGTTGATTTCGAATTGAAATTAGGTATCTGACGTTAACTATCCTAAAAAAATTTCAATTCGAGACATTATTGTCCAATAATTATCACCCACACCCTTTCCCGCGGATTAAGAAAATTAATTAAGCCTTAATTTAATACGTCAAGTTCGACATTGATTATTACAACCAGAAACCAAGAAGCTTTACATGATACAATTAGAACAATTTTAATTTTTAAAACAGCAGTAAGCAGTGATTACAGTGGGGATATTCATTCTTTGGAAGACTTGTTGATGAGCGATTTGTGGATGTGGGGAATCACACCGCCGCCGGCGATTGTTCCTTTGATGAGGGTATCGAGCTCTTCGTCGCCGCGAATCGCCAGCTGCAGGTGGCGAGGAGTGATGCGCTTCACCTTCAGATCTTTGCTTGCATTTCCGGCCAACTCCAATACTTCCGCCGTCAAATACTCTAAAATGGCCGCCGAGTACACAGCCGCTGTGGCGCCGACTCTTCCGTGGGCGGCGACCCTCTCCTTCAGGAGACGGTGGATGCGTCCCACGGGGAACTGCCCATGAAAAATATATCCGTTTTACATCAAATTAATCTTCTCATCCACACCGCACGAAATGCGTGAAAGAAAACTACGATCGAAAAAAAAGAGGGAAAAATTGCCAGGGAAAAAAAAATAAAAGCAAAGGCTCCTTGTGAACAAGGGAAGGTTATCGATCAATAAAATACCCACATCAAGCAGTGAAAAATTGGAAATTTTCTAAACCAACAAAGGAAAGAAAAAAAAAACGAAAATTCACCTGAAGACCGGCTCTAGAAGAACGAGAGGTGGGTTTCTTCTTATCCTTGTCTTTGTCCTTTGAAGCCGCCGGCGTCTTTCCGGTCAAAAGACCCTTCGCTCCTTTTCCAGACATTTCCGGCGCTCGATTGTACGCCTGAATATAAATATTTACCGGCGGAGGCGAGATTTTCAACTCTCTCTCTCTCTCTCTCTGTGAATTTGAGTGCAGGGAAAGTCTGTGATTGGGTTAATCTACTTTCTGAACGGATTTTACATCTTTTTGGGCCGAAGTGGATAACTATTGGGCCAAAACGGACCGCATAATTAAAACTGGCCCGTTTATATGATATAAGCCCATAACGGTTTACATTTACTTATTCATATATTTACATTTTGATTTTTCAACCTACTCGTATTATATTTATTATTAAAAGCGTGTACATCTTGTAAGCAAAGTAATCGCTCAGAAATTTAATGGATTAGACTTTTCGTACATTTCTTTCGAACGTTCGATGCCTCGACATATAATACTTAAGACACTTTATTTATTTTATCTACTTATTTATATTTTATCGTTAGGGCCCCTACACTACATATACGTTCTACTAGAGCTTCACATGTGACTTTTAAATAACCGCTTCATGATTGTTACGTGATAATTAATTGTTGCATAGCCGCATTCTCAACTTTATAGGGCCTTCTCGAATATACAAATTAAATAAGTATTACGAAAAAAATGATAGAACAATTAATAGTTTAAAGGAAAAAAATCTCGTACTTAATAACTCCATCGACCAATATGTAGTTGGAGCAGAGATATTTTTCTAACCTAATTTATGGTCTCTTGACTTTCGAAAATAATCAAAGGGAGTACATATTACATTTGATACTAAATATATTACGTAATTCTTTGCATGGACTTCGACCCGATCCATACCGGCCGGACCCACGAGAAGGACAAGCACCTTGTATTGACCCGGTCTTCAGTTTCTGGAATGTATTAGACGAATTTTGGAATAGTTTTTTTTTTATTACTACGAATCAAAGTATATATGCTCTTCAATCTTTTCCGGTATTACATGTAGGACGTACTATATATTCGAAAGAAATGTGAAAGGGTCCCATATAATTTGCAATTATTGACGAAACTATTACTAGTGTGAATATACATGCGCCGCAATGAATTATGTAACGGCCAATTATTGCATGAACGTTAACGTTAAAATGGACATTCCAACTTTGTTGGATTCTTCCGAAGAAAAAAATTCAATTTATAATTATATAGGCAAGAATTCCCACTTGGATTAGGGTTTTGGAACTGCTACAGCGAAGGTGTAACGGCCGATAAATGAGATCTTATCAAGATTTACCTCAATATATATATAATATATATATATATTTAATTATGTATTTTTTTCCATTTTTCACCTGGCTCATCATGTAGCAATAGTTACATACTTTTCGGCACACGCATATGATAAACAAAAATCGGTAACTTGTAATTAGTACGTAATAATCAAAGTAATTTACATGTGACAGCGACCAAATTGAGTTTGACTTATCATTTTCTTTCAACGTGTCCGTGGCCATGTGGTCGGCGCCTCAGGGTTCGACTTAACCAATCAGGCTCAAATCCTGCATTTAAAAAAATAATATATATATATATATATATATATATATATATAGTTTCAGAAGAAAATAATAGAAGAAAAAGAAGAACATGATCCTTCCATCATCTATTTATATTGCAAGTATATATTTTCGCAATTGTATATGTCTGTAGCTAAATGGCTCAATTATTTTTTGTCATGTATATTAGCGATGGTGGCATCATAATCAAACATAAATTAAAATATTGTAATTTAGTACAATATGCTTCAAAACAAAGCATATTGACGGTACCTAATTTAAATATTACAATTTTATGACAATTAATTTTAAAATTAAATCATTTAAGGACAATTAACGCCTGAAAGTTATCCCTCAAGTTGCTTTAATCTAAACTTATTGTTCCAACATTTCAACCTTTAATTCACTTTTCCTCAAATAACTTCAATTTGGAAACTTATTTCACTAAAATAATAACCACTCTTTAATTTAGATTAACTCCAAATAATTTATCCTAAAAAACCAAAAAAAGGAAAAAAAGATAAAAGATAAGACAGCTCACGCGAAATTATAAGAGGACCTTTTCAACGATAGAAAAAAGAAAATAATAAAAAAAGGGATTAAATAACTTTACTCTCGGAACTCGACGTTGTAGTCAGCCAAGCCATTAATCGCCACCGCCAGGGCCTCGAACGCCGTGTTAGACAAGACAAGGCTGGCTCCTTCCCGTGCGGGCCTGGACAGGGCCGTCGCGGCCCGATCCACCACCTTCACCTGGATCACCTGCTCCGGCAGGCACACGTCAGGCACGTCGGCGCTGATGCACCGCACCAGATACTCCCTCCCACAAGCCGCACCGTTGTCCCATATGCTCTCTCCCGCCGCCGCGAAATGGTTGCTGACGGGGAACTGAGACAGGTCCTCGCCGTAGCACGCCGTCGCTGTATTTCAGCCACACAAGAAAAGAATCAATATATATATATATATAATTTAATTTCTTATTTCTCAGTGTTATACAAAAATAATGAACATAATTATACGCGTGTAGGGAGGAAAATACTGGCTAGCGGTGCCAATATCTGCGATAGAGAGATGGATAAGGTGTCCGAAGATGACGAAGAAGACGCAGATAAACTCTTCGTGCAGCTTCAACATCATATTTATATAATATATGTTTGAAGAAAGGAATATAGATAATATATGTAATGCTCGATTTAAGATATGTATGCTGTGCCTGTATATATATATATATATATTATACGCACTTGTTCGAAGTCAACGAGCACTAAATCTGCCGGTAAATGAAAATAAGAGAAAGGTACGAGTGCAATGAGAATCATATAGATTCGAAAATGTATAGTGATAATAATAGTCAAAAAGAAGTGTGGGCCCATTGTTCTTGGGGGAATATTAAGCCCGTTTAGGGACTTAAGCCCAAGTAAATGGGCTCATTTATGCCCATGAAAGGTCCATTTAGGCCCATTTTAACATTTTCTTTTTTTTTTTTTTTGGGAAAAAGTTCAAATTATATTACAAGCATGTTTTTTTTTTTTTTTTAATAACTGTTTTGTGTTTTTGCCGGTGGATTATTTGAATGCTGTAATTTTGTCGTTTATGGTAGTAGCCAAATCACCAAACGCGTCTTTATAACTTATATATACGATGAATGTGTCATTAACTAACTGTGATTTCCGTGTGGGGCCGGACCTTGTAATGATAGAAGCCTCGTGAATCAAGTTTGCTTATTAACAACGTTTCCTCGTTCTTCTTCTTATAATTCGCATTTAATAACCGTTTATTGGAAAAGAATACTATTAATGGAGGGGTGCTCCATGCATGATGCATGCATTAGATTCCAACTTTCAATAATTAAATGTTTGTTAATTAATTTGAATTCAATGAATTGAATCCAATCTTCTATTAAAAGTGATTCTGAATTATGAATTTAAATCAAGAATAGCATTCGCCCAATTAAGGAAACGAAATAATGCAGATTGGTGACTGTGAGCTGTCCAAGCTTAGAGTTATTAATTAAGTTAATAGCCTAGTAACTGATTAATTTATACAATTTTATTGATTTATAATGAAATTCTCAATTTCCAAATAACATTTAGACTTCAACTATTTATTATACCATTTAGGCATGTGAAACTAACAACCCAATTTCAAAGACTAATTCAATCCTAGTATATACTTCTTGTGCAATTACGAGGAACAACACCGTGATTTTTTACAATGATGAGAAAAATTAAAAATTAGATTCAAGGTGAACTTAATTTTAACAAAACAAAAGACAATTCAATTATTTTTTTTCAAAAAATATTTATAGATCATTGATGTAGTTAAATTGTACAAGACATTATTAATATATATTTTATAACCCTATTCTCGATTGAGTAGGGATCCGCAGAAAATTTTATCTTAGAGAGGTTTTAAATTTAAATAAGAGGAATATTAATATATGGAATTTCTGTCGTATTAAAATACTTTTGACCAGTTATACTGTTGCCAGTCAGACATAGCTTTTTTCATGGATTGTCTATGTGGGACCCATTTGCTATATTTGTATATAAATCGTTGATTTAAAGCACACACCACAGAGCTCATATTGGATCCTCAGCAGCGTAGGTTCTCTATAATTACGGTCTTTTTTGGGTTCCCTCTTGAAGAAGCGTGTGAGCAATAGTTGGCGAAGAGAAAAACAAGGAGTGGAAATTAAACAGAAAAAGAAAAAAAAGAGATAAATTTAAGAGAGGAAAAATAGGGTGGTAAGAGTTTTTCTTCTCCCTTCGTCCTTCGCATTTCGTCTGCACCTTTGTTTCTCCGGCGGCGTTTTTTGCCTGCCGGGAAATAATAATAATAATAAAAAAATCGCAACGGCCCACTTTTTATTTGCGAAGTTTTGATCCGAAAAGATCCCGGCATTGAGTGAGTTCTTGAACGATGTTTCTTTTTTTTTTTTGCTTTTCTTTTTCGAATATAAATGCGTATTTTTGTTCCTCTTATTTTGTTATTACGGTTCGAAAAAATTGATTCGGCATTGTCATTTTTCTCTTCCGTTACAGCGATTGATTGAATAGAAATCGTGTTAGGTTTAATGGGGAGAGGTGAATCCTGCCAAGGTTTTGTTGCTTTCCCCATTAATTTTTCCCAGGATTTTTCTTCGATGAATTAAATGCAATTTCTCTTTTTATTTTTTATGGGACATCGCTGTTCATCTCTGTTTTCTTCATTTATTCCTGCATTTACAAAATAAATATATATGACCCCCAAGGGTTTATGAATCTGACAAAAACACTATTTTTTCCTTGATATCACCATTAACTGTTCTTGCAAGATTATATTTTTGGGACGCCATGTTTACATACAACTTAGTTTAAGAGCTGTTGTTAGGTGTATATCTTTATGACCTGTTTATAGTGTTCTTTATTGCAAAAAGTCTAATTTAATGTAGGCCTTGTTAAATTAGGTCACCGAGTATGTCTCTCGTGTTATTTGGGTCACTAAGTTTCATAATTGCAAACTTAGTTTAAGAGCTGTTGTTAGGTGTATATCTTTATGACCTGTTTATAGTGTTCTTTATTGCAAAAAGGCTAATTTAATGTAGGTCTTGTTAAATTAGGTCACTGAGTATGCCTCTCGTGTTTTTGGGTCACTAAGTTTCATAATTGCAAACTTAGTTTAAGAGCTGTTGTTAGGTGTATATCTTTATGACCTGTTTATAGTGTTCTTTATTGCAAAAAGGCTAATTTAATGTAGGCCTTGTTAAATTAGGTCACTGAGTATGTCTCTCGTGTTATTTGGGTCACTAAGTTTCATAATTGCAAACTTAGTTTAAGAGCTGTTGTTAGGTGTATATCTTTATGACCTGTTTATAGTGTTCTTTATTGCAAAAAGGCTAATTTAATGTAGGTCTTGTTAAATTAGGTCACTGAGTATGCCTCTCGTGTTTTTTGGGTCACTAAGTTTCATAATTGCAAACTTAGTTTAAGAGCTGTTGTTAGGTGTATATCTTTATGACCTGTTTATAGTGTTCTTTATTGCAAAAAGGCTAATTTAATGTAGGCCTTGTTAAATTAGGTCACTGAGTATGTCTCTCGTGTTATTTGGGTCACTAAGTTTCATAATTGCAAACTTAGTTTAAGAGCTGTTGTTAGGTGTATATCTTTATGACCTGTTTATAGTGTTCTTTATTGCAAAAAGGCTAATTTAATGTAGGTCTTGTTAAATTAGGTCACTGAGTATGCCTCTCGTGTTTTTTGGGTCACTAAGTTTCATAATTGCAAACTTAGTTTAAGAGCTGTTGTTAGGTGTATATCTTTATGACCTGTTTATAGTGTTCTTTATTGCAAAAAGGCTAATTTAATGTAGGCCTTGTTAAATTAGGTCACTGAGTATGTCTCTCGTGTTATTTGGGTCACTAAGTTTCATAATTGCAAACTTAGTTTAAGAGCTGTTGTTAGGTGTATATCTTTATGACCTGTTTATAGTGTTCTTTATTGCAAAAAGGCTAATTTAATGTAGGTCTTGTTAAATTAGGTCACTGAGTATGTCTCTCGTGTTATTTGGGTCACTAAGTTTCATAATTGCAAACTTAGTTTAAGAGCTGTTGTTAGGTGTATATCTTTATGACCTGTTTATAGTGTTTTTTATTGCAAAAAGGCTAATTTAATGTAGGTCTTGTTAAATTAGGTCACTGAGTATGTCTCTCGTGTTATTTGGGTCACTAAGTTTCATAATTGCAAACTTAGTTTAAGAGCTGTTGTTAGGTGTATATCTTTATGACCTGTTTATAGTGTTCTTTATTGCAAAAAGGCTAATTTAATGTAGGCCTTGTTAAATTAGGTAAGTATGCATGTCGTGTTTTTTGGGTCACTAAGTTTCATAATTGCAAACTTAGGTCACTAAGTAATATATCTGATTTTTTTTGGGTCGTCGGTGAATTTTTCGGCGAAAATCGCCGGAAATCCGACGTGGCCAATGACGCCGAAAAAATCACCGGTGATCCAAAAGAAATCAATTTATTACTTAGTGACCCATGTTTGCAATTATGAAACTTAGTGACCCAAAAAACACGAGAGTCATAGTTAGTGACCTAATTTAATAATTTGGCCTTTAATGTAATAAACTCAATAAACATATATAATTTTGCAGGTAAGAAAACACAATGGATCATCTCAAAACTCCATTCAAGGGAGTCGTGAGTGATGTCAAAGGCAGGCTAACTTGCTACAAGAAGGACTGGATCGACACCTGTGGCTCCGGTGCCCGGTTCGTTATTATTTTAATTTTTAAAATTCATTCTTAAAAAAAAAAAATTAAATCGAATTTTTGCATTTTGCTTCAGAATCCTCGCTCCCACGGCCTACATTTTCTTCGCATCGGCGCTTCCGGTGATCGCCTTCGGGGAGCAGCTGAGCAGGGAAACGGGTAACTATTTCTTCGTTTCATTACAACGCAGCCAACGATGTTGCAATAAAATCAAGAATCTCTGTTTTTTTCTTTTTTGAAAAGATGGAAGCTTGAGCACTACGGAGACTCTTGCTTCGACAGCAATATGCGGAGTGATTCATTCGATCTTCGGGGGGCAACCGCTGTTGATCTTAGGAGTCGCGGAGCCCACCATCATAATGTACACTTATCTGTACAATTTCGCCAAGAAGAGCATCGGAGCCGAATATTATTTAGCCTGGGCTGGGTGGTAATGGTTTTTTTTTTTTTTTTTTAAATATCAACTTTGATTTATTTTTTTCATTTTTCTTACAAAAAAAAAACAATAGGGTATGTGTTTGGACATCCCTTCTCCTGTTTCTCCTCGCCGTATTCAACGCGTGCACGATCATCACCCGGTTTACGAGGGTCGCCGGGGAACTCTTCGGGATGCTCATCACCGTTCTTTTCATTCAAGAGGCGATCAAGGTACTAATCTTACGGAGTTGGGTTTTGAAAGAATAAACCAGTAAAGTATATAAAATTAAAATACGATACGCTCCTTTTAACAGTGTCAGTGGCACTTCTTACCATTTGATGTTCTTGGCGTTTATTTGCATTCAATCTTTTTTTTTTTCTTTACAGGGAATAGTGAGTGAATTCAACATCCCCATGGGCCAAAACCCGTCGGAGGAAAAATACCAATTTCACTGGCTCTACGCGAACGGGCTTCTAGCGATCATATTCTCCTTCGGCTTGCTCCTCACGGCCCTAAAGAGCCGATCGGCCCGCTCGTGGCGTTATGGCACCGGTGAGTTCTCGAGCGTTCCTAGATAAAAAAAAAAAAAATTATTGAAAAAAAAGAAGTCAACTTTATGCAATATATAAATTTTGTTATATATTCGAAGGCTGGTTTCGGAGTTTTATCGCCGACTACGGAGTTCCGCTGATGGTCGTGGTGTGGACCGCGTTATCCTACGGTGTGCCGGCGCAGATTCCCCCCGGTGTTCCTCGGAGGCTCTTCTGTCCCCTGCCTTGGGAATCTGGTTCATTGCATCATTGGACCGTGATTAAGGTATCGAATTTTTCAGACAGCAAAAGATAATTTTCATCGATCGTTTATTTTACGCGTTTTATAAAAGAGGATTTTTTTTTTTTTTTTTTTTTGCAGGATATGGCGAAGATTCCCGTGGGGTATATATTCGCGGCGTTTATACCGGCGGTGATGATCGCGGGGCTCTACTTCTTCGACCACAGCGTGGCTTCGCAGATGGCGCAGCAGAAGGAGTTTAATCTTAAGAATCCGCCGGCTTATCATTACGACATTTTGTTGCTCGGCGTCATGGTATATCTTTTACTTCGTTTATTTGTTTTTTTTTATTTTTTTTATTTTGTGCAATTTTAGGATTTATAAAAAAATTTAATTTTTTTTTTCAGACGCTGATTTGCGGATTGCTCGGGCTTCCTCCTTCGAACGGCGTCCTTCCGCAATCTCCCATGCACACTCGGAGCCTTGCAGTTCTTAAGAAGCAGGTATGAAGCATAGTTTGTTGTTCATCTATCTTGTTAAATCTTCACGTAAAAAATTGAAGTTTGAAGGAAGTGTATCGTGTTTTAATTTTATATTATTTTTTTTTTCAATCTAAGCTGATTTCTTTTTTTTTTTTTTTTATCTAGCCTAAAACGTGGAATTTTCTTTTTAATGGCTGGTCGTGAGAATTCGCATCAACTTCATATATTTATTTTCCAACAAGAAACACATCATCATCACCATCCGCAGATCATTCGTAAGAAAATGGTGAAGAACGCAAAGGAAGCCATTCAACAACAAGCGACCAACTCGGAGATCTACGGGAGGATGCACGCGGTCTTCATCGAGATGGAAAAGGCTCCGTCGGTAAGTTCACCGAATCGTAAGACAAAATAAAAAAAACTTCAAAAAGAAAAAAAAAACTGATTTTTTTTCCCGTCCTTTCGGTTTCCGAAGCACACTACGGAAAAAGAACTTGCGAACCTGAAGGAAGCCGTCCTAAGGCACGACGACGAGGACCTCAACGGGAAGATCGACCTCGAGAAGTACATCGACCTACACCTTCCGGTTCGGGTCAACGAGCAGCGGGTCAGCAACCTGGTCCAGTCCATGCTCGTCGGGCTCTGCATCTGCGTGATGCCCGTCATCAAGATGGTCCCCACGTCGGTCCTCTGGGGATACTTCGCCTACATGGCCATCGACAGCCTCCCCGGGAATCAGTTTTGGGAGAGAATACAGCTCCTCTTCGTCCCTCCCCGCCGCCGTTTTAAGTGAGTCTCTCATCCATTATGTAGATTTTAAGGGCATGTTTGCTGTCCTGGATTAGACCAGATAAGACTGATAGTAACTCATCTACTTCTGTTTGGTTTCTTTTAAGCCCGAGATCAATAGAAATCCTGCTAAAATATTACGGGCTTGAGTATAAATAATCTGACTCAAATGAGTGAGATAAAATATAAGCCATTTATTTCTGTTTGGTTTATTAATTTCCATCCCGAGATTAATAAAAATATTACGGGGTTGATTATAAATAATTTATTCTTACATGATTTGTCTGTCTTAAAAAAGGGTCCTCGAGGGGTTCCACGCTTCGTTCGTGGAGACGGTGCCATTCAAGTACATCTTCATGTTCACGCTTTTCCAGCTCGGGTATCTCCTCCTCTGCTTCGGCATCACGTGGATACCAATCGCGGGAATTTTATTCCCGCTGCCGTTCTTCGTGCTGATAGGGATTAGGGAGCACCTTCTCCCGAGGATATTCCCGCCCTCGCACCTGCAGGAGCTCGACGCCGACGAGTACGAAGAGATCATCGGAATGAGGACTCGGAGTTTATCGATCAGGGTGTGTATTGTTCTTTTTTTTCTTTCTTTTTTATATCGGTTCGGGGAATTTAAAAAAGTAAAAAAAAAAAAAAGTATAAAAAATAAAAAAGCAGGATAGGGAAATACCCGACGAAGAGGGTTCCCCCGACGTATCTTCGGCGGAGATTTTGGACGAGATGACGACACGAAGAGGCGAGCTGAAGCACAGATCGGTGAGCTTTAACGACAGGCAGCTTCAGGTGGATTCTTTTCTACATATTATTTTTTTTACGTAAATTGGTGCATAAATTTATAATTATGGATTATAAAAGTCTTTTCTAACATCATTACATGAATTGCATGTCTGTGTAATATTCGCCAGGTTTTCCCGGAAGATTCCGATAAGGAGGAGGAGGAGTAGTAAGGGGACGAATGAGTTGAGAAGACCGTACGAATTTATTCTTATTTTTTAGCCCCGGAATTACATATATTCTATGCTCTTTTTTTTTTTCTTTCAGTTCTTAATAATATTTCGGGAAATAATCTATACTCTTTTGTTAGTTAAAGGTGAGTGTCGCACTTAAAATCCGTTAATTTGGTGTAATATAATTAACCAATTAAATTTAAGTTGTAATTAATAATTAAGAAAAAAATAAAAAAATTAAACTCACATTAGAATATGAGATTAGATTTTGTCTTTCATTTATTTATAAATAAATAATAAAAAAGTTATTACAAGCTTAACCACCTACTTATAAATAAAGAATGATCTAAATATTCATTATCGATAATTTTTAATTACATATTAATAATTTTTGTATGCATTAATTTTGATTACTCATGTGCATATATTTTTATTTTCTAAGTGAAGTGAAATCTATATAACGCTAGTTGTAAGATTTAACTTCAATCTAATATCATAATTTAAATTTTGGGCCGTATATTCGGACTTAATTGTGCCACGTTGTCCGCTACTTTGGGCCGAAATTACTTTAGACGATTATGATATAACCCGATCCAGCTGTTATTGGACCTAAAAGATTACAGCTTGTGATTTCTAGAACAAACAAAACGCAGCTCACAAAATAATTGTCGTTCAATTCCACCGTAGAGGAAAGAAAATTCACGAATGGCTTCGGCGTTATCGAAATGGCTGGTCGATCCGAATCGCAATCCTCTAGCTGCTATGCACATGAAATCCGTATCCAAACGGCTGAAAAAATTCGGTGATCGTTGATGATTTTCTTTTTTTGCTCTCGATTGTGCGAGTTGCTGTCTGTTTATGCGCGTGTTTCGAGTCTCCGGCGTGCCAGCTTATTTATCCTCATCAAGCCACTTCCTCATCAAGCCACTTGCTTGATGCCTAGCTTATGAGATCTGAAATTTGCATTTCTTTCTGTTGTCTCTTTTGCGGATGTCAGGTCTTCGTTACGATGATTTGTACGATCCGTACTACGATCTGGATGTGAAGGAGGCGCTGAATAGGCTTCCGAGAGATGTCGTCGACGCGAGGCATCAGCGATTGAAGCGTGCCATGGATTTGTCTATGAAGCACGAGTACCTTTCCGAAGAGTTACAGGTATGAAAATTGGGAATCGATTGAAGCTATGCTTAAGTGTGCTCTCAATGTGGTTTGGATTCGTTGAGAAGGGACTGTGATGGTTGTGGTTGTGCTGATTTGAAATTTAATTGCTTGTATTTGAACTTCTGCTTGATATGAATGGCTCAGCTCATGCTTTGTTTTTGTTGCAAATATAAAGAATCTATATTTGAATTTCAATTGGCTTTCTCCATCGAATGAGAATGATCCCTATCACTGTTCTCAATCGAGCTTCTAGGTTTGCCATTGTTGGTGTTTGATTAGTGTAACATTTGCTGTAGCGGGGGACTTAATGACCCTGCTTTCAGTGTCTTCTACTTGAATTTTTTATCAAATGTTTGCTATAGAGTAGTTTTCCTTTCCCGTTTAACATCTTTCGACCGTGTTTGAAATCAGTCACAACTCCCGTTAATATCTTCCATTTTCTTTCCACTTGTTCCTTGCCAATCAAATTTCTATATATATTTCATTCTCAGGCAAGGCAAACGCCATTCAGGGGCTATCTAGAGGAGATGTTAGCTCTTGTAAGTGCCCTTGTGGATTTTTTAATTTTCTGTTATGAATTGGATACACACATTATAGAAACTTTAATTTTCATACTCATAATAAGAAGCAACAAGCACAAGGTAGCATACTTACGTGCACGTTAATTGCTACTGCAGGTTAAGAGGGAGAATGCTGAACGTGAAGCTCTCGGTGCATTGCCTCTTTATCAGCGTACCATTCCTTGAGTGGGAGGTTTCTGTTCTTACTCGGAGTTGGAAACTCCAGGTTTTTCGAATAAGGACACGATCGACATTTTTTACTATGATTTGGTGTCTGAAATTTACGATCTTTGTCCGTACTCTCTCATTTTATAATGTATTTGCTGATTGCTCAAATTAGTCTAATTGGGTTCGAATAAGAACTTTGAAAGCTGAATTCTTAATAATACACGAGGAAAAATAACCCAGTCGACTAATGTGGTGCCTTGATTTCAGTTAATCGAAGACATACTTTAATGAAATTTATGGAGGCCGAATTTCACTTTCAGGGCTTGTTTTTCAATCCATTTTCTCTTTGAATGCCGACTGCCACGCGTAACAATTTAATCTACTCTCCTGAAAAAATTAATCAAAATCATGTATTTGTACACCGGATTAGCAGTTAGGACTATTTCGGATTTTTTTCCCAATTATTACATATAAATATATTAAATAATATACTCTCATTTTCACAAAACCATAGTGTAATATTTTGTTTAGTAATACATAATTAGTGGACATGCCATAATTGGGACTAGTTTATCTGGCAAAAGCCCACGAAGTAGGCCCATTATAGGAGCTTCTAGAATGGTCTCACACTCATGAAATGAAACGCGTGGGATACACGAGATCACCGATCGAACGGTGGAGATCACCGCGTGATTCTAAAGCTATGAATTCAAAACATCCCAAAATAAATATTACGCTAAGTTGTCTCTTAGGGTTACCGATATATATACCTCAGCCTTCCAACACTCCATTAAGTAACGCTCCCTGCTAATTGCAATCGTTTCGCATACGACGATCTTGAGATCAGATGGTAATTGTGCTTTTGTTTTTTAGGTTCAGTTGAAGGTCTTTGATTTTTTACACTGGTATTGATGTTCGGGCTTGTCTTCTGATATTTTTTGTGTGTGCGTGTGCGTGTGCGTCTTTAGGCGTTGCCGAATCAGCAGACTGTAGATTACCCAAACTTCAAGCTTGTGATTGTTGGCGATGGTGGAACTGGTAAACGTTTCTGGTTTTTATCTTTGGATTTTTGGTCTTTATTGGTCGTTGATGATTTGTGGTTGTTTCGTTATTTGTGTATATCTTTCTGTGGATCTAGGGTTTATGATTTATTGTGAAGCTTTAAGTCTACCTCAATTTTACTTGTTATAAGATGGTGGATTTATTGTGGAATTAATATACAGGGAAGACAACTTTTGTGAAGAGGCATCTCACTGGTGAATTCGAGAAGAAATATGAGCGTAAGTGAAATCTTTTGGTCTTCTGTTTGTGCTAGATGGACTTTAAGCCTCTTCTCTATATTGATTATACTCTTTTGTTTGACAGCTACTATCGGCGTGGAAGTTCATCCGTTGGATTTCTTCACTAATTGCGGAAAAATCAGATTTTACTGCTGGGACACAGCTGGTCAGGAGAAATTCGGTGGTCTTAGGGATGGATATTAGTAAGTGAATTGATTAATCTGTTCTTCTTCAAGAAATGTGATCAATGGTGGTTGATTTGTTACACTGACATCTGCTTGTAGCATGTTGAAATAAGCTCTCATCTCCCCAAGCCCATGATTTACTTAGTAATGCCACTGTTCTCATTATTTATTGCAGCATCCATGGACAATGTGCGATCATTATGTTCGATGTAACTGCACGGTTGACCTACAAGAACGTTCCTACATGGCATCGTGATCTCTGCCGGTATATGCTTTGTTCTCTTTTTGTCAATACTTAATGAATCATGTTTTGCATTCTCCGAGTAGCCCTAGTTGCTTTATGTTATGGAACATAATTTTGCTGTAATTTTCAGTGTCTGTGAGAACATACCAATTGTTCTCTGTGGAAACAAAGTGGATGTCAAGAACAGGCAGGTCAAGGCAAAGCAGGTCACTTTCCACAGGAAGAAGAACCTGCAGTACTATGAAATCTCTGCGAAGAGTAACTACAACTTCGAGAAGCCGTTCCTCTACCTTGCAAGAAAACTTGCTGGGTATGTATCATAGAGGCCCGTGTCTATTGTAGGCTGCTCTATGATTCGTTAGTTGTTTTGCTTATTAGAAAATTCAACCATTGCTGTTTTTTGCTGATATATACTATTTTCTTGGTTTCAGTGATCCTAATCTCCACTTTGTCGAGTCTCCAGCTCTCGCCCCACCTGAAGTGCAAATCGATTTGGACCAACAGAAACTGTAAGATTCATCTCTAATGTAACCTTTTTTTTTTGAAGAATTGAAGAATTAAACTCTACCACACCTCAGTGCTGCTTTTGATAATCTCATGGCCTTACTCAACCTTGTTTGCTTTTTTCAGGCACGAGGCTGAGCTTGAACGGGCCCTTAATCAGCCACTTCCCGATGATGATGATGAATCGTTCGACATGTGAACAAAGCCTGTGGAAGTTTTTTACATGGTGTCTTCTGATTGGTATCACCGGTTTTCTGAACCTTGTTTCCCTTTGTGGTTGAAGCTTTGATGTTAGAAGTTTCAACTGATATAATTTTAGGATTTTATAAAATGTTCTGAACTGCTGTTTCCTATTTTGCTGTGAGATGATATTTTGCTCATTTATTTCAATCTTGAGGTATTGTTTGTGTTTGAATATGTGATGTTTTGTTGGATTACAAGTTTAGAGAAACCTCAGGAATTGAGAGGCGTGGCTCTAACGTAACGTAGCGTAAGGCCCCATTTGGTATTTTTAACATATTGATCTTAAAAGTATAATGACAGCCCATAAACATTATGAATTTGAATTATATAATTTTATGCAAGAAAGCCATTCTTCCTTACATTGGATTGGAATAGAAGGCTTCATTCATTTCATATTTAAGAATTCGCAATTACCAGAGAGTTCTAAGAAATTGTTCATATGCACTCTTTATTTTTTGGCTTAATTATTGTCTGACGTGTATATTTGGCATTTTAAGAAGATCTAAATTGAGGGTGATAATTTACTGACGTGTATATTTGGCATTTTAAGAAGATCTAAATTGAGGGTGATAATTTACAACACTAAGTTTCGAAATGATAGCAATTTGAGTACAACGAGAGATGAAAACTTAATTTCAGCTCGGAGTTGACACTAGTGGGCCAAAAATGACAATTAATTTGGATAGAATATGTGGCGGCGTGAAAAATTTGATGCCGAAAACCTAATTTAAGTTCGAAATTAAACGTGAGATGTGACAATTAATCCGGGGGGAAATCATCCGTAGCATTGGGAAAAAATGAGTCCAAATTGTGCGAAAGTCACTTAGGATTTTCTCTCCGACTTAACAGGTAAGTGATGCTCGCGTATTAATTATGGGATAAATTTACATATTCAATTAATTGTCTCACATTGGTTCAATTTAGAAGTTATCTTAAACTGTATACCTCTTAATTTACTGTGCTTTAAATATCACTCTCCGGATATGTAGGATAAAAAATAACAGTCATATTTTGTTCTAAAAAACTAAGCTAAATGGCTGAAAGTTTATAAAATATATATGTGGAAATTCATTGCTTCTTGCAAACGTAAGCAAAGCATAGACGAAGGCAATGATTTTTGACCGAAGAATGTGACTATAATACAATTATGATATTATTATATAAATAAAATTAGGGTTCGTGGTATTGTAATTGTAATAAGCATTTCTTGAAGGAGGAGAGGGAATCGATTCAGTCAGTCATCACTTCCTTTTTGCTTTATTTTTATCGCAGTTTGCTATTCATCTTTCTCTCTATCTTTACCATTCCCCAAGAAAATGGTGGGTGATAATAAGCTCATGCATATCTAAGTAAGTAGCCTTTCCTTTTGCTACTTACTTTATTTATTTTTTAATCATTTTCGTGTTCTTTATTTTTTTTCCCCAAGTTATTTAACTATCTATGTATTGGTGAACGTGGCATTGTAGAAACTAGTACGGAGTGTTTTCGAGATTAATAATAAGACTTCAATTTTAGAGTATCATATGAATTCTTTATATAATATTAGGATGATTTCAAATAAAATAAAAAAGTAATAAGGAAAAAATAAAATAAAAAGAGAAAAACGTGACAGCAAAAAAGGCATGACAGTATAGAGAGAGGTGTAAAAGAAAAGATAGTCAAATTAGTCCTCGAAGAATAAATCATCAACTTATTCGACGACTATCTTTATCGAAAATCTTACCATTTCTTCACTTTCTTTGATTTTGAATACGTCCCATTTAAATTTGTTTTCCTTAACTAGCATGGCTTCCTCAGCTTTTACTAAAGAAAACCATCTCTATCTTCTACTAATAATAATAATTACAAATAAAATAATGATGATAATTTCGAATTCATCGAGCGTTCATCCTTGGGAATTCCATCCAAGCAACTTTAACAACGGCTTCGATTTTAATTTCAGCTGGTTACCCTATTTTATCGAAATCTGACCGACACACGAGTGAACACGCTTCTCAAGTATCGTGATACATTATATTATATTATATATATATATATATATTAAAATACGTACATAATTTTGGATGAGATTATATCAAGATATATAGTTAAAATGAAAAATAGTTTCTCTCATCTAGGCGTCATGCAGTTCGACTTGAACTTGATATAGTGCAATCTCATAGTTGCATGTAATAAAAAATCAAACAAATACGATAATGAAAAATAAATAAAGAAAGAGGAGACACAATTTTTAACCTACCAATATAGTGACTGATGAAGATGTGTGTCGGGGATGTTGCATGAAAGTGAGAAACAAGTTAATTCGAAGAATATATATTATTTACGACTTATTTGGTCAAAAGATTAAAGAATAAAATTCTTACATAGAATATTCAAAATGCCTGGCAACAATTCTAAAAAATATGCTCTTGCCTATCCAATTCCGCATGAAAAAAATTCGTTGAGATTAACATGTAAATAAACTCGATATTGATTTGATCTTCTATCATTTCCTTAAATTGGCTATGACAAGGAAAAGAAAAACAGAAGAATGTAAGAATTAATAATCAAGTAACCTATTTGTGAAAACAATATATAAGGCTTATTTTACCAAAAAAAGAAAGAAAGAAATTAATTTAATTAAAAGAAGAGCATTATAGGAATCCGAACAGAGAATATGTTGGACTGTGTTCATCCACTTCCCAATCTCTAATAATAACAGCAGCCTTAAAAGCAGATACGAATTGAACTTTAATAAAATCTCAGAACATGACCCTATCTTTAATGTTAGAATCCCATCCCATTTTTTTTCACAATTACACCCAGAATATATATTCTTTATATCTTTAAGTTTTAAATCTTTATTAAGTAATTCTCATTTATAATTCAAAAAACAAAATCAAGAATCTCTCGATAATCGAGGCATTCTTTCACCTGTATATATAAACCCTCCTCACTCCCAACAAAAAATTCACAACCCTAAATCTCACAGCCAAAATCTGAGTTCAGGTAATCTCAGTTTTTACACACACACACAGATACACACATATTATTCCATGTTCATGCATATATATATATATATTATATATATATTATATATATATTATATATATATATATATATATTTACACTCTATATTGTGTTTGGAATGGAATTCAAGCTATGAATAGTTTTATATTTTAGAAAACCCTAGTTTAGTATTTACGTTTTTTATTTTTCCAAATCTATTATTAGGGAAACAAAAAACATGAATAGGCCAGGAGATTGGAACTGCAGATCATGCCAGCACCTCAACTTTCAAAGGAGAGACTCGTGTCAGAGATGCGGTGACCCGAGGCCCGGCGACCACTTCTTAGGCGGCGGCGGCGGCGGCGGCGGTGGTGGTGGACGTGGTGGCTTCCTCTCGCCCTTTGGATTCAACATGCCGGGCCCAGATGTGAGGCCCGGTGACTGGTACTGCTCGATCGGAAACTGTGGGGCCCACAACTTTGCTAGCCGCTCGAGCTGTTTCAAGTGCGGGGCCGTCAAGGATGAAGCGGGCGGTGCAGCCACGAGCGGCGGCGGGTTCGACGGTGATATGGGCCCGGCCCGTGGGTTTGGGTTTGGCTCGGGAAGGTCGGGTTGGAAATCCGGCGACTGGATTTGTACTAGGTAAGCATCTTTTTCACTATCTAACGTGCGATAATATCTCTTACCAAGCCCATATTTAGGCTCGTGCATCATGGTCTGTTACACAGGGCCAAATGATATTTAGGGCAACATTTTTTAGGCAAAATACCATATACCACCCAAATTTTTAGGGCACAATATCATGAGGGTCTCATTTTGTTACGGGCCACAAAAATTAAAATAAAAAAAACATCCTTCTCTATTACCAAAATATGAATGTATGAGTGTCCCTTGTTCCAAGACATGCATGTAATTACTTATTATATCTTTAATTTAGTTTATTTTTATTTATTTTTAAGGTTGCAGTGTTTTATTATTGCCACGGACATACATATATATATATATATATATACAGGCTGGGATGCAACGAGCACAACTTTGCGAGTAGGATGGAGTGCTTCAGGTGCAATGCACCAAGGGAATCCAGCAGCAAATCTCTATTTTAATCTCGATGTTATGTATTGATTGAGTTCTCGATTTTCTTGGGTAACTAAAACGATGATTAAGTTAACTAATCATTGATTAATAAAAAAACATATCTTTATATAATTGCCAATGATTTCTTTTCGCAGTTATAATTGAGCAACGAAAACTGAAGTTTGAAGAGCATCATTTCAAGGAGGGCTGAGAGATATCGAGAGCAAAGCAAACAACTTACGATGAACGTTGCCTAGTTTTATTACAAACTTTTGTTAGACTATTTTTGTTTCGTATGGTTACTTGTTATAGCTTTTGATTGTGATTTTATATTAATGTTATTTTAACTAGATGTTTTCTATTTTTTTGTTGTTTTTGTTTTATTTGTGGCTTTTTAAGTAGTAGGTTGTAGTAGTAATGAGATTTTCAAATGCTTTTGTAGTCTCTTGTTATTTTTCGTAATATATTGTCTTCGTTTGCTCGTAATTAATTTCAATCGAATCCCGGGGCAAATTTTCTTTTTTCGGAGAGATGAATCACGAGGCAATTGAACTAAGGTAAGACATCTCAACATTTGAAAATATAATATGGGAAGAAATATTTAATAGTCCATGATTTATGCAATATTATCTTATTTTTTTATATGTAAATATATCTGCAATACTCGACTTAATAGTGGAAATTATTTCAATATATTCTTCAAGAATTAATCTCGAGAACCTATTTGAAATATATATTTACTCATTTAGCAATTTGTGTGCATGGTGCTCTATAGAGTTATACGATCGAGAGTTCATAATTAGACTTTCGCCATTGTCCCGTTGGTAAATTAACTTTCGCTTATACTTTACTTTACACCTTTTGCAGCTTTGGCTTTGCCTTTGGACAATATTTTTTATTACTTTGGTATATACACGCCGTGCATGGTTTAATTATTAAAAATGTCGGCAAAATAATAGAGTATACCCATCATTAGCGTACAATATCAATTAAGGTACGTGAAACTTAAAACAATAATATTTGGAAAAAAAATTGGTGCATATAAACTTTTGCAGATTATCAAGTACAAGTAGTAAAAGTAACGGCCTCATACATGCATGGCTAATTAAACAAAGACGTTACTCATGATTTAATTTTAGTTTTATTTGATTTCTAAAGTATCTTTAACTTCGCAGTTGTTCGCTTTATTGGATAGTCTGCATACGTTAAAGTTAGAACTTTGCCACTGATAAGTCAATTCAATTAAATGTCAAAGCAAAAATGCCCATGCATACATATACGTCCTTTGTATTAAAAATTCATAGTTCACATAGGATTCGCCAAGCTTTTGAGATATTAACGTGTCTTTAATACTTCTTTTCATTGACCTATCCTCGTAGTGCATGCATTGCTTAATCAATAAAAGAGATTGATATATATATATATATATATACACACACACACATATATTGGTCAAAAAGTAACACCACCACATTGATTAAATGTCTCCTACTACACTCCATTAGTTAGCTTTTAAGTAGACTCTTGTCTATATCTTTAAACAGGCTTTACTTTACATCCCCTCATGCGATAATAGAGCTAGGGTTTTTTCCATGATACGTTGATATACACTATTCAATTAAGGTTTTGCGTTCACTTAAAATTTATACATCATCGGCGTCAAGACCAAATTTATTTCACGATTCAATATGAAATTATTATACGAACTCATATTAGTCGTGTCCGGGCACATGACTCTTCATAAAGAGGTCATTAGTATGATTCACTTAAAAGCCGAGAGATAAATATGTTTTTGTGGGCTTGAGAGACGATATATATTAGTATAGGCAGCTATGAATATGATGATTAGTTCGACTGAAAGTCGGAGACCGTCCTATAACTGACAATAAGATTTAGATTTAAAAACTATTGATCTAAGTCAACTACGATGAGATTATTTAGGGATAACTTGAAAAAAAAAATATATTGCAGATATATTTGGATTTAACCGAGAATGATTTTTCCTGAATAAAATTGTCTAAAATATAAAGTAAATTTGTCAGGGGTATATTTAGGAAAATGTGACGTAAAGGTTACAAACTTAGGTGACGTGTATATATCATTCATCCATTATTTTCGTTTATTTGCATGGAATGGATTTAAATGAATCTTCGCATCCAGTACCTGTTAAACTTAAATCAAAGCACATCAATTATTAAATCTTTCACTTCCACCTTATAATTAAGAGTCGATTGATTAAGATCATTGTCTCATAATTCATGCATAGCTCGAACTTTCACGAAGGGCCCCTTTTGTCCTATCTCATATCACATTGGCCCCAAAAGCTATAAAACATGTCACTTCAACAATTACATGGCTTGGAGTTTTGTGAGATACTGTGATGGTCAAAATGATGGCGCAAAAATAAAATCTAATTTAAGAGAGACTTTAATCCAACAATTCTCAGTGCGATAAAAAGATTGCTTTTAGTTTTATTCTTCCCTTTTTTCCACCTATAAAAGCTCACTCTTACTACTATTATTGATTTATTATTATTATTATCAATTTACAAAGCCAGACTAAACTGTGGGCCTATTTTAGATATCCAGGCTCATATAACTAGTAGGCCCATTAATAAACCCTTTATAGGCCCATCAGTGTATTTATCTGATTCGTTTAAACATTCGTTTTCCCTCCTTACAAAAATCAGTCACTCGCACGCTAGCTACCTCTGTAATGGCACAGTCGAATCGCAATACAAAATCCAGAGTTCTCGCATCGCAATTCATGGAAGACGATGAAGATTTCCAGAATCTCCATCCTCTATCTTCTAGATTGCCACCTCCCAACAAAAAGCTCAAAACGCAGACCCTGAAAACGGAGAATGACCGCTCGGTAGCTCACTGCGAAGAAGTATACGGCGGGTTAGATTCGATCCAGACATCTCTGGAGATTTTGAACCATTGTTCCGTGGTAAATGAAAACTCGGTGGAGCGGAATTTGACGGAAGATGCAAATGTTTTCGATGAAGAGGAAGGAAGCACGCAGATTGATAAGTTGCTCGAGCTGTGCAATGAGGCGGTTTTTATTCAGTGTCCTGTTTGTGGAGCTGATTTGTCGGATTTGACGGATGATTCGAGGCAGGTTCATACAAATGGGTGCCTTGATGCATTTCATCGCTCCGATGAGGTAGCGAGTTTCTCGAATTCGAAATTTTAGTGTTTGAATTTGGGATATATCTGCAATTTCTCGAATTGAATCAATGCTTGCTGAATACCACTACGAGCTATGTCAAGAATCAGCCATACAGATACATTTTTTTTAAAATTTTCCAGGTGGGTGATAGAGATGGGGATGCTGAAGCATACGAATGCCATGGGCAAGTTGTTGAGGGCTCTCCTCTCAAAGACAACAAGAAGGATGGTGTAGCTACGTCTTCTGTTATTGAATGGCTGCGCAAATTAGGCCTTTCAAAGTATGAGGAAGCTTTCGTTAGCAATGAAATTGACTGGGAGGCATTGCATTGGCTCACAGAAGAGGTCTTCATTGCTTATATTTCTTCATCCTCGGTTCTCTATCATGCAGCTCTTTATGATTATTTCTAATTCATGGCAGAGCTTTTGTGGGTTTTGCAAATCTTCGTCTTGAGATGACTGTTATGCTTATTTTATTCTCCATTGCTTGGAGTAATTGCTGATTGTGATTGATCTTTAACAGGATTTATGTAGCATCGGGATTACAGCTCTCGGTCCAAGGAAGAAGATTCTGCATGCTCTCGAAGATATGAGGAACAGCACGACCAGAGTTGATAAAACAGCATCATTGGTCTCAAAGGGTTCCGCTGATGAGAGAAGACAAGGAACGTGCAAAAAGATCACCGATTTTTTCTCATGCCCTCCGTCCGAGAGAAGAAGAGTTGTGCTTAACAACATTCAGAACAACGTTAGCAGAAGTCAGACGACTTCCACTCGCAGAAAAGGTGTGAGGAAAAATCGTGCGGTGAATGCAAAACTGAAAGATGTCCCTTTGTGGTGCTGCGTACCAGGAACATCTTTTCGAGTGGTACAGTTTTCTTACGACATATAATTAATAACTCCTACATATTGTGATCTCCTTGAATAGAAAAATACGATTTCTTGGTTAAAAGCTTAGTGTTCAATTCGGTGTTTGCTGCTTACGACATATAATCAAACAGCTCCATAACATTTTGCAGGATGCCTTCAAATATCTGAGAAGAGATTGTTCTCACTGGTTCCTCACTCACTTCCACTTAGATCGTAAGTTCAAATGCTGTAATAATGCAAATCATAAGCCATAAGGCCTTATTGTCTAACGTCACCTCAAATTTTTTTCTTCAGATTATCAAGGCCTCACAAGATCATTCTCCCATGGAAAGATATACTGTTCCGCGATCACTGCAAAGCTGGTGAATCTCAAAATTGGGATCCCATTAGATGATATTCAAGTTTTGCCCATCAACCAGAGGATCAACATAGCAGGAACTGAAGTCACCTGCTTTGATGCAAATCACTGCCCTGGTGCCATAATGATCTTGTTCGAGCCACCGAATGGTAAGGTGTGTAAGAGACTAAACATAACTTTTCCCCCTTTTTTCCCGTACATTTCTCTTTGTAAGTCTTGAATTTTTCAAGTCGAATTATATTTGCAGACTGTATTACACACGGGAGATTTCAGGTTCAGCGAGGAAATTGCACAACAACTCTCTGCTTTGCGATCTTGCACTATAGATACCCTCGTCCTTGACACAACATACTGCAATCCCATGGTAATAATCTATCAACATCATTTCAGTAGCTTTGCTAGGATATGATAGATTGCTTTAATCAAAGCAACTATTTCCGTTTACTGTTTTCACCATCGGCTCTCTACAGTTTGAATAAAAAAGCCACCTTTTTTTTTTTTATTTCTCACAATCTTGCAGTATGATTTCCCAAAGCAAGAGGCTGTAATCCAGTTCGTCATCGATGCGATTCAAGCAGAAACATTCAACCCCAAAACTTTGTTTCTGATTGGCAGCTATACCATTGGTAATAAAACTTCAACAATACACCAATAAACATCTTTCTGGTTTCCCGAAAAGGTATAATTCTTCACAATAACATTTTATGTGGTACTTTTACGTCCAAAAACAGGAAAAGAAAGGCTGTTCATGGATGTTGCTAGAGCTCTGCGTAAAAAGGTGTACATAACTCCACCAAAGCTACGGGTCTTGGAGTGCATCGGTCTTCAACCGGAGGACACTCAGTGGCTCACCACGAAGGAAGAAGAGAGCCATATTCACGTCGTTCCCATGTGGTCTATAGCGAGTTTCAAACGCTTGAAGCACATGTCTAATCAATACATGGTAAAAACAATGACATCTCTGTCTTTACATAGAAATTTATTCGTAATCACTTATCGTATACCGATCTTTGCAATAATTTGTCAGGCTCGATTCAGCCTAATCGTTGCCTTTTCACCTTCGGGTTTGACGTTCGGAAAGGGAAAGACAAAGAAATCTACAGGAAGAAGGTGGCAACAGGGTACTATTATAAGGTGAACCTCATCAAACATTCATGTTCTTATTTATTTATTTTCTTTTTTCTGTCCAAAGCTTCTTCTTATTACACCTTCTCTCTCTCAGGTATGAAGTACCTTACAGCGAGCATAGCAGCTTTACAGAGCTCAAGGAGTTTGTAAGGTTGTTGTCTCCAGTGAACAACATTATTCCAAGTGTCAATAACCACGCCACCAAAGATTCTCATGATTCGATGGTCTCGTTACTTTTAGACAACTCGCAAGAGGATGATCGTCTTTGAATAGATGGGCCGGTTCACGATTCGATTGGTCCGGTCCGGTTCGATCTTCCAAGCTACGGTTTATTCTTGATTCGAGAAATTACATTCTTCGATCCACTATTAATGTATTTTTAGAATTTTAGTTTAATGTTGAAGTAAGGTAACAAATGCGACTGTATTCATATGTCCAAAGAAATTTTGGGTTCAATGCCAATGAATTTTAAATTTATTATATAACGTATACACCTATGACGAAAATAGTTCGATGCGTACAGTATCAATTGAATTGTGTATAGTTCTCCATAGGAAAATATGTGTGTCTATGTGCAATATTATTCTTGTCGATTGAATCGAGTTCAAACATTTACAACTGCAAATCAATGTATAACAACAATTTTGAAGAAGTACAACATGTTTCTAGGAAAGCAATCAGCAGCACGCATATAAAATAATAGAAGTAAATTAACAACCCGATCGAATTCTCAGTAGTGCTCTACGGCTTCTGCGAGCTCCTTGGACTTTCTCAGTTTCTGTTCATCGGATAATAATGTGGCAAACCTACAAAATAGAAGAAATTACGATGAAGACAAACAACTTATTTAAATATATCATGTATATACATAGGTGTGATGTAAGAGATGTTCGTTTTTAATCAACAAATACCTCTTCAAAGCATCCTCATTTGTTTCTCCGTTGGCCACCGGCACTGCATTTCCAGTTCGCAGATCGACCCTCGTGACCTTAGCCTTCAATAAGCTTCCACCGATTCGAACGAGGTCGTTCAAGTTCTTCGCCGTCGTAACGTCCACCGAGGAATTTTCACCGATTAGCGTATCATCCTAAATATATTATATATATATATATATATATATATTCATACACAAGTTGTCACAAGAATAAGCAAGCTACACAAAAGAAAAATCTAGGGTTTTCATTACCTGTATACGCAGGTAATTTTCGGGATTATTAACTCCTTGGAAGATCACAGACAAGAAGTAATCCACCATGTCTTGACTAGCTTGGGAAAAGACATCAACAATAGGCGTTGAATTTCCCTGAAAGAGCCACCCGAAAATGCCCCACTTAGCCGCCATTTCTGCTGAGTATTTCTGCTCCTGTTTAGCAGATCCCGTCCCCAGCGAGATCACCAGTAGTCTACCGAAATCCAGCGGTGGAATCGATAAGTAGTCCGAATGTTTCTCGAAAACTTGTTTCGTGACTTCCCTTATTGCAACCAAGGTCTGCAATAAAATCAAATGAAAATGATATATATATATATATATATATATATATCGTAGAGATATGATCACAGATAAATATTCGAATGTGCTATGTTAGGTTCTTGATGTAGTTAATACTGGATTATTAGCAGCTACGCCTCCGTCGATTAAATTGAAGTCCCAAGAATTTCCCGAACCGTAGGTGTTTGTGAAGTGGTGAGCGGGAAGATACGTCGGTGCAGCAGATGTGCTTATGCATATATCCGACAGTAGGGCATCCATGTACGAGTTTCTTACCTGAAAAAAAAAACTTGGAATATTATTAAAAATCTCATGTGGGGGTAGCAAACTATAACCCTAGCTAGTTTATGAATTCTTGATTAATCAATTAAGAGATAAAGAAAGTACACTACTAAAATGACAGGTTGATTTAAAACGTAAACCTGTTGGGTATGTTGAGATTATTTGTCCCATATCGGGAAAATTAACTTCACCATGGTAATTAACGTTTTTATTGACTTGCCATTGCACATTATTCTACGAAAAAAACGCATCTATTATAGACATCATCGTGTATGCGGTTATACCTTGTACGAAGAGAACACAGTTGGTTGTAAGTTTCTGATATCGAATGTGGGGATGGCAACGTTGGTTAGGGTCTCATGCAGACGAGTTTGCCCTAAGCTGTCCCTTATCAGCTTGTGAAGGTACTTTCCGTCGTACTTTGGCCCATTTAGTTTAATGGCTGTGCTCTCAACTGATCCTATTAAACCCCTGCGGCTTGCAGATTTAAATCCGTTAATTAAACTGATCACACGAGCCCTAGATTATCATAGGATTAAATAATATCTGATTTAGTGAATTTTTTTTTACCCTTTTTGGGGGAATATACTAGGTCCGTTGTTCAAATAAAATGGAGTAATATCTTCAGCAGCATACAACGGTCGTTTATTAGCACCCGGAGCCGTTAGCATGGCAGTTACGAGCCCTCCTGTGCTCGTTCCTGCAATAACATCGAAGTAGTCCGCGATTCGAGCATCTTCTCCGTCAAGTTCCTACAAATCATTTTAATCAGTACCGTATATGAGCTTTGAAATATCAAGGCGAAAATAGTGAAACACACACACACACACGCATAGCATAGAGGTATATATATATATATATATATTTATTTATATATGTTAATTATACCTGGAGTTGAGATTCAAGAAATTCAAGAATTTTAGCAGGTATGATTCCTCTGATCCCACCTCCGTCGATGCTTAGTATGGTTATCAATCTTCCGTTAGTCGGAGACGACGGAATTTTCCTAAGAGACGAGGACGAAGAAGCCATTCGATTTATTAATTACAAAACTTAAAAACCTGGAATTATTCTTTTTTAGGTTTAGGAATATTGAGCTGAATATATAGTGCTTCTGCTCCTGCTACTTGTTCCAATGATGATGAGATGAAATGTCAAGCTATAGCTGTATTTGAATAAAATAAAAGAAATTGGTATTAAATGATCTTCATATAATTAATGACTTTGAGGTGTTCAACTCATTCATGCCTACATGTACATATTAGCTTCCAAATTGAAGAAACTGGATAATAATTGTTTTAATGAACTGTGTAAGGGTTTCGCGAGCAACTAGGTTATTTATGTGTTTATAATCTTACAGGATGTTTGGTTGACTTAAAAAGCAAACGTAAAGCACAATAGCAGCAGCTACAATTATTCCCATGTACATTTTATATAAGCAAGTGACCTCACAACGACCTACATAAGAAAATTACAATTGTAAATGACCAAGAAACCATATCCAACAAATATATTATATGCAGGCCAATCTTGTAGCTAATTATTACAGGAAAGTGCTCCCAATGTTATAAAGCCAACGACGTGACGGATCAACTCGCCCTTACCACCGAATTATTCATGGATATCCCATTTATGACTTCTTATAATCAACGATGATAATTATAATAAATGATAATTACACAGTTATATAATATATAAAGCCATCTGTGTAGTCATTACAAAACGATAATAACTTAACGTGCAAGTAGAAGCTTAAGGATTTATCTCATCATTTGTCTTGTGTTATCTCTTGTTTATATAACTGTGAAGATAATAAAAAAAAAAATTGTGAAGATAAGTTTCCACATATCGCTTTTTATCTCCGTACGAATCCTTAATGTCAACGATTTACGTCATGCATCAAGCGAAGATAATTTCTTTTTCGAATTTTAATCCACAAGCCCTTCACTCTCCAACAATAATAATAATCTGAAACTTGTATTAAAACAGTACAAGGAAGAACATTGGAAATTCAGATAATTTGATATATCTTGCTATAATATATAAATATGGGCAAACACATATAATTCATTTTCTTTATTACGACACAAAAGAATAATTCAGTAAATGCCACACGTCGTCATTAGTTGCTACTTTGCTGCGACGACGAGTTTGACCTTCGGAGTTTCTGTTCATCAGATAATAATGCTGCAAATCTACAAAAACGTATAGCAGAAGCAAAAATTAATAATGTTAAAAAAAATAAAAATTGTATACTTCAGATGTAATTTCGCGCCTAACAAAAACAGATACCTCTTTAGAGCATCCTCGTTTGTGCCCTCATCAACCACAGGCAGCGATTTTCCAGTTTGCAAATCGACCCTTGAGACCTGAGCCTTCAGTAAACTATCACCGATTTGAATGAGATCGTTTAAGTTCTTCTTAGTCGTAACATCCACCGACGAAGCATTCCCAGTTAATGAATCATACTGCCATGATACAAAAATGAAAAAAAAAAGTCAACTTTTTGCATTCTCCATATACATATCGAACTCAATAATGTTTTTTTCTTTCTTGGTCTTAACATTACTTGTACGCGAAGATAATTCTCCGAACTGTTGAGCCCCTGAAAAATTACAGACAAGAAATAGTCGACCATGTCTTTGCTAGCTTGATTAAAAACATCGAGCATCGGCGTTGAGTTTCCATGAATCAGCCATTGAAAGATTCCCCATTTAGCCGCCATTTCAGCTGTGTATTTCTGTTCTTGTTTAGCGGAACCCGTGCCCAGTGAGATCACAAGCAACCTTCCACAGTCCAGTGGAGGAATGTTAAGGTAGTCAGGATTTTTCGAAAAAATTTGTTTTGTGACTTCCCTTATTGCAACCAACGTCTGCCAATAAATCAAAAGTAATGTTTGCTGGATTGGTACGAGAAAAAAAAAATTAAACAAATTTAGCGATGTATAAAAATTTCGTAATTATATTATGATTTACTGGATTGTTGGCGGCAACGCCTCCGTCGATTAGATTGAAGTCCCATGATTTTCCGGTCTCGTCGGCGTTTGTGAAGTGATGCGCCGGAAGAAATGTCGGTGCCGCTGATGTGCTGATGCATATATCGGATAATAGAGCGTCCATGTAAGGCGAATTCTTTACCTGCGACATCGATGGAAACATGATAATTAGATATATATATAGAGAGAGAGAGAGAGAGGGGTGGGGGGGGGGGGGAGAGAGAGAGAGAGAGACCTCGTATGAAGAGAAGACAGTGGGTTGCAAGTTCTTGACATCAAATGTTGGTATAACAACATTAGTTAGGGTTTGATGCAGAAGAGTTTGCCCTAAGTTATCTCTTATCAGCTTATGAAGGTACTTTCCATTGTACTTAGGCCCTACTAACTGTCCGATTGTGCTAACAACCGAACCCAGGACACCTCTGCAAGATTCATTCAAACAAATCGGGTAACACATCTATATCAAGATTATTACAAGCAACAAAAATAATTAAAAAAAATAAGCAGAAGACTATAAAACTTACCCTAGTTGAGGGAAAATTTTGGGGCCATTCTTCACATAGAATGGAGTAATATCTTTAGCAGCATACAGCGGTCGGTTGTTAGCATCTGGAGCCGTTAACATGGCAGTTACGAGCCCGCCCGTGCTCGTTCCTGTGATAACATCGAAATAATCCGCGATTCGAACATCTTTTCCATCCCGTTTCTGCTCATCGAAACAAGGGGAAAATGTTTTTTTATTAATTGCTTATTCATGCATGGGATAATCTTGAAGAAGCATTACTATATGTTTATCATCATTTCATATATGTTCTAACAATGAAAACCATCTTAGAATATATATATATATATATATATATATATATATATATATACACACATACAGAGAGAGAGAGAGAGAGACACCTGGAGCTCTAATTCAAGAAATTCAAGAATTTTAGCAGGTATGATTCCTTTAATGCCACCACCATCAATGCTTAGAATGGTGACCAATCTTCCATAAGTTGGAGGTAGGATTTTATTAAAGGACGATGATGGTAAGGCCATATATAATCTTTTAAATAATATAATATAGTTCAGAAGGAATTTGGAAAAGCTTTGTTTTTTGAGTGTGGCCTGTGGGTAATATTTGCGGTTGAGGAAGTACGCACTTGCTTCGCATTTAAAGGAAGAATTTCGAATTTAATTGATTCTTTGGACCTAACACGAAACTTCGTCGCCCAAGGGATATTCTTTATTTCTATTCGCTGATCTTATCTCATCTCATATACTACACAAGAGATAAGGATGTTGAATAAATTGTAATAAGATTATATTTTTATTGACATGACGAGACTGCTATAAAATACATTTATAACCAAAGACATCCCTGGAGGCATCAGAAATCTTATATTTTAAGCAACTATATATATATGTAAAGCCTATATCTTATGACCTAAGCTACGAAGATGATACTCGAGCATTTATGGCGAAAAGGGCAAAATTCATCAGAAACAAAAAAGTTAACGAAGACAACTAAATCAGTATTAGTCAACTCGCAAAAATCAATATTTTTTAAAGCTTTGATCATAACCATATGCTTGTGGTGTCTTTTTACATAAATAATCTCTCGCCCCGTTGAATGCTTTGGAGTGGACTTTTCTTGATGGAAATCTTATAGCAACATGAATTTGAATGTGCCCAACTATTACATACAGCCTCCGTAATATTTTATTCTTTACTGCTTGAATAAAATGCAGTTGTACAGATAAGAACACGTCTCCTTGGTCTACCAGGCGACTATATAATGTCTTAATTAATATACTTCACGCATCAAATTTAATATAAATCGATAAGGAAAATACTTACTTCAAATCGTGGAACATCTCATTACATGTCTATTTTATATAGCTACACGATTCAAGAAATTATAGCTAATATAAGCTTGTTATTACAACTGCGCCTTCCAAACGACCACCTCTTTCTTACCATCAAAGGTCGCATTATTCAAATAATCTCATCGAAGGGTCATTACAACATAAATTCCGTTTGAATACTACATTAAAGTCATCCAATGAGATAACGAGCTTATAATTCAGAGATTAAAAAATCACAGCCTCAACACTCAAGCCTCATTTAGCCTCATTGTAACATTAAACTCATTGACACATATTATTCATTCTTAGTATTGTGGTCTAAAGATTTATTTGCAAATCATCTTTGGTTGATGGACCAAAAAAAAACACTATTTTGGCATCAATCATGGAAATTAGTAGTTTCAAACACCTTGAAAACAAGATATGTGAACTAAAATGTGAGGCCAAGGAAGTTCAGGCCTCAGGGTCCGTTGTGGTCAACTGTAGTTGATGATTAATAATTTTTAAATAATATTTTACAATTATAGCCACAAATACACTATCAATTCATCGCTCGTAAAAAAAGGAAAATCACTCGCCATGTTAACGTTGGCCTTCAAAAAAAAAAAAATACATATAAAAGATGAAGAAAACCGGAAGGTTTTAGCAACATAAACGCATTATTGTCTCAGAAAAAAAAAATAAAAATCAAGAAGTCGCAGCAGCATATTGAGGCACTACGAAATTCCTCTCCCTCACCAATTCGTGTAGATCGTGTACGATCTTAAAGACGGCCTCGGGCCGAGCGAGCCTCAGCGCGTTCCTCGACATTGTTAGGAGCTCGTCTCCGTTCGGACCGAACCAACGGGAGACAATGCGTGCGATCTCTTTAGGGGACTTTGAGAACTTACCGCATCCGTTTTGGACCACATATGGCACGTTCCCGGCTTCCTGCAGATAAACAGAAATCGTGTCTGATCGAATCGAGCCTCATATTATTTTTAATTTCAAACGTGAAACTACGGTAGAAACTCTATAACTCAGTATTGTTGGTACGAACGAAATTTATATATTATTTAATATTTTATTAATTTTTTTGAAAGAATCATTCAATCTCTCATCTTATTAGAACGAGAGTCAAGGTGAAACTGATTTAAACAAAAAAACAAAAGCCAACTGAGTCATTTTTTCAGAAACCTTCATGAACCGTCAGTATTAAATATATAAGGAAATACTGAGTTATATTTTATACGGGTCAATAAAAATTATCAAAAATGTATTATCTTATAATTTAGGCGAATTATTACTTTTAGAACCATATCCTCGAACCGGGACCGAACAAAAATATAATCTTACAGAGTTTATTAAATAATCGCGTATATATATATAGCGAGTTTCTACTGTATTTACCGTTCTTGTTTACTTATATACTGAGCTGTGTTTGATTCTAATGATTATGATGTCAAGGTAAAAGGTTGTAATGGTAAAGGAGAGAGCTTTTTATATTATTACCTGTCCGGCGATGTAATCGTTGAGAATAATCGGAAGCCCACGAATCATAGCCTCCGCTATCGTACCGGGACCAGCCTGTAAGAGAATTGTGATCAAGAGTTTGAATTCTTGAGAATTTTCGGGTGGTAAAGGAATACACATGAGAAAGAAAAGATGGCCTTTTTACCTTAGTAATGATGCAATCACAAGCACCCATACACTCCTCCATTTTGGTGACAAAGCCCTTCACCTGTAAAAAAAAATTGCATCAGATGAACAAAAGAATGTTGAGATTCAGAGAAATTTTAGGATTTCACTGCATAATCAGCGATATTTCTATGGAAAATGGTAAGAAATGTAAACCTCTACGGGGATTTTCCAGGGAATGGATTTCAATTTGCTCACTAGCTTTTTATTCCTTCCGCAGATTACGAGAACCTGACCGACGGGCTCGTCGCGAACCTCGTCGTACAACGCATTCCCGAGGGCTCGAGCGGTGGCTTCGATGGGGCCCATACCTTCTCCACCGCCCATTAACAAGACAGTGGGGAGATTTTCGTCCATGCCCAGTTCTCTCCTCAACTCAACCTACGAAAATCATGCAAGAATTTCATGGCCTCTCAGTTCTTGGAATTAATATATATAATTTCAAGTAGATGTAATGCATGGTTTCAACAATGTATTGATAGATTAAACCGTAACCATCAACGGTATAATTGTTGGAAAGAAAGTATAGCTTTCAGGTGAATCGGTCTTTCAACATGGTATCAGAGCCCATGCCCAAAAGGTCATCGGTACGAATCCTCACGGCCACCCATTTAAGAAAATTGCACGTTTATGTCTAGATATGAAAGAAATCAGCCTAAACGTGAGGGGGCGTGTTGGAAATAAAATCTATAAATTTAAAATATGATGCATTCCTTTCAAGCTTAAGCTTTTATGTGAAATGCTCATTCAAATAATGAACACCTTTAACATTCTTACTCGGAAAACAGATAATCGATCAATCATGACATGGCCCTTGAATAATCATTACATTTCGGTAACCTATGAAAAATAAGATTTAAAAAAAAAAGAAAATAAGCCAACCTTGGGGCGAACGGGCTTCACAAACGAGGGCCTAACGGGGAGACCGTAAACCTTGATTTGGGAACGCTGTAGACCCGCTCTAAGAGCACGTTTTGCTACCTCTTCGGAGGGGCAATAACATCTCGTTACAAGCTTGTGGAACCTAAAATAAGGTGATGTTGTGAGCAAGTTTGTAGAGAAAAAAAACTGCTCCTTTTAAGATGAAAAAAGAAAATGATGTAAGTAAATAATACCATGTAGGATGACAGGTGGACAAGTCCGTCACCACCGTGGTGAAAACGATCTTCTCCAAGAGACCTTTCGACCTCAAAATACGAAGGGGAACGTGCTGCATAAGAGGATGCACGCTGATGATAATATCCGGTTGGTACTTCATCAATCCCTTAGCTACCTCCCTGTGATAGTTAATTCAAGAAATTAAATTTATTACAGAAAACTAGATACATATTTACTGCATTTAATTAGATAAATCTGGAGAAGTAGACTCACCGGGCTATAAAAGTAGAGGTAGCAGCAAAATTTGTTCTGTGTATGAGACGCGGAGCGGTCCCATAGTAAGTGAGTTTCCATAGCGTGCCATGCTTCACGAGAAAGTTGTAACTCTTCGGTAACTGATTAAAAGGCCACGGTGTGTGATCTGCCCACAAGTCAGTGATAAAAACCTGTAAAAAAAAAAAAAACTCTTCAAATCCAGAAACACATAATCCACAAACAAAGACATGGTTTACATTGATATATTGGTTTACAATAATCAACTAAATCTCCATAACTGAACAGTGCAGCGATGGCCCTAATGAGATGCATACGAGCAATAGACTTATAATACACACATACAACTACTCTACGGCAAAGATTAACAACTGGGTCGATCGGAAAAATAACAGCTTTGCACAGAAAATTAGCAGGTTTTAAAATCTTGTGTTCTACAGTTTGACTGTTAAGCAATGCTAAAGTGAATGAAAATCACCGGGGGGAAAAAACAAATATTTCGCCTATTCATATGATATAGGTTTCATCTATCACTCATGTATTAAAACAGAGTAATAGAGATATTCATTACACACAACTATATAACCAAGATAAATCATCAAGATTTATAGCAAAGATAACAGCTTATAACCGATAATTTAGCAGGTTTCAAAACATGGATTCAACGCTTCGATAGTGCAAAAAGAACTAAAAGCAAATAGTTAACCAATCACCCATCAACAACTGCTAATCTACCTGGTAATAATCTCCAAACTCTTCATTAAAAGCTGCCCTAATGGCCTCTGCAGAAGCTCTATGGCCACCACCTGTGTCACTCATCAAAATCAAAACTTTTTTAGGAGAATCACCCGCAAAACCATTATTAGTAACTCCTTCATTTTCCTTCAAAAGACCATTCCCTTCGTTTCCACATCCATTACTCTCCGAAGGATCGGCCCCAACCGATGCGAAACCTAGCGGGATTCTCTCGCAGTGAAGCCTAACAGCTCTATTGAACAGACCAAACAATCTCCTCACTCTACCAGCAGAACCTCGAGAGCTTAGGCTCAGTGAAGCCACGGCCTTTGGCTGCTGCTTCTTGGCGACGAAATACAAGTAATTGGAAGGAAATGTGGGGTGCCCATCGAGGCCGTGAAAGGAATAATTCAACACAAGGGAGCCCAATCGGGATACAAAGCCAGAGGGATTCACGGGATCTTGGGTTACAGTCGAGGGCTGCATATTTTTTTGGTTCTATATCTCCCTCCGAAACTCAAAATTCGATTCCTTCTCGAAGTGGACAAGGTTTTTCCGCAGATTAATCACCCGTCGACAAAATGGGCTTTTCGTTGAACTGGCAGAAATACCGTTTCATGGGCAAGAACGTAGAAGAAAAAAGGGGTCACACGTACTTTGTAAGGTTATTGCTTTGTGTTCTTGTGCGTGAGAGTCTGTGGTCATAAACATAAACATGTGATTGGGCAGAAGTGGAAATCTAAAAGACGAAGATGATTATCGAGGAAATTGATCATAAAGATTGAATTTTTATGTATATAATATATAAAGACGGAATTTTTATGTATATGGTATAAAGGAATATTACGGGGACATTCTTTAATATGGTTACAAACTAAATCGCCTTTGTGATTTTCACAAAAAAAAAAAAAGACACGGCACAGCACAGAGTGTCCCAATTGGAGAAGAAAACAAACGACGACGATGACACCTAATCGGCGGAGAATTGAGGGGACTGTATGGCCTGTGGGTTATAAAGGCTTTGTAGGAGTTCAATGAATTTTAATCTTCTCACAATATTTTACAACCTATATACCATATATATATATAGAGAGAGAGAGAGAAATAAATAAGAATTTTGCAAATTTTACATGTGCCACCGTGTTTGCTAGGATGGACGGTGGCCGGTGCCACGGTGGTGAGATGTCGCCGACACGTTATTGGAACTAAAAATCCTCCCCTTCTTAAAACATGGGGTTGACTTAAAAAGTGTGATCTTTCTCTTAATGGAGATTGGCCGAACAATTTCTCATTTCATGGAAATATCTTCTTTGCTCAAAGAGAGAGAGAGAGAGATGGGCAAGAAACCTTACTTGATTCTATCATTCTTCTGCAATTGGTAAGAAATTTGCACTTATCGAGTACATTAGAGAAGAAATGAGAATTCTTTAATTATCTTGGATAATTGTAGAGAATAGCAACTGGTTGATGTCACCGGATTCCGGCTCCTCCTCCTCGCCCCCTAAATAGTAGAAAAAAGCTTTCGAATTAATTACAGCCCATGATGATGAATAACAAATAAACTTCCAATGGATTTTATAACACCTCTGAAGATGAGTCATCTAACTAAACATCAGAATCTCTCACATTATAGTGCTAACATGCTAATTGCTTCTCGGAGATTGAAGCAAGGTAGAAACTTTCGAAACATGCTTTGATATTTCGATTGTCCTTACAAGTTCTCGTACATGACAGGGCTCATGCCAGATAATTTTCCCGTTTTTCATTTCATTTTATTGAAGTATTTCTTTCTCACAAGAACAAAGGTTTCAATATTATCGCTGCTTGCATAAACAAATTACCTGGTATGGATTTGACTTGGCCCTCCCACTCTTCAATAACCTGCAGGGTCCCAAAAACAATTGAATATAGCAGGTGAAGAAATTCATGCAAATGCCATGGAAAACAACTAAGATGAAATTTTCGTGGTAAGGCTATTCTCTGCATTTCGATGGAGGTGTGAAAACGATGATGCCTAATTAGCCTTGCTACTTTGTATGTTGGCTGTTTGCTGGCAAATGGTGTAAAATCTTCAAACACCATTTGGAAAACTCAGCCAGGGAAACCCTAATCTTTAACATCATGATCAACAATTCAACATCCATGAACAACATAGCAAGCCCTAGCAATATGATTACCTGATTGAAGCTTGCATAAGCAGGATCATCGGCATCATTGGTGACCGCAAGCCCAATCGAAGATTGCATTCTATGAATCTGTGTCCTGTTTCCAACTAAGATTGTTTTTGCTTTATCGATCAACTCCTGCAGATAAGAAAAGAATACTCGCAGCAATCTCAAAGAAGAATGCAAAGAATGAAACATCAGCTCTAACTTTCAAGGAAACTCAATTTCGCACCAAACAAACAAAGGACCTTCAAATTCCTCACGTTACCCGCAGAATTCATCGATACAAAATCACAATTTCGATTTATAACTGAACCTGCTTAGCAGCTAGGAGCTGACAGCATTGCTCTTTCAAAGACGACATCTCATCTTCAATCTTTTTCAACCTACCCACGAGCTTCATTGGATTCGCCTGTCAAACAGAATCGAGAGCCGAAAATCAAAATTACGTCCTAATTCATAATTCAAGGAGAAACAGAGCGAGATTTTACATGGTCGGGGTACAATTGCTGGAATTCCTTCTCAAGCTTGTAGTGCACCATGGAAAGATCTCGACTGGCCTTGGTGAACAGAGTTACAAGCCCATCAACTGCTCGATTGTGCTCCATCTTCACGCGCACCCGCAGAGAATCAGCGAGATTTCGAATTTCGAAATCGAGTTTTTGAGCAAACAAGCCATGGGCTCAATAAATGGACCCAATGTGTATTTCTTAGAACCACCGTATAGTTTTTCGGCCCGTTATTTTCGGGCTTTTGATGGGCTCGATCCACGTTGCGTAATAGAAATTTAATAACTAACAATATGTTTAATAATTACAATTCTTGTCTTTGTCGCAGTCCGTTTCTTGCTATTTATATATGTCCGCATGCATTTGTCTTTTCTTTATTATTTCCTATTTTTTTCTTCCAAAAGGCGATTACGCACTGAAGAGCATTGACTTAAACGTCATGCCGAAGCTTCTATGGTTTGCATTTTTGTTTGCCTGTAAATTTCTTATGAGGATGTCTTGATTTTTAAATTATGGATGAAAGGGATTTTTTTTAAGTTAATTTATTTCTATTACATAATTTAGTTTCCCATTGCAGTCTCTGATACCAAATGGGAAGTCTTCTACTGAAAGGGAAGGATCTACAATTGATTTTTTATCATGTAGAAGATTGAAATAATTGAGGCGTGCACTTAAGGTTGTTTTCTTTAAATAATGTTGCCGTCTGAAAATTATTGAGTTTACGGTAGAGAATATTTCAAATAAGCCATTGAAAACAACAAAGATAGTTGCAGTTTGTAAGAATAATATACAATTTCCAACGTTCACATTCGTTCTCTTGGACGACTTCGTTTTCTTCCTGTCATTTTCTTTTTCCCTTCGATTTAGTTCAGATTATTGATTGTAAATTTGTTTTTAAAAGCCATTCACCTAATTTTCTGAATATAGAGTTTTCGCCTTTTTCGTAACCCTATTTTGTATATTTATTTTCCGGCAATTTTAAGCTAAACAAAAGATTCCGTTGAATGTATAATTCCACACTTCATATCTTGCAGATTGGTATGATTCTCCTACCACGATTTAGACATGTAAACTTTACGTAGATATTTATTTATATAATGTCAAAAGGGATGTATAAACATCGCTTTATATAACTTAATTATCACCATCCTTTTTCTCCTATACATAGCAAGCATATTGATGATATAACAAGCATGCTTACAGATCAGAACTACCTAAATATATATTATTATGTGTGCAATATATTTAGCTAGGTATTATGTAATAAACATCGTATTCTGAATGCCAGAAAATAATATTGTTTCCGTAGTTACGCTGTCAATTTCGCTTTCTTGATATTTATAGTATAATGGTTGCTTATATATCGTCAGCGGGTCATGCATCTTGATTTCGATGATATATCGATGCGGCCATATATATAATTGATCAAATAACTATACATAATATTATTTTACTTGGATGAAAATGATAAGTTTTGTCTTCCGTTGAAACATGATATACAAGAGAGCATAAAAGCTATATTAAGCAAACAAAGGAAAAAAAAAATTGAAGTCATTAGCAAAATATAATATACTATAAGACCTCTCAATGTGAAAATATGAATTTTTCCTTTTGGTTGGCTTGACGTGGACTATGAATATTCTCTATATGTAGGACTATTTGTTGATAAATGACACACCCACACACACTCACACACACTTCCAATGGTTAATTTCGCTTCAATGAAACCTTTGATACTTTTGTTAGTTTTCTTGCAACCTTTACAGGCAAATACCGAACAGCATTATCATACAATTGAAGTTAGCTCGCTCTTACCAGCTTCAACGTGCAATCCTGTCACCAAAGGTAATTAATATTACTTACAATTATATAAAATTCGAAATATACTAGAAAAACAAAAGTTACTCAAATTCTTGATATCACAGGCACCAAAAGCAGCAGCCAATCAACGACGTTACAAGTCACACACAGGCACGGCCCATGCTCGAAACCAACCCTAGAAAACGAGCCATCCTTGGACGAAGTCCTCACCCAAGACCAGGCCCGGGTCGAAAACATCCAATCCCGGGTCAAACCCGACCCGGCCAAACCCAAACCCAACAAAAGCCCCCTCGACCAACAAGACAACGCGAACCTCCCGGCTCGATCGGGCCGGTCCCTGAGCTCGGGAAACTACGTAGTCACGGTGGGGCTCGGGACTCCGTCGACGACCCTCTCGTTAATCTTCGACACCGGCAGCGACGTGACGTGGACCCAGTGCGAGCCGTGCGCCGGCTCGTGCTACCAGCAGCAGGACCCGATTTTCGACCCGACCCGTTCGAGCACGTACTCCAACGTCTCCTGTGCTTCGTCTCAGTGCCAACAGCTCTCCTCCGCCACGGGAATCAACCCGCGGTGCACGAGGACGAACACGTGCGTGTACGGGATTCAGTACGGGGACCGATCTTTCTCCGTGGGATTCCTCGGCAGGGATACGATCACGTTAACGTCGAGCGACGTGTTTGGGAATTTTTACTTCGGATGCGGACAGAACAATCAGGGGCTTTTTGGTAAAACCGCAGGGCTGATTGGACTGGGAAAAGACCCTTTGTCGCTAGTTTCTCAGACGGCGGAGAAATACGGGAAGTACTTCTCCTACTGCCTCCCGTCGACGTCGAGCTCCGCCGGATTTCTGAAGTTCGGCAGAGGCGGCGGGTCCCCGTTGAACGGCCTGAAGTTCACGCCGTTCAGCAGCTCCCAGGGGAACGACTTCTACTTCGTCGACGTGTTGTCGATTTCCGTCGGAGGGCGGCAGCTGCCGATAGGGCAATCGGTGTTCTCGAGCGCGGGCACGATCATCGACTCGGGGACGGTCATCACGCGTCTGCCTCCGGCGGCTTACACCGCCTTGAGCACCGCGTTCAAGGGGATGATGGGGAGGTACCAGAGCGCGCCGGCGTTTTCGATCCTCGATACGTGCTTCGATTTCGGCGCCGAGACGAGCATTTCGATCCCGAGCGTGGCGTTCGCGTTCGGCGGGAGTGTGAATGTTGATTTGGATCCTTCGGGGATAATCGTGCTGGTCAACGCGACGCAGGGTTGCCTCGCCTTCGCCGGGAACAGCGGGTCCACCGACGCGGGGATTTTCGGGAATACGCAGCAGAAGACGTTTGAGGTCGCTTATGACGTTAATGGAGGGAAATTAGGGTTTGGGGCCGGTGGATGTAAGTAACTGGAGTTTGGGGTTTTACTGAAGCCCAAATCTGTTAATTAGTCTTAATTTGGATTGGGTTGGGCTAAGAATAATTAATTGCAGCAAGTAATGTAAAATTAAGAATATTTGTGCCGGGATAACCATGGTTTTGTTACCTCTTACTTTATATGTCATTAAAATACCACTCCCCAAAAAACTTTAATTTCAAAATGGACAAAAAAATTATTGGTTTAAGGTTTGATTAGTATTTTAACTAGAATGAAGTCAGAATTGAAATGAAGTAAAACCACGTTGTCTTTAGAAATAATAAAATATATGAAGCAAATCATTCAACATGCATGTATTTTGTGAAAATCTCAAGGTATAGTAGAGAATTCTTGTCGGAACCTTAACTCGGAAGAGTATAGAGCTAAGAGTGAGTATGAAATATAAATTTGTGTCGAATTGAGAGGTCAAATATAAAATTACAAAATGCTTCGGGTCAAGAATTAATGACGTGGGCTGCCCATATTCGAAACGGATGAGATCACTTGTCCCATTCACTGTGTCTCATTCTGTGTCCAATTCAATCATGACTGTTAAATTCAAAATCGTGGCTCATAAATTCTCTTTTTATTTTTTAATTCTTTTAAATTTCATATTCCACCAAATAATAAAATTATCATTTGTTTCATGGCGATCAAATAAACATATCTAATTTATTCTTTGTTTTATGACAATCAAATTGATATTCATATCTTATAATTTTTTCGATATTCAAAATAATTATTTTCTTATAAATTTAATAAAGACTAACTCATCCGTATTAGAAAGACTAACTCAAGAAGGAGTAACCACCACTACTACACAATAATATTTTGCACTTTGACTTGTTCATTTACTTCTTTATTTTATTTTCAATATTTTTTCTTTTTTTTTATTAAAGCATGAATCAGACCGGACGAGTTTTAATTTGTTTGAGGAACCGCCGGTTTCGATTCGGAATTGCGCAAAAAATTAGAACTAAAAAATGGCGTGACGGTGACATTATAGTTACCTTAAAGTAGTTTGTATAGGCGGCTAAAACCCCTTAATTTTGCATATTTACAAAAGATTACGAAAAGCTACATAAATTACTTAGCATAGATCGATAAAGACTCCCGGAAAGGTGCCGGCGATTGGTAAGCGGGAGGCATTTTCCGGCGGGCTGTGGGTAGCTTGAATTTTTCGGTAGGATACGATGTCTCTAATGTCTTTTAGCTTGGGGAAAGTACATAAATGGACAAGCCCCGTATCTCCGTTGAGACCTTCTACTCGGTTTCTTATTACAACCCAGTTCGCGAAAACGTTGGTGTCGAACCGACCCGTTTGCTGCAATAGCGGCGCGTTGAAATCAGTCGCAGATTCAAGCACCGCAATCGCCAGCGGCGAAAGCTACGGGCGGAAAGAGGTTATCAGCATCAATCCCAGGCTTTACGACTACTTACTAGCCAATGTCCGCGAGCCCGAGGTGTGGATTTTGAATCAGTTGCTGCTGATTTCCGCGTAAATTTGTTTAATTGTTGCTGATGTTGATGCCGTCTTCATCGAGATTTTATCGTGATTTCTCAGATATTGCGCGAACTCAGAGAGGAAACCGCTGGTATGCGTGGAAGTCAAATGCAGGTAATGATTCGAGAGTTTATTACCTCGATGGGTCTTCTTAATATGAATGATTAAATTCTCCAGAGCCACGAAGTTATTGGCTCACTGCTTATTGGCTTGGTGTGCTTTAATTGCTTGCCAACAGGTTTCCCCTGATCAGGCACAGCTTCTTGCTCTGCTCGTTCAGCTTCTTGGAGCGAAAAGGTGCATCGAAGTTGGTGTATACACTGTACGTTCACTTCAATACATGTTTATATATCATCTGCCTGCATGCATATAATCTGTTCGATAAAAGTCCCAAATCAACCGTTCAGAAGTTCATTAGCATCTACTCGTGGCTGATTAAAAACCTCTTTTTTTGGTGCTTCTTGGTATATTTCCTTTTATGTTACTTTCGCAGGGTTACTCGTCTCTGGCGATTGCTCTAGTCCTACCCGAAGATGGTCGACTCGTTGCTTGCGAGAGAGATGCGAGGTCACTCGAGGTTGCCCAGAGATACTATGAGCATGCAGGCGTCTCAAAGAAGGTAACTCTCTCTCTCTCTCTCTCTCTCTCTCTCTCAAATAGATTGCATGGAGAATTTTGTTCTGGCGGTAATAACCTTTCGCCGAGTAGGTAATTGTGAAACATGGGCTTGCAGCTGATACCCTGAATAGTATGATTCATAACGGGGAAGGTAGTAGGTATGCGAATTTATCGAACAACTATTGTGCACTTACTTCTGTTTCCTTACATGACGAACCATTCGAGGTGCTTTCTTACGACCCAAAAGCTTAATTGCCTTGCAGCTATGATTTTGCCTTTGTGGACGCTGACAAGAAAATGTACCAGGATTACTTCGAATTGCTGCTGCAGCTTGTAAGCATCATTCATAATTGACATTATAATCTCATGTATGGGAAATATCAGAAAGCAAATTATGCTGCTATTTTTCTATTATTACCAGTCGATTTTAGGACGAAACCGCTAGAGCTTTAACGTAGTATCTTTGTTCTTTTTTCTCCCAGGTGAGAGTTGGAGGTGTCATAGTGATAGACAATGTCCTGTGGCATGGGAAAGTTGCAGATCCACTGGTATCTTATGAACATTTCTATAACTTTCAATGCCCTGATTTCTTATCACCAGTAATTCTTGTCTGAACATGCAAATCTTGGTGACAGATAAACGATTCGAAGACGGTTAGTATTAGAAATTTCAACAGGAGGCTGCTGCAAGATGAGCGCGTGAGCATCAGCATGGTACGTGCTTGAATTTGAATTTTTTAATTTTATTTTTTGGATAAAGTGAAGCATCAACAACTTGATCTTTTATCACTGCAGGTTCCAATTGGAGATGGAATGACGATTTGCAGGAAGATATAACTGCTCTTACATCTAAGTCCTGAGATGAAGTACATGTTCTTGCTACTACATCTATGGGACATGCGTTGTAGTGCTATCTTTCCATTACTCGATATAGTTTTGTCTCTGATTTAATGCTAATCAATATGAAGAAACTGTAGAAATATAGGGACAAGTCTTCTTTCTCAAAATAGGAGTTCCCTTTATCTTAATGAGCAGCTTGAGGTGTAACATAACATAGCTATGTTGTACAATTCTATGGTTATTTCAACGTGTTATCTTCTCAAGGCACACACACACACACAGCAAGATAATGTTTCCCAATCTCAGATCATCATAGCAGGTCTCAGAGAGTAGCAGCAACATAATTTCAAGAAAGACACAAATACGAGCTTTACCGAAAATGATTTAGATCCAAGCCTCTCATTGCATCATCGGTCTCTCTTAATAAGCACCTCCCCTCAGAGCAAGAACGAGGTGAAGAACCGAGCCTCCCTCGATGTTGTAATCTTTCGCGGTCCTGTCGTCTGCAAGCTGCTTACCAGCATAAATGAGCCTGAAATAGATAGAAAATCAATGGCTATAATAATAGAGTCTAAGAATTATGTGTATTCAGAAACGTTTCAATGTTAATAAAGAAAGAGGATGCAAATGTTATAGACCTTTGTTGAACAGGAGGAATCCCTTCTTTCTCCTCGACCCGTTCTTTGATGCGATCGATGGTGTCGTTGGGCTCGATATCGATCTCGATTTCTTTTCCGGTGAGGGTTTTGACTTTGATCATGGTACCTCCTCTGAGCCTCAAAACGAGGTGGAGCGTGGATTCTTTTTGGATGTTGTAATCAGATAGGGTTCTTCCATCTTCTAACTGCTTACCAGCGAATATCAGCCTCTGCTGATCAGGAGGAATACCTTCTTTGTCCTGAGGAAAATTGATTGTTCATAACAGTGATAACAATCCAACAAGTAATTTTCCAGCTCGAGAAATTCAGGTATAAACTTCATCTCCTCATTATTTTGAAAATCGAATCAGAAAAAGGGGGAAAGGTAATCAACCCTAGCACGATTAAAACTCAAATCACACAGCTTCTGGTGAATATTAACAGAATTAACCCAAATAAAAGAGGATAAAACTCCTAATTTCTTCATAAGTAACCAACATCGCAGAGGAAATCAGAAAGGATCGGAATAACAAAGGAAAGACCTGAATCTTGGCCTTGACATTGTCGATGGTGTCGCTGGCCTCGACCTCGAGAGTGATCGTTTTCCCAGTTAGGGTTTTCACGAAAATCTGCATCTTTCGTTTTCTCTGTATTCTGTTTAATAATTTGATCGATCGCTCGTCCTCTGGTTTCTATAAACCACTTGGCTCGGATGGTATTTGACGATAATTAATGTGAGCGTAAATATACTAACAGGGCCATATTTGCAAATTTAGCTACAATTACATATCCCACCCTTCTATTGATTCTCTTTTCTTTTCAATCGGAATAAGAATTTGAAATTTTATTAAAGGTGCCTAGTATTGTATTCCAATTCTATATATAAAAAAAGTATTGTATTCAATGGTTGCGATTAAAAGGAATAATATTTAGGTCATGGTTCATTATTGGAGAAGAATTATATTATTTTTGGTCTACCTTGCAGCCGTGGTCGACTGAGTTCGTTACGAGACGAATCTGAACCATCTCGTCAGTTATGAAAGGATCTTGGCTATGAGCAAGACTAATCTTTTCATGACCACACCTCGACTAACTTCAGTCTAAGTCAAATCTAAACATCACAAGTAATTAAAGCACAACTATAACTTCCAGCGAGACTAATTTCTCTGACAATGCATGTATTATCTATGTCCACCAAAATACGAAGTTTCATTCTAGTGGGATCATATCCTTAACCCTCCACCTAAAATATCGAAAGGTGACAATAATTGAATTATCTGTAATATATATAAACGGTGAATTGTATGTAGAAATAGGGGATCAAATTCATTTTGGTCCTTAATGTTTACATTATGAACCAATTTAGTTCTCGATGTTTCAATTGGACAAATTTAGTCCCCCGTGTTTCGTAAATGAACCAATGTGGTACCAACTTGATGGAAACTGTCAATGTTAACATAAAATCGACATGTGGCATCATCACAGCATACCACGTGTCTCACAATTAATGATTTTCCGTCTAAATTGACGGTTTCTGTCAAGTTGGGACCAATTTGGTTCATTTTCGAAACATGGGGGACTAAATTGGTCTAATTGAAACACCGAAGACTAAATTAGTTCATAAGTCAAACATTGGGGACCAAAATGAGTGTTATCCTAGAAATAGACTTATTATTTTGGTCATAATTAGCATTGTACCCTTCATTATTTTATTTATTCCAGTATTATATTAATTTGTACACATTAATTCAAGAATTGAGCATTAATTTGGGCGACGGCCCACAAATACGAAATCTATTTGGGCGACACATTAAATTCCTAACAGCCCAATAGTTACCCGACAGCCCAATAAAGTAATTGGCTTGACTGCAATAATTGAATCTAAATTGCAGTCGCTATCAGTAATAATAACTCAGTAGATAAAATGTGGCAGCGCACTGGCACCAAAATCAAAAGCTACAAAAATAACTTTTTAATTATAGAAAAATTCCAAATTCGGACGCTGACATGCAAGTAAGTTTGGTTCACGAGATTAGGGGAAATCTCCTCAGCCAATGAGATTCCAGGATTTGATTCGCAGTGGTCACCAAGATTATCCTCCTGCTTGTTTTTTTTATTAATTACTTACGTCCGCGAGCAATTCGAGAAAACTCTATAAAATTGTGTAGTTTAGTGTCTATTCAAAGAGTTCAAACTAATAAATGTTGGTTAATTTTTAAAACCTATGATTAATTTAAATTAGAAAGGTAGTATGTAGGATTCGCTTATTGTATTTAATTTGATTTATTATTAAATAATTCAACAGCCAAAGCACATGGCTCACAAAAGCATATTAGAAATTATCATCGCCATCCACCAATATCATACATTCACTTTCGACATTATAATAATTATGATCAATAAAACTGCTGCTTTTGCAAGCTGGAGAATGTAACAGTGTTCTTATATTGGATCAGAAAATGGAACTCCAATAAACATACTCATGGCAACAAAATCATAAGTTCATTTCATTACAACACACGGGAAATAAAACCCATGGCTTGTAATATTACTTCCCATGGATCAAAAAGCAACACAAAGCAGTTACATATGAAGTCTCCAAACAACAAATATTTACACATGGTCAATTTCGGCACAGCGTAGTTTCCAACATTACAAACCACAAATCCTCAAAATTCAAAAGTTAATTGCGAAACACATTGATAAAAAAAAACATAATTAATTAAAAAGTTGGGACAACCCCGTAAGAAGCTTCGGCGTTGAGGAGACAATCGACATCAAGCTCCGATCTTTTCGCAAACCTCCCTTTGATTCTCGGTCGGGTTTCCGCGTAAGCCTTTCTCGACGCATATCGAATCGTTTTTTCGAACTTTCGATTCTTCCTCTTCTCTCTGTACCTCAAAACCCTAGCTTCCCGATCGATCCCGGATACCGGAACCGGTAAAGGTTCGGTTTTGGCGAACGGGTCGGGTCCTTCGGGTCCCGGGTTGTGCTCGGGCACCACCCCCACGTCCAAAGACGATGAAGTCACCTGTGAATTTCGAGCTTCACTAATTAGATTATTACGGACATTTATTTAATATGATGTAATATGATTACGGAATTCACTTACACTTTGGCTCATGGACTGAGCTGCGAAGTTGAACAAGTAGCCTCCTTTTGACCCGAAATCCACGTCGTATGTGGGAAACCCGTCCACCACTTGACCGTGGTGGTACTGACCCGACCCGAATTCGTCTCTCTTACCCACCGGCACCACTCCGTCTCCACCACCGTAACCCGAGCCCACCTTATCAACCTCGTCGTCAGCAATAACGTGTCCGTGCATCTTCTGATCAGCCCCGCCACCACCGCCGCCGCCCACCATCAGATCCAAATCCAGGTACGAGTCCACGTCCCCGAACAGATCCCCGTATCCTCCGACGTCGTCGGCGGCGGAGTACTTCTCCCCAGTCGGAGACGAATACTCCGTCGTCGCGGACTCGTGCTTCGAGGCGGCGGCCGCGGCGTCGTAGAAGGGCGCGATGGGGACGCGGTCGTGCCGGCGGGCGAGCGGGTTCGCCGAGTGGATGTCCCTGTCGCACGCGGCGCAGAGGGACGCGGCGTCGGCGCGGCAGGTGACGACCGCCGGGGACTGCTCGCACACCTCGCAGACCCACACGCGCGCGTGTCGCGACGCGAGCTTGTTCGCGGCGTGGATCTTGGTGTCGCAGCCGAGGCAGAGGAAGGCCGAGTCCGCGCGGCAGAAGATGCTCGACGGAGCCGCCTTGCAGGAGTCGCACGGCTTCGCGGCGGTGGTGGTCAGCGGGCTGCCGCCCCACGCGTCCGACGGCGAACCTAGCACCATGTTATTCCTTTTCCTCGAAATATTCCAAGAAGAAGGCGCACAATTTCTTTCTTTTGCTAAACTCGATTAGTCAGTCTCTTCTTCTGCAAATTGAGTCTTGGTGGGGAGAGTTTATTACCTGTGGTTGAGGGTTGAGGACAAGAAGATCTAGCGTACAGCCAATCAACGGATGACATGTGGATGTGCCTTAGCCAAATAAAAAAGACGTCTGGGCACCGCTTGTAATTATCACAACTGGTGTGGAGGTAAGTATAATTATAAGTATGTTCAGGGTCCAATTTGAAAATATTAAAGACTAGGGCTTTGATTGATTGGTTGGTGGGGCTAAGGCGGGTTTGGAGGATTCGGGAACTCGGATCATGTCCGATTCTGTATGAATTGTCGTTTCACAAATACAACGTATCAATTCAATGCATTTTCATATTCTTGATCCAAGAAATAAAATAAAAAACGTTTATCTAATAAATATCTAATTATTTATAATAATTATTGAAATTTGAAGGGAGGGAATATACGTATACACAATCTTGAATATATATGGCTCTTCAAGCGTGTTAACGGCACCAAGGTATTTTGGTAAGGTATACGCTTGATTGAAGAAAGGATATGAATAAAATTCTCATACGTCTCATTAGATTTTCGTACTTTGGTTGATGATGACAAGGGAACAAAGCTATGGAGACTTTTGTAATGATCTTCATGAATCGTAACACTTGGTCCATATTGGTTGTGGGGTTTTCCATTTTAATATAATTTGATAATTTAGGTGCATAATTGACCAGAGGAGAACAAAGAGGTTCTTGTCATATATTAGCTTATTTCACACGCGGTATGCATATCCTATAATAAAGTCCATAGTTGACCTATTATTGTGTGGTTTCCCTTTCTTTAAAAACCTAAACCTTATCATTTCTATTTGGTGAAATTTAAAAAGTAAAGCAAGCTCATTACATTTAACTCACGACATTGGAAATGGATAGAGCTAACCACTTTCGGAGTGTACTTTCGGTCACGTGATGCAATAAATCCGTGATCGTCCTAAATACTTCTTACCCTACATATGGTTCCAAATCCTTGATGTACTTTATCACGCATGTGAAAATCCAAGATGCTCTTACCTAAGCAGTAAGCACCAATAAATAAAATAAAAATTTTAATATTTATTTTAGAATTGTAAGGCAAGAGTTTTGAAAAGGGCCGTTTTTTCGCAAGTGCATTTAGTTAGGATATGTTCTATTGGATTTAAGGGTTCGCTTTTTAGTACAAGCCCCAAAAGAAGATCAAATAGCCCAATTTATATTATTATTGCTATTATTTTTACTCTGGGCTGCGTCAAATGGGCTTTTTCATATGGCCCATCAGCCCACTTAGAATAGAAAACCAGCCACAAATTTTGACCACGTGTCCCCATAGATACGTGACTACGTGTTCATGTATTCCACAGCATGAGGCATCCTAGCTTTGGCAGAGATTCGTTATAGGATCCTGAAGGAAATTAGGAAAACCGTGAAACCTTCGCTGAACGAAGTTTTGCGATCGAATTGATGTTAATAAAATGTCACGGTTGATTCGTCGTTCGAAGCTCCCGCTATCCGGATTCTTGTACGTTCTTTAATTTTTTTCCCTTCATCAAATCACTGAGACGGGCGACCCTTCTGCTTCCAGTTGATTCGTGATTCTGCTTCTGATTTCAGCTAAATTATTTTGTTTTGAATCAGTAGTGGAATAATGTGTATCTGATTTGATGTTGTGTTGTGGCGATACGGTACAAATCTGCATATCGAGATTTCTCTTTTCCGTTTGTAAGGTTGGGGAATAGCATTGTGTATTATGATGATTCGATGATGAGCTTTTGCTTACTCTCAATTCCTACATTTTGATTCAACTGTTGGGTTCCCAATTAATACATTTGTTTTAACACTTGTTAATTAATCAGTAGTACAACCGTCTCAAGAAGTGGGCGATTTGTGTCCACGAGTCCGGATATCTCTTCTAGTGATGCAAAAACTGTTTCGAAACCCGAAAAAGTCGAAGAAGCTGAAATAATCCGCGATCCTCCAGGTTCAGTAGAGAAGGTACGTTAGTTGATTTTCAATGAAGAAAAACTGCATTTTGGTATCTATCTTTTTAGCCTACAAATGCAGCTTCTTGTGCTTGGTGGCAATGGATTTGTTGGTTCTCATGTATGCAAGGAAGCATTAAACCGTGGCCTCGCTGTAGCTAGTCTTAGCAGGTGGTATTGGATGGCTCTGCTTTGCTTTCGTGATTATATTTTTAAACTTCTCATTGTTTTTTATTTGACGAATTGACCCTTGCTATGTCTCATGTCTTACAAGCATCAGTTTATGACATTGTTTACTTTAGTTGCTCATGTTTCTTTTTCTTCATTCCTCTTACTCAGATCGGGTAGATCCTCAATACAAGAATCTTGGGCAGACAACGTTTCGTGGGTTCAAGGTTTATGGCTTGAGAGGCTTTAATTTCTTTGACTAGCAAAGAATGTTAGAAAAGAAAACTTACACGTGCCTTTTGTTTCCCATTTGAAGGTGACCTTTTGTCAAGGGATTCGTTGAAGAATGCACTTAAGGGAGTAACTTCAGTTGTTAGTGGTTAAAAATATCGAATCTTCCCAAGCTTGTGTTCCCGTTTTCTATTCATTAGACTTATATCTCAAGATTCATGTTCATACAAGTCCAAATTACCGTGTCTGCAGATTTCTTGTGTTGGTGGTTTTGGTTCTAACTCACAAATGTACAAAATCAACGGTACTGCAAATATTAATGCCATTACAGCTGCCTCGGAAGAAGGTATCTATTGTCTCTGTTTAAAGTTTTTAGCTATGAACATTTTATTTGTTAGATCATCATATTCACTCATCTGCAGGAGTGAAGAGATTCGTATACATATCTGCTGCTGACTATGGTTTGGTAAATTACGTGCTACGAGGGTATTACGAGGGAAAGGTATTGCCCGCAATATGTTACTACAATATTTTCATAAGATTCATTTAGGCCCATAATTAAAATTTATATGACTGAAATGCTATATATATATATATATATATATATATAGTCTAATCCCGTTTATCACGGGCTTATTTCTTTACGGTGCAGAAAGCTGCCGAGGCAGAGCTTCTCAGCAGGTTCCCTTATGGAGGTGATTGAGAGCACAACTCTTCCCTAAATTCATAAAAAACACCACATCGACATTAATACGCCATTATGCATAACATATAATTTAAATGTTTTGCAACTCATTGTATTTAGTTGTGCGATCTCAGGATTAATTCTGAGGCCTGGATTTATATACGGGACTCGCCGAGTTGGAAACATGAATTTGCCTCTCGGTGTCATTGGTTCTCCATTGGAGAAGGTAATATAAGTTGTAAATATCATTTTACATATGATATATGGACACAGATTATGGATTGTATTCATTTAACTTGTATATGCAGGTGTTTAAACACACTAAATCCTTGACCAAGATCCCTCTCGTTGGGCCGTTGCTTACACCGCCGGTGAATGTTGCTGACGTGGCACGGGTTGCTGTGAGAGGGGCGGCGGCGGAGCCCGCATTTCCTCCCGGGATTGTTGATGTTTATGGGATTCTGAAATATTGTCAGCAGAAATAGATTTACTTTCACTTCCTATGTCTTACATTGCTCTAATAACTGTGACTCTGAGTGAGCTTATAGGAATGTCTGAATAAAACACACCGGCGATGATTATCCGGTTTCAATTGTTTGTATTTATTTATCTATTATATAAACCGTGGGACCTTGTAGTTATAGCAACGTACATTGGTATGTCAACTTAGGTTTTTAATTACTACTTCTATTAATTAATATTTTCGTTGTAAAACTAATACATAGAAATTACATGTGAATTGAAATAAATAGAATATTATTATAAATTACTATTAAGCATTACGATTAGAGATAAACAATTCATTTAACGTAACTACCATACTTTTATTTAACCACCTCTCTAAATTAATATACATCCACACACTTAATTAATAAGATTTGTAATAAAAACTAAAATTTATATACTATTTAAACTCAATTATTTAAGTATTTTATAATGCGGAATCCGCAATAAATAATGCAATGGCTACACAACGATTTGGGAAAAGCGCGAACGATTTAAGAGTTGTCTTATACGCGAGCGCTCAATCAAAGTCCTTGTTGTGTCAGATTCGTCTCTTTTCTTTTTGTCTTTTCTTTTAAAATTAACATATAGTTTTATTATAGGAGAAATACGCGGTCTACTTGCTCTCTCAGTTCTTCAGCACAATCCGCTGCCTCCACGGAGTTTATTCACGCGCCGCCGCGGAAATGAACGGGCAGAGCAGCCAGCATCGTACCGACGAAGATCCGGCCGTTACGGAGTTCCTCGCTTCCTTAATTGACTATACTCCAACAGTATGTCTATAGATCCATAAAAAAACTCCTAAATTTACTTGCTCCTTATCTAACGTGATTGCGTGTTTGAAGATGATATATGCACTTGTTACTTCGCAGATACCGGACGAGTTAGTGGATCACTATTTGGCAAAGAGTGGATTTCAGTGTCCCGATGTGCGATTGTAGGTATCCCTATTCCCCGCTTAAACCTAAAGGGGAAATTGGCCCCGAAACTAAAAGAAAAAAAACAAAAACAAAAAATTGAGTATTTCTTTCATAGGCTTGACGCTTCGTTGAGTTTAGTTCACATCTTGCTGAGACTGAGAGTTAATTTTAGAAAGATTACGTTGTAATTAATCATTAGACTCGTTCACATTTTGGTTCTTCGACTGTGGTAATTGAAAAAGAAAATTACCTGTTGAAAGAATGCAGGTTGCATTCTAATTTTAATGCAGAGTTGGTTATGTTGCTGTGTATGTGGTTTAAGAAAAAGATTAAAAATCTTATCTTTTGCCGTGTATAGATAAACTGATGATTATATTAATCGCTTTGTTGTATGCATCTTTTCCTTAGGACAAGGCTGGTGGCAGTTGCAACTCAGAAGTTCATTTCTGACATTGCCTCCGAAGCTCTGCAGTATGTTACACTCTATTTGTTAATAAAAGAAGTCTTTTAATATTTTCCCCTTCGAACCCCCGATTACTTGTTTAGTTCTCTACTGGGTATTCATACGATATTCAACCAATATGTTTTGGCTTGTTGATGCAGACATTGCAAAGCTAGGCAATCCTCTATAATCAAGGACAAGAGAGAAAAGCAGCAAAAGGTATAATAGTAGCTCTTGGCATGAACTTTTTTTTTGCCTGTACCATCAATTCTAATCTGATTCTTACTTATGACAGGAGAAACGGCTTGTCCTGACTATGGATGATCTTTCCAAAGCTTTACAAGAGGTAGTCTCTTGATCTTCTAATGTTTACGTGTGTTGAAAAGCTTTGTGAAGTCAAAAGAGTGTAAAACTCGTTTACGTAGAGAAATTTACATATCTCTGTTTATTTATTCACCATCTCACGAACTATTTCATGGGCCATGATCCCTGTTTGGTCGAAGATTGAACGTAATATCCTGAATTTGGCGGGCTTATCCACGTTTGTTGTGTGTTTTGTGTAGTATGGTGTGAATGCGAAACATCAAGAGTACTTTGCTGATAGCCCATCTGCTGGCGTGGATTCTGCAGCGAGAGACAACTGATTGGGATAATGAAACTCCAGGGAAATGTTTATCTCTTTGGACCCTAAACTTTATATGCTTAAGATGCTATGCATCTGAACATTTTCTTTGAGCGTTGTTTCTACTGTGGGATTCTCTTTGTGATGGATTTAATTCTGTGAGTGTGAATGAAATCTTGTATTTATATTTCCATACATGTCCTTTCGAAAGTTTTATGTTTTTTCATTGGGTTTTCTATATTAACTCCGAAATACATTACTTTTCTATACTGTATGCTGGTGTTTCACCATTACCGGAGCTTTCTTCTAAGGGCTCCTCAAGATCGGATGATCTTGTTTTCTGAGATGTGATGTGGATGATGATGATGAGCTATCATAGGATGATGAGATGATGATATGAAGATGAGCTATCATAGTGTTAAAGGCTCAAATCACGTTGTTGGAAATTTTTTATTCGTAGTAGCATCGTGGTAACTACGGATATCAATTTAATTCTGGAATATGACTAATTTGATAATTTTAATATTAACCGAATTTTTAGGTGAATAATTGCAATACACTATTTTTCTACGTAAAAAATTAGAACAAAATAATAAAGCCCTCTCACACCAAGAAATTCATTAATAAATATCTCGGTTCACGGCGTGAGGAAAAAAGAACTATATATATACCCAATACAAATCTTCCCGGACAGAAAAAACTTCCATTCTCGCACAAATTGGACGCGTAAAGAGCCCTAACATCATCACCAAATTTATGATCGCTCGGATTACGTACGCCTCAGTCATCTGCGATAATCGAAGGGAGTTCGAGGATTGTAAATGCTTGTTCCGGCGGAGTTTAACTGGCTCTTTCAAGTGGTGGCACTGGCATTCGCCGGTGTGTTTGCGTTGCAATACTTGGTACGAAACACGGCGTCTAGATACTTCAATGTGGACTCCAATTTCGATTCGCCCGGAGGAAATTCGCCGTCTGACGGCCGAGGGACGGCGAGGGAGGGTTCTGCTTCGTGCGCTGTGTGTGGCTTGGTCACGAGGAAGAAGTGTTCTCGTTGCAAGACGGTGAAATATTGGTATATTCCTCGCCTAATGTGAATGCGTTTATTTCTTTTATTTATTTTATTTGTTGCTGCGATTTACAAATCTGAATTTTAAATTCAATGTTCGTACTCATACGGAAAGAGCATTATTAAACATTTTTGAATGTATTGTTTTATTTCTGCTTTCTGGATATCGTTTAAGGTTGAACTTCCCTTTTAATTTGAATTTTAAGCTCCGAAGCTTGTCAAGAGTCTCATTGGGACTCTATACACAAGACTCAGTGTATAGAGTTACAGTTGCTGTACAAGGCTAATCATTCTATATCAGCACCTTCTCTGCGGGAAAAGCAAGCTTCCGTTCCCAATGGAGGATGGTCAAAGATCCTTAAACAGTCAAATAAAGTATTTCCTAATCAACTTTGAGACTTAACGTGCACAAGCTTTTGTGCTACTCTCCCATAGTCTTACAAGCATTCGTTTTTCCAGCTAATATAATATGAATTATGAGGATTATTAAAAAGTCAAAAGTTTCTAATTTGGAACAGGTGCCAGGTCTTCTTTTCGTCAGTTATTCATTTCCTGTTTCAGGTCATATGTGCTGAATGCAACAACGCGTCAAATCAATTTGAAAATATGATGGATTTAACAGTGGAAATAAATGGGGATGCTGGATCTTTGGAGGAATGTTTGAGTCAGTTCACTGACAAAGAGTGGCTTGATGGGGATAATTTGTCTAAATGTGATGGGTATGTTTTAAAAACTACTTTTTACTGTTTTCCGTACAGTTTTACTAGTCGGGATGATTTTCCCGTACAGTTGCAATAATTATGTTACTGCATGGAAGCGCCTGACTGTGCGGAGAGCTCCAAACATTCTTACAATTGCTTTGAAACGGTTTCAGGTTTGTCTGTTACCATAATCCGGTTACTGCATGTAATATTGTTTATATTTTTTATATCATGGTTAAATTGATTCAATAAGCACCTTTTGGTTTTCTTGGGGTCATCTGTTCACTCCTTGAGATTATTATGAAAGCTAAAATTTTCTTTGTGCAGAGTGGAAAATTTGGTAAACTCAATAAGAGGGTTACTTTCCCGGAGACCTTAGATCTCAGCCCATACATGAGTAATTCAGAAGATGGAAATGATATTTACAAGCTGTATGCAGTCATTGTACATGTGGACATGCTGAATGCATCATACTTTGGCCATTACATCTGTTATGTTAAGGACTTGTGTGGAAAATGGTACATGATAGATGATTGTGACGTAACAGCTTCCGACTCCTTCTGCGTTTCACAGTCACCTTTTTATAGACATCATTTAATCATGATCATTTGCAAGATTCTATCGGCAGTGCTTCGATCTTGATTTATTGATTCTCTTATATTCATTTGGTAGCCTTGCTTATTGTTAAAATACTACGCTAAACAAATGTGGCAAAAAAGTAATAAGTAAGTGCATTAAACAACCTTCATGTTGGTGGAGTTTACTCGAATAGATTGGCTTTTCCTTTTTGTTATGTATGATAATCAGTGATTTACTATCCTAGAGAACAAATGTGCCAGACATGAAAGCACTTGTGTTTTCCTTGCAGGTTTCTAAAGTTGATTTGGAAGAGGTGCTTGCACAAGGAGCTTATATGCTTTTGTATGGCAGGTGGTATTCATCTTGTTTTCAGTCTAAACAGACTCCATCAATTGACTCTAATGTTCTTGTGTCTGGAAACGGGAGCCATCAACATGTGTTTGTGGGTATTATAGGGCATGTAGAGTAGATTATGTTTAACTTTACCGCCCTGTTTCGGTTTACATCTTAAAAATATTGGGTACTCTGTTGTTTATGATACTTTATTTAGTAGCTAATATGGACGTGGTAGTGATGTTCTTCTTGTACATTGGCTGTTACCGGGTTTGTCTTCGCGTGCAATGCTTATCTTCTGCCGAACTACTAAGCGAGCAAGAAGCTGAAAATGTAGATGTAAGGTCTCCAATTTTCACGGAAGCCAAGTTTCCGAATGGTCTAAGCCCAGGAGAAAATTCTTTCTCCGGAGACCACACCATACATGAAGTCAAAGATGATTACGAAGTCTCTTCAACTGATCACTCCAATGGTGAGGTTCACAGATGAAGTTAACTCTGTCAAATTGACTTCAGCGTACCGGAATTTTCGGATCTGTAAGGTGTCTTTGTATAGCCCGTGTCTGACATCGGAAGCTTTTGTTGTAACGGAAACTGTCGCTCAAGGACTAGCTGTTAGAAGTAGCACACCTCATAAAGTCTTCCTTATAACACTGCTTAGGTCTCTTTTGTCATCTTGTGACTTGTGTGATAGGCTTTGTGAGATGTGCCACTTTCTAACATCAGCCATCGGAAAACTCTGCTGCCTAATATTAGAGTATATTATCGCGGATGGTGAAGGACATGTTCTCAAGCAGGAACCACGGGATGACATCTTCCACCGATGGATGAATATATGTCGTTCTTGGCTTTTTGATCACAAAGGTATGCAAGATTTTGTTTTTTCCATATCTTGTTATAACGATTTATGAAGCAGCAGTCTTTTATCATCATCCATTTTCAGGTATAGGTCTCTGTCTTTCTCTGAATCAACTGAGGTTGCATAGCATAGCATGCTTTGTATTGTTGTATTAACCGTTGAATGTCCACTTCACTTAAAAAGCTTAAGCTTGATGGCACGTGTATCATATTTTAAATTTATATAATTCATTTCCAACTCTTAACTTCAAATTCATGTCGCCTATGCAGTCCATGTTTTCCTCCATCAATTTTGATCTCATGCTAATTGGGTATGGAATACAGTTTGATTTTATTACATGGTCCTAAATCAAGTATAGAAGGTGTGTCGCTATTAATTCGTTATGTTGGTTTTATTACTAGCTTCATTAAATGTATAGAAGGTGTACCTCTCTGTCATTGCCCTTTTGCCTCTCTCTTTCTCTTCTCACAAACACACACAGACCAAAGCATATGCCGTTATGCTTGTGGGGAAGATGCTTGTCATTTTTTCGAACAGCTGTCGGTGGACGATTATTTTTTTAAAAATAAATATTTCTGGTCATGATGGCCGATTTAGAACGTTTTAGTAAGTTGTACTGTTTGCATCAGCAGAACAACAAACTATATAAAATTTACTTGGTTTTTTGGTTCGTTGGTCAACTTTTTTGTCGTTAGTTTGTTAAATTTGGAGATTTTTGTCCAAGCATGCGTGGTTAGAAGGTTAACTGCTATAATCATGTTTTCTTTTAAAAAACTAAATTATTTATCAGACTTATTGAATGAGTGTGACAAAGACAACCCATTTGCTCAATAGTGAGATTCATACCGTCTTGGATTTATTTTGAAGATATTGTGGAAAGCAATTTATTACTGCTTTAATATCATCATTACATGGCATCACTGTAAAAGCCCAACACAATGATGACTTAATTTGCTATAAGGAGTAAGTTTAATAAAAGGTTAAAGGTATTATTGCCTATTTGTAAGATTGCTCATCATTCTTTTACAACTTCAAAAAAAAATATATAACTATAATGTTCTTACAACCTTATTGAGAGGTACGCAACCTTTTCCATCCGTTATTGTCTACTGTACAAGTTCGACGCTCCTCTAATTATTGACAGGCAAACACTTGACAGTGACATGTTTCCTTATCTGCACACTCGTGTTCGTGTAATTGATCGATCAACCACTGTTATTTTGTTAGATTCAAAAATGCAAACAACCTTCAAGTTTTTTCAACAAAATAAATTCCCAGCCAGTTGAAATGGGGGAGTTAGTTTCTTGTTTGTATGTGGAGTGAAAATTATTAGAATATTGCCAGGGTGTTACAGTTCTGGAAGATCATATATACCTTTCTCTATATTAGCGTCGTTGCTTTGAGTAATGCTTCTCCCATGGTAGCCTTTGAGAGTGTGCAAGGAATATTATCTGAACAAAAATATTTCTTTATTTCTTGACTTTCCTCTCCTTTGCCGTTTTACTTTAGTTATCATGAGAGCTATTATATAAGTAAGCTTATTCTTTTTCCAATGGGTTGCTATCAAGTTCTTGAACTTGAGATTTGAGACCCATAAAAGCCCCCCCTGAAACACATTTGAAGCTGCAATCTCCCTTTATCTCTGTTCCTTAAACTTTGGGCTGTAATTTTTTTTGTTCTTTTCCTTTTAGTTCCTACCAGAAGAAGAAAAATGGCTCCAAGATTGAATCTTTTCGACTGGTGGGGCAAAGAGACATCACCAAGGGGAACCCCAGTGATAGTAAAAATGAACAACCCGGATTTCTCCATCCTCGAAATCGACGGCCCAGATTCCGCATTCAAGCCAGTAGAGAAAAACAGGCTGAAAAACGCCAAGCAAGTGCGGTGGATTCTTCTCCTAAAAGCCAACCACGCCCTTGGCTTCGTTGCTTGGTTCGCCTCCACAGTATGTTCTCTTCTCCGAACTATCAACAAGAGATTAATACTGAGGAAAGGCGTCTCCGTAGCCAGCGAGAAATTGGGCAGAGGTAAGCTTTTGTTGGGCGCCATAAAAGCTCTTCTTTTTACTACATTGGCCATTCTTGGAGTTGAGGTGGTGGCTTATTACAACGGTTGGCATTATTTCGAAAACCCCAATTTCTACATCCCGCGGAGCTCTGATATCCAAAGTGTAGTTTATTCGATTTACGTTTCTTGGTTGGAGTTTAGAATCGGCTACATCGTGCCCGTCGTTCGATCTCTTTCGAGTTTCTGCGTTGCTCTCTTCTTGATTCAATCTTTGGACCGTTTGGTTCTCTGCTTGGGGTGCTTGTACATCAAGGTGATGAAGATTAAGCCTGCGATTAACGGCGTCGATCGTAGAGGCGACGGTGATCCCGAGAGTTTAATGGATTATGAGTATCCAATGGTTCTTGTCCAAATTCCCATGTGCAATGAAAGAGAGGTATATGTACTACTATGTATCTATGTAAGTTTTCTCCAATTTTTTCTCTAGGGTTTGTAAAAAATTGTGATATTTTTCGTTAGGTGTATGAGCTGTCCATATCTGCAGCGTGCCAACTGAATTGGCCCAAAGAGCGTATTTTGATTCAAGTGCTCGACGATTCGGACAACGAAAGCATACAAAACATGATAAACTCCGAGGTGAAGAGGTGGAAGAAGAAGGGGATCAACATAATCTACCACCACCGTTCGATTCGAACCGGTTACAAAGCCGGGAATCTCAAGTCCGCGATGGGCTTGGATTACGTGAAGAACTACGAGTTCGTCGCAATATTCGACGCTGATTTTCAGCCCAATTCAGATTTTCTCAAACTAACCGTCCCGCATTTCAAGGTACTATTCTTTCCGTCGCCATTTTTCCGAAATTCGAACCGAATTTATCAAATTTTTTTCGAACGATTTTTTCTTGTTTCTTTTATTTTATTTTTCCAGGATAATCCCGAGCTGGGACTGGTTCAGGCTCGGTGGTCGTTCGTGAACAAAGACGAGAATTTATTAACGCGTCTCCAAAACATAAATCTGTGCTTCCATTTCGAGGTCGAGCAGCAAGTTAACGGGCTCTTCATGAATTTCTTCGGGTTCAATGGGACCGCCGGCGTTTGGAGGATCGAAGCCTTGGAGGGCTCGGGTGGTTGGCTCGAAAGAACCACCGTCGAAGACATGGACATAGCCGTTCGAGCCCATCTCCATGGCTGGAAATTTATCTTTCTCAACGACGTTAGGGTAATGTTTCTCAACTCCGTTGTTACCAGTGTTTTAAATAACGCGATATAGCGCATTTTAGCTCGAAAATGCGCTAAAGCGCAATGAAAATTGCGTAAAAAAGCGCACGATGCATATGATGTGACACGCTATTTGCGCTATTTATTAAAATACCCGTGCTATTTGGGCACACATGAAAGTCGGGCATTTACGATATTTTAATAAAATTGATATCCGAATGTTATTTCCTACAATGTTAGTAACAATTTAACACGATAATTTAATCAACTTAATACGATAATTTAAAACACCCACGCTATTGCTTAAAATGCTTGTAACAATTAATATCCGAATTTTCTTAGACACAGTACAGTGCCTACTTTCATGATGGGAGAACATTCCAAATTGGTTCGTTTACTTGCGTGGTTATACGCTATATTTTTTGGCATTAAAAAGGACTTGCTCGAAACCCCCCACGCAATACACTGCGCTATTCATGCTACGCAATATCGTAACTAAAAATGCGACACACTGCTCAATTATTACACGATTACAGGTTCCATGCGAAGTTCCCGAGTCCTTCGAAGCTTACAGAAAGCAACAGCACAGGTGGCACTCGGGTCCCATGCAGCTCTTCCGTTTATGTCTCCCCGCAATAATCAGATCAAAGGTGACATTTTTATTTCCCTTCTTCTTCTTCCACAATCATCTACAACGATATCCGATTTTACCCGATGAATATAGTAGTAATCTTTTTTTTTTTCTGCAGATACCCTTGTGGAAGAAAGCAAACCTCATATTCCTCTTCTTCCTCCTGAGGAAACTGATACTTCCTTTCTACACGTTCACCTTGTTCTGCATCGTTCTTCCCCTAACAATGTTTCTTCCCGAAGCCGAGCTTCCCATGTTCGTAATCTGCTACATGCCTATAATAATGACGCTGTTAAGCATAATCCCCGACCCTAAATCGATCCCCTTCGTGGCCCCTTACCTCCTCTTCGAAAACACGATTTCCGTCACGAAATTCAACGCGATGATCTCCGGGCTCTTTCAGTTGGGGAGCTCCTACGAGTGGGTCGTCACTAAAAAATCCGGCAGGTCATCGGAAATTGATTTGTTAACCGAAAACGAACTTCTTCGGAAGACCAAGTGTGGTAAGAAGAAGAGCAACAAGATATACATGAAGGAGCTCGTGCTTGCTTTTCTGCTGCTAACGGCTTCCGTTAGGAGCTTGTTATCGGCTCATGGGCTTCACTTTTATTTTCTGCTTTTTCAAGGGATCACTTTTGTGCTCGTTGGGCTCGATTTGATCGGAGAACAGATAAGCTGATGAGCGTAAGAAGACGTTATATATTTTTATTTTTCTTCCTTTTTTTGAGTGAATAAAAAGGTGCAGCATAGCAGGAAGAGGTTTCCATGTAATATTTGTTGAAAAATAATACAGGTTTTATAGAAGTTTTTATTTTCCTCACTCACACTAGTTATCATCTGTAATAATCCTCCACGTTTAGAAGAAGATTAATCTTCATAATTGTCAAGAACTGTGTGTATTCGAAAAATACATGCATTCGTATACGTGTCTGAATACATGTATGTGTATATATATGGGCCTAATACTTTTATATTTTTAATAATCGGATAAAAATAATAAAGTTTGCATAAAAATCTGATAAATCCAAGTATACTAAGAATATTTATTAGGACACTAATTTACTTAACAATAGAATTTTAGCCCAACGGCTATAACAAGTACACGGCTACTCTTGGATAAATATAAGGCTACAATTATTAACCAACGGCTATAAACCAGATCAGCAATTAACGTCTATTTACCATACATACCAAACGGCTGGGATAATAATATAAGGTAAGATTAATTAATAAATGACCACTTAACTTTCCAAATATTAACCAAACGATTACAATTACTACTAAGGCCCTATATATATAGATATACACATCATTCGCGCACAGACACGCACCACGAACGCGAACAGAGTGCGTCAACGTTAAAGGGGCAAGAAAGAATCCGTTCCTTCCATGTCCAATTTCATCCATGTGCTGATGACGATCGCGTTGCTTCTTCAGTTTGTTTCCACGGAGAAATTGATCGTAGCCTCAAATGCGAAGCAACCCTAGTTTTTGGGAATTGGTACGTGCTTAATTAGTCTCTGTTCGTCCATGTCTGATTTGTCCGATGAGTCCCTAGCCGATGTCTCTGTGCGTTCATGTCTGATTTGTCGTGCGAATATCTCATGTTATCTGGCGAAGAACCCTAGATCTGTGTGCGTGCGTTAGACTCTTTGAATTTCTTATCCTATCTGTATGGCGAGTCTAAGTGAATCTCCTGATTTGTTGACCTATACAATCTGCAGAAACAATGAACTGATTACGTGAATTTATCTGATTCGTGCCTTTAATTGACGGTAATTAGGTCAATCAGTGAGTGGGATATATGTGGACTGAAAGTAATGGTCAATTGTTCATGTTATCTGCGGTGGAAATAAAGGGCATATCATCGAATTTGTCCGTCTTGTTCATCGTGACGAGAAAAAAAAAAGCCCCTTTTCAGTAATATGCTGTTAATCTTGAGATTATTCGATTATTTACATGATGGAGTTCGAATAATCTCGAGATCGATATGCGTTACATATCGATAAAAAGTCCCGAAACTTGAGCTATAAAGTATGCCAAGGGTGGGTGTCAATTTTAGTTGATTCAAAGTTCAGACCATTTGTGAATCAACTTTGATGGGAATATATCCGAATCAGAAGTCTCGTACGATCGAATAATTATTGCTAAATTTGTCCCTTGATGAAAATTGAATCATCTAAATAGGATCGATAAACCGTCCCGAATCGTGGTCTCTAATGCTCTTATATGCCAAGGGTGGTATTGAAATTTAGTTGATTCAAAGTTCCGACATATTTGTGAATCGACTTTTATGGGAATATATCGGAATCAAATGTTCCTTATCGGTAAAAGAATCCTGAGATGAAAATTGGATCATCAAAATATTGAAGGATCAATAAACCATTCAGAATTGTGAGCTCTAAAGCTCTTATATGCGGAGGTGGGTATCGAATTTAGTTGATTCAAAGTTCCGACACATTTGTGAATCAACTTTGTTGGGAATATATTGAATCAAAAGTCTCGTATCCCTCAAATAATTATTGTGAAAGTTGTCTCGTGATGAAAATTAAATCGTCTAAATATTGAAGGATTGATAAATCATCCCGAATCGCAAGGTCTAAAGCTCCTATAGGCCACAAGTGGGTATCAAAATTTAGTTGATTCAAAGTTCCAACATACTTGTGAATCAACTTTTATGGGAATATATTCGAATCAAATGTCCCTTTATTGGCAAGAGAATTATTGTGAAAGTTGTCACGAAATGAAAAATGGATCATCAAGACATTGACCGAATCGATACACCGTCTCGAATCGTAAGCGTAACGCTCTTATAAGCCAAGGGTGGGTATGAAATTTAGTTGATTCATAGTTCTGACACATCTATGAATCAACTTTGATGGGAATATCTGACTCAAATGTCCCTTGTATGTAAAAAGAATTTTGTGATAGTTGTCTCGAGATGAAAATTGGATTATCAAAATATTGAAGGATCGATAAACCGTCCCGAATCGTAATCTCTAAAGCTCTTATAAGCCAAGGGTGGGTATCAAATTCGGTTGATTCAAAATTTCTGACATATTTGTGAATCAACTGTAATGAGAATATATATGAATCTGAATTTTTACATTTTTTGTCTCCGATGTTTGGCTTATTGCCGTTTTTGGTTCCCTATTTTCCCGAGTTAGTTTCAGTTCTCATGTTACCGATTTTGCGCGTTTTTGGTCCCCCGGTTAACTCATCGTATGTTTGGAGGGAATTTAACATGTTATACGCACTGGATGGCGGGCCATTGCAAAGCTAAAAACTATGCCTCGGCTCTCGATATATTTGCTCGTCTGCTGGGCTCAATGGCCCATCTTTAGCAAGCCCAATTGTACATGAGTCGATGGCGGGCCAACAACCGTCTTAAAGCCCATATAAGAAGCCACTAAAAATCTGTCTAGGATTTCTTTTCATACAAAAAAGGAACAAGAAAAAAAGTGCTATCGCGTTTAATATTAATTATTAATAACTCGGGTTGAAAACTAATACGCTGCCTATAATTTGAAATCAGAAATAATCAATGGAAAAATTGGAGTTTGACCTTCTTATGGCTTCTATGTTGTTCTTGTTCAATGGAAATGTGCCTTTACTATAATTTAATGGAAAGTTGACCTTAAGGAAAGTTTACTTTACCAAGAATTGATAGGAAAGTTGTTCTTTATCACACCTTAACGACCTTTACTGATTTTTTAATAGATTAATCTATCGGGATCTTTTATAAATTCTCTTTGCTTCAATATATGAATTGAAATTGGAAATACCTACATACCATATATATCTAGGCCACAAAACACGTTACTCCAAAACTCGTGGTTTGTAAAAAAATTGCCATAACCAATGAAATTGCTAATTCATTTAACTAATCTTTCTCAATAGTCTCTCTCTCATACTTAATTCAAGAAAAGCAAGTCAACTGCAACGGTTTACGAGATGTAACAATGTCAAAAGTTAGCCATTTAAAAAACACGCAAGTTGGACCATAGTGGAATGCCTTTGTATTTTATATGCTTTTTTGGTTGAATTTAAAAGCAAAGCGTGTATTACACTTTAACATCGGATCCAACAATGCATCCAATGTTCCTTGTCAACTACTTGTAATATATCTGTTTTTATTTAGTACGATAAGCTTCACTTTTCCAACAAGATTAATCCGGTGTTGCTTTCAGTAAATGTAAGTATTTCTTAAACCTATAGTTAATAGAGGAACAAATCAAAAGAAATATCGTTCCAGAGACAAACCGTCAAAAAAGAATTATAGAGAATAAAAATAATTCGAACGAAAACCGAGTATTTAAAATTCGATAGACCTTTTCCAAGTCAATGTCTCGGAACGGTTATTTCCCATTAATCTAATTTCTTGCAAGTAAGAAATAATAATTAATAATATAAATTCAGGGTTGCTGTCCACGTGGCAACATACACAGGTGACAGGGCATTTGGTAATCCTCGGCTCAATAAGACCTAGTTCATTAAAGGATGCATCGGGACCGTTGATTTAACCTCGGTTAATCGTACGGCCTACGAAGGAGAACTGGCGATTGTGGGTTTTCTAGTTAACGCAAAGTTGGTCAACCATTTCCCCATGTGATGTGTCGCACTTTCCATCGTAAATTATTTTATTTATTATTTCCATCATTTCGTTTCATCCTTTTAACAATGGCATGAGATATGAAATTTTGTTAATTTAGGATTTAAAATTACTTACAATTACTCAAAAGTTCTTCGTACAAGGAAAACCTACTCCTTATTTATTCTCCCATCTCACCAACTATAATTGATTCACGAGATATTCATTGCAATTTAAACGAAAATTACAATTAACCCCTCAGAATCTCAATTATTATCACAATCGCCCTTCTTTTACCTACACGAATAAAGCAAGGCGGGTCCCACACCGATGGCCCACTTCGAAACAGAATATGGCCCTTGTTTTGTCGCTTTTTCCCCACCATATTGAACGCACAAATCGCAGCCGTCCGATCAGCTTTGACCCATTATTACCCGGTAAACCGGTCACCACCCCACTTTACCTTCCATATATTACGATCCCTTCACAGCCTTCTCTCAACTCCATCTCTCTCTCGCTCTCTCTCTCTCTCGCTCTCTCTCATTCGAGAAAAGATAAAAAGAAATCTAAAATGGCTGTAGTGTTGAGCTACACCGATCGTATAAACGAGCAAACGGCGATGGAAGAAGCTGCGACGGCCGGTTTGAAGAAGGCGATTTCCATCCTGAACCGGACGGGGCACGCCCGGTTCAGGCGCGGTCCGGTTCAGTCCCAAACCCAGGAGACGTCTTCCGTGGTTCCTTCTCAACAGCCAACGCAAACTCTGAGCCTCTTCGCTTTCTCCGACTGTTCGGGTAAGTCGGCAGCGGCGGTGGCTTCGTCTCACCCTTCTCAGGCGTTGACCCTTGACTTTACGACGTCGTTGAAGAGCAGCCCGAAGGACGTCGACGGTATGGGGCTCTCCTTGTCTGCGTCGGCGAATAACACGACGTCGTCGACGTTTGTCTCCTCGATCTCCGGCGAAGGGAGCGTGTCGAACGGAAAGGGCGGTGCTTCGGCGCCGGCGATGCTGCTCCTGAATGCTCCGGCAGGCGGTGCGTCTGCCCGGAAGCCGCCTCTGTCGGGTAAGAGGTGTCGCGAGCACGAGCACGAGCACTCCGAGGATGTTTCTGGGAGGGCGTCGAACGGGTCGGGTCGTTGCCACTGTAAGAAAAGGTGGGTCGAACCTTCCTATTTTATTTATTATACACTTTTTTATTTGACTGTAATTACGAAACGACGTAGTTTTGACTTTTTGCCTTTGGCGCATACGGCGTCTCCCGATTTCGTGAATGCCGGATTTGCCCTTAGCAGCGTGTGTTTAATTAGAGGCTTGAAGTGCAGGAAATCAAGGGTAAAACGGACAATTCGCGTCCCGGCAATTAGTTCGAAGGTTGCCGACATACCTCAAGACGAGTTCTCATGGAGAAAGTACGGCCAGAAACCAATCAAGGGCTCACCTTACCCACGGTAACCCATTGTTTTTACTTAACATCACTAACAATAAGGGTCCAACGCTGTATTTGAAGTTTCGCTAATTGCATCTTTGCCCCAAATTCCAGTGGTTATTACAAATGCAGCACGGTCAGGGTCTGCCCAGCAAGAAAACACGTGGAGCGAGCCACCGATGATCCGACGATGCTGATCGTAACGTACGAGGGCGAGCACAGGCACGCGGCGCAGGAGAATACTTCCCAGTTGATGGCGTTTGGGTCAAATTGAATATATGTAGTTTGTGAGGCGTTTTCTTGTAAATTTCTAGGAGTAGAGGGACCAGTGAGGAAAACATCGTTAGACTTTAATTGAAGATGAATGATTAAATTCAACAAACGATTGTTTAATTTTCTTGATCTTGGATTCTCAAGACGGGTGCTGCCACTTTGAGATTTGCACAAGTTTGGTTTTTTATTCTTTTGTGCATTCGATTATTTCCAATGAAATTAAAGAAATACGAAAGGATAACTTTGATTCTTATTCTCTACACAGCGTAATCGGACGTTAAAAAGTTCTCTATCTACCATGGAGGGACTCATTTTATTGAGACACTAATTTAACTTTTGTTACCATCGTAAATCCTTATCCCAAAGGACAGAGAGAGATCAAAGCCTAAAAGGTGCTTCTTCAAGGTTGTTCAAAGCTAAACGAAGAAATCACAGCATGCACTAAGCCGATATATACGAATCTTTCATGACCAAGAAAAAACTCTTTATGTATATTTTTTAGGACATAAGGTACTATTATTACATATTATTTACATAACCATAACGTTCTCTAATCTGCCAGATAACTCAAGCGAATAAATGAAAAACCGAAAAGAAAACACACAAACAAAGAAAGAACGAATAATACTATGAAATAAATTAATATCTATTGTGCGAGCAAGCGCCTGTTGCATACGGTGCAATAGAGCTTGCGCTTCGTCTTGAAGTAGAGGGGGACGAAGCACAGCCTCCACTCGCTGTGAACGTCTAACGCCTGAACCATCCCGCCGCAGTAAGGACACGCGCCGCCGGCAGCTTGCCTTCCCACCACCCTCTGATCTTGGTCGCAAACGAAACACAGAAACATTTTGTAATATCGATCGCAAGGGAAAAAAAAAAAAAGCTTTGCTTATTATATGATGATAATTGATATACGGTTGTTGAAAGATCACAGATTTTGCAGAGATGAATTAATATATATATATATATATATAATATATAGAAAGATGCGTGTATTCGTGTTCGTGCGTTGATATAAAAAGGGAGGACTTAGCGCGTCGAGAATAAGCTAGAGACTTGGGTGGCGGTGCAAAGAACCCAAAGACGCCTGTTTTGACTTAACGCGTGGAGGTTGGATTTTACGTAATTACCCCCGTGAACAGCAACACAACATATAAAGGCGGCGAAAATTGATGATGATGATGCTACAGGCAGGAAAACTTATTTCCATAATTTTTTTATTAGCTTTATATTATTGTTGTAATTTTTTTTTTTAAATTACTGTAGACATAATGTTTAGTTAGACACGAGATCGATTGTGGACCAAAAACTCCGGCTCCGTTTTATTTACGTAATTACCCAATCGGTACTGACGCAAGCACGAAAAACCATCGAAAACGGTTCCACAATCAGCGTGGAACCGTGGTTCTACAATCAATTCTTGAATTTTTTTCTCCGGAACTAGAGCGGGAATTGGTCCTACAATGATGAAACCGGATTAAATTAATAATAATGTAATATATAAATTTAATGGTCCAAATCAGATTAAATTTAATGTGCCAAACTTATCAAGAATCGGCCTAGAACACTTGTTCCACGATCAGTTCCGGGCCGATTCTTAACTTTTTGCTTCATGACTAGAATTGGTTCAGTATCTAATTCAACATCATTTATAAAATAAAGTAAAAAGAAAAATACATCACTATATTTTCTTTTAACTAAATGCATGCCGGGTCTGTTTTTCTTTATTCACTCGAGGTCTATAATTGTAATTGACGGAATAAATTGCCATTTCCACAAGCAAAACTATATAAAATTAAACAAAGAGAAGGCAAATTACAATGAAAACATCGAATATGTTGAGTTTAATGACTTTCGCTTCACTTGGGCTCCTGCAAAGAGACGACGGTTTCGAATTCACCATAGCAAAAGTGCTTTCACCTTTGTTCTTTCTCCATTACCGTCAGTGATCGATCTACTCGATGAATCATTTAAGATTAAGATCATATATTTTATAATGAATCCCATCGACGTTAATATCCTTTTACGTTATTTAGCGACGACACGTGAACTCGTTAGATAATCAACCAATCAAAAGCATAGGACGGTAATATAGGAAATTTTTTAGCTAAAATTAGTTATATAATATAAATTGACTTTTTAAACAACATATCTTTTTTAACTTTAAATATTTGACGCGTTATAATCTCTCGCTATATTTTGACAGCTCAGTCTTATACTGTAGTTTAGTATTTAGCATACCTATCTACTATTCATATATATAGACGCTGTAGGCAGTAAAACTTATTTTGCCCGCACGAAGACGGCGTCTCCAAAAGGGGTGAGGAGGAGTTGATTGATTTTTTTTTCTTTTTCTTTTTCTTTTTCTCGTTTGATTTTTTCCCCCTGGAAGTAAAATGATTTGCGGAATAATTGTGATTCGCGAACGACGGTGAAAGGTGTTATCAGATTACGTGGAGTTGGAGTTTTCGGTCGTGATCGTTCATGGTCTAATGCGGTTGGAAGTTTCGCTGATTATTGATTGTTGCAGGAGTTGTTTTTTCGCGACGGGGTGTTTGGTTTCTCGATTGGTTCGCTCATCGAGGAATTGAAGTCTTATTGATCATCTCGTATTATTTCTCTCTTGTACGATTTTGCTGTTTTGCTAATTTTTTCCAATTTGCTGCTTGCGTCGTTCTCGGTGGTTTTTTGTAATCTTCGTTGAAGGAGTGCTAATCAGTCACCGTTTATCTGATATTAGTTGCGTATTTTGACTCTCTTTATCTTTGATGGTGATTATCCATCGTTAAATCGACACCTTGTTGACGCCATATTGTTGTCTGCGCAGATAGAGAAAACAACCGTCATGGATGGACGCTCGACGCGACGAGTTTCAGACAGGATATCGAAGAAGGGTAATAACGTGGCATGGGAAAGCTCGGTTCGCAACAGGGATCAGAGTTTTCAATGCTGTAACAGAAGAGGATGCAGTGGAAGAATCAAAACAAGTCCAAATGTGAAAACTGGAAACGAAGTAACTGGTAAATCCTCGAATGGCAGCTCTGTTATTACCGGCATGAAAATGACCTGCGTAGACAGCAAGAGGCAGTTAACTCCTCAACCTAAGGGCGATTCATCTGAAAGCAGCCTCTCAGTCGATCTCATGTCAGCTCCTAATAGTAGTTCAAGCGGATATAAATCGAATTCGAAGAAGAAATCGGTTAAAGCTGCTGTGACAGAAGATGGGGTTTCTAGTGGATCATTGAATGTTAAACGGCATGAGGATTTTGATCATAAATTAAAGCTCTTTTTCTCACTTTGGGATGAAGGAGAACTATTAGGATCCGATTTTGGCAATGGTGTTAGGAATATGCCATGCAATTCCACACCCGCTGTTGAGCCATCCAGTAGTTCATCCTCTGACACAAGATCTGCTGGTAAGAGAGTGGCCAGAAAGAGAAGCCAAGAGGAAGAAAAGTGCGGTATATCTCATCGGGTGGAGAGGGAAAAATGCTTACCATCATCTTCTGTAGTAAAGGGGCATCACGAGGATAGCAGTCTTCGAGCTAATTCTATGAAAAACAAGAGATCTGTTGGAGAAGCACCAGTCAGAAAAATCCCTTTCAGAGCTGGTGGCCTGAGCTCATCAAGTGCATCTTCTTCAAATCCCTCTTTGACCCGTTCAAGATCGCGTGACCCTTCGAGTGCTTATAGCAATCGTTCACGGGAGAGGCCACCTCATGCTTCTTCTTCTTCTTCGCCTCTTAATGTACCAGAAGTATACATTCAATCTTTATCTATCCTATTTACACGAAAGATATGATTTTTAAACAACTTTTTCTCACCTTTTCTTCACTATCCACAGCAAGTTCGTTTGATGGAGACCAGTTCAATCCCCCATGGTGGCCTCAATCGCCATGATCCACACCGGGAAATGAGACTAGACATCGACAACATGTCATACGAGGTCCATTTTTTCATCTCTTTTTACTTTCCTCTCTTGTATAATGAGTCTCAACATAGTTTTCCTATTTGGCAGGAATTGCTAGCTTTAGGAGAGAGGATGGGTACAGTGAGCACAGCACTTTCTGAAGAGGAGATGTCAAAGTGCATCGCAAAGGGCATCTTTCAGCAGGATTCATCGGATGTTGTTGAAGATGCAAAATGCAGTATTTGCCAGGTGAGAAACTAGAGGAACCATTTACGTCCTTTTTTAAGAGCTTTGCAAGCAATTTCTTGAAATGTTGCAGCGCTTCCTTTTGGTTCTTGCAGGAGGAGTACGGGGTTGAAGATAATACGGGCACGTTGATCGAGTGCAAGCACGGATATCATATGTCGTGCATTACTCAGTGGTTTCGTGATAAGAATTGGTGCCCGATATGCAAGGCTTCGGCTGTTGGGCCGTAGGAGTCTTCGTTTTTGTTCCTCATTTTATAGTTTCTTGCATGAAATAAGATTTACTACGATTCTTTGGTTGTCTTTGGTGAAAATTCTGATGGTATCTTCTCCAGCTCTTCTTGGTTTTGCTTTTTTCCTCCTTTCATTTTTACTGGGCTGGTCTTGAATGGGCTCATTAATGATCATACGATAAATAGTGAGAGAGAGAGAGAGAGAGAGAGAGTCTAAGCGACGCCACCTGAAATTTTTAATAATACCCCAAAATCAATATCGTCAAACGTCATTCAAAAAATTCCCCAATTATTTTTGTTTTTTATCTTCTCTGAAATGGCGACACCGTCCGGCGGAAAAATCGTGGCGAACCGCCGCAAGCAGCGCCTCTCCTCCACTCCCTACGACCGTCCTCGGTCACCGCCGCCGTTGAAGAGATCTAATTGGTTCTCAGGCGTCATCGTACCCTCCGCACGTGCTATTGCTTCCGGTACGGGAAAGATAATATCTTCGATATTCACCGAGTCCGAGACGTCCACTTCCGAAGACGAGGATGCCGACGCAGGTTTATGAGCTGTTTTTTTTTTTGTGTTATTTTTGGTTATTCTGCTTCATTTTCTGGCGCTTCATTGTTCGGTTATTTTCTGTCAGCTTCTAATTTGTGTATGTTTGTGGATGCGGTGGCGTAGTTTGTGATTATGCTCATTTGAAGTTGTAGAATATGTGGTGTTTAGATATAATAATTTGATGTGAAAAATATGATTTTAAGGCTGTTCGCTGTTAGTGCGATGCTGGTGTTGCTGTCTTTCATCGTACTAATGGAGTTATTGATTTGTGATTTCCGGGAATTTAGATGAGGTCCTACGAATAACATGACTTTCATCTTGAAAATATATGTAAAGCATTACCTTGTGTAGCCTTTTTTTTCTTTATATTTCAAATGAAATGAAACAATTCGATTCCTTTTTGTTCTCATTTCTTATTCATCCAATTCGGTGCAGAGCAAGACATTGATAGTGAAATCCCCGATGGAATTAACGCTATAAACGAGGTACATGTCTATTCACTATTGTGTACTTTGTGTTACGTCGGCTCTTATTTTTAAATGAGTATTGGTATACTTTTGATGTACATGTAATGTCTCGTTTCGAAATCAGATAGCTTTATGTTTATGAAAGATCTACTCTTTTATTCTTATGCTAGAAGAACAGAGTTTCATTGGATCTGATGCCATATGAAAATTCTGTAAGGAGGACCGAGACCAAACATATAATTGAAAAGCTTATTTCGCAGGAGACTTTCACAAGGTAATCAGAAACGGAATTCATTGACATCTAGAGAATATCTATTAGCGCGTTGCCTGACAAATACCTGATTTTATGTTAGACATCTATTAGTGCGTTTCCAAAGGCTAACAACTATTAGCCATTTTCTATATGTCGATTCAGGGAAGAGTGTGATTGGATGGTGAAACTTCTTCATTCACGAATTGTGGATTCGTCGATGAGATCAGCAGAGGGAAATGAACTTTTTGGATCTCCATCTCCTGATAGGAACCACGGTATTGTTTGTGTTGCAATACATCGAGAGTCTTTTGATTATATATTTGAATTCCTTGATCAAATTTGTGTCTGGTATGCACAGAGGTTGTTGACGTTTACGATAAAGTTACTCTGGAGGCGAAAATGTGGTTCAAAGACAAGAATGTGGGATCTATATCAGCGACACATAAGGGCTCTGGAACCTCTAAGGTCTATTGGACTTCTCTTGGACATCTTAGTCCCTGTTTTTCTGCTATATTTATATTTCATAGGGGCTCCTTTATGCCATTTTTGTGCTTCAAAGCTCTCATTTTTTCTATTATATCATCATTCCTAGACATAGTTTGCGTGTGAATTGCGATTTACCGCTGATTTTTAGCTTCTGAAAGAAATCTTGATCTCGAATGATGATCTTATTTGACGTGCATCATGCAGGTAGAGAATTCGGGAACGTCTCCTGTTGACGTTGCCAGGTCCTATATGAAAGAAAGGCCATGTTGGGCATCACCGATAAGAAATTTTGGTGATATAACCCCCTTTTCGTCGAAGCTTTTTCACGAGGGAGCATCACTTTCATTATCGAAGGTCCATTTTCTGTTTGATTTACTTCGTATATTGCGGGCCATTTCTTTTTAGAATAATCCATAAATTAAATTTCGATGTCGCCTGTGCGGGTTATGCATCTAAAACGAAAGGTAATCTGTTCTAAAATAAGTTTAAATCTGATAAGTAGTCATCAAATTGTGAACGACACAAAGTGGCTTTTTCTTTGAAATCTCGTTTACTCATTTGTTATTGCAGAAGAGGAGGAGTTCTCTTGCCTCGGGATCGTGGAATATACAGGAAGAACTACATAGGCTCCGCGCGAAAGCTACCGAAGAGATGCTGCAAACGCCATCAAAGAAACTCGATCCCAATTCAAGCAGGATTAGCATTAACGGGGCTGAAGATACCGAGTTTATGGGAAGGCAGCAACGTGCCAACAGAGTCTCATCTCCTCAACCAAAGTAGAGAAACCTGATAATAAGCAAAACACTTTTTCATGCCTCTGCAGATTTTCTTAAAATAGACCTTTTCTCTCTGTACAGTTCATCTGCAGGTACCGACTCAAAACAAAGCCACGGGCAACACGTTGAAGAAAACCACATCACCAACACACAACCAAACACGAGCGAAACATACACTGAAGTCCCTATCGTGGCAGAAACCGAGAGCATTGCAAACGGTTCGCAGAACGATTTGGAAGTTCAAAACGAAGAATTTGTGGATGGTAAGCAACACCGTAAGAAACCTACTGGTAATAGACCCAGCAGAAGAGGTAGCAGAGCAAGAGGCCTTTAGCAAAGGTTAGCAAGCACTTAAGCATTGTGTGTACACTATTGTAGGATGTCCTAAAACTCTCCCGATGTTCTTAGGATTTTTTCGCATTAGAGTTTCTGTGACTTTTTAGGTTCGGTCCCGCTTTTAACTAGTTTGTTTCTGCAGTTAGTTATTTAGATGCTTATGGGATTTTCTTAAGGGGCTGGCTTTTGGCTGAACGGTTCGGGTCAAAAAACCCGAGGAGCTATGATTGAATCCTATCGGTTCGAATATTGATAATGAGCATATATATTCTTCTGTCTTAGAAATTAGAAAGAATTTGATTCCTGGGGACTATATGAGCACATATATATTCTTCTGTCTTTCATTATTTCGAAGGGTGGTTGCTTGTCTTATAACGTAACGATGTTTGAAATTTAGTTATCGATCTGTGGTTCTTATTGCAGGGAATTAATTCATGCACGCATCTAACTCTTCATATTCCACGTCCATTTTTTTCAGTATTGTATTAGATTCTTTTCTTTGACCTACATTCGGAGTTATCTTAATATTAATATATATTTCAAAATTAATACAATTTCCTTCCTAAAATAGTACCGCAGATTATATAAATTATAGAAGGGTCATTTTTTTTCGAAGGGGCAACAGGTAAATAAAAGGGAAAGGCAGCAATCACGTGGTTTGTGATATTGAAGATATGAAATGGTAAGTTTCATGTGAAGAGTCGCCAAATAAAGTAGAGTTAAAGTCTGTGATGATCTTGAAAAGAAAGGAAAGCCAAGTCCATGCCTCTCATGAACACACCAGAAGAGCTGAGATTTGCAGCGAACCCTTTTTCTCCAAATATTAATTACAAAATATAAATAACATATATATTTTATTTTATTTTTATTGTTCCTCAAGAAATAAGCGACACATGGAAGAATAAAGAGGAGATCACTAGCATCGTATCCATGCATGCATGCATGTGAATTGGGAGAGTTCCATTCAATGGAGTCCATCCAATTCCAAATCATCATCATCATGTTCATCTATACTTTGACAACCCATTTCTTTTCTTCATAGGAATCGTCTCTTATTACACCTTTGACGACATTAGTTTGAAAAAATGAGTGTCATCACGTTTTGAATACACTGGAAAATAAGTAATGGTAATTACGTAGCATGAGAGATGATATTTTTTGACATTTCTGTGAAGGGAGGACGTCATAAAATGTAAGAATAAGCTAAAGAAATCAAAATATTGTAAACAGGAAACAATATTGAAATTGCAAATATCATAGATTCTTTAGAAATTTATCTTGAACGTATATGCATAATAATTTCAATTTCCCCTTTCTATTACCCTACATAAATTATAAATATACCCAAGAAAAAAAAGTGGGTATAACCGTTAGAATGCTCAAAGGGCGCGCATCCAAAGTGCCTGCGAGGATGATATTTATTACACAACTTCACACACTCGACGTGTTTTTACACACACAAAAGACACGTAGCATACAAATCCCCAGCACATACATATATATATATATATATATATATATACGTATACTCCCTCCCCCAGAAAAGAAAAACAGCTAATGAACACTCCCACCATACAAAGCCCAACTCCCGTAGCACAAAACAGTCACCTTTTTTTCTTGATTCTCTGCCCTCTCTCAATTCTCATGAATCCCCATGATTCTTGAGTATTATTAGCTTCGCTCTTTCGTATTCTCGTAGCATCTTTCTCTCTCCATATATTTTTCCTCCAGCGGCTGCTGATATGGGAAGCACAAAAGCAATCAGCCTCGAGGAGATCAAGAACGAAGCCATCGATTTGGTTCCCATACTTCGTTTTCTTCTCAAAATCTTTCGACGCGTTTTGCATGTTGTGCTCTGTTTTCATCAATTTTCTTCTTTAAGTTACATCTTCACGTCGAATCTCATTCATTCCCCAGGAAAGAATCCCTGTGGACGAAGTCTTCGAGCAGCTGAAATGCACGAGAGAAGGCCTCACGTCGGAGGAAGGCGACAACAGGCTCAGGATCTTCGGCCCCAACAAATTAGAAGAGAAAAAGGTTCCAACACCAACAACTTCTTCATCATCATCATTTTTTTCATAACTTTTTTTTTTTTATTGTCTTCATCAGGAGAGCAAGGTCCTCAAGTTCTTGGGCTTCATGTGGAACCCACTCTCGTGGGTCATGGAGGCCGCCGCCTTGATGGCCATCGTCTTGGCCAACGGCGACCACCGCCCCCCGGACTGGCAGGACTTCGTCGGAATCGTCGCCCTCCTCCTCATAAACTCCACCATCAGCTTCATCGAGGAGAACAACGCCGGCAACGCAGCCGCAGCTTTAATGGCGGGCCTCGCCCCAAAAACCAAGGTTTTACTTTTAATTTACTTACTTTCCTCACTTTTCTTTATTTACTTTTCGGTCCCTAAAAACTAGCCTTATTACAAAAAGGTCCTGAGGGACGGCCACTGGACCGAACAAGACGCATCGATCCTCGTGCCGGGGGACATAATCAGCATAAAGCTCGGCGACATAATCCCCGCCGACGCCCGCCTCCTGGAAGGCGACCCACTAAAAGTCGACCAGTCGGCCCTCACCGGCGAGTCCCTCCCTGCGACGAAGAACCCCTCCGACGAGGTCTTCTCCGGGTCGACGTGCAAGCAGGGAGAAATCGAGGCGGTGGTGATCGCCACCGGCGTCCACACCTTCTTCGGAAAAGCGGCCCACCTCGTCGACAGCACCAACAACGTCGGCCACTTCCAGAGGGTCCTCACGGCCATCGGAAACTTCTGCATATGCTCAATCTTCGTCGGGATCCTCGTGGAGGTGGTGGTGATGTACCCGATACAGCACAGAAATTACAGGGACGGCATCGACAATTTGCTGGTGCTGTTGATCGGAGGGATCCCAATCGCGATGCCCACTGTGCTCTCGGTGACGATGGCGATTGGGTCCCACAGGCTATCGCAGCAGGGAGCCATCACGAAGAGGATGACGGCCATCGAGGAGATGGCGGCCATGGACGTTCTCTGCAGCGATAAGACGGGGACTCTCACGCTGAATAGGCTCACGGTGGATCGAAACCTTGTGGAGGTTTTCGTGAAGGGGATGGATAAGGAGCACGTGATCTTGCTCGCCTCGAGGGCCTCGAGGACGGAGAATCAGGACGCCATCGATGCGGCGATCGTCGGGATGCTCGCGGACCCGAAGGAGGTAACGAATTCGTTTCCTTCGATCGTGTGCAAACGTTGTTGGGGTTTGAAATTCGATCGCACGATCGGGCATATAAGCTTGTGGGCTGCTCCCTCTATTGTCAACTGATTTTAGAACTGAACCGTGGGCTTGGGTTAGAGAAGATCCGTAACAAATGGTGCGGTGAGTCATCGGGCAGATGAAACAAATATGACATACATATGAGCTTGTGGAACCCACGTGGGCTTATATGTAGGGCTCACACAGGCTTAGGGTAGAGAAGATCCCATTTGGTAGATGAGATAAGTATGACCTACATATGAGCTCTGTGGACTGCTCCCTCTATTGCCAAATGGTTTTAGAGTGAAACCCCACGTGTTCTTATTATACGTAATGCTCGTGGGAGTGGAGTGGATTAGAGGAATCCTGACAAAGATATTATGTTTTTTCGTGTTAACTATGATCCTATGTGATTTTGATAACAACATCTTGTTGAAGGCGAGAGCCGGCATAAGGGAGGTTCACTTTCTACCGTTTAACCCCGTCGATAAGAGGACCGCGTTGACGTACGTAGATTCCGACGGAAGCTGGCATCGCGCGAGCAAAGGCGCGCCCGAGCAGGTATTATACATACATACATACATACGTGTGCGTGTGTGTGTGTGTGTTAATGTGTGTGGAAATTTACTGTCTGAGAAATCTATCTGAAACTGTAAACTGCTTCCCTGTAATGACAGATACTTGCACTGTGCAACAGCAAAGAAGACGTGAGAAAGAGGGTCCACGCGGTGATCGATAAGTTCGCCGAACGAGGGCTTCGTTCCCTCGGAGTAGCGAGACAGGTTCGTTTCGGTGGCGCCTTCGTTTCTCTCGATCGAGATTCTTTCGGGTATTTTGAGCCTTTCTTTTTTTTTTTTTCTTACAGGAAATCCCGGAGAAGACGAAGGAGAGCCCCGGAGGACCGTGGCAATTCGTGGGCTTGCTGCCCCTGTTCGATCCCCCGAGGCACGACAGTGCAGAAACCATCAAACGAGCCCTAAACCTCGGAGTTAACGTAAAGATGATCACTGGTATACACTTACGATGCCTTTTTTTTTTTTTTACAGGGAAATTGGACAATTGCTCCGAATCATTTTCTTACCGGTAATAATCGGTTTTTTTTTTTTTTCTATCCTTTTTTGAAGGCGATCAGCTCGCGATAGCGAAAGAAACGGGACGGAGGCTCGGGATGGGAACGAACATGTATCCGTCTTCGTCCCTGCTCGGTCAGGACAAAGACGAATCCATCGCGGGGCTGCCCGTTGACGAGCTCATCGAGAAGGCCGACGGCTTCGCCGGAGTTTTCCCGGGTAATTAATTGCTGAGATTTCTATCCCACATACGGATAATTTAGCTCACCAGACTCAATTAATATATCTGAGGGGCCAATTGGTTTTAGCATGAAGCCCTCAATTTCTAACAGTAATCAAATTATATGTACCGTTGGTTCTTAAAAGATTTAACAATCCTTCTTTTTACCTAATGATACAGAGCATAAGTACGAGATTGTGAAGAGATTGCAGGAAAGAAACCACATCTGCGGGATGACGGGAGACGGAGTCAACGATGCTCCGGCCCTAAAGAAAGCAGACATCGGGATCGCCGTCGCCGATGCCACCGACGCCGCGAGAGGGGCGTCCGACATCGTCCTAACCGAGCCCGGGCTCAGCGTCATAATCAGCGCCGTCCTCACGAGCCGTGCTATTTTCCAGAGGATGAAAAATTACACGGTTAGCTAATTTTTTTGCAACACATAAATTCGAGCCTTAAGATTCAGCTTTTTCTTTCTTCTTCCTTCTTCTTCTTGTGCAGATATATGCGGTCTCCATTACGATTCGTATAGTGGTATGTTGTTTTGTTATAAAGATGGACAAACACCGTAAGATCACGGGATTTAGAGGAAATCGCGCTAACGAACGTATGATCTTTTTAATGCAGTTTGGATTCATGCTCATTGCTTTGATATGGAAATTCGACTTTGCCCCGTTCATGATACTGATCATAGCCATCCTAAACGACGGTGAGCCTCAACCATCTCCGTCCTAACGGGATTTAACTGGTGATTCGAAAAAGCTTGTTGAGGTTTCTATCACACAACGGATAATTTAACTCACCAGGCTCAATTAATATATATATATATATCAAAGAAAAGAAAAGAGCCAACTTTGCCTGTCACCAATTGATTTTAGGCTGAAACTTTCATTTTTCTAATAAACCAAAAAAAATATACGCAACTCGTGCAGGTACTATTATGACGATCTCGAAGGATCGGGTGAAGCCTTCGCCGGTGCCGGACAGCTGGAAGCTGAAGGAGATCTTTGCCACGGGGGTCGTGTTGGGAGGCTACTTAGCTTTGGGGACGGTTTTGTTCTTCTGGGCCATGAGGGACACGGATTTCTTCTCGGTAAGGATTGTGATCGCAGTTTATAGTATTATTATTACATCGCGAGAGAGAAGAAGAAGAAAAAGTTGTACCTTTTGATCTAAAATTTTGAACCTATGTATGCATGCAATGCAATGCAATGCAATGCAGCACACGTTTGGGGTAAGATCGATCAGAGAGAGCCCGAGAGAGATGATGGCTGCGTTGTACCTGCAAGTGAGCATTGTGAGCCAAGCGCTCATATTCGTGACGAGGTCACGAGGCTGGTCCTACGCCGACCGCCCCGGGATGTTCTTGATGTCCGCTTTCCTCGTAGCACAACTGGTAATGAATCAGTGAGTAGAGTAGCCTTAAATTTTTTTTATTTTTTTATTTTTTATCATATATATATTTGGGATACATTTTTAAGGATACGTAGGGGTGACAATTTTTATGCACCGAGTTGAAGATGAACACTAATTTTGGCTTGGATTTAACGCATGTGAGATGCGCACGTCACTATTAAATTCATATGCGACTTCAGACCTGCTGATCTAGACCGAAGTCTTTCATATGATTTTTCCAAATTGACTGTTCGTAATGTGTAACAATTTCGGGCTGAAATTATGTTCCAGCATTAATTATCCTCGAATTGCTTCAATTCGTCGGGGATACTGATTCATTCCGAATTTTTTTCCAATGAAAACGTAGGATTTCCCCCCTCTTCCAAATTAATTCCGGACTGAAATTAACTTTCCGATATTTTATCCTCAAAATGTAAAATTGACACTCCTTAAAATTTTCCTAGAAAGTCACTCCAATAATCATGCATGACTAAAAAGTAATTAAGCATTATATTATATGTATCTGTTAAAAATCTAAGGTTTTGGCAGGTTGCTACGCTAATAGCCGTGTACGCAAATTGGGGGTTCGCAAGCATCAAGGGGTGCGGATGGGGCTGGGCCGGCGTGATATGGCTCTACAGCGTGGCCACGTATGTGCCCCTCGACATACTCAAGTTCTGCATCCGCTACGTCTTGAGCGGAAAGGCCTGGGATAATCTCTTAGAGAACAAGGTGGTGGTCATTTACTTTTTTTTTTTTTTTATAAATCCATTACATCATAATAATCTCTTATAATATATATATGTAATAATGGATGGATTTCTCTTCAGACGGCTTTTACGACCAAGTCAAACTACGGGAAAGAGCAGAGGGAGGCCCAGTGGGCCGCGGCCCAGAGGACGCTCCACGGGCTTCAGCCGCCGGAGGCAGCCAACCTCTTCGCCGACAAGAATAGCTACAGGGAGCTCTCTGAGATCGCGGAACAAGCTAAGCGGCGTGCCGAGGTTGCGAGGTAATGTTTGTTTAATTGTGGGAATTAATTGTACGTTTATTATTATTATTATTTTCTTTGAAGGGATTTGATTGGTGATTTTGGTTTTGCGGCGGCTGCAGGCTTAGGGAGCTGCATACTTTGAAGGGACACGTGGAGTCCGTCGTGAAGCTGAAGGGATTGGATATCGACACGATTCAACAGCATTACACAGTCTGAAGAGGATGACGATGATGATTATTATAGATAGATATGTTGAAGTTCCCATGTATAAATAATACTCTTAGAATAATTCTCTATTCGACAGCTATTTTCAATAATTGAGATGAAATTTACGAACTCTGTATAAATTAAATTTAATTCGTGATTGGGCCTACTTTTGGGAATACTAGCCCAGTTATTAGAGTAAGGCCCAACAACTCGAAATAGCGAATTTGTCACGTGTCATAAATGAGCCCAGTTATTAGAGTCAGGCCCAACGACTCGAGATAGCGAATATGCCACGTGTCATAATCCCGCCCACTAAATGAAATACTGGTGGGTCCCGCTTTAGATTTGGCAAACATTGAACAAAAGCTTGCTGAGCTTCAATACTGTTGAATGAACATATGAAAATGGCAACTTCAACGACTTCTCCTGCCTTTAATTCCTTCCCTAAGATCTCAATCCCCTTGCCATCATCGAGGAATTCGAATCGCATCGTTCATCTAGCTCGGCGGAGGCGCCGCGGTTCGGTCGGCGTTACATCCGCTTCCCTCTCGGCGGTGTCTCCCGTCGCGACGAATCCCGAGGGCTTGGTTCAGGATATCATTGCAAAGGTTGTCACTTCTGCGTTTTTCTGCCTCTCGCGTCTCTCTTTGATCTGTATTTTACTCGAGCAGGTTGTGGACACAGACAGAGGAGTTTTGCTCGCAAGAGACGAGCACCGAAAAGTCGCTGACGTGGCCGACGAGTTGCAGACATATTGCGTCGACGAGCCCGTGAAATGCCCTCTCATATTCGGAGGTCGAAAACCAATACAACACGCCTATGATGATATATTCTCAGATAATTTTTTCTTAATCGGTTCTAAATTGGGAGCCGTATGTTTAAATCTTTTGCAGAGTGGGATGTACTGTACTGTTCGAATCCTACATCACCAGGCGGTGGATTTCGAAGTGCATTAGGTAGACTCGCATTCAAAACTGAAGAAATGATACAAATAGTTGAAGCCCCAAATGTTGTAAGAAACAGAGTCTCCTTTCATCTTCTCGGATTCATCGATGGAGAGGTTTCTCTGAAGGGTAAGTGATCAATTATTTTCTGTTCATCATTCTCCGATGAGGTCGGTGGCCAATTTCGGAGTGTAAAAACTTGCAGGGAAGTTGACTGCTTTGGATGAGAAATGGATACAAGTTGTGTTCGAGCCACCGCAGCTCAAGCTCGGTGATTTCGAGTTCAGTTATGGCGGAGAGAGCGAAGTGAAGCTGCAGATTACGTACATTGATGAGAAGATCAGGCTCGGTAAAGGCTCGAGAGGTTCGTTATTCGTGTTTCAGAGGCGAAAGCCGCTCTCTTGATTCCTTGTCGTGTGGATTGTAAGAAAAGTGTCACAACGAGAGAAGAAATTGTGTTATAATAAGATCATTTTACTACTGCTGTTTTGAAAATCTGTCGTATAATCAGATTACAATGTTGTCTTGACTCTTGATAGGGTCTACAAGAGATCTTCTAACTAAATCCAAATCATCATTGACTCAGACGACCAACACAGAAACCACATTGATCTTTTGCAGATCAAAGACAGTGAAACTGACTCGAAAGAGGGTACGTATTTGATATTCATCTCATCAACGTTTAGCTCGGTAGTTTTCGGTGCTACTGAAACTGCTACTTCTTGATTACTTTACTTCCCATATGAAGCACTTGACTTCCCATCCGAGCTTGACCCTGTAGACCTAGGATAATTCATGTCCTCCTGCAGTAATTCGAGGGGATTATATCAGTAAATAAGCAGACTTGACTATCATCAATCATGAGAATATCAGAAAATTTATGTGTTAATTAGTAAGTTGATTAGATTTGTGGCATGAGTTTTATTGTGCAAAGATTTATTAGTTTCTTTCCAACATGCAACTTGCAAGTATCAGAAATATGCTTTCTTGAGATAAAATCATACCTTTGACTCAACTTCGCTGTACCGAGGAGAAGGATTCGAATTCCAGGGAACCCCTTGTGACTCAAACTCATCTGCAAGTTCCCTCAGCTTGTTCAGATAAGGCAGCACAACTTTACCGAGATCGGGCCTATCCTTCTTTCTGAGCTCAGCACAATTGAGTGCTAGCTTTGCAAGCTCCAAGGCCTCTTCCAAGGGCCAATCAAGAACTGTGGGATCCAAGAATTCCTTAAAAGTCCCATGTTCGATTGCCTTCGCAACATGATGGGACAAGCCCATCGGTGGCTTCCCCGTAAGAATCTGCAAGAAGATGATCCCCAAAGAGTATATGTCTGATTTCACACCGAGCATGCCCGTCTGCTGATACTCGGGATCGATGTAGCAGAATGTGCCAGCTGTCGACGTCATCCGATACTGCGTGACGGTGTCGTTGACCGACGAGGGCACGAGCCTCGCGAGCCCAACATCGCTGATCTTGCTCACGAGGTTTCGATCGAGGAGGATATTCGCGGGCTTGAGGTCTCGGTGCACCAATGGCTCGGGTTTCGTCTGGTGTAAGAAGAGGAGCCCGGTTCCTATCTCGGCTGCGATTCTGAACCGCTGCTGCCACGTCAGCGGCGGGGTGTTGCCGCGTCGGAGCAAACGGTCCTCTAAGCTGCCACTGGACATGTACTCGTAGACTAAGCAACCGTACTCGGGGCAGGCACCGAGGAGGAGCACCATGTTTGGATGTCTTATGCAGCTCAAAATCTCAACCTGTTTCATTGTGGTTTTTATGAATTATTAGTCATAAGAGATGTTTAAACCCTAGTGATGATATTATGGGAGATTTCGACATTTTTAATCCCCAATGTTTGGCATATGGGTGACTCTGGTTTCCGATGTTCCCGAGTTACAGTTTTTGTCCACAATGATATCGATGCACACCGGTTAATTGAACCGTTTAGTTGGAGGGAAATACGGACCAGGCCAGGTCTCCCTTTATTTGGCCAGCAAAATTAGGGTTGGCCCAGTCTGACCCGTAATATTTGTTGGTCCAGTCCGTATTTCCGTCTAACTTAATGGTTAAACTAACCGGTGGACAAAAATGCTCAAAATCGACAAAACTAGGGACTAAAACTGTAACTCTAGAACATAATTGACCAGAGACGCCCATAGGCCAGAGGACCAAAAATGTCGAAATCCCATATTATGATTTATTGAGCACCTCTTGTTGAAATTGTGATCTTCCCTGAGCAGCATCGGGGCGTAGGACTTTGACAGCAGCTGGTGTATGATCCAAGTAACACTTGAACACGGGCCCGTAGCCTCCTTCTCCGATCTTTCTGGATTTCGAGAAGTACTCTGTGGCAACTTCGATCTCCTCGATCGTGTATCTCCGATATCTGCAAGCTTGGAAAGCTATGGAGTTCTGCTCTCGGTTTTTGTCTTCGTGTAAGGAATTCATTGATGAGTTGTTAGTTCTCTTTTGAGCTTCGATCTCTGACATCCGCTGACCACCTGCATGAGCATGATCGAAGGTTGTCTGTGATTTGGTCTTCTGTTTCTCTGCGTGACCCATAGCTGCTTCCTCTTGCAACCGGGCTTCATCTAACCTTTTCTCTTCCTCCATTTTCCAATGGTGAAGCTCGTTTGCCTGTGAATATGAATATCACACCCGTAAGCGAAGCCTCAGGTGGCAAAAAGAAGAAAAAGAAAAAAGAAGGGTTATTTCTTGTGCCTTTTCTCTGGCTGATAGTGCTTCTTTGCAGGCAGTGCTGTACATATCCATTGTTTGCTTCAGTGCCTGCTTCAACCGTCTCATTTCTGCTTCTACATCGTCCTGCGACGGTACGAATATTATTACATAACTTTCAATGTTGGGAGTTTAAAAATGTGGAAGAATGCCGTTTTTGGTCCCCCAGTGTTTGTGTATGGCGTTTTTTGGTCCCACTGCTCCGAAATGCCACTGTTAGTCCCCAACATGACTGATTTTTGGCAGTTTTGATCCACCGGTTAATTTACCCGTTAGTTTGGACCGAGTGACAGGCCAATAGATATTACGGGTCGTACCAGTTTTGCGGGCCGCAAAATGGGGAACCAAACCTGCCCGTAAAATCAGACAGGCCAGGCCCATAAATTCCCATCCAAACTAACAGTTAAATTAATCGGTGGACCAGCTCAAAATGTGACTAAAAGTGGCATATCGTATCCTAAGGTGTCAAAAACTCCCATACCCCAAACATTAAGGACCTAAACCATCATTCGCCCTTAAAATTGAAATAATAAGGTCAATGATCTTACAATAGACTGGGAGTGCGAATGGGAGGCGAACATCTTATCATGCTCGGGCCGAGGGGAGAGCTCCGGTGGAGTCGTTATGTCCATCGATTTACGCGGGATGTTCCACGACTCGAGCACCGGATTATCTATGTCTGATAACCCCGAAAGACGGGGAGGAGTGGGCCCGCCTTCGACATCAAAGCTCTCATTGAATGCAGGAAATATATCCACACTTCTCCTCGAAGAGCCAACGAACGATATATCAGTCTCCGGAGGAGACAAGTCATACGATCTCCCGTTTGGACCCTTACGGTGAGTGAACGGAGACCTGTTGCACACGATGTTGTGTAATAAGATGCCAATTCGATGCTAAATTGTAATAAGACCGATTAGGTGAACGTACTTGAAGAAAGTTGCCTCGCCCTGCTTTGCACGTGGAGAAGGTTCGCATGACTTGGACTGCCCCGTGAATGAGCCTGCATGATAATACGAGCCCATGAACTGAATTCATCAGGGTGTGTTTGGTTTGCGGAAATTAGTAGGGAAAGAAAAATGAAATGGAAAATTTCAGGTATAAATAAGGTACAGACTTCGAGGGGGGGTGGCTCTTGGCTGTATTGTTGGATCTGGGCCGGGGACGGCTCTGCTTTTGGCTTGCATCATTATCTGGTGACGGAGCGGGCTGAGGATCGACGGAGGCGGGCGAACAGCGGCTTTCGTGGAGGAAATCTTCCCTTTGTTGATGACGAACACGGTGCAGAAATCTGGGATGCCCTTTATTATATTCCCCGGTATGTCTTTCGATTTGAATCTATGGGTCAAATAAAAAATCAGGGCTTTCAGAAAAATATTGGACAGAAAATTATGAAGTGCCTTAAGTGTAAGAGAAATTTTGGGACATATATGCCTGAAAATGCTGCTTGTTTTGGCTGAAGAACCGACGACCAACACATCTATTGCAGAAAGCTTCACAAACTCGGTGATGGCTTTCGATACGTCCGTGTCGTCGAGCACGACATCGTAGCATTGTATCTGAGGAACGAAAGGAGACGAAGAAATAAAATCTCGGGGATTTGTAATAACGCGTGCAAAAAGAGAAGCGAAAATGTTTGAATTCTCACGTCTTTTCGAGTGCATAAGACGCGGAAAGGGAGAAACAAGTCCTTTAAATCCGGATCCTCCACGGCTCCGTGGTTGTTTACATCAGACATCTGATTTGGCCCTAAAATACGAAGCAAAAACACAGGTAATGACACGATACGAAGCTATTAGTAAGAAAAACAGAAAGAGGGAGGAAGAAGGAAGATCGATTACGAGGGGAAACTAATGAAGGCGAAGAATATCCCGACATGGGCTGAGCCAATCTGACGTGGACGAGAATTGCAGTTTGGCCCTTCGAAAGGATGTTATCGACGGTCCATTTGAAGGCACTTTGGCTCGTGCGATCGCGATCGACGGCCACAGCAATCAGCCTCGTCGTTTGAGGCATCCTCTCTCCGTTGTTTCCCGACGGGTGCCACATTTTTTTTGGGTCCTCTGTCACGTTTCTTTTTTTCAAATCGCTCCTCCTGTTCCCCTTTTCACTTCAATTGGGACAAGATACCAAGCACCCCAGATCAAGAAGAGTATGTGGTGAATTTATTAGTTTTCCATGATCTGGGATCGATTGGTGACGTGAAAAGCAGAGAAGACGATGACGATTGGGTCGTTTTCTTGATTCGAAATGGAGATTCGGGGAAGAATTTTTAACTAGTCAAGAAAAAACTTCCCTGCCTCTCTCTCTCTCTCTCTGTTTCTTCACCAGTTTAGACAAAAATGAGCCAGTAAAGGGAGCTCCATATTTGGCGGTACTATTAATAACCTGAGTCTCCCTACTTTCTTGGTAAAGACTCCTCTGTTTTTCCTTGGTCAATGTTCTTTCTAATTTGACCATTTTCAGACAAATCTCCTCGCCCCATTTTCCTACAACCACAGAAACTCAAAACAGAAAAGGAATCAAGATGGACTTTGAAGATACTTATGACAAGAAAAACAGTCATCCATCCATAGAAAAACTCATCCCCAAAAAAACATAAGACTTCAAATTCTTACGACCTTTCACTTCCAAAAACCAGGGTAACATATATAGAATCCCCACAAAAACTTCCAATTTCCGACAAATTTCCACATCATCTTCATCCTTTCAATCACTCGATAAACCATCACAGAACAATCAAGAACACTGATTTCTCTTAAATCCTCAGGCTTGCTGCTGATCATCACACAGCACCAACTTCCCACCTTTCTCACACAATCCCTGTTCCCCAACACCATCCACCACCTTCCCATAGCTGTACCTCAGCCCCATCCCTCCCAAAACCCTATGAAACTCCCTTATGCAGAGCCCTCTTCTCTTCCTGTGCTCGCCATTTCCCCTGCCACTAAGCCCCACGTCCCTCGAGACCCCATCGTTCCTCAGATCTCCGAAATCCCTAATTTGCCCCTCCACCATCACGGGCCCTTCCTCGATCGCCTCAGCCACGACGAAATTCATCAAGATATCTTCGCAGTTGTTCGTTTCCTCGATTATCTCCCTTGCTTTTGAGTAGCGTTGGTCGCAGGTGTACGAAATCAGATAATCCAGGCGAATTATCATGAGCTTGGTGAGTATTATGGAGTATTTATCGCTGCCCATGGTGTAAATCCACGACTTTGACTCGATGTCGTAGGCGTGGGACCTCGCGAAGAAGCCGATCAGTTTCTTAGGGTTCGATCTCCACACGGTGAACGCGAAGGCGAGGGATTTTGGGTTGGGCAAAACGTCGTCGTCGCAGATGAGCACGCCCCTCGTCTTAATCAGCTCCCAGGGGTGGAATCTGTGGTTCAGGCTCGGCGACGGGGATCTTATCACGGTGGCGTAGGAGGTGGTGAGGTTGCGGAGGGCGTCGTCGGGCGTGGCGGGGTTGCACCACAGTATGATTATTGAGGAGATGATTGGGATCGTGGAATACGACGCCGTGATGTCTTGTAGAAGGGGAATGCGTTCCTCCGAGAAGCCGCTGATCACCGCCGTGAGCTGGTCGGGTCGGAAGTGATCTAGGTCGGATTTGGGGCACGATTCGGAGCTCAGCTGCCGGGAAATTACGGAAATGGGCACGAGGAACGCCGTAGCGAGCAGCGTCATTGTTGGAACGAGGGAAGGGTCTATTAGTAATTTCATGATTCCAAACTTTTGCCGCGACGGTGGTGGACTTTGTCTGTATTACTGACCAATTATTGCCTTCCTCGTCTACTGTCTCTTATATAAGCCCACTACGGTAAACTCGTTATCATCGTTAAGCACATTTTTAAACTCGTAACTAAATAATCATTAAGCACATTTAGCAGAAACATAGCTTCAATAGCCGTACAGGCCTCTTTGATAATATCATAATACATATAAAACAAAGGTTCACCAATAAGCAAGCACAAATACAAGCAAAACCAAAAAAGAAGAAACGAAATATAAAATACAAAGAACTAAAGAACATACTTAAAAACAACCTAAAGCTCCGTAAAAATAGCAATAAGCCCTAATTTACAACACTATTCCCTTTCTTCTAGCGTTGACTTCAATCCAATGAATTAGTCTTCAGAGAGGATATTCCCATAAAGGAAGAGAAAACTCCTATATGAGGCAAAATTTCCCAACCTCGAGACTCGAAACCGTCGAAAATTAAAAACATATAAAAAGATAAAAAAGAGAAAATGAGTTGAACTAGGGAGAAATTTTTGTTGCTTTTTTTTTTTTTGTGTTGTTTCGTTTTAGGAGAACTTGGGGAGATTTTCATTAAGCTCATAATGTTCCAAATATTTATTACCAACAAGCACATCAATATTCTAGCAAGCAACAAACATATCATTGAAGTGATGCTTGTTCATACACTCCATGGCCTAAATTGAAATGATCTATGAATTTAAAAACTAAATCAAACTATATCTAATACTTTCGTTCGCATAAAACATTAAAAAAACAACAACTAATTAATAAATCAAACTAAGCCATGCATATTCACAGCTTCGAGCACGCAGCAGTCTTCACATATTGTTCATCATCATCGTAATATCAATAAGAAGCCCAGTAATTATCCAAATCGCCGCATTGATCCATTCCCATAAACCTATTTCCACCGCTCATCGAACTCCCATTATTCATATGATCTCCTCCGCCATAGCCACCCTGATGATCACCACCACCGCCACCGTTCATGATCAAACCCTCAGATTGTTGCTGGCCCATCCCCGGTGGTGGCTGAACCAGCGGCACCACCCTCATCACCGGCTGAGACGCGGCGGCACCGCCGCCTCCGAGGTTCAGGTTCAGCCCCGATATGGTGAAAGAACCGCCACCACCGCCGCCCTGATTGTTACCGTAGTCGTTCATTTGCTGCGGTGGGATTACTGGCAAGTTGATCATCGATGAAGGGCCACCGACCCTGTTGAAGGCTTTGTTGAATTCTTGAATCTCTGATGCGGTCATCATGTAATTATTTCGTCCCGGGAAATTATGACGGAACATGCTTTGATGATCCTGAGGTGGCTGCATGATTTGCTGTACTAACTGCATGGGGTTTCTGTTCGGTGTTTCGAGGTTGTAAGCGTATGCGTGAAGGGCTTGTGCCCTAGAGTGGCTTGAAGCATTATTGTTGTTGCTGTTGTTGTTGTTGCTGTTAGGGTATTTCTTGGCGCCTGCGTTCTTCTGAAATACACGGCAAACAACCCACTCATCCTGCTGAATATTTTAAGTAGGCATGAAAAAAGTGTGAGAAAAATCAAGAAATAGAGAGTTGTAATTAATAAAGATATATATAGTTTCAAATAGTTGGCTAGAATTTGTATTCAGAAAGTTAGATTGTAGTTTAAGACATCTCAAAATCTTGTGCAAGAAAAAATGAGTATTTTCTTTTTCCTTGTTTTCAGATAAGTTTTATTCCGAATCTTGATATCATCTTATACTGTACAAGTAAATGACATAAATAGATGGGAATGTATATTGTATACCTTGGTGTTTCGATACGCAGATTTCGAATGAATTCGATACTCGTGCATGACCCAGTTTGTCTTTTCTCCTCTAGGAGCTCTACCTCTGTAGAACACCAAGGTTTTCTTCATACCGACAAGTTCCAAGGTGTTGCTGTTATAAATCTCCTTGTCTTTTCCCGTTGTCTTCCAGTATCCCGTGTTGGTTGCTCGATTGGTCCTAACTCCGGTCGGGTATTTTCGATCCCGGAGGCTGAAGAAGTACCACTCTTTTTCTCCCATTTTCGCCTTGCCTGAATAATAAGAAATTGATGATATATACAGTACAGTTTTTTTTTTTTTTTTTACTATTAGTATTCACCGTTTCTTTGTTTGATTGTGCTTGAGTGGCTTTGCCTAGTAACAATAATATGTCTCTCTGATGTACAATTTTGCAAGCATAAAATGATATATTTCTAGAAAACCCTAATTTCTAACAAGCTTTGTTCATTATAACGCAAAAAACCCCAAGTAAAGACATCTTATTACGTAACACATAGCTTAAAAACCCATATTGTAAGATGAAAATAAACAGCACTCATTAAACAAAGGGATAATGAATTACCTGGAAGATCCCAGGGCTCGGACTTGTTTAGGTCGACATCTCCAATAGCTCGTCCGGTGAAATTAGCATCGGAGATCTTGTTATGGAGATAGTAAGTGATGAGCTCTTCATCCGTTGGATGAAACCGAAATCCCGGTGGGAGAGAATCCTCCTTTAATTCTCCTCCGCCTTCCATTAATTATAAATCCAAAAGCTTGTATATAGGTCTATATACCGCTGGTTTTTTGTTTCTTGCCAACTTCTTTGCTAAGCCCTTCAAGAAATACATGATAGAATAATAAACCGAAAAAAATAATAATACAAAGAAACCCTAATCAGATACTCATCAACTGTATTATCTTAATCAGAGGGAAATAATTAATAGTAAAACATATTTTCTAATCTTGAAGATCAAGAGATGCAAACATATCATGTGTATCAGACAAGAAAAAGGAGTAATATTAAACCATTTGCTTCCTATGGCTAACCTAAATCGAGATTCTTGGGCAAGAGATTGTCGTGTGAGCTTCTGTTTTAGTTGAGGAAGAAAAGTCGGACTAAATATAAAGGGGAAAACTGTCTATTTCCATGCTCTCACCTAATATGGATCTTAAGGTACACGGTCTCTGACCTTTATTTGCCCGGGAGATTATTTAACTAGTATATAGTTGAGTCATTGAATAACAATAATTGTGCTAATATATAAATGACTATTCTTTCTCGTATGTGTTTGCGGCATCTAATCAATCATCCAAAATTTAAAAAATAATAATTCAAAATTCATATTGCCATACGTGTTACATTATCTTGATGACTTGATGATATTCGACAGAAAACAATATTATTTCTTCTTTCTTTTTTCCTCAAGACAAGGACCAATCAAATAACGGGATTGAGCTGATATTAAAAAAATAGAACTTATATGTGTATGTATAGTCTGTCTTTATGATAGAGAATATATGAATTGATAAGTTTTCTTAAATGTTGTACAATTTACATGCAGTGTGACCTAATCGGTCAACTTAAATTTAATTAGCCTGTGTAGTTACGTTGTTTCAATTAATTAGGAGCTATATTTAGATCGAATCACTATTATGATGGACCACTAAAATGTAAAACCTTATTCTCTAATTCCTTCTTGGATTTGAAGTCTCCACATATGGTTGCATTGCATGCATAAGAAGTATATAACCGAAAAATCTAAACACGTTCGAATCATTCTTACATCTCATTGTAATGAGTCTCGTCATTCTTTATGAACACTGCCCATTATGATTCTTCAGACGCTGAACATAGTATTCAAGCAAAATCACAGAAACAGCAAAAAGGAAAAAACCCTGAATAACTAATTAATTTTCAACCCACACTTATCTTGTTGCTACGATAATCTTGATTTGATACATGTTAAAGAGATAATATTTCTTTTAGGGTTTCGTTATAGTCTCTTAAAGATGGATAATAACTTAAAAAAAAAATCATTGCAGCTCAGGAAGACGGGTTTTTGAAGAACAGTCAACTGTAAGAGTAGCTATCTATCTCCATCTTTCTTTACATAACTTGTCATACACTTCATATTAACATAATCTCAGGATTTCAAATCGATCTTCGACTGTCCCCTCGTGCACCACAACTTGCACAATGAAGATTCATTCAATTATGGTGCCTGCACGCAATTAATGAAGAACTAGTAGAGCCAGAAAACAGCTTGCACTAACGACGATTAATCAGTAATATTTCTTAAGGGACATTCCTCAGGGATGTAATACTTGAGGGATCTTGCTTGTTTGATTGTTGCATAAGCCAAAAAACGTTACTTATCTTCAATAATTGGCTTGTTTTCTTGGCCCTTGTTGTCATCACTTCGATATAACTTGGTCTACTTTTAGGGTTATTCGAGATGATTTATTACAATTAGTTGTCTATTTTAGTGTGAACACAGTTACAAAATTTTGAAAAAAATCAGCAATAAACAATATGAACGATATCGAAGATCAAGTCGTCATCTTGATACTGTCAATACAGTTTCAGTCGTAGAAGAAAAAGGCCCGCGCCATCATATTGTTAGAAATCATCCACTTGTGTTAAATCTAAGCTATATATTTAAAACAAATTAGTTCCGTGCTGTCTTGGTTAAGGCATCCATCGACTGCGAAAAATTTATTATTTTCTTGTTCTTATCCGCGTAGCTTCAAGAACACACTCAATATTATCGGATCAGGCGAATCCCTATTGTTATTGAGTTTTATAGTTATTTAACGGATAATATAGTCTACTTTGTGGTGAATCATGGTTTTCTAGAAGCATTCGAAAGATCCTTACACATTGATTGATTCATGCTTTGAAAGACTACTTGTGAAGCACTTCATCGTATATATAATAATTAAGAGAGCCCCATTGATCTTACGGGTTTAATCACATCCGTTACATCATTTTTCATTTCTTTAAAAGAAATGCCATAAAATGTGAGACACGGATGAACATAAGTATAGGTGCACATTCACTAATACTCCATTCACATAAGGGTAATAACATGACTATGCTTTGCATCCTATAGTTTCGAATGTGCAAGAATCTATTTAATTGCAAGAAAAGTGCATTATTTATGAAGAGATATAACACACGATAAGTTCATAGATTGCTGTTGAAAAACGTAATCGTCTTTTGGAGTTTCTTGTTAGAAGTGCCTAACTTGTTATCTTTGTGATTGTGTTAGGTTTGAAATAAAAGGCGATAATGAACTGATCTTTCTCAAGAAGACTGACATCTATGTAAATATTCCCAGTAATTGTAATTTTAATTCACATCTCTCCTCTTAGTTTACATGTAGGAAAAGGAGAAAGATGTCTTGGTAAGGTATTAGGGTTTATCAATTACATCAATTCAGATTCAGGCATTACATGTAGGGCTTACGTAAGCTCCTAACGGCTGTTTGGTATTTTTCTACGAGTCATTAACTGGGCCATTAATTATGGGCTTCTGAGATGTCCCAAATGAAGCCCAAAACGAGTTTCTACTTAATAATCGAGTAGCAAAGATTATGTATGATTAATGATGATAAAGCTAGTGGACTAGTCTTACTTTCACGGGAAATATTCACGGTAATTCGGTAACCGATTCGCTGTATTAAATATTCGTCTCGCGAAGAATTAGAAATAAATTTACTTATATTTTCCAAGATAACGTCCGCATACATTACATCCATTGCCAGCTACAAATCAGCATTGGTTGGTTCTTGATTCACAAAAAGATTGTAATCTCCTTTCATTTACGAACATTCCTCAAACGGGTCAGCGAAAAGTTGTCGTCTTTGTGTAGAAAACTGCTGGATTTTCTGCTCTCGTTACATAAAAGTTCAATGTTTTTTTTTTCCGAAGTGAATTTCAGCCTTGAATTATTATTTCTTTTCTTCTACCCAATCTGTTTCAGGAAATCATAACAGAGGGAAAGATGGGGCTGAATATGAAGCAGACGTCCCTCGTTGTCTCCACCCTTGGCGTCATATCTTTCGTATTCGGAATCGTTGCTGAGAACAAAAAGGTTCCCTTATTTCAACAGAGAGATTAATTTATTTTTTTTTCTATTTCCATAATATATTTAATTCTCCATCTCTTTGAAATGGTGCATGCAGCCTTCACAAGGAACCGTAATAACCGGAAAACACGGCATCACCTGCAAATACCCACACGATGCCACCGTGGCATTGGGATCTCTATCATTCGCATTCCTCGCGATCACAACGATTGCGGGATACTTCTCCTTGTTTTACCCTTACAAGGGAACATCCGTACCCAAGGCTGCTATATTCCAAAGCAGACCCTTTCTCATCTTCTTCAACATCGCAGTGTGAGTAGCACAAAAATCAAGCTTTACCCATCTCCAACTTTTTAAGTATATCCACTAATCTCTCTCTCTCTCTCCCTCTCTCTCTCTCTCTCTCAGGTTTACAGCTGGCTTAGCAGCGGCGATGCTGCTGTGGCCCACGATCCAAGAACAGCAGCACATAACCAACAACGTGCACCACAGCCTCGAAGCCCAGTGCCCCACGGCTAAGACGGGTCTGCTCGGGGGTGGAGCTTTCCTCTCCCTCGATTCTTGCCTCTTCTGGTTGGTGGCTCTGATGCTAGCAGATAATGCCCGTCGGGATTATTTGGAAGGGTCGGAGGGGAAAATTCCGGGATCTGATGTGGCACTTTGAAATTTATCTGCTGTAATATTAGGCTTTCATTTCTTCACCACACAAAGGAGAAATGTTGATGATGCATGTAATAATAATGTTAGAGTAAAAGAGATGGTTTAATCAAAGAAAGCTCTTCATGATTGGTATCTCCTCAATTGGCAACCTCGGGTTTTCATGTTTCGTCTCCGCTGCTCTCGATGACAACCACGGGTTTTCTCGTTTTCGCCTTCTTTGCTGATCCTTCTGTGCTCTTCGGTTTCTCATCTTCGTCGTGGTGGTTAGATTCGTATTTTTTTATTTCCTCGAGAATTTTCTGGCCGTACTTCTCTGCTTTCAGCTTCCCGATTACCTTCTCCAACTACAGAAATAAAACAGGAAAATTCAGGGAGATGTGTGTGTGTGATAAAGCCACTTTTGGTACCCCGATATTTCTATTTGCCAATTTAGTCCTCGATGTTGTCTGATTTAGGACAATTTTGGTCTCTTGGTTAGATTTCAGTCAATTTAGAAGGAATGTTCCGGAATATACCAACTTTGGGGACCAAAATCGTCTGACGGGCAAACATTGTGGACCAAAAGTGGTTTTATCCCAGGATAAATCAATAAAGAATCCCACTCACTTGGCACTTCCAAATCAGTTCCATCCAAATTAACGGAAAATTAATCGAGGGACCAAAATTGTCCCAAATCAGATAACATCGGGGACTAAATATGGCAAATCGAAATATCGGGGACCAAAAGTGGCTTTAATACTGTTTAAGCTAAAGAGGAGTACATCAAGTGATGAAAGCGGATTGTGAACAATAGTAGCTACACGCACCTCTTTCATTGTCTGTGGCTTCTTGTTGCTTAACATGGTGATTTGTTGAGTGGATAACACCGCATGAGGAAATACCCCTCCATCGAGATCAGCGAGTTCTTTTCGCAGCTCGTCAAGTTTAAATTCGAGCCCACTCGATCTACCACGCTTAATAGCCTTCGAAACGCCCGCGTTACTCCTCTCGCCGCTCGGTACTTCGAGCTTTACAGTCTTTTTCCCTGTAAATTTTCTCAACGAAATACGAAAATGATGACTGATACCAAAGTTCAATTTTCAGAGAAAGACTTTGGTAGCATGTAAGTAAAAAACCCGTTCTTACCGTGCAATACTTGTTTAGCCAAAGGTCCTATGGTCACGTAAGCGTTCGTTGTGTAAGCAGTATGCTGAAATTCTTCTTTCTGTGCAAGAGAAGGTTAAGAACGAGTTAAGTTTGTATAGTTACGGATACGAAAAGGGTTTAAAAGCTTGATTTCGAATGCTAACCAAAACAGAATCTACGATGAGCTTGATGATTAGTTGTTCAAGTTCATCCTTTTTAAGCTGAGGATCTGAGCGAGGACACAAAGAGAAAAAAGAGAATGTTAGTGTTGGCTCAATTATGAGATTAACTCAAACTTAAAGAGGGGATCTAATGTATCACTAACCCATGGCCTTATTCTTTAACTTCATCTTGTCAACTAATTGCAGCACCGTTACTCTCTGGTCATTCTCTTGCATTTCTTGCAGCATCGACACGATAGATTTCGCATGATCTGCAGACAACATCACTGTTAGAATTTGATTTTTGAACTGGTTTTAGGCACAGATAAATCCGAAATTACTTATGATATATATACCAGAGACATCTAACTCTTTTATCACATTGCTGGAGGCACAGTTATCACACATTCCTGTGTATGAAATGGAGAAAATCGTGCATTGGAAAGTGCATATAAATGAAAGACCAATCATTGGTAGTAGTCAGCAATTAGCAGTACCGTTGCAGTCTTGTAGAGGCTCAGCAAAATGTTTGAAGAAAGCACCACGACGACATAGTTGCTTAGACTACATGTGAAAACAGCAGTCATATTCTGTAAGGAAAGTTCGGGATTTGATAAAGGTATGGGGGCGTGAGAAATTCTTTGTTACCAATAAATAAGCGTACCATGCAATACCGCACGATATCGTAGAGATTTTGTAACCCCGAATTCTCATAGAAGACCATAGAGCTCTGCAGAAAGGAGTTTGACATCAAAATTCTTACATAGTAAAATTGTTACATAGTATCTCGTGAAAGAACGAGAAATCAAAAGATGTTCGATCAGAGTAGAGTATTACCTGTCTAGGCACATCGGCGGGTCTAAAGTAGAGCAAACATTCGGAAGGAAGCCCATCTCTTCCAGCTCGACCACTCTCCTGTAATAATATATAATATATATATATATATATATATATATATATATATATAACAGGATAAGAGAATATGGAGACAAAATAATACTTGATGAGGTAACACAGACCTGGTAATATGTCTCCATTGATTTGCTTAAGCTGTGATGAATGACAAACCTGACTACAACAAAATATGTTTGTCCGACGCACACAACAAACTTAAAAAATGATATTTTCTCATCATAAACAAATGTAAAGAAGAATATGAATATACATTATGAACATATGGCCAATTAAAATAGTCTAAGTACAGTAGAGTAACTTACCATCTGGTTTATTGATTCCCATTCCAAATGCCACCTGGAGGAGCATAAAAACTACATTAGGTTCCACATTATTTAGTAAACTATGTTTTTACATCTATATATACCGTGCCAACAATGACTTGTAACTTTCCATTGCTCCACCTATGATGATATCAAGAGACGGAATCCAAGTCAAACATATTATTACACATGTTATCAGAAGACGGAAGCCAAATTGAACTACCAAAAACAAGTGAAAAATTGACCAATGTACCCTAAATAAAATCATATTAAATTTTAATGCTCTTGGTATAAAAATTGGATTTAACTTGTTCATTAAAGCTTGATGTGAGCGAATAATGAAAATTACGAAGTTAGTCTAAAGGCAATACTCAGAATTGTGGCATGAGAAACTAAATATAAAATAAGTACCGCATGTGAACTTTTTCACGAGCATGGACATCCATATCTGCATGATAATAATCAGCTGATATTCCGCGCTCACGCAATTCTTGGGCAACCTATTTTTTTCATAAATTAATCACAGAAAAACTACAAATCTATCTGCAAACTTTTAGAATTTTTCTCTAGCAAAGCCACATCACTCTAGTAGAAATTCATCTAAATATTGACATCCATGCAATAACTCATACATCAACCGAAAACCAAATTCTTTCATTTAATGCCAAGACCAAGCACGAAAAGAAGGTCACATACCTGTTCACATTCTTTTCTGGAAAAACAATAAACAATCCCCGATTCATTATTTGGATATGAAGTTTGTACATATTCCGCCATGCTATCAATAACGGATTTGGCAACGGATGATTTTTCTCTTACCTAGAAAGTACGCATTGCATGGTTGTAAAGCACATCTAGGACTATCAAATTGACATATTTAAAAACAATTCAATCACTTCCTCTCATCAGAAGGAATATTATACGGTAGATGTACCATGTAAAATAGATTGGGCCTATTCACAGAGCTAAAGAATTTGACGCACTTAGGAATATGGAGCATATCCATCAAATCATCTTGGACTTTCTTCGTAGCAGTGGCCTAAAAGTTGAAAATAATTTTGTTTTATAGATCTCGATATCATAATCATAGCATAACCAACAGCAGATTTACATGACATACAGTTAAGGCTACTACAGGAACATCAGGAAACTGAGTCTTTAATATACCGAGATTCTTGTAGTCAGGACGAAAATCGTGGCCCCACTGACTACAACAATGGGCCTCCTGCAACGTATTTGCAGAATGTAACTCATTAGATGAAGAACAGTCAACAGCTACAGAAGAAAAAACCAAAGCTGCTACATTGTAGCAATTAATGGACTCTGTAGAGAAAAATCATGGTGGAGTCCTCAGTTTATAATGAAATGAAATCATTCTTTATATACGATCAACACAACAAACGCACCATACCATAATCAAATACTTACATCAATGGCAATTAGAGAAAGACTGCCAGCGTGGTGACACTTCTCCAATTTCGACATAAATCTCTTGCTCTTTGATATTTTCTCCGGCGTGACATAGAGTATTCTGAGATCTCCTTCACCTTTCTCGAGGGCCTTATATATGAACTTTTCGTGTTCTTTGTTTGTTGTCGAGGTCAACATGAATGCTTGGATTCCCAAAGCAGCAAGGCCCATTACCTAAATAAATAATCAAAATTTAGAACCCATATTTTTGTAATAATTCTTGCAGCAAATCTCAAATTAAAAGCAACCTGATCTTGAATAAGGGAAAGCAATGGGCTGACGACGAGGGCCACACCCTTTTTAAGGATCGCAGGAAGCTGGTAGCAGAGACTCTTGCCTCCACCAGCAGCCATAATTACTAAAACATTTCTCGAACTCATGACAGCATTGATGATCTGTTCAAGACAACAAAGAAACCATGAGAAGTAACCAAATGAACTTGAATGTGATTCAACTATTTTTCCTTACAAACATTTAGATTCAATACATTAGTGTTGTAGGGATATACGATCTCCTCTAGCCCAAACCCATGAGCCTTACATAAGTCCCCAATTGGCAATAGAGGAATTAGTGGGTCACAATTCATCTAACTGGTGTGGGATTGGATTTGACACCCCGAAAATTAGACTAGATAACATATATTAGTAGGTGAACTTGTCGTCGGGAAGATAAATAATGCTACATTTATGAACATATTTTTTTTACCAACCTCACGCTGATTCGCACGGTACTCAGATATCCCGAAAACATTAAACCTCAAGTCCTCAGCTTGGGCATCCCACTCAAACGGAGCAGACCAGTCCTCAACAGAAACAGAAGCTTCACCATCATCGGCATCGTTATCTTCCAACAACGACTTAAGTTTTGATTGTCTTGCATAAAGCTGTTCTTGCTGCTCGAGCAAGATATTTATCTGATCTGGAAAAGAATTAGATACGTCAGTAAAGGCAAAACATTCAACTGTATAGAGTGATTGGACGATGATTAACTAAGAAAAACGAAGAGGCAACGCCACAATTTGATTGGACAACCTCATCATCATGAAATAGGATGCAATTGGAAGAAATATTCAGAAAACGACACTAACATTAAAAACGGGGAAAAAAGGGAAACGGAATGTACCCTGAACATCCTTAAGCTCCATTTCAACGCCGAGAAGCTCAGACAAAATGTCTTGTGTCTTCCCCATGCTTTCTTTCTACTCACTTCGTCCTCAACAAAGCATAAGAAGGCAAGAAAGAATGACTGAAAAGTTTGTGCTTAACGATGTGATCTCGTAAAATTCCAGGTGATGATTTCTGAAAATTTGCAAATGGTCGCTGTGCGATTTCTAGTCCCGTTTCTGCTGATGTTCGAGATTCCAAATTTCGGGTTTTTATTGGGCTTGCTTAACGGGTCAGATTTAATGTGCCGGGCCCATTCAAATAGAACGTGTACCCGTAAATTTGCTAGCATTGTAGACGTTACATAACAAACACAAACACGAAAGCAATAGTTCGAGCATTACATTACATCTTTACAATCACAGACACATAAAATGAGAACTCTACATTATTACAATTACAACGTTCACAGTCGCGTGAAAATCATGATTTCTTGATCTGCTATACTGTGGAGGTTGTTGGGGGTTCCTCCTTGGGATGCTTGGAGCCATAATGATCAACGAGCTGCTTCTCATTAGCTAGTGAAACCTGCAAATTCAAAGCTGCAGCTTAATGATTATGCAGAAAGTTTCAGAGCTTTGAATCTTCCCCATCATCATAGACAATTCAGCCAGATTGACACACAAAGACAGAAATCTATGCCTGTCCTTCGAAAGACACTTCGAAAAGATTGATTCAAGTGTTGGAATACATAAAAAGCTGCTGCTATTCGTGCAACGAAGCAGAGAGGAGAAGAGACTTAAGGTTACTTCGACGACTGAAATCAGTAAACAAATGCTCTCGTGCAACAACAGATTGAGATTGGATAAATCAAGGAATGGATTTGAGAACGAAATAGCCGAGAAGTGCTTTTGAGAAGGAATGTGATAGTGCAGCAGATACGATCAATGGAGAAAAAACAGATGCATAGATGCTGGAATTGCAACACTTTTCGCAGAACAAAGGCGTTTCATCGTTCAATTAGCTCATCTTCCAAATTTCCTCAAATCGAAGCAAATTTCATATACGATCGTATTACATGAATAATGAATTCAATCAAGAGATCAATCATTGTTACCTTACAGATTGGGCAGACGATTTTGAGGCCAACGGCGCGAGCCTCGATCTGCGACCCCTTGGATTTCTGATTTTTCTCGGCATTCTTTTTCTGTGCTTCGATCTTTTGCTTTCCTCTCGTCATCTTCCTCAGCCTAACCCGAGAATCGCGCACGTTTGGGGTCTGCCTTATGAAGTTATATGTAATCACCGATCAAATCAAACATATGATTTATGACGGACTAAATTGCAATAGATAGAATTTACGAATCTGATACTGTTTACGGACCTAATCATACAATCCGAAAACTCCAAGGGCTCAATTGAAGTAAAATCATGAGATTGCCTCACCGATGGCACGTCTCGTTCACACGTGCCTCTCTCTCTCTGTCTCTCTCTCTCAAAGATCAATCACTCTCCTCTGGCTTAAAGACAAACGCATCCGTCCACATTACGCGCACATACATTTATCCACGAGAGAGAGAGAGAGAGAGCAACACATCACAGCCTTAATTTTTTGTCGCCATTACATATCTTTACAGCTCACCTCTCAGTTGGAGTCTGCATAATTCTCTTGGATGAGCTAAATTGCATAGGTCGAATCTGCTGCTACTCACTGTCACGTCCAGGTATTGTATTTTATTTCTCGTGGAAGAATGTTTAGCTCACATGGTTAGTTCTAAATTATCGGTCGGATGTTTTTCTATTTTATTCTATTGATTGCGCTGAAAATTAAGTCTCACTTCCAACAGCCGTTTTCAAAGAAGCAGTGTTCTCTATTAGCTGTTTCTAGTGCAATAATGATTAATTGCCGAGTGACTATGTTTCTATTTCCTCACTTTTAGTGTTGGCGAGTAACATTGCCTTTGACTAATTTTATTGAGCTGGAGAATGAGAATCCATGCTGTTTGCTGTAATCATTTAACTCACTGATTTGGGGTTCACCGGAAAAATATTTAGTTAAGAAGATGGATTTTGAGTCAATTTCTGCAAGAATGTCGGGATATTCGATGCTTGTGTGCAACTAAAGATATTTCCTTTATTTTTGCAGGAACTTATTTGGTTAAAATCTCCACGTGGTTCTCTGTCACGTTATCAACTAAATAAGGAAAACACATGTTATAATTTATTATAACTGTGATGGGGAGTTCTTCAGGGAATTTCCTGCAGTTGCTTTTCTGCATGATTTTGCTGTCTAGTCAATCAAAAGACACGGAAGGGCTCAGTCCTGATGGTATGATTTCAACTCTTTGTCTGACTTCTACTTATAACTGGTAACCGTTTTAATCGCAAAATCAGTAATGGGCTTGGTGAATTCTACAATATATTGTCATTTTTAGGTCAAGCTTTGGTCAACTTTAGGACATCTATAATTAGTTCAGATGGTATTCTCCTTGAATGGACACCAGAAGATGATGATCCGTGTGGATGGAGTGGAGTAAAATGTGATGTCAAGTCAAGACGAGTTACAGCCTTGTAAGTCCTTGTTATTTCAGGATGTATTGAGCTGTTTGATATAACATGTTATTTATGGAATGTTAACTTTATGCATATACTGCTCCATGTGATTCACATATTTCTTTTGTGCAGGAGCCTCTCTAACCACAAGTTGAATGGGCCTATTTCGCCAGATTTTGGGAAGCTTGACAAGCTGCAATTTCTGTATGGCACTTATGTTTTCTCCTTTCTGTCCTCCACTGTATCGCTGAAGCTTATATTAAGTTAGTTGTTTGCAGAGCTCTTCATGATAATAATTTATATGGCGCTATACCTCCAGAGGTGGGGAACTGCACACAGTTACAGTCACTGTAAGCAATTGGTTCTGATGCTTATACAATTTTCGGAAATGATGATAGCATGATCTTTGAATGGAAGTGATAATCTTTGCTTGTTTTGGAAGAGCACTGAAGTGCAAATAATTGTGTATGTGTCAATCCTGACACTATTGGATCCATTTTGTACAGCTTCTTGCAAGGTAACTACTTCAGTGGATTGATTCCTAGTGAACTGGGAAACCTTTCTCAGCTGGAGAAACTGTAAGCAACTTTTCGACTTGCCAATAATTGTCAATGCTACGGGTAGTTACATAGTTCAATTTTTCTGCCAATTGTTATGAACATATTTGATTGGAGTAAAACTATCAAGATTGAGGTAGATATATAGTTGCAAAATCTTATAATTCGGTGATCTGCGGAAGATTTGTGCATCATACTTTCAACAGTAGTTGAAAGAGTTGAAGCTTATATGAAAAATCGCAGAACTTTCTCTGCCAGTTGAGCTTGATTGGTGGATTGAATCTTGCATAAAATCAGAAAGAACTAGTCTAACTTTTATTTAATATCACATTGAAGCTTTCTCGATCAGAGCAGCCAATTTCTTTATTTGTATATGAACGAAAGTGCGTACAGACTCATGTTACGGATTGAAAATTTTTTTTATTGGTTTACATTTTCTTTTCGTGTGCAATCGGTATTTTGAAAAAATAATATTTCTTTTTGTGTATGTGTTCAGCAGTTCATTTCTGGACAGTGCAGAACTACCCTTAATGTTAACATTTTATCATGTGCTACTATATGTCAGGGATCTATCTAGCAACTCTCTCAGTGGAAGCATTCCTGCTTCACTTGGGAAGCTAACCAAGCTTGCAAGTTTGTGAGTAGTGAATCGGCTTTCCTTAATTGCATTATTACTTCATTGATCTAATTCGGTACATCCTGTGATGTTTGAAGCAATGTATCAACAAACTTTTTGGCGGGACCTGTACCTTCTGATGGTGTTCTTGCAAACTTTCAGATTGATTCGTAAGTGATACATCACTGCTTCAATGTGCTTAAACCTTTCTCTTTTGACGATTTTTGGTATAACTTGTTCATCGTTCCCTTTAAGTTACATTATTGCACAGTACCTTTTACTCCCATTGTTACCCTTCAAATTCTAATTCTCATTCCTGTTTAACTGCTTTGCTTTTAAGCTTTGTTGGTAATCTTGAGTTGTGTGGCAAGCAAATCCAAGCATGCAAGGACACTGGTCGTGGTCCTTCAGGGTCACAGCCTAGTCATTCAGGTAATATTTGTTGGCAGAAAATATTTCCATCATTTTATTCATGAAATTGGTATTAGATCAATAATCATTCGCATGATAATCCATCTGAATATGCAAAGAATCTATGAGTTGGTTGATATTACTCATCTTTAGCTGTACAGAAGTAATTGCCGAAACCAAAGACTCTCTGTTCCTCTATATATCTAACTTATCATATCTTATTGCAATTCTGTGTGCATCAAACACACTAACCCTGATCTGTGTTGTGATTGTAGACCAGTTACAGGCGAAAAAGAACTCAGGGAGGCTTTTTGTAAGTGCAATAGCCACTGTTGGGGCGTTGCTTCTTGTTGCACTTATGTGCTTCTGGGGCTGTTACCTATATAAAAGGCTCGGTAAGAACAATGCCAAAGGCCTTGCTGTTGATGTCAGTGGAGGTAGAGATCTTAATCCTTAATGCTTATAATTTCTGTTTCTTCATCTTTTTCCTCATCTATAATTTAGTTAGACCATCTTATACTTATTCATCTCATGAGCTTTTCTGTTTTGATATTACTTACAGGAGCCTCAATTGTAATGTTCCATGGAGACCTGCCCTACTCCTCAAAGGATGTTATTAAGAAATTGGAGAGCTTAAACGAAGAGCATATAATTGGTGCCGGAGGCTTTGGTACTGTGTACAAACTCACAATGGATGATGGCAGTATGTTTGCCTTGAAAAGAATCGTGAAGAAACATGAGAGCTTCGACCGTTGCTTCGAACGGGAGCTTGAAATCCTTGGAAGCATCAAGCACAAATACCTCGTTAACCTCCGAGGATATTGCAATTCCCCAACATCCAAATTATTGATATACGATTTCCTATCAGGAGGCAGCCTCGATGAAGCACTTCATGGTGAGTGACCTTTTATTTATTTAACATTAATTCATTTAGGGAACATGGCCATCATATAAAATTTAGGCGGCCCCTCATCATGATTTATGTAACGAAGTATAGCATGATAAAATGGTCCCTATCTTTTACGCAGAGAGAGCAGAGCATTTGGATTGGGATGCTCGTTTGAATATCATCATGGGAGCTGCAAAGGGCCTCTCTTATCTTCATCATGACTGCTCACCTCGAATCATCCACCGTGATATCAAGGCAAGCAACATTTTGCTTGATGGGAATTTCAATGCTCGGGTCTCCGATTTTGGACTTGCTAAGTTGCTGGAGGACGAGGAATCCCACATAACTACAATAGTTGCAGGCACATTTGGTTACTTAGCCCCCGGTAAGGTTAATGAATTACTACGTACACATAGTAGTCCTTAGCTTCTCTTTCTCACATCATTCGAGGAGCAACAATACGTGGGCAATCGTAAAATTTTGTGCAGAGTATATGCAGAGTGGTAGAGCTACAGAGAAAACCGATGTCTACAGTTTCGGGGTTTTGGTGCTCGAAATCGTTAGTGGAAAACGGCCTACTGATAATTCTTTCATTGAGAAGGGCCTCAACATTGTTGGATGGGTATGTGCTTCTCCTTTGTTCGTCTATTCCTCTTATATAAAATGTTCATAACTATCACATTTTCTTCTAGTCTTGTGCTTGCTCGACGAAAACTTTACAGAATCATCTTTGGTAACCTTATACATAGTAAGATTATCATGTTTGGTTTTTATTTTCTGCAGTTGAATTATTTGGTGACCGAAAGTAGGCAACGGGAAATACTCGATCCCCACTGCGAAGGGGTGGAGGTGGAGACCCTTGATGCCTTGCTTTCCATCGCCATACAATGCGTCTCTTCGGTTCCCGAGGACCGCCCCACTACGCACAGGGTGGTTCAAATTCTCGAATCGGAGGTGACGACCCCGTGCCCGAGTGACTTCTACGACTCAGACTCGGGCTCGGGCTCGGGGGATGTATAGTAGAGCAAAGTGATTGTTCCTTGTATTATTATTATTATTATTATTATTATTATTATTATTATTATTATTATTATTATTATTATGCAAAGTGACGAAGCAACTCGAGCACAAAATGGGTCATACATAGTCTTGAATATAATGTGTATATTGGGCTTGATGATGTGCGTAAAGATAGATTTTCATTTGTCCTCTTTTATCAGTTGGATTTGATTTTCGCATTGTAACCTATGATTCATTGCCTTGTTTTAATGAACTGTAATGAAATACCAGAGAGGCAGAAACTCAAGAGTATCCTTGTTGTAATAGTTGTGGTAACATTTTTGTGTATTTTCTACGAGTCCAAAGATAAATTTTCTGAATGTTGTAGATTTCGAGCCTTCTATAACAACTTTATAATTACAGGGTGAAGATCAGAAAATGTTTCAATTTATTTACATGCTAATCGGTTAATCAGTAGGACAAATAGAAAAAAATCTCATTCGTGTAATTGTTGTGTCTAGCTATACACGTAATGCAATTCTATTACGAAAAATCTTCTTAAAAAAAAAAAAGTAAAGAGCGAATGAGCCTATTTTAATTACATGGGAATAAAAACAGCTGTGCACAATAAATATTTACATCTTATATGTGTGATTTTTTATACATACGCTCAAAACAAATAACGCACCACCTCTATATATAATAATTATTGCATCGAGACAAAATAAAGATATATTGTTTTCATGGATGAATCGCGATTTTCTGCAAGGTCGAGGTTTTGGCTATGGCGAAGCTTTAAGAGAAGAGAAGATATTCGTGAAAATGGTGCAAAAGGTGGCGAAGGAGAAGCTGTTGACAAGAATTTTTATTACGGAGATTACGGATTGGAAAATGATATATACGACGAAAATGGTTTATTTCCATGGAAACAACAGAAGAAAATGGTGATCGAAGCCATGGAAGAACAAGAGAAGGCAATTGTTAAAATGGGCAAGAAGAAGAGCCTTGTTTTCGCTGCCGCCAAGGGAAAAATATGGAGAAAACAAGCATGAGAAGTGAAGATCGGATGTCATTTATTATCATTATCTATTTCAGTTTATTAGTTTAATTAATTAAAACCATACTTACAAGATGAATGAATGGTGTTTAATGAACTTTCGTATTATGTAATAAATTATAGATTTGGTGAGCACAAGTTTGGAGTATATAAAGATAAATATCTTTACTATTTATCTATGAAACGTCAATGGGGTCACGAATTAAGTAAATAAACTGAATAAAAGAAAAGAAAATCCCGCATTCTAACATCAGCAATTTTCTTAACCGTTCCATTTATTTTAGAAATAAATAAAGAAAAAGATGAGGAAATATTAATTCCATGTTGAACGTGCTAACATTCTATGCCGACGGTTTCGTAATGCTGTAATTATTATTTTTTAATTAAAATGGGATGATTAAAGCATCCAATAAATAGTTGTTATGATGGAGCAGGAAAGTCTCAACCATGCACTTAAGATATGAACGTCACTTCTTGCCTCACTCTTGTAACAACTCCCAAGATATGATCATCATATGCCGTGTAATAACTATATAATATATATTGCAACCAAAATTATAAAATTTGCGGATGATATCACTCGAAAAATCCCATCAAAGTACAGTCTTGGCCATGATTAGTTTATAAAGAGAAAATAAATGCTCCGAGGATAATATCACGGCCACATATACGTATGTGCTTGGACATTAATGATGGTTTGCTTTGATGTAATTACGTGATTTAACCGGTGTTATCGTTCTATATTTTTCATAATATATATATATATATATATATATATATATATAATATGAAGGGAAACAATATCGAACAACTGCCGAATAAGGTCTAACGGCTACTAATCCTTCTGCACTTCGAAGTCTGTGTAAATAGTAAGACATTCTCGAATGATTATTATTATCTAATTAAAAATTAAATAGAGGCCATTATCTCAATGGTGATTAATGGTCCTTTTGTGTTAGAAAGTCCACAGCTGACCACACTTCCCCAAAACACAACCTTCACAATTTTCCGCATGAAGACATTCATTCTATTACGTAAAAAAAGAATATTGAGGTACGTGTCTTACGTACACATTATTAAAAATAATGTCTTGTATACATTATTAAAAAAGGATTAGGATGGAATTAAATAAAGATTATAATATTAATCCCCTATTTAGTAGAGTGGTTGGAGTGGTTAAAGAAGCCATGTCCTTACTCTCCCTCTATTAGCCCCATCCAAACATTTTATAACAATTTCAATAATAAACCAAGGAATATATATAAACAACCACTAAACTAAAACATGATTCATAAATCAACAAACACCCCTCTCCCCAAAATAACATCTTTCACACACACACAAACACATGTACGAATCATAATGAAGGACAACACAAAACCCAAGTCATCATCATCACAGCAGCTCAAGTGGAGACCCTTAACAATATCTAAATGTTGCTCATCAGATGATCACGTCATCTTCAGAAGCTTCAGAAGATGTAGGCCATCAAAGTCCGAGTTCTCCAAGAACATAGCACCACTGCCTTCTTTTCGAAAGCTCCATTATTCGTTCTCCGATGTTAGCCGCTCCTCGTCAGCAAGGCTCACCGAGGATCTTGCTCAGTCTTTCGGGGGCGATTTGTATGATTTTCAGGTGAGTGAATTGAAGGGAGTGACTCAGAATTTTTCGGGCAACTTCTTGTTGGGTGAGGGCGGTTTCGGGAGGGTTTATAAAGGGTATGTGGATGAGAGCTTGAGGGCGGGTTTAAAGGCTCAAGCAGTGGCTGTGAAGCTGCTCGATATTGAGGGATTACAGGGACATAGAGAATGGCTTGTAAGTTTTTTTTTTTTTATCATTTTCGGTATGTGCTGTGAATTTTTTTGTGAGTGATTGTAATGAATTGGTTCTCTTTTTGAAGGCCGAAGTGATATTTCTCGGGCAGCTAAGGCACCCGAATCTGGTTAAGTTGATTGGGTACTGCTGCGAAGACGAGGAAAGGCTTCTTGTGTATGAGTTCATGCCCAGAGGAAGCTTGGAGAATCATTTGTTTAAAAGTAATAGTACTATTTTTGATGGAATTTTTTTCATTTAACATTTACAATGACAAAATACCCTAATCTGAAAAAAAAACAGGGTTGTCAGTATCGCTTCCATGGGCAACAAGATTGAAGATTGCTACTGGTGCAGCAAAGGGGCTTGCCTTCTTGCACTTTGCAGAGACACCTGTGATATACAGGGATTTCAAGACTTCTAACATCTTACTAGATTCCGTGAGTGTGTGTTATTAACAGAGCTTTGTAAGGCTTTCTCCTCAGAAATCTAATCAAATACCTAACAATTGTTGGGTGTTTCTTTTTACAGGATTTCAATGCTAAACTATCAGATTTTGGACTGGCAAAAATGGGACCTGAAGGATCCAAATCCCACGTCACCACTCGTGTCATGGGAACCTACGGGTATGCTGCTCCTGAATATGTCAGCACAGGTACAAAAAATATTCTATTCTACTGTAGCTATATATATTTACATAAATCAGATATAAATGAATGCTCCATTATACTATATGTAGGCCACCTAACCACAAAGAGTGACGTCTACAGCTTCGGTGTGGTTCTTCTAGAACTCTTAACGGGCAGAAGGGCGGTGGACAAGAGAAGGCCAAAAGGGGAACAAAACCTAGTGGATTGGACCCAACCGTACTTAACGAGCAGCAGAAGACTACGCTGCATAGTGGACCCGAGGCTTTCGGGTCAGTACTCGGTGAAAGGGGCAAAGGAAATGGGCCTACTGGCCCAAAAGTGCGTGAGCCTGAACCCGAAAGATAGGCCCAAAATGCCGGAGATTATCCAAACTCTTGAGTGCCTGCAAGAGTTGAAGGACATGGCTGTGACTCATGGGCACTGGCCACTTTCTCCTAAATCGGGCAAGAATGTGGGGTATCATTCAAGAGGGAGGAGAGAGATGGTCGGGTTTGGGTGTAAGAGTGCTGCAGTTGCTGCTACCCCAAGAAGCAAATAATGTGTATCTATCTAATAATGTGTATCTATCTATCTATGCATGTGTATATGTATATATATAATAATTGTGGAACTGGTATTGCAAGGTATGCGAAGTCATCAAAGGGTATGAGTTGCTATTGTGACTATGCAAAAGTGGAGACTTGTTTTGTGCAAATACTTCAGCTACGTGTAAATGGAGTGGAGTATGATGACAATATGTGGTTATGGTCTTCATAAAAAGCTCTAAAGTGCGTAAATGCAGAAAAGCATCAAACATGTGGGAAAATAGCAGAAAAATACTCATAAACTTCATAACAGTATTCTCTTTTCAGAAGATTCCCATTTGCCCAGGATAAATCCATGATTTTAACAGGTGCAAGAAATCAATTGTATGGTAATAAAAAACATCACATAAGGTGTAACCTCATTTCTGATTAACACTTAACATTACGTACTGGATTTTTCGATCCTCCATAGGTTGACATGAGCAGCTATCTTCTAGTTACCCTCGTACTTTGGATCCGCCGTCACGTAATGATACGCAATCACCAGAGCGAATATAAAGATCCCGAGGAGGTTGGCTAAGACGCCCAATCCCTGATCGTCAATCATCTGTAAAATAAAACGAAAACAAGTATCTAAGTCTACACGAATTAGGTTTTGAGGCCAAAACCCTAACCCAGAGTAATCTTAAGCTGATTGTCAACTAAACCAAGGGATATCGAGAAAACTCAGTTTGTCACCGCTAGCAGCACTAAATGAAAACTGCAAATATGAGCTCAGGAAACGAAAAAAAGGACGAATTTGCTTATCTTACGGTGATAATTGCAGAATTCTTAGGACTAACGGCGTCTCTCCTCCCCGATCAGTAAGCTGAGCAATCGATTGCTTTCGGAGAAATCCACCGATTATAAACCGTAGCAAAGCAATTACATCTGGTAATAGGGGAAGTAGTCGGGCCCAAATAGTATGGGCTCAATTCTGACGGCCAATAGTGCACTACCTCATCGGCCAATAAAAATTGATCGGCCCAAAAAGAAAGGAAAATAAACTCGAAGGTGTAATTTTTTGTCTGGTAGCGTTACAAGAAAGAACACTTAATTGCAAATAGAACAATAAATTCCAAAATTTAGCAAACTAAAAATTAAATGTTGGAATTTAGGATAGTAAGTTTTAAGAATAAAATATTTGAGGATAGTAAAATTTCAAAATTTTAGCATTAATTATTATCAAAGTGCTTCAATCTTAAAACTTACCATCATAATATGACAACCTTGTGCTCAAATTACTTCATTTAATCTTATTGTCATAAAATTACAATTCTGTAATTTAGGTATACTTATACTGCCATCCCGTACATCGGTACAAGGCCAAGCCATGCTTAGAATTTCGAAAAGAACATTCATATGCAAAAGTACAAAATAAAACAATTATAATCAAAACATTTAGAACAAGTTGAAATAAATCTATATTTTCCCTCCCCCACGAACATCATCGTAGCTAAAAAAAAAAAAACCAAGAAAATACTACGAAGCCTCCTCAACTTCAAACTCGGCTCCAATAGGCAGATGATCGCTAGGGTGCGAATAATTCGGCAGCCCACCAACAACGTCGGCCGATTCTCTCTCCGGCAGCTCAAGAAAGCTAACTGGTTTTATACCCACGCAAGGAGAGAAAAATACATAATCGAGAGTACCCGTAAATCCCGGGGTGAAGTTAGTAAACTCGGGCTCTCCTCCGGTGGACGCGTACACGCTCGATAACGGGATAGTAGGCAATTCATCAGCCACCTCGGGGCCCGGTTTTGAGCCCGAAATCAAATATTGATACACCTGAAGAACAAGAGAAGCTTTTTTGATCAAGAAAAGCTTTAACATTCATGCTTTCAAAAGGTGAAGTAAATGAAATGAATTTTATTGATTCAAAGATGTAAACTTTACACTTACTGGGTCTCCAGGGACCGAATTGAAGTCACCGGAAACAATTATCGAAGGGGTGCAATCGAATCGGGAGGATACTAGGTTCTTGAAGTTGGCTAGGCGTGAGAGCAAGTATTTAGCTTGTGCGATCTTCACATCGGCCCACTCGGGATCCCTGCACGCAACGATATATTAATATTTTGGGAAATCGTTGGCAAACGGGATTACTCAATATTAAGTCTAATTATTTATTCTAATCATGTATAATTGGGGGAGCGACATTTTAAGGACATGTAAATCAGGGTTGAAAATTTTAGGACAATAAGTTTTGAAATTGAACCAATTTGAGAACGAATGAATTATGCGTTGCAATTTTAGGACAGTAAGTTTCAAAATAAAAGCAATTTGAGGACGATAGGTTTCAAATTGAAGCAATTTGAGGACAACATGAATTGTTCTCAAATTGCTTACATTAAAGGTTGCAGTTTTAGGACAATAATTTTCAAAATTCTAGTGTTAATTGCCTTTCAAATTGTTTAAATTTTGTAATTTATTGACCTAAAACTGCAACCTTTAATTCATGTGTCCTCAAATTACTTCAATTGTTCTAAAATAGCCACCCATTTTTAGGTGTCCTTATAATGCCACCACCCCTATTATATATGACCCAAAAGAATAATCATGCCTTAAACTCGGTCATTTGTGTGTTAAGTAATGTGTTACTGGCAAAGTTTACCAGTAAAGGTGAGTGTTTGCGATAATGATGTGATGAGAGGAAAGATTCTTGAGCCTGAAGGCAGCCATAATTCCAACGCAGTCACGCTTTAATCTTACACGAGGATCGTAGGGATCTCTGTGAGCATTTTCATTACCGTTACCCTCCGGGCCTGAAAGAAAAATGGAAAAAATAAATAAATTATGACATTAGCCTCAAGGAGGCTCGAATAAGTAATCATATAAGGGATTCGGATAAAGAAACTGAAATAATGTGATCATTTCAGAAAGATGGAGAGCTACCGGAATTTTCTTCTTTTTCACTCCCATCAGTGGACGAATGCTCGTTTTCATCTGCAGTTTCATTGTCCACTAAATCATTGTAGTATAATTTCTCTTCTAAAACCAACTCTGCGCTAATCATGATATCAGAATGAACTGATAAGTATACAATAAAGTTCAAGGGGATGTAAGAAAACTCTTACAGCATAAGATTCTTGTATAAATGACATAAGATCAAGATATTACAATTTCGGTCATTCATCAGAATCAGTGATCTCAAAAGTCTAACAGTCAATTTTTTATGAACGTCCCGAAATGTTTCTGATATGCCCGTAAAGGGCGAGGCAAAGAGAAAAAAGTATGAATTTGTGAGGAAAGAGGAGAAATTAGCAAACCTGTTTGGCTTATAAAAAATTCCACACCCATCGCGTTTTCTCCCAGTTCTTTGAATGTAGATGCTCGAATAGCCAAGGTTCTCCATGTTCTTCTTATAGAACGTATCATACTCGTCCACTTCCTGGTTTATATCAGAAACGTATGTATATTACGTATAGAATTTTCAAGGTTGAAGTTGCTGAAAAACTTAGAGGACAAAATAGACAGAAACCTGCAGACAAAAGAAATCTGCTTCGAGGCCCTTTAGAACAGTTAAAACGGACTGGGAACGAGCTTTCCACCTAGAAACATGTTCGCGTATGCAAATAATTTAAAAATAGAACTTTTCCAATCTCCAATTTCACCGGGGAAAAAAAAAAAGAAATTTAGCTTTGACAAATATCATGTATAAGACGACATAAAACTTACTTGAGACAGGGAGCCGGTGAGTGAGTAAAATAAGCACTCTTCACATATGCCTGAAATCGTAACAATTATCCAATGAAGTTAATACAAATTTCTCTAGTCTTCGGGTTCAAAATGATACATAGCCACAGGAAAAAGAGGAACAAAACTAGAAACTCCATTAGCCGTCACGAGCATGAACCAACCATATCAGAGGAAAAAAGTTGAAAGCAAACAAGAAAATTAACTTGAGGATAAATTTTCATTGGGCACCCACCAACAATGGAGTAGTCAATAAGTTGCAATATAAAAGAAGCTCTCTCCATTACTAACTGAGCTGCACAGTTAACATCCAATTACCTGAGCCAAAATATTATAAGATACGAGGCTGAATTTGAACCCTGTAAACATGAAAACCACGGAAACGCTCAGCAGCTACCGGAAATAAGATTCACCCCAAAAAAAAGCAGGAAGATGAAACGAAACTAGAATTCAAAAGCAAATAGCACAAACCTTCCGGTCTACTAATCGAGGTAATTTCACTCTGCTCAACCGGCACAAACTTGCGAGAAAGTGGCGCAGTTGCAAGCGTGCTCATCTTGGTGCAACAAGCTACTCTGCAAGTCAATTCAGAAATCACAGAAAACAAACGTTAAACCTAGATTTATCTGTATTCATAACAAATTCCCCGAAAAAAAAAAGATTTAATACCTTAATTCAGGTACCAAGAAAGAGTACCTCAACATAGCCTAAGCAATTACCGGTAGTAAAAACAAAATCGTTATCCTGTTACTAGGGCGATGATGATTGATGACGACCTTCCTGTTTCCTGTTCCATGCCCTGCACGTGAGACTCACGTGCGCTGTATACGAAATTGGAATATAGCCGCTCCCTCATTAACCGGACACTTGAGAAAATAATAACATTGGGCTTCTTCATTCTGGCCCAATTGTGGCCCACATACTGTCCAATCTTGCCCAAGCTAAAAAGGGATTAGCAACATTGGCTAGGTTAGGGTTTAGGATGTCTACGGGGCGGGTTCGGGATGGGGATTCACCCGTTTAAGGGAAATCTCTGTTCCCATTCCCGTAAAGTAAACGGGCACGAAATTATCTCCATTTTTGATCCCGAAGAAAAAATTTTCTCTCTATATTCGTAGCTTAAATATTATTAATATTATGACTTGTTTTTTATTAATATTTGTGAGATTATCTTTTAAATGTCGGGAAAAATGCTGGTTTAATATTATTAAATGTATTTGCTTATGTAGAATCTATGGTTGCAATTGATCAATCAATTAATTTTGGGCAATGGCTCTTTCAGTAGGTGATGACCCCATAACTATGACATCTTAAGCAAGGGTTAGCGTCAATGTCAATTCAACGAATGGTCTAAAGAATAAATAATGACAATAGTAATTAGCTCAATCATTTGAGTTTGAAACCATTGGGTGACACGATGATTACATTATCTAACTCTAACCAAGGTCAACCACTTACGAGCCACATATTTGTTTTTATCTTTTTGGGTAATAAAGTGTATCCCCTAACAACATCACCGTAATCATCACATTTCAATTAAGTTCAATTAGAATTGAATCTGAACCTAATGTCTGTTATGAGATGATCCCGACTTCTGCAAGACTAATCTCATGATATGTATGTATTGTTCTAAATCCACACAATTATGATATTGTTATTAGTAGATATAGGTGAGATGGAACCCTTAACCTAAAATGAAAGAAAGAATGAAATGAAAAATACAAGTTCACCCTATTCACAATTCTCTCCAAACATAAGCATATGTTGATTTCAATCCAAGAGGATCTTGACTATGGAAGAAACCCTTGATCTCCCGCAAGAAATAATAGAAGAAAACCCTTTTTTGAATCATCACCAATTTTTTTTACTAAAATCCTCATTTTTTTTTTTTTTATATATCTAGTTAATTGATATGATCTTGTTGAAACTGAGGCAAGACACGTTTCCTTAGAACAATACCTGTGATGTTGCTATCAAATAATGTTGTTTAGTTTCTGGAAGTAGCGTGGACCTATTTTGCATGCATGTGGAATCAAATGGAACTTAGTGGGCAGAAACAAATTGGTGTAATTAAATGATTAGGATAATGTAATAGAATTGTGAGTTAATATTAGGTTAAACGTCTTCTTCTCCCAACTGGATCGTCCAATTAGCTGATTATGCATCACCATCATGGTGATTAAAATAAGACTTCGGTCATTTTCATGGATGTTAAGCCAACTCATTGAAATAGTAAAATGTGTCTGCTTCGCCAAAGAATCGAAGCAACTAGCAAGAAACAAAGTGCGGATGAGACCCAACAAAAGCCGAAAATATTGAAGACTTTACGTGATAGAGAGAAAAAAAAAAGTTGGGAAAAACACAGAAAACAAAATAAATGAGCCGGCGGTTATATAAAAAGCCATATTCTCTTGCATTATCTCTATAAAAAGAAACAAAAAAGGAGGGCTCTCTCATTTTTGTACTAACATTTCCACAAAAAATTGCTTTATTACCAGTATTATTTGAAATATGCTACGAATCGAAGCAATTTAAGGATAATCAACATCGAAAACATAATTTTCATTCTGGGTTAACTAACTGGTCTTAAATTAAGTTTTCAGCGTTAATTATTCTCAACTTTGTTCAATTTAAAAATCTATTGTCCCGAAATTATCACTCGTTAATTTAATTTATGTGTACCTTAAATGTCACGCCACCAACTAAAAAAATAACTAAGTCTAATAAAATATATAGATTGTCCCTGGGACAATATATATTTATATTTATATTTATACTGTTGTATTAGAAAGAGTAATAGATCTCATCTCATTCATCTACTCACACGCACATTCAATGCAAAGCGACGCGTAATTCGATAAGATTCGTCACATGTTATTAATGGTCTAAAAACGCTTTGACGCTATTGTTGTCATGGGTCTCGAGTCTCAGGCCACAAAACCAATTCCAAAAAGCATTACATTATAATAAATAAATAAATAAATGTAAGCCACCTCTCCAACCTTAAACACCAGAATAAAAACAGAATAAGTGTCGGTTCGTAGAGGTGCCCATCCTCATTGGCTTCTCCATTTCTCTGCCTAAACAAGAAAATAAAACAAATAAAGCAGCTCTTTTAAACAAGACAATGCTATTTTAGTTAAAATAAATAAATATTTTCTCCTTTATTTCTCGTATGGTAAAGATTCCTTAACCGGTTCTCATCGGCTTTGCAATTTAAGGTGCGTTTGGTTTGGTGTAAGCATTTAATCTCACCTTCAATGTCTGTAATAAAATCAGTCCCATCACAGAACTTCAGATTTATTTATTTATTTATTTTTATTCTTTTTTTTATACAGATGATCATGAGTGGCACGAAGCAGGCATGGCTGCACATGCTTGCCTGTATGATCACTCTGCTCAGAGCTCAATCCTCCTATGTTAACATCACGCTTATTCACGCTGCTGTGGCAAAAGGAGCAGGTAATTACGATATTAATATTAATTAATTAATTAATTTCTTCCTCATTACTATTTTCTGATGATAATTATTCCCGTAAATCATGCTCAGTTTGTTTAGACGGGAGCCCACCTGCTTATCACCTTGACAGAGGATACGGAATGGGAATCAACAGCTGGTTGATTCAAATTGAGGTATTATATATTATTCTAAATTATTCCCATTATTATTATAATTAAATTGAGGGGAAAAAAACTGATTTTTATCTGTTTCTCAGGGAGGAGGATGGTGTAATAACGCCACGAGCTGCCTCGCACGCAAGAACAATCGGTTGGGCTCGTCGGAGAAGATGGCGACGCAGATTCCTTTCTCCGGGATTTTGAATAGCAGGGCTCAGTTTAATCCCGGTAATAATCCGATAATTCGAAAGATTAATATCAAAAGATCGTATTAATCTGTGTGTCTTAACTAAGACTGTTCTTGGCGATTTTTTCCCAGATTTCTACAACTGGAACAGAGTGAAAGTGAGGTACTGCGACGGTTCGTCGTTCACCGGCGACGTCGGAGACGTAAATCCGGTGAGGGATCGGCCGATTAAGCTCAAAGTTCGAACCTTTTTATAATCTTTGCAATCTTCGTCTGATGTAAGAAAATACGATGATTAGGTTACGAAGCTTTACTACAGAGGGGCTCGAGTTTTCGTCGCCGTAATGGAGGATCTGCTGGGGAAGGGGATGAGAAACGCAGAGAATGTAATAATGGGTGTTCGTTTAATTTTCCAAGATTCAATTTTTATGCGTTGTTTTTGAATATTTTTTTTTTTTTAGATGTGTGTAAAAGTGATTTTCGATTATTTAAAATAATAGGCTATTTTATCTGGATGCTCGGCCGGTGGATTGACATCGATTCTTCATTGTGATAGCTTCAAGGCTTTGCTTCCCATGGGAACTAAAGTCAAGTGCATTTCTGATGGTGGCTTCTTCATTAACGCGTAAGCCCTTCTTTTTCTTTTATTATTTTCTTCTTTTTTATATAAATCATGACGTCGAATAAACCCTTTTTTTTTTTACTTTTTTTTATATTTTATTTTATCATCTTCAAAACAGGAAAGATGTGTCTCAAGAACCACACATTCAAGCTTACTTCAACGATATTATCACCACACATGTAATGTAACTAATCACTCTAAACGTAATTATTATCAATTTAATGGCAAAATTATAAGATTAGGTCACTAAGTATCCAAGTTTTCGTTGTTATGTCACTATGTTTGAAAATTGCAAAAGCAGACCACTAACTTTGTATGTAAAAACAATTTTGGATCATGTTTTCAATTTTAGATCACTAAGTATATATTTTTCGATTTTGAATCACTAAGTATACACGTTTCATTTTTTGGTCACTATGTTTATAAAGTTAGTTACCAAATGAGTGACCCAAAATTGGAAAATGTATATATATTAGTGGCCCAAAATTGAAAAATATATACTTAGTGACCTAAAATTGAAAATATGACCCAAAATTGATTTGACATATAAAGTTAGTGACCTACTTTTGCAATTATCAAACATAGTGACCCAAAATCGAAAACATGTATACTTAGTGACACAATCTTATAATTTTCCCTCAATTTAATATATATATATATATATTACTTCGTTTCTGATTTTTTTAGGTTTTTTCTTGCAGGGATCAGTAAAGAACTTGCCTCAATCGTGTACCTCGAAGATCAAGCCGAGCCTTGTAAGTGATATTATTGTTTACTCAACCGACCCGACCCGACCCGACCCGACCCACCCAGTTGGTGATATACTAAACCCTCCGCAAATACTCCATTTTTTTTCAGTGCTTTTTCCCTCAGTACATGGCAAGATACATAAGGACGCCCTTATTCATACTCAACGCTGCTTACGATTCATGGCAGGTAATTGATTTTCTAAAATGCATTACATAATATTAAGTCGTCACATATTAATTCTTTAATCATTTAAATTATGATCAGATAAAGAATGTGTTGGCGCCGGGTGCCGCCGACCCGCTCGGTAAGTGGCAAGACTGCAAAACGGATATAACAAAGTGTTCAACCTTGCAAATTCAGACCATGCAGAGTGAGTATTAATTAGTTAATGCCATTGCTATGCTACATTGATGATATATACAAATAAATATATGTAAATTAAATTTTTATAATTTCAGGATTCAGATTGGAGTTTTTGAATGCTTTATACGGATTAGGACCGTCATTATCAAGAGGATACTTCATAAATTCTTGCTTCGCTCATTGCCAAACTGAGATGCAAGAAACTTGGTTAATGAGCGACAGTTCCCCAAAGCTGTATAACAAGGTAATACTGTCTATATATATTATATATTATATCTTACATGATATTATTATTTCATGATGATGATGATGCAATAATGGCAGACGATTGCTAGAGCAGTAGGAGATTGGTTTAACGACAGAAGCCCATTTCAGAAGATTGATTGCCCGTACCCATGCGACAAAACATGTCGCAACACGGTTTATGATCCACAAGGATTATAATAATATAGGGTTCAGTCTCATTTTTTATTATTATATTAGAGCTTTTCTCAGAGGGTGATTGGTTATTTTTGTGTGGATAAAAAACATCCAAACATACACAGAGAGAAATGTATAACGTTGTCCAATTCAATTGTAATAAATAAATAGGAAATGTTAAACGTTGTCATAAACAATCTTTTATGTATTGAACTATAAATGTCTATCTCAGAAAAAAAAAAAGTGAGAATCTTCAACTAATGATATATCTTCCTTTATCTCTGCGAATCACAGTACTGAGTAAAATCACAAAGGCAAGGACTCTTACGGACCTGAATCAAAGTGGAATTTGATTGCATTCAAGATTAATGTATTTAAAAAAAAAAACAGACAAAAAGAAGAAAAAGAATGATGTGAATGACAAAGAGTTAAAGATTCATGTTACCTTTCGCAATGTAAATGAAACTCTCCTCGAACTCCTCCGTATCAGATTTTCGTTCACTTTATCGACCTGAAACGTGCTTCTCTTTTCATTTACAAAGTAAAAATATATATAACAATATAAAGATATATCGAAATTATTAATTACACCTTGTGGTGTGGAATATAGTGATGCCATGCATATCTTGCCTCACCAGACAACAGAAGCATGGATCTCGGAGGCAGAAAGATGGCATTCCTCACCTCGGTAGTTTTCAAAGCCCAAACACCGGTTGAATACTTTCTGAATTCCATGACGCACGGGCCCGCCAGTGAAAGGCTGAAGATAAGCCCTTCGAAGGCCGAGAGCGTGTCTATGTGTGGAGACAATCCCACCCCAGGCGGGTATTCGTTAACCTGTAATTCGATCGGGAAAATGTGGAGTTTTTGCAAGAATTTTTTTGGGTTTCGAAAAAAAAAAGGAGATGAAGTTTATTGTTAAATAGTGCAAGAAATGATGGTAAGTTACCGTTAGTTGATCGATCGTTGAATCTTTTTCGGTGAAATGAAATTCCCGACACGATCTGATCCTCTCGAGTACCGGAGATACGAACGATGGAAGCTCACCCATGTATTGGCTTGGGTTGACGTTCCTTATCTGCAAGTGGGAAAGAAGAGAAATAGAGTTGATGATTCGTTACTCTCCCTAAAAGCTTAAGCTTGAAGAGAGTGTAATATATTTTATTTTATATATTTTATTCCCAACGGTTGTTTTCTATTGATTCCCAAGTGTAGTGGAAATTTCATAAATGGTTTGGTCGTGAGGATTCGTACCCATGACCTCTTGCTCTGGGCTCTTATACCATGTTGAATGATCAGTACACCTAAAAGCTTAAGCTTGAAGAGAGTGTATCATATTTTAAATTTATATATTTTATTTCCAACAGCATAACTGGCCAGAAATAAAGAATAAGAACTTACATCATAACAAAATTCATATCCATAGTGTTGGACTCTTCTCTTTGCAAGGTGTTGCCATGGCAAACTATCTACAGCTACAAGCATTGCCTGCAACGTCACGAAATGGCCAGAAATTTTAGGTGCAAACAATAAATCGTATATAAAAGTATAAATTGGAAGGTTCTTAACCTGCTCTTCCTCGGCTGTTATGAAATCGTGCACTAAGTGAAGCCCGGGAATTCCCATTTCTGATGCTAATCTTGATACTAACACCGAGCCGTCGCATTTAACCTGCTGAAATCAATTGAGTAAACATAACACACAATCACATTATGGTCTCGGGATTTATTAGGGTATTAAAATCTTCACGGGAATTGAATCGAGTACCTTACCGAGCGATTTCACAGAATACTGGATGTGCAAGAAACGTCCTCCGAGATCAGGACATGGATGACCATTCAAAGCCTTCATGGCTGTTTCTGCACTGGTTTCATCGCTGTAAGAGACGATAACGCGGGTCCCGCTTTCGTCGGCAGCAAACACTCCTTTTACTTCGCCGTATCTCCCAAATACCGAAGCGATAGCATCGTATGATAATCCAACCGTTGGCCCGCAATTAGCCACGTAGAGGTGAGGACTAATCTCACTGTCTCTTGCCTTTGGGGATGTGAATCTTGGTAAGCCCATGAGTTGAAGTTTCTGCGAAGGCATAATTACAAATTAGGCGGTGTTTGTTTGCGATCCAACAATTTATTACCACCATTTTGAAGCAGAAAATGTGAGCTCTTCCCCTATTGATTTTGATCAGAAACCTCCAAGAATGCTAACTATTACACCGTACAATTCTAATGAATTCCACGAAAATCGGGCCAAAAAAGGCATACACTCTTCGTCGTCTTCTCACCTTCGAGTAATCCAGCTAAAAACCGATTCCCGACGTTTTTTTCTTATTAAAATAAAAGCAAAATCGATTCTTCGTATGAATCCATCAAGGGCAGACGCCGAAAAACAGAATTTTCCACATATCCAAATCATATATGTACCTCAATTGGATTCAGGGACAATGTCAAAAAGGTCAAATTAGTAGCGTTCGAATGGAGAAAATAATTGGGGAAATAAATGAAAACATATACAACCTGCGCAACGAGTGAGGGGAAGTTCGCCTGCGAAATCTTCAAATGTTTCCGAGGGTTAAATTGAATCTGGGTCTTCGAAATCGCATGAGCCTAAAAATCGCGCCTTTGACTGAACAGGAACTATATAATATAAAAATGCGCCTTTGATTTTATAATATTCTAAAATTAGTAATGTTTATGTGCGTTGCTTCGAAGATGAACCGATCATAGTAGGCAATAGATGTATAAGCTCAATTGTAAGGAAAGGTGCACTGTGTAATAAAAACCAACCTTAAACACTTGCATCAGATCAGAAAGACTGTTCTGTTCTGTATAATAGAAATCGGTAAAAAAAAAAGATTGTATAATAAAAGGTGCACGTTGCAAGATTTTCCATTCAATATCGAATCGATATATAAGAAACCGCCTCACTCGATCGAGGCATCGAGCATTAGACTGTCCGAAATTCCCGGGATTTTAACTCTGACATCGCAACAGGCGAATTGGGGTCATTCGCTTAGTAAATCTTCTTGTAATATATATAGCCGGCAGCAACGTGATAACTCTTATTGCATCATCAACACGCGTCACATCGACCCGTGTAAGAGAAAATCCGAAACAAAGGATTGGGTGCCCAACGGGTTTCTAACTATTGGAAAATTTTGGTTTTGTGATATGTCGTATAACAAACTAATACGAAACCCGCCAAATTAGATCCATCAATGCCTTTAGAAACATACAAAGATCGGTTTTTGATTCCATTTACAGACACAAAAATGAGGGCCCCCGAGTTTTGTTGAAGTCCATGAATAGCTATCCCGAATACGTGGAAATCGTTAACGGTAAAACCTGAAACTGCCAGAAATGGGCAGATATTGCGAATAAGACAATAACAAGAACGGAGACATAGTGCAAACAGAGCATATCAAAGCCATAAAAGACAATGTAGAAAGTCAGGATCGGCTATAGAAACAAATAATAAAGAGGAAAAAGATCCAATAGCACCATTGAAATGCACGAGAGAAGAAACACAAAGAACAGTCAATGGAACTTAGAAACGAGAAAAATGGATAAAAATAAGAATATTTAGAAAAGCAAAGTCCCAGGACATGAGTAGCAGCAGTATTATATCTATAAATACTGTAAAAATCAACGATCACGGCCATGGAATCAATGGAATCATTAGACATAAATGAACATTTCAGCATAAATTACAAATCCAAGATCTTTCCCTTCGATACCACAATTATCCTAGAACAGCTTCACACGCTATCCTAAATAGAGAAATAGTTAGGGGGGAAAAAGCAAGCTTGAAGATCCACAAGACCCAAAGAGAAGCAAAATCAGATCCGACGATAACGAATAAAGCACGGAAATCCTCACATCAGCTAAACCCTACACAGCACAACCAATTCAAAAGGGAACCGCACTGAAATCTGCTCAATTCGCAGCGGACTCCGATTCATTCGATGCAGGGCAGGAACTTCGCATTCCAGAAACTTTCAATTCTCGGCTTGAATTGAAAATTCGTAACGATTCGGAATACATCGAATTCGCAAAACGCCATTTTCGGCGAATCGAAAAGCTCCTGAACTGCACCAAGCGAATTAGAGGCCACATCGATCAATTCAATAAATAAAGTATCTGAGTCTACACACAGGTCTCTCTGGGGAGGGCGACAGAGCGACCGAGAGAGGCGAATAACTCGAGGGAGCTGCATGCTTTTTATATAAGATAACGAACGCTGAGGATCGTGCCACGTGTAGCGTATATCTGGAGGCGATGCAGTAACGTAGAGAGGGATCGAGAAGGTCAAGGTAGGTGTTAGCTTTGCAGTTTATTACCTTTTTGCCACTGTGGCTGATTGTTAAAAAACAAAAATAACATTTATACATTTTCATCTTTGCTTTGGAATATGTTAATTTTATTTATTTCGAAAAAATAGATTATGTGAACAAAGTGTTTTTTCTTTGTCAATTTAATAAAATTAAAATAATATATGCAAAATAAGCAATTATAAAAATAACTAAAGGCTAAAAGGGCAGGATGGTATGACTTGTGTGGCTTTTGAATTCATACGATTACTTCAACCAAAATGGCCAATTAATAGTTGGTATCATTTTAAAAACAGGAATTATTCATAGAAATTAAATATTAAAAACTAAATGAGATATTATGAATCTTAAGTCCACGTGAAATATATACATGTATTGTGTATGGAATTATTCTCAAGATGTTATAATCAAAATCAACCCACGATCAATATCATTATCTAGATAAGTACAAACATGATATTTCTAACAAAGTACAAAACCTCGAAAGAGACATAACTAATACCCAATGATAACTATAGCATATGTCAAAATTTTTAAAATTATTGTCTAATAATAGTTATTAATATTATAATATTTTTATATGTGACATCTACCACGATATCATTATTAATAGAAGCCATTAACAAATGAAACCCCACCGCAAAGGAACCAAACTAGACAGGACCAACCAACGACTGAGATTGCTGCAGTAAGATTAGAGGTAGATGACTTCGATTCACGACATAAACAGCCGACCGATTAGCTATTTTATGTTCTATCGAACAAGAAATAACACGCAACGAATAATACATATTTATTTATAGAATTAGATCATTGGACATATGTTTGTGACGTATTGTTCTTGCCGCTGTTGTTTATTGTCGAACAAATTCGTTATCAATCGAATCTGAATATTAATGTTGTTTTAATGTTGTTTATGGGACGATATTGACTTTCAGAGACTAATCTATGTTATATGTGTCCAATGTCCAATTTAGACCACACGGAATAAAGAGAGTCAAGTCAAGCATGATAATACCCATGATTTTTTTTTTTTTGGAAGCAATAATACCCAAAAATTTGACTTACTGTTTTTTGTCATTTCACCTGTTAGTTAGGAAACTTACACTCAAGCCCTTAAATTAGTATGGGAATGAAAATGTGAGAGTAAAGAAAAACTAATTTTTATATAGTGAAAATCAAATATGGAGAGAAAAGTCGAAAGAAAAATTTATTACAATAATTTCATCTCCAATTTTCCTTTCTTCATAAAACTTTCATTCATTTCCAAACACAACTTTACTAGCTTTGAGGATTATGACACAGCAAATTCCTAACTTTAGACTTTGAGGATACTCCCAATTAATCTTAAGACATGTAATAAATATAACTAACATGCATGGTTATGAGAGCCTTAAACTAATATCGTAGGACTATTAGGCCAAATGCCTAACTAGACTAGGGCAATGTTTGGACCACTCACTTCACCTTCACCCCTTTCGGTTGCTCATTGTTTTATTCCGTATTATTATTATTATTATTATTATTATTATTATTATTATTATTATTATTATTATTATTATTATTTCTGTTTCTTCTTTCCTCTAAATTGGTTAGAAAAACAATAAATGCTAAAATAGCAAATACAAGAGGGCTCTCTTAAGTTATTACAAGCTACCGCACAGCAGCACATTAAAAACGGTAGCTGTGAGCCTGATGAGAAACCCTTGAAACGATCGATGTGGCCTTCGTACGACAACACATAACTACGGCACCGTATGTATCTATAAATCCTCCAACGCTCTCCACACACAATTAGTAATGATCTGGTAATAATTATTATCAAATATCGATAACCAAAATCAAGAATATATATGGCCAAGAACGACGGCGGCGGCCCTTCTTACACGCGCGGCCAAATGGAGGCCCTCGGCGCCCTGTGCGACACTTTCTTGCCCTCCATCGACGAAGGAGCTTCGAGCCACCGGCGAGCCGATGATGATTCGGCCCGTCGCAGGTTCTTTCACACATCTGCTTCCATGGCGGGAACTCCTCGCGAAGTAAAAGCCTTTCTTCTTACCTTTTTTTTTTTTTTTGTTTCGGACAGTTGACGACCGTTTTCTTTCTCCTGCAGCTTGCGGTGCTGATGACGGAGAAGACGAAGCACCCGAAGATTTTCCTGAGCCACGTGGCGCTTTTGGTCCTCTCGACGAGGCTTGGGAGCTTCGTGCTGTGCGGGAGGAGGAGCCTCTCGGGAAGATTTCCGTACCTGCTGAGATTCTCGGAGGTGTCGCTCGAGAGGAGAGAGGAAATATTGCACTCGTGGGCCGGTAGCTGTATTTTTCTCCTGAGGCTGCTATACACTGCTTTGAAGATCTTCACCCACCTCGTGTATTTCACTCAGGTAACTTAAGAATGGCTTAATTATTTTGTGGTACGATATCTTTTTGTAGGGTGAGTTTTAAGAATAAATAAATTAAATAGTGACAATTTAGGATAATAAGTTGTCGAATTTGAAGCAATTTGAACGCTTGATGACGAGAACCTAATTTTAGCTCGATAATAATAAACACGAACAACAAATTGGTACGATGGCTTTGGGCAGACTGTTTCTCCCGAAATTAATCGTTGCGTGCATCCTCCACGTGTGTTTACTTCTTATTGAATCTCGCGTGGCTTCGAAAATGTTGAATTGACCGATTTTTTCCAGTGCGACGTATAATTTTCCCTAAATAATTTTTATGTGCGACTCAAATGTATTAATTCAGGGCTGAAATTAGGTTTCGTCAAATTTCTAACTTCAAAACTTATTAGTATAAAATTGTAACATCATAATTAATGTGTCCTTAAATTATCACCGATTAAAAAATAATTAAGCTTTGAAGAGTTAATGATTGTATCCCATCTTTCTTCATATGTGGTTTGGCTCTTACACTTTTTTTATGTGGTAATCATGACTTGACCGTCTTGACTAATCTGGTAAACATTTTGAGTCGAAGTTGAAAGTGATGATACTTAAAAGGCGCTGTAATTAATAGAAAAATTAATAATACATCTCTAATTTTACTAGTTATTGAATCATTAGGCAAAATATTTGATAATATAAAATTAAATTAATGGCTCGAAAAGAGTTGTGTAATAAATGTCGGAACTTTCAACAAACCTAATTAATTGATGGGACCCGTAGTTCCATGCTGATACAATTTGTTCTCTCTTCCGAGGTATGGGCTGCATGCATCTTTATCCTTCAATGGCGTAATATATATATATATATATATATATATAGAATATTATTATATGTATGTGCATAGTACATTATTTTCATTATTTCATATACATCTAAAATTATAAATAAATGTAAGAAGAATTAATTGTAAAATGATGACATAACAATCATCGATAAAACAGATAACTGTTCTTTTATTCAAATATGTTTACTTCTTTACAAACTCAATTATAGGTGTTATTATTCTTTTCGTCGTTTTATAAATAACTCATTGGTCACTCAATTCAACGACTTCTTTTTATTTATTTCGTTATTTAAGACGTAGGGTACAAACAAATTCAACCACGACGTCTTTAATATTCTTTACATGTTGATTGACGTGGACCAATCTGCCTCCTTGCTCTGCGTTAATTGTTAATGGGGTATTTGAAGGACTCAACTTTACCAACTTGGCGGCGATCAATTTATCGAATCCGCTGTCATTACATCAATAGCACGGGTATGTATGTATGATGTTGATCGGAGAAAGTTTTGAGCTTTTATCAACCGTTTGCAGGTGGATGAGAACAATGACAACGCTTCATGGAAAGCAATTGGTTACTGTGGGCCTGATCCCGATCATGTGGCGCGAGACACCGACAGTGCACGCCAACTGTTTGACGAAATGTCGAAGAAGAGTCTAGAAGAGAAAGAGCTGAGCAAAGAACTCTTCGGACCCCTCTACAAGGGCATCATCAACCTCAACCACTCAAAGGAAGCATCTCTTGGCAAGCTACAGAATCTCGGGTTTCAAGTTTCGGTACCTCAATCGAAAACCGCAGAATCTAAGTCCCTAAATCCTTCGTTTACCGTTAAATGTGATGCTGTGGTGGTGGGTTCGGGCTCGGGTGGTGGGGTGGTGGCCGGTGTCCTTGCGAAAGCAGGGTACAAGGTTGTTGTCCTCGAGAAAGGAAGCTACATTGCAAGAAGCAACCTCTCACTTTTGGAAGGTGAAGCCCTCGATAAAATGTACCTCGGGAACGGAGTAACGGGGAGCAGTAACATGGACGTTCTTTTCCTCGCGGGGTCAACGGTGGGCGGGGGATCCACGATCAACTGGAGCGCATCGATTAGAACCCCCGATCACGTAAGAAGAGAGTGGAGCGAAGAGCACAAGTTGGGATTTTTCAGGAGCGAATTTTATGACAAAGCATTGGATGTCGTCTGCAAGAAAATGGGAGTTCAAACCGAGTTCAAAAAACAAGGCTTCAACAACATGGTTTTGAAGCAAGGATGCGAAAAATTAGGTTACCACGTTGAGACGGTTCCTAACAACGCACCACCCGATCATTACTGTGGCTGGTGTTGCCTAGGTTGTAAGGATGGTAAGAAGAAAGGAACCTCGGAGACGTGGCTTGTGGATTTGGTAGAATCGGGAAATGGGATTCTTTTTCCCGAATGCGAAGCACTAAATGTAATTACTCAGAAATCGGGTGGCAGAAAAACAGCTCTCGGGGTGGCTTTTGAGTTCAAGAATCAGCAAGGCAAGAAAGAATCAGCTGTTATCGAATCGAAGGTGACCGTGGTTGCATGCGGCGCCATATGCACGCCTCCATTGCTAAAAAAAAGTGGCCTCAAAAACCCCAACATAGGAAGGAACCTCCACGTGCACCCCGTGTTATTCGGGTGGGGATATTTTCCCGAAAACGCGTGGCCCGAATCAGACAAGAGAAGCTACAAAGGGGGAATTCTTACATCGATGTCGAAGGTGGTGGCAAACTCCAAATCCTCGGGATACGGCGCGATAATTCAGACGCCCGCGTTGCATCCCGGGATGTTCTCAGCGGTGATGCCTTGGCTCTCGGGGAAGGACATGAAAACCCGAATGCTCAAGTTTTCAAGAACGGCTCATTTATTCGCCTTGGCAAGAGATAAGGGAAAAGGAACTGTTACTTCACCGAGCAACATAAGCTACGAACTCTCTGAATTCGATCGCGGGAATTTGAGTAAAGGGATTGAAAAGATCCTGAGGATTTTAGCAGCTTCGGGGGCCGAAGAAATCGCGACACAAAACAGAGGAGGAAGGAGCTTGAAGGTGAGGGAAGCGAGTGAAGAGGAGTTTGAGAGGTTCGTGAGGGAAGAGAGCTCGAGGCCCGTGAAGAACCTCGAAAGCCCGATAGGTTCGGCCCATCAAATGGGGAGCTGTCGAATGGGTATTGACCCGAGGGACTCCGTTGTGGGCCCGAGGGGAGAGGCTTGGGAGGTGGAGGGGCTCTACGTGGCGGACACGAGCGTCTTTCCTACTGCGTTGGGTGTGAATCCTATGGTTACTGTTCAGGCGATTGCTTACTGCACTGCGCAGTCTATTCTTGAAGTTCTTGGCAAGAAAAAGTGATGATGATAACTCCTTGTTGTGGAAATGTTGTTACAGTATTTGTTGTATTCGTGAAAAAATATTATGTTATAAGTTTGTGTGATTGATAAGAATACTAATTATATATCATCCATTTTCATTAAATAACTAATTAATTTTCCCTATTCCGATCAATAATAATAATTATTATTATGGAACAAAACCATTTTGGTCCCGATATTTGTTGGTTGGACAATTTAGTTTCATGATATTTCGATTTGTCATAATTAGTCCTAGATGTTGTCTGATTTAAGACAATTTTGGTCATTCGGTTAAATTTTGGTCAATTTTGGTCCCAATATTTTCCCGTCGGACAATTTTGGTCCTCAAAATTGGTTTATATTTGTAACCGAGGAACCAAAATTGTTCAAATCATAGAAAATCGTAGACTAAATGTGTCAAATCGAAATATCGGGACCAGAATTGTTCGAGTGAGCCCAATGGACATTTCAAGGACTTGCTTAGCTGAAGTTTGCCTTATGGAGGTAAAAAAGTTTTCTTGATTATTCAAGAATCAAATTTCTATGCACTCACTCCACTCCTATAAAATTAATGTTTCTCTGTACAAACAATACACACACAAACGCCTCACAAAAAACACAACCTAAACAGGCAATTCCGCAGAATCTCGATCGCAATCACAATCAAAATTCCCACAAACCATCTCCATACAAGCAGCAATCTCGTAAGCTATCTCCATCATACACGGCCTCGAATCCGAATCCTCCACCAGAGCCCGATTCGCGACGTCCACCAACGCCCTCAGCTGCTCGACGTTCACGTCTTCCTTGATCTTCGGGTCCACCATCTCCATCAAAACGCCGTCGTCTTCGCTCTTCCTGCTCTCCTCCGTCCACTCGGACAAGGTATACGAGCCCTGCAATGACCTCAATCCCGTTATGAGCTCGAGGATCAAGACGCCGAAGCTGTAGACGTCGCTCTTGGGGGAAACCAAGCCCGTGTTGAGGTAGTTCATGTCGATGTAGCCGAGGGATCCCTTTATCGCGATCGGCGTCTGCGATTGTTGGGCGTCGTTTCCCAGCTTGCACAGCCCGAAATCTGCGAGTATTGGGAATATTCATCGATTGAAACCGAGTTTAGGTATTTTACTTTTTATATACTTACTTTAACGTTTAATAGATATTCGACAACAACACTACAAAAGATAACTATACCTACACGGAACATATTAGGGATTGTAAATTTGTAATGTACAGACACACTTAGATTCAGATCCTTAGTCGGTTAAATAATTGGTATAGATTCGACTCAATATCCTAAAAGTGTTAATATTTAGGGTCTAAAATCAGACCCGAATTGGATCTTCAAATGGATATTTAATGATCCCTAGAACATTACCTATGTTGGGGCTCAGGGGGTCTGTTTAGGGTTGCAATCGAATCGAATCGAATAACATAACGTTCCATTAGTATTCGATTAGCATGTAGAATATCCGTATTCGTATTTGAACCCTAAAATCGATAAAAAAATATTCGATTTTACCCGCAAGCTTCGCATGATCGTCGTTGATCAAGAGAACGTTCGAGGACTTGACGTCCCTATGGATCACGGGCGGGTCCGCCACGGAGTGGAGGTAGTCCAAGGCGTACGCTATATCCAGAGCAATACTAAGCCGGTTCGGCCACGTCAGCGCGGGGGCGTGCCGCCCCTTGTGGAGGCGGTCGAAGAGGGACTTGTTGGGCACGTACTCGAGCAGCACGAGCTGCTCCCCCCTCTCGAGGCAGAACCCGAGCAGCCCCACGAGGTTCGGGTGTGAGATCCTCAGCAGGACCGAGATCTCGTCCAAGAACATCTTTTGGCTCCCGCCCCTCTCCTCCATGACCCGCTTGACCGCACCGAACCGCCCGTCCCCGAGCTCCGCTAGGTACACGTACGAGGTGGCCCCCACCCCGATCCTGAACTTGAACCCGCTCGTGGCCACCTCGAGCTCCTGCAGGGAGTACGTCCTTATGCCCGTGGACGGCTGATGAGTCCTCGTGGTCAACTCCGCGTCCTTTGGCTTGTGGCGGTGGCTATTTTCAGGGGACTCGTTGGCTGCTGATTCGTCGTGGTCGGAAACTTTCTGATCGCGGGCCCGGCGGTTCGAACCCGAGAAGAGGAAGGCGAATTTTTTTAGGGTGATGGTGAGGAGGATCACGAGGGCTATGGCTCCGAGGACTAGGTAGGTGTTTTTCCTCGTCGTGGAAAAACCTAGGAACCACATTGTGTTGATGTTTTTGTGCGTGTGAGTGAATAGTTCCTAGGTTTTTTTTCTTGTAGGAAGTTGGCGTAATTATGCTTTTTCTCGGGCTTCTTGTTACACTAAGTTCTTTGGTGATTGATTAATCGTGATGTGGACGTTCATGTATTTTTTTTTTTTTGGGCGTGTGGTGATTTGTTCGTATGAGGCGTTTTCAAGATTCATTGTTTTGGTTTTTTCTGTTGAAGATGGTGAAGTCTTGTGCATGAAAATTGGATTGACGACCCCAAACTAAGGGTCGTAAAGATGTCGTTTAAACAAAGGTTGATGCTTTTTGCTCAAGTGATAAAAAATATATCTATTGATTATCGGACTTTGGTATATTAGTTTTAAATGACTTGTTCTATTGATATGGTTCTGGGCCAATGTGATTATCTCTAACATGGACTATGATTCATTTCATTTTTCTTCTGTAAATTCTAACATGATTACGTGTTGAAGTTGACTTTTGACGTATTTAAGACATATTACTAGTCGCAAATCGTAATTAAGGGTAAGTAAGTATGTACCATCTGTCTAAACTCTAAGCCCTAAGGTCCTCGTTTATTAATTGGATAATTCCTAGTGTAATAGGTCAACGAAAAAATAAATAAATCAGTATCCGATGCATGAAGTTTCCATTTTATGTATTTGGTTCTAATGGTAACAATATATTTGGGACCTATCGTAACTTATAAATGTCATTTTATGCAGCAAGTTTAATGGGATGGATATCATTTTATTTTTGCGATAATTCTTTTTTATATTTTATTTTTAATGTGCAAATAACAACCGTTGACGGTGGATGACAGAGATGTTCTAACATATTAAAGAAAATAGAAACAATTGTTTATCAATGATGATAAATTATATATATATATATATATATATTAATATTGACAATCCTGCTTACACAGTTACACGTATAATTTATAAACCCCTTCCTCTCTCTCTCTCTCTCTCAAGTCGCATTAATCCAGCAATAACTGGATTATGAAATCAGAAGTCCCTCCGTTATAATCCGACACTGATCAACGAAATCGGGAACATTTAAACGATGTCGATGGCTTGATGAAACAGTTAGGTTTACGTCGGACTCATGTTTTGAAAGGTCAAAGCTTCCATTTTCCCCCATAATTTTCGACTTTCCCTTTCGAATCCAGCTGAATAATGGCTGGTGGTACTGCTAATAATTCGTTGAAGGAGGTCTCAAATTCCAAGCCATTGTTCGTGACTGTCTACATAACGGTGATCGTCGGCATATTGGTCTCCTCTTTCTACGTATTCTCCGCCGTATTCTCCACTTCAAGCGCGCTGTCGTGGTTTGCCGGCTCAGCTTCCTCCGGCGTCGATGGTAGGGTTTCGTACTTTTTTTTTTGCAGATAGTAAGAATTCGCTGCACAATTATCATATTCTGACGTTAAATTCGGTTTATGGGTAGTTGACATTATGGTTGACCAATTGCTGCTGTTGATGCTATGCTATGTATATTGGTTTATTGCAAATTTGATTTTGATTATTCAAATCCTGTGCCACGTGTAGGAGCAATTTCACCACCAATCACTCATTCTTCTGCTCCTCTTCACCAAGGAGCCTCAAAATCTCCCAAAAAGTCCCTACCGCCTATTTGGGAAATCCCCACTCCCGGTTCAAATATGCCACCTCTGAGCACCTTTAAATTGACCAAGGAACTTATTCAGACGAGAGTGGAGGACAACGTAATAATCGTGACATTCGGTAACTTTGCATTCATGGATTTTATTCTCACTTGGGTTAAACACTTGACCGACATGGGCGTTTACAACCTGTTCGTTGGTGAGTATTCTTTTGGATTCATTCCCTTAGATATCTTTGAAATTATCTTAGAGGGATAGTTCTTCTTTATGCTCACTCATAGGTGCAATGGACACGAAGCTTTTGGAGGCTCTTTACTGGAGAGGAGTCCCGGTTTTCGATATGGGCAGCCACATGAGCACTGTCGATGTTGGATGGGGCTCTCCAACATTTCACAAGATGGGGAGAGAAAAGGTCATTCTGATAGATTCCATCTTACCTTATGGCTTCGAGTTACTCATGTGTGACACCGACATGGTGTGGCTAAAGGTATCTATTTACTGCCCCCTTTTACATATTCACACTTTCAATAATTACTACCTCCTTTTGCATATCTCGTATTTGTAAAATTTTGTTTCGTCTGTGTAATTGTGCTTTCAATTTCACGTCTTGGTGAGTTTCCTCTTCCAAACAACTAACACGATGCAATGAAGAGGAGCTCGGTTTTTTTCTCTGCAATATATATATAACTGATCACTGCATTTTCTTTTCTTGAATAGAACCCTCTTCCATATCTTGCACGTTTTCCTGAAGCGGACGTGTTAACATCCACTGATCAAGTAGCTCCAACTATGGTTGACGATCGCTTGGATGACTGGAGATTAGGTACTACAAGTTCCATGTCTGGTTATTACATGAATAGCAGGAATCTTTCCCCTTTATCTTTCTGAAAATCACAGAAGAGCTTTGGGACTTAAAATTTTCTTGAACAGCTGGAGCTGCCTACAACATTGGGATTTTTCACTGGAGGCCAACGAACTCTTCGAAGAAATTAGCAAGAGAATGGAAGGAATATCTTCTTACAGATGACAAAATATGGGACCAGAACGGTTTCAACGAAATAATAAAAAAGCAGCTGGGCCCACCCGTTGACGAAGACAGCGGTCTCGTGTATGCTTACGATGGAAACCTTAAACTCGGGCTTCTCCCCGCTAGCATCTTTTGCAGCGGGCACACTTACTTTGTACAGGTTTTCTTCTTACACACGATCACTGATTCTACAGTTGAAGAAGAGAAATAATTGCTTCTTACACACGTGATAAACATGTCTTCTCTTCATCCCTTGGCAGGCATCGTATCAACAGCTCAGATTGCAACCGTACGCTGTGCACACAACATTCCAATTCGCGGGTACAGAGGGAAAACGCCATCGCTTGCGTGAGGCCATGGTTTTCTATGATCCACCGGAGTACTATGATGCACCAGGTTTTTTTATATACACATTTGTAGCACATGATTACAGCTTATCCTTTATGTATGCCTTGAGATACATGGGATTGCAAAGAACCGTAAAATCGTAATAAAGATGTGATGGCGATTTTCAGGAGGATTTATGACATTTAAGCCCAGCATACCGAAGAACTTGATGCTAGATGGAGAGCATAACATCGAGTCACACTTTGCTCTCGTTAATTATCAAGTAAGCCTATGTAGTATAATTGAAATCTCTTCAGCTTCGGTGGCAATGCGAAACTAAAATTATATTTTTCTAACTATGAAAACGAACAATGATCTTCAGATGAAACAGATACGAACTGCACTTGCCATTGCTTCATTATTGGGTCGAACGTTGGTAAGAACTGCCATAATCCTTCGCATCTGAGCTCCTTGTAGATGTTATCATATACCGTTTGATGCTAATGATTTTGCTTGTTTAATGTTTTTATCTAGTGGTGATGCCATTTTTTTTTCTTTTTTCTTTTCTTTTTTAAAATTTTAGGTAATGCCTCCATTATGGTGCAGATTGGATCGACTTTGGTTCGGACATCCCGGGGTTTTGGCGGGAACTTTGACTAGACAGCCTTTCCTATGCCCCTTAGACCACATCTTCGAGGTAATGAAAAAAAAAATTGATGGATTAATTGAAATATATCCCATGGGACTTTACAAATATGATTAATTTTCAAGTCTACTAATCTCTATAAAATGCAGGTGAATGTGATGTTGAAGGACTTTCCCGAGGATGAACTCGGTCGGAGGATCGACTTCAGGGAATATTCTTTCCTCGAAAACCCGTCGACGCCTCGAGAGGTTTCCTTTTAAGGACTCGTCGGAGAAAATAAGATCGATATCGAGTTTTGTTCTTCGTTTTTTTACGTCTTTGATCGTATCGTTTTATCGCAGGTGAAGGATTCGTGGCTCGACGTGCAGCTTTGTCAAGAAGGAACGAAGGGGTGCGAGGTTTCGAACACGACGAGTAGATTCGGCGTTCTCAAGTTCCCCAAGCGGAGTTCTGAAGAAACGGTGCGAACCCGTGTTCTTATTCTTTGGGATTAGCTACTTTTTTCGTGCCATAATTTTGGGGGCTTGCAGTTTCAGGACATCCAACTTATGAGGTTTTAAGGACACGGAATTTAAAATACTGAAGCAATTTAAGGACGCTATAAGTCGAAAATCTAAGCGTGTCTTTTAATTGCTTCAATTTAAAAGATAGTGTCGTTAAATTACAACCTGGGTAGTTGGATGTCACGAAAATGCCACGTGGGATTCATCCGCAAATAAGCATCTCCGACGCCACGTATGATTTATAACCAAATTATTTGGCACATGTTGATCACCTGTCGACTTTTTGGCAAACAATTAGGTTTCTGACGCACTGATTCCTTAAATTCCTTCAGTTTCGAAAGCTAGTCCTTAAATTACGTCCTGAAAGTGTCACCCCCAACTTATAGGACGAAAAGATTAGCTAGCCTGATTCTTTATTCATATTTTCTCTGTGCATAACACTGTTTAGTCCACAAACAACCTAAAATCTATCTGATTTAAACAGTTGAAGGCGATATTCTCATCCTTCAACGACGTGAAAGTCATCCAATTCTCATCAATGCAAGAAGCCTTTGCAGGATTCGCAGACAAGGTCGGTTGTCCCTAAAACTTTCAATTTTTTTCCACTTACGAATTAATTTCATCTCCTAACTGCAACGAAAATCGATGGAACTCAGACAAAGGAAGAAAGATTCCGTAGGCGAATGAAGAGGTATACGGGCATTTGGTGCTGCGTGGAAGATCACTCACCGGGCCACATATACTACGACATGTATTGGGACGAAAAACCCGATTGGAAACCTAAGCCTCCACAAACACCAGAGGAAGATCATCCTCCTCTCTAAGGTTTTCTTTTCCTTTTCTTATAAGATACCACAAATACTGTACTTGAAAGAATTCACAAATGTATGTCGCACGAGGAAACCGTAACAATTGTTATAGAATAGAACAAAGTTATAATATCATGAACAAATTGGGGATGTCAGCTGATTATAAAGAATAACTACCAGAGAAAAAAACTCAAAATGCAGCTCAAAATCTGAGAATGACCAAAACTAGAAAGTTTATGCATAAACTTCAGCTAATTCCTACCTGTTGAAGCAAAACCGCCTTCGATAAACATAGCACATTGATGTCATCATCGACGGGAATCCAATGGAGTTTCATCATAGCCCACGTTAGTCATCAAGATAATAGTATGATCCGGCATTCTTCTGCTCTCGGTCCTTGGTGGAGTCCAATTTATTGATTCTCGGACGATAATTCGTTGGGTCCCTTCTAAATGTGATATTCAGATGCTACATTTACAAGCAAAATTATGATCAGAAACGGATTAAATATTTTTTTTTTCGTCCTGTAGGTTGAGAGTGGTGACACTCTCATGATACCCAAATTATGGGACTGACTGCATCATTAGAACACCAACTTTCAAAAAAACCGAAGCAATTTACGGACGACAAGCGCCAACTGCACGCCATGTCGCCTCTTCTGGTGACATACAGCCAGTGGCGGTCCCTTAATTTGGGTTATCAAGAAAGTGCCTCCCCTCTTAATTTCGACGAAAAAAAACAAATAATTATTGAGAAAAAATTGTTAAAATTTGTGAGGACGAAGAAGCTTACGGATAAAAACAAGTTCATCCCGGTCAGCAACGACTGCGGAGAATTAGCAGTACAGTCCACGGACGGCGTTCCCTCGTAGACAATAACCCTATCCGCGAGATAAGTCGCCATTATAAAGTCATGCTCGACAATGAACGCCGTCTTCTTCGCGTGGAGTATGAATCTCTTTATGACTTTCGAGGCTACGATTCTCTGCTCCGAATCTAGGTACGCGCTCGGTTCGTCTATTAAGTATATATCCGCGGGCTGAAAAAAAGCAACATTGGATCAAAAAGAAATTATACCAAGCACAAAAAATCGCAACGAGCGTATGTATGATTAACCTTTCCGAGGCAAAGTGTGAGAGCAACTCTCTGTAATTCTCCTCCGGAGAGATTCACGACTTCTTGATCCATTAGCTGCTCGATCAAGAGAGGCTTCATTACATCCGATACGAACTGAGGGTGCCTGAAAGAATCCGGGATTTTCATCAGCAGCAGGCTTCGAACGTTGGACTTGTAACTTGGGCTTATCTTCTGCGGTTTGTAGGAGACATTGAATTCGGGTATTTCAACGTCGGATCCTTCCACCGAATCGGGCTTCAAATGCCCGGCCTGAAATACCACAAACAGACACAAATATATCTCAGCATCGAACGGATGATATACCGAGTGTTCAGTGACCACTACACCTAACAGCTTAAGCTTGAAGGGAGTGAAGTGCATCATATTTTGATTCTGGACTGATTTCTTTCTTATTTAGCATTTAGACGTGGAATTTTCATTTAATGGCTGTGTCGTGAGGATTGGTACCCATGACCTCTAGTCATGAGCTCTGATACCATACACCTAAAAGCTTAACCCTGACAGGAGTTACATCATATTTTGATTTTACATATTTTATTTCCAACATCGGGTAAGGATTCGAAGATCATACCAGCATCCTTATGAACGTCGTCTTTCCCGTGCCGTTCTCGCCGAGCATCACGATTATTTGAGAATCGGTGAATTCGCCCTCCATGGCCTTAAGCTTGAAATCCCCCCGAGTTTTGGTCATGGTTGGATACTTGTATCGCGCGTATGCCTCGACCTCCTCGCCGTTCTCCTGTGGAACCTCCGCAACCTGAAAAAGAATAAAAATATGATAAATCACCGAGTAGCTCGGTCGCCGCTAGAAACAAACTTACTGTTGGAAATAAAGTATATAAATTTAAAATATGCTACACTCTCTTCGAGCTTATGCTTTCAGGTGAAGCGGTCATTCAACAGTTACTGCAGACAAAAAAGGGGCTTACCTTAAAAGTTAGAGATTCGTCGCGAAACCTAAGATTCTCGGTGGGTACAAATCCAGCCAAGAATATGTTAATTCCTTCTCTAACGGAAAACGGAAGGGTCACCACGCCATAAACCCCGGGTCTCCCGTACAGACAGCAGATGAAATCGGACAAATAATCCAGTACGCTAAGGTCGTGCTCCACAACAATCACGTAGCTGCACCAATAAAAGAAATTATTGCAAAAGGGTCCCTTAAAGTTACGGTGCCTAATCAGAGAAAATGCAAAAAAAAAAATCACCTATCTGGTCGAAGCAAGGATCTGATGACTTGTGCTGCTTTGAGCCTCTGCTTCACATCGAGGTAGCTCGATGGCTCATCGAACATGTAAATCTCAGCATTTTGTATGGCTACGACGGCTATAGCAAATCTTTGCAGCTCTCCACCGGATAAATCCCCGACGTTACGGTCCATGACCTGATTGAGCTCGAGATTGGTTCCGAGTTCTTCTTTCACGCCCCTCTCGTCCTTCTGTGAAAGGACTTCGCCCACATTTCCTTTAACAGCTTTGGGAATATGGTCTACGTATTGGGGCTTGATTACAGCCTGTGGATAAGGGAATTTAATCAGTAGTAACAGAAAATCACTGCAAAACAGAAGAAATTAGCTCATTTCTTTGGAAGAAATACGTCAAACGCCCATACTTTTCAATGATGAAAACAGTTTCAGAAACACTAAATTGCAGGGATCTTTGCGAAAAATATAGAATAATACCTTCAAATTATCTTCCAGAATGCGGGTGAAGTAATTCTGTAGCTCAGATCCTCGGAAGTAGGTTAAGATTTCTTGCCAATCAGGAGGGTTCTACACAGAATACAACAAAGGAAATCAACAACAGAAATCAACTATCGAAAAGAAAAATCGTGGAGTGGAAAAAAAAGAGATTTTTACCTTGAAACAACCGAGATTAGGCTTCAATTTCCCACCCAAAACTTTCAGTGCAGTGGATTTTCCAATGCCGTTAGTTCCCACCAGGCCAAGAACTTGACCAGGTCTTGGAACGGGTAACCTGCAAGGAAAGTACAACAAGAGTTAGGAAGTTGTAATAAAACATAAACAAAAAGCACAATTAAACCGAACCTGTGCAATTTGAAAGTGTTAGGACCGTATCGATGGGTTGTGTCCTTATCAAGGTCTTTTGGCAGATTGATAATTTGGATTGCTTCAAATGGACATTTCTGAGACGAAGAAATAAAAGTGTTTGTGGATCAGCAAAAACTACCATTAAACACTGGAAGAAAAAGACCGTAATTCTTGCAATGGCAAACCTTCACACAGATACCACAACCAATGCACAATTCCTCGGAGATGAAAGCAATCTTAGATGCAGGAGTCACCTCAATGCAAAGTTTGCCTGAATAACAATATATACAAGCAAGTTCATAAAAAGGTCACATAGAAGAACAGTTGGCATCGGACAAGCGAACATAAGACCAAAATCATGGTTCTAAGACATCTACAGGAAAAAAATGTGAGCCTTCTTTTGCACATTTTCATGAGCAACAGCAAAGGGGCACCCCAATGATCCAATAAACCCAAGAGAAGACGTATATAGATTTTTACTAGGATTAGTCTCACACTGAATGCAAAACCTTCCCCAGCACATAAAAAAATTCAGTCAAATACTAATAGGGATTTCCACGCAGAGAAGAAAACATCGAAGAACATAAGAAACGTACTACAAATGTTTATTCTGAGCAACGTCGCAAGCGAAGCTTGAGTAATTTTTAAAGTATGTGAAGGTGAAAAACGCAGAAAAAATCTACCAACTCCTCTGATCGAAATAAACACCACTGACAACATAATAAAGCAAAATCGAGAGAAATCAAACAACAACAGAGAAGTAAAAGAGAATAACCTGTTTTGACAACAGGACAGCTCTTTTTGCACTCCTGACGGCATTTTTTGGGCTTGCACTTGTCGGAGCTGACTATGGCGATACGCGTAAGCTTCTGATCCGACATATCTCTCTCTTTCTGCGTATAATAAACTGAAATTCCCCCAGTCGGAAACCTAAAACCGATTACACCTGCGACTATATAAGAGCTAATCGACACGACGAAGCGATACCTTCGGAGGATAGAAACTGAGAAAGCTCGACGAGGACGAGCGTGGAGATGAAACCCGAACGCACGCAGCACAGCACAAACTCTCGGATATTTTGGGGATATTTTGATAAAAAGAATCGAATCATATTTTATTTAAGATGGAGGGATTGTTTGGAAAAAGTTAAAAATACCATTAATATTAGTTTAGTCACTTAAATGAATTCGTCGTTTCAGTTAAGTCTTATTCGAATTCGAATAAGCTTTATTCGGGTTCGAATAAGATATATTCGATTTCGAATAACCCTTATTCGAGTTCGAATAATCTGGGTTATTTGAACCCGAATAAGAGTTATTCGAGTTCGAATAAGGTTATTCGAGTTCGAATAAAGGTTATTCGAGTTCGAATACGCTTATTCGAACTCGAATAACCCTTATTCGGATCCGAATAACCTTATTTGAACTCGAATAGGGCTTATTTGAACCCGAATAAGGCTTAATTGAATGGTGAAATCTTTAAAAACTAATATTTGAATTCGCTCTTCGTATTTTGCTCTCACTTCTCTCTAAACTCTTATCAAGAAAATTACTAATTAAAGTTACACTTATTTGAATGTCTTAGTTGAATTCATATAAGCTTTTTTGTATTCGAATATTACAAATTTCAAGAATTAATCAGTTATGGTAAAAATAATCAATTTTAACTCAAGATAAAGATTAAACTCGATTCAAGATGAACATTATACGAAGAAGCTTATGAAAGTTTTGTGTATCACAATATAATTAATAAACATTATTCAATAAGTTCATCGAAGTTTGTATATCACATTGATACAACTCATTTTAGTTGCCATCATGTAGAGCACATGTTTAGATATCATATTATAGTAATTCACTTAAATACAAGTTGTAACATTATAGCAACTCACACAAAACTCATTTAAATTTTCATTACATTTACCCAACTCATTAGACATCTTCATTAAACATTGTCATAACTAATTATAGTATTTCATTGACTATTATTTGATATTAATGACTTGATATTATTATCATAAAATTACAAGTATTAATTATACTCTTATTTGAATTCGAATCATGGTCTTTTGGGTTCTAATAACGCTTATCCGAGTTCAAATGGACTTATTCGAGTTCTAATAAGGTTTATTTGAACTCGAATATGGTTATTTGAACTCGAATAGGGTTATTTGAACTCGAATAGGACTTATTCGAACTCGAATACGGCGTATTCGAATCCGAATAGGCCTTATTTAAACTCGAATAAAACTTATTCGAATTCGAATAAGTCTTTCAATCTTATTCGATTTCGAGTATATCTTTAATATTTTCAATTATTTCGCCTAAATCTACCTTTAATCATAACGAAAACTCAAGACACATGCGAATTTGTATTAATTTTTCAGAAAATCAGTTAAGATATGTACTAATTTGAAGATGATTTTAAGAGAAATGGTGAAGAAAAAGCGACGAAATCTGCATTCTAAAACCTAAAAAACGAAAATATAATTTTAAACTATTATAATATTGTTAATTAAATAGATATATTGATTAATTACTTATTTAAGTAAGTGAATCCCTCTTATCTAAAAAAAGAAAAGTCGCTCCTTGTTTTTTAATTTTATAGGAAATTAATCCCTTTTGTTAAATTAGCCCCAAACTCCTCATGTTAGGTATTTTTCTTCAAAAAGTATTTAATATTTGTTCTCTTTTATACTTAGTTACCTCCGAGATATGAAACTAATTTTCGGGCTTAGTATTTAAATACGTCCGAAATTCACTCGAACGCGCAGTCAATAAGTATCTCTACGATATCGGGATATGGGCTTATGGCAGAATCTGATTCAAAAATAAAGTGAATATGTTCCGAATTCATACTAGATTATGATGGACACGCAACATTAGAAAGATTTGTTATTTTTTGTTTCGGAGATTGGTTACAAAATCAAAGATTTAATACCTGCAACAATATTTCTTTAAAGCGAAGAAGTGTAATTCAATCTTACGTCTGAGATTGAGATCCTCGAATGCCAAATATGTGGTTGGAATAATAAAGCTAATCAATCGAATTTTTTTTATTCAATTCGAATTTGAAATATTAGAATATTAAATTCGAATAAGAATATTTTCCTCGATTCGAATAATTTTAGAATACGACTACAAATATCGAAACATTCTATTCGAATAATAGCTTCGATTCTCAAAATTTAAATATAATAAATTATTATTCAATATATATATTAAATAAAATATATTATGATATAATAACGAAGCCATATATATCATTGTATATATAACAAGCAAACATAATAGGCAATAGCCATTGTTATATAAATATATATAAATAGATACAAATCACTTCCATTTATAGTTTTTTATTAATTGCCGCCTCGAAATCCAAACGGATTATGATTTCCGAACATGCCATTGCCGTGATGAACCATCATGCCAACGCCACCGTGGCCATGGTGGCCCTGCCCCGTACGGGAGCCAATCACGGCGGCGGCAGCCGCCGCACCGCCAGCTAGCAGCCCTCCTATACCAGATCCTCCTGTCAAAGAATGAATAAATGCCCAACTTCAACATTTTTGTTGAATTTTCGAGGCCCGGAGATGCGACCGTATAAGCTTGATGAGGTTCCTTCCTAAGACCAATTGGTAATAGGATCAGTGACTCATTTAGCTTAAATACCGATTAATTTTTCTCGTCGTAATAAATGTGAGACATTTGGCCCTCACACGTGGTATTCTTCACAAATTGCAAGAAAAAAAAGGGGAAAAAAAGAAAAAATCAATTTAATCATAACCTGCATGTTGGTGTGGAGCCGATAATGACGGAGGAGGATGGCCTTGTTACGGTGGATAACCAGCGGGTGGTGGATATCCAGATGGTGAATAACCTTGTGGTGGATAGCCATAGACACCAACTTCCGGTGGTGGTGGTGGATAACCACCAGCTTGAGGTGGTGGTGGTGAATGTTGGCCCGGGAAATATCCACCTTGTGAAGGTGGTGGGTGTTGGCTCGGGTAATATCCAACTTGTGGTGGCGGTGGATATTGGCCCGGTGGATATACACCTTGCGGTGGTGGTGGAGGATAGACACCTTGCGGTGGTGGTGGATGTTGGCACGGTGGATATGATCCACCACCACCGAGATGTGAGAGCCCACCACCGAGATGAGAGAAAAGGCCCCTCTCCTGGCTATCATTTCCACCTCCCATTGTTTACCGTTGTTGGCTGAAACAAAGACAAGCAATTCCCACAAGTCATAACATGTAATATAATAATAATATGATATGCATGAAGGGATCGATTATATCACCTGCAAATTTCCCCGCTTAAGGGAAAAAAAAGATGTGTTAGGTATATAAACTTCGAAGGATCCCATAAAAAAAATGATTACTGTTACATTTTATTATTACGGTTATTAATCCATCTCCTTCCGCTTTTAATTATGATTCGCACGCCTCTACTCACTCACACGCTTGTAAGTCGCGTTACTCTACACGTGTCACGGCAAGAGATTGCGATTGGTTGTCGTTGAACTTGTCTGCTGACGATTACTCAATGAGAAGCAACGGATTTTATTATTACAGTTAACACTATTAACTTCATCAGCATCACACAGGCAATAGAAACCATACTACTAAAATCATTTTCCTTTTACACTGTTTCAAGAAGCAAAAATCCAATTTTTTTATTAATTTTTTTTTTCACGATTCACCTCTGCTCCAAATGCAGCAAAGACGAAGACGCGTGCTCTCCTCCTTGCTTCCCCGAAGCGGACGAGGAAACCCCGGCATTAACCGCCGTCGACGAGCCGCTCGTGCTCGTCGCGGTCACGCTGGTCCCACTGTTCGAGCCCCTAGGAGCCGGCGGCGGCTCGATCTCCACCACACCCTCGAGCATCTGAACCACCCTGCCCATGGTGGGCCTCTGAGATGGCTGCTCCTGAATGCACCAGAAGCTCACCCGAACCGCCCGAGCCACCTGGTCCATGTCCAACTCAAGCCCGTCGAGCCTCCTGTCCAAAATAGCCCCCAAATTGCCCCTCTCGAGCTCCTCGTACGCCCACGCGGTGAACTTCCTCTGGCCCGTCTCCTCCGACACCTCGAAGTTCCGTCTCCCGCTGACGATCTCGAGCAGCACCATCCCGTAGCTGTACACGTCGGACTTCGAGGTCACGGGGAGGTTCGCGAGCCACTCGGGTGCTAAGTACCCTCGGGTCCCGCGGACGCTGGTCAGGGTCCGTTGCCGGTGGTCCCTCGGGCTCACGAGCTTGGCCAGCCCGAAGTCGGAGACCTTGGCCTGGTGGCTCTCGTCCAACAAGATATTCTCGGGCTTGATGTCGCAGTGGACGATGCAGTCCCTGCACTCCTCGTGGAGGTACGTGATCCCGCGGGCCGTCCCGAGGGCCACGGCGAACCGCTGGTCCCAGCTCAGGCGGCTCGACGACGGCTCGCCGAACAGGAACCCGTCGAGGGACCCGTTCTTCATGAACTCGTAGACTAAGAGCCGGTGCTTCCCCTCGGAGCAGAAGCCGACGAGCCTCACGAGGTTCAGGTGATGGGTGCTGCTGATGGTGGCCACCTCCATGCGGAACTGCTTCTCCCCCTGCTCGATCCCCTCGAGCCGCTTCACTGCAGCCGCGGTTCGGTTGGCTAGGACCCCTCTGTACACCGCACCGAACCCGCCCGAGCCCAGCTTCTCCCTGAACCCCTTGGTGGCCCTGTGGAGCTCCTTGTATGAGAATTGAACCGGCGCACCGGAGGCGTACTCGAGCAGCGCGTATTCGGCCGATAATTTCCCGAACTTTGGGCTGTTTCTCACGCACCACCACCACAGGCCGCCTTCCACCGCCAGCAACCCGAAGACCGTGGCCACGATCACCACCACCACCAGCCACCACCTCAGCTTCCACCTGTCGGCGGCTCCGCCGCCGGTGGAAGCTGCCGGCAAGGCCGGCACCACGGGCCCACAAACTTTAACGAACGAAGTGCTCGGAATCGCCGGAGACTGATAACCGCTGACGAAATTACGTATCTTCAAGTAGCAAAGCCCCGAGCCGTCGGCTAACGAAGTCGAAGCAACGCACGGTCCCACGAGGCAATTTAACCTGCAAGGAGAAGTTCCTTGGAAGAACACGTCAGCAGATAACTCGGGTTCGTAGGTTAAGAAAATTGTGTGGTCTAATTGCAACATAGTTGCGTTTCCGGGGCAATTTTGAAGCTCAACTTTTCTCTTACAGCCTTGTCTTGCATTTTTGGGATCGATGAGCTCGAAATTGCCAGAAGGGCAACCGCAAACTGGGGAGGTTTCGTTGTAGCTGCAAATTCCCAGGTTCCCACAGAAACCGAAAACCTCACATTGGTCACTCAAAGCTGCCCATTTTGCAGTTTTGGTCCCACTGCCGCTGACGGAGCTGTAAATCCTTAGATTCCCGTCATCGTCCAATTTCAAGAATCTGAGGATGTTGCCTTCTTCGGCGTAATCGCTGCTGTAAGCCAAGTCTAAAGGGCTCGAGAGGAGAGGATCCGATAATGTTAGAATACCGGTCGGCTGCATGTTGAGGACGGGGCTCGCGAAGCTTGAGTTTGCGGTGGAGTTCAAGCCGGAGTTGTAGTAGACGACGGTGTTGTTCCATAGGAGCGTTAGGTTTCCGTTTCTCTGAAGAGCGAAGGAGTAGAGCCCTGAAGAGAGGGTTCGGTTGACGCTGAAGCGTTGGGAGGGGACTACGGTGTCCGTTGGGTGGTCGAACGTTGACCACACGGCGGTACCGGAGGAGTCCTTGAGGATGAAGTTGCCGGATTCTTGGAGCTCGGCGGACGATACGTTGCGTGCGGCGGTGGAGGAGGACCAGAGGGGGTCGGTGGAGGTTGGAGACGGGAGGAGCTGGAGGTCGCCGGAGGGGAGGAGGCGGAGGACGGAGGAGGATGGGGCAGAGGGAGTGGACCAGATGGGGACGCCGGAGTACGTCACGGCGGCGATGAAGTTTCCAGGTGTGGTGGAGATGAAGGTGAGCGTGAAGGTGGAGTTCGGTGAGGTCCATCTTGAATTGGGATCGGAGGCGGTGAGGGTGGAGCCGAGAGGGATGTCGGCACCGGAAGCGGCGGCGGCGAGGAGGAGGACGGCGAGGACCGTGGAGCGGAGAGGTGGGAACATTTCATTAAAAATCGAAGCTTTTTCGACACCCCACGGCGACCGACGCGCTCCGATCAAACGAACGACGACCACCTGTTGTTATCTTTCTCTTTTCCGTGTGTGTACATAAAAGCTTTGACTTTTGATGCTAAGCATTGAATATTACAGACTAGCAAATCATATTTTTATTTATACTATACCTGGTCTTGAATTGGTCTTGTCTCGGATCCCGTGTGCGTTGACTTTTGACTTTTCGAAATTCGTTGACTCGAGACTGCTGTTTGCACCATATATTACCGAGTCTCATCCTTAGTTTTTTATGATGAAGCATGTTTTACATATTATGACTTTTAATTCATGATCTCTAGAGATAAGTTGAAGACATTGATACCGCAGGTCTTGTTTGCTACGTGCTCGACGAAATGCTTATATGAGTTTCTCTCGTAGTCGATGCAGGTAATCCAAAAGGTTACACTTTGATCTTAAAACTGATACGATGCATTGCTTATTACGACATGAACATGAAGTTCCAAAAGGTGAATAAAACGTAAGCCATGCCAGAAGTTTATATACTACATTATACTTGAAGTTGCCTGTGAATCAAAATCTGGCGAAATTGGGCTTCTTTTATGTATCTTTGTGCTACGTGCTCGATGAAATGCTTATGTGAGTCTTCTCATACCCAATGCAGGTAATCAATCCAAAAGGTTGCACTTTGATCTTAAACTGATACGGTGCACTGCTTATTACAATATGAACATTTGGTGAGTAAACGTAAGCCATGCCCAAAGTTTATATGCTACATTAGATATCTGAAGGTGCCCGTGAATCAAAATCTTGAGAAATGGGCTTCTTTTATTCCTACGTGCTAATGTTATTATCACCCTCGAGACTCCATTTTCTTCACAATTGAACCGATTCGATCTCCGCTAAGCATCTTTCATCTCACCCTTCGTAGGGCCAAATAAGCCATAAACCTGTACCCGACAAGCATCAGAATCATGACGAACACATCCCACCACAGATGGCTCAATCCTACCTCATGTATCGGTGGGTAATCTTCAACTCTACAGTACGATCCTTCTCCGCACTCGTACAAGTCTCCACCACCGTATTGAACCCCGAGGAGAAGCCTATAGCAGTAGTAGCTGTAGCTGAGATACTTCATCCATGCAATAAACGGTGGGATGTGTCTTACATAGTACCCTCCCGCAATAAGGAAGACCATGGTTGTCACCGAGGCTAAAGTGGCCGCTTGTTTCACGTCCATGAGCATCGCACCGAAAGCCATGCCGAGCCCTTGTGAGACGAAGACGCTCAAGAGTACGATGAGAAGGGAGAGTATGAAGGTTACCGGGTCGGGTTTTAACCCGCCCATCCAGTAGAATATGAACGTGAACGCCGTTGGCAATGAGAGCTCGAGCGGTAAATCTCCCACCATTCTTGCGAGGTAGTACGAGGAGAGACGGTACATGCCTGAAGATCTTTCTTTGATTAGCATCCTTCGTTCTTGGGGGAACGTGAAGACCGCGTTGTATAGGGGGTAGAAGCCCCAGAAGACCGAGAAGAAGAACAGCATGGCGATCTTCATTACAGTGGAAGCATTCGGTGTTAGAATGTGTTGTGCAGTTCGGTATGAGATTTGTTGAATGACCACTTCACCTGAAAGCTTAAGCTTGAAGGGAGTGCATCATATTTTTTTTTTTTATTTATATAATTTATTTTCAGAATGCCCCCTCACGTCTGGGCTGATTTCTTTCATATCTGGCGTTAGACGTGCAATTTTCATGTAAAGGGTGGTCGTGAGGATTCGTACCCATGACCTCTTGAGTCTGAGCTCTGATACCATGTTAGAATGGCTACTTCACCTAAAAGCTTAAGCTTGAAGGGATTGCATCATTTTTTTTTTTTATTTATTTTATTTCCAACGGATTAATTCTAGAATCTTACTTTTATGCTTAAGCACTTACTCTATCATCTATGTGAGATGCAGGGGTGTGCCACCACAAAAGCCCGCCGAGAAACGCAACGCTTATAACTTGGAATATTCGTAGCCTGTTGAAGGCCTCGAACCTACGCTCTCGAAGGCCCCGTAAAAGCAGTATCTTGAACTGGTACCACCAAGTAGTGCACCATTGCTTCGGTATGTGATTATTTTCTGCATCGTTGGAAAATGGAAAATTAGAAAACAAATAATCAAGAATTGATTAGTGGTTCTCTTAGTTAAGATTGCTGAAGGATACTCACTGGTAGAGGCCTCATGTATGTAACTGTAGCCCCCAACTTCCGAGCTGTATAGCTCAGATTTAAGCTTTGTAGATATGTTCTTATCGTAAGCAGATACGAGAGATTCTCTAACAGATTTCGGGTCTTGTTGATGATCATCGCTGCTTCCGTCTTGGAAATCGGGTTTAATTCCTGGAATAACATTAAGGGATTTGATTTTTCAGTATCGAATTGGATTTTATTGAAGTTTGTTTCTATTAGTGCTTCAAATTATTACCGTTAGCAAGATCGAGCAGGAGATCAGCGGGATTCACCGTAGTAACAGACGTGGAGAACCCGATCGAAGAGAAGTACTCCAAAGCCTTCGAAGCTTGCCCGTAATAAATAGGACACCCCTCGGAGAGCAGAACAACCTTATCGAACATGTGGTAGAGCCTGCTCGAAGGCTGATGAATAGTGGTAATAACGGTTCGGCCGCCACTAGCCAGCCCCTTGACGGTGTTCAGTATCCTCTGAGCCGCGGTCGAGTCGAGCCCCGAGGTGGGCTCGTCCAGCAGCAGCAGGCTCGGGTTGATGAGCATCTCCTGGCCTATGCTGACCCTTTTCTTCTCCCCGCCCGATATGCCTCGAAAGAGGGAGCCACCGATCATGATGTTCCTGCATTTAGTTAACCCCAGCTCGGTTATTACATCCTCAACGTGCCTTTCTTTCTCCTCTCTATCAAGGGTTTTGGGGAGCCTCAGCAATGCGGTGAAGAGAAGGGTTTCGAATACGGTGAGGTGCTGGTACAAAACGTCTTCTTGGGCCACAAAACCGGTCCTTCTTTTGATCGATCCCGAGTATTGCTGCCCGTTGTAAGTGATTTTCCCCGAGAGCTTCCCGTGGAGGCGGCGGCCCCCGAGAGCCGAGAGGAGGGTTGTTTTCCCGCTGCCCGAGGGGCCCAACATGGCTAATATCTCACCGGGGGAAACCATGCCCGTGATCCCGTTGAGTATCACCTTTTCTTGTGGGATCGATGATGGCCCTTTATTACAGCATGAAGCCACGTTCCCTTCGAGGCCTACTTTGTATACGATCTCTTCGAACTGTAGGCATAAAAACACAGCCTACGTAAGGATCCTTTTCACGAATAGACACGTTGAGTATTAAGGATGCAAAGTTATTACCTTTAAGGTTATGGGATATAAAACCCTTTGCAGATAAGACTGCGAATTGTTTTGCACTGCGGGAGGTTTCTTGCGGGTCGTCTCCGATGTATTCGAAAGCTCTGTGCCCTCGGGTTTTGGTGCTACGGGGCATAAAGGCATGGCTGAGGAATTAGTTCAAAAAACGGACCAGAGATATTGTGGCTCGGGAGTTTTAGAAGCTGTGGCCCTTTTTCGCTTGTGACTCGAAACTGAAAGGGTTTTGATGGAATATATAAGCGAGCAAAGGAGTGGTAAGCTAAAGATTTCCCACAAAGCTAAAGCGTTGCATGATGTATTCTTTGGCCACTCTTGGTGGGATCCCACCTTTTTTTTTTATTATCTTTAAGAACCTTTTTAACACTGATCAAGATTAGTTTTATTTACACTTATCTCTCTCTATCCATCTATCTATATATATATATATATATGTATGTGTGTGTATATAAATTAGTTCAGTGTTCTGCTTCAATGGGCAACTGCTGTAAGTGGGAGATGAGCAGTGCCACTAATGAACTAATATATGTTCCCTTTATTATATTATATTGTATTTGTGCTTTGGAACAGCCTTGCTGATGTTTGATTTTACTGCAATGATTGTAAAGTAATAAAACCATGTGTAGAATCATCCTAGGATCTATGTAAGAAGTTTTTAACAAAAAATTTATTTATTTATGATGTTATTCACCGTGACGATGAGGATCGACATTTTCCTTCATCTTCTTCTACGGTGGAGATGTGAAGTTGTATATAATATAGTCGAACGATGTCATAATGTGTACATATATACGAAATAAAAAGGTATTCCTAGGTCTCGAGCAATTCATGCATGGAATTAAATCTTTCATTTTCTTTAAAGCTAACAATTGTATTAATGTTTTTTTTTTTTTTTATCGTTACAAGCATTTGATGCCTGCCATGCCACCTTTTGTAATGAGAGCATTTCTATGCCCTTTATCGTTAGAATTATTGATGTTAACTTTTCCTTTTAAAAAAATTAATTCCGTAATTCTGATCCGATCGATTGCATGGGATAAGTTTCTCTAATGTTTTGTAGGTGTTGGACTATTAATAAAGATGGAGTTAGATTCTAAAAACAATGCTTTCTTGACTTTTAACATCTTTATAACATATATTCCCTCCTAAGTTTTTCAAAATATTCTTATGCATCAATATAAATAGATTAGCCTCGTGCTGCATGGATTCTTTGCCCCCACCCACCCCATTATCTTTGATTATGCGCTTCAATTATATGCGAAAAAACTATTGATGAAAATTTTGGAATTTTAAGAATATATCTACGATATGCTCGTCTCGTGGCATGTGTGTGTATGTGTGTGTGAGCTCGTCAAAACAGCACAAAAAAAATGGAAAAAAAAAAGAAATATATGGAAAAGAAAATATATGATCTTTTTTAAGGTGAATGAATAGTAACGAGAAGATGCGTCACGGGACTGAGACATCTGGCAACGGTCCAACGTTATTTTACTAATGTTTAAAAAAAACATCGATTAATTATTTGCCAAATAGAATATATTAGTTGGAAATATTCCATCGGCCGTTTGGTCGGTGGAGATAATAGACAAAGTTGAAGGAATTTAATCCAAGTCGATAATATATTCAATTAATCCTTGATGAGGAATATAATTATTTGAGATATAATTGAATCTCAGATCTCTTATCAAATAAAATATGCTCTATAAATATTTTCATCTGATGTTTTTCAAATTAGTCGATGGATCAGAAAATATTCTCTGCATTTAGTTTATTTAATATTTTTGGTATATATGCCATTATCAAAAATTAATATTTACTTTCCTTAACGGGGAATTCAACATGACCTTTATTAATAAAGGATTCCATTTGATAAAATTATACATATATGTATTGCTTTGAAGTTATTCCATCGATCTCGTTGAAATACAAATATATATGTTTTAACTAATATACTATATATATATATATATACATATATATCTTCTCTACCATACGAATGGACGATCGATCACTATCGAAGAAAGTGAAACAACTTTCACGCCATGTCTACTCCACTTGTATGATGAATTCCTACGATACATTAACATCGAATTATATCATATATATTCTTTCATTTATTGATTTATTTATTTATTTTGCTATCGTTGTCTTTCAACTATAATATCCCACTCATATTAATTTCCTGCCGATGAACAAATCATCTTCAAGTTTATATTTACTTTCAAAGAGGAAATATTAGAAGGGGGGAATCAATCATATTCATATGAAATATGCTATAACATATGCCTGTGTTATTTATATTTGTTTTGTTATATATTATTTCCTATGTAATGCTATTATTATGAAACATACAAAAATTTAGTTTGGTGGAGTTGTGGGCTGTCCCTACTCATTCATTATCTGGTGAATTGTAATTCAATTGGGATTCTCCACTCATTTAAATATATATGTTCATTTATTTATATGTTTCTTTTTAGTGTCTTCACCTTATTCATATACGTTAGATTGTTATGTTATCTTATATAATAATGGTAATGTAATATTAGATCATTCTTGCTTAGGCCTTAGACGATTAATCTGCCACTAGTTAGTACAAGTGCGTCATTAGGGTTTAGTGCGTTCACATTAGTTATAGCTTATCTTGTCATTAAAAAAATAAAAAACTGCATAAACATTTTTAAATTAATAACCGTATAACTAATACCCACTTGCCAGCTAGTAGCTTTCAGTCTTTCACGTTGTTTTGGGCCTTTGGCGGCTTTATCTCCACTTTTTTATAACAGCCAATGATTAACTAACTTATATAAAGAGAATAATAGAGAAAAAAATTATTTAAATCATCTCAAATCTTAGAAAAAAAAGTAATTTTCTAACATTTCCATTTTTAGATTGATCAATTTGATTAGAAATAAAAACATGTAATAATCCGACACGCACGCAAAGTGGAATGCGTCGACATGATTTTGTTCCATGAAAATAAAATGAGAAAAAATTGGTTTTGAGTCACCACTGCCATTTCAGGAAATAATGTAATTTTTCAATCAATGATCATGTGACGAGACACCAATATGAAACAACAAATCTGAAATTCTCCATCAATATTCATTGCATCTCCTTTACTATTTTCTTTTCTCCTTTTTTCCTTTTTATTTCTAGTATTCATCAAATCTAACAAGATGAGATGATATATTTGCACCAATCAATTATCAACGACACATGGCTGCTGTGTTAGTGCAATAGGCAAGAAAGAAAAAAATCGGAAAACACGCGTGCTTGTTTCGTGTTTTTCCGACTATGTTCTTTAGTTAAATTAATTATTTAATTCCCCACTTGGAATATCAAAATATACTTTGTGTCACTCAAGATAATAATTAAACTAACCCAACTTGCAATGATGCTAAATTATTGAAGCAATGATAGCAAAATATGAAATCTCGAGGATCTCCATGCTATAATCACGAGTATAAATAAGGTTGCCTTACAAAAGACTATTATCACTAAAGGGAGAGCTAATTAATATAAATAATTCATATGCTCTTAGGTTGTTGTTGTAAGTGGAGCTGCCATGATTTTGTATGTGGAATAAAATCCCAAGAGTATCTTAGTTTATATATTTGGTTAAATAGAATAAAAAAGCATGCGCACGCAGATTATCATTCCCACGTAAGCTTCAACATTAGCACTCAACATAAAATAGAAATTTCTAATTTACAATATTTCAAGTGATCGCATCATGGTATTTTCAGGTGATAATAATTGGTTCGAATCCACTTAAGCTCTTGTTGTTAATGTTGCATTTGGTACGAGGATTTAAGTTATGAAAAGAAAAAAGAATTGTGTGAAGGTAATAGAAACACAATAATATCAATTTTCGTCGTGCTTTTCACACACGAATTCCGCAAACGCAGAGAAAAGAAGAACGACGACATATTGGGCCTTTGACACAAAGTAATGATGGGCCATCGGCCCAACAAAATAACCCAACAGTAATGACGTAAGTGGGCCATTTCTTGGAGACCTTTTCTTGCTAAACATTAGACAAACTTAGTACAAAAGAAACAGAGGAGCCTTGGTCCTTTAGACTTTGTCCCACGAGTCCATAAAAATTAAGTTTACAGTATCAGGAGAGATTCAAGAACACGGTAACGAGTAAAACGGCCACAACGAAGTCTCGATTTCAAGTGGCCGTCAATTGACCTTTTTGCCCCCGGGATTTCCACGAAAGTTCGAGCATCATTAGGTGCAGCTTCTCCACGAAATGCACCAACACCCGAGCCTCTTCTTCGGGTGCAAAAGCCATGCAGATGCTCAGTTCTTGAACCGCTGCTTCGTATTCTCTGCAATGTACGAAAAATGTTACGAAAAATAGAAACTAATAATGGAAAATGAAATGAAGAGAACAAAATTATGTTTATTACTTGTTATAGTAGAGCATCATGCCATAATCTCTCCTCAAGGACCAGTTATGAGGCTGTAAGATTAGTAACCTCTCCGAAGCCATCATCGCGAGCCTGAAAGAAAATTTGCGAAAAAGTTAGGATTTGGAACGAAATGATTATATAAATGATCAAAAGCCATAATTAACCTCAGCTCCTTAGGACGCAGCAAAGGAGAATTCGAACCGATGTCTCTGTTGAATTTCTCGTCTGATTCGTGAAGAGACCTCAACGGAGAAGTCAACATCAATCCGTGATTTGATCTCGAAGACCTCTTCCAGTAAAACCTCTGCCATTTGATTACATTTGCAGGTAATAAAAGCGGTATATGTATATATATATATAGAGGAATTTTATGGTCCTTATGTGAGCACTATTATGTGGCACTGATTGGTGCCACATCAGCACGGGAGATCTCAATCAATGACACTTAGAAGGTAACAACCAATGCCATGTCACCTGACGTGGCATCAATTAGTGGCACATGACAGGTGGACACCATATAATTTCTCTGTATATTATATATCTAGATATCTGCGTGCGTGGTTTAAGGTGTAATGTAGGTGTTTTTTATGAGCTCACAATCAAGTTAGCCAGAGAAATTCCGATTATATCCCTGTTCGACGCGATATCGAGCCCTAACAACGAGCTGCTGGTTACGTCCGATGCCTTCGATCGGGGATCGTTTACGCACTTCCCATTGACAACACCGAACAAGCTGTCTCCCGAGGTTACCTTGAACAACTCCTGCAAGAAAAAAAGGTAAAAAATTCTAATAAAAATTTGAAATTTTTTTTAAAAAAAAAGTGCCCTTTTTCGACACAAAGTCAACTTACCTCGGGATTACGTGTCGAGGGCCATATCAGAAATTCTTCCCCGACTCGAGATCCAATGACGTTGAGGTTAAGCCTTCGGCAGACCTCGATATATATCACACCGAGCAAAATCGCTGCCAATATGATCATAGAAAAATTTAATCTTATCCTTTCGTATATTATCATGGAGAAAAATTTTACGGTGCTCACATGCACTGATTGGTGCCACATGAACATAAGAGGTGATGTGGCACCAATCAGTGCCACGTAACAGGTGCTCACAATTCACATAAGGTGAGCACCATAAAAAAAATTTCTATTATCACGTGCCTAAAAATTTTAATATTTTTATCGAATATACCGGTGGCACTTCGGCAGCTTAAGGCCGAGTGCAAGTAAGAGCACTGCGAATCTACGATCACCGGCGACCTTTTGAAGCCTCGGGAATCAAAAAGAACTTTGTTCACAGCTTCAACAACCTCAGAGAGATAACACCCAATGTCTCTCGAAACTAGCTCGGCTTCAACTTCTTTGGCTATGGCGTCGAGCTCCAACAGCCACTCGCTTATTTTCTTACCGGACATTTTCATAGTTTCTAGGGTTTCCTCGTTCATTGCTTCCTCGGGAAAATTTGTCCCTTCGTCCCTTTCGCTGTGGTAAGAACAAGCATCGATCTCGCGGTTAAAGGCCAAGAAAGCCTCGTCTTCGGCCCCGATGTATAGCAATGCCTGTGAAATTGATTGAAAACGGGTTCTTGAATTTATTTGAAAAGATGAATCGCCTAAATCGGTGAAATAATTACCTCAGCGAGTGAGATATCTTTGTCCGTGGACTGGAAAGATATTTCTCCGGTGAATTTGTCTCTAGCAGCTTCAAGGATCTAATAAGGGATCATAAAGGTTTGTAACCACCGTGCAAAGATTCGAACTTTTAACAGAAGAAGAGATCACAAAGAAGGAGATCTCAATTTCAACCTTCTTATACGAATCGGCTCTCGAAGATTTTCCGGGCTCGGCTGAAGCGGATGAGGAAGCAGTGATCGAATTGGTGCTTAGCTTCACTTTCTTTGATGCAGCAGCATTTTCGTCTTTTGAAACGTGCAAACGGTTCCTGCTTCGTTATTACATCAACAGCCATCAAATTGAATCAATAAACAAGCAGATTCAACAACAAAGAGAAACATAACCCAAAATTCTTGAACTGCAAAGGACCCAAAAAAGTACCTGCCACAACTTCTTCCCAGTGAAGAAGGCAAAGGAGTGGGCATGGTTAAAGAAGATGATGCCCCAAGAACACCGCACGTGGACATTGCCTTGTGATGCCCATACATTGAAACACGCAGCATTTTCTTGATATGAGAAATGTAAGAAGAATATCGGAAACAAGGATTACAAGAAAGCAGCAAAAAGGGTCGCTGAAAATGGGCTCAATCTAGGGGAAACAACTGTCTTTAATTACACCCCTCAAACCTCGCAAGAAAGCAAAGGAAAGGGGGGGAAATATACCATAAAAAAGGGGGTAAAAAAATTCAAGAAGATATCGCAAGGATCTCTTGAAATCTCCTATCAGAGGAAGAAGATTCAAGAATCAAACTCTCTCTCCACAAGAAACAGGGGAAGAGGAAATAATCTCGGGAATCGAACGAAAAAAGGGTGGGTTGAAGCAAGATTTAACACATCCCACCTCGTGCATTGAACGGTAACTTCCAAAAGCGAAGGAAGAAGACAAGGAAAAGGTTGCTGCTGATGATGATGATGATGATGATGATGATGGTGATGATAAGCTGTTGTTACTGCAACTACTAAAACAAGTACAAGAATTATGGTGGAAGCTGACACTACTTGTAATACCGCTGAGCTTTCTAACATCCATACTATTGGAACTTCTCGGCTCTCGCATCAGCACATGAGATAATAATTATTATAAATTATATAAAGTTCCTATCTTTATGCCGATGTGCGTTTGTTTGTGTCTGGGCGATTTCATACGGTGAAGGGGAAATGGGGAAAATAGTTATTGTTGGCTCCTTTTTCATTATCCTTGAGGATAGGCATCATTAGGGGCAAGGGCAATATTTTGAAAATGGAGTCCAGATAATAAATTCAATTATTTTTATTCCTTCTTTTTGTTAACATTATCTTTTCCTCTGAAATATTTTGAAACTCGAGTCCAAAAAACTTGAAAAAACGTGGCATTTCTTTCCTTTCTTTCTTTCTATTCAATTTCTTTTATTCCCTCATACATTGACCCTTTTTTTATCTTGGATATTATACAAGGTTAATTCAAATGGATATCCTTTGGGCATCAAATCACATATCAAAACGGCACGTCACATGGAGCAATTTTAAATATTTATTTGCTATATAACTATATTATATGAAGCAATTAGTGTTGGGATCGATGACCTAACCTTAACTCGTAGATGTAATTTAGTAATCGAGAGATTGATATAATAATAAAGTAATAATATTACCAAGACTTTAGGTAAGAAATGAAATTAGTGACACAAAGAGATAGGAGATAAGGTGGTTAGGTATATCACGAAATGGATGAAACTTTTCTGATGACAATTGAATCGCCGTAATTAAATTATTATTATTTTGTTGCTATAGGTACTACTTGTGTATGAATATGATATGAATAGTTATTTCGTATTATTATTTAATTTCATGTGGATCGTGAGGATTGATGCGTCAGCTCCGACAACGACGTTTGTTTTCCCTAGTTATTCGTACTAATCATTTTGACTATTGAGGAATGATGAGGGAGGGCCATTGTCCAATAATGTAGGGTAAATTGCATTTGAGATCCTTCAAATTCGATTTTATTCCAATGAACATCCATGAGGGTATAATATATATATATATATATATAATTAATAGCATACACGGGTACAATCAGAGCGAATCATTCAATGATTTTCTTACATCCTATAGTTTATAAGGGAAAAGGTTTCATTAACAAAACTAAGAAAGCAATTGAAAATTTGCCAAAGGAAAATTTGAAAAATGGGTACCCATTTGAGGTACACCGGTACCGCCACCGGTCGATCCTTACGTATTCATATATTTAAGACAATCACTTTTGGTGACTCAAATGTAATAAAAAACTTCTAATTATAGGAGTATTTATTCATAAATAGCAGACCTGTTGTTTTCGATGACGCAGCCCAGTACATTGCACTTGTATTAATTTAATTTGGTAAAAATCGAACGGTACTTTGAAATATAAATTCTCTAATAAAATAGCATAAAGACAAAGATCCACATGCATTGTTAGTTTGTTACTTTCTTTTTTTACTGATAAATAACAAATATAACTCTCAAATTGAGAACTCATTTTTAAAAGTTATTGGCCGACTACGGGGCCTCAATCGAACGAAAGCTATGATTTCTATCAAAATTACAAGATTTTTTTTTCAACATCAAAATTACAAGATTGAGATTAAAAGTTGTTAGATGTTCGATTGCACTTTCATCACTCGACTCTCTTTTAGTGTGGGTTGTGACAATACATACGTGCCATGAGGCACTATAGCCACAATGAAGATCACACTTGATTCAGGATGAACTAATTTGAATTATGGGATTGCACGTTACATGAGGGTACCTCGTGATATCAAATATATATATATATATATATTATTGATAAAATATTATTCCAAAACCCAATACTTACAGAAAGAGGTCCACACATACGTGAAATAAAGCATCCATAATTTCATTTCCATGGGAACTCATTTTTGGAATTTTTCATTGCATATATGTCCAAAGCCCCAAAAATACTTGATGACGGCTTCTTGAATCAAATACAAACGGTTTCTTGAATCAAATACAAAATTATCCCACTTAGCATCACATCAAGTAAATAAAGTATCGCCTTCTAAATCCTTCGCTTTGTCTTCTTTCTTTTAATGCAAACAATCAGCGGAATTAAGGATAGAAAACGCAAGACTTGTTTGTTTTTTCGGTTAAGCATTCCAAAGCTTGACTCATCCGTAACATAACACACATGTGTTCCCTCCCTTACCTCAATACACTCTAACTCAACTCTTTCTCACCAAACACGACTTACGCATCTATATAAGCTACACTTCTTACACAAATCTTTACCACTTACTTCTCTTTCTCCACACATTTAAGACATATGGATTCATGGGAAGCTAAAAACCGATACGAAGAACAAAAACCGAGCATCCCATCTCCGATAATCCCGCTCCTCCTCGTCGTGGGATTAGGGCTTTTGCTTCGCGGGAATTCGAATTCAATCACATCCCTCAATCTCCCTTTAGTCTCCGAGGGAGAAAATGCAATCTTTACGTGCTTCGTGTTCTTACCGGTTCTAATCTTGCTCGCAGTTTACTCCACGAACCACACGATCGTGCTCCCCCTGGCTCTGATTCTCGTGACCTACACGGTCACCACAACGCTCCTCGGGCCCTTGATGTTGATCTTGATCGTTTACTTAGCCGGTGCTTATCTTACCTCGGTGAAGTGCAATGGGGAAGAGCTCGGTTGGGGATGTGTGATTGCTTTGGTCTTCTTTTTGCTGCATTGGGTTTTGTCTCAAGAGGGGAGACAATCGGGGGTTTTGATCTTGGCTGTGGTGACCTTCTTAGGCTACCATTGCTTTCCTTGATTTGGATCGATTAAGGCTCGTTTGGTATGAGGAATTCGATGTGGAAAAGAAAAGGAAAGGTGTACTGGTACACCAACATTGTTTTTCCTTATGTGTTTTCCAGGCACAAATTCCGCGTACCAAACAGAGCCTAAAGGGTTTGTATGAATTTGTGATGTATTTCTTGCACATAGACGTAGTTTAATGCATGGTTGAGTGGTGAGGAATAAGGTGGCCTTTAGGTAAATGTTTGGTAAAGAAAGTTTGAATGTGTTGTGCCCTTTTGTAAAATGAAGTAATTATTAATACAGCAAATGTTGCAGTGCTAAGTTATTTGCTTGCATCAAATCCAGAAGCATAAACGAGTCTCACAGATTAAAAACGAAAGCACAAGGCTACGCAGCATCGAATACCGATGGCCATTGTATGTTATTTCCATAAGGCATATTTAGATAAAGCTTACAGTGATAGTTTATTATAGTACTCAGCTGCTTCTTGCAGCGGCAGCTTCAAGCAGTTGCTTCAGTTTTGTGATGTAATCACTCATGGCTTGCTCCTTCGATTTCCCTGGAATTAAAGAAGATTTTGATCATAACTCTATCCGAGAATTGTAAGTAGATACGAAAAAAGGGTCTTATAAAACTTATCCTAAGTACCATCATTTGCCTTCCATGAATCCCATTTGGCCTTGCCTTTCATGTCAAACATACCAGGGCGGCCTAAAAAAAGACACAATTGAAGCTGATGATTATCTTTACACAACACACAGAGATAACATATAAAGTTTGATTTTTATTTCAGCAGCAGCATACTTGTGTTGACGTCACCAACGGTGGCTTGCTTGAAGAGCCCGTAAATGATAAGCAGGTCCTCGTTGGTTGTGTCCTGAGGTAAACTCTTGGCCTTCTCAGCATATTCTTCGAATTCTTCCTGAAAATCGAAGAAAATTCAAGCTTACGACCATCAACATATGCAAAACAATACGGTCAAAATACTACGAATACGTTCTTGACCTCCCAATGAACCTTGCTTGGTTTATAAAGCAAATGAGCAACTTGCTCTCAACTAGTAATAAGATGTAAACTCAATTTCTACATGATTTTCAGAGTATGCTTGCAGAAACTCATTGCATAATATGCCCAACTCTAAGGTATTACACATTAATGCTTGACACCATTTTGGGTTAGAATGAGAAATCCTCCTCCTGAAGCTACACAATTAGTTCAAAATGATGACGAAAATCAAAGCATACTCCAAGCAAAGAGAATCATTAAAAGTGAAGTCAATTAACAGATCGGAGACAAATCGCGGAAGAATAAAGCAAAGCAGACATAATTTCCCAATAGATCCATCATGAGCCCCCATAGCACGAGATCCACGCATTAATTTTCCAGCTCAACGAATCAATATTAAACAATGAACAGATCACAAATACATCGCCCAACGATCGGAGAAAATTTGAACAATTGTAAGCACACACATCCAATTCAGCAAAACGCAAATTATTCAGAAGCAAGCATACCTTCAACCCCATCTTCGCGCTGCTTGCAGATAAGAAGTACGCGTGTATGTATGCTATCTATGTATCTACACTACAGTGATGGTGAGTGACGGAGTTTTTGATGGCGAACCTATAGGGTGTTCGATTCGATAAATGCCACGTCATTGTTCGCAATGATTTGCTTTTGTCAAATGACGATTGTGCCCCTTAAACATAATTGTCTAGATATTGCGTATAATTGGGCTGAGCCTTGTAAATTCAATCCACTAGGCCCAAATAAACGTGCCCAATATAAGAGTGTGTGTTCTCAAGAAATAAATAAATAAATAAAATATACAATTGATGGCACCGGATGCATGGGTTTTTCTCTTCCTTTTCCCCCTCATTGCTTTCTATTATTTTTGTTATTTTTTCATGGGTCGATTGTCATTTATCATTATTCACTACAGGCGTGCCAAGATTCGATATAAATTTATTCTTTTTTTCAACTTTCATTTTGTCCTCTAATATGTTTGGAGGTATTATAAAATCTATAAGAGATTTAATTCTAAAATCCACCCTCGTTAGTTATATATGAGGTTTCTAGTTGGGCTTTTGAGTTTAGAAGTTTAAATTTTGAAATATGAGCTCGGCTTATGTAGCGATTAACCTTTTTCTTTTAAGAAAATGAAGCCCAATTGGCCTACATAATTCATTATCATATCGTGAGGAATTTATAATTTAATTAATGACTAATGATTAAGGAGTAATCGACAATACAAGCTTTGTTTCATATATGCTAACTAATCGTTGATGATTGTATATGACTTGGTTGATGGTGATTAAGCTTGCAGCCTGTGGGAAACAATTGTCGGTTACACAATTAATTTGAAATAAAATATATATCTAAATATATTATATTAGGTTAGTAGGGACGATGTATAGTGACGTGGCCAGCCGAACGTTACGGGACAGTGAGGCAATTGTCGCATTTTCACATGGACATGCACATGCCGTCGACGACTTTTAAATCATTAGTAGTGATTGTATGTATTCAATTGATTGGCACCGTAGATGATTCCCTCAATTTCAAAAATATTTAAAGTGTATTATATTATAAATTCATAGTAGTAGCATGGAAATGTATTAAATAAAAAATTCGTAATAGTGTAACGGCCTATTGCATCTTATAGAATAGAGACAAATAGGTGAGACCATTAACCCATTACCTAACCATGTGATTCCATTGAATGCCTTATTTATTTTTTAACTAGGAAAAAATATATAACACGATTTATTATTATATTTTGTCGAATGTATGTATTGATCTAGTGTCAGTACATGTACATGTACTTGTCATCCAACAATCGTACTTGGTACATTGATTTCCTTCCTATATAGATTCGTAAAGTCAGTATTTCCTTATAATAAATAAATTGGAAATGATGCCTAATTGAACTATTATTGCAATGACAGTTGACAACATGGTATGCCAAGAAAAGAATAAAGTGGCAACCATTGCACGGAAAAAGATTGTGTCGGTGATCCCATATTTTTTATTTGATTATTATTTGTAAAAAAACTTTCGTTTGTAATTGGAGAAAAGGATACGAAAAAAGAAAAGCAACGCAAGTATACATAAATGGACATCGTGCTTTCGTGTCATATGAAGTAACATAAACGAAATATAGTAAAAATAAAACTTGAATGTTGAAATAAAAGTGTAGAATAATGGGATATTAGAAAATATAAATGCCATGTGGTGACTACAAAATTAAAATTAAATAATATTAGGGTTCGTGGTCGAGCCATGTGATAGAACATGACTAACGTTATCATGTGTGGTGCTTCTCATATTAACCCCATGAAGACGAAATTCTAGAATATGGGAAATGAACGGACAATCGTCCTAACTATAATAAACACGGGAAAAATATATATACATATGCATACACATATAATAATAATAATAACGGTAATGATAATAAATTTGTTACATCAATTATTTATTATCATTAAGTTTGAGGTAATACATGATTTATATGGAAATCGATCATTTATATCCACCAGCATAAATAGTACTTAGTAGCGTCAAATTGCAGCAATATAAAAAGTACATCAAATTTAAATATTTGCTGCAAAGTCTATGATAAGGCAGATTAGTCAGCACTCAGAAAGCATTAACTAGTTATTAAATTTCATGCATAAGTAATCTGGAATTAATAATATTTTAATCACTAGTGTAGTGGCTACCAACAATAATAAAAAAAAAAAAAGACGATTCCGAGGCAAAACAATTGATTAGTTGAAGCATTGAAAGCAAACCTTTGTTTCTTCCTAGATTAATAATACGTCGTCTCATAATTACTGCAGCTTGATCATCATTATTGCGGGCACATCACGCCCTTAAATTAAACCCTACTTATTTTATTAATGATAAGATTAACTCATACATGTATTTAAAAATCGTATATATATGCGATCATACGTGCGACCGACACCGTTTATATGATACGTATATAAATTAGATAAAACAAAGGTTGTCTTAACTTTTTTGCGCCAATGGGTCCGTCGTCGTCCATGTGAATGTGTAACTTCGTGACAATATTTATTCTACAACAGGTTGCTATTTCTTATAATTAATATTATACTCTACCGACGACCCGACCCTTTTGAGATTTTAAACCGAATTACAAGATCCTGACGTGGCGCAGTCCGATTAGTCCGTCCTCTCAGTAACAGTTAATTCCGTTTACACAGTTTCTCCTTCGACGAAATCCAATCTTTTAACACTTAGTTTCCTCGAATTATTACATTTAGTCGGTTATTTCATTGCGTGAAACTCACTCAAGTAATAAAAGGGGAAAAATGGCCCCACTCAGTTTGTGATATATTGAGTAAGAGATATATCAATATTTGTGTTGTGGCTTCAAAATTTTCATAGGGATAATGGGGATTTCATATAGCTTTAAAAAGAATTTGATTTGATTCAGACTGAAAACTGAACTTGATAAGGGTGCGGACTAAAGTGATCGATATTGTGTGAAAGTACATCATAAGAGCTTAAAAAATTATTTAAATCAATTTATTTTTTATTTTTGATACACCCTGATGTATCCCAACTCAATCGATTACGAATTTCGAGAATGGAACTAATCTCCTAATTCATCCAACAAAACTAATCATGAAAATCGAACCCATGACTTAATGACTGAAATAACACCCCGAGGCCCGAGCTAATTAAGGGACCGAAAATTATCCATTTCAAATAAAAAAAAACAATAAAGCAATTTACAAAGCATATAATAACGAAAATAGTAATAACCAGCAAGGTTACAGCTTGCAAAGGAACACGGAATATTTATATATATATCACGCAGTCCTCACATACATGCAAGTGAACATATTATATATATATATATATTATTTATATATATATAATATACATTTAAATGTATATATAAGATTCATGCGAGAGAGACGGTGAGGTACAAATTACAATTAACATCCGAAGGCTCTCGACACGAAGAGTCCCTTTCATTTTTTCTCATACATATATTCTCCCAATCAGGAGCCGAACCTTAGATGTAGAAAGCACACTGAGGTTCTCCAGAATTGTTTGATTCAACATTCTTTTTTTTTTTGGGTAAACGCATTCTTTCAAGAAGGTATTATTCTCATCACTTGTGTATTTGCGCGTCGGATCTTCCATTTATTCCTCCATTGGCTTTCGCGTTCGCTGATTGTTTCAATTGATTTTGGCAATTTAATTTCCGATTAGGGCTTGGCTTTAATCTTGACCACCGGATCTGATTCGGAAGAGGTTTTCAATCTCTGTCTCGATTCAATTCGGTGAGAAGCGGGAGCGAAGATTTGGGCTTGAAAATTGATTTTGGCGAAGATTTTTTTATCTTGAATGTGTTATACCCGCATCAATGCACACACCACAATCCATCCCCTTTGTTTGTGGAGTAGCTAGCTAAGCCTTCGTTGTTTGTGTTCTTACAGTGGTGAATTTCTGGTGGCGTAGTCATTTTCATACCTTATCCTATTTCTGTCTGATTCTGCATGCATTTTCTCTCGCCATCGATTGTTGAATTCAAAGACCGAAAAAGGGAAAAAAAATCATTAAAGATAGGGGCCAACATCATGTGGAAGTAGAAAAGCACATCACTCCAATAAAAAGTGATGTCTGCTCCAATCACTCAATATCCAGAAGATCTTGTTCTCTCCTCACATTTTAAAGCCAGTTAATCCATAGTGGCTATGTTCTCGTTTCTCTTACAGTCTTTTGATTCTTGGCCTTCTTATTACAGATTGAAGTTTGAGCCACCATGAAGCAGTATAAAGATGGGAAATCTATGCCACAGCCCGATAAAAGCTCGAGATCGATCCCAATGGCTCTGATGTTCGTCGTGCTATGCGGGTTTTCGTTCTATCTCGGCGGGATATTTTGCTCCGAGAAAGAAAACTACGTAAAACAAGAAGTGAAACCTAAGGTCACCGAGACTTCGAAAGAACCATCTTTAGGATCATCTCTGCAAGTCAAAGCTGTTAACTTCCCAGAATGTGGACCGGACTATCAAGATTACACGCCCTGCACAGATCCAAGGGTAACAAAAATAGTTTCTGCATTCGACTAAAGTGTGATATTTAATTTCATTTTTGTGCTATAAAAAAATTCGATTTTTTGTCACTTTATTGCAGAGGTGGAAGAAGTTCAGCCTCCATCGACTGACGTTCATGGAGCGACATTGCCCGCCCGTGTTCGAGAAGAAGGAATGCTTGGTTCCACCGCCCGATGGCTACAAATTGCCGATACGGTGGCCAAAGAGCAAAGACGAATGTTGGTACAGGTAAATATATTACCACTTATTACCGAAAAGCGGCTTTGTTTGTAGTTCTTTCTTTCAGGCTGTGTTTGGGACGAAGAGATTAGTGTGAAAAATAAAAGCGGATAGAAAATGATCAAGTTTTTCACTCATTTCCCTCACCATTTGGTGAAGAAATGAGTTCTCGTTAGCTTCAAGTATAAACTTAACTAGATTTTTTTTTTCTTTTTTTTTTCCTTGTCTATTTCTTCAAACAACCAAACATAACAACCCAGTTATCCTTTTTGATTTCATTTTCTTTCTCCTACTAATTTTCACAAACCAAACACAGCATCAATATTTTTTCTTGACATTGTTCGTAATGATCCCAGAAACGTGCCCTACGATTGGATCAACAAGCAGAAATCGAACCAGCACTGGCTGAAGAAAGAAGGAGAGAAGTTCCTATTCCCAGGCGGCGGCACCATGTTTCCAAACGGCGTTAGCCACTACGTCGATTTGATGCAGGACTTGATCCCGGCCATGAAAGAGGGGACCGTACGTACCGCTATAGACACCGGATGCGGGGTGAGCTTTTTTCTTTCTCCTGACGCGTTTAAGAATGTGGCGTAAATTTGAGCATTGTTTTAAATATTGTTTTTTGATTTCGTTTAAGGTTGCGAGTTGGGGAGGCGACCTGTTGGCCCGCGGGATCTTGACGTTGTCCCTGGCCCCGAGGGACAATCACGAGGCCCAAGTCCAGTTCGCCCTCGAGCGCGGGATCCCCGCGATCTTGGGAATCATCTCGACCCAGAGGCTTCCCTTTCCTTCGAACTCCTTCGACATGGCCCACTGCTCGAGGTGTCTCATTCCGTGGACCGAATTCGGTAACTCACTTGTCGAAAATATATTATATAGAACAGTAAAATATGATACCCTCCCTACAAGCTTTAAGCTTTTGAGTATAGTGATTATTTAACATGGTTTTAGAGCCATATGAAAGAAATCAGCATTAAAATATATACGATTTCTTCGAGCTTTAAGCTTTCAGTTGAAATGATCATTCAATTAGGTATCATTAAGATTCAATCATTACATCGTTAAAAGATTAAAAATGCTATTTTTTTTTCAGGCGGAGTATACCTCCTCGAAGTACACCGCATCCTCCGACCCGGCGGGTTCTGGGTCCTATCCGGCCCGCCCGTGAACTACGAGAACCATTGGAAGGGGTGGAACACGACCATCGAGGAGCAGAAATCCGACTACGAGAAGCTCCAAGAGCTCCTCACCTCGATATGCTTCAAGCTCTTCGACAAAAAGGACGACATCGCCGTGTGGCAAAAGCTCTCCGACAGCAACTGCTACAAAAAGCTCGAATCCCCAGACAACTACCCACCCAAGTGCGACGACGGGACCGAACCCGACTCCGCTTGGTACACCCCGATCCGACCCTGCGTGGTCGACCCGGGTCGCAACCACAAGAAGCTCGCGCTGAAAACCCTACCCAAGTGGCCCGCGAGGCTCCACTCGGTCCCGGAGCGGGTCAACGACGTAAGGGGCGGAAGCGACGGCGCGTTCAAGCACGACGACAGCAAGTGGAAGACCCGGGTCAAGCATTACAGGAAGCTCGTGCCCTCGATTGGCACCGACAAGATAAGGAACGTGATGGATATGAACACCGTGTACGGCGGCTTCGCCGCCGCCCTCGTCGATTCTCCGTTGTGGGTCATGAATGTCGTCTCCTCGTACTCTCCGAACACTTTGCCCGTCGTCTTCGACCGTGGGCTCGTGGGCACGTATCACGATTGGTAATTATTATTTATTTACCCACGTTTCGAGGTCACCCTTTTCAAAAGATGGGCAATTTACAATTTAGCCCCTAATTAATATATATATATATATATATTTTTGTTTGGGTAGGTGTGAAGCTTTTTCGACGTACCCAAGGACGTACGATCTCCTCCACGTGGACGGGCTGTTCACGGCGGAGAGCCACCGGTGCGAGATGAAGTTTGTGCTGTTGGAGATGGACCGCATCCTTCGGCCTAACGGGTACGTAATAATGAGGGAGTCAAGCTATTTTGTGGATGCTGTGTCGACGGTGGCGAAGGGGATGAGGTGGGGGTGTCGCAAGGAGGCGACGGAGTACGGCGTGGAGAAGGAGAAGATATTGGTGTGTCAGAAGAAGCTGTGGTACTCTTCTTCTTCTAAACAAAGTACGAGATAGTCATTACTTGGTAATAAAGATCGAAGGGTTACGGTTTCGAGATATAATTAAATTTCACATGCCATGGCAAATACAAAATGCGTCTATCTATAGATATACAGAAGAAGAGTATTATATTATTTATATATGAAGGTTGAGGGGTTTCAAGAGTGGGGAGAACCAGACATGAATGATTATTGCTTTTTTGACATAGAAACTTTTTTTTTTTTGCTCTATTTTTATTTTTCTTTATTCTTCACGTAAAGGTCAGCTGTGAAATGTGTTGTAATTTCCCATGAACCGTGATGAGACGGCACCGGCTTACTTGTATTTCATGAAATGTATTTTTTTTTATATAACAGATTTATGATTAAGTTTTTTTAATAATAATCTAATAATAATAATGGAAATTGACACACAAGATGGATATATGGGCTTCAGGTTATCGTATTGGTCCATGTTGTAGTTGGCCCATAAGTACGCCCACTAGCGAACAAAGTGACAGACAACTCACGCCACTATTTTCTAGCATTCCTCTTTTCTTTTCTTTTTTTTCTAATTATTTTCGACGATAGTTATTATGGTGAAAGAAAGTTAGGTCATACAATCTGGCACCGCCTTCTTATTTATATTCCATAATAAACAAAATAAAATAAAGAGGTCCACTATGATTGCACCGCCACATGAAGAAGAATATACTTGAACAAGATAAAATTAAATATTTTTTTATGCCTCTAAAGTCCATACACCAATCGATTATTGGAAATTCCTATCCAACGGCATCGAATGTGAAGATGATAAGATGGAATACACACACATTTGTGTGCCACTTGTACCCAACCTTTCTTTCGTCTCATGACCTAACTATATTACCTAAATATCTACAATTAGTAATAGCCCATTTAGGAAATTCAGGACAGGAGAAATTGATAGTAGTATTCGATATATTATTTTATTGCTTCACATTGTTATTATTATCAGTATTTATATTGTATTTATTATAAGGAAATTTTGGATATAATTAAAAACTTTATTCATCAAACTATTCCCACGTTTCACAATTCAGCTATTCCCCACAAAAAGAAAACAAAAAAGTTCAAGAAAAACAAAAAGGAATTTCTTCGCTTGGGGGTGGGGGATTGCAAATCGAAAAGGAAAAGAATATAAAAGATTTAAAAATTCTTTTATTTTTTTCTTGTCTTCGACTCCAAGATTCACATCTCCTCCGATATTAACTACTATTGTTTGGGAATAATTACTATTTATTTATATGTAGTTTATTTTACTTTTATTATGACATGACCTAATCAGATGATGATGATGAACATATTATTGTGCCATCGTCGCATATATAAATACAAACACGCGCATTTGTGCTGTCTATGCGAGACCCGAAAAATATCGCCTTAGAGAGAGAAATAAAGAGAGACGGTGGCATCTCTGGGTTTCTTCTCCGGTGTTTTTGCCGTTTTCGTTCCCGGTAAAGTAAACCTTCCCCCATGTAATCCTTATTGTGTTTTTTTGTGTCTTTGATATAGATGCTGATTTCTCTTTTATTTTTGTGCACGTCGGTGTTTTGATGCAATTGGTTTGGTTTGAGCTGGATTGAGGTTTCTTTTGATTTGTAGTGATTAGATCTGAGCTTGTTTTGTTCGTTTTTTGAATTGATTTCTGAGATCTGCTGATTGCTTCGTTCACGAGCTGGTTTAGGTTTATGTTTGTGGCCTAATCGTTATTTGGGAGGAGTTTTAATTTCTATACGTTTCCTCGATTTCTAATTTCCATCGTTTGACTGGAAAGCCTGTTGAAAAGGTTTTTTGTGTGTTTGAGGTAGGTGAATCAGGGTGAAGAAGATTACCGTTGTTTGGTGGTGATTTAGGTATTTCTGAGATATGAAGCAGTTGTTTTGACATTCTTTTTTCGGGATTTTCTCGATTGTTGATGTTAGTAAACCGAGGTCCGAGTGGACTGTATTTCTCGTCTGTAACCAAATATGTTGCCATTTGAATATACTCATTATAGTCAACTGTGTAATAGTTCCCGGAAACATTGTGAGTGCCCAACTTTGAGATGTTACTTAACTATATGACTCTGCTATGCTCTGTAGTCTTACCTGCATGTGTTATACGAGATATCTTATCACTTCCCTCTTATGTTTGTTTCTAACTGGATCCTCTTTATATTCTTTCAGGTCATTTCAGATTTTGATCTAAGAGATTTAATATTATCTAGGATATGGAACAAGTTCGCCTCCGGCCAAATTTCTGCCAGTACCGCGTTTTTTCATTTCAGGAAGTTCTTGACTGGCGGTTTTTCAACCTTGGGAAATTTCTTCTTGTTTCTTTTGTCAACTACACTTAATGGACAGCTTTTCGTGATGATGAAAACCGGACACAAAAAGAGTATTTCTCATATAGCGGTTGCATCTTTAGTGCTCTTCTAGAAGTCCGTAGCAGTCACCGACATATCGTAACCCTTTATTTCTGTTAGACTGTTATTCTTCTTGTGCAATCCGTCTTTGTCAGTGCACAGCCAAGACACTGTCAGTTTGAGATCAATTTCTACGGTGCTTTGTGGCAATCTCTTGAGCGGTGATGATCATAGTGGTTTTTGATTCCTAGTTGCCGAACAGTTTGCTCCGTGCTTGCAAGATTTTCAAGTTTAGTGGACACTTTTAAGATATATCTGGACATAGCAAAGCTTAATTGACCATGTATTGATCCAGCACTTGCTACACGGTCAATTTTGACTTCTATGAAGATGGTCCCCAGCTCAGCATCCCTGCTTCTTAACATGAAGAACATAGGTTCAGTATACTTTTTGAATAAGGCTCTGAAACCAGTCCACTGTAACCTTATTGGTCTAGTTAGCATGGAACTGACGTGGAACAACTGAGGGTGGATTTTGCGGGTTAGCCAGGCGTTTGGATAGCTATCTTCTCCTTATTTATAGTGTAATCTTTTCCTTTTGGAGTCGTACGTCTCAATTAGTAGTGTTGAAGAGCAGTTTAAAGTGAAAAAATGGAAAGGTATGCTGATTAGTAATGTCAACTTTATGAAATATTTTACTTTGTTGTTAAATTGGATTGAGTTGCCATTAACTGTGGATGCAGTTATAAGGTAATAAAAGAAGTTGGTAATGGTACTTTCGGAAGTGTTTGGCGAGCAATAAGCAAACAGTCTGGTGAAGTGGTAGGTGTAACTTCAGTTTCCTACCAATTATGATTTTTGTTCCTCCTTCTTATGTCTCTACTTTATTTTGTTTTCGTATCCGGGAAAGTTATGCAAATTAATAGAATTCGTAATATCAGGTCGCAATCAAAAAAATGAAGAAGAAATACTATTCGTGGGAAGAATGCATAAATCTCAGAGAAGTAAAGGTAAGTGACTGTTGTTACTTCTGTATGGTGTCATTATATAGTGTATTCTTTATTAGTCACTGTTTTTATTTTGTCTCTGCAGTCGCTGAGGAAAATGAACCATCCTAACATAGTAAAGCTCAAAGAAGTGATAAGAGAAAATGATGTTCTGTACTTTGTGTTTGAGTACATGGTATTCGCTTTTACTACTGATTCCACATTCCCCTGATTTTGTTATTTCACCGAAAATATTTACTCTGAATTTCCAGGAATTCAATCTTTATCAGCTTATGAAGGACAGAAAGAAAGTTTTCTCCGAAGTTGAAGTTAGAAACTGGTGTTTTCAAGTATTCCAAGGTCTTGCATACGTACATAAACGTGGATACTTCCATCGTGACCTCAAACCAGGTAATTTTGTCAGAATGTTTCGCAAGTTGTTCTGATCAATTTGGACATACTTTATCGTCATTTGATACACTATTATTCTATTAATGCATTCAATATCTTATCTTTTATCATAAGTGTTCGCCCGTCCCGTCGTGTTATATGCCAGTTGGAGTCTCTATATTATAAGTATTTGTATATGGTGCTTCTCTATAAATCTCGACAAACTTTGTTCATGCGTTAGATATTCCTATTCAACCTTTTCAATATCTTGTGCAGAGAATCTACTGGTAACAAAGGATGTCATAAAAATAGCTGACTTTGGTCTTGCTCGTGAGATCAATTCTCAACCTCCTTTCACTGAATATGTGTCAACCCGATGGTGGGTGATTTATCGCTGTTTCCCCTGCTTTTTTAGATTCTTAAATTACCAGATTCCACGAATAATTGCGTTTTCAGGTATCGAGCCCCTGAAGTTCTGCTTCAGTCACCGACTTATGGTCCTCCAGTTGGTGAGCAGTGATGAAACGGCTGTTAAAACTTTTTTTCATGTTTATTTTCCCTCGCAGCTTTTAATATATTTTCCTTTCCAGACATGTGGGCCATGGGTGCAATAATGTCTGAACTATTCACACTCCGCCCGCTGTTTCCGGGTTCAAGGTACATGGTTTTATCTTAACATTGTCTTTTTTCTTTTGTATTGTTGGGTTACGGTAGATAATGCTTTTGGCCGATTGATGTTTTCATGTTATGCATTTAATCAGCATTAGGTATCGCTTCCTTTGATGAACAATTGGTGCGTGACATACTCTTTTTTTCCGTATGTAGTGAGGCTGATGAAATTTACAAGATCTGCTGTGTGATAGGGAGCCCCACTAAGAGTTTATGGCCCGAGGGTATTGAACTTGCTACTGCCATCAATTACCAGTTCCCACAAGTCAGTATTTTATCTTTCCTTATCTTCTATAATTTCTGGTGGATGAAGTGTAGAAAATTTTAGTCTTTGATAAAACATGAATGTTGTAAACTCATCCTGTACTTCAATTTTGCGCATGCCACCGAAGGTGATTGCTCCTAAACAAACTTGCAATCTTTTGTTTTTCCAGTAGCGGATTCCCCCATCTAAAGACAATAAACATTGATGTTTTCCTTTTTTAAATTGTGATTCTTCTTTTGCAAGTATAAATACGTGGTTGTTACATGACGTGGCAGGTCGCTGGTGTTCCTGATCTTTCGATGCTCATACCAGGCGTTAGTCGGGATGCAGTCTCTCTGATCACGGTAATTTGATGCAGGATATCATATTCTTTTTGTTGTGGTATAATGATACTTTTTTGGTCCTCTTACTTTTGTAGACTCATTGTTGCATGTTCTTTTAAATATTAATTAGAATCCCTCAATGGCAGCAAAAACATGTAATACTTCTGTTTTCTTGCAATATCCAGTCCCTTTGCTCATGGGATCCATGCAGGAGGCCAACAGCATCAGAGGCTCTTCAACACCCTTTCTTTCAGGTAACCTTTTGACTCACTAGATTCTCTTTACGTGTCGATATATAAGATTACATGTATCGGTTTCCCTTTTAACAACGCAGAGCTGCTTCTATGTTCCACCGTCTCTGCGTCCTAAAGCTGCTGTTCCAAGAACACCTCCTCCTTGTAAGTCAGTTAAAACTGCATCATAGATTCCCTTCTTCTTTGTTATAAAATATCACATCACCACCCAAATCCAATGACTTCTTTTCAGCTGGACCTGGTGGAGTTTTGGATCCAAGAAGTGGCCAAAGATATCCAGTGAGCTTATCGAACCCGAAACCTGCAAACGGTCTCTCTGTTGCCAAGGCTCAATCGTACTTGAATTCAGGTAGCCATAATGGTTCATCTCCGATTTCAGATTTCATTACCTATAAAACTTTTTGGCTATAAAAGCTGAATTTAAAGAAATTAGTTCCTGCATATCTCCATCCTTTTTATAGTACGTAACTTTTTTGAGTCTTCTCATCATCCATCTATGTCCCTTTTTTGTTGTTAATTTCCCAGGTGTGCAAAGGAAGTTAGACTTGAATAATCAGGTTGGTTGTGAATTGTAATAACACTTCTACTCCCGTTAGAATTCCATTACATTTCTGTAGAGGCTTTATACATTATATTTAACGCTCCTTTGCTCTTTTTCCTAATTATGAAAGGATGCGACGAAAAACGACAAGAACCTGAGAACTGATGTTAAGCAAAGAACTCAGCCAAGGTACCGGCCGCCAGGGATAAATGCTCCAAGTACGTGAATTCTCTTGACATATTGTCTACATTTTGAAATTCAAGGATCTTCAAGAAGATATTTTGCTCATAGTTCGTACTTTTTTGTCCTTGAAAGTTACCTCGGTTTTCTTCATCCGTTTCGGTTTGTTTTTCATCTCACTCGAACTTAACACATCTACATTTTGCTCTCAATCAATAGTGTCAAAGTTATATTGTTTTAGCAAAAAAATTAATAATCCCCTGAATTTGACTCTTTTCTTGCACAGGTGCTAATTACGCGGCAAAGTTACGCGGAGTTTCCAATGCAGCCGAAAAGCTAGGGAACATGTCGCTGGGCCCTCGCAACAACAACTATCAGCCACTCGGGAGACAACAACAGCATCATCATCTCCAGCCTATGAAAACCGGAGGTTGGCATAACAAGTCCGACACGTTTGTGGGCAGCAATCTCAATAAACCGTGGAAGAACTTGTCATAATAATTCCAAATACGAGGAAGGTTGTGGCCAGAAATAAAAAAAAAATATAGAGAGAGAGATGAATGAATATATGGGTGCTAGATATTTCGTTGTTTGTTGAGTGGTGTAATAAAAAGTCGTGTGTTGTGTGTGACTGTGGCATGGTAAAGTTACTGACGTTTGGTTTGTTCTGTTTGATCGCTATGCTTATGATGTTTGGTTTGAGACTTGTGAGTTTGTGGAGTCCGTTGATTTCCGTGGGTATTATTATATGAAATAAATGTCTCAAATATTTGGCTTGACTGTTTATATTCCAAATTTTAAGAGATATATAATCTGTGTTAGCTTAATGAAGATTGGATATGGGTTCCATGTGAAGAGGTGGTATAAATTCTTGAGATCCACCGTAGGTAAGAAATGATCGGCGCAGTTAACGTCTGCAGAAAACTACCATTGTGGAAGAAGAACAAGAAAATCCTAACTTATCAAAACTGGAAAAAAGAAGAAAGAAAAACAGAACCAGGAAAGTGAAGCATTCCCCCAACCTCTCTAATTGTGGCAAGGGGAGATGGGTTTTCTTCCAGGCGGAGAGAGAGAGAGAACTTTTTCTTCGAGACAATTAATGTCATATTAAATTACACGAAAATAATTCCTCCAATTTAAGTGCGCCTGCGATGCTCACCATCCACCAATATCTTCATGCTTTCCATTTCCCTCAACAAATGATAGAGAATTGAAAAAACAAGAGCACATCATAGAATAGAAGAGACGCAGGATCACGACTTGTTTTTGGATCTACCACCACCACCGCCGCCGCCACCTCGGAGAGACTTCCAGAAAACGGGCCAATTCTTCCGAGCCTCGTTCCAACCCAGGAACGAGCCCTCCCTCAAAGGATCCCAACTCGCCGACACAATCCCATAGCTGATCCCCAGCAGCGCAGTGCCAAAGAAGAAAAACGACACAAGAAAGGGCACCCACGTGGGCACATCGATCTTTAATCCCACTTTGAGGTAGTAAAAGAAGGGGAAAAAAGTCAACCCAATCGCAAGAGGGATTCCCACGGAGAATCCCATCCTTCCAATCATCCTATTGGTTATTATCTCGGGGATAACGCCTTCTTCTTCTTCGTCGCCTCTCTCGTACTCTTCGTCTTCATCTTCATCTTCTTCTTCGTCGCTTTCGGGCTGCTTTTGCTTTTTCGGGTTCTTTTTCTTCGGCGTCGGCGGTCCGAAGCCTCTCGGAGAGTTTAAGGTGGCTGAGATTATGGAGAAGCTGCGTTTTTTACGGGATGGGTTTGTTGAAGAGAATGACGGGAATTGGATTAGGATTCTAGTTGAGGATTGTAATGAAGGAGGTGAGAGATGTAAAGTGGGTGCTGCACTAGGAGGATTGCAAGAGTATGTTCTCATCATAATCAGTGTTTGTGTTTGTGTGTGTGTGTGTTTTTTTTTGGAACAGAAAGAAAGCTTTGAAACGGATGGTGGGAAGGAGAAGCTCACCTTATCTGGTTCGTTCGCTGTATGGCTAATTTACGGTAATACCCTTCGGCCGTGAGTAAAACTAAACACTTGTCCTAATCCTAATATTTCGAAGAAATCAACCATAATATATTCTGATTTCAAGGAACTGCGTTTCGAGCTAAGTTATCGCTTACGTCAGCTTACCGAATCAGCAAGTAATATTTTCTATTCTACCAACGACAAGCAGATTATTTTCTATTTCAATAAGAGATCGAGTCCCACTATTGGAGCGAAGCCTCAAAAGAGATTTGAGAACAGAAACACAAGAAGGTTTCAGTTTTCTTCTTACCGAGGAATTTCCAGCTGGTCAAGTTGCAGTTGATGAGATCCCGTAACGGCTACGAAGTGAAGCAATGGCTTGCTCGGAGGTCTTGGAGAGCTCGGGAATGGAAGTTTTAAGAACTGCAATGCTCGGACGGAAACACATAGTAACAAATCAGAGACGGATTAATAATGATAGGAATTAGGAACAACGAATTAATGGATGTCAACATATCTCTTTGGGCACGGTTTCGTATAGTTATGTATGAAGGATAAATAGCATTGCAACGATTATGTAAGTTTAAATAAGAGCAAAAACATGCTAAGTTTAGCTCTCTGTGTGATCTAATCAGAAATGAGAAGACGATATTCATTGATACGATTTCGTTTAGCAACACAAACTTACGACGAGATGCAGTGGTCTGAACTTCTGCAACAAACTCTGCATATGAAGCCTGAGACAGATTTTTAGATTAAATTTGGTTTTGCTTTTAAAAGAGAATAGCAAAATCCTATGGGGAACCTTACCATCATTCCTTCTTGACCTGCACTGATTCGTCCTGATAGCTTTTTGAATTCCTTGTCCGCCTCATCCTTTGCTTGCTGACATGCTTGAGTTTGAATCTTTAAAAACAAGACAGATAAATATTCCATGAGCACAAGTATAAAACTCAAAGAACAGCGAACCGTTATCTGTGAATTAGGCTATACATTTTCAATAGAAACTGCAATATTACAGATATGCTGAAACATCAAGGTGATGATTAGGCTTTCATAAACATAGCAACAAATTTTTGTAGTGCTATGCAAAATCATGAACTTATAATGAGGACCTGTAATTCAAACGATGATTGAATCTTCATATGCCAATTGCAGATGTTCTCAGAAAATACTGAACTAGAATCGCTTGATTACAAGCATCAGATAACTTGGCACAATAAATTATACTAGCACAAGTATTGAAACGTTTTCTGTTTATAAAAAGCAATTATACGAAGGCTAAGAGTCCAGACCGAAGTTCAAGCAATTATCAGAAATGATCAGTACCTGCGCAAATCGCATATTAGCAGATTGAGGCTGCGTAATAGAAGTAACCAGCAGAAAAAACTCAATAATCGAGGAAAATTACCTGCAATCGCTTGTGAAGACGACTCTGCGAAGCCTCAACATCCTTCAGAATCTCCGAATGCGATCTCTCCATCGTACGCTTCAACGAATTAAACTCAGAGGACACGAGGCTCCTCAGCTCAGAAATTGAGTTCACGCTACTCAGAGGCGATGGAGATTTCGTCACGACACGCGCACGCGATTTCTCTTTCTTTCTCGCCTTTGGTGACGCCGAGACGCCGTCGAGATTGAACCTGAACGATACTTCAGGAGACTGCGACGGAGCCTCGTCCGACGGTGCCTGAGTCGGCGGCGATGCGAAAAATGGAATCGCAGGTGATTTTGAGGTTCTTCGTAGAGACCTCTTCCTCATTTTCTCTCAGCTGGGAATTCGAATTTTGGACTTTTTTGGAGGGAGCTAAATGTGCGGGCGAGTATACGCACGACTATATATATGCAGTAGCGATCGATCGCTGAAATACAAAACGCGCGCCGTAACAGAAAAGAAGCACACGAAAAAGAAAGTAGAAATTGAATTACTCTTTAATTATTTACAGCATCATCCCCTCCACGTTTACAAAATGCAATTGAGCCCTCAATATCTAGATACTTTTAAACTGGGCTCCACATTTTAATTATATTGGAAAATGGGCCAAAGCTCCCAAGGCCCACATCGGCCCTACGAATACCCAAAATGTAACTCCCCCTCATTAAATGGTCACGTGACGCATTTCCTTTTACAGAAACGATTTGCATGTGACTGTGGGGCCCATCATGTCTCCCCTCTCATCACATCCCATTAGCTGCTATAGCTTACTTCTCCATTTGCAGAATTTTATTTACAGAAATAAAACGACAGTGATGTTCCATAGAACTTCAGAAAGTGATTAATCAGTCAAAATCGCATTAACCCACCATCTCGCGAGCTTCTTTAGCCTGTTTTTTTTTTTACTCTTTTTTTAACGTTAAACTTCGTGTAATAAGCCGACGATGTAAGATCAGCAACTCTGTTTTGTTCTTGATGCAAAGGATAAGATTGTGTGTACGTTTGAGCTTTCTTCAATTGGCTTGCCATCTTCTTATCGTGAAAAACTAGAGTAAGAAACCCTTGCTCTGTTTTTTTTTGTTATCCAGTTAAAAAGGACAGAATTTCTGAAAAAGGCTGTAGCGCCAACGAGATAACGGACAAAAAACTCCATTTCACCTTCGTTTTTACACATCGGACATTATCTTTTAGCTGAAGTTAATGAAGGCATAATAGGGACTTTGCATGGTCAACAATGGAAAGCTTTTGCTGTATTCAGTTATCTCCTCGTCCTTTCCTTGCCAAGAGAGCGACTGTTAATGGAGATGGAGAGTTCTCGAGATTTTAAAAACATGTTGTGGCAACTTTTAACATCTGTGTACTACGAAAGCGATTCATGACAAGTTAATTTAATCTCTATGTGTTTGCAAATTGCATCTCTAATTACTGATTACGAGTTGTGACGAGGGATCCCCCACTGCGACCCATGAAACAAATTTTGAAAAAATGTCCGAAAAATACAATTTTTAGGGAGTTGGCACAAAGCCTAGCAGTAACTAAAGATTTCAAATTTAAAGAAAGATTCCACCTTTTGATATGATTTTTCGAGAGCCTCCGCATTGAAGAAGAAGAAGGGTTATCATCAAAGAGGTAGTTACGGTCGTTAATTACCAAGAAATTGCATGTATATACATGGAGGAGAGAGAGAGAGGGGGGGGGGGGTGGGGGGGAGGGAGAGAGATGCAATGAACTGAAGAGAGAGAAACTGTCGGGTGAGAGCTGTCATATTTGCAGGCCTTAGCATCAGAACTTTGGCAGATGGCCATTTAACTTTTTCCCCCTTGCAATAATTTTTTTTTTCTCTATTCCCTTCGCTCGCATCATGTTTGATAAAATGCGAGATATTATATTTCGACGCTATCACTGCTTTTCTTTCTCTATTTTCTCACACACTGCAGAGGTGCGGCAGAGGGATGTGATTGAACATCAGAAGAAAAACCATTACCTTTCTTTGCCTTTCTCATGTCACAATATTCTCCAATCTACACTTGAGTAGCAGTAACAACACTCCCATTTCTCTCTCTTTATTTTCCATGCCGGTTTTCGAATCTATGAAGAACCCATACCCTGTTCAACTAGTGTTGTAGCTTTCGCCTCTTTTCTCGCGCCCGCTTCTCTCTCTCTCTCTCACTATATGTAGGCTGTTGAGTGAGCTTCAAAATGAGGGATATGGCTGATTTTCGGACGAAGAGTGTTCTTGTTTTGTTTCTGGTAACGTACTTCGCCTTTGCTGCTGTGTACTGTGATGACGGTGAGCGTTGTTTTTCAGTTTGTTTTTTGGGCCATGATTATTATTATGTGGTGATTATTGGAGCGTGGGATTCGAAATTAGTATTTTAATCATTTAGTTAAAATCTCAAAACCTGTCGGAGAATGTTCGAGCTCCTTTTGTCTTATTATAACACTTTTAACCACTTAATCACCCCATTAACGCGTAATTTCTCTAACCATTTTCACCAATCACTGCTTTTGCAAGCTCTAATCTAAGCTTCTCTTTCTTGATTTTTGCGAGCGAAGGCGCTAACTTGCTGGAGATAAAGAATTCGTTCAGAGACGTTGACAATGTGCTTTATGACTGGACAAGCTCTTCATCGTCGGATTACTGCTCGTGGAGAGGCGTCACGTGCGACAATGTCACCTTCAATGTTGCCGCACTGTATATGCCTTTTTTTCTAGCCCTCACTTTTTTTTTCCATCTTTCTCAGTTTCAAGATTATGCTAGTTTCTAGCTATCTTGAGCTAAAGATTTGATCCTTATTCGCTGATGTGATGCTTATTGCAGTAATGTCTCGGGTTTGAATCTTGATGGGGAAATTTCACCCGCCATAGGAAAGCTCAAAGGCCTCCTCTCGATGTAAAAATCCCACCTTTTTGCTTCCTTAAACTCGCCCATTTTTTGTATTTTGGTCCTCTGACATGGGTTTTCCTTTTTATTGTATAAAATCAGTGATCTAAGAGGCAATCGACTCTCGGGACAGATCCCAGATGAGATTGGGGACTGCTCGTCTCTGATAAGCTTGTAAAGCTACTGTTCTTCTTGTCTTTTTTCTTTTTTTTTTCTTTCTCCGAAAGTTGTTTGAGTGTGTGGAGATAATCATCAGGGATTTTTCATTCAACGAACTGCACGGAGACATTCCCTTCTCTGTCTCGAAGCTAAAGCAGCTAGAGAGTTTGTAAGTCTCTTAATCTTCAATCACCTCTTCGAAATTTCGTTTTGTGGCTCTTTTATCTTGTTTTGATTTGTGTAAATTGTACTTTCGCAGGATTTTGAAAAATAACCAGCTATCGGGTCCGATTCCGTCGACTCTCTCGCAGACTCCAAACCTTAAAATCCTGTAAGAATCTTCACCGTTTCTCTTTCGATTCGGTGCAATCACTGATGTAGACATGCATTGCTTGCAACTTCGATGATTGATTTAGGGACTTGGCTCAAAACAAGCTGAGCGGTGAAATTCCTAGGCTCATCTATTGGAACGAAGTCCTTCAATATCTGTAAGAATTCATCAACATTGTAAGAGATCCACAGCTGTTTTGAGGCTTTGCATCGAAGTAATTCATGATTTCTGATACACAGGGGACTTCGCGGGAACAACCTCGAGGGCTCGCTTTCGCCCGATATGTGCCAGCTCACGGGGTTGTGGTACTTGTAAGTTTCTCATTTTCTTTCTGCATTTTCTTATGTTTTCATATTTTATCTTTGTAATAAATTTGCTTTTCTTGTAATTTTTTATGTCAGTGATGTTAGAAACAATAGTTTGAGTGGTTCGATCCCTGAAAGTATCGGTAACTGTACTTCTTTCCAGGTTCTGTAAGTACACGAACTCGCGCTTTGTTCGATATTTGTCGTGTCTTTATAATTAGGGTTAACTAATTGAGGGTTCCTTCGTTTCGTAGTGATTTATCTTACAACAACTTCACCGGCGAAATTCCTTTCAACATTGGGTTTCTTCAAGTTGCTACCTTGTAAGTGAGCAAAATAAATTAAAAACCGTGTCTTTGAAGCTAACTCTAAGAACCTAAGTTGGTTGTGAATGTTAGATCTTTGCAAGGAAATCAATTCTCGGGGCAAATCCCATTGGTTATTGGCCTCATGCAAGCACTTGCAGTCTTGTAAGTCCCTTCCTTTTCCCCCCCTTTATGTTTAAGTCCTTATATCGAACGTTTCTTTCTAATTTGGCCCGCCTTCGACTTCTAGAGATCTCAGCTGCAACATGTTAAGTGGAACGATCCCACCGATTCTCGGGAATTTGAGCTACACCGAAAAACTGTGAGAAACCGTAATGATATTATGCTCATGATTTCTCGGGTTCTTACATTGAATATGATGTTTCTTGAAGGTATCTTCACGGGAACAATTTGACGGGACCCATCCCCCCCGAGCTCGGGAACATGACGAAACTCCATTATCTGTACGAATCTCTGCAAAGACATTTCTTTCTCCAAATTTTCGTCCGTTTATAATCTTAAAAAGTTTTTCATTTTTTTTGTGCTCTCAGGGAATTGAACAATAATTTTCTAACCGGACAAATTCCTCCCGAACTCGGGAGGCTAACGAATCTTTTCGATTTGTACGATGTTTCATATATTATTAAGGTTTTCGATCTTGATGAATCGGCACGCATTAAGTTGACCTTTTTTCTCCACTTGCTCAGAAATGTGGCAAACAATCTCTTGGAAGGGCCCATACCGGAGGATCTCAGCTCGTGTACTAATCTGAATAGTCTGTAAGAATCATTGTCTTTAATTTTTCGTGTCAAATTTTAATGTATTACATCATCGTGATTGAATATCTAAGTAAATCGATTGCAGCAACGTTCATGGGAACAAAATAAGCGGAACTATTCCACCTTCGTTCGAGAAACTGGAAAGCATGACATGCCTGTAAGTTCCATTCGAACTTTTTATTCAAACTTTCTTGAAATTATTTTTATTCAACTTTTTTTTTCTGAATGTGTTTAGAAATCTGTCCTCGAACGATCTCAAGGGCTCGATTCCAATAGAGCTTTCGCGTATTGGCAACCTCGACACCTTGTAACAGTCCTAAATTCTCTAATTTTGACTTATTTTTATGTAGCGGTATATATTACTTGATTTCTCTATCGTTTTTGGGCTCGTTCGACAGAGATTTATCAAATAATAAAATCAGCGGAAATATGCCGTCGTCCCTCGGCGACCTCGAACATCTCCTGAAGCTGTGAGAGCCCTTCATTTCCCGAACTCGAAAGATGATGCAGTAAATTATTTCTCTCTAACTTCAACCGTTTAACAGGAATTTAAGCTGCAATGACTTAGCTGGGCAAATACCGTCGGAGTTTGGCAACTTGAGAAGCATCATGGAGATGTAAGTTCATATACTCAGCGCAAAAAATAAAAATAAAAATTCAAAATCTCATTAGCTCGTGCTTTATTTTCGCACCGCGTTTTTTGCTGCAGAGACCTCTCGAATAACCACCTCATGGGCCCGTTGCCTCAAGAACTCGGCCAGCTTCAAAACGTCTTCATGATGTAAATCTCCGTAAAATTTACTTTTTTTACATCTAAATTCGTTTTTTATAAATATTCAGCGCGCATTTTCTGACAGGAAGCTTGAGAACAATAATATATCGGGTGATGTAATGCCGTTGACCGGCTGCCTCAGTCTTACCGTATTGTAGGTTTTTCATCTCTTATTTCATTGTTGCACACAACACGAATTCCATTATTGTACTGAATGGTCTTAAAATTCTTGCAGAAATGTATCTTACAACAATCTCTCGGGGCACATCCCCAGCAAAAATAATTTCTCCCGATTTTCACCCGACAGGTAAAATTCGTTTGTCTTTTTCCTCTTCGTTTCTCCCTATTAATGCTTAATTTCTCTTTTTCTCCATGGCAGCTTCTTAGGAAATCCCGGTCTTTGCGGGTCCTCCTGCTTCTCCCATCGTTCACCCGAGGGTGGTTGAGTCTAACCAATCAACACCTGCAAAAGAAGAAACCTTTTTCTAACATCATTAACATAAAGTAATCCTTGTTTCATCGCAGCTTCGATCGTCAAAGCAGCAATCATCGGTGTCTCCCTCGGTGCCCTCGTCCTCCTCCTCATGATCTTCGCCACAGCTCTTCGTCACCGCCGATCGAAGCCCTTCGTAGAAGACCCCCTCGAAAAGCCACCGGGTGAGTGACTTTACTACATCATCACCAGTAAAACGTCCTGTTAAATTGATGGCTCCTTCCTAAAACCAATTTGTGATAGGAGAAGAGGCCTCTTTGATTTATATACTGAGTCGGGTGAAGTTAATTTCCCGATGTGGGACAAATAATCTCAACACATCCCATTTTTTCATCTTACTCCTCACCATTCCTAATTTCTCCTTACAGTGACCTACGCGTCCCCGAAGCTCGTGATCCTCAACATAAACGTGGCCCTCCACGTGTACGATGACATCATGAGGATGACGGAGAACCTCAGCGAGAAGTACGTGATCGGCTACGGAGCCTCGAGCGTCGTCTACAAGTGCGTGCTCAAGAACTGCAAGCCCGTGGCCATCAAGAAGCTATACTCACACCAGCCACAGATGCTCAAGGAGTTCGAGACCGAGCTCGAAATCGTGGGGAGCATCAAGCACCGTAACCTCGTGTGCCTACAGGCTTACTCCCTCTCCCCCTCGGGAAATCTCCTCTTCTTCGATTACATGGAGAACGGTAGCCTCTGGGACGTCCTTCACGGTGAGTTCCTTGCCCTTTCTTCTGTCCCAGGGTTTGCAAATGAATCGAATTTTTTGGTTCGATTCGATCGAATTCGAATAAAAATTGTTTTAGTGATTCGAATACGAATACGAATGTCGCAATATTGGATTCGAATAAGTTGGTATATATTTATATATAATATATTATAATTCAATATACATTTTAAATTAGTATTATTTGCATTTTTTAAAATTGTAAAAATTGGGAAAAAAAATATACATTCGAGTCGTTCAAATCGATTTTATGATTCGAATATTAATCGAATACGAAAACGAATATTCGATTCGTTAACCGAAGAATAATAGAATACTGGAGTATTCGTTTCGATTCGATTCGTTTGCAACCCTATTCTCTGGCCCTAAATATCTAAACTTTATGAGTATCCTGAAATCTTGATGATGTTTCATTTCAAGGGACTAACAAGAAGAAGAAGCTTTCATGGGCCACCCGGTTGAACATAGCCTTGGGTGCTGCACAGGGGCTAGCCTACCTGCACCACGACTCGAGCCCGCGTGTGATCCACCGAGACGTGAAGTCCTCCAACATATTGCTCGACAGGGACTACGAGGCCCACATTACCGATTTCGGGATCGCCAAGAGCTTTTGCCCGTCGAAGACTCACACGTCGACCTACGTGATGGGCACGATCGGCTACATAGATCCCGAGTACGCACGAACTTCTCGGCTCACGGAGAAGTCCGATGTCTACAGCTACGGGATCGTTCTCTTGGAGTTGCTCACGGGTCGTAAGGCCGTGGACGACGAATCCAATCTCCATCAGCTGGTCAGTTTCTCTATTGATAGTTATGACATCATTCTTTAATTGTCTTAATTATATTTTTAGTCATGTTTATCAGAGGGGGTGACATTTTAAGGACACTTATGTTAAAGAGTAGTAATTTTAGTCATGTAATTATCAAAATTGAACCAATTTAAGGACACTTGAGTTATGGATAGCGATTTCAGTCCTGTAAGTAACAAAATTGAAGCACTGTTAGGTTATTTAAACGCGGAAACCTAATTTTAACGTGGAATTTATACAAGAGACGCCAAAGATGTTGACTTGATTGTGAGGTGGCACTTAATTGGAGGAAAGAAAAAAAAAAACAAAATTTAGTCAAAGTCAAGCATCACATGCGACCACATGTATAAATTCCGTGCGTAATTAAGTTCCTAAGTTTAAATGTCTTAAAATATCTTCAATTTCGATACCTACATGTCTAAAATTTCCACCTTTAGCTCAAGTGTCCTTAAATTGCTTCAATTTTGATGCTTGCAGGACTGAAATAGCTACCTTAAATTAAAACGTCACCCCCTCTAATATACACGACTTAAAAAATTACCATTAGAGTCTCGTTCGTTTTTCACCATCTTTTTTTGCAGATACTGAAGAAGGCAGCTGAGAACGCGGTAATGGAGACGGTGGACAGCGAAATAATCGACTCCTGCAAGGATATCGGGGAAGTGAAGAAGGTCTTTCAGCTGGCTCTTCTATGTACCAAGAAACAACCTTGCGATAGGCCCACAATGCACGAAGTTGTTAGGGTACTTGTGACTTTGGTCCCTTCTTCTCGGGACACAAAGGTGTTTGCTGCTGGTAATAAAGGAGACAACAATGGGCTGCTGCTGTCTGCTTCTGCCAAAGCAGAGCGTTACATGAATGAGTATGCGAATCTGAAAACCCCTCACATGGTGGATTGCTGCTCCTCCATGAGTACTTCCGATGCCGATCTGTTCTTCAAATTTGGACAAGTTATGGCTGAGAACAGCAGCTGAAGAAGAAGAAGGCCTTTGTAAGAAGTCGAGAGTTTGCCATTAAGATGTTATATTTGGTGTCGTATGTATGAATGTAGAATTTGGAGGTGGTGGTTGCCTGATATTTTCCCAGTAAATATGGAAAAAAATATATATTAAAATTCGGTGTTAGTAATTTGTTGGCAGAATTACAAAATTGGATCACTATACGAGTTTTTATTTTTGGGTCACTATGTTTGATAATTGCAAAAATATTTTACTAATTTGATGAATACTAAAAAATTGGGTGTTCGGTTAATTTTTCGGCTAAATTTGGGTTACCGATCATCACCCACGTCGGATTTCCGAGGACTTTCGCCGAAAAATTGATTAGCGGAAATTTTTTGTTAATACGTACAAAGTTGGTTGTCTATTTTTGCAATTATCAAACATACTGACCCAAAATAAAAATCGATATACTTAGTGATCCTGTTTTATAATTTCCCCGTCTATTATACGATGGTTGTTATTTGTGAGAATATTGAGGAAAGATTAACAGTTAACGGTTAAGGTAATCTCAGATTAAGACATACAACGGCGAGAAAACTAACGGTTAAGAATCTGTAGTGTTTTTTTTTTTTTTTTTTTTCGATAACAAGAAACGGTCTATACAAATCTTCTCTTCTTACTACTAGAAACCAACACCGCTAATTTTGCTGGAGATCGACCAAAGAAAACGATCGCCAAGAAGAGAAATCCTTCACGGAAGATGCGGAGGCCATTAATGGCTGCTTCTCTAGCTCCGAAGCTTCAGTCATGGCTACGGCCAAGGCCAGTGTTGTCTTACTCGTACCGGTTAGCTCTCTTCGATATTCCTCCGCCGCCGTCGCAGGCGAGGCTGCAGGCGAGGAGACTCCTGCGTTTCCTCAGGTAGGCGTTCTCCGGCTTACCCAGCGAAGAAGACGACGACGGCGACGGCGATGATGAAGCGTCGGTCAAACTTGCGAAAGACTTTGACTTTCCGCTGTAGAATCTCGAGATTCCTCTTCTGCGATCGCGATTGGGGGGAAAAAGAAATCCTTTAAGATAAAAAATTAAATCTGCTGCGAATTTTATGACGTAGAAATGGGATCGTCGTCGACGAGAACCTTATGGGCAAAACTTGCTCCAGAGCTTCCATGGCGTCTAAGGGTCCTTTGTAGGAACTCTGTACCTCTTCGTCGCCGGTTGGTTTCTCGTCGGAAAGATCGCTGTTTTCCCCTATCGAAGACGACGGCGATGGCGACGGCGATTCATCGGAAAAGCATAAAGCCGTCGTTGACGACCGTGCGTTCTCAAACGCGGCGGCTTTGTTCTTGGCTAATAATTTGCCGTCTCCATTGCTGCAAATCTCAACCGCAGCGTGTAAGCATCCAACGGCTTCGATTCCGCCTTTGGTCAGAGATCTTGCTGGCATATTCCTTTAACAGCACAAGCTTATGGCTTAGAGAGAGAGGTGTAATAAAACAAGGGGAAGGGATTGATTAGAATATTCTTTTGTGGATTTAAATTATAAAATATATATATTTATATATTTTTTAGAAAGAAAGATGAAGGAGTGAGGTGGCGGTGTGTTGGTTAGGTCTTATCCTCTCCTCATCCATTGGTTATCAGAAAATGATGTTCCATAATACATTTAAAAAGGGATCTGCTGTACTAAATATAATATTTAATAAGTATACGAAAAGATTAAAGGCAAATCTCCTTAGGTGTTGACATGAAATGCACACATGGTTTACTTGGACTTTGAGATTAATCTAATAATTCAAAGCTTTGATCAAAGATGAGAAGATGAAATCTAACTTCTTACACGACGCTTTAACACGTGGTTTAGCCCGCAACATAGCTTTTGGGCCTAATACAACCAACGATAATTGGGCCGAATCGGTTATAGGCCCATATATTAATACGAGATTATTTGTCTTACGTCGTAAAAATTAATTTCACCCGACTCCAAATATATTACATAAGCATCGGCATGCTTCATGGAATCCACGGAGTCCTTTGACCCCACTGGAAAAAAAATTTATATGGAAAAAATGAGAAAATTTCAAATAGTAGGGTTAAAATTAAAAAAAAAATACTACCCAGTGAAAATTTAAAAAATACAGGGTGTGGGTCCAATTAGACTGGATCCCACTAGCTTACTTTTCTGCCTTCACCACTGCAAATAGGTCCTCTTATAACGAATTACTTTAGAATTGACCCTTCAATTTAACATGGTATAAAAGAGTGTTCGATGTGCTTATTATCATGTTTGTTTCAGTCATTACGGTCACCCCTATTTGATATGTATACGCATTAGACTTTGAATCATGCCACATGTGAAGGGGCATGCTGCTGAGATTATATGTCCCACGTAAGAAAAATCATTTCATCTAACTCAATATATTAATCAAGCGGCATCTCCGAACTAGACATGTATACTAATGTGAAGATTTTGCCGTTGACATTTCGACTTCATCATATCTTAATTATTACATAACGAAACACAAAATAGAACTATTAATCACCACAATCAAGTCGTAAACTAAGATTTCACTTCAAATAAGAATCATCAGCAAGAATTTCTTGAGAATGCCGTTGAACTCCTTCGCACGTTCGACTTGTGGCACGTGTCCCGAGCCATTTATGACTTCTAACCTTGCCCTGTCCCCAAGCAGCCTGCAATCCCAAAATAGCAGCCATCACTGTTCTTTTCATTACATTAATTCACAGTTGAAGCTTATATACATTGCTAATCATGATCAGTACTGTAATGATAATTAATAAGCCCATTTACTCGTTGAGCTCCGTAGCTTTCTCAAGCAAGAAAATCTGGTCCTTCTCTCCCCACACGATCAGCGTTTCCTGCGGCAGCGGAGACACGCGCACAGCTTCGTCACGTCCGATGTTTAACCCTTCTAAAAGCTCCAGCTTTTCTTTTACATTCTCGGAAAACAGTTTCTGGGCAGATTACTAACAACGTTAATATAATGGGAAAATACCCATTTTGGTCCCTAATGTTTGCCTTATGAATCAATTTAGTCCCGATGTTTCATTTTGGCCAATTTATTTCATCATGTTTCGAAAATGAACCAATTTGGTCCCAACTTGACAGAAACCGTCAATTTAGACTGAAAATCATTAACTATGAGACACGTGGCACGCTGTGATGATGCCACATGTCGATTTTCTGTTAAAACTGACGATTTCTGTCAAGTTGGGATCAAATTGATTTATTTCAGAAATGTATGAATTAAATTGTCCCAATTGAAATTGGAGGCTAAATTGGTTCATAAGTGAAATGAGTTTTATCGCTTAATATAATATTAATTATAAAATTGGAGATCTTTAATTGATTATTTCAGCGCTTACGTACGTCGAGTAAATCGCTGAGGATAAATCCGGGGATGTACGGGCGGCGGAGGAGACAGAAGCCGAGCAGCGCCTTTAGCTCCTTGGTGGTCCGAGGAACGAGCAAGTCGCTTATCTTGCCTACGTTGGCCTCTTTCAGCAGGCGGTCGTTGTCGGAGAGCCGCATGTTCACCGCCGAGCTGGCGACCACCACCTTCTCCACCCTCTCCGGCCACCTCTCCGCCAAGCGGTACGCCACGAATCCGCCGTAGCTCGTTCCCACCACCGTATACCTTCAACAAAAATTCATTTACCCATCGAGGTTAATCATTAAATTAGAGATATTATTTCGTTTAATTACTACCTGTTAACTCCGAGCTTCTCGAGGAGCCCGGCGACGCAGGTGGCCTGGAAAACCTCGGACCTGTCGGGAGAGGCGGTGAAGGAGCCGCCGAAGAAGATCAAATCGGGGACGTAGACGTCGAATTCTCCGGCGAAGAAGTGTATCTGCTGCAGCCACTGCCAAATGCTCGCAGGCCCAAAGCCGTGGATGAGTATTAGCTTCGGCTTATTAGGCGGTGAACTGTTGCTGCCTTGCGGTTTATCTGAAGGAGGAGGAGGGCCCCAGAAGTGAACGGTGGTGTCTCCGCCGTCGATCTCCGCCGTCTGAGAGGTCAGCCCCGCGGCGGCGACCGACCTTCGGACGAAGATTTCTCCCAGGGACACGAGGCTTAGACAAGAACCTCCCATCATATATATTTTATATTTCGCAATAATTATGTATTATATATATATATATATATGAATCTAATCTATAGGTGGCTAAGAGACAAAATTGACGTGAAAATTGTTGTCCTTATCCATGCGTGGAATTCCACACTATCTAATCTTTGTAATTATGAGATTAAAATAGGGTTTTGAATTAATGGGCAGTGATGCTCATATTTACTTTGTAGCATGATTAGGTAATTCGTTGGTATGGTACGAAGAGCAATGAAATATTAAGTGTCACTAAACTATAATTAGCCGTGGAATATAAGCATTTTCTTTGTAAAAGAAAAGGACAATGCTACGCACAACATCGTTTTTTTTTTTTTCTTCCTGAATTTATTTTATTATTCATTTTGATGGATACTTTTTTTTTTTCTTTTCACTCTGAATTCTTGGCAATAATATATACATGTATAAACATATAATAAATCATGTGTTTTTTTTTTAATCTATGTTGTTGAGGCTGAATTGAATAGAAGCAAGAAAGGATTAGGTGGATGGTATATTTTTATAATATATAAAAATGTTACCCATTATGAAGACTATGCTGTTGGCAATATATATGATGATGATTGATTGGTTGTGCCGATTTAGAATTTTTAAAACAAAACAAAAGAGAAAATATATTGAAAAAAAAATTACGATAAAGACAAAAGAAAACGAGAGGAGAGAGATCGAGAAATGGAGAGCCTAAAATGGAGATAGAGAGATAGGCATAGAAGAACCGAAATTTAAGAAGATTTTTCTCTTTTTATTCTTTTTTTTTTCCCGTTGCCATTACTAAATTTTACACACAGCAGCCGTCTTCAAATCATTTGGCCTTAAATATCTCACAAAAACCTTTTCCGGTGCCGGCAGTAGATGCAGTAAATATGGGCTATTTCGTGTCAAAGCTTCGCAAAGGTACATCCTTGAAGACCAGATCTTATCTTTACGTGTTTTCCATTACAAGATTCGTTGTTTTCTGTTGTGATTTTTGAGGGATCTGTTTGTACGAATCCCCGTTGTTGAAACTCCGAGTTGGGTCTTTCTGTGTTGGTCAAAGCTTCGTGATTTCCCCCCTTTTATAGCGGGAGATTGCGTTTTACTGGAGCACGTTAGAGCCTTTGTACTTACTGATTTATCAAATTGCTGTTAATGGATGTTGACTTTAACCGTATAGTGTTTGAACTTTTAGGTTACAGAATTGGAACGTATTTGCTGCAATTGCTGTTAGTAATTGAATGGTTTCCTCAGAAGCCTTTTCCCCCTTCATCGATTTCCTTTCCAACTTATTATTTCTTTTTTTCTAAGATATAAGTCATTCGATGTGGTAACATTTCGGTGATGTAATTTCACCGTGTGAGTGCTGTTTTTCGCTACAATACGATGCTTTGCTGACTTGTATTCATTCATTTACAGGTCTTGGCTGACAAAATCTCCTCATAAAAAGCTTTTATTTTTCCTTAAGAGGCTTTTCTTTTAGCACATTGGGTCGATTTTCGTACACGTTTACAGTCAAAATAGGAAAAAGAATCTTACAATGAACTTCTCCATGACGGGTTCTTCTACGAGCAACAAAAAACTTCAGCCCTCGAAAGCAACTCTAAATCCAAATGCTGCAGAGTTCGTGCCCTGTGCTCTTCGGTCACCTTCTAGCAGCATCAACGGTGCAGATTCTTCATCAAAATTCTCTATCTCTGCATCTGTCTCCTCAGGGAAAGCAATATTAGACAGATCGGAGTCAACATTTTCGAATAATTCCGATGATGAAATCCGTCAATATTGGCGTCATCAGCTCCCTGATGACATCACCCCTGACTTTAATGTCATGTCTGAAGATGATAGTGAAGAGGTTAACAATTTAGCCTTTTCAACCTTATCCTTAACCGACGGTAATGAAGGATTTGGTAGCACTATGCTGAAAGATCATCAGGGTTTGAACGGTAATAACTACTCCGAAAAGCTGAGATATCCCGCATCTTCCTACGGGGAATATCTTTCTCCTACGGAGCTTCGGTCTCCGATTTCTAAAACTTGGGACAAACAGATTATTGGGAACGATCAGATTCTTACACGCGAAGGGCCTCTTCATAATGGGAATTCGAGACAAGGTTTCTTGCACAATGAGCAGTTGTTTTTCGAGAATACGGATGTGAATTCTCTTGATTTTTTGGCTTCGCAGTTTCCCGGTTTCGCCACCGAAAGCCTTGCTGAGGTGTACTTTGCCAATGGAGGGGATTTAAATTTAACGATCGAAATGCTTACTCAGCTCGAGGTAAAGCTGCTTTTACACACAGCTCACAATGTTAATGGTTAATGTTATAATCCATAATTTTGTGGAAGTAAGTCTCTAATTAATTGGCTATGGATTATCGGTAACTTAATGAATTTCTGACGGGATAAAACCTAAAATGGTCCCCGATGTTTACCCTGTGCACCAATTTAGTCCCCGATGCTGACGAAAATGAGCTGAATTGGTCCGCCCGTCAATGTGGCCTTCAATTTTGACGGAAAATGACACGTGTCATTTAGGGAGAGAAGTCATCGGCTCATCGCGTGCCGACACGTGTCGTTTTCCGTCTAAATTGACGGCCGCAGTGACGGAGGGACCAATTTGGTTCACTTTCGACGACATAGGGGACTAAATTGGTCCATATGGTAAACATCGGGGACCAGTTTAGGCATTCTCCCAATTTCTGTCTATTGTGGATCTTTTTTCATGTGCTACATTCATTTGCTTTTGGTTTCTTATCTCATGGTATGCGATGTTCGATTGCAGCTTCAGGTCGATGGAGGCTTTAACCCGAGCCTTAACCCAAAGCCCTTGTCTTCTCCGAATCTTACCCCCATGGATTTCCCCGCTCTATCTGCAAGAAACACTTCGGTAGGAAATTTCTCGGGGGACGAAATCCACCAGAATGCTAATAATAATCCCTATCAATCTACCGGGAAGGAAAACACCGTTTTATTCAGATCAAATTCTTCTGTTCCAACAAGAGGTGCAACAGATTTTGCTTCAGCGGTGAGGAAAATGGCTTCCCAAGATTCGAATTCTAACATTTGGAAGTACGAGAGAAGTGCTTCTTCTGAAGCAGCGAGCATCGGCTCGAGCCGAAGCCCTCAGCTCTTAGCAAGCTCCTTCAGCTCCGGGGGGCCGGGGAAGAACGTGTACGGCGGTGATAGCAGGTTCCGGGGCGGTCGCGGGTTGGGTCATGGGGCGGGCCCCGCGTGGCTCGAGACCGGAGAAACCGTAGGTAAAAAAATTGTCTCTAACAGCGTTTAATTATTGCGGGATGGTTTTTTTTTTTTTTTCTTGTAAAGAAGTATGCTTTTCACTTTCTTGAAAACTTTGAGATGGCAGCGAATATGTATTCTGAAAAGCGGGAGGAGGCTCGCGACCATGCACGAGTACGCAATGCATACTTCGAACAGGTATGTTGTAATGAATGGAAGCTTCCCTGGAGAAAGATTAAAATCAAGGGAGAAAACCCAAAAAGGTTCCTAATATTTACCATGTGGACCAATTTAGTTCCCGTTGTTTCGCATGAACCAAATAAGTCCCCAAAATTTTCGACTTTGGACCAATTTGGTACTTCTGTTGAGATTATTTGTCCCACATCTGGAAATTAATTTCACTCGACTCAATATAAATCAAAGACGCCCCTCCTCCTAACACCAATTGGTTTTAGGAAGGAACCCTCAATTTAACAACTTCTGTCATGATTAACATAAATCTTAAAAGGAATCTTGCACGTGTTGTGCAAGTGGGTACGTCTCCGTTAGAAACTCACTAGATCGTGATATGTGGGCAACAAATTGATTGTAAGTTTTTAACTTCACTAAAACGCGGTATTAGTTAAAAACATCGCTAAAACGTCAACAGAGTGATTCAACAACCCTATCAATTTTATCGATTCAGACAATGATTTAGTGGGTTTTCAATGAAGAAGTAGACCACGCGTGTGGCACTCGCAAGATTCCCGTTAAAATCGGTGACTAAATTGGTCCACTGGGAGAACAATCAACATTACTCATAGTTCCAGTACAATCAGAGGAATGATAAGATTTATCAGGAATCCATATCTACAACATGCAGATACCTCGAAAATTCTAAAATTTTTCTGGCTAGATTTTAAGTATTTACTTCAATCTTTTCCCCCGTAGATGTTTCGTTCATCATTTATGATGCTTCACCGTTAGTTCTTATCTGAAATCAGGCACGTCAAGCATACCTCGTAGGCAACAAAGCCCTGGCCAAGGAGCTCAGCAGCAAAGGGCAACTGCACAATCTGCAGATGAAAGATGCTCATGGAAAGGCCCAAGAATCTATTTATCGTCAAAGGTTTGCTCTTTTTTGTTCTTACAACTTTCTGGGAATCTCTTCCTTCATGGGCTGCATCTAGTGAAGATTTCTTTTCTGTTTTCGAAGGAAAAAAAAAAGATTCTATTCGTTTTGTATTAAATATCAATGCAGGAACCAAGACATGCAGCAGATTAATGGGAGGGAGCGTATGATCGACCTGCACGGTCTCCACGTGAGCGAAGCAATCCACGTCTTAAAACGCGAGCTGGCTGTAATGAGGAACGCCGCCAGGTCAGCGGACCAGAGGGTGCTCGTGTACATATGCGTGGGCACGGGCCACCACACGAGGGGCTCGAGGACTCCGGCCCGGCTCCCGACCGCGGTTCAACGCTACCTTTTGGAGGAAGAAGGCCTCGATTTCTCCGAACCGCAACCGGGGCTCTTACGGGTTTTGATATACTGAATCACAAATCTTGAAAAGAGGTAAAAAAAAACAGAAAAAAAAGGTTTCTCCTTTGTGTCTGTAAATGGGGAAGAATGAAGTAGGAGAATTTTGCACAAGGGTTGAAGAAAATGGTAGGAGAAAGGGAGAAAATCAAGAAAAAAAGAGAAGGTGAAGAGAAGGGAAGCAGATATCTGTACCATTTAATCACTCTTAGTGTTTTTTGTAGCCTATGTTACATTTGAATCTTTCATACCCTTTTATTGCTTGTACTTCTTTGTATGCACAAACGCAGATCTTTATTCATTCACATAGCATTATCATCGACAGAACATTTCTAATTCAAAGAGAAAAAAACAAAGAAAATCAAAATTTGGGGCCAAAGGTAAATTTCACATTTCTAGGAGGGGCAAAATGTGAAATTGCAGTATGATGGCCGTCTTTCATTAAATTTCAAAAGCGTTGCCAATAGATAGCACTTTTTCTCTCTGCCAGCGGCCCTTCAATCTACTTACTCAAAATAACGATAAATGTACGATGGCATCTGAATCGACGGATACGATTCGTCCACGATACGGGACACACGCCTTTGATTAATGGACCACGTTATGGCTCTGAACACGGCCACGATCACCATTCTCTCACCGTCGGATCAAATAAGATCCAACGTCAACTGTTGTCATCGTGCTGCTGCTTGCATCTTTTCCTAGCCTTGCTGTAACACTTGTGTCCCGCTCTTTCTTGTACCCTGTGGGCTGTGGATGAATCTCTCTCTCTCTCTCTGACACGTCGGTAACGATCTCAAGGCTATTCCTCTGTCTCATTCTGTTTCTGCTGTAGCTTAAAAAATTGAAGGAAAATGCAAGAACAAGCTACGAGCTCAGTTGCCGCAAGTTCTCTGCCTTCAAGCAGCGAGAGATCTTCTAGCTCTGCTCTTCACGCTGAAGCCAAGGAAGGTAAAGCCTTTTTTTTTTTTTCGTTCCATTTCAATTGTGTTTCTGCCAATTTGAATAAAAATTGAATCTTGAAAATCACGGCCTTTTCTGATTTGTTTCTTACAAGAACCCTTTTCATCTCCTGTTCATTAGAATCGAGATTTACATTTTACCCGTGAGATTAAGTCGAAATCGATGCTGACATATTGAGTGAATCCAAATGAATTTCTTTTTTTTTTTTTTATTCTATTGCTTGATCAAAGCATAATACAGTAGTAAAATACTCGATAAAAATGGTTTCTTTGACTCTATCAAGGCATGGAGAGCGACGACGAAATAAGAAGAGTGCCGGAACTCGGAGGCGAAGCCTCCGGCGCCGCAAATTCCGGCCGTGGAGGCGGTGGCTCCGCCGCCGCAGGCTCCGCTCAGCCTTCCGCCGGCGGCTCGAGAAGGAGGGGAAGAAGCCCAGCCGACAAAGAAAATAAAAGGCTGAAAAGGTAACTCCTGAGCCTGACATGTCATTATCTATTAGTCTTTACATTCTCATGGACCATAGCAGTTCATAGTTAACACTAATTATTACATATTTTTTTTGTCATTTTTTAGGTTGCTGAGGAACAGAGTATCGGCGCAGCAAGCAAGAGAGAGGAAGAAAGCCTACATGGTAGATTTGGAGGCGAGGGTTAAGGAGCTGGAGACGAAGAACGCTGAGCTCGAAGAGAGGCTCTCCACTTTGCAGAATGAGAATCAAATGCTTAGACAGGTAAAAATAATCAAATCATTACAGCAAATATCATGTGAAGCCATTAGAGTATTAACTAAGCTGCTTTGCATTTTTTTTTGCAGATACTGAAGAACACAACTGCGGGAGCCCAAGAGGGAAGAAATAAGTAGTAGCTAAAACATTGAAAGGACTTTGCTGCGGTTGATCGGTGGACGAAGAGAGGCATAGGTAGATTTCTTGATTTTCATTACGGATCTTACGGGTTGCTGCGGTGTTTTTGTTTATTATTATTATTATTATTTTTGTTATGAATTTATTTCACTGATGTATTATTATCACCAGAACTGGTAAATAATCTTAACACGATGAATAACAATCTCTAATGGCAATGCGATTGCGATGGTGGAACAAATTATTTCTTTAGTCGTTTATTGAGGAACATTTTAAGGGTTTCTAAATAAATGGGTGATAATCTTTCTTAAAATTTTGGAAGTAAAACAAATTAACTATGAAAATTTAATTTCACTCTGAAATTGACACAAGTGGTCATATTCTATGTGCCGTGGCAAAAAAGTTAGGTCGAAATCATTATATTCGACAAATGTAAGGAATCTGACAGACAATTGATGTCGAAAATTTAATTTCAGTCCGAATTAACGCACGCGATAATTAATTTCGTGAAAACCTTACATGGCAACGGAAAAAATTCTTTCCAAATCAGCATGTTCGACACCATATAGAATTTTTCTTCCAAATTAACTGCCACGTATTGTTGTCGTGTTAATTTCGAGTGAAAATCAGAATTCCACTTTCGAGCGTTAATTATCTTCGAATTCGAAACTTATTATCCAAAAAACTGTCACACTCTTAATTTAAGGATCCTTGGAACTGTCACACTCTTAATTTAGTCAATTTTAATTTCTTTAAAAACAAAACAATACAAAAATATTACAGCCATTTGCACTCTACATATTCGGCTATGGCTCCTCGTCTTCATCTTCTTCTTCTTCTCTCTCGACCAAGATCTTCTTGCACGCCTCGTAGCACATGAAAGAAATCCCAGCCGCAGGCACCAGCTTCAACCAGCTGGGCCCGAGCCCTTTATACAGACCCCTAATTCCCTCCCGCTCGAGTATACTAGCCAGCGCGTGGCTCACGCTCCTGTAGACCCGCCTACCTCCGACCGCACCGATCTGCATCTGCTTGCGAGCCACCTCGAGGGGGAACGTGGCGGTGCTCGAGACGGCTCCCGCGGTGGACCCGATTAGGAGGGTCTCGACGTTGCCGACCTTTTCCCGCTTGGAGATTTTCTTGTAGGCTCTGCGTAGGGTGTCGTACGCGCAGTAGTTGGCGGCGGCGTAGGGGATTATCCCGATGAGGCTCGGTGTGAGGCCTCTGTAGAGCTCGCCGATTCCGCCCTCTTGGAGTATCTTCGCGAACGCGTCGAGCGTGCCGTTGTACGCTCCTCGCTGGAACACGAGGCATTTCATTTACTTTTTTGAAAAGTGAGTGTTTCAAAAATTAGACTTTGATAATAATAATAATAAATAACCGGGTTGATCAATTTTTTTAGTCAACGATCTTAATTTATTTTTCTTTTAATTTTATTTTACGGTCGAATTTTCAATTATATGTTTTTTCGGCTCTGCAAGCCCGCTGTATAGCTTAGAATTCCTGTATTTAGTTCTAAGATATATAGGGATCTTTGTCATAATTGGAAACACCATATAGCTAATAACTCAACTGTAAGCTATATAGTTGGTTCTTAGCTATATAATTCAGAATTGAGAACCCACTATATATATAGCTAAACACTGATATCGAAAAATTGATGGGGATTTGAATACTTGATCTATTATTATTTGGTACACTTAGCTACATGATGTGGATTTGAATTCCTAGTTGTCTAGGCGTATACAAAATTTAATACAACCACATACTCGGTTAATAAAAAGTAAGGTCCAATTTAAAAACGAGGGTATAATAGTACTTTGAGGCTATTTTATAAAAAAAAAAAAAAAACTCTTCTTGAAAGGCTATTTCCTAAAGAATGGGACAAGAAATAAAAAATTTGGAATGAAAAAAAATTTTAAAAGACAAAAGAAAGTTAGTTAATTAGGTGGCTTCTCATCCGTACCTGAATGGTTAGCCGAGTCTTGAGCAGCTCGAGGGGATACATAGCAAGAGTCGAACTGACTCCGGCGCATGCTCCGGCGATCAACGACGGAGGCACCACCGTCACTTTATTACGTCGTTCCCCGTTCTTGGCCGACAGATTCCTGTTGACCGTGTCGAAAACAAGCAGCTGCAAGAAAATGTTTTTTAAGACATTAACGAAATTTTTATTTCTTTTTTTTATTATTATTATTACCTCTATGGCTTTGCTCGGCGCAACTCGAACGACGTTAACGAAATTCCCCCGAAACAATCCGCCCCACCCCTCCGTCTCCATAATATTCCGAAACACCTCGGCGGCTGAGTGGCCGTTGCTCCCCACCATCAGATGGGTCCTAATCGTCTCCAGCGGAGCCACCGCGGTTCTCGAGACTGCTCCGGCGATTCCTCCGCTGATTAGCCTCCTCAGAGAAGGATTCGAAATCTTGATCTTTAGCCTGAGGCCGTTTCTGCGCTTAAACCCCTCCGGCGAAGAAACCGACTCCACGAGCGAATCGGAAAATGGTATCTTGAAAACATTGCCTTCGCTGTTTCCCACGTGGCCAACGGCGGCGAACAAGCCGCCGCCTGGGTAAAAGTTGCCGCCTTTATAGCTCCGATGGAATCCAAGGTGCGAATTTGATGAAAAAACCCCGTTGTTGTTCAGCTCCAAATCCCGGATTTTTACACACTTGCCCATGATTTAAGATCTCCAGAAAACTCAGTCCTGCAACGAATTCACTTGCTTTTGTTTTCCTATGAGGTTCTTGGGAATCAAATTAATAAAAAGCCTATTAGTGACTGACGGAGCAGGAGATTCGATCAAAAAAAATCTCTTTCTTCTATCCTCGGAAAAGATGTGTGTATCAACGTACAAACGCCAAGCAATTAATAAAATTTCACAGAACATAAACAATGGTGTTCTTAAATTTATGGAGGGCTCAATATATCTGCTTCGTGGCGCGCACACGTGATCATGTATCTTTTAGCTCGTAAATTCGAGACTCGACACCTTTTTCTTGGACTTTTCCGAAATTTACAAAAGATTCATCAATCAGAAATCGAAGATTCATCAAAACAAAAAAAGTCAAAATTATAAGATTGTCTTTGATAATTGCAAAAGTGTGTTAGTCATGTTTTCAATTTTAGATCACTAAGTATATATTTTTTCGATTTTAGGACACTAAGTATACTTGTTTCATTTTTTGGTCATTATGTATACAAAGTTAATCACCAAATGAGTGAGCTGAAATTGAAAAATATATATACTTAGTGACCCAAAATCGAAAAATATATACTTAGTGACTCAAAATTGAAACATAATCCAAAATTATTTTGACACACAAAGTTAATGACTTACTTTTGCAATTATCAAACATAGTGACCCAAAACTGAAAACATGTATACTTGGTGACCTAATCTTATAATTTTTCCAATCAGAAATCGTTACTACGTCGTCCTCGTTTAAATTTACAAGGGCCACTTGACTGGGCTTGTGATCTTTCAATTGGAACCTCGCTTGCAGTTCAATATATATATATATATATATTGAGGCCCAATTACCCATTAAAATTTTTGGATTAATGACTATGACGATAAGGATGAATATTATTATTATATAAAAAATGTCGACGGCAGTATTAGATTAACATTTAACACCCACAGAAACAAGCACAAAATAAATCAATCGTGTTAGGTATAATATATATTTATATTATAATTATGTTGAGGGGCACTATCAATAGGACCATAAGTGCGCTAACATATATTTAGATAGATATTCTCCATCGATATCATGTGACGCAAAGCAAGATAATTAAATCATGATCGAAACAATATTAAAAACACCAATTTGGTTTTCTCCGCGACCAATCCTCATATAAACTCACTCGCTCGCCAATTCTCAGCCATTCACGTAAATCGCACGTTCCTTTACTTAGAATCCCTTTCTTTTAGATTTAGATTCGATAAGTGTTTGCGTTCTTGGAGCACCACGAATTTAATGCTAATCTAATCCCTAAGCATGATCATAATCACACCTTTAGAAAGGCAGCTCACGCTTCACGCATATATATATATTATAATATAATATACACACACACACGCATACAAGTATTATGTAATAAAGCGCGCGTGTATGTATACATAAAAATTATCTCGCAATGATCTTAGTAGTTTCCGTGTGCTATTCAAACTTCTAATGCCTTTGTGAAAGGATAAAAGTCGAAATGGCATCATCGGCATTAAATAAAAGCATAGATCAAAGAAAAGCTTGCAGATAATATTATATATATATATATATATATATATGTATATCAAGATCTTATTCATCGTCATCTCCATTGAACGCGTGGCAACGTAGTAACTTACCCGAATGATGACACAACCTAACAACGCAATAATGATATATTAAGGCGTCCTTAGATAAAGATTTTCCCAGCATAATTAATCTCCACATTCAACCGCTAATTCATTGAATCACATGTGATATATACAACCTTCTTTTTATTGATTACCCGTAATTTATTTGATTCTGCACTCTCTATCATGTGACTTTATTAGTTACTACACACGATGATCCACCAGTTACTTGATTATAAATCCTAAGCCACTTCAACTTAATTTTCCCAACTATAAATAACATATATACTTCCACCAAGTATATAATACTTGTCTCCTCGTATTCTATCCATATTATTCGATCTTAATTACATAGACGCCAATCATCGACAACGCCATGAGTCTTCTAACACTGTTTGTGCTGTTGATCACATTTTCACGCAAAGAAATAATATTCCCAGTTCTTGGCGACATAGGCACCGCAACCTCCTATGACCCTCCATACACACGTACGAATAAATAACCTTTTGCTTTAGTTAGTATCACAGCTTATAACAAACGACGTCGTTATTTTATTTGCATGCAGCGACGAAGTGCAACGGTAACAGGCCCGACCAGTTCCCCGCCGGGAACCTATTCGTCCGTGTGAGCGAAGCCCTGTGGGACAACGGCGCCGCGTGCGGGAGGCGCTACAGGCTGAGGTGTCTCAGCGGCAGCAACAGGCCGTGCAGGGAGGCCACGGTGGACGTGAGGGTGGTGGATTTCTGCTCCGGCAGGCCGTGTCCGGCCACCATAGTCATGTCCAACGAAGCCTTCTCTCTCATCTCCCGTTCTCAGGATGCTAAGGTCAACGTAGAGTTCATGCAGTAAGTAGTATAGTCGTCGTCCCATTGCTTCTCCTATTCAACAGCGACGTAGTTTTCGATGATTAATTAATTATGTGATGTATTTTGTTTTTTTGTTTTTTTTTTTTCTGGACAGAATCTGACAAAAGGGGAGCTTATTTCTATGAAGCTACAGAGATACGTACGGAACACACGGGCAAGCATTTATTTAGATACATAGTATATTTGTACTATACGCACTGTATTCACAAGCAGTTTGCTATATATATATATAGATATACTTATTACATGTATTTGGGAACCGGATCCCACTGCTGCAACTTACGTTACACGTTATATAAATATCATTACATCGTCTCCTCCTAAATAATATTGCACAATAAATACTATTATTATATTGAGTGTTTAAACACACAAAAAATTATATAACATTGGTCGGAACACAAAAAAGTAAATATAACACAAAAAATATATGCTTAGTGCTTATTAATGTTTTAATATTTTTTTGTGTTTAAGCATTCAATATAATAGTATTTAAGGTGTAATATTATTTACTGGTGTTTTAACACTTCGGTGCACAAAAAATAGCAATAAAGTGGGACAATGATTCATAACCCATGTATTTGTACGGTTTTTTTTTAATTGCTATATATGACAGTAGTTAATTATTTTTATCCTATAATTTTGTTACTTATGATATTAAATAAGACACTTCATCGGCGAGAGATCGATCCAATCTTATTCTTCAACCTTGAACAGTAGCCGCCCAATATCGGCCGGAGAAGGTGCATTTTCAGGGCCGTTACAATTAAGCAGCTCTTCCACCATCTGCAGCGCAACCCTCCTCTCTTCATCAGCATCGTCAGCTTCAGACGAGGACGAAGGTGACGCCGCCGCCGACGACTTGCTGAGCTCGACCTTCATGACCCAGTGGGACCCAGCAGAGCGCCTCCCTGCGAGCTTCTGCCACACGCCGATGTTGGAGCTTTCGCCGTCGAGCCTCAGGCAAGTGATGGAGGGAGCTGAAGTATTCTTGCAGCATCTCCTCAGCTTTTCTCCGAGCACGTCCACGGAGAATATTTCTCGATCATCTCCTTCGTTATTTGTCGCTGGAGAAGCCACGTTGCCGTTATTACAGCCGCCGCCGCCGTCGGCGTCGGCGTGGCTGGTCTTGTTTTGGACGGGGAAGTTCGTCTTCGCATTTTGTCCGCTCATTATAACGGCTGCGCGGTCGTAAGCGTTCGCTGCTGCTTCGGCGGTTTCAAAGGTCCCCAGCCATATCCTCTTCTTCCTAAATTGGGACGACATTAATTAATATTAACGTTAATAACTTATTAAATTGCTTCGAAAAGAGTGATAAATAAATGGGTGAAAAATCTTATATACAGCAAAGGGTGGCGAATCTCTGACACCCAAGAACCCCACTGGCGCTGCCTGACACCTCTGAACTTCTTCTTCGATTGTACCATGATGATTTGATCTCTCTCTCTTTCTATGTTTCCTTTCCAAGTTTACTATTAAATTATCTCCCTCCTCCTCAGGCAAAAGATTCCTTAAATGCAGTTGCTTAGAGAGAGAGGGAACTCATTACGAGAAATTAATCTTATTACATCAGGAAGGGTTTTAAGTACACACAGTTAAGCAGTCGGTGGTGTAGTAGTACATTGGTGGGGCGACGTGTGCAATAAAAGCTCTCACCTGCTAATTCTCTTTCTTCCTTTACTGCCCAAAAACCCATAACCACATCCACAAACCATAAAATAATTATGCAAACAAAAGGAGGAGACGACGAATCAAATCAAGTCAACGTAGCTATTTTGATAGATAGAAAACTATATTCATTTTCTTCGCAGAACATGCAATGCATAAGGTCTAATATATTTTCTTTATTACAGTGGTCGCCACGTCGTCTTTCTTCTTCCTTTTATTTCTCTCCTTTGTGGGGCGTGTGTTAATAATACAATACATCATCATCATATCCATGTGCAGTGTATAGAAGCATCTAGCTAAGCTTATAAATGCTAAATAATAGTAACTGCAATTGTATTATCTAACTCACTTTCGTCTCAAGAACGACGTATCATAGTCCATAGATCATGAGGTGGCTTGCGACTTTAACGTGTCATATACTGCAGACATTGTCGGCAAAGTCTTTAAAATATTCTATTATATGAATTGAATTTTTTGTGGCCGAAAATGGTAAGAACAAGGTAGGTCCTTAGATTGCCCGGAATATTATTATTCTTCTGCATATCCCAGAAAATTTGAATAAATCACCGGTTTCTGGAGCTAATTATAATAGAGATCTCAATGTGAATCGCATCGTATGGTATTTATTTTTATATAAATCCATGCTTATGATATAATTATCTCAAAGCTCGTGCAATGGCCTCGTGATTTAATAGTTAGTACGTAATAGGTTTTCTTCACTTAGTTTTTTCTTCTTCTTCTTTAAATGTTAACGTGTGTGTTGGTTGAGATTAGACCCTTGTGGCCCTTTTTATATAGTGCTTTAAATTTAAAGTAATGAACTTGCATTTATGGCTTCACACCAAACCCCAAGAATTTCGTTACAAAAGGGACGTCGACATGAGCGTTCGCCTTGTCTTCTTTCCCTCGCTTAAATGGGCCCAGGCCCAGTTATGATATAGATGGGCCAAGAGGCCCGTATAAAATGGTTGGTCTTAGAACAAAGCGGAGGGGTAAAAGAAGAGGAAAAGACAAAAATAGGAACAAGGGCGAGCGAAAGTACGAGGGCATAACAGTACTTTCACATCTAGACAAGTGGACAAGACACTCTCCTTGGGAGCCCAGAGCCACTGAGCAAAAGGCATCGAGGCAGACGCACGCATTATCCGCCCGCAGCTTTCGATTGTGATTTGGTCTTAAATTTTTGGCATCCGTGTTCCTGCTGTAGATTCCAGAATCAGCCGCATATGAAGCGGATGCTTCGATTGTGAATTTTTTTGGATACGAAGGGTGAGCTGTTTCAATTGATTTTTTTTTTTTTGGAGATTGCTATGTTGCCATTAATTTGTGAGGATATTGAGATCTGTGGTTCTTTGAGGAATTAGCTTGTGTGTTATGTGTTGCTAATTTGTGCAATCGGTTATTGCAGTGTTGGCGTAGATCACTTCCCTCTTGGATTTCTAACTTAATTGCTTGCATGGGGTCAGTGTTTTCGCTCCCTCTATTTTATGCCTCTCTGTGCATTTTCGTTACTCATTCGTTGTGGATAATTCATTTGACTGACTAATCAAATTTATTTTGTATGGACTTGTTCATTGATAAGCTGCAATTATATATTAAAGATGAGTGCTTCCTGTATCTTGATGGGCGACGAGTAAATTTCATAATATTATTTTGTGGGTGCAAATTAATAATTCTTTCATTGTCTTTGTTTTACCTGCTGCTGTATGTCTTTGTATGGGCAAAACACCTGTAGTTGTTTAGTTGGAAAATGAATGATCGACACAACACTTTGATAAAGATTTCAACTTTATTTGAAAGTAGTATGAGATAGGGAATAAAAAGCTTTTTGATTACTCTAGTTAAAGGTGTTTCTGCTCTGAGATGTCGAGTAGTGAATATTTTTGGTTTACATTTTTTCGTTTATCTGTGGTTTGGAATCTTTGCTTCTACTTTAAGCAAGCAGCAAAAATGTTGCATCGCGAATTAGTCCCTCTCATATACCTTTAGATGTATGCTTTGTGTGCTGATGCTGCTTCTCTGCTTATTACATTTTCTTCCTCTGCTCAGTGTTTCTGAAAATTGATTGGAACGCTTACCTTAACTTTTTTGCTGTCACTGCCATGTAAATGATTATTTCTCTGTGTTTCCTGCGAGACTGATTAGACGAGGAACATCGAAATGATCAAATACTGCTAAAAGATATTTGTTAAACTGCATTACCTTCACGGATTCTTCTGATGCTCTAACCAAATATCCGGTGATGAACCTGATTCGTAACAGAGCAGAAGTTGCCTTGGATGCTGTTCGAAGCCGCCGCATGTAATCTCCGTGGACGAGCCATCAAAAGGGCTGAGAATTCAAGGCCAACGTGCAAAGAAGCATAGTTTAAGATATGATTTTTTGAGCACCAGTTCGCGCGATATGGACAATAACAGTGCCTTTCCCTCACACCGAAGCATCTCCTCAATCAGTACCTCAAACATAGCCCCCGATGCCAACAGCAATGTTGCAGGCACGAGTAATGCCTCAGAATTCGTAAATCACGGCAAGTTCTTTCTTTGCACTCCAAATTTATCCAGGCAGAGAAAAATCTTACCGAAACAGAAATTGTATCTGCTTCAAATTCTTGTTTTTTAAGTTGACTTCTCCTCTCCCCTTCCTCCCCCCATGCATTGCAGGGCTTCTCCTGTGGATTCATACGCGGCAGCAGTGGGTGGGAAACAAAGGACCAGAGAATCCCGTGCAGTCACGGGAACAAAAATTGAGGTTCTCAACTCTCGTCTCCTTGTGTTCTACTTAGCTGTGATGGTTTCTTCTTGTGTTAGATTAGCCAATTTGCAGCTAACACCTATTCATGATGCTTTGTTGTTGTTTCTTCTTCTATATCTGATATAATCATTTTCCCAAAATTGGCATCATTTTTATAGCCCGGATGCAACCTATGAGAGTTTGCTCAGAACCAGCAAACCCTTTGCTCAACCGATCCCATTAGCTGTGAGTTTCGCTGCAACAACACTTAACGATCCTACGTGTGCTATGTTTCCTTGTCTTAGTTATTTCGCGTGTTCATTAACAGGAAATGGTAGATTTTTTGGTTGATGTATGGGAGCAAGAGGGTCTCTACGATTGAGTATTCGAATGCTGCAGTCGAAATATGGACTTGTGTAGCTTCAAGGCACAAAGCGAAGTGTGTGTTTAAGTGTGTTGATGTCATGGCTTTGATATGAAACCATAAGCAACTCATCTTCTCCTTTTTTCATTCTTGATCAGTCTGTAAATTAGTTAACTGGCATTGAAGCTACTTACTATCTCCTTCATGTTATGTTATGCCTTTTTGGATGTATACTCAAACACTCAACATGGCTTGAGACAACAGCTATATATCATTATTTATTTATGAATATGCTTAATTAATTTTTTAGTCATTTATATTTGGTGGCAATTTAAGGGCGCATAAATTGAAGGAGTGATAGTTTTAGAACAATAAGTCTCGAAATTAAAGGAATATGAGGACAATTAAAGGTGGAAACTTAATTGCAGTCTGAGATTTGGACCGTATTTTTTTCGATGTCACACGGGGTTTTTCCTTCAAATTAATTGCACCTAATATGTGTTAATTTGGATTAATTGCACCTAATATGTGTTAATTTGGAGCTGAAATTGCTTATATTTGTCATAAGGTTAATTCGGACTGAATTTTTTCTTCACCACGTATGATTTTTCCTAACTTAACTGTTCATACGACTTAACTTTAAGTATGATAACGTGTATTCATTGCGGGCTAAAATATTTTATCCGTACTTAAAATATATATAATTATGAATATTTGCTGCTATCCCATCACTTTTCACTGGAAAAACGCAATAATTAAGAGCAAGATTCGATGATCATTGTGGCCTCGTAATTGTGATAACAAGGGCCAATGCTCTGTATCTACTGTTACAATAAACGAAGATGCCCACTTGACATTACTGTGCAGAGGGTCAATGGTCGACGACATACATATATCTTTCATCTTCATCAAGAGAAAGAAAAAGAGTCAACTTGTTAATTGGACGTATCGACAATGAAGCAATAAGCCATTTTCATTTCTTTTAATTTTTTGTTTAAATATTAATTGCCCTGAGACTTAATCAAGGGAGGACAACGTTGTCATTTCAAGGATGCATGAAAGCGAGATGCTTTGGTCTTTATTGGCAACGATTCCATTTTATACATAAAGAAGAGTCTCTGTCTGCCTGCGAAAAGATGAAATGAAAATCCTTTTGGTAAAAGTTGTAATCTTTATTACGTAATCGTGATTATGGGATTAGGTATCTTCTTGATCTTGAAAGGTAGGTTATGGGTTGATAATAAGAACATTGAATGTGGAAAGAAAGAAACATCGAACGTAGTCTGACGCAGCTTGGTACATTGTATGTGAACTGTTTCCATCTTATATATATTTTATTATAAAAAAAGGCAGGAAATTAATTAGGAAAGAAAGAGAGGGAGAGGGGACCCTCCTAGTGACAGCATAAGATATTACACCGCCACCACAAGCTGAGCCCCCTTTTAACTATTGCACCCATTTTCTACATCTCACATCCTTTTTTTGCCCTACTCAATAGGGTTTCTTGGTTGATCTAATTTCTTGATCTTGCTCCGTTGATGCGCTCAGTTTTTCCTGGTCGATCTGGTAGTTTTTGCTCTCTTCCGAGGGTTCTCTGAGGTTGCTCGGTTTCGATTTGACTTTATTGGAGTTTTCACACATTTTCCATGTCTAAAGTTTGTTTCAGCGGTATGTTGCTTAGATCCCTGTTTAGATTTTGGCTTATATGTCTTTAGCCCTCTCTGGATTTGGTTGATTTTTCTTGATCCTGCAATTATTTTTGTTTATTTGCTTTTCTTTTTCTTAATCCTTGCTTGAAGATATGCTTAATCTTTACAAATTACTAGTTTTTATATGCTACTTCTCATGTGATGAAGCAAACTTTATCATTCCGGGTTTCTTTAGATCTTGCTGAAAGTAGGCATCTTTGAACCCTTTTTGCCTTACTCACAGTGTATCTCCTCGTTATTGGACTTCATCAAGATCTGTTGGAACATATTTTGTGTGTAGTTTATATATTATTGTGTTTCTGCTTTCAGATGGTGATGATTTCTTTCCTGGGGGCTTTCTGTCACCAAATCCCAAGGAGTCAAGCATGTTATTGTCTCCTCTCAGTAGCCATGCTGATGTGTACTTTCCTCTTCGAAAGAGATCTCGCATCAGTGCTCCTCTTTTCGTTTCGAAAAAACAACCATCGATCGAGGTTCTTCCCGATGAGTGCCACTTCGAGATTTTCAGATGCCTCGATGCCCAAGAAAGGAGTTCTTGTGCCACTGTATCGAAACGGTGGCTCTTTCTCTTGAGCAGCATAAAAAAGGACGAAATATTCGTTCCTAAAGCTACTCAATTTTCAGAGCCCGAAACCCTTAAAGAAAGTGAACCCCTTGAAGTTGCTGACTCACAAGGCAACCTTTCGAGATCTTTGGAGGGCAAAAAGGCCACCGATGTAAGATTAGCAGCAATATCAATAGGCACCGCAGCACGCGGAGGCCTTGGGAAGCTTTCAATCAGAGGAGATTCTTACACCCATAAGCTTACGAACGCGGGCCTCAAGGTCATTTCCCGCGGTTGCCCTTCTTTAGGTGTTCTTTCTCTGTGGAACGTGCAATCTATTAACGATGAGGGCCTCATCGATATTGCTAGTGGATGCCCTCTCCTTACAAAGATTGACTTCCGCCACTGCAGAGCCATAACTGACAAGGGCTTGATTTCCATTGCAATGAATTGTCCAAATCTGATGACCGTGTGTGTAGAATCTTGCCCGGGTATCAGCAACGAAAGCTTGAAATCCATGGCCCTCTACTGCAAAAACCTGAAGAACATCACTTTCAAGAACTGCCCGTTCGTTGGGGATCAAGGGATCGCGAGCCTGTTTTCTTCAGCTGGGCACGTCATAACTAAGGCAAAGTTAGAGTCTTTGAACATCAGCGATGTGTCTCTTGCTGTAATTGGACATTATGGAAGTGTAATAACAGATCTTTCACTCAGTGGCCTTAATAACGTGTGCGAGAGAGGTTTCTGGGTTATGGGCAAGAGTCGAGGCCTTCGAAAGCTCAAATCTTTGTCGATTACTTCTTGCCAAGGAGTCACCGATGTGGGGCTCGAATCTATGGGCCATGGCTTCAATGAACTCAAGTTCTTCAGTGCCAAAAATTGCCCCTTTTTATCAGACAACGGAGTGGTGTCACTTGCCAAAGCTGCTTCTTCTCTCGAAACTCTCAAGCTCGAAGAGTGCCACAGGATCACTCAACGTGGGCTTTTCGAGATCCTTTCAAATTGCGGTGGGAAACTGAAGTCTCTTGCTCTAATGAACTGCTGGGGTATTCTTGAATTTTGCAATGAACTTCCATTGACGCCGTGCTGCGAGTCTCTTAGGGCATTGACCGTTCAAAATTGCCCGGGATTTGGCGATCTTTCCTTGGCCATGTTGGGGAAAATGTGCCCTAACTTGACCCACATAGAGCTCACGGGCCTTCAAGGGATAACCGACACGGGCCTACTCCCTCTTGCCCGTAACAACGAGGCCGGTTTGGTGAGTGTGAACCTCAGCAAATGCTCTAAATTAACCGATGCTGCAATTTCTGAAATTGCTAAGCTTCACGGGGAGACCCTCGAGGCCCTAATTCTCGACGGCTGCAGACACGTCTCCGATGCAAGCTTGATAGCCATTGCTGAAAACTGCACCGTGCTGAGTGAGCTCGATGTCTCCTTTTCTCAAATCACAGACACGGGAATCTCTCTTCTCTCCCAAGCCAAGCAGATGAATTTGCAGATTCTTTCTCTTGCGGGCTGCTGTTCGGTGACCGATAAGAGCTTGCCCTTCTTGGGCTCGTTGGGAAGGACTTTAGTTGGTCTGAATATTCAGAGCTGCTCGGGGCTCAGTAACGGTGCTGTTAGCTGTCTTCTGGAGAACCTCTGGAGGTGTGACATACTGTCTTAAAAGTGAATGATTTCTACTGCTGCTAAGTAGGAAGAAACATCGTGCGTAGTAAGTTGAGTTTTCTCAGTCTTGATATTTTCGTCTTTTTGGGGGTACATAACCGTGGGTCTTTTACCGGTTCGGGTCCCCTTCGAGTCTGGTTTTTCTTCGGTGAAACGGTGGCCATTTTTTTCCAGTTCTATCCAATTTTTGTTTTGGGAGATGCTGTTTTTGGGATGTTTTTTAAAAAGGCATCTTTTTTTCGTGGCCACTGTTTTAACCGAATTTTTTCGGACGCGAAGGGGGAAATTGGACCGGTTCGGCAGATTCATTTAAGCGGTTCTATCGTAGTCTCGAGTCTTCTGTGTTATGGGTTGTGTTTCGGGGGGGGGGGGGGTTTCACTTCTTCGACGCGTTGCTTTTGCGGGTTTTGGCTGTATTAAGAATCTTTCCGTCACGACAACCTTAAAAAGGTTGTTTTTTTCTTTCGGGTTTTTTGCCAAGACCTTAGTTTTTGCAGGTGTCGTCCTTTCGTTGTGAACCATCCCTTTGTAACCCTTTAGTGTGTTTAATGTAATGAAACTGTTGTTTGTCTACTATGAATAAATAAAATGCTGCTTTATGATGTACGTCGCAATGGGCATTCAATTTCGACGAGAAACTAAATTCAGTGACAAAATTTCGACTTCTGCAAAATACAGACCAGAAAGAAATGACAGCAAGTTTAAACATTTAAACATTGAGCTCGAAAAAGCATAAGCTGAAAAACCAAATCCCTCTGCTCGCAATGGACGATAATACAAGTGGACTTGAATTAAATATGATGTCGTTTCATTCATTCATAAAGATTTTATTGTTAGTAACTTTGAATCTCAGAGAAGCATAGCAATTGATTCCCATGGGGTTTCAATTATTTTCCTCCACTGCAGATGTCTCGGTCCTTATAACGCTTAGTTCCTCGGGCAATTTTGCATGATCAACAGCAGATTCACCTTCCTTTGCTTTCCAAGTGGCGGTGATATTACGCGAATGGTCCTTTTTCTTTTCGTGACAAGGCAATTTGGTGCTTTCCGAAGGTAACTTGGGAAGAGATTTCCTCAACGGCTTCTTCACATTGTTGTGTGTGAGTTTCTCGTCCAAGCTTAACCTGCTCGGGCAAGCACCGATCTCTCCCGAGTCGGCGGAAGGTGACAACTTTTTTCGACCGAGCTTCGGCGATCGGGCTCTGGTAGTAGGTATCTGCATACGAAATTGATGCCGATAAAGGACTCGAAAGGTAATGTAACGGGAGTTGGGCGTAATTATTTTTTGAGTCCTATATATTTGGGGGAGTCGCATTGTAAGGACAAATAAATTAAGGGATGACAACTTGAGGACAACGAGTTTCCAAATTTGAAGCAATTTAAGGACGACTGTTAACGTTGTAAACCTAATTTCAGTCTGAAATTAACACACTTGGGGGAATATCCTCCATGGCGTCGGACATGCTGAGTTGGACCGAATTTTTCCAATGCCACGTAGGATTTTCCCCAACATTAATTGTCACGTGCACCGCAGGTGTGTTAATTTCGGGCTTGAATCATGTTTCCAGCGTTAATTGTCCTCAGATTGCTTCAATTCTAGAAATTATTGTCTTAAAATTGACACCCCATCCTTAAAATTCCACTCCCCCAAATAAAATAAATAATGGATGTGTCACTACAACAAGAGCAAACAAGAGCTTACACCATCACATTACCTTATTGAGCTCCATTTTCGGAGGCGGAGGCTCCTGATAGAAGCTTGGCATCGGAGTTGCTTTGAATCCCAAGCTCTTCCTCAACATCTTGATCTCAGCTTCCTGCGTTTCCTACTCAACAGAACATAAAGCACAAATAATGGCAAACACTGCAATTTTAAATTTAAACACAAACTGCTGCTAATTAAGAAGCCATTCATGGGATGAATAAATGATCACACCTTACTCTTAGCCTGCATGCTATTCTTCTCTTCTTCTTTCGCAAGAATCTTCTCTTCGAGCTTCGAATAAAACTGCCCAAACAGTAACCCCGTGTAAGAAAAAAAAAAAAAAAAGCTTCCCGGGGGAGAACATAAAGGGTCACAGAAAGCACGAACCTCTCTCCTTTTCTCGGCCCTTTCGTCGCATTTAAAACTGATATTATACGTTGGTCGAGTCCCCTGTTTTTTAGGCTTGGCCTCTCCACCACCGGCGTTTCTAGAAATAAATCAAGGGAAAATTCAAAACAACACATTGCATTAAGGAGAATAGAAGTATATAATGTTCAACTGCCTCGAAGAAAAAAAAGGATACACTAGTGGTTGTGTGGTCTCTTCTTCTTTAGTGGGAGGATCTTTCCTAAAAAGCTTCAGCTTTGATTTCTCCCTGCAATAAGTGGTAGGAAACTCACTTGTTTCAACCATCACAAGTGAGTTTTCTTGATACGAATGAATTTGCAAGTTTAAGGTATAAAAATGAAATGAACATACTGGGCTTCTTCACAAGCTTGTCTCCCATCGAACGATTTGCCTTTAGTTCTCAGAGCCGAAGCCTGTCTGAAACGAGAATCTGCAAGAACGGAACCGTTTGACACAACCGAAGGCTTCGCCACCTCTTTTCCATCTTTGCCTTTGCTCGAGCTGAAAGGTTTTCCATTTTTCGCCCTTCTTTCAGTATCCTTTAGTGGCTCAGTGTTCGTAGGATCCACCGATTCTTTGGCTTCAGTTTCCTAGAGAGGGAGGAGGCATTTGCTTGTTGGTGTAAACACAATGCATCTGCAGACAAGATTGTTGAGTATTTGAAACTGCCTACCTTGGGCCATGATTCATCGCCATCTGATGGAAACTCCGATTCGTTCGTAACCTCGAGAGCACATCTTAAATCTTTGTGGTGATTCAACTTCACCGTGTCTTCAAGATTCGCACAAACTCCTTCGATTTGAAAACTGCTGTTCGATGTTTTATCACCGTTGGAGGTGAATTGTTGGCCATGGCTGTTAAGGAACTCGGGCACATGAATGAGGCCTTCAGCATCCATCATTGTTTGGTTTTCCTACACAATCATCTCTAACATCAGATTCGAACATCACAGAAAAGATGAAACAACCTCGGAGTTGTAAGGTTCCTAGCCCCAATAGGTCAACAAGACAAGAAATGTCGAATAAAAGAACATACACATAGGGAAACAAAAAAACAGCAATTGCATTGACATCAAATGCATACGCCATCACAAGATCCCACGAAAAAGATAAAAGGACACTAAAAGATAATTGTCCAAAGACAAATATTAGCAATGGTTTAGGCGACAGATCCTCAAAAACCCGCAGCAAATATCTCATTTTTAGCCTCTCTAAGACTCAGATTTAATGAAGGAGGTGAAACAAAAACGGAATTTTTTGTACCCAGCGGTGCACGCGTGTTCAAACATGGAACACTACAGATCAGTGGCAGCCAACGGAAGGTAATGCTCTGTAAGATTTGAAGGGCTAACCTTATTTAGAGCGGCGTCTACTGGAAAATCAACAACAAGCCATTGAATAGCAATGAAGATCTGATATATGCGTGTGGTCGATTCGGTCTCTTTACTCTTGAACTGAGCTTGAAATTTGGATGAGGGCACTTCTCTCTCTCTCTTTGGTTTAAAGAGAGGAATAATTATTTTGAAATTGAACTCTCTCTCTCTCTGTGTCATTTTCCGCTAATAAAGAATATTTGTAATTGTATATAAAAATATAAAATATTAAGAAATTGACCATTTAAATACTGTTTTTAATGCATCGATTGCAAAAACTACAAAATTATAGTGTAAATAATCATGTAAATGGAAATTAATTTTCGAAAAAGAAAAAACCACTATTCAAATTCAAGTATCACAGGTGCATTATTAGGAAGCTAGTTATCTTTGATAGGAAGATAAGATTGTTATTACAAGAAAGATGCTACGATTCTCTAGACTCGACTATACGTGCCCACTATAATTTAATTAACCTATTGCGTAGTAAAGATAAACAAAGGCACGGCCTTCGTGTGAAGATGTAATAATATCGGCATGTCTTATATTCCATACTATATGATAAATTTTTTGTCCATTAAAGGTTGAATTTTGGGATAATGTGACACTATTCACTGCATGTGATATGTAATATTCATCCATTACATGAACGACGTGGAAAATGACTTGAGTTTCTTGCAAGATAATACATTTTAATGTTTTTCGGAATACGGAAATATATCCTTGGAAAAAAAGAAGAAGAAACAATCAGTGTTATTAATTAATATGATTAATTATCCATAATTGTCCGGTGGGTCACACGGGGAAATGGATAACAAGCTACAACTCCCATCCATATCACATGGTGATAAGTCGTCAAAGAGGGTCCTCACTGTTTATGTTGATGTCCCAACTGACATGTAATAATGCAACATGACACTTACCCTCAAGCTTAATAATTAATACACATAGGACGATAATCTTTCTTTCTTTTTATCAATAATGTAATGAATACCTAATATTTAACCCTATCTTATCCTCAACCAATGCTTTTAGTCAAATGTTGTCTCATTCTTCTATTTTTCTCATCATGAGCGACCAAGAACACCTTAGCCCACAATAGTAGTAAGGCATGAAGAAATCTACTTACTGGCTAAAGTACACAGCCTTTACAACCAAGTCGTCCCACGTTGTTTACTAGTTGTTGTGTGTGTGTGAATTGGGCCATAAAATACTGATCAAACAATACCCATCAATGACTATATAATGATGAAATAACTTCGCATTTATCTAATGAAACAATACCTTCTATGGGTTTACACAGACTTCCACTTAGCACCGGTGTTCACAAGTTTTATGTAGACATTCTTGAAATCTTGGAAGAATAGGTTCTGATCTTCTGCATACTTGGAGATCCACCTGTAATTAGCAGGAAATAATGCGTGAGCATCCGTGGAGATGCAAATTTTGAACCTTCAATAAAAATTACATGTGATCATATTCATCACAACAGCAGTCAGACAAATAAATAAATGCTTGTCAGGAATGTTGGGAAACCTGATGCATTCTTCATCGTCAGCAAGTGCTCGGTCTGAAGGAAGACCAACCATACTAGACATCCCACCTAAATGGATGCGATAAAATAATGCAAAAAAGAGAGAGAGTAAAATCAACAAACCAAGGCCAAGATTGTTCACACAAACAGTGTGTGTGTGTGTGTGTGCAGGTAGATCAAGAAAGAAGGGTGTCACTGTCACCTGAATTCCATGGCTTCTCTAGAAGAATTTTGTAGTAAGAGTTGTCAAAGACGAATGGGCTTCCAAAACCTTTGCTTCCTAGAGTGTGAGCTCCAGATAGAGCAACGAGTTCTTGGGCTCTGCACAAGAATTTTGTGTTCCAATGTTAAGTCTTCCTTTGCCAGAGAAATTACAAGACAGATATTATATGCTTACGAGAAGCCCTTTCGTTCAAAAAATTGCTTCATTGCAGCAGCATCCAGGGTTTCTTCGGGAAGCTTGCCATCAGGATCAGGCACACTGAAACACATCAGACAAACTTTTGAGGCCCGGGGAGAAAAAAACGCTGCGATTAAAATGGTATTTATGAACTATCAACACATTCCCAATAAATCCTCCAGAAAATTCCCACAAGCAAATAGAAGAGAGTTGAGCCCTTTACTACCTAGAATCCAATCTTCCCAATTCAACCGGAATCTTCGGTCCTCCACATACTGAAACAGCCTCTGCTCCTGCCAGTGCGATCAAATCCGCCCACGACACTATCAACAAGAACGATAACGAAAAGGGCTCATCGATCACCGCATGTTTTCCATTGTTCACATGCTATTGTAATAAATGAACTACCTGGTTTTACTGCATCAATTTGATTTTTTGCCTTCTCTAGGACCTAGACATTAATGTCATTCGGTGGTAATTAGCTCACTGACTAAAATATAATCTGAAAGAAGTGAAAGCGGAGGAAAGCTTACCTTGATTGACTTTTGAAGACCAAAATTTTCAGGCCTTTCAAGTTCATGAACAATTGATCCATTCATACCACCTGAATTAGCCATACTCAACCAAAATCAAGACACTTTACAATTGAAACAGTAGAATCTTCCGAAGAAGCCATGAACGCAATAATGATACCCGTTTGATCGGAGACCTCAAAAGTTCCAGCGTCATGAAAAACTAAACGAAGAAAACCAGCAGCCTTCTGTTTGGTCAACACTTTAGTTATCTCTTCTCGTATCAGAGAATCTCCACTCGTGCTACGTCATTATTCAACGAGCGACATGTAGAATTCGAACAAACACATTGACACCTTCCATTTACATTATCAGTAAAAAAAAAGGGGGGAGTAATTTTCCGCGCTTACTCAGTAGCAGCATTAGCAAAATTGATAGCCGGCAACAGAAAAAGCGAGGAAGCAGCGGCAGAAAACAGATCACGCCTCCGAAATGTGGCATCGCCGGAAGGAGCAGCACGTGCCGTTATTGTAAGACTTTTCCCGCCGATTTTAACCGCCTTCGAGCTCCTCGCGACGAACCTAACGCCCTGAGCCGAGAAGATTGAACTCACGGCGCCGATAAGCGACGGGTCCACGGTGACCGCGGGGTTGCTCCTCATTGTTAGGTAGTCCGTCGGCACAAATACGCCGCTGCCAGATATTTCTGTCCGTTCATCCTCTCGATATATATTTATCGATTTCTAATTTTAGCGGCGCAACTTGGGCCAATGCGGGTCGGATCGGGTCGAGCTCAAGTGGGCTACAATTTATAAAACAAATAACACTTGAACGGGTATTGCTGGCCCATTACGTCATGGGACTATCGGATAATTAGCAGCAATTAAATAATTAAATGAAAATAGCTTGGTCAAAATTAAATATACCTCACGCGTATAAGATTCCGAATATTTAATTAATATCCTTTATTAGTTTTCGTTTACGTAATTTAAAATAATAATAATAATTCATTTACTTTTCAAAATCCAACAGCACGTGAAGCAAAGAACATAACATACGGTACGGATCATTACTTGCCCTTACCTACATATACATACGATTCCACGCACGCGTACACAACATCGACCCAATCCGATCGCGACACGTCATCTACAACCTACTTGACGTACGACGGTTTGGTATTAATTCTTTTTTTCTCCTATAAAATAAAATAAAGCCTTTTCATTACGAGTTCTTCTCCGTATTATTACAGCTCTCGACCAGTCATAACTCATAAGGCGATAACAACACAAGCGAGCGATGGTGGTGAAGATGAGAAAGTGGACTCCGTGGCACGTCGCCGCCACTACCACGGCCAAGTTCGAGGTGGCGGTGAAGCCAGTAAAGCTCGAACTTGTACCACGTCAGCAGGAACACGTCACCGGTGACGATGCTGACGACGGCGACGGTAAATGGGTGGCGATCAGAATAAAATGGAAAGGCGAACCCAAGTTTTTCCCGGTAATATCACGGCCCAAGAGGTATATCTCCGCCGCAAAGAGGCTGAAGAAAAAATTCAGAATTATTCAGTGGGATGACGGCGACGGCGGCGAGGATGCTGCTGCGTTCAAGAACACGTGTTCTTTCACCTCATCGTCTCCCACTCTTCATGATCAAAAGTTTGCACCTTGGGAAGTTGCATTCGATATACTAATATACGTAAGCCGAATTTCTATAACCCGTCGAAAAAAAAAAAAGATAACTTTCTTTTTATATATTCGGATTAATTAAATTTAGTGCTGAGAAGAAAGGATTATTACAGGAGAAAAAGATTGATCGACGACCGACCAAGAAAGCTTCGGTGGTCGGAAAAGCCGCGTTAGATATCGGAGAGATTGCTTGCAAGGCTCGGAATTCGTCGGTGCAGCAGACGATTCCTCTGACTTCGCAGATTGATGGAGTTTCAACGGAAGCCACCCTCACGGTAAACTAATTTTATATTTTATCATATTTAAAGCATCTTCTGAGAGTTTTTGTTAAAGAAAGATTTCTCTCTTACCGTTAGATTAGATTCGTTTGCTAGTTAGCGTAACGTACGCATTTGAGTTGCCTTCTTTTATTGCACATGAACACCACACAAATCGGCTTTTCTTTCTAAAATAGTGTTGACCTTGGGAAATTATGGTTTAAGGATTATATTAATGTCCGTATTAGGTGTGTGTCAATGTGGAATTAGTTGGCATTATTAGTTAGAAAAACAATTTTTTTTTCTTAAAGAATAATTCTTTCCTGATATTACAACTTACGATGCTTTGTTGGAAAGGTTCTTTCTGACAGTTTGAATGTCAGATGAACCCTTCGAAACTAATACTACTTCAAAAGCCATAAAATAAAGCTATTAAATAAAATTTGTTAGGCCATTTGACTTGCTAAGCATGCCACTGATCTTGCATTGATTACATGATTAGGACATGAGAACTTCGGTTAAAATAAAGTAAGCTTCTTTTCAACAGGTGCTGCTTACTTTTGCTGAAATTGGGCAAATTCAAGATCCAATGCTGATTAATAATAGTAATAATAAAGGGGTTTCGAGTAAATTAAGTAAACCCAAGGGGCGAAGAAGAAGATCTTTGAGCCAAGAGGAGATGACAGAGGAGGAAGAAGAAGAATCCTCTTTTGAGGCCCTAACGAAATCAAAATCTATTGCTGACGTGTCAGTGGCCTCAGACAAGAAACAGGGATGGTTTTCATGGACGAGCAAGCGCTTCATTAGCTTCAAGAGAGCTAAAACTAGCGACGAATCCCCTGTTTCCCCTTCAACTGAAGACTCGTTCAACGATCGCGTTTCGCAGGTACGTAATAAACCTGAAAATCATGGTTGGATTTATTCAACTGGGAAATATTATAATAGCAGTTATGAGTCTCTGACTCTGTAAGAATAAAGAAATAACAGTTGAAGTGTTCGCCGCAATAGCAGTTGTGGATGGTTGACTCTTACAATCTTTGCTAACGTACGAAGACTAGTTTTCTTGCTCTGTTTTGAATTGCAAGAAATATCCGTCGAAGTGACCGTTTCCCTTTTTAACCAGAAGGAAGAAGGCTTAGGAGGACCGTGTTTGGTACCAGAGCAAGAAGACGAAGCTTGCCCTTTAGGTTCTTGGGAAGAAAAGGAGATAACAAGCAGGGACCACCAAACGAAGCTCAAGGCCTCTGTTTTCTTTGCCTCCTTCGATCAGTGCAGCGATGAAGCTGCAGGAGAAGGAGCTTGCACCACATTAGTCACTGTAATATCCCACTGGCTCCACTCGAACGAGCACGAATTGATGCCTAACAGATCCGAATTCGACAGCCTCATAGTGCAGGGCTCCTCCGAGTGGAGAAGCCTCTGCCAAGATTCTGCCCGCGCGAGCCATTTCCCCAACAAGCACTTCGATCTCGAGACCGTCCTCGGGGCTCGCATAAGGCCCGTGGAGATCTCCCACGAGAAGTCCTTTGTCGGGTTTTTCGGGGCAGAGAAATTCGAGAGCTTAAAGGGTGCCATGTCATTCGATGAGATGTGGGACGGGATTGTAAGAAACGCAGAAGATGATGGGACGAAACAGAGGATGATATACATTGTGAGCTGGAACGATCACTTCTTCGTGGTGAAAGTGGAGGCGAGTGCTTATTACATCATCGACACGTTGGGGGAGAGGCTCCACGAGGGATGCAACAGAGCCTACATAATAAGGTTCGATGACTCAACGATTATGGAAGCAAACGGAGATCAAATTTCAAGTAGAAGTAGCATAAATGGTGAGGAAGAAAAGGATATATGCAGAGGGAAAGAGTGTTGCAGAGAGTACATTAAGAGATTTTTAGCATCCATACCTCTGAAGGAGCTCGAGGAGGAAAGGGAGAAGAAGGATCTTTGTTACTTCTCCCTCCACAGCAGGTTGCAGATAGAGTTCAACTACACGTGCCCGTCTTATTATCCTCGGTCTTCGTCTTCTTCTATGTCGTCGCCCTTCTCTTCTCCTTCAGAACACACTGAATCACAGTTGTAACGTATATATAATGTAAGATACAACGCAAATACTAACATTTTTGTCACCGCCTCTTTTTTTCCAGATGAGAAACCAATGAAGTAGACTCACGTAATGTAAAGCTGATACCGTAATTACATTTCAAGTACACCATGCAACTATCTAGTTTTACCACTAGAATTAGTGCATATATCTAAAAACGAAAGCTTTTTGCAATAAGAAATAAGACCCTTGTGACCGTATAGGAGACTTGTTTCAGTTTCTCCTTGCAAGCCTCACTTGCCTGAAAGTACCAAAAACTGCTTGCCTCCTGGACTATGAAACAGTTCGTCATGTTCCATATGTTGTCTCTGCCGACGATGCATGCCAGTAGGGAAGTGTTCTGTCCACATGCAGCTTCGAAGCTTGAATTTCGGGTTTCATATATGGAGAAATTTTTCTTAGTTTTCCTTTATTGGAAGGCACTTGGTTTAACTTGCGGGGCCCGATCATCCTCAACACTTGCACATGAATGAACCACCGGGCCAAGCCTCAAGGTTAAATCACAGTTGACCTCAAGCCCTATGCCCACCATATGTTCCTGATTGGGCAGGGAAGAGTTAAGAGCAACTTCAGAAGTAAGAAAATTTTGCCTTGACGAAGATATCTTCGAGCCATCAAGTTGAGTATCGTTGTTGATGTTGTAGTGCAGTGGATATACAGACCAATTTCTTGATAGAGAACACGAAGGCTCTTGTACGTGATGATGCTCGCGAATTGAAGCAAATTCCTTCGATGTGCCAAGAAAATTTTTACTTGGCACCCTACAGTTTGCAGCTTTCAAGTGGGAAATCAAGGAATTCTTGAATGCCGTTTCATCTGAATTGCTGGTAAGAACAGGGACAGGCTCCAACGTGTCATGCCTAAGGTAACATCTCGGAGAGTCATTACGTTGACTCCTTGATGATCTCCTCGGTGTGCAACCTAGATGTAAAGCAGCTACCAGTGACAAAAAAACAAGAAGTTGAATCTCAGAATCATTCATTCACGTGCTCCAAAGCTGAGAGATTGAAAACTATCCTTAAGTCTCTATATAATGGTAAGTATACCTTCTATACAAGGCTGCAAAAGTGCCCCTGTTTCAGTACTCTCATCTTTTCGAATTATCGTGTCTAATGCATCATTAACTCTGTCCCAAAGGGTTGTGAGGTCTGTGTACTCGGCCTGAGCAAGAAAAGAAGGAAAAAAAAAAGAAACTTGAAGCTTATAGAAGCACTAAAACCACGAGAACTGAACTGGAAACTAAGAAACCCGAAAGCTAAAAGCAAAATCTAACCTCGGAGCTGGCTTTGGAATACAAGATCTCTTCAGCTCTCAGGACAACGATGGGGAGCTTCTCTTGCCACTCTCTGTTATTTCTAGTTGATGGGCTGTGAACTTCATTCGCAATCCTGACGACAAATCCTCAAAAATTTTCACACGGGAAGTTACACAAAAGCTCATAGAAGCACCCGCAAACATATTTAAAAAAATACCTGAAAATTTCTTGAATAAGAGAACCCCTAATTGGGTTGTGCCTGTCGCTATGCCAAGCTCTTCTAACGCACTCATAAGGTCTTGGGCCAGGTCTTGGCATCTTCAGAACAAATGAATCGTCGAAGGAAAAGAACAACAGTTGGAGGGTTCAAAAGAAAAGGGAAGAACCAAAAAAAACTTTGAGCTCGCTTGGGGTAGATGACTTTTTCTTGACAAGGAAAGAAGCTGTGTAAGTAATGTACATGTACAGGCAGGTAAACACTGTGGTTCAACAGCGACATATGGTTATTATATAGAAAAGAAAAAGGAAGAAAAGAAAAAGGAACAGCGCAATCGAGGACGCTTGAGCACTTGTCATCACGGGATTATGAAGATAATATTATCAGTGGATATCTAACCTACAATTGAAAAAGATTACACCTTTTGGGGTTCAGTTTCGACCAATAATTGAAGGATGGGGTGTGGGGACTATATGAATGTCCCCCACTAGCCGAGCCACATGCCAACTTCCCATTGTAATGAATCCATTAGACTCTGACCTTTTATGGCGTGTGGGGCTTGAAAGCAACGAACGAAGATGGATGATGATACATTGTATCACTGTCGGTAAGTCAAGGCCAACAAACGACTGTAATTGCAAAAAATTGGGTAATTACGCACTTTCTCTGCTTTGAGGTAATTAATATAATCATCTCCGGAGCAATAACCCCATAACTCGAACCAAAACCACCACCACTAACGGCGCGAAGACGACGACCATTGCAGAACAATTAAGACCGATTGAGAATCTCGCAGATGACTACGCCCTTTCCAACCTAGCTTTCCGGGCCGAATCGGAACCCGGACCCGCCACGACGACGGCCATTGACTACCGCCTCGCTAACATTTCGCAGCTCTTTGGGAACTCTACACTTTCGCGGCGCTCAATAATCTCTACAACATTTACGTGCTTGCCGGCCCGAGTATTATCCGAACCAAGCGGACGGCGTCGTTCCGCGGCGTGTCTCCGGCAGCGAAACCCCGTCGAGGCTTACGTGGCGACATTCTCCAAGCTCATCTCACTCAGCCGACGCGGTCCACATGAAGATCCGTTTCTGATTTGGCCCGAAAATTCTCACGTGGACTCAACTCAACAGTTGTTTGGGATTACAGCTGACGACGTCGTTTTCTGTATTTGGGCCTTAGCCCAATTTATGATGAAAGACCATTAAGCTCTCCACTTTGGCCCATATTTCCAGTAGGCCCATATATGTCGTTGCGTATACCTTTCCTGCTCCAACCACAATAACTGCCATTTATCTCCCTCCCTCTCTCTCCCTGGACGGAGAGAGAAAATTAGCGCGAAAAGAGGGAAAAATTATATTCTCCGATGATTATCTCTTTATCTCGCTCTAGAATCTCTCCCGACACAAGCCAAACCCTAGAACCGATTGTTCGGCAAAGAATCTGAAGCATCAAGATTCCTGAAACAGCAAACTAGGGCACTCTATTAATGGTCGATTCACGCCTTCGTGATTGTTTCCCAAGTTCGATGGTCCTCGGTATTCCAATTCTATGTTTTGTATTGCGCACTAGTCAGGGATAATAATGAAATGATGGAGATAATAGAGAGCGGGGATGAATATATTGAGCCTCGATTTTCGAATGGATCGATGTCGTGTTTGTTCCCCGCCCTGGTTCGCATTGAAAGCCCTAGAAGGAGCATTTCGTACAATAAGCTTCCCGAGGAGCCTCTCAAGCTCACCATTCGAAAATTGGATGGAACTTCTTTTGGTATGCGACAAATAAAACCCTTTTATTTTGACTCCTGCTTCTGTTTACCCTTTTAAGCATGTTGCTGGAAATATTTCTTCAAAATTTTGTGATTGTGAATGTCTGTTGGTTGCCATATCTTGCCCAAATGCTTTTAGATGTCTGCGTATTATTTATATGCTTGGGAAAGAAGATCCCCTGCTATATTTCTTTAAATCTATACATGAATTGGGGAAAACTTAATACTTTGATTTGATGCTCTGGTTTTATAGGTATTAAGGTGCCAAAAACGGGCACCATCAGGGAGCTCAAGAGAGCTGTGGAAGATGCATTTTCTTATTTGCCAAAGAAGGGGCCTAGAAGAGTCTCGTGGTAACGTGGTTTGCCAGCTTCTTAACATCGCCTTTTTTTATGGGATTTCATTCGGTTACTGGCTTCTTGTTTCAACCCGTACAATTACATACAAATTGAAGCTTACAGATAACATGTTTTTCTTCATGTGCAGGGAACACGTATGGGGGCAGTTTTGTCTCTGTCATGAGGGCCACAAGTTATTGCACGACAGTGACTACATTAGGATGTTTCGCATCAGGGACGGGGATCAGGTTGGTTTTCTGGAGATTTAAAATGCAGAATCAGTTTCAGTTTCCCATGTTAATTTTCATTTTATTGGACCCTTATGTGTATTTGAATCTTTTAAGCTTGTTTGTTCTCAAAGCTTTCATTTTCTTCTGTAATAACTTTTACTTTCGGTGCTCCCAGCTGCATTTCGTCCACCATGCTTCCAATACCTACAATTCAGTGAGCCCTAGAAATGATGACTCTGATTCAGATGATGATGAGCCTACCATGTAAGTCCTCCATCTTTCTTAAGTACACAGTTGGACGAGTGCCTTCTTTCTGTATTCCTCCTTCGTAATAAAGACTCAATAAGTTCAGTAATTGTTGTCTTAAGATTCTAAAGATACTTGAAACTCCTTCTACAGGGATGATAATCGAGAGAGAGATGTAGAGAGCGGTGGAGATCATCGTATAGAGATTTTAGTGGACACGCAAGAGAACATCGATGAGTGGGAGGACGATGACGTCATTTCACGCTGCGAGTACAGGTTGAGCCGTATTTTAAGAAAGTGGTTCCTATACAGTAAGCTTCCGGGCTCCGACGATGTGAGATTCGAGGGGAGGGGCCAACGGAGTAATTCCTCGGGAGATATTGTCGGGTTTTTCAAGAATATCTTTGGAGCTTCTGGAAGCAGTAAGTATGATTCAAGAAGACGGGCTTGGAAAGTCAAGTGACTCGTTTTTTTTTTTTTTTACCTCACCAACAAATCCCGCTTGAGTTTCATCGATGACATCGTGGGTCCGTCCCAACGGGCCACTGCCCATCGGAGCTGTACGAGTCGAGCCATAGAGTGTTATATGAGTTTCTTATGTCAGTTTTTGAGGCTAATTCTTTCTATGTCAAGATTCGTTTAACGTTTACATTCTTCTTCGTTAATGTTTCTCAGGCAACAGTGCGTTTGTTATGTTAAGGAACTAACATAGACGTCTAATGGTAATAACAATTGAACCAAAGGTGATGGCACGTGAGTAGCACGTGGAGATGAATAAAAATCAAAACTTTATTTTCTTGATTTCGAGTGAACGAGAGAAAGGCTACCTCATCCGATCGCGTGGCGAGGAAAGAGATAACCCTTGTGAGGAAGATATTCGTCTGCCTCTTTTTTCATAAGAAAAATCGGCAGAAAATAACAAATTGAAAAAATCAAGAATTCAGGAATTGAGTTTACACAATCATCTCACAGAGAGAGAGAGAGAGAGAGAGTAAGCAGCCATGGTTGTAAGTAGCATGATCATGGCCTCTACCAAGTCGCCGTTGATGGCACCACCGACGGCGTCGTTTGTTCCCGGATCATCCGCCGCTCCTCAGCAGCCCATCACTAAAATTGCGCTTCCCAAGGTAAAATTGCCCGCCGTCGGCCAGCAGCTGCCCTCACTACTCGCGGCCGCAGCCTCCGCCGCGGCCACTCTGTCGTATGCGCCTCCCTCCTTTGCGGAGGTAATCGAGAAAGCCGCGCTCTTCGACTTCAACCTCACGCTCCCCATCATCGCCGCCGAGTTCCTCTTCCTGATGTTCGCCCTCGACAAGGTCTACTACTCCCCGCTGGGTAAGTTCATGGACGAGAGGGACGCCGCAATCAGGGAGAAGCTCAGCAGCGTGAAGGACACCTCCACCGAGGTGAAGCAGCTCGACGACCAGGCGGCGGCCGTCATGAAGGCCGCCAGGGCGGAGATATCGGCGGCGCTGAACAAGATGAAGAAGGAGACGCAGGCAGAGGTCGAGCAGAAGATCGCCGAGGGGAGGAAGAAGGTGGAGGGGGAGCTCGCCGAGGCCCTCTCGAGCTTGGAGAAGCAGAAGGAGGAGACCGTTAAGGCCCTCGATTCTCAGATCGCTGCTCTCAGCGACGATATTGTCAAGAAGGTCTTGCCCAGTACTTAAAAAAAGGCCGCAGCTTTTGTGCTGATGTACTTTTTCAATTGGGATTATGGATTTATTGTTTCCCTTTGTATTTAAAAGTTTCTCATTTCTTTACTCTTATGTCTCCATCTATTAGTACGAAGCAGTGATGCTAAAACATACTCTGGTGATCAGTAATGTCATTTGCTGAATCTTCGTATTGAATTGGGTTTTCTTCCATGTTTCTGCGTAAGAAAGATTATATCTTTTATGTGGGTTGTCGATTTAGATTGGTAATTTAGGTCGTTTTCGCTGTCTATTTTTTCTGTGTCTGTTTTTGCTGTTGGATGATTGCTTACTACAGGCTTAGTATGGGAGATTCTTACGCCCTCTGTTTCTTTCTGCAGTGAATGATTAGGCAAGAAAATAGGGATGAACGATGGATATGGATTTGAACTTAAAATATGTTAGGATCTCGTGTGATCACTGGTCTCTAGATCCTTACTAACCCGTAAAATCTTTGCACGGTATTCGACTTGGAATTTATCTTTTTCCAAACGAATAACGATTTTTACCACAACCGTACAATATGTAATCTATCTATCCTCCATCGCGTTATATATCCAACCATGGCGACTTTAACGAAAACACGCTTTTATTTGAACAATAATGCAAAGACCATCATACAACAACGGCTACACAGTTACACGGCAAAACGAACAGTTTCGCCTTTCTCTTGCCGAAGGAGACCGATTGAAGTCAACAAAGTAAAAAAAAAAAAAAAAAAAAACATTAAAACACAAAAAGGAAACGGCACACACACACTAAAAGATCAAACACGTAAAAAAATAGAAAAAAAGAAAACGCAATTAACGCTTTTTCCCCGCAGCGCTTTAATTATCAGGGCTCGCACTTGAATCCGGTGGGAATAGTCTTCTGGCAAGCGCTCACCAGCGCGCTGAGGGAAATCGGCACGTTCAAGTTGATCCCGAGCACGTTCGCCTTCAGGGCGGTGCACAGGCACGCCGCCACCTCCAGGTCGGCCAAGCCCTCGAGGAGGGGGCAGCACTTGTCGCCGGACGGCGGCGACCCGAGCTGTATGTTGATGAGCCCCAGCAGGTCGGCGCATACGCCCAGCTTCAGGGCGTCGCGGGGGCAGTAGGGGTTCACCGGCGCCACCTTCGGGGCCGGGTGCGGCTTCGCCGGCTCGCACGTGCCGCAGCCGCTGGTGAACGTGGCTAAAAGGAGCGAGCAGAGGACGAAAATGGCTGCTGCTGAGGCTTTACCGGCGGTGGCCATGGCTCTTGTAATAGTTGCTTGCTAGCTCTAGTATAGTATTATAGGGACCTGTGGCGTTAAGAGTGAAGGCACGGTGCCCAATATATATAAGAAGAAGAAGAAGAAGAAGAAGAAGAAGAATGTGTAGACGGTGGAGGCTAAATAATTGTAAATAGAGGAACTGTCTCACTTCTTCTCCGAAATATTATTACATTTAGTCCGATTAGTGTTAAAACACCCGCAAATAATATTATACAACAAGTACTATTATACTAAGTGGTTAAACACACCAAAAATTATATAACATTGGCCGGAACACAAAAAGTATATATAACACAAAAATATATATACTAAATGCTTATTAATGTTCTAATTTTTTTTGTATTTAAGCACTCGGTATAATAGTACTTAAGGTGTAGTATTATTTACGGGTGTTTTAACACTGATCGGGACGGGGTATAATAATATTCCTGGAAAGTGGCACAAAAAGTGACACGCTAACGTAAGACATGGAATCTGAACTCGTAAATAGAGATGGTTAAAATTTAGAGTAACAAATTTTTTGCTAAAAATTATACCAAAATTGCACCACTGTTGCACAAATTTTTTAACGTGCTATTTTGGTTTGTAAACTTTAGAAACATTTTTTTTTGTTGGTTCATTTACCGGTTCTTTATTAGGTCAGAAGAATAAAAAATCAACGATTTTGAGAAGTTTATGTACCAAATCGCATGTTTAAAAGTTTGAGCACCTTTGGCATAGTTGAACCATCAAATTCTATCGTTTACTCTAAATTTTAATATAAAGTAACGATAAGACTTTACAAGCTGGAATTTTTTGTATGCTTCTGCTAATAAAGTCGATAAACATTACATCTCCTCATCTTGTCTTGTGATTAAATCTTTTAACTACAGTCATGTTAAAACTCAAACAGTTGCTTGAGGCTCTACTACTACACGACGAGTGGTCACATGATTCCGTGGCTCGTGAATAATCTCTCGAGTGTGTGTGTGTGTAATAACCGTTGCCAACAAACAGCTTCAGAGATTGACCCAAGAAATAAAAAAATCGCAGGCTTTGTGTTCTTCTCCGCCACTCAAAGATTTTATGGTTTACGTGTTGCATTGCTAAGCAGGAAGATTATTTATCGGGCTTAAAAGATGTGAAGTGGGTTATATAATCGACAAATTGTTACATAAATAGCAATGGACCCCCTCCCATTATTCAATCGACACGATTAAACTGCATGCATGTGAATGTCCGATGTCGTATTAGGTCATCGTTTTGCAGTCATGAGTTGTCCTCAAAGATATTTTTTTTATCTTCTTTTTTTTTTTTTTTTTTTTTTGAGAAATGTGAGGCCATGATTTCAGTCTTACACTGCAGCGCATGTCCTGATAAATAATATTGTTCTGTGTTTAAATCCAATCACAGTTCGTTTTCTTGCATATCTCTGTCGTTTGCTTCTGTTGTTCATCGAGCGCAACGCAAGTGTGTGTGTGCAGTGAAATGGGCCGGCGTGATACCCCTCGAGTTTGGGCTTAAGCCCGAAGGTTGTGGTGATGTGGTGTGTGTTATATGGGCCTAATTTTTTTTTTCGCTCAGTTTTTTATCTCACTAACAAAATGAAAAATTAAGATAAACTCATATATAGCCCCACTATGCCTAAACTTAAATTACGTTATTACCTTGTGGTTTGTAAATATCACGATACTCCCTTAGAGTTTAAAAAACATATCACCGGAACCCCCGATCGGCATAATCTGCCCGCATTTGCTTCGAACGCACAGTTTATACAACTGGAAAATGGGGAGAGTGTGAAAAGTTAACTAAACCACGATGGAGTTTTATGCTATTTAAAAATCATAGGATTTTTTGTGACGAGTTTCAAAACCACATGTTTTTTTTATAATTTTTACCATGAAAAATTTGCCCCCAAGGGCTTGGCCTAATGGTTGGGTCTGGTCTTTGAAGCGGGAGGTCAAGGTTCAAATCCTCAAGTGATCTTGACTGTCGTAGTTTGCGTGATCTTGGGGCGGATCCTATGGACCATGAAGGATTATTCCCGCTGGAAACCGTGGTCGTCCCTTAGCCGATGATGAGGTTCGGATTCGATTCAGAACGAACCTAGTCGCAGTCTGGGTAATGCGGTGACATTGTGTAGAGATACCTACACAAAAACATAGGCTAAATATCCCAAACATGTCTCAAAATAATTGCATGGTGTGCGTCATTGATCGCCCTAATTATTTTACCATATAACCCCCCAATTAGCACAAAAATTAAATTGTTTCTAAACTAAGTTCCTCTGATTTAATTTTGATCGTCCCTGCTGCCGATGATGCTCTAGAGATGCACAGAGACATTACGCCCTGAAATTAATCATCCGTACATCTTCTGCAATAATCTCGATACTCTCGAGCTTATGGGATTTATCGCAGGCTACGTTTTGGGTTTTGCCTTCGGCATTGGCTTGATCGTGGGATTCGCTCGGTGCCAGAGCAGCAGATCCAAAGCTCGCATCGATTTGGTACCCAAATCTCATCAACAATCTATTACAATAACGATGAAAGGGCAAAAACAAAAAAAAGAGGAAATTTTTTATGATCTGTTATTTGCGAGTGAGTGATGTTATTCATGCAGGCAGCAGCCATTGCATCATTTGCTCGAATGACAGTGCAAGATTCCCGAGCTCTCCTCCCCGATCAATTTTACCCGTCTTGGGTCGTCTTCTCTCAGAGACAGAAGTTGAGTACTTTCAATAATTCCCATGCATTGCCTATATATATATATATATATATATTTCACAGTTCGAATATATGTATGTGGGTGTTTTCTGATATACGAATTCTGCAAAAAGCAGTTGAATTGGCTCAATCTCCACCTCGACAAACTATGGCCTTACGTCGACCAGGTTTCGGTTTTTAATTTCATCCCGAGACTGCTTTTTTTGAATAACCATTTCACCTAAATTCTTAAGCTTAGAGGGAGTATTTTAGATTATATTTCCAAAACACTCATTCACATCTAGGTTGATTTTCTTTATTATCTAGCTTAGAAGTGTAATATTATTAAATAAGTTATCTCTTTGGCCCCTAAGTTCTGATACTTTGTTGGATGATCACTTCACCTAAAAGCTTAAGTTTGAAGAGAGTATATCATTTTTTAAAACAGTATGATTTCCTCAAAACCTGATGTGTTGTGTGTAGGCGGCGTCTGAGTTGATACGCGACTCCGTAGAGCCTATTCTCGAGCAGTACAGGCCGGCAATATTGGCTTCTCTCAAGTTCTCCAAATTAACTTTAGGCACCGTGGCTCCACAATTTACGGGTACGTTGCCTCTATATTTTGACCATTTTTTTTTTCTGCTGCAGTGCGTAAATATCTGTAATATGTAACTTGCTTGATGTTTCCGTAGGAATTTCAATCACCGAAGGTAAACCCGATGAGATAGTAATGGAATTGGACCTGCAATGGGACGGGAATCCCAATATCGTGCTCGATATGAAGACTAGAGTCGGCGTGGCACTGCCTATACAGGTCTTGTGTAGCTATTTTTTCCCGCAAGAATCGGTTGCAAATTTGTTTATTGCATGAAGATCTTCTTCGCTGTTCTGTTTTTTCAGGTGAAGAACATCGGATTCACGGGCGTTTTCAGGATAATTTTCAAGCCGCTGGTCGACGAAATCCCGTGTTTTGGAGCCATTTGTTACTCCTTGAGAGAAAAGGTGAGCCCTTGAGCTTCCATATATGGCTATTTGCTGCTCTGATCACTTTCACTGAAATGTGTACATCTCTTTGTTTATTACCTGCAGAAAAAGCTCGATTTGACGCTGAAGGTGATCGGTGGAGATATATCGGCGATCCCGGGAATCTCCGACGCCTTAGAGGTTTGAGAACTTTTAGTTGTCGTTTCTTTATTACACGGCTGAATGTTCGCTTCTCGTTTCCTCTGCAGGACACGATACGAGATGCCATCGAAGATTCCATTACGTGGCCTGTTCGTAAGATCATACCGATACTTCCCGGAGATTACAGGTCACTCATCATCACCATCATCGTCACCATCATCGAAATTGATTTTCCATATATCTTGCAGTTACCTGGAGGCAAAACCCGTAGGAACCCTAGACGTGAAGCTCATCGAAGCTAAAGAACTGACGAACAAAGACCTGATCGGGAAATCCGATCCGTTCGCCAAGCTCTACGTTCGTCCCCTACGCGACCGGACGAAAACAAGCAAGACAATCGTACGCAGCACGAATCTCAGATTTTGTTTTCTTCCTATTCTAGCCCGCCCCCTTAGTACAACCATAATTAGAGATAAAACTCATTTTGGTCCCCAATGCTTGGCTTATGAAACAATATGGTCCTCGATGTTTCAATTGGACCAATTTAGTCCTCCATGTTTCGGAAATGAAACAATTTGGTCCCACCTTGACGGAAACCGTCAGTTTTAACAGATAACCGACATGTGGCATCATCACAGCGTGCCACGTGTCTCACAGAGTTAATGATTTTCCGTCTAAATTGACGGTTTCTATCAAGTTGGGACCAAATTGGTTCATTTTCGAAACATGAGGGACTAAATTGGTCCAATTGAAACATCTGGGACTAATTTGGTTCATAAGTCAAACATCGAGGACCAAAATGAGTATTATCCCCACCATAATTATTATTATCATCACCCTCCGATTTCAGAACAACGACGTGAACCCGATATGGAACGAGCACTTCGAGCTCGTGGTCGAGGACCCGTCCACTCAACACCTGACCGTCAAGATCTACGACAACGAGGGGATCCAAGCCGCGGAGCTCATCGGGTGCGCACAGGTGGCGCTCGTCGAGCTCGCGCCCGGGAAGGTGAAGGACGTGTGGCTCAAGCTCGTGAAGGACTTAGCCATCCAACGGGACCAAAAGAACCGAGGGAAGGTGCACTTGGAGCTCCTCTACACTCCCCTTAACAGCAACGCCGAGAGTATATTCTCCGAGTACGACCCCGACTTTCGATTGACTTCCCTCGAGAAGGCCCTCAAGAGCGGAATGGACGATCCCGCGGTCGCTGACGAGGACAAAAAGTCGGCTCCGTCGGCTTCGGGCCTCCAAATCATCAGAGGGGTTCTGTCGGCTACGGTGGTGTCCGCGGAGAACTTGCCCGCGGTTGACCTCATGGGGAAATCGGATCCGTTTGTTGTCCTGACGACGAAGAAGTCGGGGAAGAAGAACAAGACACGGGTAAGCATTCGAGCGTTACTGTTGAATGGTCACTTTCACCTAAAAGCTTAAAATTGAAGGGAGTGTATCGTTTTTTTTTTTTTTTTTTTATATTTTTGATATTATGTTTTCAGCACGCCCATCACGTCTGGCGGCGGAGGCAGAAAGATTAAGCAATGGGGTCCAGTTTACTTGGACCCTATACCCAATATTTTTACTATAGTTTTATTTTTGACAATTTTAACCCTATTATTAAAATTCCATCATAAATTATTAGTAAATAATATTTTTCAGTCTGGCTCCGCCGCTGCCGTCGAGGGTGATTTCTTTATTATCTAGCCTTATGTAGTCGTGAGGATTTATGTCCGCAACCTCTTTGACGAACTCTGATATCATATTCAATTACCACTTCGCCTAAAAGTTTAATCTTCACGTTATCAATTTATAATTTTATGTTACATTTTCAACGATTAAGAATTCATTCTACTATGTTGTTGCAGGTCTTAAACGACACCTTGAATCCCGTGTGGAACCAAACGTTCGACTTCGTGGTGGAGGATGGATTGCATGAGCTCTTGATCCTCGAAGTCTACGATCACGACACCTTTGGGAAGGTAATAAAAGCTCACGCGCAACGAACCTTGTTGAACTCATTGCAATGTCGTGAGTTTTTTTTTATTATTATTATTTAATCGCCGTCGTTTTTCAGGATAAGATGGGAAGGTGCATCATGACTCTGAGCAGGGTCATCGTAGAGGGCGAAGTCACCGACAGCTTCAAGATCGACGGCACCGAATCGGGGAAGCTAAATCTGCACCTCAAGTGGACGCCGCAAACGATCGTCAAGGAATAATCAGATAATAGCAAAAGATGGTCCCTTTTTTTTTAAGTAGTGTTTTTTTTTTTTAACCGACAAATTCTATTGGGGACAACATGGAATTCGTTGTTTGCCAGCCATTATTACGGCTAATTAAAGCTATTTCTAACTTGTGAGGTTGCTTGTAAGGGAAACTAAAAGCCACGTTACCGTTTATAGATTGTCTCTGCTCCTTGCGAGCGAGCGAGTCCCGTCAAATCTAATGGGCTCTGCTTTGCTCGAATTTTCATTTTAACCGTTTTCTTTCACTTTTTAGAAACTTAACCCTCATTGTTAGCGTAAGAAAGAACGTTAAAATTCTTCTTAATCGTGTGAGTACCTGCGAACGACCTCACAATATTTGGCGACACGCCATTTCGTTGGTCTCCCTCTTTTTTGAATTTCCTCCTTCCGTCGGTTGCGATTGTGAAAATCTGAGCTTCGGTTGGAACCTAATTTCTTCAAATCAGATCTTCGTGGTTGAAATTTCGAGTTTTTTCCCCCATACGGGTTCTTTCTTCCTCATGGGTTGGAGATACAAAGGGGGGCTTCTGTTGATTGCTGCCGTGGTGATCATTTGGGTAACGTCTGCGGAGGTTACGCAGGTGGGTTTTGCTTCGAATTTTATCTTTTCGATAGCGATTTTAAGGCTACAGCTTCGATCTAGTTCTCTCTTGTGATGTTGGGAAAAATTTCTGCATTTTGCTTTCTCGTTGTTTGTGTCTGATTTTTATCAATTCTCTGAGCGATTGCACTTCTTCTATTTGTCGGTGACGTGTAATTTCCCGAGCAGGACATTTTCACGGACTATAAACAACCGTTTGCTGTGACGTATCTCGGAGCCTCTTTAATGGTGATTTATCTTCCCATAGCCTTCATCAAAGATCTGATATGTAATTGCCTGAGGACTCGTTCAAGAAGAAATGGCCAAGATTTGGATGGCGATTCGTGCCCGGGAATCGCCTCTTCTTTAGAGTACGCCCCGAAAATCTTCGAGATCGAAAGCCAAGGATCCTTGAGCAAAAAAGATAGCGAATTACAGCTTTCGGTGCTCGGGGAAGAGGAAAAGCCCCTGGTTTCTAAAAATGATATCAGAAACAGCAGAAATATGAATAACGTCACAACCAAGGAGATTGCCCAATATGGATTCTACATTGCCCCTCTTTGGTTTATTACAGAGGTAATATGATTTAGTAGTTGGTAATATGTCGAGACATCACTCTTTGTTCATTCACCCTTTGTCTCCTATCCTTTTTTTCTGCAGTATTTTTCGAACGCTGCTTTAGCACGTACGAGCGTTGCGAGCACCACGGTTTTGTCTTCAACCTCGGGATTGTTCACTCTCTTCATCGGTGCGTTTCTGGGGCAAGATTCTTTGAACGCAGCTAAGGTGATCGCCGTGTTTGTTAGCATAGGCGGTGTAATTATGACAACCCTTGGAAAAACGTGGGCTGCTGACGATGCACAGCTGAGTACTTCCTCGTGAGTTTTTCTCCTTTACTTTTCTTCTTACATCCCATTTTCATAGTTATTTTATTACACGAGAGTGACTGCGCACTATTTGTTTGCAGCAAGCGTTCTCTCGTTGGAGATTTATTCGGGCTTTTATCAGCCATGACGTATGGATTATTCACAGGTGAGGGCTTTCTCAGTTAACAGACCATTTATGGCCTTGACGGGTTCTGATTCAGCTGAACGCTCTTTATCTTATGACAGTGCTTCTCAAGAAGTTTTCCGGCGAGGAAGGAGAGAGGGTCGACGTACAGAAGCTTTTCGGTTACATTGGACTTTTTACACTTGTGGCCCTTTGGTGGCTCGGTAAGAGATTTATAGTATGTTCATTGTGTTCAATCGACTGATGAAGTCTTTGATTAGCAAAATTTCTGTTGAATGACCACTTCACCTAAAAGTTTAACCTGACATTGAGGTATTTTATTTTAAATTTACGTATTTTATTTCCAGCACGCCCTCTCACGTCTATGCTGATTTATTTCGTATATCATGCTTTAGAGGCTGATTTTTTTCCACCGAAAGCTCAAGCTTAAAGGGAGTGTATCGTATTTCAAATTTATATATTTTATTTCCAACTGTTTCTTTCTTTACCTGGATTTCAGTGTGGCCACTGACGGCCTTAGGCATAGAGCCTAAGTTCACAATCCCTCACTCTGCAAAGATGGACGAGGTTGTAATAGCCAATGGGCTCGTCGGAAGCGTTCTTTCAGACTATTTCTGGTACATAAGCTCAACTATGAGCCGCCTAAAAACGCTCGAAATACCGATCGAATCTGATTTTATTACATCGTATTGTACTGTTATTCGTAGGGCACTGTGTGTTGTTTGGACAACACCGCTCGTGGCTACACTGGGCATGTCCCTTACCATTCCGCTGGCCATGGTGGCCGATATGATGATTCACGGACGCCATTACTCCGCCATCTACATTCTTGGCTCGGTTCAGGTACACTCACTCACACACACACACACACATATATATGGATATAGGGTCTAGTCTTTTACTCACGTTGACCATGCTTTTTAGTCAATGCCTTTAAATTTAAGTATATTTTTGTCATTTTACAAGGTATCTTACTGTTGTATAAAGGGTTCTCTGCCCTTTATATAGTAGGATCCTCTGCCACCGAGCATATAGGGGTCCCTTGCTACATGGTATCCTCTGTGTAATAGGGTCTCATGCCTCAAGTGATCCGTACACATGTCTGACTACACAACCACTGATAATATATATATATATATATATATATATATATAAATATATTTGAATGTTGTTGGGGGTTGGTGCAGGTGTTTGCGGGTTTTGTGATTGCGAATCTTTCGGATAGGCTTCAGAAAAGAATGGGTCTGGGTTTGTAGCATTCGTTTTCGGCTTCTTGATCGTCTGCGTGACATTTGTTAGCTCTGTGCAGATGAATCGACTTCTTCGTCTTCCTCGTCTTATTATACTATGTTGTAGTAATGGTAATGTACTACTGTAAGAAAGAATCACTGAAGATTGCTTGTTTGCTCTCAAATCAAAATAACAGAGCACCCATTCTTTGTTTTTACAAAATATGTGCTGTGATGTGCCCAATCCAAATCATATTTTGGAATGGGAGGAAGACGAAAGAACCAAGGCATTGAAAATAAGAAGAAGTTGAAATTTTAAGAAAATATGTTCTAAAATTTAAACTGATGACTCTGTAATTTAAGAAATTTGAGATATTCATGCACAAAGTTCGAAATAGATTCAATTTTAAAACTTGCTTTTGTAAAATTGAAACATTTAATATAATTTTTCTCATATTGCTGCCTAAAATGTCACTTCCTTAAAATGTCATTCTCAACAAAAAAATAATAATAATTAGTCCTATCTTAATCTTAATATAACAAATATCTACTCACAAGTCACAAGTGGTAATTATACTCTATTTCTCGGGTCTGTTGGGTAAATAATAATTCTATTTTGGGTTAAGAAGGCACACTTAATTTTTCTTTTCGTTATTCACAAGCCCATCGGCCACCGCTCTCTTTTTGTCTCGCGTAATCGCTGAAAAGGGAAAACTCGGAGGAAGATGGCAGCTCATCATCCATTCGTCTTACTACTGGCGTTGATCTTACTTCTGTTGCCAGCAGCATACGCGATCTCCAATGGGTGAGTTATCTTCTTAATCAACGGTGCCCCTTTTTTCTTGTCAGTTTTGCGTTTTTCTCGATTCGAGGTGTTGGTGATTTTAGCTTGATGCTGATTTTTCCCTATTATTACAGGAACGTCGAGGGATATAGTATCAACGGCAAAGTGAGATTTCCAGGTACGATTTTTTTCCATCTTTCTTCGATGCTGCGTCAAGGATCTTCCGCGTGCTAGGTTTAAGTGAGATTTGAGTCATGTGTTGTTAAAATTAAGGTTAAATTTCACGGCGCAAGTGTTGTACGGAATTGAGAATAGGAATCATGTCAATTTACTAGCAACTGATAGTAAGGATATTGATGCTTTTGATACTCCAATTGGGCATATCTCATTCATGGAACCAGCGGTTAATATGACTTTCTGTAAATGAATAAACTAATCAAAGTATGCTTATCTTGATTCAACTGCTAATGCTATCATTTTGGAATTAAGTACCCAATGCTAAATTTTCTGTGTTTTTATTTTTATTTTTTTTCCCTAAGGTGCTATTACGCCTGGATTTGCTCTCCCAGCCAAAGCGTCATACGTGAAAGTAGTGCTGAATGGCGGCGAAAGAGTTACCTTTCTAAGACCTGATGGATATTTTTCATTGTATCCTACACCCGCGGTCCCTTTTTTGATCTGCAAAACATTGAGATCTCTCAATGATCGACTAATACCAAGAATATCTCGTTATTGCTTTAATTATGTGATGGTATTTTTTTCTTCTTTAACCATATTTCTAGCCATAACGTCCCTGCGGGAACTCACCTTATCGAAGTGGCTGCTATTGGATATTTCTTCTCTCCTGTGAGTTTTTTTCTCATAGATTATAAATAATTCACATCGCTGTGTTTTGTGAAAGAGACAATAATCTCTCCATGTTTTGTTAGGTTCGTGTTGATGTTAGTGCTAGAAACCCAGGTAAGGTCCAGGCAGCTCTAACGGAGAACAGAAGAGTTTTGACCGAGCTTGTTTTAGAACCTGTGAGAGAGGAACAATATTATGAGGTTAGTGGTTCTTTCCAAACGTTGGAGATTAACCCAACTGCTAACTTTGGTTCATAAAAAGTGCTGAATGACCACTTCACCTAAAACTTAAGCTTGAAGGAGTATATCATATTTTAAATTTACATATTTTAGTTCCAACACGCCCCTTCACGCTTAGGCTTTTTTCTTTCTTATCTATCCTTAGACGCGTAATGTTCTTAAATGGGTTGTCGTGAGGATTCGTACCCGTGATCTCTTGGGCCTGGGCTCCAATACATGTTTAATGACCAAAGATGGACCCCTCAATTTAAATTGACGGGTCCACGTGTTAGGCTTTGAATCGGTTGAGATTGTTTGTCTCACATCGAAACTAACTTCACTCGACTCAGTATATAAATCAAATATGCCTCTCCGTGATTTGCAGGTACGAGAACCATTCTCCGTGATGTCTATTGTGAAGAGCCCCATGGGCCTGATGATCGGGTTCATGGTGCTGGTGGTATTCGTGATGCCCAAACTAGTCGGTGAGTCGTTTAAAATCCATCAATGTCGTTGTTGAGCATAGCAAAAAACCTAAATTATTTCCTGCAAGTTGAAATGATATTATCACATCATATAGATGGAGCATTTTGTATTAATCTTGAAAATAACTAAGCATCAAATTTTCATGGAGCAGATCCCGAGGAACTAAAGCGGGCACAAGAGGAAATGGGTAACCAAGGCGGCGTCCCCTCGCTCGCAAACTTGTTGGGCGGAGGAGCACAGAGAACAAATTAGTCCGTGGCTGAAGTACGCCTTTTCTTTCTTCAGCTTAACGGCTACTTATTTGGTTTTGTTATATTATATTCCTCGCATATTTATGACTCAATGAACAATGCAAGAACATGACAGACAAGAGATCTCTGTTTATTATTAAACTGTGGAGTATTAATGTCTAATTCATCTTTGCAATGATTTCAAATCAAGAAATGAGGTCATAGTAGAGAGGTCGATGATCTCTGGTCATATGGCGAATAGGAAAGAAAGTATATATTATTACATTCGTATATAATTTTATAGAGACGAAAGATGGTCCGGCTAATCTTCCTAGTACGATGAATACGCGACAGCTCGATGACAGCTCACGGCCAGCTTAATTATCGTGTTTATATTATTGATGACACAGACAAATGCCTACAAAGAACAGTGAAATGATGGAGAGTGATGAGTTGTCGCTAAACGCACCATGTTATTCGGCTTATTGGTCTCCTTCGAAATCGAAACTACTAGAGGATTGTCGACAGTGAGAACGGTAAAGTAATATAATCGTAAAGAATGTAATTTTATTTTCCTTGTTTATAGAAAAATAATATGTGTCATAGCCATAAATAGTCAATACACGTAACTTGGGCGGTTTTAATTTTCCAACGTCTATTTTTGGCTTTATCTTTCAACCAAAGGCTGTGTGTGGGGCTGGACAAGTGGGAGAGGAGTGGAGATTAGTTGACAACCGTAGTAGGCAACATCTATACACGCATCCCTTTTTACCATTATTTTAATTATGCATTAAACAACTGCTACGTCATCGCTACGTTTTCCTTCTCTACCAAGTAGAAAATAGAAAATGCAGAAATCATATAAATAATATCCATTATTTAAAAGATAGACCGGGGTACGTGTATAATTACATTTATAACAAATATGAATGCAGTTTGTAGGAAGGAATATAATTGTGATAATTTCAATATATTAAATTTGATGAGGTCAACAGTCGCTGAAATTCTCGAACCGATCAAGCTAACGTGTCACTATGCAGCCCCCCGTCTCACGCCGTTGATCCAAACGGCTGATTCGCCTTTACAACCGTCGGATCGCACAACCACATCTATCCTATACTCCACTGGGCCCCACACTCCCCACCAAAAACAAGCAAACTCCTGTAATCCCCAATATACCCTTCCCCTCCCATATCCACTCCTATATTACCATCTTATTTACGAAATTTGCCACTCATCTTCCCCAGCTATAAATTAACCCTTCCACACCAGCTAGGTTTGCCGAATTGAAGAGCCAGAGGGCCCTTTAAGAAAATTATAAAAAAACAAATAATATTTTTCCTCTCCGTCCTTTCTCAACGCAACACTCTTCCCACAACCTTTCAGCTGAAGAAATATCTTATTCTAAGATTCTATGCCTACATCTTCCAGAAGATCCACCACCGCGGTCGCGTACGGAGCGTCCGGTTTCCACAGATCCGGTCCGGTTATGCGTAATTCGACGATGTTGGCGTCAGATCCGTCTCCGTTTACGTCGTCGTCGTCGTCCTTTGCCTCGTCCACAAGCTTCTACTCTTCCTCGCCGTCGTCGGGTTTCTTCAACCAGCGCCGCTCGGCGTCTCCCACGCGCGTGAGTCTGCACGCGCTGTCACCTCCTCCCCCGACGCCGTCCGTTCGATTCTCGATCGACAGATCCTTATCTCCTCAACGCACCGTATCGGCGGCGCCGCGGAATCAGGTCCTGAACAGGAGCAACGGCCGCACAGGCGGCATCCCGAAGAGGACGTGCCTGTGCTCGCCGACGACGCATCCAGGTTCGTTTAGGTGTGCCTTGCATAAGAATAGCGCCGCCGGCGGTGCGAGACAGTCGCTGATGCCTTACTCACCGAGCCGGCTCAACATGAGGAGATCGGCGATGACTAACTCACTGGTGCGGATCGGCACCGTCGAAGGAGATCTAGTGAAGCGAGCTTTAGCCGCTCTGATTCGTCCGTCGTCGCATCAGCAGAGGCGCCGAGGCGACTTCCAGCCTCGACCGAGCCGCCTCTCCGTCATGTCCACTGCAGAGGACGCGTGACGAAATCAACGAACGAGGTTTGGTTGTTTTTTTATTTAAAGGATGAAACCACCGCGTGTTGGCGGCGGCCTTCGGCAAGCGCGAGTCAGATCTCCGGCGTTTTTTGTATACCGGCGGCGAGTCACCGCATCGATTTTGGAGTCAGGAAGAAGAATCGATCTTTCTTTTCCTTTGTGTACATATATATGTGATGACGATAATATTGCAAGTATCAAAGCAATTATTGGACGCTTTTCACCGCCATTGCATCGTAATCTAACTATGAATGATACAAAATGACAAACAAAAACAAAAATGTTTCAACAGACAAAGTTCTTTTTCCTTATTTCGTTGTTCATTTATGATCCGTGCGTTACGTTTACTCCCTTTTTTTTTTGTGTTTGCAGTGATTTCTCCGTCTGGTCCGTTCGTTCGTCCGTGATATCTCCGTTCGCCGAAGCCTCTTTGACTTCTCTCCGTTTCCAGGTTTATTTATATTTGTTTTTCTCTATAATTTGCCCGATTAATTATCCAATTTACATGTTATGCTTGAGGATTTGGCCTGAGGTGTGCTGCAGATATGGTGTCCACTGTCAATACTCTGCAATTCTCGAGTAATGTAGATTTATGGCAGTGGAGAAGAGAGGACACAGAGGACCACCGTGACAAGGAAAAATGAAATATAAGGAAAATGTTGATACTGGACTGGGACAATAATGAAATCGCTACTAAAAATATGATTAAAAAAAATAGTGGGTAAATTGCAAGGAATCGTGGAAATGGAGAACAGGGTCGTTGTGAAATGATAATAAGTTGATGATGGGTGGTAATTATGATCACGAAAAGTAAAAGGTCCTTTGCAAGGGAATGTCGTCGATGTCGACGTTGAGATTTTGATTAGCAAAGATAATTGCGAGAAATAGAACGATTATTAATGTCTGTCCCAAGAATCGGATAGGGTGGCGGTGGAGGTGGCGGTGGAGGTGGGGCTTCAACATGTGGGCACTGCCCAAACAGTCGACCACTAACAGGCCTTGGGAACATTTGATTTCTTTGAGTGGGTGATTTTTGGTGGGGCATTTTATTTTATCTGATTTCTTCGAGTTGAAAGCATGTGATTTCAGTACACATTTTGTCAATACTTCGAGAACGGATTCTCTCCAATGTTCAACGCGTGTAATATTAGAGATGGAGTATAACTAGTGATTAGGTTGAATAGTCTTGCAGATCACGCCTCTGATAGGTTAAATAATGAAATAAAAAAAATATAATTTTGCCAGCTGTTTTCGGTGGACAATTTGAAAATTCCCGAATCTGTCAAGTAACCAATGATTAACGCTTTAAGTAGTCGATCTTTTTGCTTTAGTTATAAACAAATGAGCATTATTGCTATATATTAACTACAAAAATATATACGCAACAATTATTATTGAAGGAAATAAAAGGAGGAGATTTAGTTGGTCTTTTTTGCAAAGCATCTCAATAAAAATTAACAAGATAGACTAAGCAGTCGTAAGAATCCGTTTTGACAAAACCAATAGGAACACAACACGTTCCATCAACTATCACAACTACAAAAAGAGAAAATCTGATAACTTAAAGATCCGACTTAGACATTCATAAAATTCTTCAATGAAAGATTACGAAAATCTCTCACAGGAGAACAATACTCCACTCAGGAAAGAAGATCCATAAAACAAGTTAGCAAAAGTTCAACTAGGAAAGAATAAAGAAAAAGCCAAACTATATACTAAATTAAAAAAGGAGAAAAACATAACAAAGAAAAATGCTATACTCTCCAATCTCATTATGTTGGAAAATGCCAGTTTTAGTCAAAAGTATCGTTTTATTAAAAATTATAAACCATTTTGTTGCCTCAGCTCTGCCTATAATCGATGCTATGTGACACTGACAGACGAGCTGACTATCTCTTTGTATATATATATGAGTAAAATTATTCAATTACGAAATAAATCGACGACGACTTTTCTTCTCCGGCGACATCAATGGGTTGGGGGAAAATCTTCTTCGCCGTGGTAGTAAGCTTCTCCGCCGCACTGATCACATACAACATAATCCTTTCGGCGAACGCCTCCCTCAAGCAAGGCTTGCCCGGCGGTCCATCTTCTTCCTCGTCAGCTTCATTCTCCGTCGTCGATCGCATCATCAAATTACCAACAGAAGAGGACGACGCATCGTTATCGTCAGCGTATTATTCCTATGTTGCGAAGGAGAAGAAGAAGAAGAGGAAGAGCAAGAGGCTTTTCCACACCGCGGTCACGTCATCGGACTCAATCTACAACACGTGGCAGTGCAGGGTGATGTACTACTGGTTTAAGAAGCAGAGGAAAGCCGCGACCGGTTCGGATATGGGCGGGTTCACCCGGATACTTCACTCGGGCCGACCCGACGCCTTCATGGACGAGATCCCAACCTTCGTCGCCAAGCCCCTTCCAGCTGGCGTAGACAAGGCATTTTTCTATAGCCTCAAAAATGAAATTGAAATCTCTGCCATTTGATATGCTGATTCTTCGACCTAATTTTTGTCTTTTTTTTTTTTTTTTGCAGGGATACATAGTCCTCAATCGACCTTGGGCATTTGTGCAGTGGCTTCAGCAAGCAAATATTCAGGAAGAGTATGCCATATTTGTTGTTGATTTGATAATTCTCTTGAATTTCATTCGGTGACTGTTCTCATATCGAAATGTATCGATTTTGCTATTTTTTGCAGCTATATATTGATGGCTGAGCCCGATCACATTATTGTTAAGCCCATCCCAAACTTATCCAACAATGGCAAAGCTGCTGCTTTCCCTTTCTTCTACATCGAGCCTAAGAAATACGAGAATGTACTTCGAAAGTTCTTCCCCGAGGAAAAAGGGCCCATCACCGACATTGATCCCATCGGGAATTCCCCCGTGATTGTGGAAAAGGTATCCCCACTTTTATAAGAATCAATTTCTTTGGCATGAAGTTTTTGGCATTTACGGTCTTAGATGATTACGATAGGATGCACTGAAAAAGATAGCTCCTACTTGGATGAACGTTTCATTAGCAATGAAGAAGGACCCCGAATCTGATAAGGCCTTCGGATGGGTTCTTGAGATGTAAGCTCAAAGCTCTCCAAAGATCATAATTTGGTTGCATTATCAATATTTATGAACTCGGCATCGAATCTTCTTGCTAATGCAGGTATGCTTATGCCGTTGCATCAGCATTTCACGGTGTTGGTAACATCTTGTTCAAGGAATTCATGATTCAGGTTCGAAATAATCTCGATTTTCCTGCTAATGAAGTTGCTACCATTTGTTGATGGCTTATGAGTTTTTTTTTTCCCCCTTTAATTTGTGAAACTACCCGCAGCCTCCTTGGGATACTGCCATTGGAAAGGCTTATATAATTCACTATACCTACGGATGTGACTACGATCTTCAGGTATTTTCTTTTCACAGCAGACTTTGGCATTTTTTGTGGATGCATTTTTTTGTGAACCTTTATGTCTTATTTATTCCAGGGTAATTTAACTTACGGGAAAATCGGGGAGTGGAGATTCGATAAGAGATCGTACAGCAACGCATGGCCCCCGAGAAATCTCCCAATGCCTCCCCCGGGAGTCCCAGAGAGCGTGGTATTGTGCTCTTCGTATTATTATAGTTTCTATGAATTACCAAACTCAACATGAGGACAATAATAATCATGGAATAAGACTGATTTAATGTTCTTTTTTTTTTGGCTGCAGGTTACTTTAGTGAAGATGGTGAATGAAGCCACTGCTAATATTCCAAACTGGGGCTCCTCATGAACCGGAGTTTCTATGCTTTATGCGTAACAATGGCTGGTTAAGGTTGAAGTTATGCTGTTGATAGGTGGTGCTAATAAGGGGCTCAAGTTCTTGAATAAGCAAGATTTCATACAATAGTGTAACATAACAAATATTCAAGTGAGAAAAAAGAAATATATATTATCTACCTTGGGCAGGTAAAACAATAAAATCATTGTAATAATAAAATTAAAGAAGATATGAGGCACGTATATAATATTGAATTATTTTACCCACACTATTTATTACTCATTCATTCTGGTTGGTATAAATATTACTACTAAAGAGTGGATATTAATTTTTATATTTACATCGATGATTTTTTTTTATATTGAATATTTAGATCGATGATTTGTGTATGCAGGTTTTAGATATCAGATTCTTATAGAAAAGGTTTTAGTTATAAATCTATACTATATACAAATGTTCGGTACCCTAAAATAGACGCGTTCAACGGTTACGAAAAAACTTAACTGAATCGTAATGATCGTTGACCATTAACCTTGGTTACGGTTGCGTTATAATTGAAACCGTAATTACCGGTTACAACCGTTGGTTCAATCAGTGGTTATAACGACAATTTCATCTGATAATTCGCGTTTAACCTCGGCTTGAACTGGCGGTTGAAGCGAAAGTTTGGAAAAAAAGTTCAAAAAATAAAAGTTCAACCGTTAATTGAACCGTTTTATCGTAACTGCAACTGTAATCGTCTTGCGGAGTGTGCGTTAATGTTTGGACGGTTTCAAAATCGTAGACAACGGATTTTAACCATGAACCATATGAACACGGTGGAACTAAAACAATAAAAGTAGTTGTTTTTGAAATGTCTTGTAAATGTACCATTTTTTCTTTATGTTTTATTCCAAGTATATTCTCATAAATAAATTTTTTAATACCTAAAAATAATCCATAACTAAAATTGAGTTATGTTAAACATTTAAAATTAAAAATGTGTGCATAAAATACTTATTATTAATAAATGGGATATCACAGGATAATTGGATGGTTTTGCAGCGGTAATCCAGCTGTAATAAAATAGGGTTACTGACTCTAGTCAACAGCGACCGATGCTCAATGCTATATAAATTGGAGCGGGCGATGCCTATTTCTTTTCAATGTCTCAGTGACTTTCAGTTATCACAAGTAGGCGACAACGCAACGTATATCATTTCTGTCTTCGCGACTCAAATTGGAAGCGCCGTTTGCCTGGTAGATCCCTAATTTCATTTTCTTTCACCCCTCATTTCATTTGTCGTCTGAAGGATCCGATTGTTATTGCTCAATAGCGAATTTACGCGTCTAATGCATGTTTTGTTTTCTTTTGTTCTTTTTGGATCAGTGAAGAAGATGTCAAGCTTAGTCGAGAGGCTTCGTGATCGATCGGATCGAAGGCCTGTTTACAACCTAGACGAATCAGACGATGAGGCTGATCTTGTCCACAAGAAACGGGGTCGGGATCCTTTGGACAAGTTGGAGATAATCGAACGCCCTGATGCGGTAATCTCTACACTTATCATTGTTGTGGGTTTTTTTTATTTCGTCATCTTCATTTTGCACCATTCGTGTTTTTTATTCTGTTTTTTTCTTTTGTTTCTTTAAGCATTTTTCTTTTGTTTCTTTGTTGCGTTTGTTTTCTAAGATGCCTTTACTTCAGTCTGTTTCCGTGTCTTACCTATCTATGTTGACACGAACACTTCTCGGATCTCAGTATACTGCTAATCGGGTTGTATATGGAATTTATTTTGGAGATTCAGTTAACTCTTAGTCTTATTTATGGAAAATAAATTGGAATCGATTTTTTGAAGTATGTAATTTGAAATGAAATTCTCCCATGTCGTTGATGCCGTTATCATACTGACTAGATATTTTATTGGAGGGTCTTTTATCTATGGATTTTCCTTCTTGGGGGATCTGTTGTTATATGTTGTTCCGCTATGTGCGAACTAAACATCTACACATGCTTTATTCTAATTGAAAATTTCTCAAACTTCTTATATCTGCATATTAACTTGTATCATGTTAACAGAAAGAAGGTCTGTGTCAAGTCTGTGGAGAAGCAGATAATCTTTGGAAGTGTGAAACATGTACTTACTCCTACCACCCCAAGTGCTTGCTTCCACCGCTTAGAGGTCCTCCCCCTGGCGATTGGAGATGTCCTGAATGTGTATATGCTTCTTTCATTCTGCTACTTGATATCCAAATATGGAAGTGGGTTAAGTACCCTAGTCTCATATAATATGCTTTGACAGGTTGGTTATCTCACTGAGCTTGATAAAATACTTGACTTCGAGTTGCGCCCTAGTGCTGCAAGCGATAGTGATGGACCAAAGCTTGGATCAAATCAGGTTCTCGTGAAACATTATTTAGTCAAGTGGAAAGGACTATCTTACCTCCACTGCACATGGTAAATTCGGCCAACCTCACTTTACTCTAATTTCAGTGAGATGACCTGACCATGTTCTAGTTTAGCGCAATCTAATTGTCTCTTGGGCTATGGTTATCTCTGAAAATTTATGAACTTCAAAGTTCTAACTTTCATTAATTGGTAACAAACAATTAACTAGTTTCCTCTTTATGATGTTGCATAGAGTTGCATGTGCTGCTTTGGCTTTTACGATTCTTTATGGGCCAATGAGGTCCCAGTTCCCTAGATATGCATTTCAACACATTTTGATGTTACTGTATTGTGTTATTCTCATCTGTCACTCTGATTGTTTAATTTATCTGCACTTTTGATTTATGTTTCAGGATCCCTGAGTCGTATTTTGTCAAAGCATATAAATGGAATCCACGTTTACGAACAAAAGTAAAAAAATTCCATGAACTTCTCTCTTCAAATAACCAGGAAGATGAATATGTTGCCATCAGACCTGATTGGACAACCGTTGACAGAATCATTGCTAGCAGGTTGTGTTAATTCCTTGAATCTTCTATTGTTGTTTCCTGAAATTACATCATACCCCCCTCCTCCCCCCCCCCCCTCCATATGTACGTATATGTGATTTGAGCATATTCACACGTATTTTCTATTTCTCATCATACGAGGCAGTTCAAATTTTAGTTTGGTTGAATTGCTGAAGACTGGGGTGGTAAGCTGGGGTTTTTCCCCGTGAAATTGCGTTTCTCTGTCTTCCTCCATAGATACCTATTGCTTTCACTTGATAATTTGCATAGATGAATTTGAATTTGACTTGAGAAATTCTAAGCTTTGTTATCGCCTGTGATGATGGAAGTCATTATTTATTTCCACATCTTAAATTGTTCTACATTTTAGAGACGCGGCGGACGGAAAAGAATATCTCGTGAAATGGAAAGACCTTCATTATGACGAATGTTCCTGGGAGTCGGAAGCAGATATTATTTCCTTCCACAAAGAGGTGGAATTGTTCAATAAATTGCAGTCTCGGCGTGACAGAATTTCTGGGGATAATCCAAAAATAAATCCACATGATGTCATGGAATCAAGTAAAAAGTCAAAGGAGTTTCGACATTATGAGAGCAGCCCTGATTTCCTTTCTGGAGGTACAAATTATTTCTTTCAGCTGGTTATTCGTCACTTCTCTTCCAGCGAATCTCTTCTTTTTATTGGACTCTAACTTTTTCTGACCTTTTAAAGATTCGCTGCTGCATCCGTATCAGCTGGAAGGTTTGAATTTCTTGCGTTTTGCTTGGTCAAAACAGACACACGTCATACTTGCTGATGAGATGGGACTTGGTACGATTTTGTTTGGCTTCGGCTTCGGCTTCCAACTTTCTTCCTTGGTCACAAAAAGAAATTTGGTTTCAGCTCTTGAAAATGCATTTTGTAGGCAAGACAATCCAGAGCATCGCTTTTGTAGCATCTCTTTTCGAAGAGAATATTTATCCCCATCTTGTGGTTGCCCCACTTTCAACATTGAGGAATTGGGAACGTGAATTTGCCTTATGGGCCCCTCATATGAATGTTGTAAGTAACCTGATTTTGATGTTAATGCTTAGTCCTCAAATGTGCCGATGTATGGCCATATCAGATCTGCCTGTAAATGTATTCGATAAAAAGTAAATTCTACAGGTAATGTATGTTGGAACTTCCCAAGCCCGCAGTGTGATAAGAGATTACGAGTTTTACTATCCCAAAAGTCAGAAGAAGAGCAAAAAAAAGAAAACTGCTCAACTTGTCACCGACGACAAACAAGATAGGATAAAATTTGACATTCTTTTAACTTCATATGAAATGATCAATATGGATACATCAGCGCTGAAATCCATAAGATGGGAAAGCATGGTGAATTACCATTTATTTCTACTTTACTTTGATTCCACTCGTAGATTTTTTCTTAAAACTTTTCTTGCATTCTTATGTAGATTGTTGATGAAGGCCATCGTCTTAAAAATAAGGATTCAAAACTATTTTCTTCTTTGAAGCAGTATTCGAGCAGGCATCGTGTCCTACTAACTGGAACTCCCCTTCAGGTTTGTCTTTTAGTTTCATCATGCTCTTAGACTGGCTCGAGGAACAAATCAGGTTAATGTCGTGATTGCGAATTCTATTCTATTTCTAAGATTGGTCCACCCTAAGCGTATCTCTTTTAGTACCTAAGATAATTACCTAGCGGTTCATGTGGTATAGCTTCCATTTTTGCAACTTGCATCTTCCATGTTACGTATATTGTTGTTTTGATTTAGGATTTATCCCCTCTTTAAATAGCAAAGCATCTTCTGGCACTTATGGATCCCACATTTATTTACCAAACGAGCTGCCATCTTGTTTTCACTCGGATTATAATGAAGTTTTTTAACATATTGCAGAATAACTTGGACGAGCTTTTCATGCTGATGCATTTCCTGGATGCAGGGAAGGTCAATGCCGTGCACGTTTATGAAATATATATCTATTTATCCTACATGGGCACAAAAAGGCATGCCCCTTCTGATACTAAGTTTCCCTTTCAGTTTGGAAGCTTAGAGGAGTTCCAAGAGGAGTTCAGGGACATCAATCAGGAGGAACAAGTTTCTAGGCTCCATAAGATGCTGGCTCCACATCTCTTACGAAGTATGAACAAACCTATTATGCATTTTGAGTTGCAATTTCATGATCTTGAGACAATTCCTATTGATGTTCCTGACCTACCTTTTGCTGTACCGAGAGCAACATAATATATTTTCTGTGGGTAGTAAGTTTTTCACATTTTTTGATGTGCATATTATAATGCGAAGAATATAGACATTATTGGGAACTTTATAAACGCTAAAGTAGAGGAAAACAAATTTTAGTCCAGGAGTAAATAACTGAAATTAAGGATGTACGTTTTGTGACACCAGAACTGACTACGTCCCTCTCCTTTGATTTAGACTAGATGTTCAAAAAGCTTTGTCCTAGTAAGGGCCATAGGATTGTACGATGTTGAGGTTTATTTCTCCTGAACGTGAACTACTTTATCTCACTTTATAAAACTGCCGAAAGTGTCTTTTGACATACAGGACTGAAGAAAGACGTCAATATAAAACTACCTCCTAAAAGAGAACTAATGGTTCGCATTGAATTGAGTAGCAAGCAGAAAGAGTACTACAAAGCAATTTTGACTCGTAATTATCAGATATTAACTCGGAAAAGTGGTGCCCAGGTAAGTCAGCTGGTGGTCTTTTTGGTACCATCATTTTCTGTGAGTTGAAAAACTTAGTTTGTCTTTTTAATTGCTAGATATCACTCATGAATGTTGTGATGGAACTCCGGAAGCTCTGCTGCCATCCTTTTATGTTGGAAGGCGTTGAACCAGAAAATCCTGATGAGTTTCACAAGTAATTTAGACATGTTTCTCTTCCCCTAAACGTAATTATGTTGTTGGTTTAAATAAACTGTTTTTGGTTTTGTACAATCGTTCGTCTTCACCGGATGATCATATTGTAAATTAAATAGCCACATGTACCTCATGCATTATTACTCTTTTAAGTGATTATTTTTGAGAAATTAACGCCAGCATCCTCTCATTCGTGTTCAGTTGTCTGTTATTTTTTCCCATTACATTTTTTATATGTATCACAGGCAACTACTGGAAACATCTGGAAAGTTACAGCTCCTCGACAAGATGATGGTCAAGCTTAAAGAGCAGGGACATAGAGTGTTGATTTATTCACAGTTCCAGCATATGTTGGATTTGTTAGAAGATTACTGCAACTCCAAGGTATGTATACTGCTACATTTGTGTCACTATTTGTTACGGGAAAAATGCCTGCCACTGGATTGATCATGTTTATAAATTTCGCAGAAGTGGCAATACGAAAGAATTGATGGAAAAGTTAGTGGAGAAGAAAGGCAAATTCGTATAGATAGATTTAATGCAAAAAATTCAACTAGATTCTGTTTTCTGCTGTCGACAAGAGCGGGGGGTATAGGAATAAACCTTGCTACCGCAGACACTGTAATAATATATGACAGGTTAGTATATTGCGTGGATCCAAACTCATGACAGTTAGTAATTTATGATTGCTCTCATATGTATGCAATTATCTGGTAACTACTAAGACTTTTTTAATTATGTTTCTTTGGTTTATTCGCAGCGACTGGAATCCTCATGCTGACCTGCAGGCTATGGCGAGAGCTCACCGTCTAGGTCAAACAAATATGGTATACTTCCACTCCATGGCAATGAAGTCATTTTTTAGGATCACTGCTCGTATATCTATTATGTTAACTCTTTGTTGTAAGTAGGTGATGATATACAGGCTCGTAACTCGAGGAACTATCGAGGAACGTATGATGCAAATGACTAAAAAGAAAATGGTATTGGAGCATCTCGTTGTAGGAAGACTCAAAGCGCAAAACATCAATCAGGTGATACTGCTGTATCTTAAGAGTAACATTTTTGTAATCATTAGTAACAATGTACGTTTACTCGTTTTTTGCTGTGGTGGGCATATTTGAACCTAGATAGTGCCTCCACTTAATTCTTCAATTATGTCTTTGTCTTTCTTTGAAATCAGTAATGGCCATGTCATGGAAACTTCAACTGATTGCTGAGTGCGCAACAATTCCATTAGTAATATGTGTTCACGTTTATGTCATGTGAGGAACCATTGAATGAGGATTAAATGATGGTTTCTTTTCTCATCCAAACCACAACTGTCTAAACAGAATAATTCAGTCATATTGTTACCATCGTGCTATCATTCTTTGTTCAGATTGACTGACGTTATGGGACAGAGCTGCCTGGTAGCTAATTGTTAAACTCGATTACTGAATTTAATTAAACTTACATTGAAGATTGGATACAGCTTATGATTGATGATGAACAACAGGCATGTTTCCGTTTACTTAAGGAAAAAGAAATGCATACAAATGTTTCGTTTTCAAATGATTTTTGAGGCATTTCTTTCCATTATATCAGCCGATGTTACTAATTTATGCATCTTTAGAATATTTATTTAGTTGTTTGGCAATTTCCTACTCAGTAATTTACCTTTCTGGATATCCTGTGAATATGATTTTGTGGTTGAAAATTGTTAGGCATTTGAGAAACAAATAATAAAGAAATGTGTGACAGTTTGCAGTGTGATATACATAGATTCATCAGAGCTCCAATATCATCTCTTCTTGTTTTATTTGATCTGCACATGCGGGTATATTATATAGAAAATCACATAATTCATCAAGGAAATGGATTGATCCGTTGTAAAAGGAATGTAACCACAGATAGCGCATTGGTCATGGCATACACAGCTCACTAACAATTTAATTCACGCTGCATTTCGTTTTTTTAACATTCCTTTGCTGAGATTCACTTGTTAATTGCAGGAAGAATTGGATGATATTATACGATACGGATCAAAAGAGCTGTTTGGCGATGAAAATGATGAATCTGTTAAATCTCGCCAGATTCATTATGATGATAGTGCAATTGATGGGTAGGTCGATTAACTTCAATACGTCATCGGTTATTGTATGTTATTATTTCTTCGTTTAACTTTGTTGGTCTATATGCAGATTGCTTAACCGTGAACAGTTTGGAGAAGAAGAGGAAACAGATGATGAAGAGGAGGATGGCTTCTTAAAAGCATTTAAGGTTGATACTTGATAGTTACTTGCGCTTCGTATGTGTTTATTCGTTTTCACTTGCATAACTATTACATTGTTCCCTAGAAAGTGATTATTCAGTATGAAATAGGTAAATCGCAGGGTTCCTCGCAGCATATTCTATTCAATGTTAAGTTGTAGCCTTTTACCATTTTTGGGTATGATACAATCATTTTACCATAATTAGAATATGATCTTGTGCAATCATCATGTTACTTGTTTAAAGTGAAATTCGATATAAAGTGCTTTACCTTAACTTTCGCTATCTTATTTAAATTCCTTAGTAAATATGGATTCTTCACTGGTTTAGAAGCTTTTCTAGTTATTATCGTTTGATATGCTGATTGGCTTTTATTAGTTGAATCATGGAAACTTTTCGGGGAATTTCTCATGTTTGTGCCTTTGTTAATTGAATTTTCTCAATGGTCTATTAAATCAAACAAACTCCAATCTTTTGTTAGATGTAAATAAATCTTCAACTCATGATGCAGGTAGCAAATTTTGAGTATGTCGATGAAGCTGAGGCAGAAGAAGATGAAGCCGCAAAGCCTCCAGAAGAGAATAAAGCCTCGGTAAACAATACCGAGCGAGCAGCCTACTGGGAGGAGCTGTTGCGAGACAAGTTTGAAGTTCACAAAACGGAAGAATTCAATTCCATGGGAAAGGGAAGAAGAAGTCGCAAACAGGTTTTTTTTTCCGGACCTATAGAGGCTGCTGCCGACTGCGTTCTTAAGTTATTTGTTGTGTGATGTATTAGAAAGTTTGAGAATAGTGAATTGATAAATTGGATACATAAATCCTTAACAGGTGGGAATGACATGTTAACTGCTAATAATTTGAATTTGTGTCAAGGTTATTATCACCATAACCATACCCATACCCTTTTGCTAGTCGCCTTTTAGTTTGTGGGGCAGTGAATCTGCACCTAGCTGGATTGGATGTGTTTGACAAATGGAGAAAGGGGAAGGAACAAAGCAAGCTAGATCATATCGAATAAGATCAAAGATCATAGCAGATTGTGTCGGGGTGAGGAGATGGGTGTGGGCAAGCTGAAGGGGAAATGGGCTATAGATAAATCGAAGATGAAAATGATGGGTTAAGAATTGGGTGCTGACGTAGGAAGTTTTAGTCTTTTTTTAATAAAGTTCTTTTGTTTGAGTCTTTAATTTAGTTGTTTTTCGTTTCCTTCTTTGTAATAATTTAGTGGTTTAGTCTATAAATTGGAGGGTTAAAGATATGAGAGTATCAGTTGTTTAGGAATTCTGTAGCTGGAGTCTCCCATTTGGGCTACTCAGAAGTTTATTGCTTTTCCTATAAGAATTGTGTTTTTTGGTCAATTTTCAATTCTCAGTCTTAGTTTCCGACCATTGCATTCTTCTCGAATTCTTCGTATTAACACTAGTGGAAGCCTGAAGAATTTGTGTCCATTAATTCACTTATCTGCTTATATTTTCAATTCAATTATCTTTCAACCTCTAATTGTACTATATGTGTAGTATGCAGTGTTACATATAGCTATTCTTGTTATAAATTCATTTTATTCTTATTTACAGATGGTATCTGTTGAAGAAGACGACCTTGCCGGTTTGGAAGATGTAAGTTCCGATGGCGAGGATGATACTTATGAAGCAGAGCTCTCAGATAATGAAACAGTTCCTGGTGGATCTGCAACAGTCAGGAGAACCTACCGGAAAAAAGCCCGTGGTATTGGCGTTGGGTCAACTATATTAGATATTGTGATTAATGAAATGCGACAATGTTAGCTAATGTGTTGTTCTTGTGATTGCAGAAACATCAGAAAAACATCCTCTGATGGAGGGTGAGGGAAAGTCCTTTCGAGTACTTGGATTTAACCAAAGCCAAAGGGCTACATTTGTCAAAACATTGATGAGGTTTCATTCGTTGGGTTTTCATTTGTTCGTTAATTCCAAGTTCTGTGTTAACACTACACATTTGGGGCCCGATTGCCTTAATCACATTTTGCTCTATGGCGTACCATAAAATATTTCTGTGTGCGCGCACACACACATATATTTAGTGAGTTTCATTTTTTAATCACAGGTTTGGCTTTGGGAAGTACGACTGGGTGGAATTTACACCAGGACTCAAACAGAAGTCATGGGATGAGATCAACAAGTACGTTGTGTGCTATCATATCTTATTTTAACGAAGTTATATGTAAGAATATATTGCATATTGCCTACCCTTGCTTGGCCTAAAGCTTACTATTTGTTCCATACAGTAATGGTCTCTTGCTATACATTTTGGTTGGTGTTATGCACAACTTGTGTGGATGTATTGAGTGGAAATTAGGTTTGCTTTGCTTTATGATTTCTAGTGATATGTTCCTGGATTTACTAATCCTTGCAGTTAATTGGGTCAGATCATTGAACTATATTGATAAAGGACAACAGTCTATGATTTGCGATCATAATAATAGGTTATAGCTGCATCTGCTTCATGTTTTTGCATCCAATCAGACATACTTTCTTAGCAGCGCTATATGTCCTTTAACTTTTTTGCTTTGGTAAACCAGTTATGGGATGCTGTTCATGTCACATATGACTGAAGCTTTGACTGATTCCCCAACGTTTTCAGGTGATTATATGTTCTACAGTCCAGTCTCTTTCTATCCTTGAATTTTTTTATTCCCTGGCATGGAAACTGGTTTTGGAAACGTCCTTTTCTGTTGTTTGCAGATGGTGTTCCTAAAGAGGGATTGATAGTAAGCGATGTTCTTGCCAGGATAGCAACACTAGGTCTCTTCAGAGACAAAGTAAGTTTTTCTTTTTTTTTTTGGTAAAAGAAAATCGAGAAGTTATGTAAAGTGGAGATGTTAATTTGATGCTCAAGTGCTGTTATTTGGAATATTATAAAATTTTATCTTCTTTCATTGATCTCTCTTTGATATTGAATTATGATGTGTGTAGTTTCACTCAAGGATGCTATTTTGAATTCATTCTGAGCTTTTTTTGCATTTAGAAACTATTTATATGATGCCACTCTTGTTGCAAGTTCAACGCTAATTATATTATATGTTGGGCATTTCCAGTTAGTGCGAGAGTTTTGGTTGAAAACTAAAGTTAGCTTGTGCACACCATTAGAATCGCCATGATGTGCTATTTATCTCGTAAAAGTAAGATTTCATAACCCATAGTATCCAGCTAAAGAGCTCTCTTTTTGGCAGGTAAAGGATTTAACAGATAGTTCTATCCTTTTCGCTGATGATATTGTACTGCGATATCCTGGACTCAGAGGAGGGAGAGTTTGGAAGGAAAACCACGACCGGATACTACTGCGAGCTGTGTTGAAGTACCTTTCTTCCCCTATGCTTGTCCCTCTTTTGCAAATTATGTGAAGCTTGTCAACCTTTATCGATCATGAAAATATAAACCATGAGTTGGAATTTCTTGATCACATAGTTTCCCCATGGTTAGCCTTTTCTTGGTCGAATTTTGAAGATGCTGAGATGTTTAAGTGTAGAGTCAGGATCTTCTAATGAATACAAATTTTACTTGATTCTGGGGTTCACAAATTACATGTTGATTTGATTGAACAAGATATTTATTTATTCGCTTTCTTTGCTTAAATATCTGTATACCAACGGTTACTCTACGTGAATTTGTTTGATAACCAGACATGGCTATGGAAGGTGGCAAGCCATCGTGGATGACAAGGATTTAAAGATCCAGGAAGCTATTTGTCAAGAGCTGAATCTTCCTGACATCACTGCACATATCCCGGGATCCTCCCAAGTTTCTGCTACAGGAACCTCTCAAACACAGAGCAATCCTTCAGGAATATCATCCCATGTGCAAACATCTGCATCCGATGTTGAAGCAAAGGCAAGTGTTGGCGGGAATGATCTTGGAGTTGATGCTGCCGGTGGAGCCACCGATGCTGCAGCACGTGGCCAGATTCTTCAAGATCAATCGTTGTACCACCTCCGAGAGTTGCAGCGAAGGCAAGTCGAGTTTGTGAAGAAAAGGGTCCTACTTCTCGAAAAGGCCCTTCAATTTGAACTGCAGAGTACAGTTTATGTGAGTTTTTTTTTTTAAATGCTTGCGTTGTTACAAATTATGTTTATAATCTGGATTTGTCAGCATTGCCTCAGTTAAATGCGTAGAGATGTCTCTTCCTTCAAAAAAAGAACACTTGTGTACCTATTATTGCCACTGTTCTCTTAACAAGATGATGTGGTGACAGGGCGACGGGAAAGCATCTACTGCGGTCCATGATGAGCCTGGACACAAGGTGACGGATATGAAGAACTCGGAGGGGTCAAATGCCCAATTGAATAATCAGTTTGCTCCGATTGATCTCATATGTAAGTTCCGATACTTCCTCTTTTCATCTCGAAAGTTTCTCGTGATTTTCATAACAAATGAATATTTTTCTCCATACATGCCTTGGTAATACCAGAGCTATTATGTTGATTATTCTTGATTTTCCCGTACTTCTAATTTGCCCCTAAAATAACGGTGTGGTTTTTCTTCACCGACTATAACTACCTCGTGTGATGAAAATGCCAATGTGGTGTTTCGGGGACAGTCCCGCAAACGGCTTCTTCCAATCTTCTAAATTTGACTATGACAAAAAATCTGCTTCAGATTGGAAAGTGGCATCAGTGGTTCCCCTTCAGCTCCATGACAATAAAACCTTAGTTACAGAAACAAAATTCTTACCCACTTTGGTCCTCTCTCTTATATTTATGAATAACGATTTTCAACGACCTTATTATTTATTTTTTCATATCTGCAGCCGATGATGAAATTATGGCATCCGCTGCTAACGATAACAACCAGGACCGTGTAGAAATCGCCAGGCTCTACAACAAGGTAAATCACTCCCGTTAGTGGAAATTACTTGTGTTTGTCATTCTCTTACAACGATGGATGTGTGGCTTCAAGTGTGCTATATTAGCAAGGGATTCTTGATATTAAATATTAATTGGCTTTCCGATTTTTGTAGATGGGGACGGTAATTGAAGAGAGCATGCAAGATGCAGTCGAATCTTGGTCCTCCGGTAAACCCGCAAGTATAAAGCTGGGAAGAAACCTTTCCTCCCTAGAAGCTTCTTATCAACAGATTAACCAAATCCTCCTCTCAACTACTGCCGAAGCTTCGAAGTCCACCTCAGCAGTGGGAGACAACGGCGTGTCTGCTCACGGTGGTGGAGAATCGGGCAGCATTAAAACAGAAGATAAGGTGGAGGGTGATGGTTTTGGTCCTAATCAGTAGCCGACAACGTCCTCATCAATCTTGTTGTATGCTGTTGCTTTGTTTTTACTATGCCTACAAAGTGTCTTTTTTATGGATTATTGTTTACTTCCTGCTGATGATGAAGTGTAGTGTTATATTATGTTGGATTATAATAGATAATTGCATCGCAGCTATCCTTATAAAGTAGAATTAGTAATGTGGTTGGATTGGATTGATCCCTTGTAATATAATCATATTTTTCGGGCAGAAATGCATATTTCAATGTAGGCCACAATATCAAATCTTTCTTGATAACAGTTTCTTTATTTATTTTTTTTGGGTAACGCTGGTATACCATCCACCGGACACTATGAAATCAGGGATATAAATGTGTTAGCCTTAGCAAACTCCTAGAGTGTTAAATATACAGATTTTTGGTCATGGTAGAGATACAAATCGAACACAATACCTTTTCTTATACAATTTTTTATATAGCAAAATTGTCGGGCTAATATGTTAGACAAGCCACGCCAGGCTCGATCGTACTAGTTTAAGTTAATGTGTGATGTCCGCTCAAGAAAATGTTGGCAGTGAAAACCGATCGGACAGTAAGGTTTACTCAAAACACAAAATATATAATATAATTTAAGTTAAAAAATAATAGATTATGGCATAAAAGATCAAATGGATGACTTTTTTTATTTTTGGGAATTTTCTCAATTTTATTTTGCTTTTTAAACACTCCACCAAGCAGAAGTGCTTGGATGGTTGGTTGCTTCGTTAATAGATAATAACCATCATCACACCGGAGAGGTCAACATTTCGCTTTTACAAAACCGCGAAAATCGAAATAAATAAATAAACAAATAAATTCTCCTCATCTTCGATTCACGGAAGTCCCGCGAAGCACCGCCATTTGCAGATCGAGTGGCGTTATGGATCCTCCGACTTGGGATTCGCTGCGTAATCAGGTGCGTCGTCGCGATTTACCGCACAATTGTTCACCTTTAGATTTGCTGTGCTGATCTTATTTTTTTGCTGAATGTTACCTGCCTGGTCACGGACCGATTGTTCATGTGATTCAACATGTAAGATCTGAAACGTGTTTATTTGAATTGTTGCTTGATAATTCTCGATGACCTGTAGAATCACATAAATGGCGAACTTCAGCTAATATTTGAACCGCTTCCTATCATGATTCTCGCTTCTGCTGCTTTTTTTCTTCTTTTAAATAACGACAGATTAAATTAAGTCATTCTGTTGCTTTAGGCACTTTTGTCATTCTGTTGCTTTTTTTTTTCAATCGAGCCCTTGAAGGCCGTAATCTTTGTGATAGCTTTTTTGTTTATTCATCAATTAAAAGGGGGTTGTGTGTAGATGTGTGTGTGTGTGTGTGTGTGTGTGTGTGTTTCAGGTAAATTTACCCCTCCAACTTAGGAATATGATGCAAAGTTTCATAATGATATGAATGGGTAGCTGTTATGCAGCATTTTTTGAGTAATTAGCTTATTATTTTCAACCAGGCGAGAAAACTCGAAGCTCAGCTGGATGAGCAGATGCACTTATACCGTAAATTATTATCAGGGAAAGATGATACCGATAATAAAGATTTGGAGTCTGCTATTGATCAGCTCCTGAAACAGCTTCAGCAAGTAAATGGGCAAATGCAAGCTTGGGTCTCCTCTGGAGGAACAGAAATTTTCTCTCACACGTTGACTCGGCATCAAGAGATTCTTCAGGATCTTACTCAGGTTGATGGAATCTCAGCTGTCAAATATCGAACTGGGTTACCTTGTTCACCATTTATCTACGCCTCTAATCACTTTGTTTCTTACAGGAATTTAATCGATTGAATTCGAGCCACAGAGCAAAGAGGGAACACGCATCGTTGCTCGAAGATTTTAGGGAGTTCGATCGAGCACGATTAGACCTAGAAGACGGTGGGGGTTCGTATGATCAAACTCTTCTCAAGGAACGTGCTTCTATCCATAGAAATACTGGACAGGTATGTTATGATGTGTGTATACTATGTGATCAAATGCATGGTGGATGCGATTTCCCATGGTAATTGTTTTACTCCATTCATGTTAAGAGTTACATATCACAACTTGAATGCTTCTCAAATTGAATTTCCTTATGAAGGTGGGGTCTCTAGTTGAATATTTTTTATAATTGTCTGTTGTAGATGGACTCTGTGATATCCCAAGCACAAGAGACCTTGAAATCCCTCGTGTTCCAACGTTCTACATTTGGGGGCATCAATTCGAAACTCAGCAACGTTGGAAGCCGCCTTCCTTCGGTATGTTACACCGTTTTTTTTTTCTTTCTAAATTAACTGAGGTGAGATATGGAAAAATCTTTACCCATGCATCACTTGCTTCTCACTTTGTCATTGCACCACATTTTTTGGCAGGTAAATCATATTCTGTCGGCGATAAAGAAGAAGAAGTCAATGGACACCATCATCCTATCATTTGTTGCCTCTGTTTGCACATTTCTAATTTTGATCTATTGGTGGACAAAGTAATTGGCGGAGCTTTGCGAAAGCGATTGACCTCAGCATCCTATTAGTACATTGTTTGCTCGTTTTTCCAAAGTTCTTTACTATTCTCTCGTTCATTACATGCGATATTTCGTACGAGCTTGTGTTGCTGCTGTATATCCTATATATATTTGTTGGCTATGTAGTGTATGTAGATGATGGAGATATGATGATACCTGTTGGCTGTTGTGAAATTTGTTCCTTACATAAACGATTAGTCTAAGCACTTGTGCGTTGAATACATATCTAATCTTCGCGATAAAAGCTTTTAGAGAAGGGTTAAAATGGAATTTTACATTGCAGTATTATAAATCTTTGCTGACGATTATCTATTTACAGCTGTAAAAATAATAGCGAATTAAAAATGGATCGAAAAAAGAAAGAAAAAAAAGAAAGTGACCTTCTTCTTCTTCATTACACCATCAACTCAATAGGCCCAAACCTAAAAAAACCTTTACCACCACCACCACCACCACCGTCTCAATGCCAGCCACCACCACCAACCCACCACCCTCCCCCACCCAGCTCATCTCCGCCATCGCCAACCTCCTCACCACCCACCCTCCCACCGCCGCCGCCCTCTCCCCTACCTCCGCCACCTCACCCCTCAAATTGTCCACTCCGTCCTCTCCCACCCTTCCCTCTACCCCTACCCTTCGACCCTCATCTCCTTCCTCCGCTTCACCCAAAACCACCCCACCCTCCGCCACCCCACCCCCTTGCCCCTCCCCACCCTCCTCTCCCTCCTCTCCTCTCTCATCTCCCACCACAAATTCTCCGACGCTAAGAAACTCCTCCTCTCCCACATCCCCGAGCAGCACCCGGCCCATCCCCTCCACCGCCACCTCCTCCACCCCGAACCACCGCACCCGCCTCCCACTCAAGCCCTTCTCAACACCTCCCTGATAGCGTACTCCCTCTGCGGCTTCCCCCACTTAGCCGCTCAAATATTCAAGAAAATGAAGCGCCTCAAGCTCAAGCCCCACGTAATAGCCCTAAACACCCTTTTCTCCTCTCTCCTCAAGAAAGATCCTTCCTTTACCTCGTCCCACCTCGTAAAAGAGCTCTTTGCCGATTCCATTTCTCTCGGGATCCGCCCGAGCGTTGTGACGGTCAATTTGCTGATCAAGTCCCATTGCTTGGAGGGTAAGTACAAAGATGCAGTGGATGTAATAAAAAGCATGCAGGATCAATTTGGTGTGAAACCCGACAATGCGAGCTTCAACACGGTGTTGGATCTGCTTGCAAAGAAGGGAATGTTGAGTGATGTGAGGTCATTGCTTTTGGATATGCAGGAGAGAGGGGTTCTTCCGAATAGTTATACATACAATATATTGGTCGGCGGTTACTGTAGGAGGGGCTCGTTGACCGAGGCTGCGAGGGTTGTGGATCTGATGACTAAAGAAGGGATTTTCCCTGACGTTTGGACGTATAATACGCTCATCAAAGGGCTCTGTGGAGCACAGAAATTAGATGAAGGCTTTAAGATTAAGGGGGAGATGGAAGGATTAAGGTTGTCCCCTGATTCGATCACGTACAATACGTTAGTGAACGGTTGTTTCGAGGCGAAGAGAAGTGATGAGGCTTTTAAATTGGTGGATGAGATGAGGGAGAGGGGCATTTCCCTTAATTCGGTGACGTATAATATAATGATCAAGTGGTTCTGTAAAGAAGGGAAGATGAAGGAAGCTAATGAGACGGTGAAGAAGCTGGAAAGTGATGGTTTTTCACCGGATTCCTTCACGTACAACACTTTGATCAGTGGGTTTTGTAAGGTTGGTGATTTAGCTGAGGCTTTTAATACGATGAATGCAATGGGCTGCAAAGGCTTGAAAATGGACACGGTGACGTTGAACACTGCCCTTCACAATTTGTGCAGGGAGAGAAAGCTTGATGATGCGTATGAATTGCTTAACTTAGCAAAGAAGAGGGGCTATATAGTTGATGAAGTGAGTTATGGGACTTTAATTGTTGGTTATTTCAAGGAGCAAAACTCGGGTAGAGCTATGAAGATTTGGGAGGAGATGAAGGAGAAGGAGATTATCCCAAGTGTAATCACGTATAATTCTGTGATTGCAGGGCTCTGCAAATCGGGGAGCACTGATTTAGCTATCAGTAAGCTGAAAGAAATGATGGGGAACGGTCTTCTTCCCGATGAGACTACTTACAACACAATCATCCATGGATATTGTTGGGAGGGAAACGTGGAGAAGGCATTTCAGTTCCACAATGAGATGGTAGAAAATTCGTTCAAACCTGATATTTACACGTGCAACATCATCCTTCGGGGGCTTTGCAGAGAAGGGATGGTGGAGAAAGCTATTAAGCTCTTCAACAGCTGGGCCTCGAAGGGGAAGAGCCTCGATGCTGTTTCTTACAACACGTTGGTATCTGCTCTGTGTAAGGAACGGAGGTTCGAGGAGGCTATGGGGCTTGTCTCCGAAATGGAAGAGAAGAAGTTGGGCCCTGATAATTATACGTTTAATGCTGTGGCTACTGCTCTCAGTGAAGCTGGGAGGATCGAGGAGGGTGAAGAGTACCTAACGAAAGTCACCGAGATGAGCAATAAAATCGAACATGACTTGAAGAAGCAAAGGTGTGATGAGGAAAATGCATCTATTTCTGTAGAAGGTAAAGAGGAGTTTGAGTTGAGTTCAATAGCTTATTCAGAGCAGATACGCGAGCTTTGTGCTGAAGGGAGATACAAAGATGCCATGCATATGTTCAAGGAACAGACTGAAAAGGGTGTCACTGTAAGTAAATCCACATATATGACACTAATGAATGGGCTCATCAAGAGGAGGAAAAGCATTGCAAACATAAGTTGACCTCAAAATGGAGGTATGATAGATAGAAAGCTTCTTTTAGTATTTGGACATATGATTGATTGTGGAGTTATTAAGCATAAACAAAGAAGCTCACAATTTCATACTATATATCTATCTATCTATGATTTAGGACAATACTTGTGTTTTCGATTTCCTAAAACTAAAAAGAACAGACAAACAGTGAGTTCTTGTGTGAGCAAGTGGGAATATATGGTATTAGACAAAAATATTCTGCAAGTATACATGGGAAACTTAGACAAATTTGCTAGAAAACATACGTAGGAAAGAAAAAAATCGTTCCTCTGTTTGCTGCTTGTAAGTTTGTGTACCGTATCTCTACTTTTGTGTGGATGGCTCAGCACTTTGCTCTCTCTTGTCCATGGCCTTCTTAGCAAGTTCATAACCAGCAAAATTCATGGCACCGAGTGGAGCTATCCAGAAGAATCTGGGCACAGAGCCTTTGAATAGCCCGAGTGGCCCTTCGTTGCGCAGAATAGAGAGTGCCACGATCGATAGCGTCACGGGCCTTCCTTGAGGAGCTGTCATCGTTCGTGTCTTTATTACATCGAACGGAGTTGTTAAAACGGCTGCAAAGCCACCGGATAAAGCACCCACTGCAATAGTCTCCCAGGGCTCGAGTTCTCTTCCGAGAAGTCTCTGTGCAGCCTATGAAAAATGGGTTTTAAATATGTATGATGAATGAACAAACAATTTTTGCAAGACCAAAAACATCATGCTCATAAAAAAAAAATCTTTATGCTAAAAATGGAGGAGAATCAAGAGAGCTTGCTTTGTTACCTTCTTGGATTCAGCATAAAGGCCCATGCCTGCTACATAAAATGGGACCTCACGGCAGAGAGTTGCACCGGTGCCACGGAAGAAACCCTTGAGACCATCTTGTTCCCAAGTTCCCACAATGGCTTCTCCAACGTTGTTGAAGATACCAGCCTGCAACCTTTGCTTGAGCACCTCACACGGTATACGAACTGCTGTTCCTAGGATTGTGCTGCAAAATGATGCCATTGATTGTACCTACAGAGAACACAATCAGCAAGGTAAAAATTCTCATGGCTGCAAATGAAAATGTCTACAAACAATAGTGGAGGGAAGCTCTTTCTTTACCTGTAATTCTGTAAGTGATGGTGCAATACGTATCAAAAGAAGTCTGCTTGCTTCGAAAATACCGGTTCTCAACCCATGGCTGCATTATTCGCCGATTAACCATAATGAAAAAGGAGCTAATTAATTACAGAAAAGAAGAAAAAGCAAGGAATTGATGTGTATGATGAATTGATGTATGATGTACCTGGAAAATTGGCCCCATATGGCAGGAATAGATCCTCTATACAATCCCCGAACTCCTAGTTGAGGTAGAGTTGCTATAATCTCTGGAAATGTAAGAGTTGAAGCTTGCAGACGTGTCTGATAAACCAATTACGAAAAGGTAAGGTTTCCACGTGAAAAGAGTGGACACACAATACAGGCCAAAGATATCACATTCATTTAAGCATGGAAGTAAAGTAAGCTTAATGCCTATGCAACTCTGCTCTATGGTGACCTGTTTCCTAAAGTCACCCGGTGAATTCGTCTATGATCGGTAACGAAGCATAGATTGCATTTAACAGTGTTGTATGACATAAGACATTCTTATAATAAGCAGAAGGGATCAATCATTAGTACAATACAACCCCTGGAAGTAATTCGATGTAGTAAACTGCACCATCTATAATGGAAAAATTCTGAAAAAAATAACACCTAAAAAGGGACAAAATTCAGTAATAAAGTGCATCGATTATCATTGCACACTCAAGGAGTGTTACCTTTATAGTGTCAACAGGGTGCAGCAGAGAAGTAGATAATGCAGAGGAAAGCCCGCCAGCTAACGCTGATTTTAACACACTCCCAGCAGGTATTTCCACGGGCGGGGGCACAGCAACCACCGTAGCAGCTTCAAACCATATACTCCTATGTAGATTACATGGCTACATTATTTAATAGTCTTCAATAAACCCATCAAACACTCAAATGGAAACTCTTTCCTTCTTTAGTCTTGGGCTTTAGACTCATGAAGAAATGAAACCAGTTAACATTCATTACAAGCAATAAAATAATCTTGATTAAAATGGGGGAAGCCATGATTTACCGCGGATCTTCTTGAAGCCTTTCAGATGGAAGCAATATCATGAAACTACGGAAATGCCCGTAGGATATAGATTCTTCAGTGTCGGGCTCAGCATTCAAAAACCGCATCATTGCAACAGCATTATCCTCATTAGATGGAAGCCCAGCGTTTTTAAGTGATGCCAAAACTTCACTTTTCTGTAGTTTCCCAGATTTGCTCAAGCAGAGACTGGTATATGCCCGAAGAATGGTTGGCTCTTTCTGTTCCATAAACGATAAAAACTCTTTCCAGCCAAAAGATTTTGCGAACAAGTGACTCCTAGTATGGCTCATGAACTCACGGGCATACCTCTTTGGTAGTTTTCTCTTTCTCATAGCAATTTCAAGATCTTCCAAAGTAACTCTACCATCCCCGTCTCTATCCAACTCCTGAAAAAACCGCTTCCCTGCAGAGGAGAAATTCAAATCAAGAATTCATATATGTGTGTAACATATCAATTGGCGGTGAAACGATCAAATAATGGTCAGACAAAAACACATCCACCTCAAAGAGTAACATGTATGCAGTGCAAGGTCAAGCAACGTTGATGTTCAACCAAGAACTAAATTCACGAACAAAACAAACCTTCAGTTTCCGTGTATCTGAAGAAATCTTGGACAGAGAATAGTTTCTTCTTGTCAGGAAACTCTTCTTTGGAAGGCCTTCCCAATGGAGGAAAAGCCTCAATCAACTCCGTCAATGACACGGTAGATAGCTTTGCTTTCAGATGCTCTACTTTGGCCAATGGTACACTTAATAACCCACTGACCGACTTTTGGGGACTACTACCTCTACCGTCATCCTTAGTATCACTACTGTTAACAGTCTCCTCATTGTCAGTAGAGGGACCTTCATCAACACTTGGAGGTGGGGCACCACCAATTCGTGCAAAATTTAAGCTGGCAAAAATCCCATTCATTTCTGCTCTTTTGCCTTTTAAAACACCCGTCAGCGATTTAAAATGATCAAAATTGCCAACAAGTTTATCTGAGTCTTCTTGATCCTCGTCTCCATGCCCAAGCTCTTGAATGGCAATATCGAGCCTTGGAAAATGGCGCAACTGATCGATAACAAAACCCATTAAACACCCAAATGGCAGCTGCTCTTTCCCTTCTTTAGAGTTCAATTCCCTCTGTTTATTACTGCAGGAGCTCTCCAAATTACTCATCTTTTGAACTCTTTTTGATTCAGCCATATACTTAACTGGAAAATCTTGAAAGGAATCATTGATAAACTTCTCATCAAAACTACCAACTGAGAAATGCTCTTTTTTCTGATCGTCGCCATTCGCAAGAATGTGTTTGATCTCATCGGTGTTACAATTCTTGGCCACACCCTTAAAGCAATGCTCTAAATTCTTGGTAACTTCCCTGAAATTCGACTCTAATGGAGAAAACGCAATCTGAAAAGAGTTCAAGAATGACTCTAGCTGATCACTCCCTGGCACCACCATCACTCAAGCCCTAGCTCAAATCGCAGCTCATAAAAGAACCTGTCAACTCCAAAGGAAAATCAATACAGAACCCCAAAATTACCAACTAATATAACAGAAAAAAAAAAAAGAAGAACCCTACTAATCAAAAGAAAATCAAATAATCCGAGCACCCTTGAAAAAGAAAATTCCAATAAAATGACAGGTTTTCAGCTCAATGGCACAGAGGCGATGGCAAGAAACTGCAAGACGCAGTCAGCTCTTGATGGCTTTCGGCGACTGCTTAACTCATTGATTACATGGGATACACATAAATTATCAAGCATATTGTCAAATGCATTACTTGTGGAGATGGATAATTCTGCAGTTAATCCAGCTTTTCCGTCACCTAGAAAATTAACTTTTTTTCAATGTGAATTTGTGAGGCTATGATTTCATGGAGAGAGAGCTCTCTGTGATCTTGCTGATAATATTTCTTGGACGAATCTGAGGTATGCGAAAAAAATGGTAAATGGTGATACAGAAGAAGGATACTCTTCTTTTTTGGATTGATTGGTAGTCTAATGACCTTAATGCCCTTACTTTCATGCTTATCCGTATACGAGTGACGAGGTGTGGCGTGAAGGATCATTTTGTCAATTTAAATTTCACTGTCACACTTGATTTTTTTTATATATAAATTATTTATAATCATAAAAAATCTTCTAAATCACTTAATATTTTAGTTGAATAGGTTATTGACCGATTAATATCCGTATACTATAGAAATGTCTGTTATATTAATTAAAAATAGGAATTTGATAGAGCTCGACCAATGGAATCGCTAATCACAGATGACATTACAGAGACTTAATTGATAGGGCCCCACACTAATCGAGTACTGTACTATACTAGGCTTCCGATATCGTCCGTCATTCTTCACCATCCAACGGTCCACATTACTTTGGAGAAATATCAATTCCCTTGGCGCTCAGCAGTTATCGAGTCATGCTCTGATTACGCGCTCTCACTAGTAAACCCTAGAACTGTCAATCGCCTCCATTCAACGTGATCCTCAATGAATCAAAGATTAAACCAGCGAAACTAGGAGGAAAATCGAAAAGAAAATTAAAGAGAGATAAGGGAGATATCTTTTAAGATCGGATTTATGAGATGGAGCTGGAGATTTGGCGATGAACTCTGTTTCTTTGTCGTGTTCTTCGTTTGATACGCAGGGCAAGGTGTTGATTTTAGGAAATAATAAAAGATTTACGTGTCTGTTTTTTTCCTTGTGATCCCGCGTCGTTTAGAGTTTACTTGGTCGATACTCTGTTGCTGACGGGCCTGCCAAGGTGGGATTTTACGGATTTACCGCATGGCGAGAAGGTAAAGTTTTGGGTCGTTTATTAGGAGCGTGAATAAGACCTTTCTCATCTATTTAAGGCTTTTTCCTATGAGTGATGTGCAAATGAACAGCATGTTCCCGTGGCAATTCATTGAGTTAACTTCTGATCATTACGGTCTTTGTGGTTCGGAAAGTATGTTTGTAACGGTGGACTGAGTATGTGGTGAAGCTGTGATTGGAACTATGTTTTGAGGGAAAGTTTCATTTGTGTAGGTTTGGAAAGTGAAGGTACAAAAGATATTGCTATTCATAATTTTGCTAGAGATCACTCTGCTTTCAGTCAACCAGGATTTTTCTTTTGGGGCTGTTTACTGGCAAAGGTGAATAAAAGAGTAAATTCAGGGATTTCGTCTACTGACAAGGAAAGGGAGCCGATGCCTTCAGCGGGAATGAGAAAGAGTTCAAGGGTGCTTGGGGCACGAGTTCTAAGATCTGGGAGGAGACTTTTGACGGAGTCCCAGGAGAAGCCTAAGAATATGAGGGGAGAGGATGGGGATAATAGGCTCGTAGAGATTCGAGACGATGCAGAAGATGTAGGAGGAAATTTCAATGATCGGCGGGAGGATTCCAAACTGGAAAATGTTGATTATCCTGTATTGGAACTTACGGAAGAACTTAATAAGGAAAACTCTTCACCAGAAGGCTTATTGGCAGAGAAGAATAATAGATGGGGAATTGTGTATAGGAGAAAGAGGAAGAGGACAAAGTTAACCACAGTGTGTTCTGAGGATAAAAGATATGGGATTAAGTTCTATAGGAGACGGTGGAGGAAAAAGAATGAATCGATTCAACAAATCGACCATACTAAGCGAAGTCGAGCTATCTTTGTTGTTAACAAATCTTCTTCTGACTGTGGGTTTTGGCTTGCATCCATGTTGGCTTCTGTGCTGAGCTACATGGCGAGGGTTAGGATCCCAATACAATCGTTATCAGCGTTTTTGCTCGCGGAACCAATATTTGGGGCTTTTGCATTCCATGGCATGCTTTTTCTTCAGGTATATATTTTCTTTATTATCTATATGGTTTTAAATAGATTGACCAATATACGTCGGAATGTAACAGGTCTTGTATAGGAATTTAACAGGTGTTGTATAATGTTGTTGTCTTTTATGCGGAACTAAGAGGGACTTCTCAGCGAATGTAACTAGAGTTTTATTTAGAAAAAAAAAGGTTATTTGGAAAGGTGCAAAATGAACATGTTATTATGAAATTTTTAGATGAGTTGAGATGTTTGGTCGATTGGAAGTGCAACATTTGTTCTATTTCTTATGTTTTGTTGCTTCATCCCTGTTCCTTTGGCATATTGCAGGATTCGATTATCGATTCCCCTGGTCATTGCATTATTTGGGAATCCGAGTTTCTGATTCCACTCTTCTCTTTGGACTTCTCCACTATCCCTAGTGTCTTTGTGCTCCTGCATTTAAAGATGAGCCTTAGATGTGCGTATTCAGCTTGTGTTCTCAATTACTTAATCACTGATGAAGAGGATGAGATAGTAAAAAATGATTCTGATGAGTTGGCCCTTCAATTTTTTTCTGGAAGTGAATACTCTGACACCTTATCATTCCCTTCAAAAATATCCACTGGAACCAACTTATCATGTAGTGTTGCAATGGATTCTAGTGATGACGTTGAGAATAGTGATTTCTCACCACCTTTAGCGGGTTCAAATAGATACTCCTTTCGAAATGTTATATTTAGAAATAGCCGTGGTATCCAGAAAAAAAGAACCTCTTTAAAGCGTAAACGAGGTAGACCCTCATCAGCTATTCGAGCACAAAAGCCTAGTGGAGCTGTGGCTTCAGATTTTTTGAAGATTAGACAAACTAGTGGCCAGTTGTCTGCAAAACCCACTCGTGTGCTTAGAAGTTCCATGAAAAAGAGTTCTGCTCCTAAAACCAATGAGCAAAACTCTTCTTTGGCCATAGCAATGAGAGATACAAGTTCCACTTGTTGCTTGGCAAACTTGTTGATTATTGAAGCTGATAAGTGCCACAGAGAGGAAGGAACTACCATTTCCTTGGAGTTGTCTGACTCCAGAAAATGGGTTCTTGTTATTACGAAGAATGGAGAGAAGTGTTATAATCTGACAGCAGAAAAAACTATGAGACCCTCCGGTTCTAATCGCTTTACTCATGCAACAATATGGACCGTTGATAGTAGTTGGAAGCTCGAGTTTGTTAATAAACGGGACTGGATTATTTTCAAGGAACTTTACAAGAATTGCTTTGAGAGGAATCTTCAGGAACAAGAATATAATGATATTCCTATTCCTGGAGTTCAAGAAGTGCAAATCCCTACGAGTGCTTACTATGTCCCGTTTGAGAGGCCCGATACATATATTATGCTGCAGCACGATGAGCTGACTCGGGCTTTGATGAGGAGAAGTGCTGTTTATGACATGGACTCCGATGATGAGGATTGGCTGGAGAAATTTAATCACGGTGTATCTGAATCCATCACACCAGAGATGTTTGAGTTAGTCATCGATGCCTTAGAGAAGAGTTACCATTGCAATCCGGATGAGAAAGCAACTTCTGATTCATTTGAGCATTTGGAGAACAAAGAGGTTATTGATGCTATTCGTGATTATTGGGTTAAAAAAAGGAATCAGAACCGTTCAGCTCTAGTTAGGATCTTCCAGGTAAGTGTTATGCTCTTTTTGTGAAGCATCAATGTATTTGCTTGTTCTCGTGTCAGATATTTTCTGAAGCTTAACGGTGTGCTACTTATTTTACAGCTTCACCAATCGAGAAGAGGACAAGTTTTCCCTAAGCCTGTTATACGCAAGAAAAGAACAGTTAAACGACAGGCAAGCCATTCGGGGAGAGGCAAACAACTAGCTCTCTTACAAGGTGCTTTTAACAACCTTGGTGTATTGTGCTTTTTATATCTATTTTTGCTGAAAGGTTCACACAAATTTCCTTAATTGCAATGATCTCACAAAAACTTCAGCCCACATATGAGAGAAATGAGAGCTTTCTTTTGAAATCTGCAGTCTTATTTATCTTCACAATGTTATTGATTTATGCATTTGGCATTGATCACTGTATCTATCTACAGCTATGGCTGCTGAAAAAAAGAAGCTTTTGGAGCGAAGAGATAGTGAAGAGAAGCAACGGCGGGCGAAAGAGGATGCAGAAAGATCTGAAAAATTGGCTATTGTGAAGCGCCAAAGAGCCCAAAAGCTCATGGAAACTGCCGATCTTGCTACTTACAAAGCACTGATGGCTCTTCAAATTGCAGAAGAAGCAAAGGGCTTGGGATTCGAATAATCTTTCTGCTGCTTAATTGAGGTGAAATGAATAATTTCATTGAGATGACCAAATCTTTTTTGTTTCTTGAAGGAACAAAAATTGGTGTTCGTCGTAGCTGTACAAAATTGGTGTACATTTTTGTATTATTACCGGGATTTATAGGAAGCGTTTTTGGTGTCCGAAACAGTAGTAGACATAAATCATTGAATCAAGAAATCAACTATAGCAGCTGTATCATTGGTAATCAATAATCATCAGGTGAAAGCTGACTTTAACCAGAAAATCATCGGAATTATTAGAATGTGGAATGGGCTTCCTTTCTGTTTATTAACTTGGGCCTGTGGAATGGGCTTCCTCTCGGTTTAGTAATTTGGGCCTGTGGAATGGGCTTCCTTTCGGTTTATTGATCTGGGCCTTAAATTCATTCTCACTGCTACGTAAATATATTAACTAAAAATATAAAACCGACACGAAGCATAGGTACAAAGTACTCTCTACTGTATTATAGTGGTCATATATTTATAATTTATATAATAAACCAACAACTAAAAGGCCCATGGAACAAGAAAATCATCGGAATTATAAGGCACGCCTCCCAACTTGAGCTCCTTATCGCCGTCGCCGCCGTCTTCACCAGGCGGCTGTGCCTGTGCGAAATCACCACCACCGCCCTCACTATTCGGAAAGTACAACTCATTCCAGCAGAAAGTACTACTCCTCTGCTTCTCCTCATCATCCCCGTCGCCGAGCAACGTCGGCGCATCAACGTCCCTAAACATACACTTAATCCCTTCATCACTATCCGCAGCGTATAACCCACAGCTATCGTCGTCGACGTCCGCTGCTTCTTGCCCATCATCTTTCTCCTCTTGACGGAGGTTGAGCCTCGCGCACGAGCCGTAGAACCTCTTGGCCGCGTCGTCGTAGGCACGCGCGGCTTGTACGGCCGTGTCGAACGTCCCTAGCCAGACGCGGGCCCCGCGGTTGGGCTCGCGGATCTCGGCGACCCACTTGCCCCACGTGCGCTGGCGGACCCCTCGGTACGTGCACGCGGCGTTCTCTGGACCGCCTTTTCCTCGCATGCAGCCTTTCCTGGACCGGCCGGTCGATGGCTTGTTGGTTCGGATTCCGAGCTGTTCGGAGGTTGCGGCGCTCATGGCAGAGTTTTTTTTTCTTTGCGATGGTTTTTTATCTCTTTATTTTATTCCTAAATCCTATTGGGGTATTTATATTATATATATGTATATATGTATTATGTTGGGATCTTGAAGGGGGGATGATAATGGCTGATGACGGGGATTTGTAGGAGCCCACGTGTAAGAATCACAATGATTGGCCACGTGGCTTGCATGGGAAGTGGTTACTTTAGCGAGAAGGAGATTTATTATGAATAGGATCAAATCATTTGATTTTACGAAATATCATAAACAAATTATCAAAATAACGATTAATAATTAAACCAAATTTAAATTACATAAATTGCCCATCCATCGTGGTCACGGAGCCAAACTTCGGGAGGCAAATTTATCTCCGTGAAGCGTTACCTTCCACGTATCGGCTTGTAGCACAAACACCGAATGTCTTTTGGGCACAGCTACACAAATAAAACACAACATCGATAGAGTAAAAAGATTGAACAAAAGTATTTGCAATTATGTTTGTCTAGCAATTTAAAGATCGAAATAGAGCTACGTGTATTGAAGTATCACCTCTGAATTTGTCATCTTCCATAATAATGCCAAATGTTTCAGCTGTTTCCTGTACCATGATGCCATGGATCCCTACATAAGCAGCTCTCTTACACTGCACAACTACGCAAATCACGATAATCTTAATCAGGTTATGTAATAATTTTGCTACTAAAACTATACTTGATGGAAAAATTAGACGACAATGGGATGCCAATTATACAGACAGACAACTGAGGAGATCAAAATGTGGAATTCAATCAGAAAGAAAACTGCATTACTTTTAACCTACCGTTGTAAACCCAGCAAACACTTGTGTACTACATTCATTACATGGATAACTAACCAAAGAGTGAGATCTTTACCAAGAATAACTGCACCGTGTAGGTCAGCACTGAGAAGCCGCTTGGCCACCTGATCTTTTCTGCAAGAGCATTGAACACTCGGTAAAATGTCGGGCATATAATCTGTAGAGTAAAATAAATAGAGCTTCACAAACCCAGTATTCTTCAGAAGTTGCAGGGTAGTCGATTTCCAGCTTTCGTGCATGGGCATAAAGATTTTGAATCTGAAAATTTTCAAATACAGATCGGTTTGTGTCCTTGACCTACAGTGCTATATGATTGTATTCTTATTTTAAAACAAAAAATCTCTAATTAAAGAAATAACTCACTTGCGAAACTCTAGGGGCAAATCAAATAATCCATTTTTCTTAAGCTGCTTTAGGGACATACGCTTCTTCGAGCGTTTCGCTCCCTTTTTCAGTGTCCCACAACGCCCAGCAGTAAATATTCGAGATTTATCAACATAATTATCAAGAAGTATAGTGCTCTCAATTTTAATGCTCTTGGATCCCTGCATGTACTTCTGTGCTGAATCACCATGTTGGAAAAGCTCATGTAAAATTCTATCAACTGTGGCCTTTTCATCAGAAACCTGCTTTCAAAATTGAGGAATCATAATTAATCAAGAATCACTGGAAATATAATTCCGAAAGAGAGATTATCAGTGTGAAGTATGACCTCAATATTGATTGGTAGCAAACTTTGGTTCACAGGATATCCCAGTCTAGAGTATGCCGGCTCATTCAATTCTACATCTGTAAAATTGAGATACACTGTTTGAGTACTAACCATCTCTAGTGAGCATCAGACAAGCAAAAAGAATCACAAAATCCATAATAGAACCATTACCATACCTTGTTTAGAAGTGTAACCAGAGAAAGAAATGTTGCCTGCCAAGAAAAGTCATAAGCGGCAGAAAAAAGAAAAAAAAAATTGAGTATGTGTAGATGTAATAATATCGACTACAAACCTTTTCTAGATGAACCATGGGTGAAATGTTTCTTCGGTGTTTTATCAACAGACGATGATTCAATAACTGATGCCGCCCATTTTTTACTGGCCTCGTTTTGTGTCCTTACTTCAGCTTCTGCTTGTGCATTCCTTCGATCTATCGCTTCTAGTGTTCTCCTCTTTTGTTCCTCCATTCTCACCGGTGAAAGCGAAAACCTAGCTTGACAAAACGAATAAGCGATTGTCAAGTTTCCAAACACGGGGAGTACAAGGCATAAAATAAAGAATTATCAGATGAAACATAATAGTGGACGCCACCTTCTGGGATTCATTACATTCCTAGTAAGCTCCAACACATAAATACCAAATACTAATATCTGAAACTTTTGAAAGCGAACAAACAGTCATAAAGTAGCTCATCGCCAACAAACAAGCACAATCATAGTAGTTAGTGGCGCACGGCACATTATGATGCGAAGGTTCGCTTCGCTGGAGCTTGTTAAAGTAAGTATCTTGACAATGTAAGTAGTCTAGTTGGTTCTAAAGGTGGGTCTTTTAGCAGTGACGATCTGGTTTCGGTATTTCGTCGAACAGGTGGCGTGCTTCGTTCAAATGCTCGAACTTCACATATTAAGTTGATCAAAGCTGTTGAAACGAAGAGGTTGAAATCGAACCTGCGTTTAGGACTCTGCGGTGATGCTTTTGGCCTTCTTGAATTGTGCTTCAACGGGAGAAACCCTAATTTCTGCTTGAGAGCGTCTCTGCTCCAACACGTATGTTTGCTTGTGATTTCGTTCTTCAAGTGATCAAGAGCTCGAAGTGCAGAGACCTAACAAGACTGATAAATAGAAATATAATTACAGGCAGCTTTGAAGTTCTAGCTAGAGCGCGAGCTTTGTCCTTCGGCTTTATGTTAAAACCATTTTCAAGAATTTACAGAACTCGTCTTAACAAATTAATAGAACTTAAATTAAAATATTAGTCGAAGAGATATTTGGGTCAGAATTGAAGGCCATTTACCATATCCGTGGTAATGTTTTGGGCCTGTCTTGTGCCCTGACAATTTAAAAAATAATTTAAAAACTTCAAAAAGAAAAATTTTCTGGATCAAAAAGTTGGGCTACGTTAGACTACGAAATTGAAGGATTTATTTTTAGTGGGTTCATTCATATATGGATAACCAATTGGAGAGGTACTATTTCGGACAAAAAAAATTATTTTTTGTGAAAATCAATAATATCATTATATTTATATATTTTAGAAGAAAAAAAAAACATTTCGTTGACCCATTGCGTATAATTGCTGCCATTTACCTCCGAAGTTCACCTTAATTACACTCAAACCCCTTTTTTTATATTAGATGGAACGCGACTCTGTTCACAGTTCACACAGACTTCAATGCCAGATCTCTTTACCATAGCTTCGTCGAGCAAGATCAGAGAATAAATATTGCTCGTCATAATTCCGTTCTATCATTACTGGACATTCTGAATTGATCTGTTTGATTCGTGTAAGCAATTTTCCCATTCCGATCCCGTTCAATCAGGGTTTTTCATACGCGACAACTTTTTGGTTTTGTTTGGTACTTCTGTTGCAAGCACGAGAGTTGATTTCGAAGTTTTATCGAGATGGGGTTGAGTGGCGCGGGAGGATTTGTAACGCGGTCGTTTGAGTCGATGCTCAAAGAGTGTGCCGCTAACAAGAAGTACACTGCTCTGGAAGCTGCGATTCGGAGTTATCTTGGTAGGATTTTACGTTCAACAGCTTGGATCTTGTTCACGAGAATTTGTTTGACATGTAAATTTCTAGTATGTGATTGCTTTGTTGACTGTAGTTCCGATGTATGTGGATGCGTTGGTTAGCGATCAGCGAGGCGCATTATGTGCTATGACGCATATGGTCTGATTTATAGGGGAAATTCGTGGATTCTTTGCCATTTGGTATCGTTGCTTCTTTAGGATGGGGTTTTTTTGGATGGAGTTTTATTACACAGATTTGTAAGACTAATGCTTATTCATTGAGTTAGTCTGGAGCATTAGCTGTGTGATTGTTTGGGAAAAATTGCTATGCCATCTGTCATTATCAAGCATTATTGCTGATGGTGTCTCAGTAGTATGATGGGTGAGATCGTGTGATTTTACCGCATGGATTCATAAGTGGGATTAAGTTGAGATATTAACTCAACTTGGGAGCTACTTAAGATGAGAGGGAGAATACATGCCTCATTCCTTTTTACCATTTAGTTGAGTCGGGATTTTTGAATAAGGTTACATGTCTTTTGGTGAGTAGTTGTAGCCAATCATTCAACATAAGGCGCCCACCTCAGGAATGTCTACTGAATCAACGCGTTTTGAAAGTGATGTATGTTTTTTCTATCTATTTATTCCTCAAAGGAGCTAGCCCACCTTTAGGATTAAGTACAGTTCCGATATAATTTCATTTCTCTCCCTTATACAATATAATTTCATTTCTCTCCCTTATACACATGTTGTCTTGTTATGCTGTCCTACTTTTATACCATAATACCCACACACGGCAGACATTTATACCCCCCGTTATAACTCCATTGGCTGCTTATATGAGGAATCTGTTACTCCTAAGGGAAGGAATAATATCGCAGACCAAATCATGATACTATCACTAGTCGCTTCCAACCGATTTGCTAACAGTAGTTAACCAACCTAAATCTTCCTTAATCTTCTTTCTAGATAATTATTATGCTAAAAGTTCCGTAATCTCCCAATCTGCCTTAATCCTTAATTTCCTCTCTGTGATATTATGATTTGGTAAGGCAGTTATTTTAAAACGTTCTAATGTGGTTCAGATACTTGGAAGGGCTTAAATCAGCAATCAGGACATAATGAGACAAAGCATACTCCATCAGCTGCTTCAAATCAAAGGTGATCTTACAGCAGTGAGTTTTTTGGGTTTTCTTTCTTCGCATACCCAGGACTATAGTGTTAAATAAGTGCAAAGAGGACATGGGGGATTAACTTCATCTTTGTATATCCACGCTGTTAATGCCTCCGATTAGCTCACCCCCAACCCAATTTCTCTTACTCTGAAGCATCAAAGTGAACTATTAGCGTGTATTTTTCATTATGTTGTACCAAGAGATACATTTCATTTGATTGACCGTGTTCCTTTATGATGAAGATTATTATCCGACACATGCACGACATGACATCATAAATCTGAAGATTGACCAAGTTAATGAAGTTAATCATGATTTCATTTGTTTCTTAATGCATATCCGTAACACTCAATCCATTGAAAATGAGAATTAATATGCTCATGGGAAAACTCAAAGATCAAATGTGAATCTTTCTCTATTGTTAAATATTTAGTCTGGACAATGATATTGTATCTCTAATCTGAAGACGTGTCATCGCTTATGAATGCCAGGCTTGGATTACTTTTTGGTTTCTTTTACTGAAATTTTTATTATTATTCGTCTCTAATTACATTTGGTATATATAAATTCCTTCAACATTGCTGCTGAACCTGATGCCAGGGTTGACACAGAGAAATCTGAGATTGAGACTGATTCTGTTAACCAGTCTGCAGCTTCCAATGTAGAACCTACTAACAGGGATGCTAGTTCCAATGGATCAATTGCGGAAATCTTGGCTCATGCAGGTCATACGTTAGGAGGACCTGAGGCTGAACCTGTTCTGAAACCGCTTAGGCTTGCCTTTGAAACGAAAAATGTGAAAATTGTGGAGCTTGCATTGGATTGTCTTCATGTAAGTTTGTTCTTTTTTATCTACACATTAAATTGTATATGCCATAGCTTGGCTGTAATTTCTTTAATGCACTTCCTCATAAATGCACTATACCCTAGTTTGGACACGGTGATTAATCATGAAGTTCTTGTTTCCATTAACCTATCTAAATTTGAGTTCCGAATGCAATAGGTGAAGCTTTTTATACTCTTTATTCATGCAATTTTTTGTATCATATCCAGCATGTTTAAGCCAAAATGTTCAATGTCTCAGAATCAACGATGATCAAATCATCTGTAGACATTTCTGCTTGATGAATTACAAACTTTAGAAGGATTAGTTTACATGTTACTTTCCTGATCTGCAGAAACTCATTGAGTATAATCACCTGGAGGGGGATCCTGGTCTTGATGGTGGTTCAAACTCACAACTTCTTGGAGACATTCTTAACATGGTCTGCAGTAGTGTTGATAATTCATCACCTGACAGGTACCTTTTCTCTACCGGTGGGATTGATATATCTCGGCATATTTGGCAGTAATGACTCTAATACTGGTTATACGAAATTCAGTACTGCGCTACAAGTATTGAAAGTGCTTCTTACTGCAGTCGCATCCACCAAAATGCGAGGTATGCAACTAATTTCTAGGTTGCTGTTGACTTTGTTTTATTTGGCCGTGTAGTCCTTGCTTCCTCTGCATCTTCCTTTTATCAAATGCATTTTTTTTTTGGAATGGTCGTATGGGAGGTCCGCTGCTTGTCACAATGCTTAAGATAAAAGAATCATACCACTTATAGAGTTACATTAGTTTACTCTATTCTCAGATGCTACTGTACGTTTGCAGTCTCTACATACAAAAAAAACCTCTTTGTAGTTTTAATGAGTTAAAGTTTACTCTTCGTGGATGGTTTACTTTTATGCAGTTCATGGCGAACCATTGCTTGGAGCTGTCAGGGTGTGCTACAATATTGCTCTCAATAGGTATAATTTGATAGACTTGCCATTATCAGTTTGGTTACTTTGTAATTCAGGTGGCTCTAACGATTTATTAATTATGTAGCAAGAGTCCTATAAACCAAGCCACATCAAAGGCAATGTTGACACAAATGCTCAGTATCATATTTAGAAGGATGGAAACTGACGTGGTATGGAACTTGCATTGTTTAGCTGAAGAATTCTGTGCAGGTTGGAGTTGATGGGTTTCTGTGAGATATTTACTCCTTGGCTTTTCAGGTTTCTTCCAGTTCTCGTGAATCAAATGAAGCTGATTCCGGGGACAAATCCAATGCTGCAGTTGAAGAAGTGTCATCTAGTGATCATAATGAGCCAACTATAACGTTAGGCGATGCACTATCCATCAAACAGATAAATAATACATCACTTGAGTCTGTTAAAGAAATTCAGAATCTTGCAGCCACGGGTGGTAATGATATAAAGGTGATTGCATGTTATTTGCTTTCAGACTAACGCAATTCATTACGTTTGTTCTGTCCTTCTACGCAAATGTGGAATTTTTTTTTTATATTCAATTGGGCTTTTATCTCTTGTAGGGTTTAGAGGCTGTTCTCGAGAAGGCTGTGGTTCTTGAAGATGGCGAAAAGGTGTCCAGGTATGTTTATTATGCTTACTTGAGATTTTCATATTTTGGCAAAAATTTACTGATCAATTTCAGCGGTTTCTCGACATCAATATGCTACACCCACCCTAAGAAAATATGTGGATAAATATACATCTGTCTCTGTTGCTAGAAACATTGTCTTGGTTGTTGCTAGTGCTAATTAATTATCCTTTCAGAGGGATGGGTTTTGAGAGCATGAGTATAGGACAACGTGATGCTCTTCTTCTCTTCCGTACTCTCTGCAAGGTTGGTACCTCTAGTAGCTTCAAAATCTGCATTTCATTTTCACTTTTTTTTTGTGTGTGTAAAGAGATTGACCTAATGCCATGGCATGTTTGCAGATGGGTATGAAGGAGGACAATGATGAACTTACTACCAAAACCCGAATTTTGTCTCTGGAGCTTCTGCAGGTTAGTTTTGTATCTACCTGCTATGACAAGCTTTTTCTGTTGGTCGGAGGCTGAGGTATCTTGTTTCGATTTACTTCAATATTTTAGGATTTGAACTGATGCTAACATTTCACGCAAACGAACCATGTGCATCAAACAACTTTTAAATCCTTTCTCAAGCAACTTTTCGTGCATAGAATGTCGAAAGATACTCATGCAAATCATTAATTCAGTTGATACTCAAATCCACCTTCTTTCACTTGCCGTTTCCTCTTAAATGGCACTTTTCGTGTTGAATATAAAGATTAATGTTGCCTAAAAAAGAAGAGGTACCTGGAGCTGCAAAGAAACTATCAGCATAATCGCATCCATTTAGTGGACGGGACTGTCGTTGGAGTGGGTAGAAACCTAATTATTAGGTGAAGATATGTCCTCTTTCTCTTGGATGGGGTATTAGTGGATTTATGCAAGTATAAATTGCACAGGTTTTGCCTTCGGTTGCATTGGCTGGATGTGTCAAACAGACACCAGCATCTCCATGTTATATGATCAGCAAATTGAAGATGGTTGTGGAAGTTCCTTACTCTTTTTTCAATTACAACAAATGCAGGGTTTATTAGAAGGTTCAAGTCATTCATTTACTCGGAATTTTAGATTTATCGACTCAATGAAAGCTCACCTATCATATACATTGCTACGAGCATCAGTCTCTCCGTCTTCTGTTATATTTCAGGTATATCTAGTGTTTGCATTTCAATTAATGGTTCGTTCCACATCTGGAGAATCCGTTGTCGTTGAAAATGCTAACTATCTTGTCTCTATGCCTTGTCAGTATGCTACAGGAATTTTCTCCGTTCTCCTGTTGCGTTTTAGAGAAAGTCTGAAGGTCTGGCCAAACTTCAGTTTTCAATTTATTTTGCTTTTAAGAAAACAACGAAGTTCCAACTGCTTATGCATAATGTTTTTGTTTATTTCTCCAGGCGGAAATTGGAGTCTTCTTTCCTGTCATTATCCTAAGGTCTTTGGATGGTTCAGATCTTAACCAAAAATTAAGTGTCCTTAGGTATGTCTTTCTACCTTCCAAAACTATAGTTTTTAGAAGTTCAAGTAACATGATTAGTTATTATCTACTGATGATTGTGCTCTTTTTCTATGAGTATCAATTGCAGGTCTTCCAATTTTTCTTAAGATTCTCCTTTGAAACTAACATTTCAATTTCAAATGTATATAACAGGATGTTGGAGAAAGTGTCCAAAGATCCCCAGATGCTTGTTGACCTTTATGTGAACTATGATTGTGATCTTGAAGCACCAAACCTGTTTGAACGCACAGTATGCTTTCATTACGATCAATTCGTCTTTTCTTAAATGTTAATCAGATGCAAACTTAACGATCTCTTCTTAGGTTGCTACATTATCGAGAATAGCTCAAGGCACACAAAATGTGGACCCAAAGTCTGCCGCTGCGTCTCAATCTGGATCAATCAAAACATCATCTTTGCAGGTCTTTCTTAGTCCTTTTTACTGTCTATCGAGATATGGATATCCGATTGTTTAAATATTCGGAAAATCGAATATCTGGATCAGGATTTGCTCAGCCCTAGTCTATAGGATATTATTAGTTTTGTTTTTATCTGTGATCTCGTCTCCCGTGTCAGCCTTCATATTGGCCAGTCAACATGAGTTGTTTGACATTTGCAGGGTCTCGTCAATGTGCTCAAATCTTTAGTGCTGTGGGAGAAGTCTCACAGGGAATCAGAAAAGCCAAACGATGGTGGTGTATCATTTCAAGAGGTCAAAACTAGGGAACTTGATGAATCAAAAACCAAGGAAGATTCACCAAGCAACTTTGAGAAGCTGAAGGCTCATAAATCCATCATTGAAACTATAGTCTCTGAGGTGTGAAGTTTAGTGTTTCTATAAGATAATGTGCGCTGCTGGGACAATCTCTTTTGGCCTAGTAGCTTATTTTTATGAACAAACTCTCCTTTCACTATATCTAACTCCGCTTTTATGCACAGTTCAATCGGCAGCCTGGGAAGGGCATCCAACACCTAATTTCCAGCGGACTGGTGGATAAAACTCCTGCTTCAGTTGCTCAGTTTCTACTGAATACCCCCAATTTGGACAAGGTATTAGTGGTTTGTTTATGGATCCATTTGCGGGCTTCCCATATCCAGAAGGACTTACTCTTACTTCCAATTAACAGGCTATGATTGGGGATTACCTAGGCCAGCATGAAGAGTTTCCCCTTGCTGTGATGCATGCTTATGTGGATTCCATGGACTTTTCTCAAATGAAGTTCGATATTGCAATTCGTGGATTCCTGAAAGGGTTCCGTCTTCCAGGAGAAGCTCAGAAGATTGATCGCATAATGGAAAAGTTTGCCGAGCGGTATGTACACCGTCCATCGTGTTCGCATGCATTAGGATCATACTGATTAAGCATAACCCGAAAAAGCACATTTGAATGGGATGAACGATGAAAAATCAAATAATCAGTTCCGTCATAAAGACTTGGATATGCCATTTAATACGGTGTACAGACTTTGAAGAATTTCTTTAATTGACATAGTTAACATTGGGTCCTTCAGTTGGTAACATAAAAGTATTTTTTTTACCTCACGAAGACGCCTATGATAAGTAGCTTCTCTTCTCTTATAGCTCTGCATGAAAATCTTTAGAAATGGTTATACATTTCATGTTGCATCTAACAACAACATCATTTTCGTTGAGCCTTATTGTTCTTTTGCTATGTATCATGTGATTTTGTCCTTTGTCCAAATGGTTATTTAGTCCCCCTCCACCCTTAGTGATTTTTGTTGAATGCTAAACCGGACTCTTGCTTTGAGAGTCATATTTTGCTCTGTTGAGTTCCTATGTTGTAGGATTTACATCATGTCTTTTTTTGCAGCTATTGTGCCAACAATCCTGGTCTGTTTAAGAATGCAGACACAGCATATGTACTGGCTTATGCAGTTATAATGTTAAATACTGATGCACATAATCCAATGGTGTGGCCAAAAATGTCGAAGAGTGATTTTGTACGCATGAATGCCATGAATGATGCTGAAGAATCTGCTCCGCAGGAACTATTGGAAGAGATATATGATTCCATTGTAAGTGATGAGATAAAACTGAAAGATGATCCTTCAGGAGTTCTAAAAAATAGTAAACAAAAGCGAGAAGCAGAGGAAAGAGGCCGCCTGGTCAATATTCTCAATCTTGCTCTCCCCAAAGGAACTTCCTCAAATGAATCCAAGCCTGAAAACGAAGCAATTATCAAGAAGATACAAGCTCTGATAAAGGAGCAAGGTGGGAAGAGAGGGGTGTTCTACACTTCACAAAGGATTGAACTTGTGCGTCCTATGATTGAAGTTGTAGGGTGGCCTTTACTTGCTACTTTTGCTGTTACTATGGGTGAACTGGATAATAGACCTAGGGTTGGTTTATGTATGGAAGGATTTAGAGACGGGATACACATTACACATGTTCTTGGTATGGATACCATGCGCTATGCCTTTTTGACATCCTTGATAAGGTAAATCTTGTTTATCATTATTTTGACTGATAGCATATTTTTTTAAGAATAAATTGTCTTGAGGTAAGAAATCAAATGAAGGATAGCATATCAGTTGATCACTGCTGATTGTATGTGCCATTTTTTGTTCACTGATCGATAGTTTTACATTCGTTTAATTTATCTGGTTTATGTCTGGTCGCATTAAAGAATAATTAAGCCTCATGAATCAATATGATGCAGGTATAGTTTCTTACATGCACCCAGAGATATGCGTGGAAAGAATGTAGAAGCATTACGTACACTTCTTACTTTATGTGATACTGACATCTATGCCTTTCAAGACTCCTGGTTTGCCATTCTGGAATGCATTTCCCGCCTTGAATATATAGTTTCTTGGCCTGCTATGACTGCAACAGTTATGCAAGGATCCAATCAAATCTCTAGGGATGCAGTTCTTCAGTCTCTCAGAGAGCTTGCTGGAAAGCCAACTGAACAAGTATTCGTGAATAGTAGCAAATTGCCCAGTGAAACAATAGTGGAGTTTTTTACGGCTTTGTGTAGTGTGTCTGCAGAGGAACTAAAACAGGTTCCAGCTCGTGTTTTTAGCCTGCAGAAGGTTGTTGAGATTAGCTATTACAATATGGCTCGAATAAGGATGGTAATTCCTTCAACTGATAAGCAGTCTGTTTCTTCTGGTTTCTTTCTTTTATGCGTATGCGATATGGATTTTTATAATTTCTAATCATGATATAGCAACTTGTCTGTATTCTGTGGAGATTCCACTCCATATAATATGTGGAATCATTTTGCTCATTACTTCCATTAGTTCCATATTAGGATCTTCTTAGGACAAATAGTGTGATTACTTCTGTTCAGAAACCCTAAGTAATATTTTTTGATGCACATATAGGTAATTTTCTTGTGCATATCTCTTACCAACTCTAATTTCCTGGTATGTCAAATCGTGTATGCCTGTCACTATTTTTCCATCATGCTCAACAAGGTCACATCTTTTCTTTATGCATTGGTTGCATGGTCCACCTTTTTCATCTACTGGTGTATGGTGAATCCTTGGTCACTTGTCATACCAAAATTCCGTTGAGTCATTCTTATTATACCCTTCCTGAAGTGTGTCTCTATCTTACACATTGCACAATGTTCACATTAACTTAAATGTTTCATCAGGTTTGGGCTAGAATATGGACTGTCTTGGCTCATCACTTTATCTTTGCTGGTAGTCATCCTGATGAAAAAGTTGCAATGTATGCCATCGATTCGCTACGACAGCTCGCCATGAAATATTTGGAGCGTGATGAACTTGCCAACTTCACTTTCCAGAATGATATTTTGAAGCCATTTGTGGTACTCGTTCGAGGAAGCAGAAAAGAATCCATAAGAAGGCTTATAGTCGATTGTATAGTTCAGGTATGCATGATATAACTTGCTCTTTTGGTCTTTTTGATTTTGATTGCTGTTTGAAATCTTTGAGCTTGAATAATAGATGATAAAATCAAAAGTTGGAAGCATAAAGTCCGGATGGAGGAGCGTGTTTATGATTTTCACTGCCGCTGCAGATGATGACCTGGAACCCATAGTTGAGAGTGCGTTTGAAAATGTTGAACAGGGTCAGTATGAAGATCTTCAGTTTTTACTTTTCCTATTAAAATACATTCAGTATTACAGAAATTGGTTTACATCATATATGACATAGAAGAATTGTGCAGTTATTTTAGAACATTTCGACCAAGTTGTTGGAGATTGCTTTATGGATTGTGTCAATTGCCTGATTGGATTTGCCAATAACAAGAGTTCTCACCGCATAAGTTTGAAGGCCATTGCTCTGCTCCGAATATGTGAAGATCGTCTTGCAGAGGTCTGTTATCATATACTTAGGCATTCAAGTCTAGCTGTGAATTAATTTTCTGCCATGTTAACTATTTCTTCTTCTGCCATTTTATTTTATCCTCATGAAATTCTTGCTTACTGGGCAATTATATTAAAATATCTTGGATTCCTTAATCAATTTTGCTAGGAGCTTACCAATTTGGTTTAAGGATGGAACCCTCAAATTAAAAAGCTACATGTCTACTTTGAAATTATGATAAGTGGCATGCAAAATTCTTACCTATTCTGTTCATTTGTCGCCAATTTTGTTGATTTTCTACTTTTTCTTTTTTTCATTTCAGGCCTTATACCGGGCGGTGCACTGAAACCAATTGACATCAATGTTGACGAGACATGCGATGTCACGGAACATTATTGGTTCCCAATGCTTGCTGGCCTTTCTGACCTCACTTCTGATCCAAGAGCAGAGGTCAGAAATTGTGCACTCGAGGTTTTGTTTGACTTGCTGAATGAGAGGGGCAGTAAGTTCTCGTCCACTTTCTGGGAGAATATTTTCCAAAGGGTTCTGTTTCCAATTTTTGATAATATGGGAGATGCTGGAAAAGAAGATAGTAGTGCATATTCTGGGGATGAACGGCTTCATGAAAGTAGTATTCACTCGCTGCAATTATTGTGCAACCTTTTCAACACTTTCTACAAGGTAATTCACTGGGTGGTGAAACGTAATCACGATCCCTTATTTTCTTATGATCCCATCCATCTATACTGCTGGATCCCCCCCCCCCCCCAAACATTCATTTTGAGTCTCAGCAGTTACCTGAGAATTGACTTCTGATCGTGTAGGATGTGTATTTTATGCTGCCTCCACTGCTGAGCTTACTTCTAAATTGTGCCAAGAAAACCGACCAATCTGTAGCTTCAATGTCGTTGGGTGCTTTAGTGCATCTTATTGAAGTTGGAGGACACCAGTTCAGTGATCAGGATTGGAATACCCTGCTGAAAAGCATCAGGTGCTTTCTCTCTCTCTCTCTCTAAAGCAACATATTAAACTATATTTCAAGATATGATTATTCATGGAGATATCTTTCCTCTCTTATTCCGGTCTTCACTCTTAACTTTAAACAGGGATGCTTCCTATGAGACCCAACCCCTTGAGCTTCTAAATCGCATGGGTTCTGAGAATCCCAACCATCGAAAAGCATTTACGAGAAATATGGATCACCATTCTACAGCAGACGGTGGCAGTCCCGTGTCCCAGCATACTGTTTATGAAAACGGGAATGCAATTGATTCTGTGAATACCACCGCGAGTGATGGGATTTCATTGGTTCAGAATCCAGAAACAGACAACCCAGTGGGTTTAGAAAACTTTGGTGGTTAGCTCATTATAAGCATTTAATTATTTCTTCAGCTTATGCATGCCGAGATAATTAAAATCTTAAATTTAGGCATTTCTTTCTTTTTAGCCATGCCATCACCTACTGGAAGAGATATGACGACAGGCGCTGATGGTGGCGTAGGTCTTCATCGCAGTCAAACATTTGGGCAAAAAATAATGGGAAATGTGATGGATAACTTGTTTATGAGAAGTTTCACCTCAAAAGCTAGGAACAGTACATCTGATGTGATAGCACCTCCTTCTCCATCCAAGGTTAGTACCTGGTGTCACATCCTTGTCTGCTAAGTCAGATTGTCTTAATGATTGAATGACCTTTAACTTCTGATGAAAATAAACTCCCTGGGAAACCAGTAGGATAATTATATGTGCTTTCATTGCCAATTAATGAAGCATGAATGGTTTCGAGAGTTGAAACATGAACTTAGTTATAGTTGTTAACATGTCCATTGCCTTCTGCTGCTATTGATGTGCATGAAATTTATTGTCTTGATTCTGCAGACTCAGTTGATTGTGAAACACGGTTTTCTAGTGAAAACTCGTGCATTTCCGTCATATGATCTCATCAAAAGCCATCATTGACTTTTTAACTTTTGATCCTCATCTATTATTGCATAAGTTTTAGAATCACGAAATCCGTTTTCCTCTTCTTGCTTTGCAGTTTCCCGTGGTTGATGTTGAACCCGAATCAAGCGATGAGGAGAAAAGTCCAATCATGGGAATAATCCGGAGTAAATGCATGACCCAGTTACTACTATTAGGTGCCATTGATAGCATTCAGGTAAGAGTAATCACTCCAAAGTATGATATCCGGTAAACGTAATGAAATCGTATTGATCCATATTATTTGTTGTCATGTTTGTGCTCTTGCAGAAGAAGTACTGGAAGAAGTTGAACGCACAGCAGAAGATCGCACTGATGGAAATATTGTTTTCGGCACTCGAGTTTGCTGCTTCTTACAACTCGTATACCAATCTGAGGACGAGGATGCAGCAAATCCCTGCTGAGAGGTGGTTGCAAGTGCTATATATATATATATATATATATATATATATATATATATATATATATATTCATCAATCTCATAACACTACCCACCATTTTTTCAACAGTAGGCCACCTCTGAATCTCCTTCGTCAAGAGTTGGTGGGGACTTGTATATATCTTGACATCCTTCAAAAGACAACTGCATCATCAGCCGATGATCATCACCTTAAGGAAGATGGAGGGGAGGAGAGAGAAGATAAACTTGAGGGAGTAGCTGAAGACAAGCTTGTGTCTTTCTGCGAACAGGTGCTGAGGGATGCCTCTGAATTTCATCAATCGAGCAATGAAGATTCAGCCAATATGGATATTCACAGAATTTTAGAACTCAGATCACCGATAACCGTGCAGGTGGTGTACTTGTCTCTTTGAGTGTATATGCATGATTTCTCATCTTTTTCGACATCTGTTGCACTTGAACAACTGCGAACGATCGATTAAAGGGAAAGTTACTAATTTCCCTCTGATACATCATTTGATTCACGAAGCTTTAATTCGTGGTTTCTTCAGGTGTTGAAAGGCATGTGCCAAATGAACTCCAAGATCTTCAGGAGTCACCTCAGGGAGTTCTATCCTTTAATCACAAGACTTGTCTGCTTTGACCAGGTAAACAGTTATACAGATTCTTAACCAAAGCATATTTATTAGACATTTTAAGTGATGAATCCTTTTCCATAAATTCTTTCTAACAAATGATGGGTCTCTTTTCAGATGGAAGTCCGTGGAGCACTTGCAGATCTTTTCAGAATGCAATTGAATAGCTTGTTGCCAACCAAAGCATAATTATGATGATACATACAATCTGTTAAATCTGAACTTATGTAATAGACATACAACCTCTCTCTTGGTTTTGAGTGACTGAAGACGTTTCATTCATTTTTTTGTTTTGGGTTCTTTCATTGGAGTTATGATCATAGATGTATGATGTTCGTCAAGATCGAAATACTCTATCTATAATCATTATAAGTTTATCATAAAAAAGTCAGCTACAATACAACAAAAAGGACGAGTAATTATTAACTTACAATCATACAAGAGTTTCAACTAAGGATGCATGCGTTTGTGTATGAAGTAGCACTTGGCTTACAATGGAATATGAAAACCTCTCAGGTATGTGGAATCTACGCCTGATTCCCGAAGCACAGCCACTCTCCCCGTGCGAGCCACCTAATGTATTAATTTGCCAGAAGAACGTTTTTTTTTTTTTTTACTTAAATCAATGGAATACAAAGCCATGCAAGTAAAATTATGTCGGTTGGAGAAGTGATGAATACGCACCTCGCAGATACCATAAGGCTCCAACAAGTTTTGGAGGGCAACCATTTTACTTAAATCTCCAGTCACCTGTAACATTAATGGAATATGTATTTGCTCTTACCTTCGACAACAAAAATGTTGTTTTGATGGGATACAGTGTAGAAAGTACGTGCAGATGATATTATTTAGTAATTTACCTCTAACGTTATTGTATGATCAGAAACATCGACGGGTTTAGCTCGGAAGATATTGGCAATGTCGAGCACGTCCCTCCTTGCAGCAGCGTTTGCAGCAATCTTTATCAGCATCAACTCACGCTCAGCAAATGGCAAGTGTGTTAAATCTTGAACCTGAAAAAGTTATCAAGTAACTATTAGCCGAAACAGAGAACTACTAGAGGTGTAAGAATGAGATAAAATGTAAGAATATGAACTCATGATGTTTTCTCCTCTCCTCTCCTCTCACCTCATGAACATCGATTAATTTATTGAATTGCTGGAGCAATTTGCCAATGGTTTCGTCAGTTCCAGGAACAACAGTTGTTATGCGTGAAATCCCTTCCCTGTCTGTGGGGCCCACAGCAAGACTCTGATGGAAGGAGAAAAAATGAAAATTGTTTGGGAAACATATTAAGGAAGAAGTGAAAGCAAGTTTTGGTTATTAACAAAACATAGCAAGAAAGAAGTTTGAAAAGCTTCACCTGAATGTTATACCCTCTTCGTGATATAACCCCGGTGACCAAGTTCAGTACTCCGGGAGTGTTATTAACGAGCAGGGACAGAGTGTGCGATTTAAGTCCACTTGACTGCAGCAGAAATATTTAAAAAATACAAATAACTCTCTTAAGATGTGAACACAACAAGCATCATATTTTCAAAAGAAATTAGGAGCTTCGCTTTTTAGTTTCTATTCTGATTGTGGTTTCGCAAACTTGAAAGTTCAAACAAGAACAACAATCGCATGATTATATCAAGTTGCAACATTTTTTAATACGAATGACTATGAATCTATCTACCACAAGGTTTCTTACATCTCCATCGTATAGCACTCCCCAATGTGCATCGAGAACCTTATTAAATATGATGTCGTCAGGTTCCACAGGATACACATCACCCTGCAATAACACAAGTGTGCTTAACTGGAAGTAGCAGAGTAAAACATGGAATAATAACAGTACCTATCAGCTCATTTAGAGTAGTTATTTTGCATACGAAATTAAGCTCATAATACTAACCGGAAATATTTAAGATAAGCTCGACCGACCAACAAAGACAGCATGCAACAATTTAGTTGCTGGGATCAGACAGTCATTGCTATACTTGCTTTTATGAAAATCTGATAGGCTATCATAAGAATTCAATTAAATCATGCCCAGAAGTCAAAGATAATCAAGCAAATTGACTGTTATAAACATTTCATGAGACATAGAGTATGAGATACTGGCTGTATTGGTTGGTACCCCTGAGTTATCTGCAACAGTTCCATTTGTGTGCTTTCCAATGACTTTCTGGCTGGAAATGTTTGAGGGATCCTCAATGGGCACTTTTGTTACTTCAAGATCTGGATAAGAAGCTGCTGAGAATCTCCAAAATGGGGCTGTCTCCCCCATCTTTTCTCTTCTAAGTGCGATCTGTGGAGGCCATCAACAAAATCAAGAGTTAAACTGAGGTAAGCTGGAAACTGAAGATTTTAACATTTTTTCAGTTATTAACCCAAAATCCAAGTATATCAAAACAAGAAATATTCCTTAATTAGAGTTATAATCACAACAACACACAATACGTTATGTAATAGTTCGCAAACACATCCAACATTCAAATACCCAAGGAGAACAGAAGTACATAAGCTGGCCCTAGAATATCACGAAATATATAGAAATTCTAATTTCAGTAATGGCTTTGTTCAGGTTCAAAATCAGATAAGTTGCAAAGAACTAAGTCTTTTGTCAGCTTTTAAGTTATTGAGGGCCTCCATTTTTACCTTCCCCGTTCGTGCAACTTCTATAATGCCAAACTTCCGTAGGTTTCTCAAGACAGCAGCCATCTTCCCAGGATCTCCTGTGACCTAGGAGCCAGTAAGCAAGAAGCCAAAGTACATAAATTACAGAGTTAAACAGAGGTTAGATCCACCGAATATCTAAATTTATAAAAATGCCCCATATAACTAATAGATAAGACGCTCAATGACCATTCTAGAGTAGATTTAATATATATGTATGTAGATTATAGAACTCCATATACCATTCGTGTCTGGATCATGTTTTCATGTGGGTTTTAAAATCCCTCCTAAAATAAATTGTTCTGCAAATCAAACCGGGAATAACTATGAAAGAACAAACTTAAAATAAACCTCTATCGTCACAGACTGATCTGATGCATCCACAACCTTCCCTCTGAAAATGTCAACGAGCCACATGATCTGAAATTTGACAAAAAATACACAGACGCTGTTAGACATAGGCAAGAAAGTTAACAGAGCCAAACGCGCCTGATTTCATATTGAAAGTAAGCAAAGAAAAACATTAATATCAAATTTGTCCGGCGAATGAAGGACGTTTCATAATATGAATCTATTGATTGAGTAAATGCCAGAGCTGAAGAAAAGAAATCCTGTAAACCTGAATCATTTATTTCACAATTATCTATCAGTTACCATCATCTAATGTTTAGAACAGGTACAATGTATGTGAGGATAACGAAATTGTTTGCAGAGAACACAGTACACAGATGCCATATAAGCATCAAACATAGGTTCACACATGATATGTACATAATATCTGAAAATATTTGCAAGGGAAAAAAAGTAAAATTTATGTGCACCTCGCCTTTCGTGTTGGAGTCTGCATTGAGCTTTATTAGCATAAGTTCACGCTCTACCTGAGGTTCTCTCGACAAATCGTCAACCTAGAATTTTTTAAATAGGACCAATACAGTTAGATGATTGTAAGAACCAAGTTTCAATAATAAGTGGTCCAGCAAGTTAGAAGCTTCTGAAGATCTCATTTTCTAAGGAACAGCAGATGCAGCAACAGTTGCTCAATAAAGTAAGAATATAATATCAATATTTTTCGAATCACGCACAGTGCAGTGTGTATACCTTAAGGACATTCACGAGCTTGTTCAGTTGCTCAACAACTTGTTGCAAGATCTTATCTGTCCCAGAAACTACTACAGTAAAGAGAGCCTTGTCCCTGTTCAGCCCAACAGCAAGTGATTCGATGTTGTAGCCCCGACGAGCAAATACTCCAGCAATTCTGTTTATGATACCACTTTCATCCCCAACAAATACTGATATGGTGTGACGTCTTTCCCTGGGGTAGATAGAATCAATTAAATTCTGATATTATAAGCAAAAACAATCATATCTATTCGACGTAGAAACGACTAAGTCCTTAATGTTAAAATATAAAAGTAAGACAAAAAAAATACAATATTTCCTCTCAAATCAACAGCTCGATACTAATATTATAACCAACACCAAAATGCCAAAACAGTGAAGGAGACCAACAAAGCAATTAGCCAGCAGCGAAAAAAAATATCCCCAGCAATCCGACGCTATAAAATCCTAATTCTTTACAGACTTACGCTCGCAATCACTGATCTGTGTACCTCATAGAGTCAACAGGTGCTGGAGAGTGCTTAGGATTCAAAACTGGGGTTGAAGGTCGCGCTCCCATTTCCGAGCTACCATTAGCGTTGCTCCCAGCAGCATTGGCAAAAACAAATTGCCTGCGCGGAAGCGTAGTAATCTTTCCAAAAGGCAATTTACCGCCGCTCAAGCGCGGCTGTTCAATCGACTTCAACGTCCATTGTGCAACTGGCGCCGCCGCCGTAGCCATTGCTCTGCGTATGCGTCTTGAGCTTCTCTGTATAATTGGGTTGATTGGTTATAGTATAGTGGGCCTGAGGTTGAGGCGGCTCGAGCAAGGGAACAGTGTTATACTCAGCATTTAATAGATAAGGATATTCACAATGGAATTAGCAAAAAAATCATATATGAATAAAATAATAAGATAAGTATTTCTCATCTTCTCTCCCTTCTCTCTCTTAAACCCTAATCTCTCTCCCCCGCCGCACCCCAAAAAAAAAAAAAATCTCTACCCCTCCTCCGTTAATGGAGGTTGGGGGATTTCTTCATCTCTTGTTTTCTTCTTTATTTGTTTCGTTTCGTATGTCTTTTTTATTTTCTGTTTTGGTATTGAGTTTCCCGATTCGGGAGTTTATCTCTCCTCATGGAGAAGTTTTATCTCCCTTGTGGAGTATTTCGTCTCCTTTTGTGGGTGTGTTTTGTCCGGAGAATATAAGGTACTTGAAGATGAAGACAGTTGAAAGTGAAGACTACTGCGGATATCTAGGCTTAATAGCCATTTTCATGGAGTTTTAGGCTGATTTATGGTAGATTCTTTAGTTCTTTGTGTTCAGATTATGTTCCTTATTTTTCTTTCGGCTTTGTTGGTTTGGTGTGTTTGCTCCAATGTGAGCCTTTGTTTCTACCGGACTTTTGTTGTTATCGGAGAAACCTGTTTGGACTGTTTAGCCTTTGTACATCGTGTTTATGAAATGAAAAAGCAAGTTTTCGTTAAAAAATAAAATAAAATAAATAAATAAATAAATAATAAGATACAAACTATATAGTAAAAAATCACTTTACTCGAAATCAATCTAAAGACATTTTATTTTTGCCGGGAATTACTACATATGTTGATGCCGCGTAATTACTTTCGAAAAGACATTTTATTTTGCAGCGTTTCGGTACGAAATTTAGATTTTAAGCCCAATAAAGCCCAATATTAAGCCCAATAAAATATAGTCCCGCTACAAGCCTAAGCCCGATCAACTAAAACAAGCCCAGAAGTATTATTCCACGTTATCTTCAAACTATTTCTCACTCTGCCACGTGCTCTCCATTCAGCAATAATCGTATGTTCTCTCTCTCTAGATTGGTACTTCCAGCTAAAAGTTTTGATTCGATTGAGAGACCGATTGTCTTCTCGTACGCTGATTATCTACAATGCCAATGGATCAATCTGAGCTGACAACCGAACAGGTAATGCCATTTCCCGTACGAACTTGAATGGAATTTGAAGTTATGCTTTTTTTTCCTTGCGAATGTTCAATATGGAATCAAACAGCTGAAACAGTTTGTAGCTGCAATTTCTTATCTTGAGGGTGGATTAGTGTATTGATTTTTCTGTTTCAATTTGAGCGATGTTGGGGATTGATTTATTTCCCGCCAAGGTTTGATCTAAAGTCATAAAGTTGATAGAATTGGAAAATGAAATCCGCATATAATGTTTAATTTGTTGGATGTTTGTACTCTGAATTAGCATCGGGAGTGTGTGATTAAACCGTGGGATGTTTGGATCGTTCACCATTTTATGGATTTCTGTCATTTGATTTGATTTCAGCTGTTTGATTTTGATATTTATGTATTTTGAATTATCTGGTAAGGTTTTGAGGAGAGATATTCCATGGGAAACATACATGACGACGAAGTTGATCACTGGCACAGGGCTTCAGCTATTGCGAAGATATGACAAGAAGTCGGAGAAGGACAAGATGCAGTTGTTGGATGATGTAAGATATCTGTCCACGACATGTTCTTATAATCATAAAACTAAGAATGCGATCGTTAATTTTTATAATTTAGTGAAATATATGTATGTGTTGTGTTGCTTGTTTATCGATATATCTCTTTGAAGAATGATTAGCTGGTCTCTGAATTGCTGCTTTTATAGTTAGATGTGTTCTTAAGAAATGTTACCCTTGCCTGTAATAATTCAATTCAGTACGGGCTTTCCGATGTTTGATTTTTGTAAGAGACAACGTTCATTGAGACAAAGTTCTTAGAATTCTGTAAGAGAAAGATGCTAAATCTTATGAATACTTGCACAGTTTAAGGGTGACCTTTATTCTTGTGATGTCGGTTATGTTAACGAATTCGACAAAGAAGAAAGTTTCAACTGATCGGCGAAAAATCATTTACAGGATGGTCCAGCTTACGTACGTGTTTTTATCAGCATATTACGGGATATCTTCAAGGAAGAAACTGTTGAGTATATTTTAGCTCTCATAGATGAAATGCTTTTTGGTAAGTGGGAGAATTCGAGAATTTATTTTAATTTTCCATCCTATGAGGCTGATGTTATTATCTTATGCATGGCAGCAAACCCCAAAAGAGCGCAGTTGTTCCATGACAAATCCCTTGCTGATGAGGATGTATATGAACCTTTTTTACGGCAAGGATTTTCATGCTATTTTCTCACTCTTTTGTTATTTAACATATGTCTTTGGTCTGCTTTTTGTTATCGGAACACATTTGAAGATATTGAATAGATCTCTGAAATATAACCTTACTCTAGTAAATGAACATTTGACACTCTAGCAACTATACTTTTTTCTGAAATAGTGATGGCCGATGATTTTCTTTTCGTGTAGATTGCTTTGGAAAGGAAACTGGTTTATACAAGAGAAGAGCTGTAAGATACTCTCATTGGTTGTAAGGTATGGGATTTAAATCCATGCTTTGGCATTTAAAAAGAATTGTTTCACAACTTCTCAACTTCTGTGATGGCAGTGAGAGACCAAAATCTAACGATAGTGCCATCGTTGATGGGGCATTCAATTCAAAGAAGTTAACGACTACTACAGAGGATGTTTTCAAGGGACTCGTTGAGTGGCTGTGTTCACAGGTCTGCTTACATTCTACATATCAATTATTTTGTTCATCTTTCTTCAAATTTTCCGCTTATGATTTGGTTCTGCTGCATTGGAAAGATTATGACTTAGACAACATAATGGCCGTATATTCGTACCGGCTTGCTGAAAATCAAATGGAAGATACTGTACTAAAAAGGAATACACAGTCAAGTTATGAAATTAAACAATGTTTGTTGATCGTCCTCAAACTCAACGCTCTCTAAAGATGGAACATATATTAAGTATCTTTATTAGATTAGTAAAACTGTTATCTTCAAACCTTATTGGCAAGCTATTTTGATAACAGCTGAAGAAGCCATCTCATCCGAGCCGTAGCATTCCAACAGCTGTCAACTGCCTTGCAACTTTGTTGAAAGAGCCTGTTGTCAGATCTTCATTTGTTAGAGCAGAGGGAGTGAAATTGCTCATCCCTCTAATTGTCCCGGCATCCACTCAACAATCTATTCAGGTCACATTGAATCCCAACTACTGCATTTTATCTTGTAATGTTTGACTCCTACTTCACGTGGCTAATGGCTTGCAAATTTTTTTTTTTAACTTTGAAATGGAAACAGATCCTCTACGAAACCTGCCTTTGCATATGGCTCTTGTCATTCTTCGATCCTGCAATTGAGTACTTGGCCACCACCAGATCATTGCCTCGATTGATCGAAGTTGTCAAAGGATCCACCAAGGAAAAAGTACGTAGTTCGTTTTTTTTACCTATCACCTTGCGATGTTTTTCTTTATGGGTTGTCCATGTTAGTATGTGTTACTAAATCAATATCGATACATCCGTTGAAAGCATTCCTTGAGGCCTATCTTTCGTAATATTCATGCTAGGTTGTCCGAGTTGTTATCTTGACTCTTAGGAATTTGCTGCACAAAGGGACATTTGGTGCCCAGATGATTGACCTCGGGCTGCCACAGATTGTTCAGAGTTTAAAAGCTCAAGCATGGAGTGATGAGGTGAGAGATGTTGACGAGTCATTTATTATTTACGTAGATGAAATTTTTTTTAATGTAGTATCATAATTCATAGAAAGGTTTGCCGAATTTCATTTCCTTTATTAACCCTAAAAATTTTAAGACACTTGCTTTGCATCATTCATACGCATTTCATGTCATCTATTTGCTGACTCACCGAAACTCCATTCTTTATACCTTGTGATGCTATTAGGATCTGCTGGAAGCTTTGAACCAACTGGAACAAGGACTGAAAGTCAAAGCCAAGTCACTGAGCTCTTTCGATAAGTACAAGCAAGAAGTCCTCCTCGGGCACCTCGATTGGTCACCAATGCACAAAGATCCCATATTCTGGAGAGAAAACGTAACGGGCTTCGAGGAACACGATTTTCAGGCAACGTTTTTACGTCCACATTGATAAATTTTGTCAGAAATATTTCATAAGCTGATGACACTCAATACATCTTTTTTCTCCTGCAGATTCTTAGGGTCCTGCTCACAATTTTGGACTCATCCACCGATCCAAGAACACTCTCTGTGGCTTGCTACGATCTCTCTCAGTTCATTCAGTGCCACCCCGCTGGTCGCGTCATAGCAACGGACCTCAAAGCCAAGGAACGGGTGATGAAGTTAATGAACCACGAGAATGCTGAGGTCACTAAAAACGCCCTGCTCTGCATCCAGAGGCTGTTTTTAGGGGCCAAATACTCGAGCTTTTTGCAGGCGTAAGTGTTGGTGGTTCGTATTAATCCATTCATCTCCTTAAGATAATGAATTTCAATAAATTTGTATTGCCTGTATATTTTCTGATCGGAGAATGGCTGTGGTGCGTCCACACACGATCAATTCGACAAAAGTATTGCTTGTTAATTTCCCAAAGTTGTTCAATAAGCTGGAAATTGTGTAATATTACTGCTTGGCCATGCCAATAAAGTTGTAACTCTCTCGGCCGAGATGTAAAACTTCTTTACTTCAGATTTATGCCGTTGGTATTTGTCTGATATTTTCTTTTTGAACCGTTTATTTCTTTGCTAGTTATTATTCAATCTCGCAGCATTGGGGAATTTCTTTCAAGCGGCTACCAGTACGGTACGTCTAACGCTGATGAAAAATAACATCGGTGCATAGAAGAATATTTATAACTGTCACTTTAATCTCCACGGTATGATTAAATAGCCTGAAACGAATCAGAACTTCACTGTCGGCTACGGGTCGATCCTGCTTTTCAGTGGGACTAATTCCCCCTGGTTCATGTGATGTATCTCAAATCCCACGGAAAACGACAGTTACAAAATTCGAAAATGTGGCAAAAAAATAAATAAATTGAAATTCTACTCTTCCAAGCAAACACTTATCATAGAAGATTATGTTTTGAATGTGGGGTCTTTAAACAACTGGACTTTTTTCTCAACGAGCTTGGTACCAAATACAGCCTTGACGAACCAACTAAAAGCCCATTGCCTTAGGCCCATCTTGTGATTACATGATATGGCCCAAACCTAGGGATGAGATAAAAAAAAAAAAAGTAAATCATACTCATTACAAATTTTGTTAACTAAGGCTGCATTTACTTTACTTGGCAAGTCTAAATCATTCACCGTAATATTGTTCGGGTGCCGATCCGAGACTAAATTTAGGCCCATTTTAAAAATGCAATGCTCTCGAGAATAAATATCCAATAATGGGGTTGGACAAGATTATAAACCCAAATTATGCTATTAATTCTTAAATGACCGAAACACCGCTTCAACATTGTTCTTAAATAAACCCTAACTTTAGACATGCGATACACCCAAATTCTCCTACCGATTTCGAAACAATTGCTCCTACCAATTCGGAAAGATCGGACACCGTTATAGGAGGTAGTGTTAATTTTCGGCTTCGATTTATGCACTACAAAATGTTTCAATTTGTCTAATATAACGAGTTTCACTTCATCAGACGTGACCAGACACGGTGAAATTCGAAATGGGCGTACGCTAATAATCGAGGTAACGTTTATTTTCCACTTCCGATTTATATATTAGATCTTATGGTTCGTCTAAGTTTATGGTTCCTTCATGTTGCATTTGTCGACATCTTTATTCGATTTTTATCCATTTCTAGTATAGCTCATTTTTTATTAAGCCATGGTAAGATTTGTAAATTTACAAAGACTTACATGATAAAACATTTCTCTTATCTTGGCAAGTAAACAAGATAGTAATTCAATACAATGTCATGATCGTAAGTGGAAGAAAAACCCAAGATTATTGTCCCAAGATGAAAACTATACAGATATTTCTTAGCTATTAAACTAAATGCACCCTAATGGCATGTTGTTGTCCTGGATTAGTTAAGATAAGACAAATAATAAGTCATTTACTTCTATTTGATTTTGTTTTCTTCCAATCCAAGATTAAAAGCTCATTAAAATATTACGAAATTGACAATAAATAATATGACTAAAATGAGTTAGAAATAAAATATAACGGATATAGGAGCTTAATAAGAAAGCTTTTATAACCAAACACGGGTAGAGAATTGATATAAGTACGCATATAACAACAAACCAACCTCAAATATCAATCACTAATACAATAGATTATATAAAAAAAGAAAGTTAAAATGTAATAAATAAGCAATCAACGCTAACTCATCAGAGCGTCGGATCCTGATCGTCCATTTCCGGATCTCAGGAGTGTGACTCATTTGACTTTCTTCATTACCGGAAAACCGAAAATAAAGAATACTTTAACTTAGAGAGAGAGAGAGAGAGAGAAACTCAAACGAGAGTGCGCGAGCTCAAAATATTTTCCTCGCACCTGAAAAATCAAATTATCTCTATATTCACACTACTACACAGTTCAAGATCCTTTCGTGCGATTTCAGATAATTTGAGCTAACGTCTGTGTATAGTGAGATATTTTGTTTCGCTGAAGCTATGTTTTGAAGCCCGACTAGCTGAAATTGAAGCTGTCTCAGCTTATATTCGGAAGGGTTAGGTTTTGCTGGGTTGGTTTACTTTTCGTTGTTTATCAAGGAAAAAAAGTTATGGAAGCAATTGTGGTTGTCACGTCTGGGGGTTTATTTAATAGTTCCGTGCTTGTATAGAATCTAGGGTTTTGTAGATTGGGGGTTTGGTTTAAAAAAGGGAACTGGAGGTGAATTTTGTGTCCTGTTTTGCTTGTGGGTCCTGATTGAAGTTGGAAAAAGCTGTCTTTTTCTTTCCATAAGCTAAATTTTTGAGTTAATTTTTAAGATTCCTGGGTTGTTTGTCTATAAAGAAGGAAGGTTTGAAGCAATTAGTTTCTTTCCTTTCTTGTTTGCAGTAGTAGCACTTTACTTTGGGATAGCATTTGGGGGAGGGGAAAAATGTTTTATTCGCAGTTCATACTGGCCAAAAAGGGGCCTCTGGGCACCATTTGGATTGCAGCTCACTTGGAGCGGAAGCTCCGTAAGAACCAGGTTGCTGATACGGATATTGGAGTCTCTGTAGGTAAAGATTTATTATTATTTTTCCTGAATAACTATAATCGTTGTCTGAGTATGATATATCCTTTTCTTTATGCACTGAATCTTATTATTGGCATATATTAATGGGTAACTTTTAGCTGTAATTTGGGTAGGATGATCATGCATTATCATTTAACTAATCTGTCAACGGCTTGAATTAAATTGAACTAGAAAAAGGGAATACATTGAAATATTGAACTAAAATCTTAAAAGGAATGTTTTATCCAAAATTGCAGAAAGAATGAATAAGAAAGTGAATGTTTAATGAGGTTTCCATAATTAAATCTATGGGAGGAAAACAAATAACCATTATTACATATAATTAAACCAAAGATGCATTTTTAATCAATGCAAATAACCCATATCAAAATTTTCCCTTACATGTGGCATGTTTTTAGTCAAATAAGTTGAAACAAATTAGATTGCTATGAAATTAGAAGGCCATTGTGTTGAAGCTACCTAGTGTTGAAAAAATAAATTTAGAATATGATACACCCTCTACAAGGTTAAGCTTTTAGGTGAAGTAACATGATATAAGAGCTCATACCCAGAGGTTATGGGTACAAATCCTCAAAAGAAAAATTACGTCTAAGGTTAGATAAGAAAGTAGTCAGCATATAAGACCTATTTGGGGTCCTTTTGGAAAAAAGAATAAAAGATTTTAGGTGAAGTGGTTTTCTAGCAATCTGGTTCAGTTGTTTTTGCTGGGATAAAAGCTCGTTGCTGATATTTTGCTATGCTTTACAGACTCAATTCTTTTTCCCGATGTGCCTATTGCACTACGATTATCCAGCCACCTTCTGCTTGGCGTGGTGAGAATATATTCCAGAAAGGTGGGTTACCTTTTTGATGATTGCAGTGAAGCTTTGCTCAAAGTCAAGCAGGCATTTCGTTCTGCTGCTGTGGATCTACCTCCAGAAGAATCAAAGGCACCCTATCATTCCATTACCTTGCCCGAGACATTTGATCTTGATGATTTTGAGCTGCCTGAAAATGACATGCTCCAAGGGTTAGTTACGAAATTTTATCGTCCTTTAAATTTTTTTTTTTTAATAAATCTGCTATTCCTTTAAGTTCAAAAATATATGGGAAATACTAATATTTCTATGAATTTATATCTCAACCCTATTAGATCTATTGGTTATCACCTGTGCTAAATCTTTATGCTTATTTGCTAATTCATTTAAATAGATTTCAGTAGTTAAATGTGAACTAATTCAGAATATGAGCTAAACGTTTGGCTTGTAGTCTTCTGTATATCACGAGGATACTTTGTGAACATCATGTAATATGTTTTCAAGGGAGAGTTTATTTGTTCCATCTCAAATGCCTTCTGCAAAATTTGCAGCAATTTTGTGGATCATCATATTAGTTCAAAAGAGCAAATTACGCTTCAAGATACCATGGAGGGAGTCAGTTATTCTACATCAAAATTTGGCCTGGATGGTTAGTGTTATTCCGGAATTTCTTATGTTAATATTTTCTTTGATTCCACTATATAACTTATCTGGATACAGTGAATACTGATCGAGAAAATAAAAATATCGTAGTATTTTGATAGTCTCTCAGTGTCTTTTCTTCTCTCTTTGTTAAATCTTTTATGTTTTATCAGAGAGATTCGGTGATGGTGACACTTCTGGGATGGACCTTGATGAGGTACTTAATGCGTCAATTTAAGCTCCCCATTTCCTCCCCCTCTCTCTGAAGTGATCCCTGCAATAGTGAAATCATATTGGAAACACATTGCTGATAGGACACGGCAATGCTTTACTATACTTCATTAATCTTCAATATGCATTTGAAAATTGAATGTGGCTTCTAATATCTTGATTAGTGAAACTTATAAGGTGTGTTTCATTGTTCTTTTCCATTGCTTGTTTTCGTGCAGGAGCTGATTCTGGACAAGACTGGTGCTGCAGGATCTTCGTACGAGAGGTTAGATTCACTTTAGTTTTGAATTTTCTTTTTGGATATACAATTATGAACTGATAAAAAAAGGATGTCCCTCATATCATTTTGTAGAACTGATTCATGTTTTTATTTTTTTATCTTGCTGGATTTACATGAAGGGTAATGTAACTGTATTCTGGTGTGATATTTTCCTGCATTTAAGTCGACGTTGCTGCAAGCTGTTGTTTCCTCTTGAGTTATGCTGTCTTTGCTGTTAGCTTTACTTCTGTAGTGTTACTATTATTGTTGCACTGTATGATGCTGATATCCCATTATATTCCTATCTTCCACGTGATTTCAGTGCTGATCCCCAGGCCTCGGTAGCACCTATAGGCCCACTCGAGCAAGATGAAAATCTCGAAGCTAGAGCAATAAATGTTGGCAATATGGTAATTTCTTTGGCTTCCCAAATATGTCAGTAACTTGTTGAGGTTTATATGTATCGATCATCTCTCCCCTCTTGTTTTTAACCCAGTAGTATGCTGTGCAAGGAGATTCCCAAAAATTTCTTGAGAGTTTGTAAACCGTATAGGATGAATTCATACTATTCATGTGCAGGTTGGTGGTGTTGATGAATATGCTGATGCCATTGATTGTTCACAGGCTCCAGGTACTCCCGGATTAATGGAAGAGCCAAATTTGTCCAAAGCACATGAGGTTTCAGCTTTTGAGGATCTTATTGACTCAGAAAACCATTTAATGGAATGTACGCATACTGAAAATGCCACAAAAGTTACCAATGACGATAAAAAAGAGGAGGATTGCTGCATTCGCGATAAAACGAACTCCGATTCGATCTGTTTTGTGCCAACCGAAGAGAATAATCTTCAAGGAGAACCCATTGCTAGCTTGGAAAATGTTTCAGTACTTGAGTGCTCATCAGGGTCTAAGCCTAATTTCGATTCAGAATCTCAAGATAATGCTCGGGAAACAGCTCAAGAATTGGTCGATGCAGACAAACCTGAACTCTCTTCAAACCTCAATGTCCATGAATCGTTTACTGAAAAAGAAATCTTGCTCAAGCCATGTTCAAACATAGAACATCCTGATAAACTAGTTGATTCTGAAGTGCAGTTGGATAGTGCTACCTTTATAACCGCTGGAGGTGATGGGACATCATTGTTAGGTTTGTCTCTTGAGCTTGAACTGATTGCATTTAATGCTGCATGGACACTTCAGAACTTTGATGTCTCACAGATGCTTTTGTACTGCTAATAGAAGTATTTGCACGACTTGTTGAGAGAGTATTTGCAACGCAGTCTTGGTTTGTGCTGTTTTTTTGTTGATTCCTAATGTTTGTCCCATCTAATCATTCAACATCCAAAACTTAGTAGCCTTGGGATGTAATATGTTTTGCTTAAGATATGCGATATTTGCTTTTATCACTATGAATTACATGGGTCAATTTGTCTTGATATTGAAACTTGTGCTGCAGATAATTTAGAGCAAAGTTCAAAAGAGAACATCGACGATGAACACGCAATACATGAAGATAAACAGATAGCTTTTAATGAGCCTGATTTGCAAGATAAATCAGCTGGAAATCTAAATAATTCTGCGGAACCTGAGGTGCCTGCTCCTGAAAAGTTGCTCTCGGTACCCGAAGGTGCTGGAAACTTTCACAGAGATACACTTATAGAGGGCAATCATGGAGGATTAGAGGGGCTAGCTGAAGATGATTCTCTGAGCAAATTAGTAACAGCTAAGAAGCGGACTTTCACAGAGAGTACGCTGACGGAGCAAAGTTTGAATTCTGCTGAATCTTCTAGACGTGTCCGTTTTAAAAGAACTGCTGAATCTGTTCCCGATGATGAAGATTTGCTCTCCTCGATTTTAGGTAACAGAATTCTGTTTCTTTTACTAATTGGAATTCAAACTGTTCCCTTCTGATTGTGTCGCTCGATTTGGACTGTTGAATTCAGTTGGACGATCTTCAGCTTTGAAAGTAAAGCCAACGCCAACTCATTCTGAGGTGACATCTTCTAAATGGACTCGTCCTACACGCACTACTACTGCCAAAAGAAAAGTGCTCATGGATGATACGATGGTTTTGCATGGAGAGTATGTTCTTCGTTTTACTCTGATTTTTCTCAAGCTACTATATGATAGCAGTTATTTTTATTCTGTCATGAAAGTATAATCTGACAATTGCCGTGAAAATATATTTCAGTTATTCATTCACCCGTCATTTTTTCGGTTTTACATTTCTTCATTCTTTCGTTGTCTGCAATATATCTAGTATATTTCTGTCAATTCATCTGTGTAGAGGTGTGCCACGTATGTTTGAGTTGGTTGCAGTCTTGGGTATAATAACGGTGTTTTATTCAGCATTTTACCATATGGATTCTTCTCTAATATATCTGCGTGCTTCTTAATATTGTATCTTTCTTGATGAAATAGCATGATACGGAAACAGCTCATGGACACTGAGGACATACGGCGTGTAAGAAAGAAGGCTCCTTGCACACGCCCTGAGATCTCAACGATTAGGAACCAACTATTGGAGGATGAGATTTTCCTTGAACCAATATTTAATGGTCAGTTGGTTGTGGCAATTTGCTTCTAGTATCTTTGTTTATTTAGTGAACCATGCTAGTTCGTGTTGGAAATAGTTAGGTTAAATTAATTTGTTACCTTGTGATTCCTCAGGCATTTCGGTTCAATTGGCATCTCTGCACAGCCAAGTGTGTGATCTTAATGGAATTAAAGTTTGCAAAAACGATGTCGATCCTTCTCCCTCAATCACAGTTGGGATAAGCTTGGATTCTAAAGTTGACAATGACTTTGGTGATGCTTTGATGTTGGCTTCCCATAATAGAAATGATGCTGAACAAAATCTGCCTTCCCAAAAAACCGAAGAAGATGGCCTACTTGAAGTTGGGAATGGTGAGAGTGCCTTAAAACCTAATGACGAAGAACAAAAGGGAGAAGGGCCCACCGAAATGTTACACAGCTTTAATGAGGTGACTGAGCCCAGTGACAATCTTCTGCTGGGTGATGACACGAACAAAGTAGTTGAGGGCTTGAGCCCAACGAACAAAGTAGTTGAGGGATTGAGCCCAACAAGCATTGAGTTCAATAAAGAGCATAATGATGTTCCACGTGATGATGCTTCAGGTGCAATTGTAATGCTTAAACTAATGTATTATTATAAACATATTATTAAACCAGATTAAAGATTTATGCTTTTGTAAATGCAGATGCTATGGCTGAGGGATTGCTCTCCTCTGCAATGAATTGTGAAGCAATAGATACTGAAAATGCTCAAGTTATTACTGGTGGAGACGAAGTAACAGAGAATGAAAGTGCCGTGGATAATGTTGTCACTGAATCTGAGCCTGTAAGAACGGATGATGTTCCTGATGTAGATGGTACTACAACCACAGGGCTGCCAGCTGGCGAGATGGAGGATAGTTTTCAGAATGAGATGCGTGATTTTCAGCTGGGTGATGTGCATCGTTCTTACCAATCAGAAATAGGTTTGTGGGAGGAGAGCTTCATGAATAACGGTGAATTTCCCGAGCAGCAGGAAGCTTTTCGACTTGATGCGATGGATGCAGAAACTTCCGGTTTAGATCCGTATAATCATGATGTAAGTTTTTTTTTTATCGCTGCCCCCTAGAAATTCTTGTTTCAAGAAGTCCTATTCAGTCTCTTTCTTGAATATGTGTTTCTTGTGATTGCCTTACTGGTGAGGTGTGGTGAGGTTTTCCGAAAATCTTGATTGGCCTATTTTGGGAATTTTTCCAGCAACAGGAAAGTTACATATGGGTCAAATTTTTGCTCTCTGTCAAATGAGAATCTGTGCTTAATCAAACTTTGTGTATATGTTACTTTTTTTTTTTTCCTTTTTTCCATTTTGAATTTTGTCGAAATCCATCAACTTTTGTAAGATGCAGGCACCGGATTATTCTGCTGCTGGAGGAGAAGACACAGGTGGGTCCATTGTTGAGTTAATGTTTCTCTCTCTTCCTTTATTCTGCACTTGCTTACTGATTCAACTGGTTCCCTCTTCCACCAATCAGAATTCTTGAATTTCGATGACGAGGATCTAAACAACGCCGCCGATGATCCCGATGATGAAGAGGCTAAATTTGCTGAGAATAGCGGGTGGTCTTCACGTACAAGGTATCCTTTTTTTCCTCCACCGAATAAATGCACATTGCCCTTTTTGAAGACCTTAATTTCAAGTTAAAGAGAAAAGTTCCATGAAGAATGATATTTTAAGTATATTCCCTGTTATATTATGAAGATGCATGCATGCTTTTTTGTGATAGTAGCAAAATTTCAACATATTTTCTAGGAGATTATTATATTGTATTATTCTGCAGGGCTGTGTCCAAGTATCTTCAGACAATGTTTGTGAAAGAGGCGGAGCACGGTAGCAAATCTCTCTCCATGGATAACCTCTTGGCCAACAAATCCCGCAAGGAAGCATCGAGGATGTTCTTCGAAACATTGGTACTTTCTTTTTTTTTATTATTTTTCGACAATTGCTCGTTCCCTCGAACCGTTGTGTGTTTGATGTTGGAATAATTATTTTTTTCCAGGTTCTGAAAACAAGAGACTACATCCACGTGGAGCAGCAGAATCCAGTTGGAGACATCACCATAAAACCTCGTACGAGGCTTATGAAATCCAGTTTCTAATCACCTGACGATTATGTTATGCCCCTATTTAACTTGTGTCGTCTTAATTAATGTAAGTGAAGGTAGTTCGATTCTTGTTGTTAAGACAATTTGTAGGTGGCTGAAAAGTTTCATTCAATGTGGTGGTAGCTTGTGAGGATTTAAACCCATGTTGTTTCACTGTTGTGTGATAGAGAGGTATGCAATGTGTTATAAGACGACCCCTTATACAAGTCTTTTGATATGTTGTGTACATAGTATTTATATGTATTATTAGAACCCAGTAGCTTATCTGTTGTATTAGAGCTTGCTTTATTTTCTTAAATCTCTAATTTTAGTTTATTAAAATGAAAAATCCAATGTAAATCAATTTTACTCGGATATTAATTCAAAAATATCTTTTAAAAAAAAATGTAGCCCATTTCAATTCACGTATGTTTGTTAATTACTTGCCATCAAAATTCCAATAGTACCTATTGTGAAATTGTAACAAGAATTACTCACGTCGTACTAAATAACTGTAATAAAATCATAGAGAACAATAATAATCAGGTAATAAGTTGAACAAATCCAGCTGTTTACCGCGTAATATAATTATAATATAATATAATATAATATAATATAGCCGTTGTATCTCCCAACGGGTGTCTCCCCCTATGCCTTTTCAAATATGACCGTTGTTACCCTTTTCAAATATATATATATATATATATATATATATATATATATATATATAAATATATGTTCTTCCCTAGCTAAAACACATCAGCCTCAGTTCTTACATCACCCCACAAATCCCTCGAACCACAAAAGCAAAAGAAGAAAGAAAGATCACAAAAATTATTACAAAATGGGCTTATCTGTCGACAGCAGTTTTCACCACCACCACGGCGGCGAAAAGCACCACCACACCCGCAAGGTCTTCCTCCTAACAAACTACGCCCTCCTCGGCGCCGCATGCAGCTGCATCTTCCTTACCCTCTCCCTCCGCCTCGTCCCCTCCCTGATCGGCGCACTTCTCATCCTCCTCCACCTCATCACCATCGCCGGCGCCGTCTCGGGCTGCGCGGCCGTGGGCCACCACCGCCGCTCCGCCTCCGCCACGAGGCTCTACGTCGGGGCCCACATGGTGGCCGCCGTTTTGACCGCCATCTTCCAGGGTTCGGTGGCGGTGTTGATCTTCACGGGTCCCGGAGATTTCCTGGGGCACCTGAGGAGCTACGTGAGGGAAGAAGACGGCGTGGTGATACTGAGGCTCGCCGGTGGGCTCTGCGCGGTGATGTTCTGCCTCGAGTGGGTGGTTTTGACCCTCGCGTTCTTCTTGAATTACTACGCCTACGTGGAGGAGAGAGGCGGTGGTAGAGTCGCTGAAGGTGGCGACGATTTGGCGCTGAGAAAGAGCTGGCCGTGGCCTTTCCAGGTCTAGTCAGAAAGGGAATGATAAAGTCGTGTTCTTTTTATTGATTGATGGATTCTCTTACTTGTTAATGTTGTCTTCCATGGCTGTTCTTCTGCCTGGTTATGTAATATTGGATTTAATTGATATATATATTATATTGTGTATTTTTAAACGAGTTCTTTTTCCAAAAAGGTCCCTTATTTTTCTTCCAGCTCAAAAAAAAAATCCTTACCATTCACTACAAACTACAATACAATTACTAAATACCATCCATCGTCTCGTAAAACCGACGAAAGAAAAATAATGATATTTAAACAATTTTCGTTGATGCACTTTTGATGCCGGTGGGGTTTCGGAGCAAGTTTCGTTGTGAAGTTGGGCCGGTCCAAATAGTAGTGGATTTCAATATACAGTCCAGCCCAAAAAGGCCCAATAGTATCCTTTGGAAAATATTGGTACAAAAGTAAAAGAAAAACGAAAAATAAAAATCCTCATCCTTCGCGTCCTTTAAGCCACAAACAAGTAATAGGGGAAAGAAGAAGGACCTGAAAGATTGTTTAATCAATTGATATCAATCAATTCATTTTGTCATCTTTGATCTTCGTACGGAGAGTGAAGCGTCTGTAATCAATGGCTGTGAGGGCGGCAGCTACGGGGATAAGCGTGTCTTCTTTTACAGTTACCTCCTCTGCGCCGTCGCACAATAGAGGAGGGGTCGTTGTAGTCAAACCTCAAATAACATTCAGACCGTCTTTTTATGGTCTCGGAGGTAACTTAATTATGCTGTTCAATTTACTTACTTAGCTGGTGTAAGTTGTATGTGTGACATAGATGTAGCGCCCCTTTCATCTTTTGGATTATAGGATAATGAGTTCGTTTCAATTTGATGATTTAAGAAATTATGATTTACTAATTCCGGTGGTGGGGTTCAACTTTAGATGCATGAGGTACTATCAAGTGATTTATCTCCCTTGTTCTTTGCTCTTGTCGGAGGGTTGGTTTTAAGGAAAGACTGTTATACACGTTGAATACAATTGCTTAACTTTGTGAAGGCTTCTACCATGTTTGTTGAAGTGCTTACTGGTTATATCCTCATGTTCTATTACTTTGAGTTATTTTTCTTCTGACATCTGTTCCTTAGAAATTTTTTGTTTTTATTTTTTTCTCAGTGGGTACTTCACAATATAGAGGTTTACAACTTTCATTACCCAGTAGATCCAGATGCAATAGTCATGGAGCGGGTGCTCTTGGGGCTCAGATGAACCTCTTTGATCGGGTTGCTAGAGTTGTTAAGGTCGGTGGGGAACTTCTGGATATCTTTTATGTGTTGTTGCATTCATGATAAACTTGGTACTACTGAAGTTATCCCACTTTTACGTGTAGTCATATGCAAATGCTTTGATAAGCTCCTTTGAGGACCCGGAGAAAATATTGGAGCAAACCGTTATTGAAATGAATGACGATTTGATCAAGATGCGTCAAGCGACAGCACAAGTATGCACTTTCTGATCTCTTCTCTTCTGTTCTTTTTCATCTGCTTCGCATCAATATGCCACAACTTGATATTTTTATATCTTGTATGTATTTTGAATAAGCAGAAATTGAAAGTTTGATCATGTAGCATTTGAGTATAGATAATAAAATCATTCAATATAAGACACTACAATTTTTCATTGTTAACTAATAGATCGAGAATATGTAGTCTTTGAGTGAGGGAATCAATAGTGCAATACATGTACATTGTAGGTTTTGGCTTCTCAGAAGCAGTTGCAGAACAGGTATCAAGCTGCACAACAAGCTTCTGAAGATTGGTGAGTCCTTTAAAAGTTTGAATATATATTTTTTATTCCGTTCGTTTTGTTTCAGATTGTTCAAGCTTCTGATTTGCTAAATGAAGGTATCGAAGAGCACAGCTTGCTCTTGGGAAGGGTGACGAGGAGCTCGCGCGGGAAGCTCTCAAGCGCAGAAAATCTTTTGCTGTAATGACACTCTTTTACTTGTTTAAGTTATTAAAAGCGTGAAGATGATGAGCCGAATTATCTATATTGTTGTACAGTGTCTTGAATTGGGTTTGTTATTTGTGTCTGAAGCTTAAGATCTTGAGATTTGACTGTTTACGTAGTGTTCAAATTTTGTGAATATTTTTCTATAGAGACCTTGATGTGAACGCTGATATCCTTATTTCATGAATTGCGTTGTCATTGTTTATGAATATGTCCTTTTTCTAATTCACCTTGATGATCCAAATGTTTTCAGGACAATGCAAATGCTCTGAAGGCTCAACTTGATCAGCAGAAAAGTGTAGTTGATAATCTTGTCTCCAACACAAGGGTGCGTTGTAATACGAACTGCCAAAGTTATATTTATGTGTCCAGATTAGTTATTACGATGCAATAGAATTATCAAAGTGGTTATAATCTCGAAAATCATGCGGGCTGCAGTCATCGGTATCATTCTTTCATCAGTCAAAATCAGAAACTGTACTTTCAGCTACAAACGCAAATTCATATCATTTAATATGGTTTTGCAGCTGCTGGAAAGCAAAATACAAGAGGCAAAGTCCAAAAAGGATACTCTTAAAGCGCGGGCTCAGTCTGCAAAGTATTTTTCTTCTTTCTTTCTGCATCTCATTGTTGAATGAATAATCGCTGCAATTTCTTCAAATGGCTTTTATTCATCATTCTACTCTAGGACCGCAACAAAAGTTAATGAGATGCTGGGTAATGTGAACACAAGTAGTGCTCTCTCAGCTTTTGAGAAGATGGAGGAAAAGGGTAAGCTGATCCTTCTCTAATTGTCTCTGCATCTTAAACATGACTTATTCTTGTTCAAAATCAAGTAATCGAAAATTCCTAGCTAATGTCTATCGAATTCATCCTCTAATTCTTTTCTAGTAGAAATTTCTAGTTTCTCTGGGGTTGCAATTTTGCTTGTCTGTCTGTCTGTCTTTTTGTGAACTGTCGACTTTCTTGATGTGATATCAAATTTTTTATTCAATCTTGTCCTGCATAGTTATTGTCTAAAATGTGGTGCAAATGTGAATCACTTAAAAAGTCTCACACCAATCTGTTATTTTGGGGACAGTATTAGTGATGGAATCTCAGGCAGAAGCACTCAATCAGCTAGCTGGTGATGAACTTGATGCAAAGGTATGAAACTCAACAGCAACTTTTCTTCATTAAATGTTAGTAATTCCAAGTACCAATTGTTCATCATCAAGCCCACGTTTATGAGACGAGTATCGTGTTTAACAGTCCACTCGTTGAACTGAGTCCGAGTCTTCTCAATTAATATGCTGTGATTGAATATCTCATTATTTTTTCTTTTCTTTTTTTTTTTGCCAGTTTTCTCTACTGGAGACCTCTTCGGTAGATGACGACCTTGCCAACTTGAAGAAAGAACTATCGGGGAGCACCAAGGTAGTGTAATATAATCTTTAATTTTTTTTCCCTCAGACTTACATTTTTTCTTGGCATAGCAAATGCTTCTGCTATAAGATGCTTAATTGATCCATGATTTTTTTCCAAAAGAAAAAATAATAAAGAAACTTTGATCCATGAATGGTCCTTGTGATTGAATCTGTCTTCCATTTTTGTAGCAGAAGGGCGAGCTTCCACAGGGTAGGCCAATTTCAAGTGCATTGAAGTTTCAAGATCCTGAAATTGAGAAAGAGCTCAACGAATTAAGACAAAAGGCCAAGGAATACTAATTACTCTAAAATCCACTTGTAATGTTTATTTTCGTCTCTTCCATTTATGGTAAAATAGCAATTGACATGACAAGCGAATAGATAATGTTATGTTTTGTACATCATCTTGTGCTACTTAGTTGGTACAATAATATATTCCTTCCCAAAGAATCAAATTTGGTTTGTGATAATTATAAAAGGAAAGTAATCGTAGCTTTAGCCCCGAGACCTTGTGGTGATCGATGACGTGGCCGTGGCACATCGTTAATTAAGTCGTAGACAAAATCGTAACCTGATATTTTTTAAGAAAAAGGACAGCTCAATCATATCCTATGTTGAAGCAATTATATTTCGGGAATTTCAAATTTATTTTGTACTTCCGTAAATGAATAGTCCATCATCATTGTCATTATAACAGTCTTATCTATGTTAGATAATAAATGACAGCTAAGCTCGCACACAATCATCAGACACGAGTTGTCTTGAACACAAACTCTCTCTCTCACAATAAGAGGTAGTCTCCAAGACTTATTCGTTGTGTCACAAAACTCAAGTATGCGGCTTTCGTGCGATCCTAAAGTTGTTCTCTCTTTCAAAAGCTTATGTGTCTTTAATCTTTATGCCTGAATAAAAATCATCTCTTTCTCTCCCTTCCTCTCGCCGTGCATGCATTTTCCGTTTCGTAAAGATCCCTATTGTTTAAATTATGTTGGTCAAGAGAGCGATTACACCTTCAATTAGCTGATGGGTTAAATTTTCCACCTGTTTACAGAAAAGAAAATATAGGTAAATGTTTCTGGGTTTGATCTTCTTAGCTCCAAAATCAAATCTTTTCTGCATATTCCTCAATAGGTTGAAAAGATTGTCCCTCGTGAGGCTTTGTGTCAAGTGGGTCCTCTTCTCTATCTATTAATTGATTGCTAGCTTTATCTTTCCATCCCTTTTTCTGTATCGAACTGTGAAAATAGCATAATAATTGTCACGGATCTGCTGTAGCCTTTTTAGGATCTTATTTCCTTATATATTTAATACTCGAAAAAGGAGACAGAGAAGAAGGATACGGGCCATGATTGGACTCCACAACTGTTCATTAATTGTTACCGTAATTCATTGGAGGGCCCTTTTGATGGATAAGTGATGTGCAAAGCTGGAAAGTGTGTTGTATTTCATGTGTTTTGTGGCAATAAATTCAATCAATTAACTGCTCATATGGGTGGCTTTCAAAGCCTTCTCTATGCAACTCTAGGGCTGTGATTTGGGGAAATTTGATGTGTCTTCCCTCATTGTAATAAGTAAGCATAAGTGAGATCTTGTTGGGAGACTTGTGATCTTTTTTTGGCCTGAATTGCATTTTTAGTGTAATAAAGGCCCTGAAAATGGGTTCGTGCTTATCCGCGGAGACCCGAAGCCCTCGAAGAAATACTCCGATGAGGGTCATTAGAACGAGGAGAAATTCAAAGAGGAGGCTCGTAGATTCGAGGAGTTCTTCGTTCGATTATTACAGGGGAGAGGAGCAACTTCATAGGACTCCGGGTAGGATGTTCTTGAACGGTTCGAGCGACCGAGCTTCCCTCTTCACTCAGCAAGGAAGGAAAGGAACCAATCAAGACGCCATGGTTGTTTGGGAGGTTCGTCATAAAAAAAAAAAAAAAAAAAAAAAAACTTTGATCATTTTTTTTTTAATAATCTTCCGGTGTAATGGTTGGAATTAAAATATATAAATTTGAAAAAGTGGTACACTGCTTTCAAGATCAAGCTTTTAGGTTGAGTGGTCATCAACGTTGTATCAGAGCTCAGCCACCCATTTAAAGAAAATTACACGTCTAAAGCTAGATAAGAAGAGATCAGCCTAGACGTGAGGGGGCGTGTCGGAAATAAAATATATAAATTTAAAAAAAAAAAATGATACGCTACCTTCAAGCTTAAGCTTTTAGGTGGAGTGATCATCAGCAGTAATGATTGTGTGTTTCTTACATTGTAATAATATCTACGGGTTTTTCAGAACTATGTTTCGAGGAAGGACACGGTGTTCTGCGGAGTTTTCGACGGCCACGGCCCGTACGGCCATTTGGTTTCGAAGCGAGTGAGGGACTTGCTTCCCGTCATGCTGAGAACGCATTGGGGAGCGAACGCGAAGGGCGATGAGGCTCTTACGGAGGCCGACTCGACTAGGAAGGGTAGTTTCGTCCTAAAAAAATCGCCCGTTGACTCTGTAGAAACTGGAGAGGACAATGCAGAGCTCTTTCGGATATTGAAAGAGTCCTTTCTTGAGGCATGTAAGGCCATGGACAGGGAATTGAGGGTCCATTCGAACATCGATTGCTTCTGCAGCGGAACGACGGCTGTGGCCCTTGTGAAACAGGTAATCAACGGTTATTATTATTACACAAGTGGCAGTTATTGGTAATGCAACAATTTATATCGTAGGGTTGCGATGTTTTGATTGGAAATATCGGCGACTCGAGGGCTGTGATGGGAACCAGAGACGATAACGGTGCACTCACCGCTGTTCAGCTCACGGTGGACCTCAAACCGAACCTCCCGGGTCTCTCTCTCTCTCTCTCTAGACCATATTTCGATTGTTAATACGCTATATAAGGACCGCTGCTACAAAGAGTATTACGCCCTTGATAGTGAAATATCGATTTCTTGTTGAACCCTATGAATCGTGTGAAAGTAGGATACTAAAATTCGGGAGTCAAGAGAGTTTTAGAAACGTTCTTGGTGGAGAAAAAAAATGTGAATGAACGACCCCACTGAATTAATTGAATTTGGTCGCCAATGAGGCCTTGGTCTAGTGGTCAAGGAGGAGGCCTTAAGGTCTTGTGGTTAAAGGAGGTTGTGGGATCGAATCCCCCATCCCACAATTCCTTGAGTTGTCCCCATGGGCCTTATGGGCCCATGACTATCGTTGTCAGGTGGGTTTGGGACGTATTCATCTGGCCCCGGGGATTAGTCTCACCTCTGGAATGTGTGGCGCAATAAGCCTCCGCCAGGTCTGTGTGGCGCAAAAAAAAAACCCACGCCGGTATTTAGGGGCTAGCCCATAGCCAGGTCGAGTGGGGATACATCGAGACAGTAAAAAAAAAAAAAATTAATCGAATTTGGTCCATGAATCTAAGAAATATTGAGAATTCTTTATCTCTACAATATTTTTTACCTTACAGAGGAAGAGGCGAGGATACGCAAGTGTAAAGGACGGGTCTTTGCGCTCGAAGACGAACCCGAAGTGGCGAGGGTGTGGCTTCCGCACAACGACTCTCCGGGCCTCGCCATGGCGCGGGCTTTCGGCGATTTCTGTCTCAAGGACTTCGGCTTGATCTCCGTACCCGAAATTTCTTACAAGCGCGTGACCGATAAGGACGAGTTTTTAGTCTTGGCCACAGACGGGGTACGATGAATCTCTGATCAATTTGGTAGATATAGCCCCCAAATGTGAAATGACTATTATAAAATGACTATTATACCCTTACTAATTGGCCCCTCGGTCAACCACTGGCCTCAGGGGACCTCCGATGCTGTATATGAGGGGGTCCCCTTATATATTGCAGGAGACCCCTTTACACAATAGGAGACTATTTTGTAAGATGACGAAAATACCCTTAAATTGACTTAAAATTGTGGTCAACAGTGCTACTTTTTAACAGAAATATTGAAATTTGAAGGTGTGGGATGCGCTTTCGAACGAGGAAGTGGTGGAAATCGTGGGACGTTGCCCGAGCCGTTCGCACGCGGCTCGAGCCGTGGTGCATTCGGCGGCGAGGGCTTGGAGGACGAAGTATCCCACCTCGAAAGCCGACGACTGCGCGGTGGTTTGCCTCTTTCTCGACTCGAACGAGCCCGTTGATGCTTCTTCTTCTTCTTTCGGGACCGATTTGAAAGACGAAAAAAATAACGATGATGCTACTGTTGTGGAAGACGATGATGATGGTGGTTGTAATAGTAATTTTGCTGCTGCTGGTTTGGAGCGTAGTGGCACTGTTAGAAGTATTACCGCAAGCAATGGCGAAGGCGGAGGAGTTTCTCGTGTAAATACTATGATGAACAACGTGCAGAGGTTTGAAGACCATGTTCAAAAAACCCGAGGCTGTAATGAAATCTAGGGAATGAATTTCACTATTTGTATATATATGTGTGTGTTTGTGTGTAGTTTTTGAAGTTTTTTTTCTTTTTTCTATTTTTTAGGAAGAAATCACAACATAATGTTTGGACAAAAGGTGATGATATATTGAATTCCAAATGGATAATTTATGGCCTAATAGGGGCGGGGTGATGAGTTACATACAGAGGACTCGGGAGGACAAATGGGAAAAATAAATTCGAAAATTTAAAAAAAAAATTAACAAAAAATATTTCGAAAGAAACGTGAAACTGCAGAGACTGAATGGTATGTACATAAACCGAAAATTTCAGACAAGTTGAATTTTTTAAATTCACATACACACACACCAAAACAAAGTAAAGCTGCTAAATAATTGAATTCCAAACTTGGAGCACAAACCATATGATAATGGCTATGCTGTTTCAAGGACTAGTAAGGCCACCAATCCGTTGCCCCGGGCTTCTTCACGAGAACTTCGTTGTATTCAGGTCTCGACGTCTGCACGCGAAAATAAAAAATAAAAAAAATAGCCATATGAACGAGAATTACGAAAGATTGATGGATATAAAAGTACAATAATATTGTAAAACAGGACAAAGAATGAAAGAACTATCATAAATAATGGAGAAACAAACTTCAGAATACAACCATATCTACAAATGTCTCCTCATCATCATCAATCAAAAATCTTGTATTGTATGATGCTTATAAAGAGAGCTCTTTGAAACTTGGTGAAGCATATACTAGTTCATCTATTAGTCCTAGCTTAGGCTGCAGTATGTGGCTAAAGATTTTTCCTAAATAATGTGGCTAAAGATCACCAGAAAATATTGAGAAGGGTGTTCATCAAAACAAGATCAAATCAATATCATCAGCCTAAAATGCAAACGAGGGGATTATGACAAAGATCCGTGTAAGAGAAGAACCTGCTTGATGAGACTATATAATTCCAAAGTTAAATTTGAAACCTTATCTACTTGATTAGAGTATCACTGATCACCACTAACTTCATGAAGACATTAAGAAGCCTATTTTTGCAATCTCCAGATTTTTCCTTTCATCGATCAGATGCGGAAGATGCTATCGGCAGAATTAACAAGAGCATATATAAGATACACAAGATGCAGGTACTATCCACAATCTGTCAGGACAATAATTGTGGAATATGAACCACCAAATAATGGAGTAAAATTAAATTAGACGAAAACGCACCAGATCCTTGAATATGAGGTAAGCGACGAGGAAGAAGAGCACGAAGAGGATCTCGAATTCGGCGTATCGCACGAACGCGAAAACCGACTGAACCATTCGAGTCAGCAACGACGAAGGTGGCTCCTGAGCCGATTCAGAGGCGGTGCGGCGCTGATTCTGCTCAACCCTAAGCGATCTTCGCCGTATGCCTTCGTTGTTATCTTTGCCTTCATCAAAATCCATTTCTCAATATGCTCGACTTGATCTGTAGATTACTATGCGAATCTTGAGCTTAGCAACGATGATCTTTCAGATCCGCGCTGTGCCAAGCCTTTGGCTTTGGTCAAGGTTCAGCATTTACGTTCGGCGTCTCCGCTCCGAGTAAATTACTTCTAAGACCATGTACTGTCGTTTAATTATAAATAAACCTCTGATCTATATATAATAAAAATATATAACCCTTAAAGTTGCGAAATTTATATATTAGGCACACACAATACAATAGTACACCGTCTATAATTAAACTCTAAATAATGCTGTTGAATCGGCGAGTATAACAATAATACACTTGTTGGTTTTCTACCCGCAAAGGGTGTCATTACAAAAACTCCCAACCTTAAAGATGGTAAAAAAAAAAGAGCCTTATTATTATTATTATTACATCATCATCATCGATAGGTCAATGTATAAATTCCAGAAGAGCGTAGTAACCGACCAACAATGGGAGACACACGATCATTCCGTAGATAACACTGCAATAAAGAGTTTTTTTTTAAGTAAAAAAAAAAAAAAACACAATTCTTCATTTTCAAATATATATATATATATATGTATATGTAGTACTCACGCAGTGCTGATTACATCAGGATGCAAGCCATACTCTTTGGCAAAGATAAAGGAGGTGATGGATTGTGGTAATGCCGCCTGCAAATATTGTAAAGAAAAGAAATGATTTTTTTTAAAAGGTATTTAACATAAAATCATACGACTCTTTGTCGTAATATGATTAATTAATGATTATAAATGTATGCATGCATCGTATATATATACCTGGATGATGGCTACACGTAAGACGTCGCCATGCAAGCCCACGACGAGGGAGCCGATAGCCATGGCTATGGGCCCTGCTACGAATCTCAAAACCAAGCCGTAGAGAGTGAGACCAGTTCCACAAGCTACAATTTTCTTTTGCAAAGCCATGAACAACCCTAATAATAATAATAATATCATTTTTTTTGTCATTATAATATATAGTTTTAATAATTAAAATCAATTAATGGCGGCGGCCATTCGTGTGCGTATTTTTGAATTTCAATCCTCACCCATGCTGAACATGGCAGTTCCCGTCCCGGCCCTCGACATGATCAGCACCGATCCTTCCAATATGCTCGGCATCTCGAAATGCCACCTAATTAATTAATATAATCGTTTAATCATGTTCAGCACAGTTGGAAATAAAATATATAAATTTAAATTATGGTAGAAAATCCCGTCAAGCTTAATTTTTCGGGCAAGGTGGACACTCAACGTGGTATTATATTCATAACCCCAGACCCAGAGGTCATTAAGTGATCAGTTTTCCACGTTTAAGGCAGAAATAAGAAAGAAATCAGCCTAAACGTGAGTAAACATGTTGCTGGATATATAAATTATAATATATAAATTTAAAATATGATACACTCCCTTCAAACTTAAACTTTTAAGTGAAGTGATATTTCAACCCATAAATATTAGGGCTACATACATATTTTAATTTGAGGGTTCCTTCCTAAAATCAATCGGTATTAGGAAGATGTGCCTCTTTGATTTATATATTGAGTCGGGTGAAGTTAATTTTCTCCGTATGGGACATGCATATATAACCTGTTGGACAAAAAAGCCCATACGATCCCTACGATGCAAGCATACGAGTTGGGATTCATGGCAACCTTCCACCACACCACCTTCGTCAGAGCCCAGAAAGATGGCCTCGATTTCCGATCCGCCGCCGCCGCCGCACCGTCCTTGCCGTCACCACTACTGCTTAGTACATTATTGGACGTTTGACCTTCTAAATCATCACTCCCACCGTCACCGCACTCTCTCGTCGTCCTCCTAACCTCGAGTGCGAAAAGTAGCAACGTGAGCCACACCAGAGCCTGAAACACCGAGGACTGAACCACGAGCTCCACGGCCATGGGACCGTACATGGCCTTGAGTAGGGGCACGCCGACCACCAACGAGTTCGTCAGGTTCGACAGGGAGAAGCTGGTGATGGACCACCCGTAGCTCTCCTCCGAGCGGCTGCACTTGGCCCATAAACAGAGGACGAGGACTATGACAACTTTGGAGATCGCGTCGGCTCCCATGAAGAGGTAGTTCATTTGAAAGGGGTCCACGTGGGCTGCGAATTCGAACGCGAATAAGGGGAGTGTGAAGTAGCACACAAATCGGTTTATGGCCTCGCACTGCTCCGGTGTGAATATGGCCCACCACTTGACCGAGCCGTAGCCGAGCATTAGGGCTACGTAGAGGGGCACCATGGATGCAGTAACATTGTACACATCTTCTAATCCAATCATCTCTTTTAATTATAGGTCGTAATAGTAAAGGACTACTTATAAATAATTATTACAAGACTATTTGTTTGCCCTTTTGTTCTGCTTATTGAATGGAACTATCAAGTATAATATGCAAGACTAGTGTGGTGCCTGTTCTAGTGTTCTTATATATATGCTAAGAATATTGAGAGGTCTTTAATTGGTAATAAGTCGTTAAGGATACGTCCATGCATGGCAGTGAAAGACAAAATGATAAATTGTATGGGGTAATATTATATTTAATAATACAATTTGGACGGTAAATAAGCATATATACTATGTTCTTTCGTTGGTGGGATTCTAACACAATATCTGAAATACGTATGGCGATGTTCTTGGGTCAAATAAATTAGAGGTTATGCATGCTTGAATCTACTTTTAGGAAAAAAAATTAGGGTTTTGTGGTGAGAAATGAGCAGATGCAGAGAACGAGATCCACAACAGGTTTATTCCAAATATATCTTCTTAGCCATTGATAGATGATCCGCTGCTGTCATCAGATATATGTTACGAAGAAGCAAAAATATTTTATAAATATGTTGAAATGGTGAAATTATATATATTGCTAATGAAGTATTAGTCGATTATTACTCGAAACATATTATGTCTCCAATATAAACGGGCCGAGTAAGTTCCGTGTCTTAACATCATTAAAAAATCTTTTCATGGTACAATTCTCACGGTCTATTTCAAGAACACAACATAATCTATATATATTATTCGTTATGTGTGGTTCTTCTGTAAGGAACCTTAGAGCATATGTACCTTATTTGAATTACGTATAAATTATAGCCGTTGATTATCCAGCTCAACGGCGTCGTTCCATAGATGAGCTTTTTATGTGGCTGTTAATTTATATACGTATGCAGAATATATTTATCTTACAGTTAGAGCTTATTCGTCCATGATGATTAAAATGCTCCTTAATATGGTGCATCCATGTTTATTCTCATTGTCTGGCATCTCAATATTTACGACAAAAACCTTGCAAGTCTACCTTACATATGTGCCGCTCTTTCTTCAAATTTTCCTAATTTTATAATTCCTTTTTTTTTTTTTTTTTTTTGTGAACTTTTGAACCAATAACAAAGAGATAGTCACACTAACAACGAATATAGTTTACCTATATTTTAGGAAGTTTATTCTAACATACCCAGTTACCGGATATAATCCAACTGGACTGAGATTGTGACATGTGTCACACCTTCGTTATCCAGGGTGTTAATCACCCAACCATCTGTTAGACGGGGACACATGTCACAATTTACACCCCACTTGGATTATGGGTATGATATCATCAACTATTTTAGGATTACTTAGTTGCTATAATCTAGGATAATTAGTTAGAGGATAAATATTTAGGGCACTTAAGCTATTCATAGAACCTTTCAAGTATTGCTCTAACACCTGAGAAATCGAGTATTTTGGTCTGCCAAGTAACATTACACATATGGTGTAAGAATACAAACACAAAATGGTCGAATCTGATTCACTGATTTCGTTATCCTATCATCATGCAAGAGGGAATTTGGGATTTGCATTTTGTTCTTTATATCTTTTACTTCTTGTGATAGTATCAATCCTTCAAATTGGCAAATAATTCGTCTTTGGTGTCGACGACTCAGCCTTGACTTATAGTATCAGATGCTGCTTAAGCTTTAGACTAAACATTCTTCTACTGCCCAATAATTCAACTAAAATGTAAACATCTCAAGAGGCACTTTGTATACGAACACAGCAAAACTGGGAAACAATTATATATATCTATGAACACTGAAACTATGCTTTTATTCAGTTCAAAGAACTCACCCGAAGATGCAGATGAAGAAATGTATCATTATGCACTGCAAAGTGTAATACAAGCTTTCCATCAAATACCACATACTATAACAGCCCAATATGCCCCAACTTGATCGATTTTGAGATTAAAAAGCAGTTACCGAAAGTTGGAGATCTCCGTCCCATCATGCCGTTTTAAAACTAGCTCTCAAGAATTTATGTGTTCATATTCCATTTTTTTTTTCCTGGCTAATACCTGATTGGTCCGTCCAAATTCCCAGATGCAAACTGGATATAAGAAGGGAGATGCAAACAAAAAGCACAAGGGACTGATAAACCATGACTCAATGTTTCGTTTTGTACACAAAAAGAAAAAGAGAGAGAGAGAGAAAGAGCATTTCCGGGAAAAGATGTACCTGTTGGACTATTGGATTTGGGGACGAGGAGAATTCATGAGTCATTCCTTGCCAAACCACTTTACCCTCATACAGAAACAGAAGCCTGAATATGAGATTAATATTTGGATGTGGTAAGTAAATATGTGTAGACTAAGAGAAAAAAATTGGAATTCCACAACACAAGGAATATGCTTGATAACCAATAATTACCTATCAACAGCTCTTCTGATTGTGCTGTGTTGGTGAGTGACAACTACATATGATGCAATCTTCCCCGGCCTTCCAACTGCATCCTCACCTTTCATATGAACCGAACGAATAAGATCTTCAACTACGGTGGATGCAATTGGATCGAGACCAGCTGTTGGCTCATCATAAAGGAGGACCTGACGCAAGAAATGGATGTTATTGCATGAAATGAAACAATATCATGTCGATATAGTAATGACAGTTTATCTAGCTGCATTTATCAATCTATATTATCTCCATGAAAAACTAAACTAGTCGACTTCTTATAGAAACATAATTCGACATATTCAACGGTCACACCACAGTTCTACAAATAGTTTGTAAGATCATGAAGCAAGACAATTTTAATGTTACATGAAACACTAGTAGGATAAAAACATTAAGGCAGGAAACACAGTAGATGAGACAGCATAATCCTGATTATCGTGCAAAAAACAACATTAGACTCCACGGACCACATCGATAATAAACAATATGGCAAGTTTTTATCGTAAACTCCATGGTGCAGTAGCTACGAAGGATTTTCAAATTCTAAAATGGTTGATAAATATGTGAAATGGTTATGAGGCTGAAAGACATCTTTCCATACCTCTGGCTCTATGGTGTCCTTTGTTGTGTCAAAAATAATGGAACGGGCCAGGGCAACTCTTTTTTTCATCCCTCCAGATAATTCAGAAGGTAATCGGTCCTCAACTCCCTGCAGAAACATCAGTTTAATCTTCTCATACTAAGAGTGATAGGCCAAATACGGTTTACTGTAATAACACATGATTGTCTTTCAATTTCTTAGCAACTGTTTCGAAACCTTTTCAAACTTAATGCGAATCTATACATCAAGGAGAAGACTACAGAGGTCATTCACCAACAACCACAATTTTCACCTGTGGCTAAAATTTAACGATTGCTCATGTACTTAATAATCTCCGGGACATATAATTTAGAAAACCATGGGATCAAGTCCAGGAACACATTATTTAACGAAATAAGTTTGGGTAATTCCTAGCATTAATAAATTAAAAAGACCATTATCAAGCGCATATTCATTAATAAACCAATAACAGAAATAAGTTTCATTTTGGAGCACAGCCAGCATTTAAAATGTTCATCAACTAGACACCTTTAATCCAACAGCTGCAAGAGTCTCTGTCACAAGCTGATCAATTTGATCTTCGGGCATAGTTGAATGCTCATACCTATAGCAGAAAAAGGTGAGTTACAATTTACTTATTAGTTTGTGGCGTATGATATTGATATTAAATATCTAGAGAAATGCCCAAAAATATATCTTACAGAAGAAAACCAACATTTTCTCGGACAGTCAGAGAATCAAAAAGTGCAGCGCTCTGGAAAACCTGTTGAAGAGGGAAAGAGAACTCAACAAACAGTCCAAACCAAATTCAATAAAAAAGATGAAGCGATTCATCATACCAAGCCAATTCTAAGACCTGATATCTCCTCATCACTGATCAAACCATGCCTCCTTCTACCTCGAATCAAAACCTCACCCTAATTACAAAAATAAAGATAATGAAAGATGAAGATGAAACAGATTCTTTACGGATCAAATTCTAGAGGTAATAAATTCAGTAATAGAATATATTTTAAAGAAAAGACAAAGAGTACCTTGTCTGGAGCAAGAAGCCCAGACATGATCTTCAATATGGTAGACTTCCCAGTCCCAGAGGGCCCAATTATTCCAACAGCCTCTCCATGTCTAATCTACAAAATCTAAGTTTTATTTCACTCCAAACAATCATAAGAAGAGTGCTGGAATTAGAAAGTATAGAAGACTTCGAAGAAACTTAAAAATAAGACTAACAATTTAAATGATAATCTCACGATTTAGAGCCCGGTATTATTTCCCTCACAATGTAAAGCAAATGAAGCCAACGCTCATTTCCAGCACAAGCATCAATCAGATAGAAGTATAAAGTAGAAAAAAACAATTGGATAGCTTAACGAGTAGAAACAGAATTCTGGAGAGTTCACCTTGAAGCTCACACCTCTTAATATGTGCTTTTCCCCAAATGATTTGTAGACATCTCTACATTCTATAAGAACATCTGAATCACCATCATCACTGTCATCAGGCACCCTCAAACTCTCCACTTTACGAGAACCCTAGAAAAGAAAAAGGTAAAAACAACACCATACACAAACAATTAACTAATGCATTATTCGTCGCACAGAATCAGATAACAACGACTACATGGGTCAACCAATTCGTCGTACCGAAAATTGATGAGGCGTCAAGTCTTGAGGCCGCGCGATGCAAGCACAAGAACCCCACTTCTTCTTTCTAGTTGCATTTGGGCGATCAGCAGCCGACGAACAATTGGAAGAAAACACCGGCGAAAACGACGGAAACCGATCCAAACTAGATTTGCTGATGTTCCCGTTGCTTATAATTAGAGAAACATGCGAAGTCGAAGCCACCGCTGAAACCATGCCGATTTTCCAGAAGAGGACACGACAATTACTTGCTGAAATTGAAACTTGTGCTTCGAAGGTTATAAATCCTCAATCGCCAAACCAAAATCTGACGAGATCGAGGCTAAGTTGGGCTTCGCTCAATGTTGTTTCGATGAGTATCGCCACTCTCCTCCAAATTGGGAGGCTCAATTACCAATTTCACGCGCGTGTAATAATTAAGCTTAAGCGCCTAAGGTAGTTAGTTATACTGTGCGGAGGAAATGTTGCAATTACTACAAAATAAACACTGTTCTCTCTCTCTCTCTCTGATCTGATAAATACTGTCTTCCAGAAAAAAAGAAAAGAATATTTAACAATTCATTACAACAAATACAACAAGGCATCGCCAATCAATGGAATAAATTGCATGAAAACAAAAAAGGGCCCTAATGCATGTACTACATACACAAGGCTACAAAAGTCAGTTAGATACAAACGAAAGGATAAATGTTTTTTTTTTCTCTCTTGGCATGAATAAATGATCTCTAGCTTTCGTGTCGTTGCACCGCCGATGAACATGGCTGCTCCTTCTTCCTTGATTGTGCAGCAATCAAACTCTCTCTCAGCTTTGCATTGTATTCATACAACTTCTGCAGGTTCCTCTGAAGATTCATTACATCTATTTCACCAGGGGAGTCTCCTCCAGGTTCTGTCAAAACACAGATCAAATAAGCAGGAGAAAAAAGAAGAAAAAAATGGGTTTTTGCAACAAAAACGCGACGTGCTTCATAGAGATTAGCATGATTTCTACATTTTTTTTCACATATGGCTCTTTCCATACATCTGGAAAGTTCCCAAAATCATTTTCTTTTCCAGAATGCGAAAATGGAATATAAAAGTAAAACAACTGTCAGCCAAAGAAACGAGAGAGTAGTAGTTGTTCTTGAAGGAAAACGATTTCACACTCACCATACTGGGGAATCGATGGAAGACTTGCAATATCCGCCGCATTCGATTCCTCGCACTGACCAAAATCACGAGTAGGGCTTTCCTAAACTCACGTATCACGACATTATATAGAAGTCAGTGTATTAGAAAGAGACATTCGACCCTATAAAATATTACAGTGTATATATAATTTATAATGAAAAGACTACCCCAGAGAATACTCCCTCTCAAACAAAACATAAACAGTACTCACTGGCTTATCTTTTGAAATTAACAGTCCCTTGTCCTTGTTCGATGCAGCTTCAGGAAAGCATGGTTGGACTTCTTGAATATGATCATTCTCCGCTTCGACTTTCTGCAAGCACCCATATAAATATGAGTAGAAGATAGGAATTTAATTACCCACTGCAGCGAAATTATTCAGTATCTGGATACTAATTACAGGTACACTTCATATGCTCGGATATTTGGCATTAAATTATGCTGGAAATATAGATTTGTGCCATTAAAAGAGAAAAATGAAGTCATCCAGTTCAGCAATATTTCTTATCTGCATAATGTTTTATCTCAACTTAATACATAGTGGAAAACATGGCAGATCACGACAATCATGATAAGTAACTCATGGTTATGACTACCTTGTCATTGGGCGTAGTGACTCTTTTGTTAAAACTGATGGCAACATTTTCTTGCTGCAGTCTCCTAGTAGTTGACCTTGACCCGCTTTGAGGGAAAGATTTCAATGCAATACCTGTGCAGCAGGCTTCATTTGGTTCATTTTCAAAGTTGTTTTCTAACGATGAAGGCCCCCAGGTGAACCTCACGTACTTCCTCAGCTATATACGGATGAACAAAGTCCAATTAGCTCGATATATCAAAATCAATGTTTTATGCATGTTAATAATTGAAACAAACTCACTTTATCCCAGTGGTCATGTGCTCTTCGACGACTTCTAATCTGTCTCATTATGATATCCTCATAGCGAAGCTTCTTAATTCTATATTCACACTGTGCACCAGAGAAGTTGGGATAATCAGGTAATAAATGAAGATGAACTTTGTGAAAAGAATTCGCTATTCAACATAACTAATAAATGGTTGCGCCTCATTGATACTTGATTATCATAAACCAACTTAAAGATGATCCAGTATCTATCAATGGGGTTTGTTGGCACTGATATTCTCTTATTAAGCATAGAGCTATTTTCTCCCCTAAATTTATCAGGATGTTTTATCCTCCACCTTGCACATAATATCAATACAAAATTTCTTTTTGACTGCTGAGCAATAGATACTTATGTATCAGGAGCCAGGTAACTTTGAAAGGGCAGTTCAATGACATTGCAAGAATTTCATAAGAAATGGAATAAACAATTAGGGAGAATATGCACTTCCCTATCTCAATTATTATTAAATCTATCGTGTTTACGTTCCACGAATTGCGATCATGGATAACACTGGTGTTATTCAGTCAAAGACAATTCAAAGCCACAAAATATAAGATTCCCAAAAGGACATCATCAGAAACACTAGGAAACTGAGGAGATAGAGGAAGCAAACGAGCGAATCTTATCAAGAACAGCAAATCTATGAACCTTAAAAGATAAAAGATCTTAAGCCTTGTACCTGTACCAGGAAGAAGAAAAAAATACCAATGCTGATGCAGTAAAGACCCCCCAAGTCAGCAAGAAAGGTAACTGCAATCTTGGCAAAGGAAACTTCTTACCCAAAGAATACTTATTGCAAACATCTTAAGTAAGAAATTGGTGCTTCCAATGGAAAAATAGAAATGTCTATTCAATTTTGCCTTCCACTATCACATATTTTCAACATGACTTAAAGCATTTAAACAAAAATTGAGCTAAACCTACCAAGAAAAACCTTGCTATTGAGTTTTAAAGGTGATAGGACAAGTACTGTCTGGCTAACAGAACATAATAATGACAGAACTGACATATAATCAAACACAATTTGATTTAGTAAATGACCACTCACCAGGCCCCATAATATTTTGATTGTCAATCTCAATGATATACGATGAGAGGAAATTCACATGCAAGGTAGTGTTGATCAATCCATCATTTGAACTCTGAAGTGATGCCTGAAGCTGATTTGTCTCCCCAAAAAACGAACCAGGGACAAAGTCATGGAACAAAGGTTGAACGAGCTTGAGTTCGTGTAAATTGTGGTAGATTCGAGGAAATAAATTGAACTTGAGCACATTTGGCCCTCTTCCTCTATACGTAACCGGTTTGTTATCGGTATCGCTGTCATTTACAAGAATGCCACTAACAGAACTTATATGCTTCGGTCGAGCACGATTCTTTGCCGTAAGATTAAACTGAAAGCCAACAGCAGTTGCTGGATTATTAGGAAGATCCACAAACTGCCAGGAGATAAATACATAATCTGTAAGGAGCTTGCAGTCACTGCACTGAAGATTTATTGTTGGCCCTATGCTTGTGTTGTGACACGAATAATTAGCAAAGGTAGAAAGAGGAGCAATACGGTAGTCAATGAAACCGGGATTCCCAGTGACAGCGGTGCCAAGTCCCCGCAGATTGGCACAACTCATGCCCGAGATAGTAGTGATATTGAATTGCAGATCGTTCAAGAAGGAATCCAAGTCGGGTGCATTCGTGGCTCTCACATTATGAACTTCCACACTTCTCTTGGAAATTATTTGGTAGAGCAACCTGTGGAGTTCAATCAACAGTCAGAGAATCATATACATCTTACATAATTTTTCAGTGAAGAAAGGCATACAAACATCTAAAGAATCCGATCTCAGAGTCACCCTATATTTGATTCGGAGTTATCGTCGAACTCAACAAAGCTTACGACTTTATATTTTACTATAATTATCAGAGTCACCATGTTAGAAGATTCGTAAAATTGAAATGTAAGGGACGGAAAATTTATTTTATAGAGTGAAAAAGGAAAGGAATAAACACTAGATACTACTATTACTACTACCACTCACGCAGCTAACAAACCGATAAAGAGTATCCAGCTGGCGATGGAGAACGTCCCACCGAGCTCAGTCTTCCTCTTCACCACCGCCTTCTGATCGTTCAACCAATGCCTGGTCGCGAACGTAACATCCAAGCGACTGATCCACCACCGAATCTTAAACCACATACTCCTACCCGATCGGAGAGGGAAAAACCTCAACGCGACGCAAAACCCCAGCCAGCAAAGGAGCATCACCAAGGTTGCCTCGAGAAAAACCGCCTGGGACTGAGTGAACTTCCTGATCGAATCGAACGAGAAGATCGCCTCCGTGAAACCCAAGGAGATATCGTAACTAACGCCGCTGCTCAACGACACGCTGGGCCCCGAATCCCCGGTGAAGAGCACGCATGCGTCCGCGGTGACGTTGTAGAGGTAACCTGGCTCGCACGCGCACCGCGTGGCGTTGTAAACGAACGCGTGGCTTGGACATTGCTGGGCTTGCATCTAGTTGGAATCGAATCCAAGTACGAGCTGAGCTGCTGTGTTGCGAAATTAGGGTTTTCGATCGACTGTTTTGGTGCTGGGAAACTTGGATTGCGTGTGGGAGTGATCAAATCTTTTGAATAACCTACCAGAGGGAGGAGGAAGATGATTGCGTGTGGAGGTGAAACAGTGAATTCAACTGTAAATCCTCTCCGCCCACGCCAGGTCAAACACAACACGACTCACACGCGCCTAATATTAATATCTGATTTGACCAAAGTCGTACACAAACAAAAATGGAAAAAAAGAACATCATCACGTATTTAACAACAAACATTTATTGGTTTTAAAAAAATTAATACATGGGCCTAAGCCAATTTAATTCCTCGTTTCATTTTCATGTACTTTTTTCTAATCGTTTATTATTTCAGGACCTCGTTGCTACTTGGTTGGTATATGGGTTAAAAATTTTAAATGATGATTTATAATATGTTATGTATTTGACATGTGTGATTCATATAACAGATGTATAGATAAACACACATTTCAAATGGATTTTGTAAACTTCATAACCAAATACACATTATATTATAAACTCTAGTTTAAAACCTTAATAATTTAAACACACCTAAACACAATGTGTACTAAGGTTGGCTAGAAAATATAGAATAGATAGATGATTATGATTATTAAAATTGATAAAAACCGTTCCATATGGAAGCAACTAAGTTCCATGCAAGAAAACAACCAACCAACAAGCAAAACAACAAAAATAGACAGGTCCAAAACAGTAAATGCAATAAAAATCACAAAGCAAATGACTCAATATGCCTCAGCGCAGTTCAAAGCATCACGAATGCTGTGGACGGTGGAGCTCACGAGCGAGTGGACGTTGGCAACGGTCTCCATGCTCACCGGGTTCGGCTTTCGGCCACCGGACACCAGCACCTGCATGACCACGGTCAGCAGGGACCCCACGGGCCCGCGGCTCGTCGCCGGCCTGCTGCTCGAGGCGCCGCCGGCTGCCTCCCTCTTGGTGGCGGTTCGGCCGTCGCTCGAGATCACGAACCCCGACGGAAGGATCCGCACCTTCCGAGGGTCGTGCCCGTTGATGACCGAGGTGACGTCAGGCATCTCGATGGGGGCGTACACGAGCATGGCACCGAGTGGGTCCACGATCGTCTCTTGGAGGACGGAGAGGGAGCTCTCTCTAGGGAGATAAGGCTGTAACGTTCATGATAGAAATTATCGAACGTCGAAGATCGAGAAAAGACAATTGCTCAAAGCTTACATATAATTCGCAAAGAAATTGCAAATTGGATAGAATATATAAAATTGAAATGCGATAGACTCAAACTTATAGGTGAAAATGAAATGGTTATTCAACGTGGATATCTGGGTTCGGGTCAAAGAGGTCGTCGGGACGAATCCGAGGACCCATTTAACACGTCTAAGGCTAGATAATAAAAAAAAGCAGTCTAGACGTGTGTGGGGCACGTAGCATTAAAATATGACACTCCCTTCACTAGGGATGCAACGGGTCCTTAACGGGCCTCGATTTAAGCCTTAAACCCAATGGGTCCGAATGAGCCTAGCTCAAATCTACCCAATTAGGACTCGTGGTCATCCCTACCCTTCACTGGACATTCAACCCATAAAATAAAAAATTCCCGAGAAGTTACCTGAATTATAGATATGCGATTCCCGGCTCGCAAGCCAGTTGGGATGTGTGCGAGAGCATTTGCTGGATTCCCGTTTGCTAAAACATCCCACTGCATTTGAAAAATGATATATGTTGAGGTTATTTGTCATGCATCAGAAAAATAACTTCATCCGACTTAATTTATGAATCAAAAAGAGGTCACTCCTATCACCAATTGGTTTTAGGATGTGACCATCAATTCGAAATGGTATCACAGCGGGTTCAATTTGTGTGTTCGCCGCCACCCGATTCGATATGTTCACGTGTTAGGTTTCGAACCGAGCTATAAGTTAGGAGACGTGTTGAAATTATTTATACCACATTCTGAAACTAACTTCATCCGACTCAATATATAAATCAAATAGATCTATCCTCCTTATCACCAAATAATTTTAAGATCAGCCCTCGGTTTAATAAATTCGCATTATGGCTTGTTGGCATTGGCTCGAATAAATAGTGCATAATCAAGAAATGTGACTGCTTACCAGAGCTCTGAGGCTCTCGTCGTTGAAGAAGTTGAACATAGCCTCGGCGGAGAGCGGGAGCCAGAGAGACATGGCTGCACCGAGGATTAAGCCATCGGGCTGACCTGGCGAAATGTTCTTCCTCAGAGTTACGCGAAACCCGCTGTTGCTGAGCTCCGACATGTGGGAGAAGTCGAATTCGTCCGACATGTTCAACGCCTCGTTGAACTCTGCCACCATCCGATGCGAGAGCCTCATCAAGTTGCTCCGACCTTCCACGGTGTTGATGACTAGAAAAAAAAAAAGTTAAAAGAAAAAAATAATAGAAAAATGCTTAAGATATATTTTGGGAGCGACATAGAAACCTAAATCAAGTGTGGCAATTTTAAGACAATAAGTTTCAAATTTGAAACAATTTGAGGAGAACTAAATTAAAGATTATAATTTTAGAACAATGTGTTCTAAAATTAAAACAATTTGAGGACGCCATTGGAATATTTTGTCCCCAAATTGCTTCATTTTTTAAACTTACTGTCATCAATAATTTTAAAACTTAATGTCTAGAATTGCAACATTTAATTTAGGTGACCTCAAATTGCTTCAATTTCAAAATATTCCTAAAATTTCCACACCTAATTCAGGTGTTTTTAAAATGTCACTTTTACGACAGAGAAAAATAATCAAATCATAGGAAAATAAAGGCAGAAAAATACTGACAATTGATATATAGAGAGTTTATTAGATTACCCCCTTCGGGTGCGTGCTTTGGAGCGAGGATCGGCGCTATGGAAAATGCCGATCGCTCGCAAGCTACTCGAAGAGATGCGATCCACCGCTTGGCTCCGTAGGCTACAGAGCTCCTAACCAAGTCCTTGTAGAGCCGGTGGTTCGGTGGTTTGTCTTCCACGTGCACGTGCTCGACCCATTTGACCTAATCGGGATTTAGAAGTTAGCCACGCTGGATTCCGACATTTTATCCAAGGATGCAATGATTTCAACGAATGACCACGTTGAAAAAATTTATCCAAAAACAAAAACTGACATTTGATTTTCCGTCTGCAGTGTCTTGAATCACGCATCCCGACGGGAATTTCCAGGAATGAACGGGAGCAGCCTCGTGCGATTTCTTGAACGGATCGAATGACACGTCAGCAATGGCCCACGAGGTGGAGCTCAGCTGCCGGCAGTAGCGGAGCAAGACGAACTGCCTCGGTGCCACGTGAGGGGAGAGGACGTGGACTTGCTCGAACATCTGCTCATGAAACACGACGACATTATGTAAGAATTTCTGTAAAAAAAAAAATAAAATTGGATTTTTCAGGCTCGATTCGATTACAATGTGCACGGAGCCTCCGAGGTTGTGTGCATCGAGCTTTTCGATGGTTTTCGTCATCGTAACAATCGTAGGGAACATCTCCTTCCATTTCTCCTGCAAAAAAACAAAACCGTACGTAAAAGAGGAAAGAATTATTACTTTGGCAATAGAATGTTAGAAGAACACTGACCGCATCGCTGAACATGTGAAACAGATTTGCTCCGGGCATTGCAACTTCAGCGGAATCCATCGAAGACTCGATACGAGCGTTCGTGGGCTTGAGGGGGCTCACCGAGGTCACAGGGAAGAGCCTCTCGTAGGTCTCTCGATGCAGAGAGCACCTCCCGTCCGCCGAGTGGACCCACACGGGCTCCTTGGTGCTCAGGAGCTCCACGAGCTCGTTCATGGCGGAAGCAGCTATTTCGAGAAGGGCTTTTTGATCCAAGCCCCCGACGACGAGTTCGGTCGTGGCCAGATGCAAATCCACTTCGAGCTCGTGAGGGTTCGTCAGCTGCACGCCACCACTCGTTGCCTCCTCCTCGGTCCCTGGCTGTCGAGAGGCTGCGTTCTTTACCTGAGAAAAGAAAAGAAAAGAAAAGAAAGAAAAAGTCAGAATTTCTCCTTTTTCTTCCGTTGGAAATATAACATACAAATTTAAAATATGATGCACTCCCTTCAAGCTTAAACTTTTAGCTGAATTCGTCATTCAACATGGTATCAGAGCTCATGCCCAAGAGATCATGACTACGAATCCTCCCGACCATCCATTTATAGAAATTTCACGTCTAAGGCTAGATAAGAAAGAAATCAGCCCAGACGTGAGGGAGACTTACTGAAAATAAATTATATAAATTAAAAATACGGTACACTCCCTTCAAGCTTAAGCTTTTAGGTGAAGTAATCATTCAACATCTTCCATCAAGAATAGTAGTAATGTATCACCATCTCTTTCAACCGGGCGTTTTCGAGCATCACTGCTTTCAACCGCTCCTCCATGTTCCCGCCGCCCGGGCCACCACAGTTGGGGCACATCATGCTCTTGACAGCCTCTCGTAACGCGATGTTCTCCACGAGGAGCTTGTCCTTATCGGCTCGGAGAGTGTAGTTCTCTTCCTTCTCAATATGAGTCTGAAAAACACATACATAAACGTGAACAATAGACAAGTCTAATTTGGTTTTCCAGATGAAATAATTGTTAAGTTTAATCGCAATAACCTTCTTCTGAGTCCTCTTGTTTTGGAACCAAAACTTGATCTGGGAAGGATCAAGCCGGAGTTCCCTGCTCAGCTCTTCCCGTTGGTTCTCGTCGGGATTTGCACATTCCTTGAAGTACCTGTTTGTGTGTGTGATTGTCGGATTTTGTCTGAGTTAAAGACCATCAATGAAGATCAGGGAAAATAAGCAACGAATTAATGTACCCGTGTCATGAAATCTCAGATCTTAACGATTTTATGGCACCCCGAAAATTTATTTAATGCGATCGTCGTAAAAATAGTAAGTAAATGACGCCAGAGATCAATACGTAATTCACTTTTTATCATCGAAATGATTCGAAAACACATAACATGAAAAAACATATGCGAATGCAGCATTGAAATATCAATAAAAATTACGATTCAAGGCGTTGGATCTGTTCAGCAGTGTGCCTTTGGTACTGCCTCTTTCCCGATCGAGGCTGCGGGTTTTCCCTGTCACCTGATGCTTTCCCTGCGTCCATTTCGTAGCCTGAAAAAGAAAGAAAATGAATTAAAAAATAGAGCGATGCCTTAAAAACCATCACAAAATATGAATAATAGTAGATAAAGAAGGCAGCAGTGTAATGATCTGCTGTGTATGTAGGGAGACAAGAAAGAACATGAATGGTGAAAGCACACATACTTCAGAACTCAAGAGGATATTGAGAAGATGTGTGATTTTGATGTGAGACAGGGAGACATGTATATATAGGCAAAGGCATGATAATATTTTATTGCATGAGAAAAACTCATAAATGAGACTGATTTCTATTGAATAGAAATGGACTTCCTAGATTCTTGGTGACAATAGTTTGTAATGAAACAATTAAAGATCATATGAAGGGCAACTAATGGCTTTTTGCTTTCATTTCAAGTGAGGAAGTGCAATGTTACAGAAATAATATAGCCTCATATTAATCAAACTATATTATGATTGGATTTGACCATTTATTATCACAATCATCAGTTCACTAATGAAGATCCATGATTTTTTTGTCATTAAATTATCACAAACCTAAAGTTGCAAAAGAAATTTAATATGCTTTGGACAAGGTTTTTATCTTTTTTATAGGACACAGTCGAAGGTTTTTAAGAATAAATTCTAGGTGGATATAGCCATCTCAAAATGTCACATAACAGATCATAGAGTAAAACAACGGAAAATAAAAAAGAAGTAAAAGATTCTTGTATTTGCACCACTTACTTCCCTCTAAAGCAGCACGCACGAATCCAAGATTTCTTTTTCTTAGCAGGCTGTGACCTCACTTCCCTCTGTGCAACCTTATCAGCCATGTAATGAACTACGGCCTGTTATAAAAAAAAAACACAAAACCAACAACAGAAAGTTAATTACGTTATCATAAAGAACGAACGGAAAATAATAAATATGCCCGTAAAAAAGCCAAGTCTCACCTGAGGCCCTTTCTCAATCACATCCCATGGTGGTTCAAACAGAGGATTCCCCTTAACTTTCAACACCCGGAGCTTATTCAGCATTTTGAAAGATTCGGGGAGCACCCTTATCTGATTATTGCTCATGTCCAACTCCTCAAGCATTTCAAGGTTCCCAATGGACCGAGGAAGGCTCTGCAAATCTGCAAAATTGTTGCTGACGTTTAGGTTCACAAGCATTGTAGCAAAACACAAGCTCTCCGGTACCGATTCGATCTCGTTAAAGCTAACATCGAGCTCCCTTAAGTTAACCAAAGAAGCTGTAGTTGTGGGCAGCTGTCTTATGTTGTTGTAACGAACCGTAAGAACCTCCAAAGACTCAATTCTTCCTAGAGCTTCTTCGGGTAGTGCTTTAAGACGGTTGTAATCTGCACGAAGCTCCTTTAAACAATCACATCGACCAATCGTGTGGGGTATTTCCTCGAGGTTGTTGGTCTCGAGATTCAACTTCTTGAGATTTACGAGGGATCCCATTTCTTCGGGAAGAACAGAGAGCCCATTGGAGCTCAAATCGAGCTCTTCGAGGCGAAGTAATTGGGAGATGGTGGTGGGCAACTTCTTTAGCTGGTTTCCTCTCAAGTCGAGGCTAAGCAAATTGAGCAAGTCTCCAATGGATTCTGGCAATTCGGTGATCTTATTACCATGTAAGTCCAATGATTGTAATGATGAGAGGCAACCGATGGTGTCGGGTAACATTGTAATCCTATTTTCGGATAGATTTAATCGTATCAAACTCGATATCTTTCCGATTGAATCGGGAAGCCATTCAACTTGATCTGATAATTTACCCTCGAGGATAATCTCTTGACTCCCTTTCTTTGCTGACACTTCGATTAGGCTAGCTAGTTTTATCAGGCTGAGTTTTTCACCGTCTTGTGCTGCAAAAAGGAAGTTGAGCCAAAAATCATAACAAAAATCAGAGACACTCAAAACCCCATAAGATCCCATTTAATGATTAAACCGATCGAATCCACAACCGAATCTATAAATGCAAATCCCGCCTCATACTTATCATTGGTCTTAGTTGAATTAAGAGTTTAAACTTTAAACACAACCTGAACTTCCGATCATCATCAAGCAGAAGTAATTGATCTCTAAGACATACACAAGAAATGTTGCAACTATTTGATCTCAGCTCAAAAATGCTGAATGTTTACTCACCTGAAGCAGCAAAATGTGGCTTAAGAGTTGGATCCACAATCTTTGGCTTAAAAGATCTCACCGCGTCGATCCCATTAAAGGCCATCTTTGTCTTCGGTTTCTTCACATACGAATCGTCCTTGACAAACAAAGCCTCTTTCGAACTATCCCTGTCATCACCATACCCGAAGCTACTAGACAAACCCGAGCCCGACGACCAAGTGGGAGCATTCGTCGCAGCGACACCTGGCTCGAACCCATTGGACCGTGGCTGGTGCTGCTCTGAATCTGGGTCGATGCACCTTGAAGCTCTCTGAATCAGATCGTCGAAAACCGAGTGGATGCTTTCCGGTTCTAGAAGCCTCAAGGCCTCCCTCATCTGCTCCCTGCACTCAAATTGGATTGTATTTCTTTGCATCTCCTGAAGAATTTGGTACAATTCGTCAGGGACTTCTTTGTTCCTCCTCTTGTAATGCTTCCCAATTGATTCTACCTTCAATTGTTGCTCCTTCTCGGCATTTCGGATCAAAGTTGTGGCAGCTTCGACTTCTTCGATGCCAGGGCGCAGCGGCAACGATCTGTGGAGTCGCATTATCTCCTCCACGACTTCGTCCGTTGACGTCATCTCCGGCGAGGGCATCATTTCCTACGGTGTGCCTCCAATTTGACAAACCTAACACACGACGGACGGGGAACAACAAGAATATCTCCGTAATCCGTATATTCAAACAAAGTAAGAAGATGATTGACGATAAGGTTGAAGAATCATCCGACTCTTTATTCCCGAGAGATCCGAGAATAATCGCTGTATCGGATCGGAGGAAAACCACCACTGTGTCAGTGTGTGCAAACATTACACAATTTTAAGAAGCAAAACGCGGCCTTTCTTCGAAATATTCTCATCGAAAATCCCAAATAGTAAGGAAAGAAAATCATGAAGACTCCAATAAAATATTGATAAAACGCCATGACAGCGGAAGCCCAGAGAAAATAGCAGACAGAAAAGTATATGTGGTCCCTATACTTTTGGGTAGTTTTCCGAAATGGAAACTTTGGCATAGTTACAAAAGCACCCCTATTTGTAATAAATTTTCCAAAAGTCTCCCTTTTTTGTTTTGGTTCTCAAAATTGGGAGTTCAATAATCCAACTTTGATATTATTATGATCCAACGATATTTGATGCTTCTCAGGAAGTAAAGGTGCGAGCTTGTAAGCAAAACTGTTGTTTATGAGATCTAACACACCATGCAGCTAGCTGTCCTGTCCTATCCTTTCTTGTCTTCACCATCGTAATATTTCCACTCTCACCCTTATTATTTGTTATTGAATCGATGCTAAATGGAAATTATTGTTTATTTGAAGATTAAGTGAATTTACAACACAAACAGAAAACCTATATCAGATACCATGAAGTGATCCTGCTGATATCATAGTATCCATATTTTCAATTCGCATGGGACTTCAAAACTGCATTCAACAAAATGTAATCCTCTTCCTGACACCACAATTCCACGTAAGAAGCGATATCGGTCGAGCAAATTTCGCGAAACATTCATGCGAAGCCCAAAAAAAAAAGAGAGAGAAAGAAAATCACAGCGTGTCGAAACCTCGCAAGCGGCCTCGTCATATAAGATTTTCAAGTCAAACGCGAGCACCGCGAAGGAAAACCATAAATAGACTAGTTTCTGCCAGCTGTCGCATCGTCGTCGTCCACGTCATCATTTCCCACCGAAGAAAACGCCAAGTCTCTGTAAGGATCGTTCGACAAATCAGGCAAATCTCCGTCGGGAAATTGCCGGAGATCCTCGTCGGCCATCGGATCGAGCCTCGAAGCATCGAAATCGTGTCCTCCTTGTTTCACCGCCCTCCAAAATCCCTACACGTGAGCGCTGCGGGGGAATTCGAGCCGCGCGATCTCGAAGGCATTCGACGCCCTAAACTCGCGGGCCCCGATCATCTTTTGCTTCCCGAGCAGCTCCTTGAACTCGGGAGACCGCTTGAAGTCGTCCACCGCCCGAGCCCGTCCCCGCTCCAAGGAAGCGGCCAGCTCGCGATCGTGCCTTTTGTTCTCCTTCTCTAGATTGGCGATTTTAGCACGTTGGAGTTGGAGTTCCTCCGCGTGTTTCTCCTCCATCGCGGAGAGTGTTGCTTTGTGTTCGTCCTTAATAGAGTCGAGCGCAGCAGTGCATTCCCGAGCCGTGAAGGAGATTGTGCACCTAATGACAAATGCCGATGAGGTCATGGTCTAGCGGTCAAGGTCGAGGCCTCAAGGATTATAAGGGGGTAGATAGGTCCCAAGATTTGATTCCTCTCTGCCAACAGTTCCTTGAGTGAGCCGAGCCTGCCACACATGCACCTGACCTGGACTAGTGTGGTTGAACTGGTTGGGGTAATTTTCAGGCTATTGCACTGACCCCCTGAAGTTTACCTGGTCTCTCGGCCAGGGTTCCCAGGGTCACCCCAAAAAAAGAGAAGTCACCATGGTCATTTCATGCGCGCCCTCGGCGAGAATTTCCGAGTAGTCCGAGTCGAGAAATGCAGACTGATCAGCCAAAGAAATGTGACGTGTATGGAGCCCCCCAAGACGGATCGCAAAAATCGCCTCTTCAGAGGGGCTCGACCGAGGGATTCACTGTCGTCGAGTCGGGGTTTCGTTCCCGTATCCGCCGCTCGATGTGGGAGTGAAGCTCTTCGAAATCATTTAGTGTCTGAAAGTTTGGCAAAGACTCCTCATCGGGAGGGTAATCAATCTTCTTCTTCTTTGAGGGACCTACCGTGTCATTCGGCTTATCATGAGTCCTCGGGTAATGTTACAGCTTTGCTCTTCTCTGCTCTCTTTAAACTTGCTTTTAGCTTGTTCACCGCATTGAATGGCACCTCGGGCAAGTCATATCTGCATGGACGAACAATCCAGGAGTGATGCATAGGGCGAATAAATCCATAAGAGGAAAAAACACAATTAACAAAAAGAAAATAGAAAAACAACGATCAATGAAAGATAAAATAGACCGTTACGCTGTGTTTTTCTTGATTGTGGGAGGTAATGGAGGGAGAAGGAAGGCATTCAAATGGAGGGAGAATCTCGGATCCTCACCACCCTGGAATATGGGGAAGGTTGTTCACCTCAACCCCTATAAATACGAGGCTCATTAATCATTCAAGGTAGGTTCATCTACATCTTAAACACACACTATTTACACACACCCTTCTATGTTCCCCTCACCCCTCTCAAAGGAGAAACACTATGGAAGGGCGAGCGGATTTTTTCTGCCATCATCAATGGCTATGCAAAGCTAACAAAAATAAATCTACTCTCATTAAAACAGCTCCCTAATTCAGCTCACATTGTCTCTCTAGAGCGTAGTAACGTTCCTCCCATGAAACCACCTCGTTGATTCGTGTTACTTGGGAGGCGATCGACGAAACCAGCCCGGATCAAGATTGAACGAAATTAGATGGTAGAGAACTCCCGAGATGTTTCTCTCACATTAAAAAAACTAAATAAAACTCCATTCCTTGTACCCACCTCGAAATGAGCACCTCATTAGAATTCAATATTCGTTTAGCGCATACAATAAATTTGAACCGAGCATGATCATAAGTAAACCCGCGCGTGCAGATAAAAACATAACAGAAAAATCGGTACCTTGGGTACGACGATCGAGGGCGGAGTCCAGCTGATCTCGACTGGAAGCATCAGATTCGGCCGCGGACTCAGAATTCGACATTACCGATGAAATCAAGGAGTTTAAACCATCTCCCGCTGCGGAAGAATTTGAAGTATTACCCGCACTACCATCGCTGCTTTCGTAATCGTCTCCCGAGGCTTGCATCTCCGGCACCTCTTGAGGTTCCCGTCCGTCTGGGAGCTGAAAAAAGAGGGTTCTCTAATTCTTTCTTACGCCGCTACTGACGCATTCATTATATTTCTTAGCGTCAATAGACCACTACTCATGTACAAACAGGCCCATTATTTGGTATTGGGCCTAGGCCCATAATTTGGGCCCATTATCTGGCATCCGTTGCTGATCCTCGACGGTGTCGTTTAGCGTACGAGCCTGATTAGGATGGGGCTGAGTGAGGGCGCGTAGAGGGTCCTAGCCGTTTACACGTGTACTTATTCCCGAGACGAGCCAAAATGCCAAATACAGTTCACATGGCTTGTAATAGAAACAAATGAAATTAACTTTAACAAATAGTCTCTGTGAAAGAAGGGAAGAAACTCGACAGGGGGAGAAATTTTCCGGCAACGATTACTGATAGGTTGTTCTTTTCGCCGGTTAGATTCCGAGATGGACGACTTTATCTGCTTTGGGGACGGAAACATCACCGATGTGATCAACAGTCGCACTCTCCACAACCCTCATGTTCGTGTTTGATAGACCTTTTTCGTTTTCTTTTTTTCTTTGGGTCACGTAATCCTTGGATCGTTTTACTCGTGATGAATGTCAATAGTTCCTTCTGCGTCTTCTTTGTGGCGTGATTGGATTTTCGTTAGACGGTGTTGCAATGCTGTAAACTTTAATTACTACATTATTGACGATTACGGGGCTGGCTTTGAGTGACTGTAAGAAATCAACGATTGCTTTGTTTTGGGATTCTCTTGAGGCTTCCCTTAGAGAATGCACTTTTATCCCAAACTTCTTACATCTTGTTCGATTACAGAACTACTGTTAGGTTTTTGGACTGGCATTAATCTGTACGCCATATCTATATTATTATTGGGATGGGATTGCGTGAGAATAACCTTTAAGCTCTTTTTGTTTCAGATGTTTGATAAAGTTCTTCAAATCCATTCCTCATTTGTACGAAGGCTCTCTCTTGAGAGGGAATTAGAGGTATCGCTATATCTTTACCAAGAAACTTACTAGCGTATGTTTTCTTGGATGTTTGAAATTAGTATTCAGAATACATTATTAATTTCTGCCTTTAGCAACTATAAACTGGTATAGGATAATTAGTTCTCGTTGAAAGATAAATTTCTGAGACTAACAATTGATATATATATATATATATATATATATATATATTACCAGTCTATTACAAATCTAACACACTACTGTTTAGCTTAGTAAATCTAGATTAAGTCTCGTGATATTGTTGATTTCTTACAAGATAATCATATATGTGCCAAGCAAGTGTTTTTTCTGGTATAGTTGATCCATATGTTTTGATATAAGCATCTAAAATTAAGCCCATTCTTTTACAGGGGCACCATGGATGTGTCAATGCTATCTCATGGAATTCTATGGGTTCTTTGTTGATATCCGGATCAGATGATACATGTGTATGGTTCTAAAATATCGTTGTGCAAATAAGCTTTTGGGGATCTAAGCCCTAACTGGCACAAATCTATGCTTTCTTTTCCTTCATCTTGTATGTGTCCCCATTTGAAGTTTTGGACTTGTACTTCCATTTTCGTTAAGTAGCTTGGCATGAGTTAGGGCTTAGCTATGATTAAATAAAATCTGATACACTTCCTAAGTTTTTATGTGAAGTGGTCAATCAACATGGTATTAGAGCTCGGGCCCAAGAGGTCATGTGTACGAATCCTCACGACCACCCATATTATGCGTCTACGGCTAGATAAGAAAGAAATCAGCCTAGACGTGAGGGGGTGTGATGGAAATGAAATGTATAAATTTAAAATATGATGCAGTCCCTTTAAGTTTAAGCTTTTAGGTGAAGTGATCATTCAACAAGTTGCATGGGAGAAAATCATGAAAACATTGTAAAATTTTCCATGTAATTCTTGGATGTATTGTCATTGTTCAATATCATATTCATAATTACCAAATCCAAGTGTCGAATGAACGGAAAGATTGATGTCACTGTAATACTATTGCTGCACTTGCCAGAGTTTCCCGGGTCTTTATTAATTTCCATATTTTAGCTGCTATAAACTCTTCTTTTTTCTTCTTGATGATATCTTTCCCTGAAAATATGCTAGCTGAGGTTCATTTTTAAAAAATATTGTCCGGTGTAGCTTAATTTATGGTCCTATTCAAGCCGAAGGCTCCTTCATTCCATTGAGACTGGGCATTCTGCCAACATTTTCTGCTGTAAATTTATTCCTGAGACTTCAGATCAGCTGGTTGTTTCGGGTGCGGGAGATGCTGAGGTCAAATTTCTTGCTTGATTACGAATGCAATTATAACCTTTAATCTTATTGTAGAAAATTGCATTTTTCTTAGTGAGCTTATCGTTTATACTTTGCAGGTTCGCATATTCAATTTATCTCATCTAGGCTTGAATGGACTTGAGGGTAGTGATGTCACTCCATCGGCCCTTTTCCGATGCCACACAAAGAGGGTCAAAAAATTAGCTGTAAAACTCCCTTCTCTTTCATAAATGTGAATAATTGGATGAAATGTAAATGCTACTTTTAACCCCGTTCCTTGTTGCTTTAGGTGGAAGTTGGGAATCCTAACGTGGTGTGGAGTGCCAGTGAAGATGGAACCCTGAGGCAACATGACTTTCGTGAGGGTACTTCATGTTCTCCCGCAGGGGTTTCCCGTCAAGAATGTCGTAGTGTTCTTGTAAATTCCGTTTCCTCAAATAACATTTGTCTTCCTTTTTCTTCAACACGGTCAAGCTTCTAGAGGCTGTCATGTTTTGGAGGGACTAATATAAGACATATAGCATTTATCACATATTAGTTGGTAAAAGAATCTTTCATCTTGTAGGAGGCTGTGATAAGTATGGTCCTGAGATGGGTTTTTCTTCAATTTCAGATAGACATGTATGGGTTTAAACAGGAAATGGATTACACGAAGTATTATATGTGGAGGATTTTGCTTTTGAAAAATATTATAGAAAATGCGTATTGTGAATTACATCTCTTATTTTCTTTTACTTTATTGTATATGCAGCTGGACTTGCGTAATGGGGCTAAAAAATCATTAGCTGATCCTCCTAAGCATTCTCTTGCCCTGAAATCATGTGACATCAGTTCTACTAGGCCTCATTTGCTCCTTGTTGGTGGCAGGTATTTTGCAAGTAATTCAGTTGTATTCATAGTTCTTTTGTTCATTCTCTATCATTATGAGATTTGTCTTTATTACATGCAGTGATTCATTCGCACGCTTGTATGATAGACGTATGTTGCCACCACTATCATCTAGTCAGAATAATAAGCCACCGCCACCTTGTGTGAGCTACTTTTGCCCAATGCATCTGTCTGATCCTGTAAGTAACTCCCTGTCTTGACTTGAACTTTGCAAAAAAAAAATCCGCGTCTCTACTTAATTTCAAGTTGGATGAAGCATTTTAACTGCATGTGCTTCATTGAAGGGTGTTATATATAGCTTATATCTTGTGTAGGGTCGTTCTAGCTTCCATCTCACTCATGTCACCTTTAGTCCTAAGGGAGAGGAGGTTCTCCTCAGCTATAGTGGGGAACATGTGTACCTAATGGATGTCAATGGAGGTATGTACATGATGTTTATCTTGTTTTTCTTGCTAATAAATTTTATCTAATTTTTTTCGAAATTTACTTGAAATGTGATGACCTATGCGACATGCAATGAAAGGGTCATAATATGAGGGAAACAAGTAATAACTACATAGCCCATGAGGCATGATGCTGCGTGTATCTTTAAATGGAGGAAAAACAATGATATCTTATCGGCCCATAGTTGGATCCGACCTTTTGGGAACATTAATTGTCTTAAATTGTATTAAGAATGAATAGAAGAATCAATTAGGTAAGTTTTGGGCTCATCCGTTTTCGTGTCCAATTTTATTGTGTTCGTAACTCTTTAAGTTATGTATACATTTGCTCCTGTTCCTTTATTTTGAGGAATGGGGGAAGAGGGTGGGGGGCCTGTGTCGATATTGTTCTGATGTGATTGATTTGAACATGATGGGAGCTTTTGCCATAAATTAAAGGAATTATATCCTTTCTTAAGCGTAAGCTACTACTAGCTTAATGTTATTTTGTTTCCGTATTCATTGGCATGCTTTTTTACAGCTTCTAGTTGTACAATGAGGTACAGCTCCGAGGATGCCTCAAATTTTACAAGGTTTAGTCCCCCCGCTGCCTGTGTAGAGCTGCAATCCCCTGCTTCGCATGCATCTCAAAATGAGTTTCATGTGGACAGCAAAGCTGCTGCTAGGGTATGCTCCCATTGGTGCTTGTTGTCAAATATAATTTGTATTCTCTTGCCAATGATTGAGTTTTTTTTCCAGCTTGACAAGTGTAGGGCTTTAATTCAGAGGGCAGAAAGATCACTGAAGGAAGGAACCCAGTATTATTACGGCATTGAAGCTTGTAATGAAGTCTTGGATAGACACGGTCGTGAAATTGGTCCTTCTCTCATGCATGATTGCTTGTGCATACGTGCATCCCTGTTGCTTAAGGTGTTCCAAAGAACCATATATATTCAGTTTTTTTTTGGGTCTTGAAGGTTTCTATTAATGATAATTGTTCGGTAACTCTGTTGTTATCTTTTTCTTTGGCAGAGAAAGTGGAAGAATGATGCCCACATGTCTACCAGGGACTGCCATGTTGCTATGAGGATTAAACCTTACTCAATAAGGGCATATATTTGTATGGTGGATGCACTAACCATGGTAACTAAATTATTTTGATATTTGGGTATTGAGAGCTAGTAAGTATTTTTCTTACATTGACGGTTTTTTAGTATTGATAAGCTATCGCTATTGTGCAGTTGGAAAAACATAAGGAAGCTTTGAAATTTGCTATCGCAGCACAATCACTGGCTCCATCTGATTCAGAAATAATAGAAAGGGTTGAGACTATAAAGAAGAATGTCGCTGCAGGTTTGCGATGATTGTATATTGCTACTAATATTTTGAACATATTTCATGCTGTCATGCATTTTTTTTAACCCGTTGGCCTTCTTATGCTGGAACGTAAAAATTTTCTTATCTTCATTTAGTGGATAACTGATAAGCTACTTGTAGAAATACCACTTCATGTGGGCACCACCATGTCATTTGTTAGCAAAACTTTGTGCTTTCAAATGCAAAATTTTCTCCGAGTCATTTGCGATAGAATTGATGCCATTGAAGACAGTCACTCATGATATATCTGCATAATATGATCGATGTTTAGGATTTTGATACTGACTAACACAGTTTCATTAATGTATGGACGGTGTTAAAACAGCAGAAAACGAAAAAGCTAAACCAGAGAGCGATGGGGGGGTATCCGGGCAGAGAAAACAAGGACAAAGGGTATTTACTCTTAGTGACATAATCCACCGGTCTGAAGGAGACAATGATGCTTCACTAGATGATCCTGAAAGAGACGACTCTGACTATGATGAGCTGGAATTGGATTTTGGTACCTCAACATCTGCTGAAGAAACAACACATGATGCTGAGCCCAATGCTCTTCCCAGAAACATAAATCTTCGAATACTAAGGAGAGGCGACTCCGCCTCGGAAGATGAGAGGCGCAATGGCTTCTGCGAATCTCCGGTGCCTTCATCTGAAAATGAAGTGCTTTATCAGGTTTTGGCTGTTACTTAACATCATTGCTATTGAATATACATCATTGTTCTTGTTTACATTCTGCATCAACTATGGGGTGCTTTTATCTTTCTGAAACATACTTGATATCATTCTTCCACTAATGGCTGATGTATTCGTTCATTCGGCTTGGGATCTGACGTTGTTTTTCTCTTCTTCGCTTCTTTAGAACTTCAGATTGATTTTGTCTGATCCAAGTATTGAACTTTTGCATCACATTCTATGATTAGAATTGTATTTGTTGGAAACAAAATGTTAATATATAATCCCAACCAGCTTAATCTTTTAGGTGAGGTGATCACTGCATTCGGCGGTCTTGCAGTAAAGTTTCTGCTACCCTTCTCTGTTCCTTGTTAATTTTCACACTTCAATTTGAGTATTGAAACATCTTTTTATCAACGTTGGTAGAAAACCGTGATACAATGTTTTTTTTTTCTTTTTCACATCAGCTTCTTGATCTGTCAGAGAATATCTTAAAAATGGAAGCGATATGATATTAAAAGCTTGTTTTTATCTTATTTACATTGCAGAGTGAGACTGCTGTTGATATGAAGCGGAGATATGTTGGGCACTGTAATATAGGCACCGACATAAAACAAGCCAGCTTTATTGGCCGGACAGGTAATTACAAAATTTGTAAGCAATTTGGTACGTTTGTGTTTGGATTTGAATTGGAAGCTTTCGTACTTTAGGCTTTTAACCGTAAAGTACAAAAAGGTCCATTGTTTTGTGGTTGCAAAATCTTGGATCTTCCTTTTTTAGTCTAAACATTAGAAAAAGGGGTAACAATTTTAAACTGTGGGTCATTTTCTTGTTCTCAGGTCAATATATTGCTAGTGGCAGCGATGATGGTAGGTGGTTTATATGGGACAAAAAAACGGCACGATTGTTGAAGATGCTGCGGGGAGATGATGCTGGTAATTCTTCATCCTCATTTAGATATTTGATTGCCTTATTTTCCTCTCTAATATTCCATTTCATAGATTTTTCAATACATGTGTGATAAATTGGAAGAAAGCTCATTCTGCTATTCACCAGCATAACGCTGCACTGGTAGTGGTAAGATATTATCTAACGCCCTCCGTTCTTATTTGTTGCAGTTGTCAACTGTATTCAATGCCATCCACGGGACAACGTTATCGCTACCAGCGGAATCGACAACACGATAAAGGTGATAAACGTTTTCTAATTTATTGCTTCTAGAGGAATTATAACTTACTAGTATTTTACGCACAGCTAAATGAAATTATAATTTAAAATTTAATTTTATATCATTTTCTATGTACATAATAATAAAAATTTGTTTTGTGAGGATACAATTATAATATATCGAAAAATTGAAGGGTGGAACGGTAAATTACTCAAATTATTAGTTACAGTTTATAAATAGTATAGATATATTATATCCTTTCTCCATGCAGATATGGAGCCCCACTTCACCGGTCCCATCCGTTGTAGCCGGAGGAACTGTGGGACCCGAGACCTCGGATCCCGTGGATGCCATGGAAGGAAATCAACGCAGGTTGCGCCGCACCCGCGAAGCAACGTTGTAAGTGTGTGAATCCTTCTCCTTTACTTACCATTGTTTCATTTGTATCGGTTTCCGTCAGAACGCGTGGTGTCTGAATAAGATCGATCGATTTTTAAAGTACACTGAGTAATAATATTATTGCATAAATTCAGGCCCTTTGAGATTCTGGAGAGATTCAGTATCCAAGAGTTTGCTGAAGGAAGCTTCCATCCATTTGAGTGCACCCAAAACTAACACCACTAATTTCTCCGGCTTTGCCTTTGGCGTGCTTCTTAGAAATCTTCTTAGTAATCGTAAATATGAGGTTCCCGTTGAATGCAACATATTGCAGTGTCTTAATTTCACTAGTGGTGTGTGTGTGGTTTTAGTTTCTTGTTCTTTGAGGAGGTAGTGAGCATTTGTACAGAACGATATTTTTTTTGTTGTTTTTATCATAATAATAATAATAATAATATATAATTAATTTTTTTTAGTATATTGATATTTTAAGGGCACCTAAATTAAAGATGATAATGATAATAAGTTTTAAAATTATATCAATTTGACGGGTTTAAATTACATGTTGTAATTCGAAAATAAAAGTTATTTTATTCATGATATACGAGAAAAAATAATTCTCTGTATTTTTTTAATTTTAACTTATTAAATATTTAAATTAATAATAACTTAAAACATAAATTAATATTGTATGTTTATATTTTATTACACAATAGGATGTGCGTAAATACATATATTAGTAGAATGGCAACGTCGTGCAAAGATCCAATGCTAATAAAAGACTAAGAAGGCCCACTTGTAATAATTAAATTGAATTAATGATTATTCAATTTGCAGTAGATAGAGAGTCATCGCGAGCTACATTTCGTGAGGGGTCAGAGTCAAATACCGAAAGGGAAAGAATTAAAAAGGAGGAAACGGGGAAAAGAAAATAAAATAAAAAAAAGAAAACGGATCGGAATCAAATCAAACTCCGATCCTCCCCAATTTAATGCTTTCTCCCCTCTTCCTAAATCCTAACCCGTTCCTATTCTCATCATATACACGCAATGATGGCAGCGTAATGCATTTGTAAACCTACTCTCGCTTCAGAGATTTGCTCCGCGAATATAGTCAGTGAAATTGGAATCGTGATCACTTGAGTTGCCGCCTCTTCCCAATTGACGAACGTAATCGTTATGCTGTAAGTTTCTTTTTGATCTTCCCTGATCAGTAGATGAAGATCGCATTGACTTTCGGGGAGAGAAATTGAGCAAAGACTTAACTTCAAATGGGGGCGTCTCCGGCGAATTTCCTGTTCGGATTCTTATTTGTTTCCATCGTACTATGGATCGTGTTCATGTAAGTTCCTGCATTCGCTCTTTATCTGTTTGTAATGCATGCGATGTAGTTCTAATTGTGTTGAATTGGACGGTACCTATTGCACATGCCTGTTCTTGATAGATCACTGTGGTTTATTCCTTCTATTCCTGACTAAAAACCTAGAAGAACCAAATGGGCGTTGCGTATGTGGCGACTTAGTCTTTTCTGTTTCTGTTTGTATGTGTTTTTTTTCGATTGTTTGTTAATTGTTACGGTTTAAGATCTTGAACTTTATTTTGTATGGTACAAGCCAACTCATCAGATTGCATTTTGGCTTATTTGATGGTTTGACTTTAACGATTACTACTCTTGAAGTTTGACGGAAGCATATCTACGTTTATGGCGTAATGGATTACGAATCTTTAGAATGCTTTGCGTTTTCCATTTTTAACCACTTTGACTACGAGAACTTGTGGCGCAATAAGTTCAGTGCTAGTACTCATGAGTTAATGAATTTCCAATGGAAGCGTATTACAACTTCATCTTACTGTCCCCATCGGTAGGACTGAAACGGTTATAAGATTTTCGTAAATTTGAACCCTAGCTGAACACCAAGAAATGCCTAGATTCCAATTCAGACTTCTGCATCAAGATTTAAATAAACAGTTAAGTAAGAGATGCCCCTGTGGGTAATTATATGCCACCTGGCCCAGTTGTACACTCCTCAATTGGGTGCTTGATACGTGTACAGTATATTTATTTTTCTTGAAGTTATAAGTGTATTAGATTCTATAAATTTTGTCTTCGGAAAATTTCAGAACAAAAATTTAATCTTTATTTGCGTAATTTCACTTATAAATATAACGGGAATCTGGACATTAGGATCTTATTAAGAATTTATTTATCAATAATCTTCTTTTTGAGAGCTGCTAGTATGATATTTGAATACTGTATATTAGCCATTGTTAAAGAATGAAATTTAGAAGCTATGATATCTTTAATAATGAAGGTTTAATAATCACCTGTCCGATTGCTTCCATCACGATAGACGTATTTTTATTGATCAGCCTTGTGAAATGTGAAATGCTGGAGGGAGACCCTTGTTGATTCCTTGGAAGATAATTTCTCGTTATTTTCTCATTAATATTTACCAATAGTTTGTCTTGTGCATTCTCGTTTTTTGCTACATCCGCTGCTAATGACTAATGAGCTCATTTCTGGACTATAGGAAAATTTGATGTAAGTTTACTAACAGTGATGCTTCCTGTATTAGGTTTGCGTCCAGACTGGTGGCTTGGATCCTCAGTCGAGTAATGGGAGCATCTGTGGGATTTCGAATTGGTGGATGGAAGTGCTTGAGAGACATTGTTCTGAAGTTCAATAAAGTATATTGTTAGCTATATTATTTGTTTGTACTTTGCTGGACTTTTATATTCAGGGAGGATATTTAATATAAGAAAGTATGTTAAATACATGACCGATATATGATTCAACTGATGTTTAGGTTTATTATTGATAGTTATTCATAAGAATAGTGGCCTGTATATGATATACTCACTCACAATAATGCAGTTTGAACTTGCTGAACATATTAAGTGGTGAAGTCTCATTGCGGGTTGTGACAATTTGATCAGTTTAACTGATATTTATTGACATCGCAAGTTTTATCTAGCAAAGTTCCTGATAACATGCTTTGGAGTGTTATCCCATTCTCAATAAATTGCATTTCTTACCTCATGTGTAAATGGTTATATTTACTTTTAGCTTTCAAATTTTAACCGTATTGGAGGGGCCAGTATTCTACGTTGTAGTGGATATCTTATACCATGGAGCTCAAGAAGATTGGACTTTATTTGTTTACTTATATAATTAAATTTCGTGTGAGGAGATAAATTGAGTAGGATATAATTCGCCTGCTATCCCGTTGAAGTCGAATGACAAGAGTACCCTATGCATATTTTTAGTTGGTTTCATCCCATGCCCTGTCTTCCTGTTTTTTGTGAGATATTCTGTGTTCTTTTCCTAGTCTGAGAAATCATTTTACGACCTTTAGCGGATAGAAACTGAATACGTGTTTTTTGGTGGCTCTTATATTTTCAGGGTGCTATTGAATCTGTATCTGTCGGTGAAATCAGATTAAGTGTGCGGCAGTCCTTAGTGAAGCTTGGGGTTGGAATCATTTCCAGGGATCCAAAATTGCAAGTGCTAATATGTGACTTAGAAGTTGTCATGAGGTCTTCCAAGAATAGCTCTCGCAAAACCCGATCGAGAAAGACCCACAACTCTAGCAGAGGAAAGTGGATGGTTGTGGCAAATGCAGCTAGATTTCTGTCGATTCATGTGACTGACTTTGTTCTAAAGGTAAGAAGTGTAATGCTTATTGTTCTCTGTGTATGATGTTATTGTTCATCGACATCATATCTTTTGTTTGCACATGTTCGGGGTTGGTTTGTGGACTTTACTTATTAAGGTCATTACTCATTATAGTGATCACATTTACCCTTTTAAGTTTAAACCTGAATGATTCAAATTGGCTGCTTAAGTGCCACCGACGAGAGAGAGGCAGCCCACGAAAGTGTGCCCATGACTTACAGAACCAGAACTCGAACCAAGGATTTGGTTTATTACATGGAGAGGATAGCTTTTGGTATATCATACGTCATAAAGAGATAAAGCATTGGATCTTTGTCTTCGTAGGTCTGGATTGAACTGTCCATTGAGAGTAAAATTCTAATACGTTTGATTCTGTATACAATCAGTAGTTAATAATCCACTTGATGTTTTTTGTTGATAAAGTCGTAAATTTTGTGGTTTGTTAAACTATTGCAACTAATTCAGTATCCAATACTTCTATAGGTTGTTGCTTTCTATTTATTACTGGTCAGCTTTCTTGGTTTGATAATGGTCAGTGGTGGTTTGATTGCTGAGTAATTTATAAGCTCTATCTTGTAATGATGCAGACGCCGAAAGTTGCAGTGGATGTTAAGGAAGTTAGAGTGGAAATATCTAAATATGGTGGATCTGAGCCTAACTTGTTTGTGAAACTGCAGCTTCTTCCTATTAATGTTCATCTAGTTAAATCTCTTGCAAGATCTGATCAGATGGGAACTTCTGGGGTATCTGCGTCTGCTTGCCAATCAGATGCGATATGTTCTCCTTTCAGCTGTGAAGAATTGTCTTTCTTATGTGAATTAGGCCACAACAGGTAGGTAACTGTTCGTTATTACTTTCTGTTGCTGATCTTGTAGTTGTTGATAGAAAAGAGCTGCAGCTTATGTCTTTTTGTTTAGTAAGTGTTAGGCAGCATCCTTTTCTTGCTGAAATGGTTGATTAGAGACTGTCCATCTGTTTCTGTGAGACCTCTGATTTAGAATAACAGTGATCTGCATGACCAGTACGTTTGAGTTCTAATGCTGACAAGCATTTTTTATATTTTATCTTAATGAAAAATTTTGAGGTTAACCAAATTTGCAGGTAACATGATATACCCATGCCCAATGGCCAATGGCTTATGACTGCTGGAGAGATGCTTTAGAATTTATCATTCTCTGAATAGTATCATGATTTACTTGACTACTTTTTCTCTTGTGGCTCTCCCTCTCTCAATCCAGTTACTCCATATGTTATTTAACATTTAGTATACTAGCTACGCACCTTCACTGAGTGAATATCACATATAGCAAAGTACTTTTTCAGCAGTTGCAGCACCTAGTGGAATATATCTGGATTGAAAACAGAAGCTTGCATGTCTCTTATATCATATAACCCTATAAATATTGTGGGTGATTGTGGTTATTGCTGTCCAATGCTCTCGAAAAATGGTGGAAAATATACATTAGTGGAAAATTGAGGACTGCATAGAGCTGCTAGTTGGATAGAAGCAGGGATATTTATCTTTGATTTGCATCTTAGCTCGAAACGCATATTAATATGGTGCAGGGAAACAGGTGTTGTTGTGAGGGAGTTGGATGTTACAACTGGAGAAGTGCATGTAAATGTTGATGAAAATCTCCTGCTGAAGGAAAAAGGATCAGCTGACTCATCTCAGTGTAATCCAACAAACAAGGATCAGATATCTCCTAAGAAAAAGCAGGGTAATCAAGCGTTGGTTGGTCTGTCAAAGTACAGTTCCATATTCCCCGAAAAGGTTGGTTTACATTATAACTTCCCTGAAAAGGCTTTTCTGGTTATTGTTACTTGGCAGTAATATCCTAAAGCTCAATGCATAGCATAGTCTAGTTATTTGAATTTCTGGTTGCTTTTTTGAAGCAGGGTCTTCTTGTTTGAACATTACGATGCGTGGCTTCATTCCTGATTTCTGTTGTATTAGCATATATTTTGAGTTCATTTCTTGAAGATTCACATTTTACATTGATAGAGTTGTTACTTCTTGAAACTTACTGTAATAGGTCTCAGTCACTTTGCCCACGTTAAATGCAACATTGGCGCACCAGAGTTATGGTCTTCTAGTTGAGAATACCATTATGGGAATCCAAATGAAATGCAGGAAGTCGCAATCCACTGAAGATGTTGGAGACAGTGTAAAGCTTGATGTCCAAATGGAATTCAGTGAGATTTATGTAAGCACACACAAATTTAAGTTTGAACATATCACTGATGACCCTTTCACTAATCTGATTCATAATGTTGTAGCTGCTCAAAGAGGCTGGCATCTCCATTGTGGAAATCCTAAAACTTTATATCGTTTCGTCATTTTACGTGCCACAACAGGTAATTACTTATGTACTGGTAACTTACTTTCTTGATTACCTATATTTAATATACTTGTGTCAAGATTCATTTGATGACGAGTATTAGAAAAATGCGTCAATTTTGGTATTGGCTGGCCTTTAATATCATCAATTTTATCATGGTTTTATTTGCATTATAAACATCTTAATTGGAAATATGCTTCTTTTTGTTTCTTTTCTAAATGCTTAAGGACTATCACTTCCTTTAAACATCATTTCGTTGGAAGTTATGTTTTTAATTTCAATATTTTGAATGCATGCATTGCTTTCCGCTGTAGTCTAACTCCCCTGTAAGATCTGAAGTCGACATCAAGCTTGGAGGCACCCAGTGCAACTTACTTTTTGATAGATTAGAGCGGTGGATGCAACTTCGTACTCCTAGTAAACAAAAGAAGGAAATATTGGAGGAGAGCTGTGTCAAAGAAAAATCACAACCATCTGAACAGAAATCAATTATGTGGGCGTGCACTGTCTCAGCTCCTGAAATGACAGTTGTGCTTTACAGCTTGAGTGGTTCTCCAACATACCATGTAAGCTTCCATCCAGCATAAAAGTGTTTGATATGCCATCTTCAACGGCCCCGATTTATTTTATGTATTGTCTTCGTCTGACTTTTTAACGGTGTACTTTGTTTATATGTTAGTTGCATATTCTTTTTTTGTCTGCGAAGGTAGTACTTCTGATAATTTTTCATTGTCACTTTTATTTCTATATTCCACCTTTATGTTTATCATTTTGATTTTGCATACGGTGGGCAATTTGTCCTGATCTCCATTTAAACTGTAGGTATGCTCTCAATCGTCTCATGTGTTTGCTAACAACATATCTAGCTCGGGTACAACTCTTCATATGGAACTTGGTGAATTGAACTTTCACCCATCTGATGAATATCAACAAAGCTGGAAAGAAAGCTTGTTTGGCGTAGAAACAACAACAGGGTCATTAATGCACATCGCCAAAGCCAGCTTGGACTTGGGCAACAGAGATACGGATTCTGTTGACGGTGGCATGAAGCATAAGGTGGTTCTTGGCATTGATGTCACTGGTATGGGTGTCTACTTGACAGTTAGGCGTCTTGAATCACTCATATTAACAGCTTTATCATTCAAAGCCTTCCTAAAGAAACTGTCCGCTTCATCTAAGAAACTCTCTGTAAGCAAAGGGTCCAAATCATCGAAATCGGCTGGTAAAGGGATTAAACTAGTGAGGCTCAGCCTTCAAAAATGCTCGTTTAGTATCTGTGGGGAGTTGGGGTTGGATAACATGGTTTTTCCAGACCCGAAAAAGGTAAATTATGGATCTCAAGGTGGTAAACTAGTAGTTAGTAAATTAGCAGATGGGACTCCTCGCACGGCACATATCATGTCTACAGCTCCTGATGAAAGCAAAAAGTTTAAATACTCTGTATCTCTTGATATTTCCCACTTCAACCTTTGCATGAACAAGGACAAAAAATCAGTACAGTTGGAGCTGGAAAGAGCAAGGTCTGTCTATCAGGAATTCTCGGGTGACAATAATCCTGGGACGAAAGTATCCTTGCTCGACATGCAGAATGCAAAACTTGTAAGGCGATCAGGTGGTCTTAAAGAAATTGATGTCTGCTCTCTCTTTAGTGCCACAGACATAACTCTGAGGTGGGAGCCTGATTTACATATAGCTCTATTTGAACTCGGATTACAATTGAAATCACTGGTTCAGTCTCAGAAGCTTGATAAAGGGGAGAGTATTTCAGTACCAGATAATGTAATGGAGAAAGAGGTATCGGTTGAACCACGGTTCAACAAGCAACTAAAGAAAAGAGAATCCATTTTTGCTGTTGATATAGAGATGCTTAGTATATCTGCTGAAATTGGGGATGGAGTTGAAACCTTAGTCCAGGTTCAGTCCATATTTTCTGAAAATGCTCGTATAGGAGTTCTGCTTGAGGGTCTCAGCCTCTATCTAAATGAAGCTAAACTTTTTAAAAGCAGCAGGATGCAAATATCTAGGGTCCCTAATGTCTCTGGCAGTTCTATAGATTCAAAATCTGAGAAAGTTACTACCTGGGACTGGGTAATTCAAGCCCTTGATGTTCATATATGTATGCCCTTTAGGTTGCAGTTGCGAGCAATAGATGACTCGGTGGAGGAAATGCTGAGAGCTTTAAAGATTGTAACATCTGTTAAAGCAAGTAACATATTTCCTAATAAGGAGCAGACCAAAACAAAGAGGGTTAGTTCGTCAAGAACTGGATGCATTAAGTTTAGCATACGGAATCTAACGGCTGGTATAGAGGAAGAACCTATTCAGGGTTGGCTTGACGAGCACTACCGTCTTTTGAAGAATGAAGCTCGTGAATCAGCCGTGAGGTTAGATTTTCTTGATAAACTTATTTCGACAGGTGGTCAATGCCAGGCTGTTGGTGAATCAAATGATTCTCCTGAAGGAAAGATTAACTTTAATGGTGAAGAAATCGATTTTGAAGATGCTTCGGCTGTTCAGAGGTTGCGTGATGAAATATATAGACAGTCATTTCGATCTTATTACAAGGCATGTCAGAATCTTGTACCGTCTGAAGGATCAGGGGCCTGTAAAGATGGCTTCCAAGCTGGTTTCAGGCCTAGCACTTCCAGAAGTTCTCTGTTCTCCATTTCTGCAAAAGACTTGGCTATTACCTTGACAAAGATTGAGGGTGGTGATGCTGGGATGATTGAAGTTTTACAGAAGCTTGATCCAGTATGTCGTGCTCATAACATTCCATTTTCGAGGTTGTATGGAGGAAATATTATTCTGCATGCAGCTTCCATCGCCGTTCATATTAGAGACTATACATATCCAATCTTTGTTGCAACTTCAGGTCAATGTGAAGGACGTCTTGTGCTTGCTCAACAGGTTCCATTTTGTTTATACCATTCAGATTCTTATTGATATTAATTAATGGACCATTTTCATCCAACTGGTGATTTTCAATTTTTTTTCCACAAGTTGCTTTTCATATATGTTGCATCGATTATTTAGTCAAATAAATTTTGTACTCTCGGCTGACCTCCTATAGTCTAGTCAATCTTTTGTCCGAGTGGATCATATCCTTATGTACTGGTTTTGTCCGGGGGATTTGCAGGGTAGGTAACTCAGACATTTGACTTGAGTTATGAAAGAGTTGAAAAGTCTATTTGTTGCTATATGAAGTCCGGGATATATGCTTTTGCTTCATTTGTGGCTTGATATGAGTTTGGTCTATATACTTTTGCATGATTTTTCTTAACAATTGTGATTGCAGGCTACATGTTTCCAACCCCAAATTCACCAAACTATTTATCTTGGAAGGTGGAGAAAAATACGTGTATTTCGCTCGGCTACTGGCACAACGCCGCCAGTAAAAACATACTGCGACCTACCCATACATTTTCAGAAAGGAGAAATTTGCTTTGGCACTGGTTTTGAGCCATCCTTTGCTGATATAAGCTACGCTTTTACCGTGGCTCTCCGTAGAGCTAATCTTAGCGTTAAGAATCCAGAACCGTTTGTTCAGCCCCCTAAAAAGGAGAAAAGTTTACCTTGGTGGGATGAAATGAGAAACTACATTCATGGGCAAACTACTTTATATTTTTCAGAAACAAGATGGCAGGTTCTTGCAACAACTGATCCCTATGAGAACATTGACAAACTTCAAATTGTTTCGGGTTATATGGAGGTACAACAATCAGATGGACGTGTCTATTTTTCTGCTAAAGATTTCAAAATTTTTGTTAGCAGTTTAGAGAGTGTACTGAGGAATAGTAGTTTAAAACAATTCTCTGGGCTTTTTGGACCTTTTCTTGAGGCACCAGTTTTCGCACTTGAAGTATTGATGGAATGGGAGTGTGAGTCTGGGCAACCTCTAAATCACTATATTTTCGCCCTTCCCAATGAAGGTGTCCCTCGTGAAAAGGTTTATGATCCTTTTAGATCAACTTCTCTTTCATTGAGATGGGATTTCTCCTTGAGGCCTTCTCATTCTTCCAGAATTGACCTTCAACAGTCCTCTTCTGTTGGTCATCCCATTCAAGGTGGAGTATCTGATAGTCGACTGAAATCAGATAATCAAATGGTTAAGTCACCAACTTTGAATTTGGGTCATCATGACTTGGCATGGATCCTAAAATTTTGGAACTTAAATTACATCCCTCCTCATAAGTTGCGGACTTTTTCCAGGTGGCCGCGATTTGGGATTCCTAGGATCCCGAGATCAGGGAATCTGTCAATGGACAAGGTAATGACAGAATTCATGTTCCGGGTTGATGCAACACCTGCATGCATTAGGCACATCCCTCTACATGATGATGACCCGGCAAAAGGATTGATGTTTAAGTTGACAAAGCTGAAATACGAACTCTATTACAGTCGGGGTAGACAAAAATATACATTTGAATCCCAAAGGGACCCTCTTGATCTTGTGTATCAAGGTGTTGACCTTCACATGCCTAATGCTTACTTAAATAAGGAAGATTGTCCAGCAGATGCTAAAGTGATTCAAATGACCAGGAGGCAATCTCATTCTGCATCGGTGGATAGGGTCATGAGCGATAAAAAGAGCTCCAGAAATAACAGTGCAGAAAGGAATTGTGATGACGGGTTTTTGTTTACATCAGATTATTTCACAATCCGCAGGCAATCCCCTAAGGCCGACCCAGCAAGGTTATTAGCATGGCAAGAAGCTGGAAGAAGAGATCTTGAGATAACGTATGTCAGATCTGAATTCGAAAACGGGAGTGAAAGTGATGAGCATACAAGGTCTGACCCAAGTGATGATGACGGCTATAATGTTGTTATTGCTGACAATTGTCAACGGATATTCATATATGGACTAAAGCTTCTGTGGACAATTGAAAATAGAGATGCTGTTTGGTCATGGGTAGGTGGGATATCAAAGGCATTTGAACCTCCGAAGCCTTCTCCTTCTCGCCAATATGGTCAGAGCAAACTATTGGAGGGAAAAATTGTCACTGAAGGTCACAAAAATGACAACCAGAAGCTCCCTCCAGCAAGAGACAATGCAAGTTCTTCTATGCAGAATGTGGGGATCTCTGCATCTGTATCTTCTCCATCACATCCAAGCAAAGGAGGAAATGCTTCGTTGAGTGCGATTGGTAAATTTAACTTGCTTGCATGCCCTTGGTCATTTGTGATTGCATGTAATGATTCACTTGGATACATATGGATGCATTTGGGATATATAAGTTAAGCATATTCTAAATTGTGTCCACATGGTGTTTGAGCATATATCTGAATAATATGTAGAAATTTATGTGGCTATCTTTTTATTGGTGTATGTAGCAAGATTTTTGTATGGTCATTGCTTGTAAGTTTGAATAGAAAATATGTTGCTCTAAGTGTTGATTAAACGCCTATTTTGACTAAAAGTCATCTCGTTTTTTGTATGAGCTAGATGAGTAATATTTGTGGAGATACAGTCTCTATGATGATTTTTCTGTTATTATTTATCAGGTAAATTGGTGTAAATTGTCATATCTTGTTGTACTTAGTGGAGTCGTTATCAGTTTCCAGGATGCTTGCACATTATCTATCTAAATTATCTCTGATTCATGATCAGATTTCTTCACATTCAGAAACTATATTTCTCCTTTAAATTTCAGCTCAAACTCATTTTAGTTACTATTTACAGCAAAGTCGAGCTACCTCGATGACTCTGAAGAGGGAGGGACTCGACACTTCATGGTGAATGTGATTGAGCCGCAATTTAATCTTCATTCAGAAGAATCTAATGTAATATCTCACTTCTAGTTTTCATATTAGATATCTGACAAAATAAAGCTAATAGGCTCTGCATGGATTTTTAAATTTGTACAAAAACTTCATGCAGTAGATTGCATTGATCTATGCTATAGAAATTTTTTTTCTGTCAGAATTGTTAATTGGGACTTAAGCAATATTTGACTAACCCTCAGCCTATGTCTGAGACAAGGTTGTAATTGTTTAATTAAGGTAAATAAGGGGGGGAAAAGGATATCTTATTCTTGTCAATTTTGTCAGCCTATTTATGTGTGACGTCATCTAGAATGTTGAGCACGACTGATCATTGTCGAACTATTCTCAACCTGTTGACTGTTGACCGATAATTATGGCTATCTTAACAACCGAGAACTATATGTACTTGTTTTCATGATTAGATAGTGTTTCCTAGCACTGAAAATGACTGCTTAGAAGAAAATAGGTTCTTCTTCTTGAAGAGCTGAGTATAGTTTGCGAACTTTATTCCCTCGTTATAGAGTACCTGATACCCTCTATTTTCAGATTGAGAGATCGGTGTTGGAACTGCTAATTTTTAAGGCCATCTTGTTTCTAGGAGTTCTTGAAATGTGTAATATTGGTGGAGCTTCTATGAATCTTAGATGATACTATATTTGTTGCTTACTTCAGAGCGTAATTTGGCAGGGTAGGTTTTTGCTTGCTGCTGTGAGTGGTCATGTTCTAGCTCGATCTTTTCATTCTGTCCTTCCTGTTGGCGTTGAGATGATTGAGCGAGCACTTGGTGAAGGAAAGATCCAAATTCCCGAGTCTCAGCCCGAGATGACTTGGAACCGCATGGAATTCTCAGTAATGTTGGAGCACGTGCAAGCTCATGTAGCCCCTACTGATGTGGATCCAGGGGCTGGACTGCAATGGCTCCCGAAAATTCGGCGGAGCTCACCGAAAGTAAAGCGTACTGGAGCTCTATTGGAGAGGGTGTTTATGCCTTGTGATATGTATTTCCGTTACACAAGATACAAAGGAGGAACTTCTGACCCGAAGGTATACGGCTGTGGAAGAAATTTGGAAAAATGTTCATCCAATAAAAAGTTATTTGGATACGCATCCAAGTTGTAATTTTGAATACTCTACATGCTACATATGTTAACGGTGAGTTCTTATATCTTCTCTCAGGTTAAGCCCTTAAAAGAGCTGAAGTTCAATTCTCATAATATAACAGCTACGATGACATCCAGACAGTTCCAGGTCATGCTTGATGTATTGTCCAGCCTTCTGTTTGCTCGGCTTCCAAAGTAAGTATACCTTTACTCGTCTGTCTGAAAATATGTATATTTTTGGTACATTTTTACTCATGTAAATAGTTTGCATGGCCCACGCCTAAATGTGATTGTTAAGATGTAAAAACGGTTAGGTATACTCATCATGCATAAAAACTACAGGTCATGGTTGAAATACATTTTGATCATACATTGTGGCGACATTGTGGCAATATATGATAACTAATGTTCCAAGGAAAGTTTCGAATATGGGTCTTCTTGTATTATTGTAAGGTACTCCTCAGTACAACTTGGGAAACATGTTTTTGTTTTCATATATTTTTTGTTCTGACCTATCAGGCCTCGCAAAAGTAGTCTGTCATATACAACAGAAGATGATGACGACGACGTCGAAGAAGAAGCAGATGAAATGGTACCTGCTGGTGTTGAAGAGGTGGAATTAGCAAAAGTTAACCTTGAACACAAAGAAAGGAGAGTGCAGCTGCTCCTTGATGACATAAGGAACTTGACTCAATCTAGTGATATCTCTGGGGATCCTTATCCAGAAATGGAAACGGATTTATGGATGATAACTGGTGGAAGGTCCAAACTGGTAAGCTTCCTCCTCACAATGCCTCAACCTTTTTCTTTTTAGTAACATAACAGACATGGACAAGTGTTTCATTATGCTTCTACAGTATGTGCAGTTTTTCAAGTCTTAAGTGTGCTCTCTGTGATGTAGTATGTTTAGGAACAATAATTAGTTAAGTAAAGCTCTGAGCCCACTCTGTCATCGGTTTTTGTCTTTTATTTCTGCTTTAACATGTTATACTATAAATGTCAGATCATTTATGCCATCTCAATGGAAGAATCCCTTAAACATTTTATCAGAAGGTTCTTATGAAAAATTAATTATTCCAGTTTTCCTAAAACGTAATGGGTTCCTGCTGACATTGATCTTTTATAACCTCTTATCTTTAATCCTCTTTGTTCAATCGGGTGGTGTAACAGTAAGAAAAGATGAACTTCATTAATCATGCTGATATTCTGTTGGAACCAATAAGAGAAACCTGCAAAACACACCGCATATGTTACTGCGCTTCAGGTTCTCGGATGCTTTCTGGCCTATATAGTTTCCTTAAATTCTGACTGATGCTCTTTTCTGTATTCATTTGGTTAAACTCTGTGTGCTGTCAGAAGCTTTATATTGACTGAAATTATAGCAAACTTTCAAATATCTTTATCATTTCCGTTTTCTAATTAAAATCCATAAATATGCTTGGACGTTGCTAATAAAATGTGTTCATAATTGGGACTTGAGGTTCAGGAATCCCATTACTGTGTTCATTCAGTTGTGTGATTTCTAGATTTGGCCAATTTGGGCTCTTTTACCAAAGCTCACTAAATCTTTTTGTTGGAAATAATTATATAAAATTAAAAAGTGATACACTACCTTCAAGGGTTAACCTTTTAGGTTAAGTGGTCACTCAACTCAACATTTTTGGATAAGCGATGTCATGTACCACTTGGGTACTAGCCAGGTGGGGACTAGTCCATAAATGAAATTAAATTTCAGAATTTCTATTATGTTTCTCCATGGCTCACGTTCACGTTTGAAGAGAAATATTGGTCCTGTGCCCATACGTTTAATATTTTTCACTAAATAAGTGAGGTTTCAATTTCAAACTGTTGTTTGGAGCCGCCAAAATACATTATCTTCCCATTCAAAATTAGGTCCTGTGATTTCAACTTCAGGTTCAAACACTGAAAAAAGAGTTTGTGGCCGCCCAAAAGTCTAGAAAGGCTGCATCTTCTTCCCTGAGGATGGCTTTGCAGAAAGCAGCGCAGCTTCGCCTAATGGAAAAAGAGAAAAATAAGAGCCCTTCTTATGCCATGAGTATCTCTTTACAAATAAATAAAGTTGTATGGAGCATGCTTGTTGATGGAAAATCTTTTGCTGAAGCCGAGATAAATGACATGGTGAGTTGCCCTCGCCTGTGCTCTCTGCTTCTTTTTTGTTAGGACTCGACATGCTTCTATGAGGTTGTCTCTTCTGTGATTCTCTTTGTAGCCTCTTTACCTGAAGTTGGAAAATTATATTTCCCTTCCTCTCGTATTGATTAGCTTACATATTGCTTGCACTTCCCAGTTGCCCCATCATATTTGGTGACGATTCTTCAACTAAATGGTCTTTCCAATCAATACATAAGATGGTTATTAACCATCTTAAAGAAAAAGAGAAACGACATTTGGAAAAAAGAGGAGGAAAATATTTAATTTCTCTTTGTGGAACTTATGTTTCATTTATTGATAATTGCTGCTTAGCAGCAGATTCATTTTAGTTACTTCAGTTAACCCATATTAGTTTCTTAAGCTTCTCGAAATTCTTTTCTTGAAATAAAACTGTTTAGTCTTATCAAAATATACAACTTCTTCGTAAAGTGGATATATTTTAATTGTTGAAGCTTTTTTGCAGTCTGTAGTAACTAATCTTATATTTTCCTATGCAGATTTATGATTTTGATAGGGATTATAACGATGGTGGTGTTGCCAAATTCACAACCAAGTACTTTGTTGTGAGAAACTGTCTTCCTAATGCCAAGTCTGACATGCTCCTCTCTGCTTGGAGTCCCCCTGCTGAATGGGGGAAGTATGTACAATATTTTTTCGCATATTCCAGCTAGTATTTTCTTCCTTTCATGCCATGCATCTCATGTTCATGACTTCATGTCAATTTCTTTTTGGCTAATGGACTCTTTCACATGGCTGAATCCTTATGGTTTGGAAAAAAAAATCCTCCCACATTGGGCTGTATGGCACGAGATTTGTCGCTTTTTTTTGCTAACGAGATTTTTTTTATTTTCTTTGTTACAGAAAAGTTATGCTACGGGTAGATGCAAAACAAGGATTCTCGAAGGAGGGAATGTCCCCTCTTGAACTATTCGAGGTGAGTTCTCTTTTTAACTCCGTTAAATTTTTGGATTACAGATATATTTACTTTTGTTGAAGTCCTTGACTAGGCGCCACCACTCCTCATTGCACAAATTTGTTTTAGTTAACTGATACATAGCTATCTTAATTTAGGGGAGACGGGTAAACCCGCGTTTGTTGCAAGTACCACCTGCATATGTTTTTGGTTTTGTAAAATCATTGAATGTTTTAAATTCTTTTACTTCACTCGTTTTATGACTTTCTTTTATTACATTTTGCACCTTAAAACGTGTTCAATAAAAAAGATATAGTTTCATGATATGGTGACCAACTTTCAAACAACGTTTTAGGTGGAAATCTACCCTTTAAAGATTCATTTGACTGAGACCTTGTACAAATTGATGTGGCTATACTTCTTCCCTGAAGAGGAACAAGACTCTCAACGGCGTCAGGTAAGCTATATAGAATCATTCGAAGCAAATTATCACTAACTCGTGAAGCCAATGTTGGAACATTTTTCTGTGACCCATAATAGGAAGAATGGAAAGTTTCTACCACAGCAGGTTCGAGACGCATAAAGAAAGTTCATGATCCTTCTCCATCAGGTACTCATTCGTCGAAAGAGATAGAAACATCCAAGTTGAGCACCTCAACAACCGTTACAGCCTCATGTGCAACAAACCAATCGACGGGTTCTGCTGATTCTTCACAAATTAGCATCGTACAGGTCATAATTCGCATTCCTTTTTGTTTCACAAAAAAACAACGTATATTTTGAAAAGGATGAGAGTTTTAACTGATCATTTACGCATTTTAACGAAACTGAATTTTTCATGTGATTTGATAATGAGGACATGGATTTTTTCAGATGTCGAAGTTGCAACATAAAAAAACAAATATTGTTAGTGGCTCTACCTCAGAGCTAAGGCGAACATCTTCCTTTGACCGAACTTGGGAAGAAAATTTAGCAGAATCTGTCGTTGATGAGCTGGTGTTGCAAGCACACTCAACGGCTCCATCGACAAAAAATGGTGGCCCCCGCAATTCTCATGAACAGCAGAACGAATCCACTAAAAATAAATCGAAAGACACCAAAAAACCCGGTCGGTCCTCTCACGAGGACAAGAAAGCTGGAAAAATGCCTGAAGAAAAGAGGTCCAGACCACGAAAGCTGAGGAAATTTCACAATATTAAGATCAGTCAGGTAATAAAACTTTGAAAACTAATATATTTGTGTCAACACACTCATGTACTGTATTTGATTTTCGCATGTCAACGCTTTAGGTTGAACTCCTGGTCACGTACGAAGGATCAAGATTTGCTGTCAGCGATCTAAGATTGTTGATGGACACGTTTCATCGCGCCGAATTCACTGGAACTTGGAGGAGATTGTTCTCACGTGTTAAGAAGCATATCATATGGGGAGTTCTAAAATCTGTCACAGGGATGCAGGTAAAAGTTATCATATAACAGATTATCCAATATTATATTACAAAAAAATGAGAACAGAATACCCCAAGGCAGTGTTTGGTTATAACTCCTCACATTAAAGCCAAGATAAATCATTCACAATCAAGCCCGTAACATTTTATCTCACCCATTTTAGTCAGATTATTTATAATCAAGCCCGTAATACCTTTTTTTAATCTCGGGCTGCAAAAAAAAAAAAAGAAACCAAACAGAAGTAAATGATTTATTATTTGTTTTATCTGGTATATTTGTTTTATAATCAAGCCCGTAATATTTCCGTTTCCTGCAGGGGAAGAAATTCAAAGATAAAGCACAGACGAGTGGCATAGCTGTTCCCGACAGTGATCTCAATCTAAGCGACAGCGACGGAGGGTCAGCGGAGAAAACCGATCAGCAAGTTATATTGTGGCCGAAACGTAACAACGACGGTGCCGGTGACCGCTTCGTGACCTCCATAAGGGGACTCTTCAATTCCCAGCGAAGAAAGGCAAAGGCTTTTGTTCTCCGTACTATGAGGGGCGAAGCTGACAACGAGCTCCACGGCGAGTGGAGCGAAAGCGAGGCCGAGTTTTCTCCGTTTGCAAAACAGCTTACGATCACGAAAGCTAAGAGGCTAATTAGGCGCCACACGAAGAAATTCCGTTCGAGGGGGCAAAAAGGTCAGTACATTTCATTTAGGAATTCGGTAAGGCAAAAAGAGAAGAAAATGTGCAGAGAGCGTGAAGTACAATTGCTTGATGAGCTAACTTAGTTTTCAGCTATACTTTCCACACACAAATTCTGCATAACAAATGCACCCTTAAAATCTCTCTCTCCTCTCTCTCTCCCATATTGATGGTGTGTATGGTTTTCAGGTTCTTCATCTTCTCAGCAGAAAGATTCGGTTGCTGCATCGTCCCCAAGGGAAAGGGAGAGCACTCCCTTTGAGAGCGATTCGTCGAGTGGGTCTTCGCCTTACGAGGATTTTCACGATTAATGTTGTTGCATATATATATCATATGGGCACATCCTAACTAAATACTTGCTTGATATCAAGGGGGTATTAAAGTCGACCAAGTAATCGTTACTTGTATTTTATGCACACTCGATCTATATGCTTAAAATATAAATATACGTAATATATTAATTTTGTATTTTGATTTATTTATAGTGTTCAGTAGATGAAATGTTAATTTTAAATATATAAAAGGAATAATTGATTTGTGAGGATATAGCACTGATATTTACTTTCGCAGACATCACTGTCATAAGAAGAACCTATGAAGATTGTCCCATTATTCAATTATCACGAAAAATATAACGAACCAAACTTTAAAAGATCGGCAGATCAAATATGCAGCAAGGATCAAACAACGAATGAATGGGATCAAACAGTAGAAATACTAATGAAGCAGATAAGCACATATGAAGCAGGACCAAAGATTTTATTATCTTTTTAACAAAAAAAAATATTAAAATCTGCATATAGTCAACTAGTGCACTATTTTGAGCAATCGTGTTACTACAATTTTTATGCCCACCCCAAATTTCTCGAAATGAAGGGCGAATCTGCAAAATGTTTTCTTGACAAAATAAATACATATATATTATGATGATAATAATATTAATAAATTAAAAATACAAATAATAGCAACCAAAAATCTCCGCCCGTTTCTTCTTCCACCTCCTCATTTCCAGAGATGCGAAATTTTCTGATCGTCTCATCGATAATGTGAACAAGCATTGAATTGAACGAAGTAGGGAAAATAAGAGGTAATGAAATTACTCGCGATGATTGGTGTAGTTCAACAATTGATCCTAGCTTACGATCCATATATATATATATATATGCATTTGCAGGTTCCATCTTGTTTTTTGGGGTCTGATGGGATACATTGATATTAATTACTCATAAATCGAATCGAAAGAGGAGTTAATGACGAACGGAAATGCAGCAGACGCATCAAACGTGTGTATAACAGTTTTAGCTTCGATCTGCATGTGCATTCCGTAATTTATTGGGTCAATCAATCGAAATCGATTTCATTTACATTACATTTATATTTATTGTGTGTGTGCCTATGTGTTTGTATTCTTCTAGGTGGAGAGCGACAACAAGGAGCCACCACCACCTCCACCACCTCCGCCTCCTGAACCACCAACCCCCACTCATCATGGTGGCAATAAGGTTGTTAGTTTTGGTTTTTTATCTTTTGTTATCGCCACATTACTGACTGTGTAATTATGTTCTCAATCCTTATTGGTCGTTCCAAATTACATCGTTATGCTGGGTATGTATACGAGATTATAATTCTGTCTCCACTCAATTTCGACTCATTAGCACGTAACTAGACCATATCGTGTTGACGGTTTACTTGCTGCAAATAGGATTTTGCACTTTCCAATTATACACCTTGAAAAATCGTGTGATGGCAAGGAAAATGCATCTCTATTTCGTGGTTGTAAACTAACAGTTTTTTTCTTTAATTTCTATTGAAGTTAAACAGCTTTTGTCAATATCTGTTATTTACAACGTGGTGCAGGTGTATAAAACTGGTCCTCTGTTCTTGTCATCAAAAGGTTTGTGTTACCATTTAACTTGAAGTGCAAACTGTGAACATGATAAAGAGGGCTATTTGCAGTTCATTTATTGCGTTAGCATACCATAATCCATTTATTGATCATCTGCGACTTCACACGCTTATTCTGTTTAAGAACTTGTCAGTGTGTTTGCTTACTGAAGGGAGAAAAACATTTAGGTGGATGCACGAATGACCACTGGTCAGTAATACAAATTTGGCTAGCAATATGGACAACACTTGTGAAGTAGTTGTCTTGTAAATCTAAATGTCTTGGGTATCTGACGGATATTTCATGACACATTTTTTAATTGATAAGTGGAAATTCGTTAGGTTTTAAATCGCCCTTCTTTTGGCATTGATCATAATCCGTAAGTTTCCAATTGACCAATGCCAATTTGGTAATGATTTATCCGAATCTCCTTTTATTTGTAAATTTAACATAAAGTAGCATCAACGATATAATGATATTTAAACCTTCTACTCTCTATTCGTATATACAAAGCGGCTTATCGACAAGCATGTTAGTGTATGCTTGTTCTACATTGTGACAACTTTTGCCACCTGATGTTCTTGAGCCATATATTCAGGCATTGGATGGACATCATGGAAGAAACGATGGTTTATTTTAACTCATACATCCTTGGTCTTCTACAGGAGTGATCCAGTAAGTTGCGTTATCCGTATAGAGCCTTTTACATTTCGTTCCAATGATATACTTCTAAGATCCTTTCAACTTGTTCCGGTTTAAATTCTTTTAGTTCTCTGGTTTAGGATTTGATAGAATAGTTGCAGCCTTTTTGTACGCCCTTAACCATGCATGCGTCACTTGTAGAACCATTTAAATTAGGCAGCTGGGATAACATTGAATATTATAATTCATGCTTTGCTCAGAATGTGGTGCCCCAAAAGGGAAGTGAGGTCAATTTAACTCTAGGAGGCATAGATCTCAACAGTTCAGGCAGGTTGGTCTCTCAACCTTTTATCTTCTTCAATCAATTAGCTAATGTTTTTGACAAAAAAATCCACCTTTATGTTTGTAAATTAAACTATTGATCCAATTCCAGTGTCGAAGTCAAGGAAGCAAAGAAACTGCTAACAGTTCTCTTCACGGATGGTCGTGATGGACGCGCTTTTACACTCAAGGTCCAACACCTTCTGAGTACTCGTCATAACCACAGCTTGAGCACTATTCTAATGCTATTTTTCCAGTATTATGCTGTCGTTAGTCCAAAGTTCATGTTTGGTTTTCCATTATTGTGTTATAAGATCAAAAGAACAGAAAGTCAAAACTCTAAAGTATCTGAAGATGATTTAAATCTCGATGGCAAGGAAGACTATGGTAATAACAGTGACTGTTAAAGTCATGAATTCACTACCTGAGTCGAAGGGTCAAGTGGCTATTTTTGTTGATAAAATGTTTGTCTCCCGTGCACTCGGTTTTACTTATATGAACAGAAAATGAACGCTGCTGTTTTCCTCACGATTACGTGCCCATGCTACCCTAGATCTATGCTTCTCGTATATGCAATAATCACATGTCAGATTCTCTCAAAGTACCATCAATACGACAAAAAAAATAAGGTTTCTTTATTGCCTTGTTGTTGGATAACCCAGGCTGAAACGCTGGAAGATCTTCATGAGTGGAAGACCGCACTTGAAGAAGCAATTTCAAATGCTCCTAATGCTGCATCGGTTATGGGACAAAACGGTCTATTCAAGAATGATAAATCCGGTGAAGCAGAAGTTTCTTTAGAACCATGTAAGCATCTTGACTGAAGCTGCTTTGAGTAATCTAACATTGAAACATATGAACATTTCTGTTAGATTGGACCATAGATTTCTTATTTTAGACAATGCTTTTCTTTTCATTTTTCCACTGGCGGATGGGTGGGATTGGATCACTAGATTTGTGGTCGAACTTTCAAATGGTGTTGTAAAGTTTTGACTATCTCCAACTATCAATTTTTTTATTCTCCATCTTTTTTTTTATAGCAAAAGACAAACAACCAGCTAAACCAATGGTTATCGGACGTCCTATCTTACTAGCTTTGGAAGACATTGACGGCACTCCATCGTTCCTGGAGAAAGCGCTAAGGTTTCTTGAAGAACATGGTAAGCTTGGTTTTACAATAACCGTGAGGCTTAAATTCGTTTAGCATAAAGACTACATTGTTTCCTCATAAGTTCGTGCTCTATTACCACTTGTTAGCTATCTTTTCTTACAAGTGATGCCATTCTATAGGAGTAAAAACAGAAGGTATCTTGAGACAAGCTGCTGACGTTGAAGATGTTGAACACAGGATACTGGAATATGAAAAAGGTGGTTTTTTCACTTGATAGACTGCACCTTTACTAGGATTCAAGTTTTTTATAGCATCCAACTACTTACAAATGAGTTAGTTTTTCAAATAATTTAGGGAAAACCGAGTTTTCAGCTGACGACGATGCACATGTTATAGCTGACTGCATAAAGGTATGTCCTAGAACCACAGGAACTCTGACAATTTTATATTGTAGTAAACATTATTTTTAACTATTTGGTCTATTTTCCAGTATGTTCTTCGAGAGTTACCTTCATCTCCCGTTCCTGCTTCTTGCTGCAAGGCCCTTCTGGAAGCTTGCCGTAAGTTTTTTCTTCCGCAACAAAGTACCTTTTTCCCCAATCCTGTCAAAATGTGCATAAACTCATTAAGAAGAGGTAAAGGTGAATGCCAATTAAAATGCTTATTGTAGGAACTGAGCGTGGAATGAGAGTTAGTGCTATGCGTTCCGCTATATGTGAAACATTTCCTGAGCCAAACCGCCGCCTGTTACAAAGGTAATGATAATAATACTCTTGAACTTCTTATTGGTATTTGAAGTGTTAGTTAAAATATGTGTCGTTTAGCTTATAAATGAGGACTTCAGGAGGTTACATTGGAGGTTGACATTGTGAGAGAGCATGTTGTAATTGTAATTGTCAAATTGATGCTTGGTTTATCTGGTAAACAGGTTATCAATGAAAAAATTTCTGATTTTTTGGTTTGGTTTGGTTTCCCGTGTCAGAATACTGGTGATGATGCAGAAAGTGGCAGAGAACAAGGCTGTGAACAGAATGTGTATATCGGCCGTGGCTGCTTGCATGGCTCCATTACTCCTTCGGCCTCTTCTGGCCGGTGATTGTGAGCTCGATCACGATTTTGATGTGGGAGGTGATGGTTCTGTTCAACTTCTGCAAGCGGCTGCTGCTGCTAATCATGCTCAAGCCATTGTCATTACGTTGCTCGAGGAGTATGAGAATATATTTGGGGTATGATTATTGAAACAGAAATCACTTGCTGATTTCAAAGACTTAAAATAGGCACAAAAATCTGAATTACAATTCATTCCACTTCTTGATGTCTTGTGACTTGTATTTCATCCATGCCTGAAGCAGATACTTCATGTTGAATTTACTTCATGTCTCATTAGAGGATTCTCATATTCTATGTGGTCAAATACTATTAATTTGCAGGAGGGTGACATTGCCCATGAACCATACACTGATTCGGAGGACAGCGGCAGTGAGAGTGGAGAAATTACCGATGAGGACATTGATAGCTTTGATGATGAAGATGACGATGAGGATGATGATGATGATGATGATGCTACTGAGGACTACACGACGGATAACGATGAAGATATAGAACATGAATCAACTCCAACTAGTCGTGAGACTGGAGAAAATCAATATGAAAAACAGGTCATTACTTTATCTAACTTCTTTTTTTTCATACAAGGAGCACGTATCTGCCTAAAACTTGGAAACCCTCACTAGCCTGGTTCAGATGTTTTCAGATGACCCATATATCGTAGTACTTTTTCTTTTGCTACTAGTCTGAAGTCGCCTGCAAAAGCTGTGAAAGTCAGTGAAAAGTTCTTATGTTTGTTGAGGCTTCAACTTCTTCGTCCTAGATACATAAACCGCACTCTTGGGTTATAATGATCTGAATTCCGGTGGACTTTTTGGTATAGTTGGTTTATTATGCTAGATGGTCTTCGAGATTGCTATTATTAATTCATCTCCATAAAAGTACCTCCATCGCTTGTATACTAAATGAGTTTGATGCGAATCTCATGACAGACTATTGAGACGGTGCCTTCAAGAAGTAACAGCTCCTCAGGCTCTGAGTCCCCTGACAGAGACAATGACCTCGAAGAGAGCCCAAATTTATTGAGTCCACCTCATGCTTCCAAGGTTTTACGTGATAATAGGGAAGGAACTGACAGCTTTACGGATTCATATAATGATGAAGCGAAAGTACGGTCAATTGACTCCTCAGAGTCCTTTGGAATTGATCCTACTGAAGCAGCTGCTTCTTACAAGTCTTCTGAATTAAAACCTGTACCTTCACAGAGCTTACGGCGGCCCACTGTTTGGGGGCGAACTCCTGTACGTAAATCTTTGGTGCTTTAGTTAACTCATGAATCTGTCGCTGATAATTTGACACCAAATATTAAATTACTGCTCTTCAAAATTTTGCTCACAAAATGTAGATATTGTCACGTAATACTTTTGATTATTCCTTCTTGAGTAGGCTTTAGAGATATTTTACAGGACTCATTTTACATGTTTGCTTTCCAGGCAAGGAAGAACCTTTCCATGGAATCCATCGATCTTCCTTTACATGAAGAGTAAGTTTAATACACATAATAACCTGAACAGACTTGTAGGTTCTAAAAAGAAAAAAGAATTGGTATTCATGTTATGTATAATTCCTTTACAAAGACCAATTGGCAGATTTCGTGAACGGTGGAGAAAACGTGCCTCATGCAGGGTCCTCTTACTCAGTGACGCCTGATGCCAATCCTTGAACTTTTACTATTGCTTAAGATATAGATGATACTTACATGAATCTTGCTACTGATATGGATAAGCATGTGCAATTTCAGCATCTTCGAGAAAATGCATGTTTGACTTGGTACTCTTCTCGCGTAATGTTCTTGTTTTGAATAGGTCTGATATTAAAAAACTCGAATCTATCAAGACGGATTTGGAGATCAGAATTTCAAAAGAGGTAAACAAATGGAGGTCCATTTCTTTCCTTACGTGTTGCTGCCCAATCAATCTCATCTTCTTTGCGTATTATTTTTTTTACTTATTTTTCCGTATGATAAGGCTAAGGCTAATTCACTTCTTCAAGAAAGCATCGAGAAGCGGAAACATGATTTGTTTGATCGTCGTCAAGCTCTCGCGATGGAGGTAAGGCTCATGAATATCTCTGACGTTTTCTTTCTTCCTTAAATATCCCGCATGAATATTTAAGTGTTAAAAAGGTCGAATTCGCATGGCAGGTGGCAAGACTCCAAGAGCAGTTGCAGAAGGAGATGGAGCTAAAAAAAGCACTTGAAACTGGTCTTAAATTATCAGATTCGAATCTACCTTTCACTTCCGTTGTTGATGAGAAGGTTCGTGTTTATGTTTGCCCGAGATTTATTTCGGTGAGCTCCTAACTAACCAACTGAATTGACTAATAGACAAGGGCAGATCTAGAAGAAATTGTTCAAACAGAAGCAGATATCAGGAACTTCAAACAGAAAGCTGGTGATCTACAAGTGGAGCTTGATGAACTGCGGGAAAATGATTCTAAGTCTGGGAATAACAAAGGAAACCAGCCTCATCGAGATACGAATAATCAACTGAAACTGTAAGCATATTGTGTTTCCATTGGAAACAGTTTTGCCCTGCAAATTGTCGCGTTTACTTTTTTGCACTATCCTTCCAGGTTCCATTATGTCGAATAAGCAGTTAAAATCATATGAAACTTCTCGTCTGATTCTTATGCCCGCAACCCAAGATTTTTTAGTTGCATTTTCCATGCATTTATATAATTCTTTTCCCACTTTTTTAACTTTGAAATACGTAGTAAACTATTTTAGTGATAATCAGTTTCGTATCTACCGTCTCTGATATGATCTATACTCCGTTAATCAACTCAAAAGCATTTATCACAACAAATAATTCCTTCTCTAGTGATAGGTACTCCGTTAATAAACTCAGACGCACTTTATGATATGATTTCTTTTCTACAGGAACGAAAAACTTGTGGGTACTGGAGGTGGAGCTACTTCAAATACTTATGATAATTCGTCAAGAAGTAAGGTATACTTACGTACACATCTCCTCAGGAGCATGCGTATTGCATTCATTAGTACATAGGAGTTCAGATTAAGAAATGGAAATGGACGAAGATTCATCATCCCTTTTTTTTTTCTTTTTTTTCAAATTTACATCTCAGCATATTTTCCTACAATTTAGGCGGAATTATCAGCTCGAAGAAAAGAAACTTTTTTTCCCGATCATGCTGAAAATAAACTGGCATTTGTTTTGTTGTCCAATATGTAGAATGACTCAGTTTCGAGCAAGTCTGGCAAAGACAAGAAAGTGGAACACTCAATTTCATCAACGAAACCGTTGCCCGAGGATAATATCGCCAATACTTCAAATAGACACGGGGCGACCATATCTAGAAAGTCTAGTTCAAGGGACGAGGTACATTTCTTGTTTCTTATTTCTTGTGTATATATATATATATATATATAATATATAATATATTTAAGTATATATTATATATGGTTTCATCCATTGAAGATAAAATCCCAGTGAAGATACATACATGTGTTTCGTCCATTATTGATGACTGATCTTGATAGACTAATCAAATGATATTTATCATATCATGAAGAATCCAAATTAATGCTTTCTTATCAAGATTATTGGAAATTTCTCGTTGCGAAATACTTCTCCAACTAAGAATACTATCAACTGCTTCTTGTATGATAGGGCACTAACTCTACATCTCTATCAAAGCTGACAAACAGACTTAACTTTTTAAAGGAACGACGTTCAGCGATCGAGACCGAGATTCTACAGCATCAGCAGCAGCCCGGCGAAATTTCGACCAATAAGCATCGAGAGTCCAAAGCCCGGTCGAAGCAAAAAGATTATTCGGGCACTTCGAAACAAGAATCACGCGGTGATAAAGGAATAAAACAAGACGGGCAAAATCTCGACTGGGGAAAATCAGAGAGCTTTCCCACGGGGGACAATAAGGGACATCCTAAAGTTGCTCCTAGGACCCTCTCTCGATGATGCTAAGTTGCCCGTTTCTTTTTTTTTTTTTTTTTTTTCGAATTTCGACATTTCCTCATATAATAATATGAAATCACACCCAAGAAAAGCATCAAGGTGATATCTTGGAGTTTCCAGGTATGAAAAATGTCCCTGTTTATCACCTATGCTTATCTGTTTTAAGGTGATTATATATGTTCTTATGTATAGTTGCTATATGCTTAGGAAGTTACTTATTACTTGTAGTTCTACAACATGCAACATTAGTCATATTTGCTGGTGCAATTATTGAATTATACTTGTACCAGGATGAGATCAATGTCACCAAACGTTACTTACCAAAAGTAAAATATATGATCACCAACTCTATATATGTCAATTGCCAACCAACCCATAAACGATATGATGATGACCCATTAACAAAGCATGGGAGGAGATTCCTCAAATGCATGATGAGTACTAATTTCATGTTGTGGGGTACGTTAACAACTTTGTTGGTTTTTGAGTTAGGTGAACGTTTTGTTAGGGTTTTGGTTGGCTGTCACTGATAATTTCGTAAAGATATCTCATGCAAGAAAATTGCTATATTTTTTGTAAAGAAATATTATATTCTCGTATGAGCGTCACTATTAGTGTATACTTTCGCGAGTGCATGCAGTTATTATGCTTCAAAAGAGCATGTTCAATTATGGACCGAAGAATATAAAAGGGAAAAGGAGAGGAAAAAGAAAAAGGAGGAGACAATTATCATTACATTATATCTCAACCTCATTATCGTGTAAAGCTTTTGGTTAAAAAAAAATGAAATAATGTTTCTCCTCTTCACCTACTACGCAAATCCTACTTTGTGTGCTAACAAAGTTTCCATGACAAGAAAAATCAAATGACAATAAGATGATAAGGCGAGTAGTTGTCTTATTTCTTACCTCTTAGCGATGAGTTTAAAGCATATATAATTCACAAGGCCTTTTCAACACCCTCGTAAAATACATAACGAACTAATGAAAAAATTAATGAAAAACAAACATTTGCAATCACAATTGCGACAATTATATTTTAGATGGTGGGAGCAAACTTTTTACAACGCCTTTACAACTATATATCCCATAATCAAACACAACGGTTCAGTGAGCTACTCCACCTCTCTCCCTCTCTCTCTCTCTCTCTCTCTCTCTCAGTCCTATATATACCGTGACGTTGCATGTGCTTTAGTTGCAAGAATAAGTCGTCCCTTATAAGGATATCTTCTTGGTTTCCTCTCATATAATACAATTTAATTTTAATCAAAGAAGAAAAAGAAACTAAATGGCAACGGTGATTATCGTAATGATGATGACGGTGATATGCTGCAGTTTGATGCGAGCAGTTCCGGCAACAGATTACACAGTGGGCGACTCATCTGGCTGGTCAGTGGGCGGCGACTACGGCACTTGGGCCTCCGGAAAGAGCTTTGCCGTCGGCGACACTCTCCGTAAGTAACGTCTCATATATATAATAAAATAATAATAATAATAATAATAATAAAAAGCCAAAATTTTGGGACTGCAGTTTTCAACTACCCATCTGGCCACACGGTGGACGAGGTGAGCGAAAGCGACTACAAATCCTGCACCGCCGGCAACGCGATAACCTCCGACACGAGCGGCGCCACCTCCATCACCCTCAAGACTGCCGGCTCTCACTACTTCATCTGCGGCGTCCCCGGACACTGCGGCGGCGGAATGAAGCTTGCAGTCACTGTCGGCGCCGCCAAGGGAGCAGCCCCAACCACCACTTCTCCACCGCTGACCACCACTCCGGAGTCCCCTGCAGTCGGGTCCGCCGTCCCCTCGGGTACCACCACCAGCAGCCAACCATCTTCTTCGGCCGCGCTATCTCCGGCGCTGGCTGTGGTTTCCGCGGTTTCCTATGCGGTGTTGAAGTTCGCGGCGGTGTAAAGATGTGGTCGGGTCGGGTCAGGAGAGAGGCAGTGCTCGTTCGTTTGTTTAAACATTAATTTCTCGTTATTCTATTCTAGCGGTTCGGGTCGGGTCGATTATGTAATGGTCTTTGTATTTCATTATATTTTGGAATATTATATTTTTCGAAGTAAATAAAACCCTCTCATTTTCAAAATTCAATCTTGCAAAGCAAATTGAGCAAAGTTTTCTTCCTTCATCCGTCGACAATCGGAGAATCTCAATCGCATGGAACTCGCTAAAGAAACCGACGATTACATCCGCGGGTCCATCGATCACACGGTGGGCATCCGCGTATCCAGGCAAACCCTACTCGACAAACTCCAAGAGCTTGAAACAGAGAAGCTCCGGCTTGGCCACCGATGCCTCGCTCTGCTGTCGAAGCTCAAAGAGAAAGACGACGTCATCGAGCGATCGAGGGTTTTTTTTTTTCAAACTTTGAAATGCCAATATAAAATCCTGTTTTCTGTTTCGGTGTTTTGTTTTCGTTTTTCTGTCGCTGCGCCTTTAAGAAATTCCCGTATTTTTCGCAGGCGGAGGCGAGCATGAATGCTGTGGCTTTGAAGAAATTCGTGGAGGAGAATCAGAGATTGGCTTCACGGTGCTCAGATCTGCTGGAATTGTGTGGTAGATTGGAGGGAGAATGCGCCCTTTATGATCGCGACCGCGAGGCCTTGATGGATTTTGCTAACGAGGTGGACGAAAAGGCAAAAGAGGCTGAGTTTCGTATCGCTCAATTGGAAGAAGAGAATATGAATTTGGCAGAAGAAAATGACACGTTGGCGGAGCAGAATAAGAGGTTAAAATCCGACGAGTTTCTGGTAATAATATCACTCTCTTGTTCGCCAACTCTTGATTATGATAAGATTTGACTTAACTGAAAATGTGTTTCTCAATGCCTCTGTTTCTTAATAACTCATTAGAGCTTGATCCACAATGAAAACGAAAAATCTCATAGTTGACATTTGAAAGACTGTTATTTTCTGTTCCATTTTGAATAGTTATGTAGGAAAGTTCAAATCTTTCAAATGTCAATTGTGAGCCTTTTTGTCTTAATTCTGAATCATGTTAAATTGAAGGCCCTTTCTATGACGAATATATAAACATAGTTTGCTTTTTGTTTACATTTTTGTTTGAATCTTCATTTAGTTTCAGAAGAACACATAAACGTAGAGAGAGAGCCTGCAATCTGTTCCTCTTTGTGTTGTCGAATTCCTTTAGTAGACAAGTAATCTCCGTTCCTTTGAATCTTCACAAATAAAACTTAAAGTTTTCGTGCCAACTGTTACTCACACAGCAGAAGTTATATCCTGTTTTAATGAGACGTAATCATGGTGGGAATTCGCGATTTTGACTTTCTTTCCCTTAATTTTATTCATGTTCCTTTCTTACAATCTTATTGGCTTACATGGAGTTATTGACAATATTTTTTTCCATACAAATAATCAGCATGATTTGTGCTTGCCGGTATATGCAATTGCAAAAGTTAAATTGAAAGCATGCTATCTTGTTTTATCTATCAAGTATTTCCCTTTATATCATAAAACAGTGTAAGGACTTTTCCCTTTTGCATTTGAATGAAACTGAAATATTCTATACTTTGTTTCCCTGTTGGGACTGACCAAATTCTTGATGCAACAGCAAAAGATTGATGCATCTTCCGATGACTTGCAAGAAGAGAAAGTGCTGCTGGATTCGATGTTGTGTACTATATTCAGCAAGAGTGAGACCACTGCAAATGTTGCCCTTGCCCGTGGATTTTTAGAGGCACATAGCGGGGAAGAAGCTTGTGAAAAGTTACTCAAATTTTGGAGTAGGTGAGAATCATTTTCAGACGGTTTCATTTCATGGAAGAATTTGGACTATCTTTATCCGCTGTCTATGCAAAATGTGTTTAATTCAATTTCAGCTTAAGCCCTTCAACCCAGAAAATCGTTGCACTGGCAGCAGAGGTCACAAAGCTGGAGAAAGACAAGGAAGTCTTAGCAACAAACCTTCATCTAGCTGAAGAAGAGGTACACAATTTTTTTGGCATCTATATTCTGTTAAGATACTTGTGGTTCTCCAATTCCAATTATGCAATAGTTTTCCAACAAAAATTTTATGGGTTTTGTTTCTTTTATTTTTTCCTCTCCATTTTCGGTATATTTAGATGCGTGGCGACATTATTTTATTCTCAGGTCAATGTTCTGTTTGAAGAAAACAAAAAGCTCGAAAAGGAGAACAAGAGACTTACCACTGGAAGCTCGGGAGGTAAACACACTGGCAGCGATTCGCGGAAGGTTAGCATTTTTTTTTATATATATGTATTCTCATATTTCTCTAGATTTACTTATGTGCACGTTCATTTTTCATTTGATTTTAGAATTTTAACGGGTTTACATGTGCGTTATCAAATGGCAACACAGGGAAAACGAAAATCAAGTGCACAGATGATTACTTCAGTGAAAGAGAAGAAAGTTGATTTTACTGATGATGCCGATTCTCCTCCTCCTCCCCATAGGCTGCCTCTTTCGCCACTGCTGCCCAATGCATTCTCCTGAATGAATGAGGCTGTAGCAGTAGTAGAAAACAACAGAAGGCAGTAATTCACATTCGTGCTTATTTTGTTTCCACGAAGTCGGTCTGATTTTATGAGCTAATGTGACATTTAAAAAAACTCATTGAATTCCGGGATAGATACAGAAATCACACTAAATTTATAGGGATTATATAACCAATTTAAACAGATGTCAAAACAACTTTTAATAAACAACAAAGGGATATATTTTACACCTGGGTTTACACCGTAACAGTAGATTTAAGCTACAGAGTGAGCGAACGCTAACAGATATGGATATACTATGATGCTATTTCTGCGGAGAAGTAAGTTTATTTTCGTCAGAGTCATGCTGCTGCTTCATGGAAGAAGAATCTCCCGATCCAAACAGTTCTTGGAATCCTTCAACCTTTACAGGTGGAGCCCTAGCCATTCCCATGTTCCTGCTCAAAAATGACACAAAAGATACAGCAAATTCCTTGGAGAGAGAGAGAGAGAGGGAGGGAGGGAGAGTTAAAGGACGCTAGGAATCTATTTCATCATCTTACGGTGATTGAATTTGAGGGATTTGGGGAGAGCCCACGGGCCTCAATGCGTTGTTACTGGCTTGTTGTTGAGCTTGCAGGGACGAATAAGCAGCAAGCCTCTGCTGTTGCAACTGCACTTGGGCTTGTCTCGAATTCATGCCCATGAAAGCATTTGTCTCCAACGGATAATCTGATGATTGATTCTCCAACTTTACTTGAACCAAAGGAGGCCTTGGCCTGTCTACATCGGTGGTATTCATGCTCATACTGGGACGAGGAGTCGACTGTTGCTGCCGCTTTCTCATCCTCTCGAAGTGCTGCTGCTGTAAAGCTAGATACTGGGCATTATTCATCTGCTGCAAATGTGGGTTCATTTGCCTCATCATCTGTGTAAGACGTAAGAACTCAGTATAGAGAAACAGAAAAAGGGAAAACTGGTATACTGTAAGCTTTTGTAACCATAAAATGTGTGAGCTTAGGCTAGTTTCTAACTTGATTAGTTAGTTTGTGCAAGTCCTATCATGGGAGTGAAGAATTCAATGATATCATAACTTCTAACACAGCAGAGCTACGAATAAAGCAATAAGAAGGGAATGAATAAATGCAGGTAGGTACCTGTGGGTTCTGCTGAATAGCATTTTGCTGCTGCAGTTGTTGCAATTGTGCCTGAATACCCACCACTTGCTGCTGATTCTGCTGCTGCTGAACATTCTTAGTGTTGTCTTTCAAGACTTCCATCAGAGATCCCAAGTTACTGCCATGTCAACAAAAGTGAAACGTATGAGATAATATAAAAACATATACCGCATTTATGGACAAATATATGCAATATATTCACTAATCCACTCCGAGATTACCTGTGGCCCGTAGCTCGAAGAAACACCTTCAGCAGCTCGGTAGCTGAATACTGCTTTCTGTAGCTGTCAGCAACGAGCTTTAGAATCCGTCCCAGTTTACTGATATGACAGCTCAAAAGCTGAGCAAAAACTTCCAAAGCAGAGTCTGAAGAAGACTCAAAGCCCATGTTCATAAGGAACCGAGCCACGACCTTCTGTGACATCTCTGTTGCCTGTTCTTGGCCAAGAAGTTTCCTGTTTCCTCCATATCCATTCATTACACGGGTTTGAAGTCCCTTTTCCATGTTAAGATATTCGGGCCTGATACCGAGCCTCTCGATCATAATAGGGTTAATTGCAGAGCTCTTGGCCATGAGCTGAGGTAAATTGTCAAGAACCCCATTAAAGGGTACTCGATGGTTAGTGATAGTTCGGTTTCTTTGGGGGACCGCACTATCGGGGACACAATTTAAGATAAACATTGTTTCGGGGAAGAGAATCGTGTCATCAATGAGAGATCCATCGTTCGATCGCACAGTTGTATTTTCTTGAAACGCGAGTCTCCTCCTTTTGTGATTCTCGGTTACCCTGAGATAAGCAGACATCTGCTCGGGGGTTCTCTTTTCTGGTTCTCTATCGCCAAACATTATTCGATAGGACTTACTTGCACCAGATTTCTCAAAAAACTGGCTGTACCATGTCTCGGGGAATTCCTCACTCTTAAAACTTTGGGATAGAGCGGTCGCTTCTGATCCACGGGAACTAATAGAGCCTGACTTCATAGGAGGTCCCTGTGCAAAGGAATAACAAAAACTGAGATCAATGATATGACAGGCTAAAGTAACAATCAGAAAAATGAGAAGCCACAGCCTTTGCATATGCAAAGAGTACAATGAACGGTGTGATGCATCAGGCTAAGAGGAAAAAATGGCAGTTACATAGGTCATATCAACAGTCACAATTTCATTCGGTATCTAATCGTCTTTCACACCATCTTTCTCACAATGTCCCTTTTCTTATATCGAACACATCGTCATTTTCCTGTCATAACATGTTTACCAAAAATACAACCTTAAAAACACAAAAGACACGTAGTAGCCAAGTGAGGTAGGTCATAACATCAGCATTTGTCGTGGAACCTCATGCATGCTACGAAAGAATGGGATTGTAGTGAAAAAAACACAAGTACCTTTGACGATGATGGTTTTTGAACAGTGATACATTGACCTCCGTCTTGCTTACCACTTTCCAAAGTGAAGTAGACATCATCACCGTGCAATTCCAGATCTGGACCCATTTAAAAAATATACAAAGCATCCAAAATCAAGACAATTCAATGTTTAATTGAAGCACAGAACTCGAAAACAAACAAAAATTATTCGGGTCCGAATCCAAGATTAAGCTTAATTAAGAAATAAGACTCTACTGACACAGAAAGAATCTGTGAAAAAAAATCTAACTTCACTGAGCTGTAGTCAATGAAAAGAAGAAATCGCAGATAGGAAGCTGACTCACAATTGGGATTGAGGGTTGCGATCGAGGAAGACGACGAACTGGGATACAGAGAGAGCGAAGCCTTATCGAAGAGGAGGGCCCTCGCGCGCAGCTGAAGCTGAAGGATGAGCTTATTACTGCTAGTACCGTCACCACTAACGACGTCGTTGTTGTGGTTCGCGTTGTGAAGCTGCTGCATCATAAAGGCGTCCCACGAGGCCTGAGACGATAGGAAAGGGGCGAATGTGCGATATAGGGCTTCCGATCCCAGCCACGTCCGCCACACGCCCTGCCGCTCTAGCCTCACCGCCAGCTCGTAGCCGCGCCCGTCGGTACCCAACAACGACGACGGCGACGCCATTATTCTCTCTCTCAATCGGATCGGGTCTTGCTGTCCCAAGACTTCGCTGTTTTTAGGTCCCTTTTTGTCCAATTTTACTCCCAAATTTAAAATTAAATAACGCACTATATTTTCTCTGAGTTAATGCCATCTAATTTCAAATTTCGATTATAGAGAATTCAATTAAATATATCCATATATAATTACATCATCATCACACAACACAGTACACGTGTGTGCCGTATTAATGTATCATGTTGACCTGTCACAAATCAATGTTACGTGTAAAGTGCTCACATAAGGTGTTCACATAAGATAAGCAGTACGTTATACTTTCGGAAATTTATGATATATGTAAATATAAGACAATTTCTTTTCCCCAAAGTCCCAAAAAATCGTATATAAATATTTATTTCGTATACTTGATATAGACGTGTCTCCATGTTTTGGCATATAATTCAACAAAGATGCCTCGCTACATTTCTCACATGATCCCTAATATTCCTTCTCATCCTTAACCAAAATACGATATGCAAAGGTACGTTAGCAACGTATGATCACAAACCAACAATTGGAGTATATAGAATAACTGCATCTTTAACGTTTTCCGGCACACACCTTTGATTCCTTCGCCATGATTTATTACCAAGAATTGGTCCACATTTCATCAATGAAGATAATTATTAAGTTCGTTAATGACCTAATCAATGCTAAATTTATTACCGCATTGTAGGGTTGGCAAGTAGCTTACGGTATACTTTGGGAGAGAGATATGGCATCAACGGGTCACAAAGGATGGAAATTTATCAACGATTCCTATAAGATGATGACAAGAGACAGCAAAATGTCAGATATTTTTTTTCGGTATCCCCACACAAATTCGTCTGAAAAAAATAATAATTTGAACTTCACTGTCAGCTATTGGACGACCTCGACTTCCAACGGGACTAAAATTCCCTGTTTCACGTGACTTAACCAAAACCCACGACCAACGGCAGTCGCATGATTCGAACTCACTACAAAGATAATCATGTAATAAGACAAAGAAAGGAACAGAGTCTCCATGTGTATAGAGGAAAGAGAGAATCTCGTGGGGAATGGGCATATTGTAGATAAGTAATCAAACACAGTACGTATAACATATTTCACCTATAAATTCACGTGGCCACTAACACAACTTTTCGTAGTTCACTACTTCACTATTAACTCAAAAGAAGAGGTTACCGAATCTTTCCTCAGAGCTTCTTAAAAAAATGGCCGTCCATGGAGGAGTCTTCTTGAGACCAGCAAACAAGCCATGGCTACCAAATCTCCATCGCCCTAAGCTACATTGCGGTGGGGACAAAAGGGTAATTACCTATGCGTTTCTTACAAGATTTAGTACAAATCTTGTCAGGATCTTTTTCACACACCTGCGTGTGTTTTGCAGTTCCGTGTCAAAGCAGCAGCATCCGAGGAAGAACCTGGGAAAATGGCAATAACGAAGGAGAAAGAGGGTTATAAGATAGATTTTTCCGGGGAGAAGCCCCCTACTCCGATACTCGACACCGTCAACTACCCGGCCCACATGAAGAACCTAACAAGCAAGGTATACGATCACACATCGGGCAGATGAAAAAAATATGACATACATGTAAGCTTGTGGACTGCTCCCTCTGTTGCCAACTGGTTTTAGAGTGGAACCCACATGCCTCATGGGCTTATATGTAGGGGTCATGGGCTTGTTGGGACAGAAGAGATCGATCCCCGCAAATACATATACTACGTGGGCCCATCGAAAAAATATTTACGCATTGAATTATTACAGGATCTTGAACAGTTAGCAGCAGACGTAAGGGCAGAGATTGTGTACACGGTGTCGAAAACAGGAGGGCACCTGAGTTCGAGCTTGGGCGTGGTGGAGCTAACCGTGGCCCTTCACCACGTCTTCAATGCCCCTGATGATAAGATCATATGGGACGTAGGTCACCAGGTATATAATCAATCGAAAATCAGAGATCCATCGATAATCGGTCTATTAATTAGCAAAAAAATTAAATTTTTATCCAATCACAGGCTTATGGCCACAAGATTCTTACCGGTAGGAGATCGAAGATGCACACGATAAGGAAAACCTCGGGACTCGCAGGATTCCCGAAGAGGGACGAGAGCATCTACGATGCCTTTGGCGCGGGCCACAGCTCGACGAGCATATCCGCCGGGCTCGGGATGGCCATTGCGAGGGACCTGCTCGGTAAGAAGAACAGCGTGGTCTCGGTGATCGGTGACGGAGCCATGACAGCTGGACAAGCCTACGAGGCCATGAACAACGCGGGATTTCTCGACTCGAACCTCATCGTGGTGTTGAACGACAACAAGCAAGTTTCTCTTCCCACTGCAACGCTCGACGGGCCCGCCACGCCGGTGGGTGCCCTCAGCACCGCCCTTAGCAAGCTTCAGGCAAGCAATAATTTCAGAAAGCTCCGCGAAGCTGCAAAGGTAATCAAAAAGCCTAGTTTTTTCTCTTCTTTAAGCACATTAACTCTGGCATTTATCTAGGTGTTTGGTTTGTGGAAATTACTAAGGAGCGGAAAATGAAACGGAAAAAGGAAACTGGTTTTTATGTTTGGTTGGTTGAACAAATAGGTACGGAAAAAAAAGAAAATCTAGTTAAACTTATACTCAAAACTAAGGAAAACTCTTTCTTCACCATGAATGAAAAACTTACGAATCATTTTCTATACGATTTTCTTTTCCACACCACTTTTTTCATTCCAAACACAGCCTTGGTATTTCAGAAGTTTCTAAAAGGCCCGTGTTGTTCTTTGCTTAATAGAGTATCACGAAGCAAATTGGGCCACAAGCTCACGAGATAGCGGCGAAGGTGGACGAGTACGCGAGGGGGATGATCAGCGCGTCGGGCTCCACGCTCTTCGAAGAGCTCGGGTTATATTACATCGGGCCTGTAGATGGGCATAACATCGACAATTTGGTGAACATTTTCAACCAAGTGAAATCGATGCCCGCACCGGGGCCCGTTTTGATCCACATCGTGACGGAGAAAGGAAAGGGTTATCCCCCAGCTGAAGCATCAGCAGACAAAATGCACGGTAACATTACCAGAAGAAAATATTACAATTCTGCAAATATTATGACCAAAGGCTCAAACTTTTTGAATTTTGTAATCAGGGGTGGTGAAATTTGAACCGAGCACCGGAAAGCAAATGAAAACAAAGTCAGAGACGAAATCGTACACCGAGTATTTCGCCGAATCGCTGGTGAAGGAAGCCGAAATAGACAGCGGGATCGTGGCCATACACGCAGCTATGGGCGGCGGGACGGGTTTGAATTATTTCCAGAAGAAATTTCCCGATCGGTGCTTCGATGTGGGCATTGCTGAGCAGCACGCGGTGACCTTCGCAGCAGGTTTGGCTACCGAAGGCCTCAAGCCATTTTGTGCCATATATTCATCCTTTCTACAACGAGGCTATGATCAGGTATTATTAAGTATAACCTGAACTAGAATTATTTGATATCAAAATTTCACATATTTCTTTTTTTTATTCCAACGGTAGCTAGTTATTGCATTTCACAACAAATAAGTACATGGCCAAACAGCCAGAACAGGTCTCTCCGGTAACACGCAATATCCGGTAGAGACAAAAGGTCTCCTAAGAGAGACACAATCCCAGATCGGGAAATACAAACAAGAAAAAAGAGCCCAAAAGAAAACAAAATTCAAAGTTTGGACTAAAAGAACTAAAGAACCTACTACAAATCGACCTAACACTCCATAATAGTGGCTATTAAGCTCAGATTACAGCACTTTTCACTTTCTTCCGTCTTCAGCATAAAAACCTTGTCTGGGAGTGACCCTCCCACAGACGGAGAAAGAACTCTTACATGAGAAGACGAACGCTCCCAAATCGGAAGACTCGAAAAAAACGAAAGCTACAAAAAAAAGAGAAAAAACAGTAAAAACAAGAGCAAGAAAAGGAGAAATGAGCTCCCCGAACCTCCATTAATGGAGGAAGAGGGAGAAAGGAAGCTTTTTTTTTTCGTTTGGATTGTGTTTTTGGTTTAGAGATATTGGGGAGAAGATATTTCTAGCCAAGTATGGTTCTCAACAAAATATTAATCCGTGGTCATTCAACAAGGTGGTACACGATGTGGATCTACAAAAGTTACCGGTTCGATTCGCGATGGACCGGGCGGGTCTAGTCGGAGCGGACGGGCCGACCCACTGCGGAGCATTCGACGTGGCTTTCATGGCTTGTTTGCCTAACATGGTGGTCATGGCTCCATCGGACGAAACAGAGCTCATGCACATGGTTGCCACGGCTGCTGCCATCGACGATAGGCCTTCATGTTTCAGATTCCCGAGGGGCAACGGCGTTGGAGTTCTTCTGCCACCAAACAACAAAGGGATACCACTCGAAGTAAGTAATGATATACATAATTTACTAGAAAATAAGGATGTCACTGTTCAAGATTACTTACAACATCTTCTGCAACTTTAATTTCTTTCAATATCACAGATTGGTAAGGGAAGAATAATGCGAGAAGGGGAGAGAGTGGCGATTCTTGGATACGGTGCAATAGTTCAACAGTGCTTGAGAGCTTCTGAAATCCTTAAATCCCATGATGTAAACGTAACGATAGCTGATGCGAGATTCTGCAAGCCATTGGACACTGATCTCATCAGAAAACTGGCTAAAGAGCACGAGATATTGATCACCGTGGAGGAGGGCTCCATTGGAGGTTTTGGGTCGCACGTCTCTCATTTCCTGAGCTTAAATGGTATTTTGGATGGGCCACTCAAGGTACATATATCAGCCGATTGCTTGCCTTCTTCTGTGAATTTGAATATCCATCTTGAAATCAATTGAAGAAATGCTTACGATTTTCTCCGATGATGATGTGATTGTTGTATGCAGCTGAGATCGATGGTGCTTCCGGATAAATACATAGACCACGGAGCTCCGGGGGATCAGATTGAAGAAGCTGGTTTGTCGTCGAGACATATCTGTGGGACGGTTCTCTCGCTTCTCGGAAGGCCCATTGACGCTCTCAAACTTCGCTGAGGCATTTCATCGAATAGGTTCAGGTCGAATAATTCAGCTGACTAGAGCCTATAGAGCTCGTTGAAGTCGTGCTGCACTGTGCATGCGAGCCTAATATATGGACCTAAATGGCCCACCAACGGAAATCAAAGCCCATGAGGACCGTATAGTGCCTCGTAAATTAGTATGACTTAATTATTTTCTAGTTGTGTATCTGGGAGAATTGCATTTAAATTTCATTTAAAGACACCTTAATTGCCTTTTAAATATACCTTAATTGAGTATTATTAACGCTAAAAATATAATTTCAGTTCGAAATCATGATTTTCAGAAGCCATATTTCTTTAAATTAATTAATATGTGTTCTCCACGTGTGTTAATTTTGAATGAAATTAGAATTCATCATTATTTATCCTCAAATTGTTACGATTCATCCTGATACTGATTTGGATCGTTTTTTTTAATAACACATAAATTTCTCCATTCTCACCGATATTAATTGTCGCGCGTGGCTTACGTGGATTAATTTCGAACTAAAAATAGCTTTTCGAGGTGAAGCCTATTGATATTGTTAGTCCCAAATTTAAATGTCATAAAAATGCAAATGCAAATGTTGCAAGAAAAAGTTTTATTAAGCAGGCGTAGAAATTTTAAAAAGAACAGGAAAGGAAAAAACCCTAAACACTCGCAAGAGCTTCGTTCTGAGGTTTCTTCAACAGCAGCTGCCATGGATATGGAAGTGGAAGCCTCGAAGCAGAAAAGCACGAGTCGGCAGCAGTGGTCAACAACCGTAATTCAACCCCCTCAAAGCGCACGAAATCTCCGACGGCGAAATCCAATTCAGCAAGGTCTCAGTCCCACCGCACCGATACGTCCCGCTGAAGAAATCGTGGCCGGAGATCTACAACCCCGTGTACAGCGACATGAAGGTCGACATACGTACGAACACCAAATCCCGGCGCGTGGAGCTCAAAACCTCTCCCCACACGCCCGACGCGAGCAACCCCCAGAAGTCCGCGGATATCGTGCACGCGTTCACGCTAGGGTTCGACGCGGCAGATGCCGTCGCGCTTCTCCGATTGGAATCCTTTGAATTTGTGAAGACGCTCAGGGGCGAGCATCTCTCTCGTGCCATCGGCAGGCTCAGTGGGGAAGGCGGGAAGACGAAGTTTTCCATCGCCCACACGAAGGTTCACATTTTGGGTTCATTTGCGAATATTAAGGTTGCAAGGGATTCCCTCTGCAGCTTGATTTTGGGCTCATTTTTGTTCTTCATCGTTGAGAAAAAATGGAGTCTCGATAGAAGAAGCCTGCTGCTTCTTCCCTTACATGCTTTCGTTTCTCTACAATCGTGTTGAAACTGGAGCTGGGTGATTGAGAAACAATCCACAGAAATACACAAGAAGCAAGAAAACGATGCCTCTTCTGACAAATTACACAAGAATTTGAGTTCAAGAATCAGAGTCCCTGTCTCCGAAAAAACCGGTAAACGACAGTAAAAAAAGCAGCAAAGATCAAGAATGGTGGAATTTAGACAGATGCATCCCTGCTCTCAATATCTGGTACCGTCTATTCGGCTGCATGTGGGAGAAAATAGAATGTTTCCTCTTCGGTTTCGTCCCGAACAGGAAAGATCTCAGCGGGACCCGTCCCCTCGTCAAATTATCCGGTTGATCACTTGTAATCCCATACTCCTCCCCCAAATTCTGCAGTGTATTTTCAATCTCTACCTGAAGCATACTAACATGATCCAAGCCCGCTCGTAGCTCTTCCCTCACCTTGCTGTTCTCTTGCTTCATGTTCAAAATCTCACCTTGGAACTTAGCAGCTTGGTGAGTGCTGAATTTGATTTCGTCTTCTTCAACTCCTTCCTTCAAAGCTGTGGTCATCTCCTCTTGGATGCTGCAGAGGGAGGCGAACCTCCGCTTGAGCTCGTCCTTGAGGGAGCCACTTTGCTGCAGCCACAGGCTGAGCTCTGCCTGTATCTCTCGCAGGTGCTTGTATATGGGACGAATCTCCGATCTTATCTGTATCGTAATGATTCCGTCGTCTTTCTTCTTTTCACTGATCTTTGCTATCTCTTCTTGCAGGTCCTCGACTTCTGTCCTAAATTTCTGCACCTGGTGAAACGCGGAGCTGAATCTCAGCCAGAAATCGAGGTTCTCGTCGAGCACCGCGTCGATCTTGTAACGGAATTTCTCTTCAACGACCGATATGGGCTCGTTCTTTTCGGTGAAAACAAGCCTCATATCATCATCATCATCATCATCTCCGTCATTTGAAGCTGGGGTATCAACATCTTCTTCATTTTCATGTAATCCCATTTCTCTCTCGTTACACAGTGGGCTGCTGCTGATATCTTCTCTATCCCCCTGAGCAATGCCTATTCTCTGCCGGAGACTCTGTATCTCGTCGTCTCTCTTTAGAATACCTTTCTTCAGCTCCCTCATCTGCAAGGTCACGTCGAATCTGCTGTCTTTCTCCTTCTTCTCCATGTCAGCGAGCTTCTTCTTCACCTCCCTGTAGTTCCTGAGCATCACCGTGTACTCTTTGAGAAGAATCTTCTCCCGATCTTCCATACCGCTCAGGAGTATCTGATTCCAATCTATTTCTTCCACTTTGATCCTCAATTCCCGTTCTTCGTAATCACCGTGGGATTTCGGAGAATCCCTGCTTGCTGCTGATTCCTTCAGTTTCCTTTCCAAGAAAGTAGCTGACTTTTTGATTCCCCTTTCATCCTCTGTTTTCTCCTTCGGTTTCCTTTCCGAGAAAGTAGCTGACTTTTTTATTCCCCTTGCATCCTCTGTTTTCTCCTTCAGTTTCCTTTCCGAGAAAGTAGCTGGCGTTTTAATCCCCCTTTCATCCTCTGTTTTCTTGGATTCAGATCCCTCAAGACCCGAGCCACTCACATCAGCAGCTTCTCTTACATCCTCTGAATCTTCATGCTCCATTTCTTCGGGTGCATCACCTTCATGAGCCAAATGACTCGGTTCCTCCAACTCCTCCTCCTCCTCATCATCGGGCTTTATGCTGCTCAATTTCCCCGACAGACCGTCAATGTCCGAACGAGCTTCTGCAAAGGTTGTCTGAAGAGTACTCGATTCCCTCTCCAAATTCTTGTTCAACCCCTCAACTTTCCCGAGCCTCTCCTCCACCTCCTTCACCTTATTACCCACCTCGTGCACGTCTTCAACAATCGCCTCGTGCCCCTCCTCCAAATCCCGAATCTGCTCGTTCAAATCGTCCGTCTCCGTCCTCAGCGTGTGCACGAGAACGGTCTGAGACAAAACCGCAGACTCCAAATCGATCACCTTGTTCACCAGCTGCTCCACCTTCTCAGCCAGCTCCGAAGCTGTCAAGCTCCCCATTTCACCCCAGTTAACAATGCCTTCATTGCTGCTCTTCCGTGCCCCGTCAGCCACATCGTGTGCCACGTCACCACCATAATCCCCCGAGGCAGCAGCTTTAGCATCCTCATCATCACCACCATCTTCATCATCCCTTTTCAAATACTTTCTAGAAACAGACTTCAGCCTCTCCCACGCAGCTGTTATCCTCTGTTGCTCCTCCTTCGCCTCCCTAGCAGACTTCTCCTGAGCAGCCTCCAAGATCGCGAGCGTCTCCTGACAGGATTTTAAGGCTGCCTGAGCCATCAGGGTCCTCGCATCGTCGTCCTCGATCATCGTGTCCACGTCGAACTCGTCCCGTAACCCGCAGGCCCTCTGCTGCATCTCCATGATCTGGTTCTCCAATTCCCAGTACTTTGCAACACCGCTCTCGTACGAGCTCTTCACGAACTCCTTCATTGTCTGCAGAGCTAAGATCTCCTTCTCGAGCCTCTCTATCTCCTTCACCGCCTCCTCCCTGCTCAGCCCCGAGGACTCCACCTTCTTGTTGGATGTCTGTGATTTCAAGGCTTTTTTGTCCTTGAGCTGGTGCGAGGCTGTGGAGATGAGGGCCTTGATGTCTTGGGCAGGTGGGGTCGGGATTTTGCGGGGGACGGGATTTTGTGGGGCGGTGGCTGCTTTGGGGTTGTTGGAGGAGGAGTCTTCTTCTTCTTCTTCGTCTATGGCGAACTGGACCTGATCGGGGACCACGGTGGCTATGGTGTGGTTGGCGTTTTGGAGCTCCTTGGAGAGGAGGTCGTAGCGGTCGGCTAGGGCTCGGAAGGACTTGTATGCCTCCTCGATGTTGCTGATGAGCTCGGGCCTCCTCTTGTAGTACATCTCTGCCCGCTTCACAAAGGAGTCACCGTCCTCTTCGATCAGCTTCAGCATGCTCTGCACCTTCTCTTCCATGTCTGTTTTGGTTAAAAAAAAAAGAAAGAAAATTATGAGGAAGATGCAGATTCAGAGAATCCCTAAACCCCTTGTTCTTATTCGAATTTGACAATCAACATTGGCGTAATAGACAATTAATCATGGGGCGTTGAAATAGAATCAATTATCAGGAGGACAACATCGTATCGTACCTTGGAGGCTTTGGTCGAGCCATTTGGATTGCTTGGTCCGAATGTGGCTGGCCCACCACCATGAATACGCATTGCTCGCTGCTCTGTGCAGCATTTTCTCTCCCTTTTTTCTTACCTTTCCTTAGATTTCAGTTTTTTGATCGAAGAAAATGGAATTGAGATGAGCCCTAGATTGACTCCTCCTCGTAGCGTGATTGAGGAATGTAATCTATATCTGTAATGGAGGAATTATAGCTGAAACGAGGGGAATAATATCAGATATGGCGTCGATGTTTTTAGGACATGGGATCGTTGGTTAACATGTTCTTTACAGCACGAGGATTCGAAAATCCAATGATTCTTAGAATAATAAAAACATAGATTTATGATGAACGTGGCCTCCACTGGTTTTTATTTTACAGCTAGACATTCGCATAAAGCAAGAGCCTGTCGGTATTTGATCATATAATATTTTATTATTACATGACTTGGCCATCCTTATTTGATCATATGACGTCCAATTCGTAACACAAATGTATCTATGTTTTATGTTTAGTTGTACATTTTTTTTTTATTGTATTACGTAACAAACTTGGAGACTGGGATTTGGTTAAAAAAAATTGATATTTGATAATTTTGGGAAAATGGAGTTTATAATTTGTCAAGACAATAGTGCCATTATCATTTTTGACGACACAATACAATTGTCCTGACATTTAGTTTTCAATTAATACAATTGTATTTTGAGGAATATACTTTGGTTCATCGTATCGTAATAGCAAAACGCGTCAACTTAAACCATCGCGGGACGGGAAGAGCTGACTCAGGCTCAGCTATAAAATGTTGACTGTTATTTTATCGATATATTAATGTATTTATTTTCTCCTCTCTCTCCTTTTTCGGGGGGATTTTTATTTTTCCGTGCACCATAACAAAAAGAAGTTTGAGCTCAAATTACAGGCAAAATACTTGAGAGAAGGAAGATCCGTGCACTGAAATGGCTGCGTGTGGTTCGCTGCAACTCTCCCTGGAACTGGGAATTCGCAGGAACCATGCGGACCCAAAGCGATTTAGGGTAATTGTAAGTATCGTGTGCTTAATTAACATGACTCGATGTTTATTTCATTCGCGTTTCGTCGTAATTTTTTATGAGGCTCGATTTGCAGGTTCCCGAAAGTAGGGGGGAATTTTGTTTATTGAGCAGCACGTCGCCTTCCATTTCACTGGTATGGGGTTTGGAGTTTCGATAGTTTATTGTTCTGGGATGGTTCATTTGGAAAGTAGGGCTGTAGTTTTGCCTTGATTCTAAAATTGATGCCAGCTAAAGAATTTTTTCCGTGTTTTTGTCTGTATTGTGTTGATCTTACGTGTTTTTACTGATGCTGCTGCTTAATTGGCTCTTCCGGTCACAAAAATTTGGGATTTTATACCTTTATGTGTAACAGTGTGTTAATTAAGTTCCTAACGTAAATTTGGAATAGCTAAGACAGTTTATTAGTAGATGATTGTATCTCATGGCTCGGCTCGGGTATCCCTGACCGTCTTTAAATTGCGTGTTCTGCAGCAATATTCTTGCACGTCAAGATTTTCAAGGAGATTACAACATAGATTATGCAACAGTTCTTGTACAAATCGCCAGTTTCGATGCCACTGTTTTCTGAGGCCAGGGCCCTCATTAGATGCCAAACATGTAAAAGATGCAACCACGAATCTAGTGAGGTAGCCACTCTTCTTTTTGTTGGTTGGCAGGCACAATTAACATCGTATACATGTGATAAGATATAGTGCTTCCCTAGCCATACAAGTTTTAGCTAGTATCTCGGAATTTCATATGCTTATTGACTCTGCATGCCGTGTCTTTTGTCTTTTTTCTAAATCTGAGGCTTGGGTCGTACAGATCATTTAAAGTTATACAAGGGAGTCCTCTGGTGGTCAAATTGGCTTCAGCAGTTGGTGTTGTTATTTTTGCTGTGTGGGGACTTGCACCACTCTTGCAACTAATCCGTAACATTGTTCTCAATGTAAGACTTGAATATTGTAGTTAATGGTACTTTATGGCTATCTTGAGAAGGGTTTGTTGAACTCAAGGTGGGTTCTTCTTATAGGGTAATTTTAAAATGTTGTGACTTGTTTCAGAAGAATGACAATAGCTGGAAAAAGAGTAAAACATATCAAGTTACTACTTCATATATTCAACCGTTGCTTCTATGGACGGGGGCAATCATTATCTGCAGGTTAGTGTTACTGACAGCAGGAATGTATTCTGAGAGTTACTTCATACTAAAGAGTTGTTATTGGACAGGGCATTGGATCCACTGATTCTTCCCACAGAAGCTAGTCAATTTGTTAAACAGAGGCTTCTTAACTTTGTCAGATCATTGTCAACTGTGCTAGCCTTTGCATATTGCTTGTCAAGGTTACTCTCATGTCTATTAGTTGATTTTGAAGTCTTTGAAGTTTTTTAGTTGCATTTTGTGGATGCACTAATTTATTATGCTCTAAGTTGACCAATAATTTTTTGTTTCACCTATATCATTGACTTTGACTATGTTGTTTGAACCTGGAACAAATTAATTGTGATGTTCTATTGCGGAGAATTTGTGACTTGAGTTAAACCACTGATGTATGACTATAACTCATATAAACCTGACATATTTAAGCATGTTGATTGACCTGAATTCATGATTTGCATGTGAAATAAGATAAATACTCCTTATATGTATCTGTTATCATTGGTTACCTATTTCTGGTGAAGTTATACCTAATAAACCTTTTATTCTCAATATGGTCGAACAAACCTCCTGAGTACTTATCAATGTAATATTTCCTACGAATTATCTTTGATACAATGATACTTTTCATGTGGATCCTGATTTCATCTTTTCTAATTTTTTTATTATATGTAATTTGTGGTATTTACATCTGACACGTTCTTAAAATCTGTACGCAGTGTCATTCAGCAAGCACAAAAGTTCTTCATAGAGACGAATGATTCTTCAGATGCTAGAAATGTATGTTCCTATTTTTTGCTCTATTATTGCATGATTGAAACAATTCAGGTGGTAGATACATCATAGGCCATATTACAAAATAGTAACATCCATGTGGATTTAACCATCTCCAAGTGCACAAGTTAATTCTCTAAGGTCTTTCCTCACTTTGTGACAGATGGGCTTTCAATTTGCTGGAAAAGCCATTTATACAGCTGTGTGGGTTGCAGCTGTATCATTGTTCATGGAGTTGTTAGGCTTCTCTACCCAAAAATGGGTCACAGCTGGAGGGCTTGGGACTGTCTTACTCACACTTGCTGGACGTGAGGTGACGATCATTGAAATTTCAGTCTCCGCTCATTATTTTGTTTTTAACGCCGTGTGATTTAAGAAATATTTAATGATGAATGAAAGCATTTATGGGGCCCCTGAACGACTTTTTTTTCATCCATATGCAGATTTTCACAAATTTTCTTTCAAGTGCAATGATTCATGCAACACGGCCATTCGTTAAAAATGAATGGATTCAGACAAAGATTGAAGGGTATGATGTTTCCGGCACGGTTGAGGTTCGTATTGTTTCTATCGCGCATGTAGTATCTGAAAACTGAAGGTTCTTGAAGTAGTTGAGAAAGAGATTTATCAAACTTTTGATCAGTTCTATATAACCGCATGGTTATCAGGATATTCATGTTACATGTATATTCTATGTATCAGTTAATTTTCAATAACCAAGACATTTTCTTGTTTATTTATTTCCAATGCGAAAAGTTAGGACAATTATCGCTATTGCGCACTAACGTTATTGTCTATTGCTACATTTGAACGTGCATACTTGTCTGTATTAGACATCACTCTCTTCTTCTCGTTCGCATGTATGAATTGTTAATGTTGATTGCTCTCACTATGCAGCACGTAGGATGGTGGTCACCCACAATTGTACGAGGTGAAGACCGTGAAGCTGTTCACATTCCAAACCACAAGTTTACTGTGAACGTAGTGAGAAATCTAAGTCAGAAAACACACTGGCGAATCAAAACCCATATTGCTATCAGTCACTTAGATGTCAGCAAAATTAATGTAAGGCATCAATGGTTGATAATTCAGTTGGAACGAACTGAACGTGGACTGATTATATCTTGCTTCTTGCTGCAGAACATCGTAGCTGACATGCGTAAGGTTCTGGCCAAAAGTCCACAAGTCGAACAACAGAAATTGCATAGAAGAGTATTCTTGGAAAACATTAATCCCGAGAATCAGGCTCTCATGGTTAGTTGCGTTTCTTTATATGATCATTTTCAGGGGTTAATAGCTGTGCTTTAGATGACCTTTAGTTCTTATTTTGTGGCAGAAGAGTTATTTATCTAGTATTTGTTTCACTTCACACCACTCAGAACAGAAGTGAGATTAGGAAAATGGGATTTCATCTCTTCATCTGCAGTTAGATTCTTCTATTGTTTCCAATATCTTCCTCTCGGGTCCTCTGGGTTTGTGGGCCTTTTGTTACTAACACCAACGATTGGTGCTGTTCTTAGCACCATAAATCTGCTCTTGTAGTATGTCTATGTATTACAGTCGATATCTTAGTTCATTTCCTGTTTGAAGTCAGTACCGAGATGTTCTGTTGCAAGCGTTCGTTGTTTATATTTTGCATAGATAAGTAAGTCACTGATATTTTAATGCTAGAGAATACTGTTATACATTTAATCTTCTGACCCATAAAATTGTCCAGATACTGGTGTCTTGCTTTGTGAAGACTTCACATTTTGAGGAATACTTGTGCGTTAAGGTGAGAGATTCTATGCTTCATATCTCAGTGAATTACATGTGAATGTGATGTATAAACATATATATACATATTATATCCTCATTATTTCAATTGTGAAACAGGAAGCCATTCTCCTAGATCTCCTCAGAGTCATCAGGCACCACCGTGCTCGGCTAGCCACACCCATCCGCACGGTTCAGAAAATATTAACCGACGAACCAGACAACGCACCGTTCTCAGATTCCATTTTCACCAGAGGAACAACATCGAGCCGCCCCTTGTTGTTGCTCGATCCGTCCATTAAAATAAATGGCGAAGATAAGTCTAAAGCTCAAGCTCGTGAAAATGGTGCCACATCTACTGTTCTTAAGACAAAAGAGACACAGACATCAGATGCCAAAGAAGATTCTGAGTCCAGTGGCAGTGAAAAACCCGTCTCTAAGATTGATTCCAAGTCTGTAGAAGAAAAAGGTTCTATATCCTCAACCCTCAACACATCTAGCAACAAACAACCTCACAAAGTAGGCCAAGAAGACAATAATACATCGGTCCCCTCGTTAGATTCGGTTGGTAAAAGACCCGAAGTTGCTGCTTCTATTTCGCAGCCAAAACAAGAGGTAAGGCAACAGGCACCGCAGCCACAGGTGAATAAGCCTTCCCTTGAAGAGAACATTGTGCTCGGAGTTGCCTTAGAGGGGTCTAAGAGGACCCTTCCAATTGAGGAAGACTCAACACCTCAATTGACTCAAGAAGATTCCAAGGGGGTTTCTGCTCTACGAAGTGGTAACAGTAATGGCCCTGTTGTGGCTGAGAAGGAGAAAGACAACAACATCAAGAAGCCAAATTCTTCCGGGGATCAGTCGGAGAAAAATTAATTATTCTATCGTGTAGCTGATACTGTACATTTATTCGAATTTCGTGCTTAAATAGAGAAGCCTCTGCGGTTGTATTGATTCTTGAAATGGATGATAAGATCAGTGGGATGAGAGGAAAGAGTTCATGCATTTATTCAGGGAACTCTGCATATATTTCCTTTCATGTAGCCCTCAATTGTATCTGCTTAAAGATTAACCACGAGCCTCAATGAAGATTAACTCATTTGCTTTCCTTTTTCTTTGTCGATTCAATCTATGGTCATATTGATATTTCAGGAGAGATTTCACCAACTGTATTTCCAAATTTTGTCACAACAGAATTCAATAGAGGCTAATCAAGCAGTCAATGATGAAAAAAATGTACTTGGAAAAAGAAACACACTAGGAGCAGCAAACATCAGTTGAGCTACAAAAGAAAAGTAAATGGATTCATGGTTTAATTTCTTCAGAAGCAGAAAGAGGACCTGTTGATGATGCTTGTAGCTCTTGCTCTTCATGCCCATGTGGCTCAATGGCATGGTAAAGAGAAGGCACTTGTTCTCCAGCTTGTGGCTCTTGCTGCTCTTCATGCCCACGTGGCTCGTTGGCACGCTCAGGAGAAGGCACTTGTTCACCATCTTCGCCCTTCTCGGGGTGAAAATTGATGGGGAACTTGGTAACCCGAGGCTTGTCGGTGAGTATATTTCTCTGGATCTTGTCAATCATGACCTTCGGAGGAGGCTCTTCCTTTAATTTCTCATCTTCGTAGTCATTGTTCACGTAATATCCCACACGAATGAATTCTTGGTCCATGTAGGAGCACGTGAGTAAAAGCACGGTCACCCCTAAGATGTCTTCTTCGCGAATCTTGGACGGGTCCGGAGGATCTGCCTGTTATTTATTCGATGGAAGTGGTGAGCATGAATGAGGCGGTGTCGATTGTAAAAAGGAGGAATCGTATGTTTTTTATACTTTTGTACCTGAAAAACAAAACGGTAGGTTCCAACGTTGACTGGGCCCACGAGAACGCTTTCTAAGACCTGGTCGTAAGAGTCATCCTCTGCAGATCCCACGTAAATGAGTTTCCATTCCAAATCTGCATTGCAATATTATTTGTTGATTATAATCATCAAGAAGCAAAATGTCCGTGATCCAGAGATAAAAAACGTGCAGTATGAAGAGACTGGTACTTTTGTTTCTTGTCCTTGCAGGACATTTTCAAATAAGGCAAAAAGATACTTAACTATGGTGCAAGATATGCGGACAGAAGTTCAGGTACTGAAATAATTTTTCTATAGCAGGGTATGAGAACAAGATAATAACTTTGATATCTGAGATTCTTCATGAGGTATCGTCGAAGATCACTATACTCCACTTATTTGGCGGAAATTTGAAGGAGCTGGCGAACCACAAAAGGAAACCCCCAATTTCCAGAATATCCTTCCTTGTGCCTCTCCTTTTCAATAACTTGTTGATTGAAATCTTTGCAAGCTAATCAGAAAATGATTCACAGACGCATAGAAATACTATATTTTATTTACTCTGAAAATTAAGAACATAACAAAAAAATTCTTCAACTCATATTACATAAAACCACGAAGCAAAAAGAACCCTAGAAATTACCAATGCTTAACTAACACAGAAAACAACAAAGCTAGAGGAGAAATGAGAAAATTACCGTCATTAAGGGGGGCAACACATTCGTACGAGATCTCGAACTGAAAAGGCGACAAGAATGAAGATGGATTATCCAGCACAGAGACGTTGGTGATGTTCACAGCACTCATATCTTACAAATACGCAACCCGAGATGTGTATATCCGTATAGCGTAACAGAGACAAAAGAATCAAATCCTAAATACGGCGCTCATTGAAATCCCAATCGATGAGCGAAACCTATTGAAACCAACAAAACTCAAATTTGAGCGAAATTTGAGCTGGAGGCAGAGAGGGGGAATACAAAGTCAGTATTTGCGTTGGCGTGAAAGGGAGGAGGAGCACCGGGGAAATTGTAAATGAAATACCGCCCTGCTTTGCGAAAGTATGTAGAGGTGACCGGTTGTAGCCGGTTTTCGAATTGGCGGGAGATTTATGGGCTCACTTTACCGAGTAATTAATTAGTGGGCCGATTATCGAATAGCCCAATTATCATACCCACCACTATGAACTGATTTTTTCTTTTTTGATACTTTATATTTGAATTAAAAATATTTGAATATCAAATTCAAATAAAAATGATTTTTCTAATTCGAATCATGAATACAAATATCACAGTATTGCATTCCAATAGTCATGGAGTCTTCGATTCGAATAATTAAATATATATCTATATATATAAATGTAATATAATATTATTTATATATTTTATTAAAGCTCTGATCAACCTCATGACATCAATGTAGTAGCATAGGGCATTTTCAAACTTGGGAGAGTACAAACTTAAATACCCATGAAAGTTGGATACATTCAAGCAAGAGTTCACCATAACATGTTATTCCCATGCAAAGATTACAAAATGCAAATTCTGATGATCAAAGTGGCAAGAGTAACACAGGGCAGGGGATGAACTCGGCCAAGAGATTCGCATCAACGTGCTTCGAATGAATGGCCTCCATACTCATAACAACGAGATCCATATTCATCTCGTCAGCAACCTCTCCGATTATGGCCGTCGTTTTGCTCCCTTCTCCGAGCCGCTCTAAAAGCTTAAATTCTTGAAACCCACCTGTTGATATTTAGGAGGGTTTAAATTATTCATTTTTATGTAAAACTAAATAATGGGTATAAAACAAAACGCGTGCTTTGTTAGTGAGTTTATAATAACCCACCTGAGAAAGCACAACGTTTAAAATATCTAAACCCTATGGACCAAAGAAGGGCTAAACGATGACATCATCGTGTGGAAGATGTAAGAGCCTAAATGGAAATAAAACCCCATGGATGATTACCTTCAGATAAATGCCACCGGAGAGTAGCCAGCTGGGTCTCGTGCTCCGGCAGCTTATCCTTCTCCTGCTGATCGATAACTGCGAAGAACATAAAGTTCTATTGTTCTAGAAAGATCTGGAAAAGGCAGTGACAAGGAAATTTATCTATTCTTTCGCATCTCACTCCCACTATGTATGTAAATTTTATGTGAGATTGGCATGTGACACAAATTATAGGCAGATGATAATTATTGTTCATATCATACCTACTACAGTAATGTCAGCTCCATATTTCTTTGCCAATGCAGCAGTGGTAGATGTTGCCTACGAAACGAAGACATCATTAGAATATATACGTGCAGCCACAGGAAACCGTAAGATCCCAAAATATATGAACAGTGTTAATAAGAGCTCCTATTCGTAAAAAACCTGTTGAACCTGTTCATTATTGTGGAAAGCTAGCAAGAATCTTGCGGTAAAATTGAAGGTTAAGAAAACTATGACATTTGCGGATAGTAACAAAAAGAAAACAGCACTCCCGAAAAATAAAAAATAAAATTAACAACTAAAAAATGCTCTACACAGTGAGAAAGATACAGTATGGGAAAAGCTACCTAAGGGAAAGACTCTAATATTAAGAAAATAACCAGATTAGTAAAGTATACTGCTCGGTCCCGAAAAGGACGATACCATAATGACTGCAATCTGATGGATTAACAACCAAATTGAAGGTAAGTGAGCAGACTAGAAACGAGGATTACCTGTTTTGTGCCATCGGTAAGATAAGGATTGCGATCTATGACTGGAAGAAGCAATTGTTTGAACCCAGTAAAGGCATCCAAAGGAGGACTGACTTCCGATTCTTGTGGCTTAGATTGCACTACAGAGAGTAGAATTAAGCTCCCAAATCGTGAAGAAAATCACAGTATTTCATACTGATTAGTTATTCAGTCTTAACATAGCTTATAAATTACAAGACACTTGGGCAAAATTATAATCATATGCAACATCTTTGACTAACATAACTGATGTTCATCATGGTGGTCAAATAATTCTAGCAACTAACTCCATTTATTTTCCAAATAGGATATACAATTTTGCTTTTACATAACGTCAGCAGCCCAATTCCGTGAAACTCGCAATCCCCAGCAGTATCCTATTGTTAAAGAAGCTACTGCCACAATCACAACAATTGTGGCACCGGAATAAAAAAAAATGGTACCCAGCACAAATCAGACTGGAAAGTAGAGACGGAAATTACCGCGAAGCGAGGTTCTCAATAGCTTGGGGAAGCTGACGGAGATACCGCGAGATTTTAGCGGCTTCAGTCGAGAGAGAGGTGAAATCGAAGCAGCAGCACTGCTGTAGAATTTCTGCGTGGCTTCAGGCGATAACGCAAGCGGATATTGCACGAGGGCCATGGCAAGAAGAAGAAGCTTCACGACTCACTGAGAAGTATCTTTGGTATCGCAAATGATTATGATGAACAAGCCAAACCTCCAGCAATATTTTAAATAATATAATTTAGTATTTATAATTTAGGATAATTATCGATTTGATTTCCGAAAATACCCCTGCCTTAGTGAACATCTGATATACGTCCGTCGTATTCAATTAGGGCTTCTATTTCCTATTTTCCCCTCAAATTACTAAATTACGCTCGCTCTGCGTCTATTCTTCCCTCGTGATTCAATTTTCTTCCAACATGGCCGGACTCAAACTGCTTCCGGAGGACTCCGACGTGTCGCAGGCTGCGCGCCAGGTGGCCGCCGTGGATCTGATCTCCGATGACGACCGCTCGGTGGCGGCGGACTCGTGGTCCATCAAGAGCGACTACGGGAGCACCCTCGACGACGACCAGCGCCACGCCGACGCGTCGGAGGCACTGCTTTCGGCCTCTGCTTTTCGAGCTGCATCTGACTACAGGTATGTGAAGGCGATCTTTGTACTTGTAGTTATGTTGGTTCGTTTCACCTCTTTGTTCCCACGCCGTCACTATGTTATGGGTTCCACTCCATCACATCCTTGTCTTAGCTCTTATCACTGGATTTACATAACGATTGGTTTTTCTCTTACCAATTTGAATAATTAGTTGAATCTCTTCAACGGACTAATTGTTTACTTTATTGAGCTGTTAGCCTGTGATGCATTTTTCGATTTGAGTAATTCGGAGAGACCTGGTAGCTGCTAATATAGCAGAATGCTAACAGAAAAAGCCAGCTGAAAATTGTTGGTAATTTTGATAGAATGAGTTTATCTATGGACTTTTTATGGATTAATTTTGCATTGGAAACCCTAAAAATGTAAATGTCTTGTGGATCAGTTCTGACAAAGAGGAGCAAGATGGTGATGCAGTTTCGTCAATGCTCGGTTTCCAGAGTTATTGGGATGCTGCTTATGCAGAAGAACTGACGAATTTCAGAGAACATGGTCATGCTGGTGAAGTTTGGTATGCCAGTGTTTAGTTTTTTTGCACGGTGTCATTTTTGGGTGCTGATAGCGATTACCGTTTTTGTGAGTAAACATTCCATGTGGCTGATATTTTAATTATTAACTACCTTTTTGGGCCGACTAAAATACTTTGCTTCGTTTTGTTTTGTGATTTCCCTTATCTGCACGCCACAATAAAAATAACTTAAATTACTTCTACTCTGTTGTTCACACCTGTCGGGCTAGAAATCTCATTGTCTTGCAGCCCATGTATGCGATATAGTTTTGCAGAAGTCATATCATGAACTCGTCATCTCAGTAGATACTTCATAACATATATCAGCTGTTTTGTTTCCTATATCCTGCACCATTTCGATATTTATTGTGCAAATTTAGCATTAGTAACAAATAAATCTGATACATAGAGTTGTTGAATACACTTTCCTATCGTATTATCTAAAAAAGGAGACTATTTTGGGTGCTGATTGGATCTATTAGTTACAAGTTCTGTATTTTTGTTTCCAAATGAATTCCTTATGAGGAAAACGTACATGGCATCAGTATCGGGTCTAAACAGGAAGTAAATACGTATCATGATCTCAGGTTTGGAGCTGATGTGATGGAAACTGTTGCTACCTGGACCAGAAATTTATGCCTTGAAATTTCTCAACGTGGCTTCCCAAATCATTTACAGAGCACAAACTGTATTTCTGATGGGAATCCTGAAAAGGATATGTCTAGCTGGGCTGTTCTTGATGTTGGGACGGGTAATGGGCTGCTGCTTCAAGATCTAGCTAAGCAGGGGTACGCTTATTAATCACATTTTGCTTTATCATCGAATTGATTGTTTTGTTATGTGTGCGTGTGTATACGTATTTAAAAATTCAAGTTGAGTTCTTATGTTTTTGTTTTCCTGTGAACATGTAATTATCTATGAATTTATGCGGAATCGGAAAAGGAATGTCAACTATGTTTCATGATTGTTTATGCGAGTTGATTTTTCGGTAATGTTATTGGCTGCTATTGAGTTAAATAGCCATGGCCATATTCAGTTGGTAATGAAACGTGCACCATTATACTAAATGTGTAGAACTTTTATAGCTGTCTGTTTTCTACTTGCTGATTTGAAAACTCATCTGGGTGTGTACTTCTGCATTAGGTTTTCCGATCTAACTGGAACCGATTACAGTGAAGGGGCAGTTAACTTAGCTCGTAATCTTGCTGAACGTGATGGATTCCCTAACATTAAGTTCTTGGTATGCTCGGCAACATGTAGTCCCTTTTCTTCTTCCGGTTTGCAGCATGAATATTAGGCCTTCTTATTACTCTGTCAAGTGTTAGTTTGACTTCTCCATATAACTCAATTCTTTTTCTGGCAAAACTTCTCAGGTTGATGATATCCTTGATACAAAATTAGATAAGAAGTTTCAACTTGTGACTGATAAGGGGACTTTGGACGCAATTGGTTTGCATCCCGATGGGATTCTGAAAAAGTAACTTTGTTTCTCATGGCTCTTGGATGTTTTTCTTTTGATAGATTATCACTTTGATCAATATTGACATGATATTATGTTACTTCATTGACCAACAACTACCATGATTATCGTTGCATTTTTACTGACCCAGTTGTGCTTTTGCCACCCTTCCATCCAAATAAATTACTTGCTTTGATTCCAGAATACACCGTTTGGTAATTTCATCTTCAATTTGCTCGTTCGTATTTTTTATTTTTGTCAGGACAATATATTGGGACACCATTGCTGGTCTCGTGGCTTCTGGTGGGTTGTTGGTGAGTTCTCATTTTCCGGTGTTGCAAGTGACAAAAATACATACAATATGGCATCAAATCTCTTGGTTTTCATTCGTCTTTTCTGGTTTTGTATCCATTTTTATGATATTTTGGCCCCTAATTAGAACGCGTGTTTCCTCTTCTGCTCATCAAATTATTTGATGTTGCATAATTTTATGGGATCAGGTTATCACATCGTGCAATAGTACAAAAGATGAGCTGGTAAGAGAAGTTGAGGCCTTCAATCAAAGGAAATCTGGTGCCACTCAAGCTGTTGCCAACCATCATGATCCTCCACAATTTCAATATATTGACCACATTCGCACGTATCCAACGTTCATGTTCGGAGGATCAGTGGGTTCACGGGTTGCAACCGTTGCCTTTCAGCGGAACTAAAAGTGTTTTTCTACCTCTCCTTTACCGATGCTGTCCAAAGATTTTCTCTTATTGCAGGATTTGTGTGATTTAATAATGACTTTTGTTATTTAGGATGGTGTTGGTTATGGACATGTTTTATGCTGGTATTATCTTCGGGTCTGTTGACAACCTTTTTGTTTTTTTATGACGTTTATTTAACAAGAATTATTGGCTTAATTATTCATTAGAAATCTGGGGGAGTTGCATTTTAAGAACGCTAACTTAAATTAGTGTGATATTTTTAGGATTATTATTTTTGGAATTGAAGCAATTTAAGGATGCCTAAATTGAATCTTGCAATTTTAGAATATATGTTTCAAAGTAAAACTTCAATTTGATAATTCAAAAAATTCAAACAATTTACGTATGACTTCATGTTTCGAAAATCTATGATGCGAGGACCAAAGTTCAATGTTACAATATTAGAAAATTAAGTTTCAAAATTGAAGCAATATGAAGGCAATAAATCTCGAAATTCTGACGTTAATTGTTCAACTGAAAAAAATAATTAAGCCAATAATTATTACCGGCGGCAAGCTCACGCACTAAGAAATGGAAAAAAAAAAAAAAACAGTGCAGTACTACTTTAACTCATCTAAAAAGAAATCAAAATGCGTCACCATTACTACTCCAAAGAAATGATTTTCGAGGAGTTTATTCATGTATATAACTGAGCCTTGAACTTGATCTCGGGATCTCGTATATCCTCTTGGCTTTGGATCAAACGAATCTCTAAGCTACTCGATCCACAATCATATCCCGTCGCCTTGTAGTCATTTATTGTCCTCGCCAGTACCGCCTTAATAAGCCGTGTTTCATTTATTACACACTGCCTTTTTTTTACTATGTGAAATGTTTTATAAATCAACTGTGAAGAAGAAACTGAATGCTTTTTTTTTTACCTGCAAGCTTGATACCGATAGCTCTGCAGCTCTGTCGAGATTTTCTGGAAATTTCTGCAAAATGAAAGGGGAAACGAGTGAGACGCAAAAAGTATGCGAAGGATACGATAAATTATGCAGCTTTCTACGTATTTTATTACATTGCTCCACCCGAGCAGAAGAGCGGTCATGAGATCTCCGGTTCCCTGAAAAAATCTCGGGCCATGTCCAAGATTAATGATTTTTGTTCGAATCCCGAAATTTAATCAGGCTCAGTTTAGCTTCATACCGTAAAATATGCAGGAATCTTTGGGATTGAAATCTTGAATTGTGAAGGGGGTTGCCCCTATAAATTTTGAAAAAATTCTCAAAGATGGTTAATAATGCAGTAAAAAAAATGAAGGAAAAGTTGAAATATGAACTTTTGAAATACCTTTTCTTTGCTATGGCTGCCGATTAACAGAAGTTGCCCGTCGATATTAATGCTCGTAACGACAACCTGCGAAAAAAAAAAGATGCGATTTTTCGAATGTCAAATGTGAAGTAAACAAATATTCAAATTGAAGATTGCTCACAATTGCTATTTTGAGCATAAGAATCAATGGGAACTTTGCAATAGCAGATGCAAATGCAATTCTTTAACATCAAGAAACTTACAATTGATTTTATGAATCAAAGCAGCAGAAAATTAGACGATGAATATGCTAAAAAATGGCTCGGGAAAAAAACCTTCGAAGGTCCAGCAGCATGGAGAATGTTGCACGCTTCTCTTCCGTCTTGCTCCGATGTAATACTGAGGAAATAAAACATATTTGATAAAAAAAAAAACATATAGTCATAATTTCAGCTAACATCAACATGTGATCATCATATAATATATATGCATAGGAAAAATGTTTCAAGCTTCTATGAGGAATACATACCTGAGGCCCGTCAAAAGCTCGGCCTCGAATTGATTAGGAGTCAACATTGAAGCCACTGGAACAACCTGAGAAAAAGGTCAAATTTTTAATTTTTTTTTACAGATCATGAAAATGGTCAATAACCAACATATATTTAATGTCTTTTCATTGCAGGGTTGATATATTGTACATGATTTTTTACCTTGTGTTTATATACAGACACAAGATCTTGAAGGACATAGAGCTTTCCCTCATCACCTAACACGGGATCGCAAACTGAAAAAAAAAAAAGGCTTGGCATAATTAGAAGATGAAACTAATGTAAGTAGCAACATATTATCAGATAATATTATGTGCTTACCGTATTTCAGTTCGGGGTTGATAGACCTAAGCTTATCCACAACTTTCAAGACAGTGTTCAAGAAGGAAACTGAACCAATGTAACCTACAAATTGCATAGCACAATAATTATTACATTACCTTCTGTTTTTAGGATGAAGCAGACGAAAATTAACTACATTATTTTATCGATGCAAGGAAACTTTCGTAGGATGCAAAAAAGAAAGCATATCAATATTAACTGAGGTGTTTATATAAAATGATGTTATTGCTGATTTGCAGAGGCTTCGAAAATACCCGTAAGAAGATGCGTGTAATACAGTAAGTTATTAGCTTCAAGGCCCTCTATCAAATTCCAAAGCTGATCACCATTCAAGACCTGTCCCTTAAAAGTAGGGTACCCTGCAATGATCCCTATTATAATTAGGCAGAAGTTTCTTTCCTTGATTGAACTTTTCGAATAAAAATTATTAGAGCACGAGCCCGTTGAAAGAACCGAATGAACATATATGTAAATTTCTTGCCTGTATGGTTAGAAAACTGTACGGAATTTATCGGATCAACATCATAGCCAAGCAATTGTAGGGGAAAGACAGCTGATTTGTTGCCCACATATCCCTGGAGGTAAATTAGTTTTTTTTTTTTTTTCACTTTTCGAAGTATAATGCCTAAAGATTGGGAACTTGAAGAATCAAGAAGATTACATAAATCGATGAGGAAAAGGACAAATACAGAGCAAGAACTCTCAGCAAAGAAACAGCAACCACAGGAATTATAGAAACATACAGAAATTACTAAGATTTTCCTCAACAAGAACAGTTCATGTTGTTGCTATTACAGCTCAAAACTCATATATATATATATATATATAGAGAGAGAGAGAGAGAGAGAGACCTGAACAGTATGAGACTGAATACTAAGAACCCGACCCGTCTCAGAAGGCAAGGCCAAAGCCAAAACGGGGTGGAGGCGCCATTGTGCTAAAACCAATCCCCTTCCTAATCAAAACCCAAAACCCAGAAAATCTTAGTACAAAAATCACAACTTTCGACAGAAAGTTAAGTCCAATTGAAAAAAAAAATAAAAAACCCACCTTGGATACGAAATGCAGAAACTTACAACGAGCTTTTGGTTTGAGTCTACCGAGGAATTGACAGTTCCCTAAACACATAAAACTCAAGGAGTTAGGTATATGAATGAATACCATCCGATTTCATAGATTAAAAAATATGGTCTCAATAAACGTTAACCGGTTATAGTTATTTGCGCAGCCAGTCGAGGATAAAATTGTTTATAGATTGCGTATTTTGACCGCGTTTCGACACCGCGTATTGTTTATGGATTTTTTTTAATGACCGTCGAAAATCTAATTAAGTTTGGTTAATTTTTACCTTGTTGGTATAACATAAAATAAATCAGCTGTGTATGAAAGCATTGGGCTATGAACCATCCATATCTTGTTTTAGGTCAAATGGCCCGTTGCATTGAGCTGAGCTGTAACATACATACATATAATACCGAATTATGTAATAAAAAATATAAGATTGGGACTAGTATAAAAATATCTATATACCTTGGCCTCTACCTAAGCTATCCCTTTTCACAATATCACCACCATAGCCTTCAAATTCAAGCATTTTATTCAAAGAAACTCAATGTCAAAGAGTTCTAGAATATAATGCCATAAATAAAGAGAGAAAAAAAGGAGGGAGTTGAATATATGGTCATATAATATTACACGTGTGATTCAAAGTTTTTATTGCATTGTTGTGATAGGTCACTCCTCATAGCTTTCTTTCCATATCTCTTGTAATATTTATTAATGTGTAACTGATGCTAGTAACGAGGTTGTTCATCCACATATGGGTCATCAAAGAAACGAACCGGAGACCAATTTCCACTTCCAAAACCCTAATTACAAAGTGATATATATGTATAGATATTTGAAGATAAAAGATCATCCTTGCTGTGAGATATTAAAGACACTACTCTCGGTAATGCATGGCCGCCCAAACATATATATATATATATATATATATATATATGAGACGCGAATATATGATTTTGAGAGAACTAATTTCCTTTATTAAAATGTCGATCACCTTGCATTATTACACCAATAGATCAACCATTCACGCTTTAAATTCGAACAAGAAGAAGATGAAGACGAACACTCACACACACATGTATAAGATATATATAAGATATATATATTAATTTATATTGACCTAGCAAATCTTGGCAACGTCTCTAATCAAACCCTTATTGGCCCTCGCGAAAGCAGTAAACTCTTCACGCGAAATGCAACCATCTCCGTCGGTGTCAATCTCCGCCATCATCCTCTTGACTTCGTCCTCGTTGACAGAGCCGAGGCCTTTGAGGGCATCTCCGAGCTCCGAAGCTGATATTTTCCCGTCGCCGTTGGCATCAAAACGCTTGAAGATGCGCTCACGATCTGCTACGTCTTGTGGATCATCAGCCATTTTTTTTCTTTTCCTTTTTCTTTTCTTTCCTTTTTCGGGTTGTGACGGTAATTAATGAAGATTGATCGCGGAATGTTGACTTCTTATATAGTGGGTTAGGGTTTTCTTATTAAGGGCTGTCCTTGTAACTCGGAGGGATTAAAGGTGTACTTACCGGTAATAAAATTATGGTTGACCGTGTTTAACGATGGACCAAACGTGGAATATGCATGTATTAAAATATTAAATTGGGCCGTTGATTGCTCCAAAGTAGTCTTCGTTGTTGAGGTGCACGTGGGGCTTTATGAGCGATTACTATGAGATGTGATTATATAATATGAGAATTATATTATAGAGCTTTTGTTTGGGCATGGTGATCCTTCATTCGTTCTTCATCACTGCGTTTGTTTAGCATGATTAATGGGTCATTGCTGGTATCCTAAAAAACCTTATTGATCATCAATCTCCGTAATAAGGTGAAACAAGTTATCCTTATATTTTTAACATTCTCCTTATTACGTATCTTTCATAATGTTACCAACCTATTTATATAAAGTCTTATATTGAATGTATAAAATAATTTTGTATTGAAAAACCAATCTGTATCACTTAGATCAAATATCAGTGCAAAATCAACAATTAGGTTTCCATTAAGTAATATGGATTGGTGAAATTTACAAAATAATTGATATTCAATATTATTTCGATATAGATGAAATATCACACCAAAACAACAATAAAATATCAACTTAATTTACTTTCCGTGATACTCTGTTAACAGTTCATGTGCGTCCTCAAACGAGCACACCTTTTATTAAAGATGTGATTCTGATGATTATATAATTAAAAATCTTTGTCAATTTACATGAATAGTAAAATTCTTTACTACATGCCGACGGAGCGCTTCGATTTTATCTATATAGCTGCCACTTCAAGATAAGAAGAGATATGAGAATAGAGCTCATTATTTATTACGTGCGGAAATGTAGATTTAGACGTATAACCACATTATTGTCTCTTATGCAATAATATATGATATGTAACTTTCAGTGGAAAGCAATTACACACGAATCGCATCGCATATTATATGTTTTTTCCTTTATTTGAAAAAAGTGTCTGGATTTCACTACGAGAAGATATTTTTATAATAATAATACTACTACTAATAATAACAATAATAATAATAATAATAATAATAATAATATAGTCCAAACCCTAGTACGGACTATGATGTAGTAACCAAAAACTACATATGAAGATAATTGCATCGGCTCATTTCGTAGACTATATATTTTTAGTGAAAGCAAATTACTGAACAGTCCCAGTAAATTAAAGAAATTGACGGCCGGCTACGCTATTTCGTCAACTGCCTTTAAGTACAGCAACAAATCATTTGGCTGTGGGGTTTGAAAATTTAATGATCACATATGCCTTTTACCCATTTTTATGAGCAGTCTATTTGGATTGTGTGATTCCATATATAAACGAACATTTTAATTTCCGCAATAATTGGACAAATATTAAAATATTTTTCTTTTCGACACGTGTGGGACATTTCGTAACAGTCTTCCCACAAAAATTAAAAGCAAATGACCCACCCACTCGCGAGATTTAGACATGCCATCAATTTACAAACATAGTTATAAATTAAATCAGTCAAATTACTAAATTAAATTACTAACTATACCAATTTTAATTTTTGGGTCTCTTTGTTTGATATTGTAAATTTAGATCACTTAGTAACGTATCTGATTTCTTTTGGGTCATCGGTGAATTTTCCGGCCGGAAATCCGACGTGGCCTTTACATGTCACTAGTTACATCAGCTACCACGTCGGATTTCCAACTACTTCGCCGGAAAATTCACCTGTGACCCAAAATAAATCGGATATGTTAATTAGTGATCTAAGTTTGCAATTATGAAACATAATGACTCAAAAAACATCGAGAGTCATAATTAAGTGACCTAATTTAGTAATTTGGCCAATAAAAATTCGATCAATTCCATGAAATTAATTTCCAACTGCCTCTAAAAATTAAAATCCCATCAATATTATTTCATCGTCCACCATAGACACCATCATCAACGGCTTGCATGAGACAACAGCATCTCTCGAGGTGTTATGATTGTTATCATCATTACCATTATGGCCCATACCATAAACGTCGCCTTCTCTTGTCCACTTCTTTTTCTTCGTGGTCCTATTCGACGACTCCCTACTATAGTAGTTATTACAACGTGACAAAAGAGACGGCCATGATCATATCTTTCGCGTAAGCTTCCGCCTCCGATAAGTTTTCTCCGGCCACCACCTTTCATCGCCCTGAAGCCGCTGCCGTGATGGCCGGTGCTGACGTGTCCCACACATTATTTGAAAAGCGGTTTTAATTATTTTTCCCTCTGTTAGTTTATATGTCCCACATGCATTACCTTTTTTGGCTCCAATTCATTTATGTTCACCGCCTACTAAATCCAATGGATGGCGACGAAACTTATATTTTATATTTGAGGAAAGTCTTTGCATTTACGTCATAGTTTGTAATTACGAGGATACCATCCTTCTTCTCAATATAATTACATCCTTTCTTGTAGTGACGACAAAAGTTCTAAAAAGTTATTTTTGTCAAGTTGTTATTATGAGGTGAGCCTTCGATAATGATTCGTGAACGTTTGTGCTAACATTCATGGTAAAATTGCATGTGGTCGAACAATATCATTATGGATATTAATGTGTGACCCCATACATATAAATACATATACTTCGACAATTTTTTGGTTCATGTGGCCTTAGTTCGAGATCGTGATATTGATCCTCCATGTTTATTACTTAAAATGGTTGGATTAGTAAATGTTTTCCTATGCTAACTCTTTCTCCAACTCCTTAGTTACTAGGGTTTCTTATTGTGATCTTAATTTTATCTTGATAAAAGATAATTTCATTTCATAATATTAATTGAACAAAATTTTATAATGAATTCAGTAAACCAAAAATGTTGAAGATTATGAAATAACACCAAAAAAGATAGATATAATAGTATTACTAAATGTAATCAATTCCTCAAATAGTATCTTCCTTCTTCAAGCACTTTCGGCATTATCCAATAAGGATGCATTATTTCATTGTTTGACCAATGCGAGCATGGAGTCCCTTTCTCATGTATCTTTTATATGACACTGCAAACTTCTATTCAAGAGAAATACTCTCATACGAGAGGAGAAAACTCTCATTAAAGATAAAATAAATTCTCTAAAAGAGAATAAACATCATATAAAAATAAAATACTAGAAAATTCTGAAAGAAAATTATATAGATGATGGGTTCTTCAACCCGATCACCAACAACCGTGGTGGCAATAGAATTGTGGCCGCCGGTAGACAAAACAAATAAATTAAAGTTTTTTTCTCTAGAGAAATTTGTTCTGTCACTTTTTGTGATCTTAAATTAAATAGGTTCTTATTATCAAAGCTAGTATTTAAAATCATTTAAGAATTTGAAATACACGAGTTTTATAGAGTCAAAGATGTGAAGTCCATCCAAATATGTCCAATCGTGTCGGTTATCACGTCATGAGTGCTATCTTGCTTAATTTGCTCATGTCCTTGATAAGACATACATGCATCACACATAATGGAAAGTTAAATGTAATTATTGATGATCCACTTGTCGTTTAAAGATTATTTCACATTTTTCACGATCACGCACTCCACATTTTGGGAATAATTTACATGCATCACCCAATATATAAAATGATATAGTATATTCATGGATGATCGCATGCATCGGGGAAGCAAAACTAATTTCATTGTCGATGCTAGCGGTAAAACGATAGTGTCCCGCTCACGGTGCTTACAGAATACGACAATCGTTTCCTTATTAATACACCGACAATCATCTCGTAATAGAAACATTTCAAATTTCAAGACCAACGAACTTGTACATTTTCGATGTTTTTTGGACTCGCAGATGAAGTTTGAATATGACTATAGAGTAGATTTATTTCACAACGGAAGAATAAGAATAGTTATAAGATATATAGGATTCAAGAGGATAGTCGCGGTGTTGAATTAAAGTATAGGAGAGGAATGAGAGCCTTTTATTTGTAGATGGGGTTGTTCCAAGTCTTAGCTAACCAATCATGGTTGATGATCATAGTTTTGGCTTAAATTATTACTAGTATTTCAGCACACCCGTACGTGTGTGTATTTATATGTTGTTTGATATTTAAATTTATTACTGAAAGTAACTTCCATATTTTTTAATAAATTATTAATTATAGAAAAAAATTTGATTGGTTATTGGGTTCACCAAATTGACAGTTTTAACTTACTTTGACAATTAATAAAAGATTTTAGATGTGAAAAGAACATATCTTTTATAAGAGTTATAATACTAAATAGAAATTAGTTTTAATTTAATTTAACGTTTCCAACGACAACCCACCTCTTAGCTTTTTTTTCGGTTGATTTATGTTATTGTTATGTATGCACACAACGTAACCATGATGGAGTCGCCATGTAATAAATGTTTCAGAATTTTGTAAAAAAAAAAAACACGTTGTGGGTCCTATCAGAAATTAAACTTCCGAAGGATTATTCCTTTAATAATTAGATCTATGTTCATATGATCTTAGATTAGAACAACTTGGAGAGCTTTTTTTTTTTTTAACTCTCTCTCTCTCTCGCTTATGGAGTTAATGAAATCTTTAGGATTTAAAACAGTTGAAACATATTAATTATTTCTATATAGGTTGGAAAGAATAATTCTATTAAGATAATTAGTTCTATTTATTATATTCGAATGATTTACATCGAGTGGAATTTTCTACTGCATGCCGACGTATTCTCTTTGATTGCTAATTTATTTTCGTATCTGCCCCTTCATTTAAGAAGAGAAAGACGATTCCTCATGACGAGTAGATTTGACGTATAACTATATTATTGTCTTCTATATCATAACATAATATATATATATAATGCAGTACACCTTTCAATGAAAGCTATTGCACGACCCATTGTTTCTGTCCTTGTTTTAGACACGTGCTTTCGGATTTCGCTAGAACATAATAATAATAATAATAATAATAATATTTTTGACGGGCAACTACTAAAGAAAACATAGACATATAATGACATGGACGTTAATTAAATAAATTCAAGTCGAATGATGTCGGAAATAAAAAAGTGTGTGTATATATATTTATTATAAATACTAAAAAGTATTATATTAGAAACGGAACCGTTACGCCGAGAACTATCGTTCCGTTCGTCAACAGCCTTTCATTACAGCGAATCGTTTGATTGTGGGGTTCTGAAATTTAATGATCAGCATATCTATTTTTATAAAGTAGTTTATTTCAAAAGATGAATTGGAGGTTATTAATAATCAATAAATAAAATAAAAATAAAAATTATCATATTCACGATTTTGCACCATATCTCTTGATTGCATATGATAAGTATTACGACAGTAATTCCTTGAATAAATGTTAATTAAATCTCTTAATTTCAAACAATAAGTTTGACTTTATTATTCCGGCACGTGTCGGCTGCTAGAGTTTTAAATAGGAGACAAAACGACCTACACGTGATTTAGACATCCATTGATCTTTCTTCTTTTGGCAGCCCAGAGAGAGAGAGATACCCATTACAACACAACACAAGCTACTTTTGTAAGGAGATAAAGAAATACATCAATTTATTACAGTACAAAATAAACGTCGATTTAATAGAACAATAAGTACTACTGTGTATATATATATATATATATTCGCTTCTTCTACCAATAGATAACCAAAACACAGGCAAAGTACTTAATCATATTTGTAATAAATTACACACACAGCCCACCAATTATTTTCCACGGGCATCAACATCACCAGCAGCGTACATGTCACAGCTACCATCATCATCATCATTATTACCGCATGGCCCAGCATGCCACGTCAGCATCTTGTCTACGGCTTCTTCTTCTCCACGGTACCAACCGCTGCAGTAAGGGAACATGAAAGAGTCGAACGTCGCCGCCTCTTGACGATGATGATCGTCCGATGAAGCCTCGTCAAGAAGATTCCTCCACCAGCGTATGCTTTCGTCGTCTTCTCGAAGGACCTGCTGCTGCTGCTGCTGCTGTTGGGATGATGACGACGACGATGACGTCTGCAACAAGCACGGAGGCTCCTGCTTACGTGTCGTCGTGCATTGACTGGCTCCTCCTAAGAGGAGGGTTTCGGTCGCCGTCATCGTAGGTGGTGGTGGAGGTTTCAGTGATGAGAAGGTTCGAGGTCGAGGCTTAATGATGATAGCAGCATGTTGCTGTTGATGATGAGTGCTGCTGCTTATTCTTTTATGATGAGACATCTTTTTCTCGACGTGTGTGTTCCAAAAATTCTTCACGTCATTAGCTGTTCTACCGGGGATTCGACCAGCGATTAACGACCATCTGCAACGTTAAATCAACCATCATTTATTGTATAATCTATTGTTAGTATGTAAAACTTCTTTTTAATTTATGTATTAGATAGATAGAAAATAAATCGACGGCCTAAGTACGATGCTTGCTACATGATTCATAGTCCCCACAACATGTCTGATTTAAATGAATTCATTTATTATAGTCACGACCCACCAAATCTTAAGCAACAGTGAAACTCGGATTTTCTTGATTTAGAACCCAGCCGACGGCTGTTGACCTTTTTTTTTTTTTTTTTTAATTCAGAAGACATGATAAATAATATGTAGTATTTTTCACGGCATTTTTTTTTTGTCCAATCTTGTTTTACAGCAGTCGGTGGGTAATTTATGACTACTTTATTGGTCGCGCGACTTAAGTGTTAGAAATATATATATATATATATATATATGTATGTATATATATCCACGTGGTCATTCAATAGTATGACCACTGCACATACCAAAATATAATATATTATTCTTTGATTTAATGCTAAAAGGAGAGCTACAGATGGGTCACAAACAATGTCTCCTCAGTACATACCACAAGCTTTATGGTTTTAGATTCCTGAATAATCTTCATTATATAATGTGTGATCTGCTGTCACGTGTAAATTTTGCTGTTCTCTAAGCTTATCGTATAATATATAATTTTCAAAATTGTCAACAAACGGAAAACAAATATATATTAATCAATCTACGATTATGTGTGATCTTAATTAATTGCATTGAATTATAATAACGAACTTGAGCAATTTATTTACCTGTTACCAAGCAACTTGTGAAGCCTTACGATTAGGTCAACTTCGTCTTTGTTAAAAGAGCCCCTTTTGATGTTTGGCCTCAGATAGTTTAGCCATCTCAGCCTGCAACTCTTTCTGCACCGATTCAACCCTAATAGCAATATATATAAATTCGACTCATGGGCATAAAGATCATAATTTTTTATCTGGAGGAAGAAAAGAAGGGAAAAAGATTTTGTTTATTAATTGATATATATATATATATATCGTTATTACCAGCTCTGAGAGGAACAAGATGCCATCTCCGTTCTCCGTACTTTTCAATGCATTGTCTGAGAAGATCATCTTCTTCTTTTGTCCATGCACCCTTTCTTAGCCGCCCAACAGGATTATTATTCTTACAACTCTCCATTTTTTATTTTTTTTGTACGTTCTAAACTATCAATTGGCGCATATGATGATGATGATGATGATGATGACGAGGATGATTGAGTAGTAGTATGTGAGAAGGTTTAATAATTGAGAGAAGAATTTAATAATAATGATGCTATTAAAACATTGGAATCTGGAACTAAACATATGCTCCAATGCGTATTTAAAGCCATGCAAATTTATGTACGGAATCTATGTGTGGATCCTCTTCAACCTAGTTTTTACGCTCTGACGTGCATGCTTTACAACCACAATATAGTGTATCAAGTGTGCAACTTGGGGTTTAATTGTTAGGGTTACATTTTTCTTACAATATCTATCAATCATATGATCTCTATATGTATATATATATATATATATATATGGTTAGATTTCTAGCAATCAACTGTGAACCAAAACGTGCGTATGAGTGAATGATTCTAAATCCACCTAGCTAAACTCTTCTAACTAGACTGCTAGCAACTGACCCTCAGTTACTCCTCAAAGTCGTTCTGACTTTAGCTGCCTTTTACGACCGGCTTAAACTTATGTCTACCGCATGTTCTTAAAGCCAACACTACACAACGTTTAAGTAACATAGTTCCATGCCTGACTCTTACAACACATTATGCTTCTACATAATCATTTAAAAATGTTGTCTCATGTTGCTAAAACTCTAAGCTTGAATTCAACTGTTGTGAGCTTAAGTTTCTTGTGTGTGTTTATACGTATATGTAGGACGAGGTTTTGAACTAGCCGTTGTAGGAAGCGGGTAAAAGATCTTCAATCTTCGTTCTTCGATATTATGTTTTTATCAAGGAAAGAAGATCTTCAATCTTCTGGATCTTTGATAGTCAATCTCCAGACCAATCTCAGCTACATAACTAGTCAGCGTCGATTTTGTCTCCATTGTTCTTCGGTACGGTATTAATTCCGGTTTAAGTTTTGTTGTTTTAATCAGCGTAACTGATACTAATCTGAATTATATTGAACTCAAGGTTACTATTATATATAAATAGTTTTTTAAACTCCCAAATATTTCAATGTGCTTGCGTTACCCCTTCTCTTGACAAAAAAAAAAAAAAAAGCATCTAAAAATACGACGAACAACATGATCAATACACCCATCTTACCGTTTTATTGCGGGTTGCAATGTATTATATCGCTTTCTTTAATTAATTTCTTAGGCTAATTAGCTTCCAATCCTCATGCTTAAGTCTCAATTTGGAACTATTTCAATTGAAATGAATATAGAATTTCAAATCTAACTAACAAGTCTCATTAGACTTGGATATTCTCTCAAACTATTGGCATGTGATAGTTAAGGGGGCACCACATTTTCTCTTCAAAACTCGTTTTTTACCTTTTCCGTCCTAAACTTCCATCGAATATGATTGTGTTTAGTTTTCACGGGGACAAAGAGTATTTAGACCACAATCAAATAATAATAGATGTCATCGGTTATCTGTTAATCTACTTAAATGGAATGGTGTATGTAACCATACATGCATGCTATTTTAACCTAGTTTGTTGATGTAACAATACTCAGAACCTTTCGAACAACGGACGAAAGAACACTTATCAAACTAACACTTACATATTTAGTAGTGATAGCATAGTGAAAAATATTTTTCAAATTTTAGTTAAAAAAACAATGAGTGTCGTGTCAGAGAGAAAAACTTAATTGAAGTATTAGACCACTTAACTACCTTATTATTATTATTATTATTATTATTATTATTATTATTATTATTATTATTGTTATTATTATATTATTATTATTATTATTATTATTATTATTATTATTATTATTATTATTATTATGTTAGGGTTCTTTTTCGCCACGTGACTTCTACTCATTAAATATTGTTCAACATCATGACTCTACCACCAATAAATGACCATACCATATGCATCGTCTTTGAATTAAAAGGATTTATTACAAATATGGCAATTCTTTGTTTACCATATGCATCAGACTACACGTATGTCTTATAACTTTTGGACACGATTCTAACTTTAATTTGGGGCAAACTATAAATGGGCACTAAAAACGACTCGTCTTCTTCCTTGTGGTTGAGTTGCGAGGGCAGAACTAAATTAACTAAATAGAATATCTCACCCAAAAAATATAGATAACTTTAATAGGCAGCCCCGTATTCTCTAATCTCTAAAATTAACTATATTTGACATATACATAGAGTGACAATTATAAAAATTTCAATCACATGTATCTTCTTCGAGAGTCGGTTTTCAATCACCGTTGAAATAGATTCATATAAACCGAATAGGACAAAGAAAACGTCTAAATCACATTAATGTACAAAATTCAAACTTGATGGAAAATACTATCAATCGTACATGCGGTAATGCTGCTATACAAGTGTACACTAGTATTATAATAATAAGATCACTATTTATATAATATTACTTTTTGCTCATTTATATTCACAACCTACCCCATCGAATGATAGCGAAAACCTTTGCCATCTGTATCAAAAAGTTGTTTGCCACTTGCCAAAAGGGTAAAAGATCGAGTCTCAGAGAGTGTCTAGAAGTGACTTGCATGCACTTTTGTATATAATATATTATTGATTTTTTTATTATTATTTTAAACTCAATCATTTATATTCTTCGATATTTTCTATTGAACATATTTTATTAGTTTTGTTGATCAACTCGCACTTGAGTTGAGACAAGTCCAAGTTTGGGTTCTGAGATCGCAAATTTCAACTAGCCCCCAAATCCCTTGTAAACGGGCCGGGTCGAACCATGAGGTTTTGGGTCACATTTAAATGATAAGAACTAACTTAGACATCTAAGCCCGGCCCGTGATAATATCATCTACACATGTTATGGTATTAAATCTTTAAAAAGAAAAAACACTTAATGAACCCATTAACTTCTGAAAAAAAATATTCATTGATTAATGTCACAATATAGTGATATTTATTGATTGGGGTGTCCATTAATTATTCCTAATTGGCTTCGTTCAATCAATCTAAACGGACAGCTATATATTGATTTTTGTTGGTTGTTGGAACAATATGTTACGGGAATAAAGCTCACCGACAGCGCCGTGCATGTTATGGTGTCTCTACTTAACTCTATTTCTTTTAGTTGCGAATATAGATTAAAATTAATATGAATTGGATAGATTGGATTGGATTGATCAATTTAATGGCTCGATGTTAATACAAATAAAAAAATATATGTTCTTACTAGTACCAAATTCGAAGTTTTTCCCTAATCATGGCCAGCTTTATATCACCGACAGAGAGAGAGATTACTATATCGTGGTATACCTTTTTCCGTTTCTCGACAAGCAACATTGTGAGTTGAATTTTAGTGCGTACACAGAGTACAATCAAAAGTAAAAATGGAGGACATCGAGTCATTGCATAGTTTTTTGTTGCGTTATGTTGCATAGTTTTTTGAACAAGAAATAAAGCTTAGAATAATAATTTTTATCCTTTTATCACCTTCAAATTGATTGACCTAACCGATGCATGATGTGATCTTCTAAAATAATTAATTGTACAGTGTTAGTTGCTAAGTTGAAAAAGCAATTTAAAATTTATATGAAATTAAAAATAATATACGAGACATTACTGATACTATTATTACCAACTTGCTAAGGGGTAAGGGGGTTGTGGACACAAGACATAGCAGACGGCGAGTGATGGACGAAAGTGGTGTGGTATGTCCCTTCTAGAAGTTTTCAAGTTCGTGGAGCAATTCAAAAGGTCGAATGATGGATGTTTTATTTCTTATTCATTTTGACGTTTAAGGCACAATACTTAATTAAAACACTCAACACCAACAAACCCCTGTTGGGTCCCTCTTTAGAACCTCTCTCTCTCTCTCATATTATATTCTTTTTTTATAAATAATGAGTGCTCAGTGCTCACACGCTTACAAATATTATTTATAGATATATATGCTTGCTTGCTAAAAACCAATATCCGATGTTTCTTTCCTTACATTACCCTTATCGAGAGAGAGAGAGAGAACGCGTTCCTCATCAATCTTTCTTGAAACCCTTCGGCTTCTGCACCCATAGCGTCGCCTCAGGGTGTGCAATGACCGATATGCCCCTTGTCGGAGTACGAGCAACAACATATGACGCACGGCAAAGGGAGATATCATCTGCAGAAGTTATCTTTCGAGGGCTCCTAATTTGAAGTACAGTTTCTGGTTACAATCGAAGTCGCTGAAAGAATCTCATGAGAGGCAGACAGAGAGGAGCCAGGCCATGCTAATTAATTAATTCTTGATATGTGTTTTTTGATGGATTAACTTTTGTCCCTATAGAAATATAGTTGGTTGCTTTGTTTTCTAAATGCATACATGTAGAATAATCTTCTTGTTTCGCTCTATGAATTTTCAGACATATTAATGACTATAATTTCGGCTTGCTATATGATTTACCCCGAAATGCACATATATTGTTATGAACTCATTCTACACAATAGTTGGTAAATAAAAACATAATGGTGGTTTACAGGCTAATGAGACGCACCGCCACGTGGTAAACGTTGACGGCATATTAAAACCCTAAAATACAAAAAATATAATTATATTCACGTCGTGATTCAAATAAAAATGAATGGAGACAATACACACCAATCTTTTCCGAAGGCTTTATCTCTTGCTAGATTCCCGGCATTTTCTGATGCTAATGTCTGATTAAATGACGTACAAAAGCTCTTGAATCCTAACTACGTCGTGACACACGTTTGACTTGTGCGGACCAATCTTTCTCTTCATCGAAAACTGAGGATGCTTTCGGTTGCGCTATTTATGTATTTTGTCATGACGTGTGAGAGGCCTTAAAAGAATTTTAATCCACACAATGAAGATGTAGTAAGTACATTGAAATACACACACACACACACATATTAATTGGCTTCTACACCAATGCCACCTTTCCTTCCACCTCATTACAATTTCATTTTTATCTTGGCTTTGGACCTCAACTTTCTTGATGGACTTTCTATTATTTGATTTCTAGTATTGGGGTCTTTAGTGTGGTGTCCATTGGACCATTATGTTATGTCATAGTAGTTAGGCCAAAGAAAATGAGGCTAGAAAAAGAATGGGCAAATTTTTTTGCATCTTTTTGAGCGTTTCAAAATTATAAATGTCTAGCCTAGTGATTGTGATTGGGACTTGGGAATATGGATTTTCATCCTCGGGTTCTAATTTTGTGACTGTCGTTGTTTGTGTGATCGATCTGGGGTAAACCATAGGAATCATGGAGGAATAATCATGCTGTAAGTCAATGTAAATAACAGGTTCAGATTCGCTTCAGACTTAACTTAGTCGGAGTATGAGGAATACGTTTAGCGTTGTGAGGATAACTTCTTGGCCCGAAAAAAAATATATAAATAACTAAATATAAGTCAATGTAACCAATTTTAGAAGTCTTGCAAATGTAAACAAAAATCTAAAATTAGTGAGATCATTGAAAGAACTATGTTCCCAACATCATCCAATTATTTTGGGCCCTATTTAATATCGTGGTAATGGGCAGTGGGACAGTATATAACCCAAATATGTGAGACAAGAAATCATGTTCGTATGGCCATTCTTGTCTTCGTCGAAGTGAAGACTACACCGAGATTGTGCTAATGTTGGTAAGATTGAGCACAAATTGAAAATAATTACATTAACCATATATATATATATATATATATATATATCTTCAACCAATTAATCAACAATTCATGATCGGCCCTCACACGTATTATTTCGCAGATTTTTATTTGCATGTGATTCCATGGGATCACATCATGTGTAACCCAACATGAATAATGATGTATATATAATTACGAGGCAGATAAAATTCAGATACAATCATTAAAACTCATAAACCGTATTTCTCAACAATATAGAATATATTGAGTGATGCAATACAATCTATATAGAAATAGATATACTATATATTTTTTTAAAATTAACAACAGGTTACAAAATATTTGAGAAAGTAACAAAGTCGTCATGACTTCACGTCCCTCGGGGACAGTGTGGACACACACTCTCTCTCTCTAAGGGCCAAACGAAGAACGTGGAAAGAGAATAACTCGCTCTACATTGAAATTACGAACTCAATAACACCTTAAAGGAGTTAAAAAAAAAAAAATTAAAAAAAATAAAAATGCTTGCATGGGGTGTTCAACGACGAACAAAAACCAGGCTACCATCGATCGACGACCCTTTCAACGCTCGCGTCCACGGTCGTGAAACGATAGCCGGAAAACCCATTTCGCAATCATCTTTCTCCTCGAATCCTTCCTCAAAATTCGAGAAAAATTATTACCACGGCTCTTCTCCACGTCATCATCGCTCGACGACCCAGAAAAAATCCTCGTCTCTTCCACAAAAGACTTGACCCTACGAATGGCAAGCTCCAAAGTATCCTCCGACATGTTTGCGAAGCAAACCCTAAACCAGCCCGGTTCAACGCAGTGGCACGAAGAACCGGGAGAGATATTAAGCCCAACTTCGTATACGATCTTCTTCCACAATTCGATCTCTCCTTCGAACGTGTTAGAGCTCAAGAGATGCCTCATATCTACCCAGCAAAATAGTCCCGCGTTGCTCTCCAAGCACGACATTCCACAGCTCTTCAAACCTCGAACGAGCATCGAATGCCTCCTCTTGAGCCTCCTCTGATTCTCTGCCACGTAGTGCTTCGCAAACTTTCTGTCCGAAAGCATTTCGGAGAGCAAGTACTGCGTCTGAGAAGAGATTAGACCGAAGCTCGACATCTTGGTGGCAGCGGAGACGACCCGCGGGTCGTTGGAGTAAACCGCTCCGACCCGGAACCCGGGGAGTCCTAAATCTTTGGATAAGCTGTAGACCACGTGGACCCGGTTCGAAATATCCGTGTTTTTCTTTCGGGTGAGGAGAATCTCCATGATGCTGATGAAGCTCGGAGAGTCGAAGACCGTGCCCGAATAAATCTCGTCGCTGATGAGGTGGATGTTTTTGGAGTCTACGAAGTCGAGCAAGAGGTGGAGCTCTTGGCGCGTGAGGGTGGTTCCTAGTGGGTTCGATGGGTTCGTGATTAAGACCCCTTTGACTCTGAGGTTGAGCTTGTGGGCTCGTTGGTAGGCTTGTTCTAATGCGTGTGGGGTGATTTTGAAGTTGTTGGAGCTCGTGCAATGTATGGGTACTATTTCTACGCCAGTTCTCCACTTGAGGTCTCTGTCGAATCTGCGTTATATTATTTATTGCGTTTATCGTGTTAGGAGAAGGAATTGTATTTTTTTTTAATAATGTCATATTATGGAAAACGTGCATATTATTTATTATTATTATTATTATTACCCTGGATAGTACGGCGTGGGGAGAAGGAAGGCTTCGCCGGGGTCGGCGAGGCAGAAGATGAGGGTTTCGTTTGCTGACGTGGCGCCGGCAGTGAGCACGAGTTTGTTTGGGTCGAAGTTGACTTTGTTACCTCGGATTTCCGACATGAATTGTGCTAATGCCTGATGTAAAAAAAACACGATGACATATATATATATAGTAGTCAGCGCCCAGCGGTATGTAATAAATGTAATCGACAAGTTGTTATTAAATGTTCTAATAAATAAAAAAGAATTAGTGGTAGTTGAGATTTTATGATCTCGTACTGGTCAATTAAAATTATTCTGAAATAAAATATTAACTTTTTAGTGAGTAGTTAGGTGATTATATTACATGATTATTACATTTTTGAAAGCAGGAAGGCCATGATAGTCTTGAAAGAGAGCAAGTTCTTTGAAGATGGACTCTCCATTGCTCTTGAATCCAGCAGCATCTGGGTTTTGTGCTAACCACGATTCTAACAAGTCAAACGAAAGCTGCAAGAAATAAAAATATGGGATTATTCTGTTTTTTGGGAAAAATTATATTATCAATTAATTAATTAATTACCTGATTTTCTGCGAGTCCCATCTGAATAATTCCAGTGGGATTCTTGATTTCATGGTACGGGTTCTTCTCGTACTCTTCCCATCCTAAGAAGTAGGAAGAATCTTGGCCGTGAGAATTGCATGTGGCTTTCTTTGAAAGCGTCATCGTTGTGTTATTCGATTCAAATGTATAAATGATATAAACCTGTTGAATAAATTTGTATGTTATGTATGTGAAGAAATTGGAGAAATTAAAGAGACTGTAGTGAGTGAAAATAATTATTGATTCGAGTTAGAGAAGATGTGATGATTGATATCTGGGAATATGGAGACGGTATATATAGATCATCAAATGGAGAGAGAGAGAGAGAGAGAGAGGGGGGGTCATCTTTAAAGGGGTCCCGACATGTGCTTTGACCGTGATATATAAATTATTATATCAATTAAAAGCAAGATTTTGCCATCTTTGTTTTTTTTTAAGAAAATAATAATTTAGAGAGGTAAATGCTGTAGTTGAACTTAGGAGTGCAATACAACATATATATACAATCTGGAAAATAATATAATGCAATTGTTTTTAAAGTGTGAGTTGTTAGTATTTGCTATACGTATACAAAGAAAACTAGCAAGTTCTTACATGAGCTCAATGATAGCTTATTGTACCCATCATAGATAATACTTTATCAAGTTGTAAATATATATATTCATTAGACCGATCGGCGTTAAAGATTGGGATCTTGATTACTACTAATTAATTTAAGAAAAAGAAAATACCGACACAGAAAATCTGAAGAGTGAAGACAGAAGAGCAAAAGAGGAACATAACCCATATTAAGCTGGACCTGTAACTCCTCTTTGGTCCGTATCTTCCCCGGCTAAATGGTCCCATCTCTTACTTTCATGTCGTTAACTATCATCCTTTTTATTTATTTATTTTTCTACAAAATAAATCTCATGAGGTTTATTTGATCGAAAGCCCATGATTTATCGGGTTAAAAAATAATACAACATTTAATAAACAGGATAGAAAGCTAACTACCGTTAAGTGGCGTAGTATAGTTTTTAAATGCAACGAGATTTTAATTTTATATATTTTATTTTTAATATGTCTTTTACATCTAAACTAATCTCTTTCTGACGTAGTATTTTTTTTATTTTCACGATTCGGATTGGCTTTAATTTTGATATCACGTTGAATGAATATTTCACATAGTTTAACAATATTTGACCAAATGCAAGCCAATGGATTTCAAGAAAACCACATGAATAATTCATTTTCTAATTTCATAAATTGCCGGTCTTTACGTTAACTAGAAATGGTACTTTTCAACATCATTTGTGAAGTTGTTCGCAAGATTGAAATAGCACTCAATTATTTATTAATTACCAGAAAGTTCTTTTATACAAAAAAAGGAGCGTTCTAATCAAATTATTATTAATCACTTTCGAGAACACTTTCCATTTTAGACATCATGGACTCCAGCCATCGACCACAGAAAACTTACCAACTCATTTATTTGTTTATCTATTTTTCTCAATAAAAGAAAAAACAGAATAGACCTGAAAAATGTCTAATATGGAAAACACCCAAGTGGTCGTACAAAGTGCTTAAACTATTACAAAACAATGAGTTCCGCCTTTAGTATTCGTCGATGGATTTCATTAGTGTCGTAATCGAATGACGTTAGTAGGTAAACAGAAAAAGCTTTTACAAAAAGCGATTTTAAAAGCGACTATCATATAAAATGTTAGGTTTAAAAAAATATAAAAAGTAGAATGAGAATAGTAAAATAGGTGACGTTGTGAGGCCATGCAACTGATATTGTTTATTCTAAATTTGCAATCGTTTTTAATAAAATGGAGCTTAAGTATTAAGTGAAAGACAGCTCACTATGATTTTTCAAAGATTTTTTTTTAACTCATGTACTTATGTTACGCCAGACATTTCGAGGTAGAGACTAATCTTTTGGGGCCATTTAAATTCGCTCCAAATTCTCCCAGCAACAGCGGTGAAGAGAATCGAAAGAATGAAATACAACCCGCAATAGGGACTAGACTGGCTTTTCAACGATTGATACCAACTTTTTTTATTTTTATTTTTATTTATTATTTTTTTTAAAGGTAAAAGGAAGATGAAATGAAAATGGCGAAGATGTTAGGTGGACAAGAGTAAAAGTCTCATATCTCTAGACGTAATTAGCATTGATAGTAACCTTTCATTGACCTTATATATACTTGTCGATTAAATCGTAGAATATGCTATTTATAATGGAAGAGTCGTAATCAGTTCTCTATAATTGAGTCATTACAGGTGGCATTTTGCTCATTAATCCTACAATAATCACTTCAAAAATGTTTTATTCTTTGTTTGAAATGCGCATGATTGATTGACGAGGCATGACGCTTGAATTATAGACATCGGATGCATGAGAGTTGCTACATTTTAATCTGGTCCGAAAGATGTCGTGTTATAGCAAAGCGAGGCTTAATAGGGTTTGTTCGATGTTTTGAGTACTCAATTGATTGATTGATTAAAAACCCTTTCGGCGGTTAAATCACACACTATCTTAATCAAGAGAAATAATACGATAATGTGGACAAAACAAATGTAGTGAATTCAGGGCGATGGCAGTATAACGCGCGTAACACTAAGTTTCCGTTATAAAATTTCCGATTTCGATACAAGAAGGGTTGAAAATAAAATACTTAAAATTTATGTTCGTTTCATGCTTAAGCTTTTAGGTGAATTGGTAATTCAACATGATATCAAAGCTCAGACCTAGAAATCATGGGTACAAAATCCTCAGGAGCATCCATTTACGAAAAATTATACGTCTAAAACTATGATGTACTATATGTCCTTTAAGCTCATGTTTTTAGCTGAAGTGATCACTCAACAAGAAAAAAATTGAGCCCGAATGTTTTATTTTTTTTTTGCAAAAGTTTTTTGCTGGTTTGATTTAAATTATATTTAATATTTAATTATTTGTTTTTACATGCTCCATCTAGTATTTATTAAATAAATGTCGGTAATATGATTGATGAAAGTGTCAATTCGATGGAAATATATGTTAGCGATAGCACAATTATGGAGTCAACTTGTGTTATGTAGTCATAGTCCGGTTTTAAATTATCAAAAATAATTTACAATGACATAATATAGTGGATTAATTTAACATAGGGTCGGCAATTAGGAATGTATGTCATATCGATATAATCGAGAAACTCATTTAAGTTTTGATAGAATTGGGTCATTTAGCTATGATGTTAATATGAAAAAAATATGTGGAAATTTAATTGGAGAAAGAAATATAATCACATGTAGCACTTTGGCAAAAGCACATGCATCCCCGACCACTCAATAAACATAATTCATAATTTTCGTTAGAATAAAAATAAATGAAAAAAATGATAAAGTACGGGCGTTGCATTATTAAAATATTAATTAAGATTTGAGTTGAGGTTCACATAATATCGTATCTTAATTTTAGTAAACCTCGGAGTAATGGCAATGAAATGATTGAGATGGAGCCACGTGGTTTGTTGTGAGTGATGAGTGATTTGGTCACGTGAAAGACTTCACAAGTGTCCCCGGAAGAAATCACAATAAATAATCAATTTAGGGACCATTTTAATTTATTTACTATATAGAGGATTTTCATTTCTTATGGTGACAACTAACATGTTTAAGTCCGTTTCACTTCAACGAGGAGACACAACACGAAGGACCATTTTCTTCCTCCAATTCAATAACGTGGGACCTTTTCATAACACACTCTTACAAAGCTTGTAATAATTTATTTTTTTTTAAAATACAGAAGAGTTTCTTTTTTCAACTAAATAATTCTTATATATATAATATATATATATATAATATATATATATATAGACATATATATATATAGACATATATATATAGACATATATATATATGATTAAGTGGACTCGTGCATTGGTTTAAATGCTAGCCCAAGTGCTTGCACGTCAACGATAGCTACACACACCAACTTGATCGAGCAGTAAAGTTCATCAAAGTAAAAGCAATAAGTCAATCAATTACATATAATACATAACTTAATTATTAAACGATAAGAAAATCAATATGTTGCATGAGAGTCATCGTACGACGTTCTTGACTTAGTTCGAAAGTCAGTGCCATTATTTAATTTCATATGTAAGTCAACAGCCAAATTGTTCATGCCAGATAGTCATAAATAACCATATGGTTTTTAATTGTCAAATCACCCAATCGAATTTAATTGAATAATAATAAGTAGAACTATAGAATACGGAATTAAATTTATGGCATATATATGTTTGATCATGGCGTGCATGTCAATACGTCTATAATATGAAGCGTTGACAATGCCTTCAAATTAGAGAATATTAAATGCTTCCCAATATTTTTCTTCTTCAAGTATGTTTTGTATCATCAAAGTCATTGAAATCAATAAACTAAATCTATATTAACATTTTTTTTCTATCAGTTGAAGTAACGTTTTGATTAGCGTTAACGATTAAGTGAACGCGAGATAATTACTTAGGCTTTTGATTAAAAATAATAGATCGTCCAAAACCTTTTGCAATACTTTCCAATGGACGTGAATTGATTAATTTCAACATAAATTTGAAGATATACCCATCTTTGAATACATATTTTTAAAAGCAAACAAGAATATAAATATTATTCCAACTCAAAGGTTTTGTAGTTAGAAAAACTCGAGAATTAAAATAAATCATGAAAATAATGGGAGTCGCGATCACAAGTCAAGCTAGGACAATTCATACACGCTTTAACGAGGAAGGAACGACTCTTACAATAACGTGTGGGCACGCAAATTGACCGGCAAATCATAGAAAATAAAGAAAATTACCAAAAATTTAAATGTAAGAACTTGCTTATCAGACAATTATTTACCTTATATGTTCAATATGTAGATATTAGACGAATTATCATCGTACATACGTACCTTGTTACTCTCAATATAAGAAAATTAAATACCCTAAAATGGTCATAATAAGTACGTGTATTCGTATGTTATCGAAATTAATCGACTAAATCTTTTGCCCTTCATGCATGCTAGCTGAGAACCGGATTAATTTCTAGTCGTCGATGTAGCTTTCTATCAATTCTTCCTTCTCCTCAAGACTTAAAAAATCCAGTTGAAATAGTCTCCTTGACGTCCTTTAGTGGCATATAGGAAGATTAGAGGGTTAAAGAAAATTAAAATAATTATTATTAATTTAATGAAAAAGTTAGAGAAAATATTTATTTTATTTATTGTTGTGAATAATATGTTGACATTTCTTCTTGTATTTGATTTTCAGTTAGGTCAAAATTAAAGAAAAATGAGGAACAGAAACATGCACGCACCTACACCTACTACACACATAACTATCAGTTTGACTTCGCTACTCGGACCACATTTTTTTATTCCTTTCGACGTATAACTACGCTTAACAACTAATCATGTAATAAGTGTAAGTTGACATTTACGAAATTCCATGAAGGTATTTGAAAAATTCTAACATCGTCTTAATGATTTAAGGTCCCCCCCCCCCCCATGCAAGCTAAGCTAAGCTCTTGTCGTGGAGGGTTTCTTTCGAGCCAGTGATGTTTTGTCCTCATAATTAATAACTTGAATTATCACAATATGTAACCATCAATCAATATAGCAAAACATAATGTCAAAATTAATGTCCGAGCATGTAACTCAATTCACTCGCCATGCTGTCGAAGCTACGACCGACCAGAAATAAAACACAATTCAATAATGTCACCAGTAATGAACTCTATCTCTGTTAATAATAATAAAAGTTTTTGAGAGAATAAGATAAAAAAAAAAACCACATAATTTTTTTTTACATTTCTTAATATATCTTTGGAGATCATTGAACTCCTCTATCTGTTATTATTATTACTATTACGATTAGCAAAAAATAATCAATTTGGAGGGCCAATTGGCCAGTTGAATTGAAAGTTGTGGGCACATTTGCCACTAGAAACCAAGAAACTGCATAATACGTTGTCTATAGAGGAACAATATTTTTGGAACACCAATAATTGCGTAGACCACACCTCCTTGCAGATCAAATCAAAATCCATAAATTTTTAATTACTACTCTTAACTTTTTGCGTAAAAACTTTGATATACCATTGCATTGTTACTCTTAAGTCTTACCTAACATTCAAAAAAATTATTGATAATACACAAATGGCACATATTGTATCGTGTAGCAAAAAGCGAATGTCTCCCTTGTGCTGCCTGCCACTATTGAAGCAAAGCTGCAGCTTCCTCCTTTAATGACAGATTAAAATAATTTAATTTGGGCTAATCATGTAGCAACCCACCTAAAAATTATAGCTTTAAGATCCACAACCACAGTGACCTTTTTCATATTATACATATAATATCATAGAAAGTAAAACCTTCTTACATCCTAAAGCGCCGCAGATCACTCACGTTCTCATGCCAACAAAGGTTTATACCACCAAATCTTTGCACCAACTATTATGCTACCACTTGATGTAAGAAACAGAGCTCTATGGGCCATTATTCTAAATATTTTTAAAATGGGGCTTACATCGGGTAGTTTCAGCTATTCTCAGGGCTCAAACTGCTAATATTCGACGGCCCTGATCTCACGATCTTCTTTACGTGGTGGTCGCCATTTTCGATCGAAGATGCTACTCCTTTGAACCACACGTAAAGATCCCAACTTCTCATCGATCACTTGAAGCAACTCTTGCAAGCCAACTCCGGTTACTGCAGATGTTTTAACACAAGCGGATTTCGATTCGGATTTAGAGAGTTTTTTGGAATCATCCTCATTATTCAGGAGATTATTTGAGTCATCATCACTAAATGACTCTTCTTGATCCTCTTCACTCATCAAAAGCCATCCATCTGAATCTTCATCAGCATTTTCCAGATTTTCTGATGATGCATTGGCTTCAATTTCTTGAAGAATGTTGGCATCATCTTCACTGGACATGTTGTGTTCATCGTCGAGTTCGTTCACATCGAATTCCTTTTCTTGAAGATCAATCTGAATAAGAAAAATCAAAAACGTAAAAATCAAGTCTTTTCATTTTTTATGCACTGTTTTTTCCCTGCATTTGCTAGTAAAACTACAATGTGAACTTGGTAAGTATTAGGTGAATCTTTAATTGCAATTTAGAGTGAGCATAGTTATAGTTATACCTATAAGTCATCTATTTTAGTTCAAGATGTATCAGAGAAGTTGCCCTGTAACATGGATCTCTGTAATTTTAATTTCTTTTCTCACATAATACCTTATTCAAAACTTCGACCATGTTATCGAGCTTATCAGCAGAAACGCCTATCTTTTGAAGAACTTGAAGAACAGCATCGCGGTGCTCATCGATATTCGGAGCACTTGAGTCGAGAACATGCTGCAAAAATATTTATCATTGTTTACTTTCTGGTAAGAAAAAAAAATAAATTAGGAAAATAGGAAAAAGAAAAAAAGATTTATTACCACAAGGAGGTCGGCTTCAACAACCTCTTCCAATGTTGCATGAAATGCTTCCACTAGCTGTAAAATAAAATTAAGTCAGTAGTAAATTGTTTTGGAATGAGAAGAGCTAAGAATCAGATGATAATATCTATCATTTGAGCTACCTGAACTGGTAAATCGGAGATAAAACCAACGGTGTCGCTCACTAGCACTTTTCTCCTATAATAAATCCATTTTTTACTCAAATCAGCACAGAAAAAAAATAAGTTAAAAAAGAATACTATAACATTTGGATATACTGATTTTACCCTGATGGAAGAACAACACTGCTCAATTTAGGGTCAACAGTAGCAAACAATCTGACATAGAAACGATTTTCTGTCAGGGATCAAAAGCGGTAACAACTGTTGAGAACGTGTATATAACCAAGCATGAAAATGTTTCACACAAGATACTTTGAATCGATACGCACATAGAATATAATTTTTCTACTTATTTTCCCAGTTATGAACGTACCGATCATCGCAGTAGAGATAGCTGTTTGATAGAGCACTGCATAACGTAGATTTTCCCTGGAAAAATTATATAAATAACAAGGAAGATGCTTTAAACAGATGGGTTTAAATCAAGATCAAATGCATGTGTAAGAATAAAAACTATGAAGCCATTTACAGCATTTGTATAGCCAACTACAGCAATGGTAGCTATTTCTTCCCCCGGGGAGCCACCCTGTCTTCTCCGAGCAGCACGCTGCATCGCTCGAGTCCTTCGAACTTCTTTGATTTCAGACAACAACTTCTTCCTTCGATCTGAGATTCTGAAAAACACAAAATAAAAACAATTGACTCATTCGAGCACCACAGAACTTTCCAGGAAAGAAAAAATAATTCGATCTATATATCTCTCGAATAAGAGTTGCACCGAAAACGTGTTTGCAAAGCTGAGATAAAGATTCAACGCACCTTCGGCGTTGAAGTTGAAGTTCGGTTTCTCCAGCACCGCTGATGAAGCCACGTCCTCCGCTTCCTCTCCTGAAGAAATTGAAGGACCGTATAAGAAATTTGAAAATTTTACACAAGTTAAAAAATTCCCACATATCAGAAAAAACTTTTACTTAAGCACATAGTGATGTAGAACTTGATGGAGAAACTCACCCTCTGGCACTAACAACTTCAGCTTCTCCAACAGCACCGAATGTAAATCTCCCATCGGCACCGCGAACTCGGACTAGCCTGCTTCTCTTGTACATCAGTGCAGCTAACTCCGCCTGTTAAAGAAAACAAGAAACGGGGAACGATGAATAAATTGTAATATCACAGCCAACGATACACAAAGATTTTTACCTGCAATTTAGCTTCCTTTGTCTGAGCATGAGCGTTGAATATCTCTATTATGAGGCCAACACGGTCTAGAACGGGTTTACCCCATGCCCGCTGTGTAAGAATAAATAATAAAAGGATAAAAATTTACCAATCACCCCTTTTTTCTCTACGGAATTGAAATTAAGACAAGGATGAATCAATGATGTAAAAGAGGTAAGCATGCCTCCAAATTACGTTGTTGAATACCACTGAGAATTGCATTCACAAAAACCGCATCCACCCCATCCTATAAGAAGGGCATTGCATGTCATACATTTGTCCGAAATTTGCCAGATAAATTTCCTCAACAAGCTCAACCATTACAGTAAAGTACCTTCGATTCCAAATTGTTTATGTTGCACTTGATAGAATGCACCGTCCCTTCCCCAAAATACGTATCTGCGACACGATTACAAAAGCACAAGCAAGGTGGATTCAATCAACCACAGTAGGCCAATCAAAATCGCTGGCAATAACAAAAAACCCAAACCTGCTCGAGGGGATCTGGCTTTGGGGTTCTGAACGACAAGATGAGGTGGCATTTCTTTATCCGAAAATTCCGCCTCGTAAGTCCCATCCCTCTGCTGCTCGAGAGAATTGGCGAGATTCAAAGCTTCCTCAAGCTTGGACTTGAGGTGGTTCTCGGGTCGGATCCTAGGCTGAACCACGAACAGCCTCGGCGGGCCATCTGGGTCCTGGTTAGACGACGGTGTCTCCTGGTCGCCGCCGTGAATCAGCCTCGGTGGTAACCAGAGACGAATTAGCGGCGGTGGCGTAGGGTTTGGGGAACAAGAGATTGGGGAGATGCGGCTACGAAGCTGAGCCGCAGCAGCTCTCAGCATTTGGGAAATTCTTAGTCAAACTTTGAAGCTTTAAACACGCGATTCTCGACAAGCCGAGAGCTGATCGAGATCATGCGGGGCTTTTACCAGTGAACGCCGTCGCTGTGGAGTAACATTTTGGCGATCAGTTGCATTTTGCAGGTGCGGTCATATTTTGCTCAACTTGTATTTTTTAAACAACAAAATTGCTTAAATACAAAGCACGTTTTTGTTTAAAAAAACGAAACGGTCCACTGCATAATAAGATATAAACATCGGTATGTGCTGTATTTTATAATTAAAACTGGCAATCATCTAGAAAAATTTATCATTTGTCTATTTATGCGGATATAAATAATCAAAATCTGTTGTGGGATCAGCTCCACGATCGTCATCAATCGTCATTCTTGTCTTTGCCTTTCCTCCTCATCATGCCACCTTTGCGCCCCCGTTTTGGTCCCTGAACTAAGACGGTCGGTTTTAAGGTAACAAAAGATGCAAAGATTTTACCAGAAATGAACAATAAAGTAGGATATATATAACAGGGGATGCTCTCATATACATATGCATATTTTTGTCTCCAACTGGAATATATTCAGCAAAAAAGTGAATATTTCAGGAAATTCAGCATTTTTTTATTACCTCAGCGGAGAATGTCTTGAGAGGGTCTCTACTCCGTTTGAATTTGCCCTTTATAAGGCTGCATTTACGACGGGTAGGCTTCGTATTTCCCATGGCAGCTCGAGCAAGCTTGACGAGCTTTGTAGCTTCTTTAGTTGTTTGATCCAACAAGTATTCGGGCACATCCGACAGGTGGCGAGCGGGTGCATTCTTGCTCAGAGTTTTATCATGCTTCAATAGATCTGTTGTTCAAGAGGAGATGATCAAGTTATTATTACCTACTAACCATGTAGGTAAAAATAAATAACACTGTGATTACTATGATTGATAGAAACTAAAATAAAAGCTTTCACCTAAGTCCTTTGGGTTATCCTGGAAATGAGACTTCAACCTACAATGACAGAGAGCCCACAACAAAGATTCAAATAAAATGTCACCCAATAATTAGTTATCATGAAGAAAAAAATAAAAATAAGCTATTAGTAAGAACAAAATAAGTAAGTACTTTTCAGAATTGAGAATCTCATTTCTTAGATCCTGTGCCCGCGACTCCCTAACTGCGATTTTTGTTATACTCCTTGCGACGTCCTGCAACAGAGAGCTATTATGATACGATTGATAACTTCAACATAGAATTCAACAGGTGTTCATATTCTCATGATACAAATCACATATACACAACAGAAAGTTAAAGCTTAACACTGACCTCAGCTCTGTAGCGCAAGGACTCCACAGCATTCTTACCAAGCAAAGGAAATGGAGCAATAAATTTTGAATCATCAGCGTTGTCGCCCAATACAGATTTGATCTCATCGAAAATGTCCATCTCCTCGGGAGAAACCTATTTCCAAGGGGTAGAAAATACAAGAGAACGTGATTGAAAGTGTTGCAGTATATAACGTGTCTCGTAAAAATAGGAAACTTTACGTTCATTTACTTGCGTTCGTAAATCAAATTCGAATTTTTCAGCAAGAAGCTTACAAGAGAAACGGAAGCTCCGGTGTTGTAAGCCCTTCCAGTACGTCCAATCCGATGCACGTAGCCAGCAGCAGTTTGAGGCATCTCCAAATTTACCACCTATGAAGTTCAAAATCGTATATGCTTTCATGTTGTGAACTTCAGTTCAAAATTGACCAACTCAATGTTTTAGCCTTCAAATCAGAACATTTCGAAAAATTCATGGAATAAATAAAGTGAAAACTAGAGTCAGAGAATGGGATAAATAAACCTCAGCAAAGAAAACATTATAGGCTCTTAAAAGCCCGATTCCAATAGTAACCATGCTTTTATTTTTAATCGATAAATATTTGTTATAAAGCAGGGAATCAGCTCACCGTGTGAACATTCTTGAAGTCTACTCCTCGCACTACACCAAATTCCGCATCAGGCTTCCGCTTTGGGCGGTTCTTAGATTTCTTTCGAGGCGTTTGACTTTCACTATTATCCTTGTTTTCTTGTGCCAAATGACTGTCATCAGTCGCTATTAGATAGTCGAAAAGGCCAGCATTAAATTCCTGCAAAAATGTAGAATCTGGTCAAGCAGCACATTGAAAAAATGCAAACATTTGCATCATAATATGAAAGCTAATATGAAAACAATAATAAAAATAACTAAACAATGTACCTCAAGAATGTGCAAACGAGAATTTTGGGGCAGCTCAGCATTCAAGACGGCAGATTTAATTCCAAACTGCAATGCCGCGGCCAAGTTAAGTGCTTATTGTTTTGAGAACATACACTTAATCAGCATTTCAATTCAATGGAAACGGACATAAAAAATACACCACGAATACATTTTCTGCCTAGATGTGGTTTCTGGGATAGTGATATCATTTTCTGCCTCCACTGTAGCAGATGCGCTTTTCAAGAGTGGGTTAAAAAAAGGCACGAATTTTGCAGTCTCTCATTATCTCTTAATTCATGATGGTTAACAAGGTTGATTAATGAGGATATGTTATCATTTCTATGCAGATCAACAATTATATCGCTGAAGTTTATAGAACAAATGACGGCAACTCATAAGACTAAGCCATTTTAGTAAAAAAAGCCATTTTAGTAAAAAACTTCGAAATATAAACACAAATGATGAACTTACAAATAATGCAGAAATTAATTCAAGACATTCAGTGAAAGCAGATACAAAAACACTTGCCTGCTCAAGGAATAGCTTGAGTCTAAAACCCATGTCAATTGAATTAGTAAAAATCAGCACTTTCTTCTGAACTAGTTCCAACTTTAAGAGAGCAAGGATATTGACAAACTTATCACGGGCACTACATGAAATCTGTGCAAAAAGCCAAAAAAAACGTTAACAGATGAACAAGACATCGTTTCACAGCAAAAACAAAGAATTTGGCTTTCATCCACATGAATAAGATAAAAATCCTTATATTAAAGGGAACGGCGAAAATGGGAATAATTGACAATTGGCTTTTCAATTTTCGAACTTACGTAAAATTGCTGAACATTTCTTGGGACGATATCATCTTTTACATCTCCTACTTCAGACAAAGTAAGAATGCACGGATTGTGGAGCATAAGCTTTTTTAACTTCTCCACATCGTCACTGCAGGGTAACAACAAAAATGGGATTAAGAAATTAACCTTCAGTTAAAGATAGCAGAAATTTTATCTGATGATCGGAACGATTTAGAGTCATACTTAAAACGAACATTTGAATGTAAAAATTCCATAGTGCATCCCATGGATAATTAAAACTAATAATATTAGTCCCACACCTTGAAGTTGCAGACATGAGAAGACATTGGCAACGCTTTGGGACATGAGCTGAAAGTGCTTTTATATCATCTTCATATCCATATGACAGGAGAAGATCAGCCTGAGATCAGAAAGTAAACAAGTCCTTATAATACGATATGGAGAAATATCAATTACTAGCTCAAGATGTACAAATGGTATTAGTCCCATGGTTAAACAGAATCTATAAGTAACAAAAAGGAGGGCCAAAGTTTAGTACAAGTGCACTCAAGCGAAATGGATGAGAATGTTTCTAAATCAGCTCAATTATGGCATTGCAGGCATCTGATATACTGATTGCCAGAGAACATATAGCAAAAAAGAGGGTAGCAGATATTTCGAGAGAAAGAGGGGAAATGGACCACACCTGAATTACGGAACAATATAAGTAAGCGCAACTGCATACCTCGTCCAGCACAAGAATGGAAAGTGTCTCCTGAAGAGCTTTAGCTTGAAGGAAACCTTTGGTTAAGCATTTTTGTACACGAGCAGGAGTTGATACGACGATATCAGGTAGGCCCAACAAGGTTGTTTTCTAGTCAAACAAAAGCAAAATCCAATAAAACATATCTGATAGATGAAACCCGTAAAAGAAATTCAAACAAATTGCAGACTATCAAGCAAATCCACCAAACCAACCAAGTCAGAATCAGACATTGTGCTCGTCAACTGAACAACTTTCAGCTGCACTCTGCACAACTCAATCAACGATGTCACCTCCGAATAAACCTTCAAAAAAAAAAAAGAAACACACATGTAATGATAAGAAAACAAAATAAACGAAACCACAAGCACCGAAATATTCTACATCTACATAAAGAGCACACCTGTTGGCATAATTCTCGAGTTGGAACGAGAACAATAGCGGCTGGGGCAACATTCTTTGTAGGAGACGAAACAGCAAAGAGCTTCTGGAGAAGTGGGAGCAAGTAAGCTAAAGTTTTCCCAGACCCCGTCTTTGCTCGAGCCACCACATCTTTGCCTTCCTGTGATTAAAACCGCCAGTAAAAGCTCCTCAAATTCAATCGAATAACGCAGCAGAAAACAAAACACTACCAATAACTATTCGGTTAGAAAAAAAAAAAAGTTGCATACCAGGATCAGAGGAATTGCCTCGCGTTGAATTGGAGTTGGATTTGCGATCGACTTTTTCGATAGGGCGCGGGTGAGACGTGGATCGAGTCCTAGTTCCTCAAAGCTCCGTTCTTCTTCTTCATCCTTTTCAATTTCTTCTTTTTCGGGTGGTGATGGTTCTGCTCTCACTTGAGGCTGTCGTTCCTCTTGCTGAAGCTCTCCGTCTCCACTTTGCGAGCTGCGTTTCCTTTTCGCCATTGACGACTTCTGGAGGTTGAAAGTGAGTCTGAAAACGATTCTATTCAGAGGTTTATAGGGAATTAGGGCTTTTGAATGCAGGTCAGGGGCTTTTATGGGTTTGGATATTGGTTCGGGTCAATCTCATAAACCCGTATCCGAATCACGTTAATAGTAGGTAGTATCTAGTTTTCCAAAACGAATAACGGATGTGGGCTTCGGCTTATGTGTCGTCTCTTTCACTTATTGGGTACGAAAAATAGTATATTCCAAACTCCTGTGGGTTCGTCTAACGTTTCTAGTACTTCATGCGTTCGCTTTATAAATAGAAATACATAATTATATTAAAACTTGTATTATTTATAAATAAAATGATAAATCATAATTAAGATATAACTAATATAAATAAATAAAATAAGTTAAAAAGTTATATTAAGTCTCACATATAAAAATTAAATCATGCGGTTCCTATAAATCCCTCACCATACACCAGAAAAAAAAAAGATTAAAACATTCATTAGAACAGCCAGGAACATCTAAGAAAATAGCATATCCGGAGGGCACAAATCTTTCCTTCGCAGTCATCTTCTTCGTCGCTCTTCTATTTCGTATCTGATCCCAACAATCACCAAAACAGGAAAGCTCTTCCCTTTCTTGTTGCCCAATTGAAAGGAGACGATTGATATTATAAATCAATATGGAAGTACCCTGTCGACTACAACGTTGATATTATAAATCAGAGTCTTGTAGGTCTTGTGTAACAAAAATTATGGGCACTACCTACCCAAAAAAAATTAACGATTTTCCAAATCCAAATGGAACAGGAGAGCTCTTCCAGCTGGAAAAAAAAAGAATGATTTTCCAAATATAAATCTTGAATCTCAATGTAGAATGATTTGGTCAAATAGAAATGTATACATAAAAGATCCAAGAAATAAATATTATAATTTCTTTTTTAAAACCATTGCTTCATTAAACACAAGAGCTAGATAGCCCAAGCAAAATCTCGTAAATCCATTCGAATATCAGTATGAATACCCAATTGTCATTATTTAAAACCGAAATATTACATTAAAAAAAAAATAAAAAATTGTATTTTCAACATTTTGATCTCTGATACGGAGAAAATCTCTCAGATTCATCGTTTTTTTAGGGGAAAAAATAGCAAAACAGAGGGGATTTGAATGCTCAGATTCTATGGGTGTATAAAGAGTCTGTCATGCCTTTGGAGCATTCAGAACGAGGAATATATTTCTAATCATCGCAATAATCCCCAAATTAAATCACAGGACGCAAAACAAAAACGTATATTCCTCATTTAGGAAGAAACCCCTTGAACAACAAGTACAAATAAGGCCGTCGTTTTCGGATTAATTAACGAAAAACAGAGTTAGATTAATGAAATTAGCTCTCAGCTTAGAGACGCATTCTGAGAAGATTTCAACCGAAAAACGGCTGAGAAGGAAACAAGCATCTCAAAAAAAATCCAGAAAACAAAATTGAAGTGGATATGCCAACAAACCAGCGAACAAATTATCTGCGCCTTCATCGCCGAACGTATTTAGGTTCGTTTCCGCCATTGAGGACTGATATTATTTGCTGGTGGTATTTATAGATTCATATTTAGGGCTTAGGGTTTTTTAAGGACCGTTGGGCTTGGATATTCATTTCAGAATCCACAGTGATTGGGCCTAAGTAAAGTCTTATATTGAAATCTCATATTGTTACATGAAAATTTTGGAGATAATGAGTTTATGACCGTGATCATGCCACGATTATTTAATCAAGAATGGACATTTTATAGACCAATAATTTGGGAAATTAATTTAATTCTTAGACTCATATTGTTACATGAAAATTTTGGAGATAATGAGTTTATGACCGTGATCATGCCACGATTATTTAATCAAGAAAAGATACTAAAAAATTACTGATAAATTGACATCGTATAGACCAATAATTTGGGAAAAAATAATTTCATGGTGATATGACCGTGATCATGCCACGATTATTTAATCAAGAAAAAGATACTAAAAAATCACTGATAAATTGACATCGTATAGACCAATAATTTGGGAAAAATTAATTTCATGGTGATACATACACATATATATATATATATATATATATAATTCTTGACTCAAACGTGTGAACAATATTGTGCATTGCCCGGCTTCACGTGGCTCAGAGGACTAAAATACGTCTCTGTACACTAACCTATGAAGGAAAACATTTTGAAGTGTTGCTGTTGCCAATTTCCATATGGCGCAATAAAATCATCCCATCTTTTTTCTTAACCATAAATTCTGAAATTCCGAGTTACAAATTTACATCCATCATTAAATGCTCTCTCCCTCTATTTATACGCTGGCATTGAATCAAAAGTCGTCAATTCGCTAACCTATAGCTAGAGAGATCGATAATGTCTAAAGCCGCAGCACATTTCTTCATTGTTCTCTTCATTCTCAGCTTTTTTATCGTGTGTACTTCTTCGGCTCGTCCAACGCCTGCTTACCATGTAGAAGCGAATAAATCCCAGGTTAATATTAGTTTCATTATTACGTTTTATGCTGCTTAATGAAACCACCAACACACGCACAAAAAAAGAGATCATTTTTAAAAACCTTTTTTTTTTCATTTGTGTTTACAGCTTGAGGGGAAGCAAGTGGAAAGCAGCTGCGAGGGTATCAGTGAAGAAGAGTGCTTGGAGAGAAGTACAAAGGCTGCTCATCTTGATTACATATATACTCAGCACCAAAACCCATGAATCTCCTATGATTTCTTTTTTTTTTTTTTTTTTGTATTTCTGGGGTTTTTTAAGTTACATTAACTAAGTTCATGCTTCACAGAAAGCATGCACCGCACCCCTTAAATATTGTGTAAAAGTGAGATATATACGAAGATGGTGATATCTATTTCCTCTCTCTTTGATTGTTTCTTTTGTTTTCTTCCTCTTTTTTTTTTTTTTTTTTTGAAAACCAGATTTGTATTTTGGTTGCACGAATGAAATATAATAAATGAAATACTCAAATTTTGGGGTTTGACTGATTAATTCTTGAACTGTTGAAACATCATAAAAAAAAATAATCTTAGAGAGTGGATCATAAATATATATTAATCGTTTGCTTATATATATATATATATATATATATATCAGGCTAACTTTTTTTACAAATTAAAAGGATTAATTAATCAGGAATAAAAGCCACGTAGCTCATCACCTCTAAACCAAGATATCTTCATGTGATGACAGCAAACTTACGTAAACACAGGTTGGGATATTTCATGGATATCTATCAATCTCAACTGCGTAAGCCACCACAGGTTGTCTTCTTGAACGAATGAAGCTGAATGAGGTAGTTGACAGTTGAGACGATAATTATTGTGGAAATAATTAAATGTGATATAGATTTGTGTGTGCAGCTGCTTTCTCTTTATGGCCTCGTATCTGCATTCTTGGCCTTAAGTTTTTTAAGTACTAATGAACCTAATAAGGATGTGTCAGTTATTACAGCCATAAATGGGTGTCTTCATTAGCAAAATATATGATCATTAGGGTTTATTCAAAACAATAGTTGTTACTTCTTAATTGGCTACTAGAAAATAAAAGTTCTAGGGCTCACTTTGCAAGATTAATACACGCTGGCTCAACTTCATCGACTAAAATTGCAGGTTGCACCCTACGATTCAGGGATTTTTCAATTGGGCGAGATGGAAGAGATATTTATTTGATTGTAGTTATTTTAAACAAAAGAGGAGTTGAAACAATAAAACAAGCGAAAGATTGTACTGATTTGTGATTAGATTATTCATTGAAGTAAGCTATTGATGTAAAATCAGAAGTGAAGTGGTCGAAACTGAAAATTCCCAATCGGCACCCGACAAAATTCCAATATTCGCTTCAAACGATAAAGCTCATTCGGAGTAAAACAGCTCAGATCGCCGCCGAATGGCGTGGCTCGCTCGATCCATCGCTAACACTCTCAATCTCGACAACTCCGACGACGACGACGATGAGGTAAGAGAATCCGGTGCGAAATCGAACCCCCAAAACGACGTCGGTCCATCGAATTCCCCGCCCTCTTCATCCTCTCCGCGCGGAGTCAAAGAAGACCTCTCCGAGATCACCAAAACGATATCCCGCCAGTTATGGGGCGTGGCCTCTTTTCTAGCCCCGCTGCCCGAGCAGAACCGATCCGAGTCTGCGGATCCGGGTCAGGATACGGATCCGATCACCGGAATTAGGGATGATTTCGCGGAGATTGGGGGTAAGTTCAGGAGCGGGATATCCAAGCTGTCGAACAACATCAATGTGTCTGAAATTACCAAAATGGCCTCGAGCTTGCTGAATCTTGAACCCGAGGAAAGAGAGGAGACTGTAACCAGAGGTGCTGAGGTTTTTGGTGTGACGGAGGAAGTTGTGGCGTTCGTGGAGGATATCGCTCTGCATCCAGAGACTTGGCTGGATTTTCCCGTTTTGGACACCGATGGAAGCGATGATGATGGTATGAGATGATTACGATTCGTTTGTCATTATATAGATTGAACTTGCGATCAATCATTTTCCTTACATTTTTGTATGTGCGTGTGATTACATGTTAGATTTTGATCTCTCCGATGCTCAACAAGAACACGCGTTGACCGTGGAACGCCTCGTCCCGAGGTTGACTAGTTTGAGGATCGAGCTTTGTCCTGAGTTCATCAGCGAAAATTGGTTCTGGAAGATTTATTTCGTGCTCCTTCATCCTAGGCTAGATAAAGAGGATGCTGCAGTCCTTTCAACACCTCAGGTTTTTTCTTGTTTGTTTCCTTAACGAACTGATCCTTTCGTTTATTGAATGATTTCTCAAGATTCTGTAGCTTTGTCCTACTCAAATCATTGATTATCTTGATTTTATATACGAAATTTTGCTTGAAACTTGTATGATTTTGCTGCTCAAGCTGTATTAGTTTCAGAAGAGTTATGCTTGTTTGGTATCACATTCTCGAGCAAACACCAACGTTATATGGTCTTATTACAACCCGGGTTGCAGATAATGGAAGCCAGGGCTTCATTGGCAAATGAGTTGAAGAATCAAAGAACCAAACTTGAGGAAACCAAATATCCCGATCCTCGCAATGAAGAACCCCTCTCTGTTCCACCCGCAGCTCAATCCCATTCAGCATTGGAATCGAATAGTGATTTACGTGAAATTGTGTTGCCAACTACTTCAGAAACTGTGAAGCAACCACTCGAGAGTAAAGAAATACGAATCGAGGACAAAGCCGTCATTGAAGAGGATAAGATTGCTGCTACCACCACTCCCCGAGTCAAAGAACGATTTTTTAAACCGAGCCCGTCTAATTTTTCCAAGGATGAAGTTGAAGATGGTGATGATGACGATGATGATGCAGATGCATGGTTGAAGGAGGAAGAAACATCAGAAATTAGAAGCACGGTTCCTGTTGGAAATGATGAAGATGTCTCCTTCAGCGATCTTGAAGAAGAAGAAGAAGATGGGAATGCTAAATACAAGGAGATGAATCACAGCTCCGACAAGGATTCCCGAGATTGGGTTCGATTGGGGAAAACCTCATCTTCTGATTCGTCGTCAAAGGACATGAATACACAAAATGGTAAGGAATCTAATGATTGGCTTGATGTTGATGATGATGATATCGCTGTGAGATGAATGTGGCCCTTCACGTGTATAGATTCGTTTCTTGAAATTCTCGTCCTGTTTTACTTGGCGGTTATAAAACGACGATGGCTTGTTTGTATATAATGTTATGAATATATGTAATTATGTTATAATAAATGAGTTTGGAAGATTTTATTGATCTGCTTGTGTTTTATTGCATATTTGCATGAGGAATACATACAATTTGTAATAATGATATCGATGTGGGAGGGGGAGATTTGTCTTTGGCGTCGGCGAATTCAATGCAAACGATTCCCTTCGCTAGCTTCTCATTGATATCATAATTGTCGTTATAATACCGTTGAATATTTTGTAATAGATTGGGACATGTCAAACGTCCCATAATGCAACTCCAATTATTGAATATGAAGCTTAATATCAGATGGGTGCGTAAATTTAATTAGTTATATATTGTCTAGGAAATCCATATGTATCGAACAATAATGATAAAAATACGAGCGGTAATAGTACAAATATCGATGAAATGAAGACAGCTCTAGCTGTATATTATTTGTTATCTTAACTCGATACAATGCATTACAACAATTGCTATTACATACATCTAAAAACTTCAATCGAAAAGACTATGGCGGCTCAATTAAGAACAGCAGCACTCGGCTCCACGGAGCCGACATTAATAGGAGAACTCAAAAGAAAAGAAGCACACCATTCGAGAGATGCAGGTGACAAGCCAACAAACCCTAGCGGACTTACAACAGAACCACCGGTCTCAGAAAACTTCACCGCCGGAGACAAGCTGAGCGGCGGCGGAACCACCTCCCGCAACCGCATGGCTCTGAAGTCCGATGGACCGGTCAGCTTTTGGACGACATCCCTGAAGTCCTTAGCGTCGACGTTGTAAACTTTCGGAGGCGTTGGAATCATTGGGGAGATGGGTTTTTTCTTGATTTTATGTGGGATTTTTCTTATTGTTTTCGAGCTGAAATTCCTCACAAGTTCTTCTATGGTTTTTGGACCTCGACGACGATGCTGATGATGATGATGAGAAGAAGGACGCTGAGTCGACGATGATGAAGAAGAAGAAGAAAACGAATTATTAGTTGCAGACGAATACTGTGGTTCCATGATGTTCAAATAATATGATTTTGATTATTTCTTTTCGCCTATTGTTTTGGAGAGAATATAATAGAATAATGATCGTGTTTGGCTTTTGTGTGTGTGTAGATATATATATATATATATATATATATATATATATATTTATACACATACGAACACATGAAAGCATGCGAATAAGTTGAATTCAACGGGATACGAAAATGAGAAATAAGTCTCTAGAATCATGTGCGTGGAAACTTTTTAACACCGGGCAATAAACTTCAATGTGCTTATGTGAATATTTAATTAAATTTTCAAAGCAAATAAGTAATATTTTATATGTTATATTAAGTAGGGCGAATAGATTTAGTCGTAGGCGTCGGCTGGTTTTGTAGAGAAGTTGCTATTGATACCCACCATCACGTAGTCATGTTTTGACTATATTAAAATATTTCATCGATCTATTATTGTCTTTAATGACATTGTATATAAAAATATATTTCGTAGTAACGTCGATGCTGCCTGATGTCTATCCCTATTAACTAAATCTCACTATTGTGTGATGTATTATTAAAATACATGCCAAGAATGATATTATATTTATCAAAAGCGTAGAAACTATATAAGCATATAGATAAGATTCATAATATGAATATGCACGGTATGGTATGACGTATGAGACATCTTTATTATGATTTCAAATATTCAAAATTCAATATAACAAATTTCAAACTTCCGACATTATGTGTGATATCTACCTACGACTTTGATATTTATATTTTGTCCATGGCGGAGCTAATGAGTTACTCGACTCGACATTTCTTTGAGCAAATAGATCTATATATAATATATTAAAGGGTAATTAGCAATAATTTCCTAATTGACCAACACTCTCATTGAAGTTTCAACCAAAAAACGTGAATGAATTTAATTTTGTGGTCACATTACGTAAGCAACCACGTAATATCGTAACCACATTTTCTTACTGTGTTAAAACTAATTTATTGGCTGAAATTTAATAAAATATTACGGAAGCACCCACGTAATATACTCTATAATATAATCCCTATCCTTAGATTAGAAATTAAATTGCAAAATTCGACCGTCAACCGCAGATCAAATGATTTAATAATAAGAAAAAAATACTTCGAGTGAGTCTATGGACTCAACAAATAAATGGGGCTTGATCGAGCTAGGTCATGGGCTTGAAGCGATATTATTGCATAAGCATCATATTACAACTTGTCCGTAGATTATGAAGATATCAGTCTTATACATATATTTAATTTCAATACAACTGAAATTTAGATGGTTTTATATAAACCAGACAAAACTTTCACCTGTTATTTGCCCCCGCTTGTATTCATGCTACTTGCATATATTATTGATTGTAATTCCAAATTTTCAACTCTTTGCAAGTTGGCTGCCCACATTTATATCCTACAACATGATAGTTGACATTGCTACGCTTTAGCGCCCCTATCCTATTATTATTGTATAAGTCAAAACGTTAGTTGTATTGGTCTATTTATCATCAATTATTTTCCTTACAAAAAGTCTACATATAACATAAATAAATTTCTCTCAAACAACCAAAAAGTTACTTTCTGGCGTTATTCTATAGTTTTCATAACCACATAAACAAATCCGATAAAATCCCATAATATGCCATTTTGTATAAATAAATGGTGCCTGGTGGATAACTATAAATTATTTTTGTTAAAATGTTACTTTCTCTGGCCCACACGCATTCTATTATTCATGACTGCTTGCAAGTTGCAACCAAAGCAACACTATATAAGAGAACACCATAACACTTTCAATCGAATCAACACACTAAGCTAAGCTAAGCCAAGCAAAACCCTCATAATTAAAAAACCCTATTCGCGAAAATCAAAACCCTCATAATTAAAAAACCCTAATTTCTCGAAAATAAAAACCATGGTGGTCTCGAGACCGAAGAAGGCGTGCAAGCTCGTCAAGTACATCAATGTCTCGATCCGAATCCTCTCTCGAGCCTGCAGCCAATCACTCGCGGGTGTGGGCCCCAACGTCTCCTACGGCAACGCCATGGGATGTCCGACGCCGCGAATGCCTACCGTTCAAAGAACAACCGTCGGTGAGGTTATCAAGAGATCATCGGCAACAAGGAAGACAGTGGTCGTCGTCATCAGCGGAGACGGCGGAGGTGGAGGAACTGATGCGGGGCCTACACGTAAGGTGGTGTTTGGGAGGATCGATGAGGAGAGGGAGCTCCACGTGTTTGGTGAGGACGAAGAATACTGCGGTGATGGGGTGGGATTGTTGAGGACGAAGAGGAATAAGGTGGTCTAATGATTACTTATGTAGCCATGTTGGAAAAAATTTCTATGTAAAAAAATAAAATAAAATCTTAGTTTCTGAATTACCATTTCAAATCAAGAGACAGTCGAATGCCATAACCAATCAAGCCAAGTATGACATAGTTTTGTTCTTTCAAAGATAAAAAACTTACGTTGTCGAAGGAACTTATGAATTTCGTATATTAGTAATAGAATAATAATACCCACGATCATGTACAAATGGTTATTTGCAAGTATAATTATACAATTTACTAATCAAATAATTAATCACCCATCATGTCTTATATTATAAATATTAATAAAGCAGCCACACGTATATTCAGTCCACTTGCTCATCTCCTAGTTGATCATGTAACTTGCATAAAAAATAGCTGGTCTAAAAATCATAAATAATAGACAATATAGTTGACATTTTTGCTTGGATCATGCTATCTATGTGGCCCTTGTCCTAAATTATCGTTCTTTGTTAGTATTATATTCGTCAGCAACTACAGTTGGCCTACTTCTTAAATCAAGTAGTAATATAAATGTATCACATATTTGCATAAATACGGTGAATTAAAGGTCAAATTGCTAAATTAGGTCGCTAACTATGCCTATCGTGTTTTTTGGGTCACTAAGTTTAATAATTGCAAACTTAGGTCACTAAGTAACATATCTGATTTTTTTTTTTGTCGTCGGTGAAATCACATTTAATAATTTGGCCTGAATTAAAAATGCAAACGTTACTATCAAGTCAACGCAAATGGGAAAAAAAGAACAAAGTCGTCGGAATTCGATGCACTTGTGTGCTATACAATATAGTATGACGCCCATCTTCAATTATTAATACATTTATTCTCGTAAATACATTCAAAAGTCTTTAATTTTAATTTAATATATATAGACCCCCTTCCAAAATAAAACCATTATATAACGAAGCGACGCATTAAATCTAACAATAATCAACTCATTCCCTCCAAAACAGCCATGATTTCCTCCAATCCCAAGAAAGAAACGAGCACGCTCATCAAGTGCATCATCAAAGTCCCGATGCGAGTCCTCTCACGCGCCGCCGACTTCTACATGAAGTCACTCACCGGCTGCGGCGGGAACAATAGCCTACGGCAACGCCATGGGATGCCCGACCCCTCAAATGCCGGCGGTTCCGAGATCTTTCTCCGTCAACTCGTCCAACGCCAGGTTCAGAACCGTCGACGACGACCTGCCGGAACTCATCAGGACGTCCTCGACCAGAAGGAAGACGACGGTGGTCGGAGGTGAGCAGCTTCCGCGATCGATGTCGACTCCGGTTGGAGCTGCGGCGGCCGCTTCTGGTAAGGTGGTGTTTGGGAGGATCGATGAGGAGGGAGAGGTTTATGGGCTCGGCAACGGAGGCAACGATGCGGTGGTGGGATTGCTGAGACCGGAGAAGAAGCTTTATGCAAGAAGTAAGAGCTACGCCGCCGTCCGTTCGACTAAGGTGGCGTAGTTAAAATACCCACAAACACAATATTTGAAATTAAAAGTGAAAATTGTGTTTCCTTTCTGGCTTGAAATATTACAAGGCTCTTTAGTCTGCATTGTGTATTTGAAAAATGCCACGGGAGAATTTCAAGAAAATAAAATGCTTGATTAATTTTCTAGTACTTCATATATGGATAAGCGGCATATGTAGTGAAAGTTTTGAAATAAAGTAATTTGGGCAAAATTAAGGCTAATAAGGTTGATATTTCACCAAAGTTATCTTGTGGGTTAGGTTTCTGTTCCGTAATTAACACATATTGCACACGTGCTAATTAAATTAGGCGAAATTTTACGTGGCTTTGAGAAAAATTTGATCCTATTCAGTGTCTCTGACGAATTGAAGAAATCGGGAATATTTCAGCTTTGAATTAACACAATGAGGTGCACACGATAATTAATTTGGAGAAAATTCCAAGGACTAAAACTAGTTTTAAGCATAATATGTCCTTAAATTGGGCCAATTTAAAAAATTATTATTTTAAAATTATTCCTCCTTAATTTGAGGTGTATTTAAAATGTCAATCCATCAAAATATACGTGGCTAAAAATAATTAAGTCGAAAAGAAGATAGAAGTAAAAACTAATGAGAAGATGGGGTTTGGGGAGCCTATAATATTATTGTTGGACCTTGCAATGGGCTATTTTTGTTGAGCCGAAACCAAATTTCAGATCCAAAACTGGCCCACGAAGATGAACATACTAATTTTATACCATATATACTTTTTTATGTATAAAAAATAACATTCATAACCAATTATATTATATTAATCTTTCCAATTTTAGTAAAAAGTGACGCGACAAATTCACATATCTAGCTGGACAACATTTCCTATTATGGAAAGATATTCAATTCGAAAAAAAAAAAGAGAGATTATTCAATTTGAAGAACTAATATAGTAACACAAGCACAATAAATAATACACCATATGGCATATGTTATATTTTGTCCAGGTGCACGCGAGATAAACCATGCAGCTTCACCCCCTTTTTGTTAGCTCATCCTAAATGACACACTAATCCACAATTAATTAAACTTATTACATATTATTTATTCTTATTTTCTACATAAACTCACATGTAATCAAGTTCTATAACATGAAAATTATCAAATACTTAACTTCATAATTTAGATATACAACCCATAACTTTCACATATATAAATAAGAAGAAAAAGAAACCGGGAATATTTTAACCGGCGAAATCCCAAGCTCCTCTCACGCCGCCGGGTAATCAAACGGCACCGGTTTAACCGTCGCCGGGTCGCTCAAATCCGGATGGACAAACCCGTAATTCCTCAGCACCTGATTATCCGCGAACGCCAGAGCCCTCTGCATACCTTCGAAGCAGCTTTGACCCGAATACTTCTGGTTATGATCGCCGCTGCACGGCTGACATCCGGTGAAGTGCGTGACGAACGGCCGCCGCAAGCTCCCCCATCCGAACCCCAAATCCTTCAGATTCTCCGCCCACGCTTCCGCATAAGCGCCGCTCACCTTCTCGGCGTGCCTCCTCCTCAATCGCGGCACGCGCCTCTCGATCTCGGCGTACTTGTCGGTGACGTTCTCGAATTTTCCGACGATCTCCACCCAATAGCCCTCGAAGTAGTACTCGCTCTCGATGTAGATTTTTTTCCCCCATTTCTCCTTCTCCTCCAGCAGAAGGTAGACGAGCCCCGATTGGTCGTCGGAGTCCTTGAAAACCTTGTCCTTGAAAACAGAGCTTAGGGTTTCGCCCCATTTTTCGTACGAAGGGGATTGGGGGCCCATTTGGGCCCAAACGTCCATGAAATCCATGGCCCACTGGCAGTTCCTTATCAGGAAGACGCCGGCGTTTATTCCCGTCCAGCTTTTGGCCTCGTAGACCATCTTCTTCCACCCGTGTACGACCATATTGTGGCCGCCGTACCTCTGCAGAGGGAGCTTGAAGTCCATGTCGGTGAAGGCGGCGTCGGAGTCGACCCACCAGATCCACTCCGCCTCCGGGTGGGCCAGCATCGCCGCCTTGACGACGGGTGTTTTGGCCCAGAAGGACCACATCTGTGGCTGCAGAAGGGCGTTGTTGTAGAAGATTTCGATCCCGTGGCGGCGGCAGTAGTCGACCTTGTTCTTGAAGAGCTTGAGGAGGAGGTAGTCGCCGATTGGGTTCTTGCAGGGCGCGGCCTGCGAGCCCGTGACGAGGAGGATACGGTTCTCGGAGCCGGGTTTGAAAGAAGGGTGCTTGTTGAGCCAATCGCGTCGCTTCTCGTCCCAGTTCTTGATTTGTGGGCCGTCGATGGCGTAGCTCAGATTCGGGTCGTCGTAGAACGTTTTTGCGTCCGGTGGGTCGTGGGTGAAGTCGGGAACCGACGACGACGATGAGGCGCCGCCGGGTGTGTCTGCTGCCAGACAAGGTACGAGGTGCTTTTTCTTGTCGGAGAACGAAGCGCCGGCGGTGAAATTGGGGGCTGGGTTTGTGGTCGTCGACGTCGTGCAAAAAGACCAAAGTGCCCATAGGGCCAAGAAAGCCGCCATGGCTACGGCTGGGTAGAGAAGCCCGTCGGCTAAGTACGAGGTCATGGCTTGGAGGCGAGAGTTGGCGTGGTGGCGATGATGGTGGTGACCGCTGTTTTGCTTCGCCATTGAATTAATTCTTTGCTGTCGAAAGGTATTATGGGGATTGAAACTGAGGCTTCAACGCGTGGAGGAGAAGCCATTCTTATACATAAATAAATGAGGCTTTGAGTCCAATTTTTTTTCTTTTCTTTTCTGGCATATTTAGTGAGTCAGATAGTAACGGAGTGGTGGAAAGGTGCCACGTGTTGGCTATGGGAGATTGGTGTCGTCACCGCCGTAGTGTGGCGGAGACTCTTAGGGAGAAGATAGGTGGAAGGTGTAAAAGCAGAGACGAATAGTTCCAAAAGAGATGAGCAGAGAAATGTTTGAATTTTATGACACGAAAGATATGTGCTTTGCGAAATGTAACGCCAGAGAAGTGAGTTAAAGCTGTAATAAATGAATGGGAGAAGGAGACGAAGAAACATTATGGCGATATGGTGGTTGTTGAGAGTACAGTGCTTGCCAATGGAGTTTCTTTGTATTTCCCTCCTCGTTTTACTTCAAAGGTGATGATAACGTTGTCATCGCCGACAAAACATTAATTTGCTAATGTAATTTAATTTTTCTGTACGGTAATGAATAGATAACTCTTTACTGTTAACAAACAGCTCTCGTAGCTCAGTTGGTTAGAGCACCCGTTTAGTAAGCGGGAGGTCTTGAGTTCGACTCTCAACGAGAGCATGTACCTTCTTATTTTCACATTTTATTTTTCGACCAAAATATGATTTTCTTTTTCATACTTATACGCCACAATAAAAAAGAATTTATTATTCGTAACAACATTTTTTCTTACAATTGCATCCTCTCTGAAAAAAAAAAAAAACAGTAATACACAGATTCCACGAACCCATCTATCTAACATCCCTGAGCATCTCTCCAGCTAAGATAAACAAGCCCGGCCCGATAATGCGTATAAGCCCCCGCCACAACGAGCACATGGAACAGCTGGTGGCTATGGCCCGCAACGTCGAACTTCCCGGGCCTCCACCTCTCGGGCACCCTCATCGCATAAACGAGAGCCCCGACCCCATAGAGCACCCCCATCAACACCTCGTACCCCGCGGTCCGAACCGCCTCGGGCCGGTCCGAGAAAAGAACCACCTTGTGCATCACCGGCACCGCCCCCGACATGCCCATTCCGAAGAAAAGCCCGGCCCGGAACTTACGGTACCGCGGGCTCTGAAACGCGGGCACGAGCGAGGCCAATATAGTGAAGAGCCCAAGGAGGGTGATGGAGCCCATGTAGAGCCCGCGGAGGACAGGGCGGCACGCGAAGGAGTAGTAGACGGGCGGGTAGAAGCTCGTGGAGATGAGGGCGGATATTCCCGCGTAGTCGAGCCTCAGCATTACGTAGGAGAGGCGCATCGAGTGGCACGAGAGGAGATGGCACATGCTGCTTGATAGGAGGCAGAACATGGCCCCTCCGAGGAAGGCGAAGAACGGCCACCGTGCGATCGGCGGCTGCACGGGCACGGGCACGGAGACCGCGTTCGCCACGTCATCTTTCGCGGTTGTCTGCGTAGGAAAAAATAGGGAAAAGACCGTTTTAGTCCCCCCAATAGTTGGGGTATGGGCAGTTTTGGTCCTGCGGTTCTAAGATGCCACTTTCAGTCACAAATGATACCGATTTTGGACTAGTTTGGTCCACCAGCTAATTTAATTGTCAGTTTAAACAGAATTACGGGCCGGGCCGGGCCAACCCAATTTTGTGGGCCAAAATAATAATTAAATTAACTGGTAAACCAAAACAGCCTAAATTAGGTAACATTGGGGAGTGAAAGTGACAAATTCCGAACATGGGGCCCAAAAAAACCCCAATTTCCCAAACATTAGGGACCAAAAATGGCGTTCGCTCGGAATAATAACGTTATCGAACTCTTTCATGTCACTGAAATGGAAAATGAAATTACGCAAGAAAAGTTAGGTACAAGAACACAAGCATCCGTGTGATTGCACCGAGAAAGAAATATCTCGGGTACGCAGTTGGCGAGAAGCTCCGTAGCGTTATGGAGACAAGCGTGTAAATCCACCGCGCTGGGGACAACCTTTGAAGCCGCGTAAACGGTGAGGATTAGGAACAAGAAGAACCCTATCAAGTGCCTGATTAGGACAGATTAAAAAACGGGGTTTAGTCATTTCACGTTTTTTCATTTCTCTTCTCACAACTGGCGGAGATTGGGAATTAACTTACGTCCACACGTTTAAGGTCTCGTTGTGGACGGAGAAGGCGCTGAGAAAAGCCTGCTTCAAAGGCCATTCGGATCTGTAATGGCTGTGGATGTATTCGTTGTCCTTTTGGTATGCAGGCAACGAATGGTAATCCACGAGCTGGTACTTTATTTTCTTACAATCGCTCGTTGAAGAAGAAGAAGAACAACACGTAATCTCTCGATCAAGAAAATCGTTGCCATGGCCATGCTTAACCATATTCCTGTGATATTCGAGAGCAAGAAAATAACAATCGAATTAGGGAAGAAAAAAAAAAGATCACAGCTTTAACATGATTGGTGATAATCAAGAATCGTCCATGCATGTGCCTGGATATTCAAGTACGATGGGTTCCGAGGAAATCAAACCTTGAAACGTTGATGATCAAGCTAATTGCGGGTGCATTTATTTATCTATAAGTTGTTGTTGGTGTTGAATCTAATGGAACTGCAACGAAGACTATCTCTTTCCACCAGCGGATTTAGCAAGAAAGTGGGGCTCGTTGATTTATGAGCCGAAATACTTAGGAATCCCAATGAAGCCGATGATGATAAAATTTGGTCAAAATAGAAGAATTTCTGCGTCTGCCCCCCCAATTGTTCAGAAATGGATGCGATTTTACGCACCCTTTTATTTACTTTCTTTTATTGAAAAAATGGTGGAGAGAGATATGTATAACGATGGAGATTGAGAAGAAAAGGGCATAATTAAAGAACTACGCGACGGTTATTATGTTTATTTGATCCTAAAAATGAAGGAATATAAATAAAATTCAAATGGGATGATTGGTATTTATAGGTTGTTTCTTTTTCTGTTCGAAAATCGTTCGTTTCATTTGAGATTCACAATTCCTCGTAAGCCATCTTCTCTAATTTCTTTTCTTTGGTCACTGTGAACTCATGAGAAGAACTCACAAGTCACAAACCCAAAGATCGCAAGTTTTGAGCTTTAACTCAAATAATCACTGATCAACCTACAAATCTACAAAATTCGAACATTCCAATGGAACACATTGCAAAATTGATGAACTAAGGAGAAGATGATAAAGTCCCAATACAGGGATCCAAATACAGCTGCATTCATCGAAAAGAGACGCCATCTCCATACATCCAACACAAGATTTTTTACCTACCTTAGCAATGACCTCGAGATTTCTATAACAATGGAAATCTTCGACTGAAAAGAAAATGAAAGTAATTGAACTCTTTCGTACGGCACCTTGGGCTTACTCCAACACCGCCGTTGCACCGACTTCCTTGAGCTTGGCGACAATCTTTTCCGCCTCATCTTTGCTCACGCCCTTCTTGATTACCGCCGGCGCCTTCTCCACAAGGTCCTTAGCCTCCTTGAGCCCCAAATCGGTAAAAGCCCTAATTTCCTTAATCACCTTGAGCTTCGCGGCCGCGTCGAATTTCTGCAAGCTCACGTCGAATGCGGTCTTCTCCTTCGCCGCATCGGCTCCGGACGCGGCGACGGATCCTCCGGAATCCGCCGGACGAGGGGCTGTGACGGCTGGACCGTACCGATGGATCCCCATCTTGTGGCGCCAGAGGATGGCGTAATCGTGGCGCTCGATCTTGTTGAGGTCCAAGAGCTCCTTCGCGATTCGCTCGAGCTTCGCCGTTCGGATTTCCGATTCGGTGCATAGGGCTCTCCGGAGGAGAGACGATTCGGGGATTCTCCGAATTGCGGCGAACATTTGTTTTTTCTTTACTAGCTCTATTTTTTCCTTTCTCCACTTATTACCGTCTATTATTACCTTAATTACTTTTTTTTTAATCCGATATAGTTGGAGGGTGACACTTGAGTACACAAATTATCAAGTGACAAGAAAGCTTCTAAATTAAGACAATATGAGGATTGTTAATCTAATTTTGCTTCGAATTAACACGAATTATGAAAAATCATACGTAACACCGGACATGCAATATTGATTTTGGATCAAATTTTACTTGGTGTCACGTTTGAATTTTTCACCAAATTAATTGTCACGTGCGCCTTAAGTTGTTAGTTTTAGGCTAACGCTGAAATTAGATTTTCGCATTTATTGTCCTCAAAATTATTCGTTGGAAATGCTAATGTGGGCCCCGTGTGTGTTCATTCTGCGCCAAATTCATCGTTAATTATATTCAAATTGATTTAATTTAGAAATAAAGTGTCCAAAATCAACATTCTTTATTTAAGAGTCATTAAAATGTCACTCCCTCCACCGTACAAAACTAATAAATAATTAAGACATTAAATATTAAATCCCTCGCTCTTTGCTTTAATGGAAAAAAGCAGAGGCCAAATCAATAATGGGCCGGCCCAAACTCTATAGATGTATACTACTACACTACTCCTAAAATGAGGAACCTAAACCCTAACCAGTCCCAGAATTTCACATCGCAGCGCAGCAAAGAAAGATGAAGTACAATCCTAGGGTAACCTCTAGCCGCCGCAAGAACCGAAAGGCCCACTTTACGGCGCCGTCGAGCGTCCGCCGCGTGATAATGAGCGCGCCGCTGTCCTCCGACCTCCGATCGAAGCACAGCGTGCGCTCGATGCCGGTTCGCAAGGACGACGAGGTGCAGGTGGTCCGCGGCACCTACAAGGGGCGAGAGGGCAAAATCATCCAGGTTTACCGGAAGAAGTGGGTCGTCCACATCGAGAGGATTACCCGGGAGAAGGTCAACGGCACGACGGTCAACGTCGGGATCCACCCGTCGAAGGTCGTGATCACGAAGCTGAGGCTGGATAAGGACAGGAAGAATCTGCTGGAGCGCAAGGCGAAGGGAAGGGCTGCTGCGGATAAGGACAAGGGGACCAAATTCACGGCGGAGGATGTCATGCAGACAATTGATTGAGGTTTGGGTATGTTTTTGAAGAATCAATCCGCCATTTTTGTTTTTGGGGCTTTTTTTTCAGAATGTTATGAGACTGATGAATGAAAATCTCTTGTTTTGTTTATGATATGTATGACGAAATGACTGTTCTATTGAATGAATTATGATTGTCTCTTATGTTTCTGTATAGTAATATGATTATTGATGACGCATTTTGACTGTGTTGATGTGCTTGCTTGAGACCTGAATTCTTGTTGCAAGAAGAAAGCATTGGCTTTTATACAATGTAGGTTTCTTGGTTGTCATGAATTATGAAATTGATCAACGCATTTAGGTCTTTTCCTGGTGTTGTTATGGCATCCACAGTGGTGGATTATTATATATGGTTACTCGGTAGGATTTTTCTGGACCATGATATGAGATTATTTGAGGAATTAATCTGGGAATAATCTTATTATTTTGGATATTATGTGACCAAGAGCTTCTGTTTAGTTAGCCTATAGAAATATGATTAGTGATTATATTGTCGGAGCTCGGATGAGATGGATTACAGGGATGTGAGATTATTGGAGGTTTTTTTGTTGACATTGATGGAGTTCACAGATAATTTAGTTATCTTGGATGGCAAGTCCAGAAAATTATGAATTTTGTAGTTAAAAATTAATAGCCAATTAACAAATCTATAGACACTTAATGGGTTGTGTTGTGCCCATCACTTACCGGTCAGGCGGACCAAAGCTGACCCGGTTGGGAACTTCTACACTTTTAAGCCCAATTCTTTATTGTTTCTGTTCCAAGCTTGGAATTGGAGAATTGAATGGATCTTCTTTCTTCAGAAAAAAAAATGGGTCTTCTTTCTGGGTTTTAAGGCTTTTGTTTTCACCTTCCAAATTATTTTTACAAATCATATTGACAGACAAAAAAAACAGGGAAAATAATAGCATTCATGGTGGTCAGAAATACAGCCATAATGTACATAGCCAACTGTATGTTTGACTGACAAATTTATCTTATAGGAAAAAAAATCACGATATATAATTCAATTCAATCCTCCCCTCCGATTCTGTAGGTAGGCATCAACATTCTTGCCAAAATTTCTTACACGCAATAACTCTTGGACCACAAAGTATACTACATATAAACGAAAAATTGGCAGGGTGCAGAATAAGACCATGGTCATTTATTGCAAAAAAAAAAAAGAATTTTTTTTGATGATATATTTATTTACAGACTGGACATACAATCTGCTTCTGCTTTCTACCATGTGCATGGCGAAGCAGAGAGATAAATAAGACTCATCCTTTCTATTATTACCACTCTCCTTGAAAGAAGAAACTAGCCAAACATGTAAAAATTGCATTCAAACATTTCTCTACATGTTTCTTTTCCAATGGAAGATAATTATAAAAGATGAACCAACGAATCATTGCAATGAAAAGAGAAAAAAGAAAAGATTGGTTTAAAGCCAATTTTTATGTTCTTTTCTCAGGTGCCAATGGCCCCCAATGGAACATAGATACATCAAATCAAATGCATAAAGCTTCCATTCTCATCCCCCCATCCATGGCTTTGATAGCCATCGTGTTCTCAAAATACATACGAAAAAAAATATTAAAAAATAAAAATAAAGCATCACAAGGCTTCCTTCACTAGTGTCTCAATGTAGGGCATGCATAGTGAAGCAAATCAAAATAGAGATAAATAATAAAGCTAGTAATAATAAGCAGCAGCATTTCTTAAAAACCAAAAACACTACTAAAAAAACTGATCAATTCCCACAGCTTTAATGGAGGTTTCTCGCACCAATCTTTCTCCAACTTTTGTCAGTCTTCTTACTCAAATCACTTACCCTTGTAGCTAAAGAGGCAGAGGTTTCTTTATTTGTGTCCAAAGCTTGCAACTTTCCCGTTGTCACTACCATGTACATTCATCAAACTGGGCACTAAAAATAAAGTACCATTTTTTGGTACTTCTTTAAAAAAAAAAAAAGAAGAAATCAAATCCAAATCTTGTCTCCGTTTTCCAAAATTTCTTTTATGACAATACCGTCGAATTCAAGTCTCCGGGTGATTTTGATACGTTAATCTTCTTTTGATCCCAGCCGTCGATTTAGCGGTCGTTGGATCATCATCAAGAATGCCCCCGGAGACTGAAATTAAAGATTTCGGGGTCTTGGATTTCGATGCCTCGATGTCTTGGAGTATACAGTAACAGGTGACAACATGTTCCTGTGAGGAAAAAAAAAGGATTTTGCAATGAAGGGGCACTAAATAAACTAACATAAAACATAAAGAAAGTGAGCTCACTTTTGCTAAAGAATCGAATTGTGACACTTCGTTCAATTTAATCTCCAAATCGTGCTTTGTTGATTTATAATCGTTAGCTGCTAAAACGGACGAAGCAGCGATCACAGATGGCCTGAATTCCATTGCAGTGATGTCTGCATTAAGCAAAGCACATATGTCCATAAAATTCAACACTAAAAGCAAGAAAGGAATAATAATATTGAAGCATACCTTGCATTAACGTAAAAATTAATTCAATCGAACGAAAGATCAATTCTTTACTCCGGGATTCGCCGAAAAACTTGGAGATGAAATAGCCCAGAAAAGAAATAGGAGTGACATAATTCATTTTCCATTCCAAAGTGGTGAGGACCAACAATTCCATTCTTTGGATAACATTCCCACTGAAATTGAGTTCATCTTTATTATATTCGGACAAAAATGGAGCTTTGTATTCTTCCATCTTCGCAGCGAGAGACAAGCAAGCAATCGACAGCAATCGAAATGCCCACAACTTCCCATTCTACCAAAAATCAAATCAAAGTATTTTTTTTTTCAAGATCTGATTACTAAAAGAAAACGAAGCAAAAAAATAAAAGCTCTTAAACAGTAAACAAGAACTCACATCAATCGACCTTCTTGAGAAGAACCCATCGAAGTAAATCAAAGATAGATAAACTGTACGGTACTGGAATCCGAAGAGATCCCTTTTCTGCAAAAAAAAAAGGGAAAAAGAAAAACTTCGTGTTTGCACAGAATCACAGGGCAAAAAAAAATATTTAAATAACACGCATCAGTTATTATGAGACCAAAACATACATCGAGAATCCACTTAATGGCATCGACTCGAGCAGATTTCAACCAGTTCCTATCGATTTTCAGTGACGCGTCACGCGCACTTAAATGGGACCACAAGGTGATTTCACTCTGGATCAGAGCTTCGATACACTCGGAATCAAAATCGACACTTTCAAAAACGGGCTCAAAGATTTCATCTTTGGGTTCATCGCACAAAAGGTTGGGTAGTGAGTGTCCATAGCTTTCCATTTTCGTAAATGGAGATGCAACTCTGCGTGCTGGTGGAAGATTTTATAGTAGAGAACGTCGGGCTTCGTTTAGATACGGGCTTTTGTAGAAGAGATTAGAGGAGGAGAAATCTCCGTCTGTAAAAGAATAGATTTTTGAGGTGTAAAAAAAAGTGTTCTTTGGTGCCGCCAAATTTTCGCGGATGGGGGACATTTATTATTGATATTATTGTTGCGTATTTGCAGTATATTCACTTATTTTTTAATTTTAATTGATTAACAAGTTTTACTTTTATACATGTATTTTATATAAATGTCGTACATAATTGTAATGAGGTTTGTATCATATGGGTATTGGGTAAATGGTTGTTGAGAGGATATTCTATTCTTAAATGTCGGAATGAAGCGATTCTTTAACATTTCAAATATTTTACGAAATCAGTCTTTATGATTGATTGTCTATATTAAATTATCTTGGGAAGAGGAAAATAAAAATATAATAGACGGAATCAATAGACCAAAAGTATTATGATTATGCAATATCATGATCACGTACAAAGGTCTCTAGTTTTAATTTTTTGTTAAAATATAGAATAGTTTCATATTATGAAAAAGTAGGTTATGCAATATCACGATCATATATGAAGCTCTCTTACTTTTAAATTTTATTAAAATATGCCATGGTTTTGGTTTTATAATAATAGAAAACACACAAATAAATCGCCCCTAACGACCCAATCGTGGTGAAATCCTACTTTTTGTTTCCATGAGGGAATCAATAACTAAAAGTATAATCTAATTAACGCACGACACGTGTCATTTTGAGATTCTGTAAATTTCCCGATAAAATATATCCAATTTAAGTGTAGTCTTGTGCGGCATATAATAGAACGATAGTTAGGATTATCAGATTTACGTCTTAAATATAATACATGCAATTAAGTATGCTATGCTCTAGTCGAGAATAGCATCTTTTTTTTTTCTTTTATCCAACTTGTGACCGACATAAACTGTGCTGCTAGACAACCTCAGTTCATCCCATGATTGATAAGATTTATCACGAATCACGTCAATTGTATGATGAGGATTTTTTCCCCTAATATTAAATTGCAATTGATATAATTATACTTAGAAATAGTTATATGTTTAATCACTTCAATAAAGACTACATATTTATTGTATTAAAATTGAATCATGCATATTCGTCTGCCTATAATCAACACTGCTTTTCTAAATGGCCAAATTCCCTTTCAGTACCCTTTCAAGTTTCAACTTCCTGATCAGTACCCTTCCAAGTATTTCTTCCTGTTCAGTACCCATTTGCGAAAAATTGTGTGTTTAATACCACCAAACATTGAAAAGACGAAAATAACCCTTCTTTACAGATTCAGTTATACCAACTGGTCTCATTATTATACCAATATATTCAATTATTATACCAACTGTTATCACTGCTATACCAAGTCAAATTTAAGAGTATTTATCACTATTATACCAACTGTTCTCATTACTATACCAATATATTCAATTATTATACCAACTGTTATCATTGCTATACCAAGTCAAATTTAAGAGTATTATATTGTACCAAATGTTTCCATTATTATACCAGTATATTCAATTATAATACCAACTGTTATCACTGCTAAACCAAGTCGAATTTATTGGTAGAATAATCAATTTTATTGGTATAATAAGCGATTTTGTTGGTATAATAATCGTATTTTGTGGTATAATACGCAAAAATCACTTTCATATAATACAAAAAAAAATATTTTTGGTATAACAGTTAGTATAATAACGAGAACAGTTGGTATAAATGTGATAACAGTTAGTATAAAAGCGGTTTTGTTGGTATAATAATCGTATTTTGTGGTATAATACGCAAAAATCACTTTCTTATAATACAAAAAAAAATATTTTTGGTATAACAGTTAGTATAATAAAGAGAACAATTGGTATAAATGTGATAACAGTTGGTATAAAAGCGGTTTTGTTGGTATAATAATCGTATTTTGTGGTATAATACGCAAAAATCACTTTCGTATAATACAAAAAAAAATATTTTTGGTATAACAGTTAGTATAATAACGAGAATAGTTGGTATAAATGTGATAACAGTTGGTATAAATGTGCTAACAGTTGGTATAAATGTGCTAACAGTTGGTATAATATTCTTAAATTTGACTTGATATAAAACTGAAGATAATCGAAATAATATTTATGTATGAAGAAGGGTTATTTTTGTCTTTTTAACGCTTTTTAGGTACCTAACACACAACTTTTTTCAGATCGGTACCTAGGAGGAAGAAAATCTTCGAGTGGTATTTAAGAGGAATTTGAAACTTGAAAGGGTACTGAAAGGGAATTTGCCGTTTCTAAATCTCACCAAGTATTAATTTTTTTAAAACGGCCCATAATGTCGCACGATACTAAACATTATCCTAAGCTTTCATTCTATTCGATACAACCTTGTGATTAGACGTTTGTGGTCTACTAGTCTAGTTGGAAACCCTACACACACACACACACTATGCTATCCTACAATAGTTTCTAGTTGATTACTGATAAGAATTAAAATAAACTTTTATAGAATATACATTTAAATTATTAATCTAAAGGGCCTTAAAAATGAACTTTCAAAGAACGACACGAGTAAAGCCAAATTGCCAGCTTTTGTTGGAACTCAACAACATGACTACTCATATAATGTCTTGCTTTATATATATACAGCCATATGTACATGCATACAAATGATGCAACTGTTTTATGTTGAGAGTGTAATCCATGTTAGAGAAAATATATCAATGTTATGAATAATTAACTAGTTTTTTTTAAAATGATATTTTCATGCATATGATTTGCAAGCTATCATCACGGGGTATTTCTTCAGTCAGTATCGTCAAGTTTATTGCATCGACAAATGTGGGGTGAATATTCAAAATTTTTACCATATATTGAAAACTAGATCTTAAAACTGTTAATTAAGCTCGCTATTGTACTATCAAGATTAATTTATGTACATTGTTGGACTAAATTAACCGAGACGCGAGATCCGAAAACTGAGACGATTTACTTACCTACGCTACAGTTGGTTCAGAATATATTATTTTTTGATATTACCAATCAAGTAACGAAATACATCTAAAGCTGAATATTCACACGATGAGGACATCGCTTAAGTGGACTGATCTTACTCTATATTTATAATTAAATATATATATATATATCATTTCTAATTTGGCCCACGAGGAAGTGTTTGAAGAGACACATTATGAAATGATTATAATATTAGAAAAGTGAGGTTTATTATTATTAGGTAGGAGCGGGTTTTATGGACCATGGGCTGCAGCAGATATCATATCGACTACGCTCCTCGTGACCTATCTTATCTCAATGCATACAGTATATAATAACATTAATAAATAATATAATAAGATTGAAAAAGAAATTTGGGCTCTTTACCATGATAACTCAAGTATCGGGCTCTGCATATAACCAACTATAGCCCATTTTCTCTATAAAACAACTTTATTGGACCCAAAATAATTGGCCCACGATCGATTTTAGAGAAGCCCAAACAATTAATTAATACATCGTTTAGAAAGATCTTTATAACAGCAAAGCCTTCTCTGTCACTAAAATCTCGTCATTTCATAATCCATCAAATTACCAGAACAGAGCAGCTTACACTGTAACTAAATGCTGTCACCAAGAGGCATTTGAGTTATTACAAACTCCCACAAGTTGAACTTTGGATGGCTCAATTCAATACAAAGTGATGAAAGATTTAGAGCCTCAATTAATATTGTAAGAAAAAAATTCAACAGATATAACATACAGTAATACTATTGGCAAGTTGATGACTTCTGCGGCCCTTCACTTGAAACAGGAGCAAGAGCTCGAGAATCATCGGTTTCTTCGTCCTCAGCAGCTTTCTTCTGCGAGGGAAAGAAAAAACGCAAAACCTCGGTATATGAAATAAAGAGAGAAATCCCTCCTACTTAATTGCTGTGATTCTCCTTAATAGTTTCGTGATGATTTTATATGAAATAAAGAGAGAAAAATCCGCAACCTTGTTGATCAACTTCTCTTGAGCACACATATACTCGTAATACTTGCGCATCAACATCTCTTCTTCTACCTACGAATTTGAGAATAAAAAAGGCCCATGATTTCGGGGTGCAGAAAAAAACACAAAAGAAGACGAAGGGAATTTTGAACAGCAGCTTTTGTCGATAAAAAAGGGGGGGAAACCTGAAGGGTGTGCAACTCGTGGGACATGGAACGATACGCATCAATCAGAAGCTCCCGTTGCTTCTCCAAATGCCTGTCGAATCATCAAACAGAATCAAATCAAAATACTGCAAATGCAAACGTAAAAGCGAAGATAGATTATCGTCTCCAATACACACGCGCGCGTGATACAGGTATGCGAGAAAGAAAATTCCCCTACTTGAGCATATCTTCCGAGTGTTTAGGATCCATCGGCTCAGAATTTGCGCGGGCAGCAGCGAATTTGGAACCAGAATCAACAATTAATCTGAAATTTCAGGGTTTAGGGCTTGTAAGAAGGTGAGGAGCTAGGAGGAGCACTTGAGACTTGAGAGGCTATCATCAATTCTAATTGGGCCAGAAAACTGAAAGCCCAAGTTTTAAAAGATCCATTAATCAGATATTGCACCGAGCCCATTACGTAATATGTATATCATATTTTGATTTTCTTTAATCTATTTATTATTTCTGAACAAATAAATAAATGATCGGTGGAAAATGTTCTCAAAAGTCAAAAGCTAAACCGGAAAAGAGGCTTTTTAAACAAAGAAAAATTCCCATCCCACCAGGTAGCTATCAAAGCAAAACGAATCACATACCAAATTCCACAATCAATCTTATAAGTGCACGAAAAGAGAAACTATTATATCACTCCTCACTTCTTGTTTGCTCATTCTTCCATCTCTTCTTCACTAACAAGTTGGTGTAAAATATACATATTATTCATGGCCAATGTAAGTAGAAAAAAGACTAGTTCTTTGTTAATCATACCAATGTTTTTCCTACTAAAAAGACGACACGTGTCAGGTGGTGGAGTTGAAGGTTGGCCTTCACTGCGAAGAGTGCATCAGGAATATATTGAAGGCCATCAAGAAAATAGAAGGTAAAAATTCATTCATTCATTCATTCATTCATTATACTAAAGTAATATAAGCTCCTCCTCCTCCTCCTCCTCCTGTGTTGTTCCCTTGATTGATTTTGTGGTCGCAGATATTGAAACATACGACGTAGACACAAAGTTAAACAAGGTTACAGTGACGGGCAACGTCACCACTAAGGAGGTCATCAAGGCTCTGCACAAGATAGGGAAGCAAGCAAGTCCCTGGCTGGGAGATGATGAACATTCGTTAGTAGCAAACTGATATGTAAATAGCAAATTATGGTCCATTTCCAATTTTACTTAGTACATATAATCTGTCAATTCCATTTAAGATAGATTTTCCAGCATGTACCAAAGAAACAACACAGCCAACAAACAAAAAAAAGTTCTCAGTTGATATCGTGAAAGGACGGCAACGCAGCAATGAGTGGATCCCCGTAACCCACAGCTTCTGCAAGTCAAAAATCGAGAGCTTTTTTAATAAAATGAATTTACAGAGTTGGCAATGGCAAGCGAAAATCGATAGTTTAATAAAATAATAATACAGAAATCATACCTCCATCGTCGTAGAGGAACTTCAGAACTTCACCGGCCACATCCGACTGCAAAGGGTATGTAATGAATCAGACAAACAATATATGTACGTAATAAAAAAGGGAATAAACCGACTTGAACCTGAAATCTTACTCTAACAGGAAGTTCTCCACCGAAACGCTCTAAATAGCCGATAATTTGGCCCTCCCTGATCACATCACCCTGGAGAAAGACGCCAAAAAAAAATAAAAAAAATTGATAGAAATAATTACTCAGGAAGAAAAAAAACCACACTGCTATTTAATTTCTAATTGGATAACATTAGGATAAGAACTTCAAAGGAGAGGCCAGATAGAACGGATTTCAGAGGTCTTCTTCCCTTTTTTTTTTTTGCAACATAAAAAAAGAATCCATGAATTTAAGAACTGTTACCTCCTTACAAGCAGGCGGTAGTGTCTTTCCCTTCAGGGCGCTGCTCCTTCGGAATACGCCAACCTGCTCAGAGAAATACGAACGATACACAGTATATTACAGTTAACCATATTATAAAAAAAAGTATATTGTCCACACGCATCGGTTCTAGAGATAAATCCAACTCATTATACACAATGAAGAATTACTCCATCTAACACAATGTTTTTTAATGAACCATCAAACATGACTCGGTGCACCAAATGGATTAATTCTTGATTACCCAATTTGTCATATTTGTAGATAAATAAAACAATAAACAATGCAAGGTGGTAGCAAACTCATACCGCGGGCGATGCTACTAGAACATAACCAGTGGACCCAGATGCATCGAGCCTTTCGAGTTTAGCCCTCGTCTCGGGGACAACGTTCACAGCTGGCACCACCTCGGCAGAGGATTTAGGTGGGTTTGAAGAAGGGGGAGCAGGAGCCACTGCTGCTTGAAAAAAGGTAGGTGCAGCAGGGGCAGTTGGGCCATCAATGTTACGCTTCATGTGCATCTCAAAAGCTCCAAACTGATTATACGCGAGCACAAAAATCAGAAGCCAACATTGGAAATATGGACTAAAACAAGAATAATTTGCCACCAGAAACGCCATCTCCCTACTTTCTTTATGGTTCTGATGTGTGGGATTACTATGTGAGGTCTATGATAATAAATATTTTTTATAATTCACAATAGAGTGGTCCGGTATTCCATCGATGTGAACGAAAACAAATTTACCTTAACTTTTAGCTCTGCGATCTTTGTCTCGTCACAAACTTCGGTGAGCAGTTCCTGATAAAAAATTTAACCAACAGTTTTAATAGCAACATGAAATACAGTAACATCAACATTAACTTCTACAAATTCAGCACTGGCTTTCTATCCATGAGTTATGGTGTAAGCAGAGCGGAGTATTCAAAGAGAATATTCTTCAATGTCATCAGCCGGAGATTAGTTTACTGAGTAACAGCTGCGTAACTGCTTTAGCGTGCGGTTCCATTTGGATTCAAAATTTTAAGCAATATTGGTTTAAAAAATGCTATTCAAAAGCAACAATCGAAATTGCCGCTGAAGCTTTTGGAATAAAACAATCAAACTAAGAGAATCCTGAGCCAACTATTGTAGCATAACGCCAGAAAAAATGTACGGTACCTCGAAGCCCCTGGGAAAAGATGCAGCAAACGGTTGCTTCTCTAGTGAAATCTGTTTATGATCCGATGAAACAGCTCCCTTCGCATCACCTGAATTGGATACATAAGTGCGTCCAAACATACACGAAACATAGTACGATCAAGGTAGTGAACTGTGAGAATCCTTTCTACGATCTTTTTTCTAGCAACGAAGCAACTCAGTACTCACCATTTGATTTGTCAAGCAGCTTAGCATCAGAATCCTTCACACACGATACGAATAAAGACCCCCGCCGCCTCGTTGATAAAATTGCCTTTCCTCCACAGGCATACAAGTTACCTAGGTTGTAGGAGGCTGCATTGTTCACTGTAAGCATGGCCGGTTTTTCGAGTGCGGTCCTCAAATGAGAGTGTGAACCGACGACATCTGAATATAATAATTTAGGGGTTCGGTTGGGATTACTACCGTCTTACTTTTTTGTTAATAGCAAAAATTTCCTTTGAAAAAACATGAAAATATGGAAGCTCCAGTATCAGAAAAGAAAATATCTAAAACACGTAAATACACATTTATACTTCCATTTTCTGTGATGAAAACCGTATAAAAGCACGGGATAACGAGAACAAACGAACTCCAAAGCACAACACTGGAGATCTCAAAACATCTCTCGATCTACGAATTAATTGGAACTCATATCACGGCGACATCGCCTCAGCCACGAGCTGGAACCCGAAAGAACTAGACTAATCATTACAGCAATACTACACAAATGACAAAACATTTTCGACTAAAGTAAATGCACAAGATACGAGAAAGAAAGAGGCGACTAACACTGGAAGGAGCGGAGAACAACGGCGGAATCCATGACGATCGAAACCAAAAAAAAAGAGAGCTAACCACAAGAAATCAGAGCTGAAAATTTATCGATCTGTTAAATAGGGAAGCGGCGACGATGAATGCGAGATTAAAACAAGGTGTTGTGTGTGAGCTTGTTAATAGTTCAGGTTAAGGGCATTTTAGCATTGAAGTGTCCGCCAAATCACATCGGTTTCTCCACCCTCGCAGAGGTGACCCAATGCTAACGTGCGCCTTTTATATCCACGTGGCACTTTATCCTGCGCACTTGGATTTTTCTAGTAAAGTTCCAATGGGCTTGCTTGGGTTTTAGAATATAGCGAAACAATGGCCCAATGGGCTTGGGTATACATCAAGTGACCTTTTCTTAAAATAACATATTTAAATATACATATATAAATATATCTTATGAATAAATAAATATGTATATGTAAAATGTCTGAAATGAACCAATACGTGTTCAAATGGTAAAATAAATTATTTTTTGAAATAACCAACTACTTATATAAAATAATGCCACTGGTAATTATAAAGCTGCATCTTGTTAGAAAAGGCCAAAGGATTAGACAGAGAAATACCCATGCAAGTTGACAAATTGATGATAAAAGAACCGTTGGCATAATATTGTGGTTATCCAAATTACATTTGTTGGAATCCTTTTTTACCACTCTAAAACTATTACATGCTAATTAAATAAATACACATACATATGTATGCACATAATACAAATCATGCATTCATACACATAAATTAAATAGAAAGGACCATAAGCATGGCTTATATATACGATATATTCCTGCCGCTTCATGGTATTTTTTTAAAAAAGAATTCATATACAGTATTATATCTTGCCTGCTATATATTTATATATAATCGGTATCAACTAGCTTTCGCAATAAATTTGGTCAGATACAACCCATGACTGGATTGGTGACAATTGTTAAGACTACCAAACTGATTACATTGTCTTCTTTGTGGGGTTTATAATTTCAAAAACGTCAAGTTGCCAAAAGTGACGAATATCATAAGCAAATTTGCCAAATTGGAATATATGTTACAAAGTAATTCAATTAAAAAAAAGGTTGTAATGGTGGAGGTAGTATCTTCTTCATCGCCCCGTAATTGACGAAAAAGTATTAAATCTTTCAAACAAACAAAACCAAACCAAATGAAAAAAAATACTTCTTTGAACTCAATTGGCTAAAATTTAAACCTAAATCAAGAAACAAAGAAATGTACGCATAAATATATATACGTGTACGTACCTCACTAAATTTCCGAATATATGTAATAATCACACATTTTATCCGCAGTAAATTAAGGGTTTCCTCTCGCGAGACAATCGAATAAAAAGCCTAACATAGATAGGACATCACCGTAACTGCCGCACATATCACGTTATTTTTATTACAGTTCAGTAAAATGCCACAAGTAGCAATGCATAGGCCGGTTTAAAAAATTATCACCAACTTGCACTTTCCCACCTTTCATCTCCTCAATCTTCACCTTTAAAACCCTCCAAATTACATCCTTAAAACTATCGCAATAATAATTATCTCTTCATTTGCTTTTTCTCAAGAACTCAAGAAATTAAAAAAAAAAATGCCTTCCTCGCTTCAGATTCAAAGAGTCAGCAGTCCCATGATAGCAAAGCACAAGCCACGCGAAGACTCAAAGCAACTACAGACACACAGCCGTGGCGGCGCCGAGATGCCGCCAGGGGACGACGCGCTTCGGTACCACGACCACGACGTGGGTCCCACCCAGTGCTCGTCCGTCGTCGTCCAGCACGTCAGGGCCGCACCGGACGCGGTGTGGGCGCTGGTCCGCCGATTCGACGAGCCCCACGCGTACAAGCACTTCATCAGGAGCTGCCGCGTCGTCGCCGACGGGGACCCCGGGCGAGTGGGCGCCGTCCGCGAGGTTCGCGTGGTCTCCGGCCTTCCGGCCGGCACCAGCACCGAGCGGCTCGAGATGCTCGACGACGAGAGGAGGGTGACGAGCTTCCGCGTGGTGGGCGGCGACCACAGGCTGAAGAACTACAGGTCGGTGACGACCCTGCACGAGTGCGGCGGCGTCGGCGGGGGAACCCTGGTGGTGGAGTCGTACATGGTGGACGTGCCGGAAGGGAACACGAGGGAGGAGACGTGCGCGTTTGTGGAAACCATCGTCAGGTCTAATCTGCGGTCTCTGGCGAGGATTACTGAGGACATGACGACGGCGGCCACGAAGAACATTAATTGGTCCGAATAATAAGTAATTAATAATTTTTCCTTTTTTTGCTACAATACAAACTAATATTGAGAAAGATGATACTTCTCCAGATCAGATTTTGCTTGAGGGATGATCTCAACCCATGTTTAAAGATTACATTTTTTAGGGTTTTGGTTCGATTCCAATATCTGATCTGGGGTTTTTTACCTCCTTTTATTAGTTTGTACAAAGAAAATGGTTTATTTAGTAGTATTAAATTGATTGCTTTGGTTTTTTCAAGTTTGGAATTCATCAAATATTGAAGCTGAAACGACATAAATTCGTGGAATGTACAAAGTAGTATGTATATGTATTATTTGATGAATAATTAAAAACAATTATGATGACAAGAATAAGAAGTGAAAGATCCAAAAATCCTACCTTGGAATCACGATTAAAAATAAAAATAAAAATAAAAAATTAATTGAAAACAAGATAGCATTCAACATCTTATGGCTCTTCTAAACCCAAGATTCGAGACGTAGCTTGTTGTACAAAGAACAGGCAAAACTTGGTACGTTCTTTCCTCTTGATATGTCAATGCCAACTTGTCACGTAATATATTTATCTCAAATTTATATTCATTTTCCTATTTTTTTTTCAAATGATAATACAAGTTGCTTTGCAAGTGGACAAGCTTGCTCTCTTAATTGATGTCTTAATGAAAAAAGTGCCACATTTCCGTGCAATAATAATAACTCGTCCCACTTGGAAGCTCCCTCACTAATTACGTTTTTCTACGAAGTGTCCATCAACTATGCATCGTCTTGTTAATAAAACCAAAAGCTATATTTGTCGGCAGATGAAATATATATATATTATTGAAAATAAGATTTATGTAAAATTAAATTATTTTAATTATGGGTAATGGATTGGGCTAGCAAGTCATGGGCTTTGTGGGCTCCGCTAAACGTTTCGGAGCGTACGACGTCGTACAGCACAAAAGAAGCACGCGAGAGTTACCGCACCGCAAATAAGGAACTGAAACGCAGCCATCAATCAGCAGCCGGCGGCGATGTCTCTGGAGGAGGAGTCGAACCCAAACAAAGCCCTAACGACCACGAGATTCTCCGACCTCGAACCCCCTCTCTCCGAACCAGTCCTCGACGCCCTGAATCGGACCGGGTTCGATTTCTGCACGCCGGTTCAGGCCGCCACCATTCCTCTGCTCTGCTCCTTCAAGGACGTATCGGTGGACGCCGCCACGGGATCCGGTAAAACCCTAGCCTTCGTTATTCCCACCGTCGAGATTCTCCGCCGCGCCGCCACTCCTAAGCTCCACCAGGTCCCTTCAGATTATATGATTTAGTGTATTTTAAGTTTCGAGAAAGCTTCGATTTTACGCAGCTAAACTCTTACATACAGGTTCTGGCAATAATTATTTCTCCTACAAGGGAATTGTCGTCGCAGATATACAAAGTTGCAGAGCCATTTATTGCAACGTTGCCGAATGTGAAGCCTATGTTATTAGTCGGCGGAATTGAAGTGAAAGCAGATTTGAGAAAAATAGAAGAGGACGGTGCTAATTTCTTGATTGGGACCCCTGGAAGGTTAAATGACATCATGGAGCGTGTGGAGACATTGGATTTCCGCAGCCTTGAGGTTTCTCTTCCCAATTTTTCGTAGTTGAATTTGTGGGTTTAATTTAGATTCTAAGTCTCAAGATTTTCTTGATGCAGATATTGATTTTAGATGAAGCTGATAGGCTTTTGGATATGGGATTTCAAAAGCAAATAAGTTCGATCATATCCCGTTTGCCAAAGCTTCGTAGAACCGGTCTTTTCTCAGCAACACAAACGGAGGCAGTGGAAGAGCTCGCTAAGGCAGGATTGAGAAACCCCGTGAGAGTTGAGGTTCGAGCCGAAGTGAAGCGATCAAACACATCTTCTCAGCAAATGGGCTCTTCGAAAACACCATCGGGTCTTCACATTGAGGTGCGTGAAGTGAATTGCTAAACTTAGAGAAAACTTAAACTGCATAATCTCACATGTGTAAATTGCTTGTACTGTGATGAATTTGCAGTATCTTCAATGTGAAGCAGACGAGAAACCGTTGCAGCTCGTTAACCTCCTCGTAAAAAATAAGGCCCAGAAAATTATTGTGTAAGCTTACAAAAATTGGGTCTTTGATGTTTGCACTTCTTTTAAGCACATGATGATCCTTTTTGTTTCCCCTACAGCTATTATATGACCTGTGCCTGTGTTGATTACTGGGGAACGGTACTTCCACGAATCTCTGCGTTGAAAGATCACTCCCTCGTATCTCTTCATGGAAAGATGAAGCAGGTGATTTTTCTTGATGTTTCATCAAAGCACTAAAAACTTTACCTTTATTATCGCGTGTGTGTGTTTTATTTTCTTATACGTAGCATTATTTCAGGCATCGAGAGAGAAGGCTTTGGCATCGTTTACAGCCCTTTCAAGCGGGGTTCTTCTTTGCACCGATGTGGCTGCACGCGGGCTCGATATTCCCGGTGTTGACTTCATAGTGCAGGTAAAGAAGCACTTATATTCGACATGAATAATAATATTTATCGAATGAATGCAGAAAACGAAAATAAATAATTTTCTTTTTTTTTTCTCCGAGCAGTACGATCCCCCGCAAGATCCTAATGTGTTTGTACACAGAGTTGGCCGAACCGCTAGGTTAGGGCGACAAGGCAGTGCAGTTGTCTTTCTACTGCCAAAGGTTTGCTTTTTTTTTTTTTAGCATAATTTATTTTTTAATGGGCAAATTATTTCGGTTCTTATTTTCGTTATTTAATTCATATTTTCATCCTAATCTTTAGGAGGAAGCGTATATCGAGTTCCTTCGAATTAGGAGGGTCCCACTTGAAGAGAGGCAACCATACTCTGATGAGACACCCGAACTCATTTCGCAGGTAAAAAAAAATCACTTTTTTCTTTTTTCATAAGATGCTATTCATCTCATATTTCTTGAATCGTGGGCGAAAATTACTTTTTTTTCCCAGATTCGTTCTGCTGCTAAAAAAGACCGTGACGTGATGGAAAAAGGGATCAAAGCTTTCGTTTCTTACGTCCGTGCTTATAAGGAACATCACTGTCCTTACATCTTCAGGTAGCAAAAAATTATCTCCGTGTAACGTAACGTAATATCGCATTTCGACCCCTAAATTCTTTCGTAATTTGCATGAAACCCAGATGGAAAGAACTCGAAATCGGGAAATTGGGCACGGGATTCGGCTTACTGCAGCTCCCCGCGATGCCCGAAGTAAAACACAATTCACTTTCTACCGAAGGTTTCGTCCCCATCGAAGATATCAACTTCGAAGACATCAAATACAGGTAAAAAAAAAAAAAAGTGTCCCGCGTTTCTCCTTACAAAGAAAAGGATCGTTTATTACATTAATGCAGAGATAAATCACGGGAGAAGCAAAGGAGGAAGAACCTCGAAGCCAAAGAAGCAGCAAAGGAGGAGCAAAAAGAAGACAAGAAGAAGAAGAAGACAATGATGAAGGGTAAAACGGTCTCCTCCTCGAGGAAGAAAACAGCCCGTCAGAGACGTGCCTTTCAGTCCACGGAAGACGCGGACGAGCTCGATAGGGAATATCGGCTCCTGAAGAAGCTGAAAAGGGGTAAAATCAACGAGAATGAATTTGCTAAATTAACTGGAACAGAAGATTTGTTGTGAAGAAACTATTTACATGGAGGCACACGTCATTGGGCTATGTAGGATCTCGTGAGGCACGAGGTTTTTAGGCCTCTGTAGCACTAATATAGCGTGTATCTTATTTGTTCTTGTGAATCACGAGTTTCGAGGGGTTATTAGCAGATTTTTTTATTTTTTATTTTTTTTTTTCCGATCGAGATAGATTTTTCGTAGCCGGTTAGTTTTGAGGAATGTTTGACTCATTCGACTAGGAAAAATAATAAAAACTATTTAATAAATAAAGAAAAGAAAGATAAATATTATTGGAATGTAGAAATTTTGAGTACAAGCTTTTATTTAGTTATCTAGCGAATACCTTTTATTCGAACGAGTGGGAAATCAGACAATTAGCATGTTCTCCTACTAAGCAATGGGTAATAAAATAACCACGTGAATATGGGCTAATGCAACATGTTTTCCTTACCTTTTCTTCTTCTTTCTTTAGACAACCGACATTAGTTCATGGAAGAAATCCGTAATCACATGATAAACTTGGAAAGATATGGGACAGTATCTTTAATCTCGGAAAGAGGACTTCACCCAATTTTATCAGGTCCCACATTCAACAATTGGCTACTTCTTGTATTGCTAATTGATACTGAAATATTACATGGACTTATATGTAATGCTCAATGGATTGAGCTAGAAGAGATCTTATATCCCTGTAATTGGTGCAATGAGCTTGGATCGAACACACGCAGTGGTATCAGTTCTTTGCTTCAATTGTGCTGATTGCATTGATTACTCAGTTAAGAGTAGTAATTGGTGCTTTAAATCGAAAATCCTCCCGTGTCTTGTTGAGCAGAAACGGCGGTACAACATTAATTCTCGAAGGAAAGACTTGTTTTATAATCTTGTGTTTGAAAGGAGATTTTTTGAATATCAAATTCAATTTCACATCACTTAGATGAAATAATTGTGACATACATATGAGATTGTGGGCTGACTACTCTCTCGTTGCCAATTAATTTTAGAGTAAAACCTAACATGTACCGTACATCATGTGTTTGGCCCCAGAGTATATCCTACCACAACTGTTCGCATATTATATATAGATTAGCATCCATTTACATCATATATGGATTGTACCATTAGCCACAGGTAATAACTTTTCGAAAGATATACTTATTTGTTGATCTAAATATGTCTATTATAATTTCTTTCTTATGTCCTAATTATGATCAGAAATCAAGAAAGAAAGAAGGCAATAAACAATGAAGGTGGAAGTAGTGAGCCGAAAGCTGGTGAAGCCACTATTCCCAACTCCGCAAGATCTTAAAAACTACAGCATTTCTTACATGGACGAGCTCAACCCATCGATGAACGTGGTGGTGATTCTCTATTACCAACGAGTCAACGACGTCCTCAAAAAAGTCAAACAATTGGAGCAATCTCTCGCCAAGATCCTCCCTAGCTTTTATCCCTTCGCAGGAAGGTACGTGAAGAGGAGCCACGCGGTCGAATGCAGCGACCAAGGTTGCTTGCTGGTCCACGCACGAGCCCTTGACCACGAGCTCGTCCACCTCACCGAGCCCGGCTCGGAGATCGAGCCCGAGGAGCTCAACGAGCTCCTCCCGTTCGGGATCTTCGAAGCAGACGAAGCCACAGACCCTATTTTATCGGCCCAGGTTGTTACATATATAATTAATACTGTCATTGGATTCTTCTCAAATAGTGTGTAAAAACAAAGACATGACATTCGAGTTTCATGTTTCTTAAATGGACATAAATATGACTCTTAAAAAGAGCATTAACGTGACCCTTAATATAGCATGAATATGATTAATCACTTTATACATACTAAATTTCTCTTTCTCCCATATGAACATATAATTCTTAGAATAGGTTGTTGAACCCTTCAAAGATATAAAAGAGTTCTTGAAACAATTTTTTAGGGCAACGAAGGTTCTTCACGCCTCAGCCTACGTGTTTTCACTTCGATAACATTAGAGATATTATATACGACACAGGTCACCGAATTCAAGTGCGGTGGAATAGCGATCGGTATATCGATCTCTTACAGGGTCGTCGACGCTTGTTGCCTCGAAATATTCATCTCCGCATGGTGCAAAGCTTGTCTAGGAGAAGACACCACGAAAACCGTTCGTCCTGTGTTCAACGGTCCTATGATGTTCCCCGGTAGGAACCTCTCGCCCCTCGATTTCGAAAAAACAAACACATCTTCAACAGCCAAAAATGATTCGGTCGAAAAAGTCTTGGCTCGTATTTTCACCTTCGACAAGAACGAAATATCAAGAATGAGGGAGCATTGTGTCAATATTTCAAAGAGCAAAGGAGAAAAAATTCAAAGGCTCTCGCGGGTGCAGCTGGTTTTCGGGCTCATACTAAAGGCCATCGCGGTCATCAACCGAAGGGGCTTACTAGTGGCTCAAGACGTTAACATGCGTGAAAGGACGAAAATGCCCCTCCTCTCTAAATACAGCTGCGGGAACCTAGTTGCCCTTTCGATCACCGAGCTCGGGATCGAGGAGATTAGGGAAATGGGATTCGAGGGTTTTGCTCGTGCTTTGAACGATGATGTAAGAAAGACGGTGGAGGATTGCGGGGAAGTTGAGTTCGATGGGGAAGACGGTGGACTAGGGTTTTTAATCGACCCTTGCGTTTACGTGTACGAGAAGCTTTCGGGCCACGAGGTTAACGTTGTTTGGGCTACGGATTGGTCCAAGTTCGGGTTTTACGAAGCTGATTTCGGGTGGGGAAAACCCGTTTGGACAAGCTTGGCGAATGTGGTCATGAAGAACCATGTTTGTCTCTTGAGCGATGGAAATGGTAGTGGTGGCATCGATGCGTGGGTTCAGTTGGAGGAGAGTGACATGGCTTTGTTCGAATGCCAACTTGAGAAGCTTCGAGTTTAGTTATTACTGAAGTTCGTGTTATAATAAATGTTGAAATTGAAATAAATTTATTGTGGGTTGATATGAAATATAAGTACTACGGAGAGGGAAGAAGGAAAAAAAATAAATGTGTTCTTCCATATGCTTGATTATTACAATTGCCGCCAACCGAATTCCTAGGAATAACTAACTTTAAAATTCAGGCGACCAATCAGAACCTAACACGTAAGGACGAGTTTGCCAACTCGACCGTTGTAATATTAGTAAGCCCGATTTTTTCAATTGGCTACTTGTCATTCTACCATATTTCAACATTTGTTGTCCTTTTCATTTTATGTTGTGAAAACATTAGAACGCAACAATATTATTACCATCAAACGTGCGTACGCATTAATGGCCCATTTAAAATAAATAATGGAGCACCATGAATTGCATCGATCAACATGCAATATGCTAAGTTGGGTTAATGGAGATTAATCACAAATGTTATTTCTACTTCAACTTGTAAGTGAGAGATCGAAGTGGTTTACACACTAAAACCGCCTAAAAGGAGCCATAATATCCTTAATTACATTCTACAATGACGAATAGATTGAAAGTGGTTATATCGTCATCATGCAATTTTCCATGAGTTGCTATATATATAGGCTATCATTTCAACTAGTGTGAACCAAGACTTATATCATTAGAACTATTTTCTTATTATTTTTTCCTTGGGAGATTTGTGAAACATCTCATCTAACTTTGTTGATGTGTATGGATGAAAGAGGGACCCCTATAACCACAATTTATTGTTGAACAATCATACTCCATCACCACTAGATTGAGACCCTAACCAAGGCATCAATCATTAATCTTCTTTTCTCCCCATCTTCCATCACCTAAGTACACAAATAAGTAATTTGTAACAATAACAATAATAATCGTAATATAAGAAAAAATGAAACGATATTAACAATTTCACTTCTTATCTAATATGATCACATAGAAGTCCATGTAAATAAAATCTAACAAAAACACAATAGGGTCTAATCGATTATGTCACTGCCTTTAACTTTAAACATGTCACTATAGAGATTTATTGGATCAAATCCGATGATAATTAAGATAGGTCACAAATACATCTATCTTATGCAAAGAATAATACTAACTAATCGTGCGCCTAACTCGGGTCAATTCCCCAACCAACATACGATTATTACAGACACCTTTTGACCACTATAATCATCTCTATAAATATGGTGTGGCCTCACTAGCATACAATTATCATCCTACAAAAATAAAAAAAAAACTTAACAATGAGATCATCAACAAGCCAAGAATCACGCTCATGCGCAGCCTGCAAATTCTTGAAGAGAAGGTGCGCACAAAACTGCCAATTCGCCCCTTACTTCAGCTCCAACGATCCCAAGAAATTCGTGAAGGTGCACAAAGTCTTCGGGGCCAGCAACGTGAGCAAGATCCTCAACGAAGTTCCCGAGAGCCAAAGAGAAGACACCGTGAACTCTCTGGTCTACGAAGCCGAGGTGAGGTTAAGGGACCCCGTGTACGGGTGCATAGGGGCCATAGCTTCTTTGCAGTATAAAATGGCCGAGCTACAACATGATCTTGATTTGGCCCGAGCCCGTCTCGCGGCTGCTTATCATAATTGTCCCCGTCCCTCCTCTTTGTTTAATTATTATTACGAGTGTAACGATAATAATAATAATAATAATAATAATAATAATAATAATAATAATAATGCTGTGTTGGAGAATAATAATAATTACAGTGATAATTCTGTAGGGTTTGATCGATTAGCTCAGTTTCAGTAAGAATTATTAGGGTCTCTTTGTACGTGTTTAGGGTCTATAAGAAAGCAAATTATAATTACCATATTTTTTGTGGATCTTTATTTTTTAGAGCCTTTTTTGTTCCATGTTTGAGTATATACAACCTAACAAACTCACTATGAAGTAATAAAGCTTGGTAATGTTCAAATGACATCAACTTCCAGATCATAAAAAGGAAAGGTAGGAATGCAAAATTATTATTGAATGTTTATCTACTTTAGGGTAATTCGAGTTTCACGTAATGGTAATTTGTGACTTCCTGTGGTTTTCTGTCGCATATGACTCTCTACTCTATTACATCAATATTCATCAATTTTGCATATTTGAATAATTATATCTTAGAGAAACAACATCTAGTTGTTGTGCCTTAGGCGTGATGTCTGAATTTAGGTGGTGTGGCGATATCAAATCAAATGGCGTTAGGCATTCATTACAAAGTATAGACTATAATGAAAGCGCACAATGCAATGCAAATGGGATATCATAATTCATAAGTTTGGATATTTATTATCTCAGGCGATAAGAATCCAAAGATAGCAGTCAAATCAGATCAAACCAAAAGTCAACGATTACAGTGATTTTTGGTTTCCGTTTGCCGTAACTTCAGTGGGCTTTCCAAAAACAAAATTTTGGAACTTAATTTCAGTTGGCGTACCATTTTGATCAAACCCTGAGAAAAAATAAAAAAAACACACACACAGAAACGAACAAAAGAAAAACTAGGGAAACTAACATAAAAAATCAAGATATCTACATTACAAAAAACTCTCCACACAAACAACTTGGAAAAAAACATTCAAAGCATCCCTCTAATCAACACCTCCGCCACCTTCTTTTACAGAAAATATAATACAAATTATCCTAGGCTTTCAACCCTAGCTGCAAAAAAATATATCTATGCTACAAAAGAATAAAATCAATGGTAAATTATAAAATCAGGTCACTAAGTATCTAAGTTTTTGTTTTTAGGTCACTATGTTTGATAATTGTAAAAGTAGGTCACTAACTTTGTATGTCAAAACAATTTTGGGTCATATTTTCAATTTTAAGTCACTAAGTTTATATTTTTCGATTTTGGGTCACTAAGTACATACATTTTTCAATTTCGGGTCACTTATTTGGTAACTAACTTTGTAAACATAGTGACCCAAAAATGAAACATGTTTAGTAACCCAAAATCGAAAAAAATATATACTTAGTGACCTAAAATTGAAAACATGACCCAAAATTATTTTGACATACAAAGTTAGTGACCTACTTTTGCAATTATCAAACATAGTAATTCAAAAATAAAAACTTGGATACTTAGTGACCTAATTTTATAATTTTAACTAAAATCAAACAAATAATTAATGCACATGCCCAAGAGATTAGACCGAGAAAGACTTCGCCACTGAATTGGAAGACGGGTATTTCTATTTAGCAACCACCGGTGAATTGCAATCATTGATATGAGCCCATCGGTGGCACGATATATATATATATATATATATATATATATATATATATATATATATATTATATTTGTGTGTATGTTTTTAAGAAGCACAAGTTGAAGAGATCTATAATCTATGGCAGTGAAGGACAATAACTGTGTATGACAAGGATGGTGTTTAAACTTCAAGAGCACAAATAGTTGAATTTTCCAAATTCTCATTCATGGTCTTCTCTTACATAGTCAATAACGTACAACTAAATCTTACTTGGCAATGCGTATAAAAGAATATATATATTCATCCATTTTAAGTCGTGCCTTTATCCAATCCAGCTGATGATAAGCAAATTCCATTCAATGCTGGTGGACTTTTGCCAGAATTGAATATTCCCCATTTTCTCTAATCATATGCTATGGAATGTAAATCATAAAATTCAACCACAAGTCACTATGATATATACTTTCAACTTGGTTGAACCTGCTGATCCAAGAGTAATTAATACAATCGAATTAGAAAGAATACATTAGCCAATTTTAGAAGAAGAAAAAATAATAATAATAAACAATAAAAATAAAAATCCAATCTTTGGCTCTACTCCTCAAGCAAAAACATGCTCCTCCGCATACATCTGCTCAATCCAATCATCACCACCACCGCCGCCAAAGGCAGAGCCTTTAACCATCGAATCGACCCAAGAAACATCAGGCTCATTCACAGCGGCCATCGAGGGCAATTTCGTCAAATCACCGCTCCTCAGACCGAAAGAAGAAGACTTCCTAAGCTTGCTCGCATCCTCGCGCCCATTAAATCCCCAATCTACCCTCCCATCGGGCGAGCCCCACTCCCCAAACTTCCTACCCGCAAGGGCATATCCGTAATTTCCACCACCACCTCCTCCAACACCGGGCCTCTCCACGAAGCTCTGGCTCCTCTTGGCGAAAGCAGCCGACCTCGAGCTCATCACCGCCTGAGCCACGGCCCCCGAAGACTCGAACCCGAACCCGCCGCTCGATTTCCTCGCGGGCGACGACTGGAGATTCGAAGGGTAACTTCCCCGGAGCTGGTTCGTGGCCGGAGATTGAAGCTGCAACTGAGTCAGCAACGAAGGGTCGAAGTTGTTGTTAGCAGCCATTTCCTCCGCCATTATTTGCGTCCTTATCCTCTCCAGGTTCTTCACGTCCAACAAATCCACGTCACGCGCGCTCAAAGCCGCCTGAAGACGGCTCCTCGGGAGCTGTTGAACATTAGGTGGCGGCGCCCACAGGTTACCGCTCATTGGAGGAGACGAACATGCAGCGATAGTGGGAGACATTGGTGGGGTAGAAGAAGCGTTGCCCATCATTAAAGAAGGTGGGCCCACCTTCAAAGGGCTCAGATTATTTCCACTACTCCCATTAATGATATCTAAAGGCATTGATGATTTCGGTGAAGGAAGGCCCGAGCCCGTGGAAGCGTAAACGGGCCTGAGCTCCTCGGGCCTGTGGGCGAAGAAGCACACCTTCCTCACGCAGCCGGTCTCGTCCTTGCAGAGGCGGGTCCGGTACTGAGCCGGGTGGAGCCACGACTCGAACACGCCGTGCGCGTACTCGCACGCGTCCCCTTTACCGCAGCTCCCCTTCTTGAAATCGGGGCAGGGGACGCACGTGTAGGCGAACTTTTTGGGATCTCGCCGCCGCGCGTTTTCTCCGGGGTGGGCGAAGGGGCACTCGGTCCAATCGTGGGAGTAGGCCCTCGAGCAGGGGTTCACCTTGAAGCTGTACATCCTGAAGTCGTCGGTCGTGTAGACGCCGGCGTTTATGTCCGGCAGGGGCACGTCGGCGACGGGGTAGTCTTTTACAGCCCGTGGGGTTTTAACCGCTGTTTCTTCTTCTTCGAGGCAGTGGGAGTAGTGGGCATCGAAGGGGGCCCCACTCAGCATCATCTCTAGGGTTTTTTTCCTCGAGCTCTTCGAGGATTTGACGGAGGGAGGGATTAAATCGAGGGGTCTCTTGCCGGCGACGTCGTGGGAGTTTACGTCGGCGGAGGCTTCGAGTAAGGTCCTGACGACCTCGAGGCAGGACCAGGAGCCGCCTGCGGCGGCGCAGTGGAGAGGGGTGGCTCCGTCGGAGCCGCAGGGTCGGTTGACGTCGACCCTTTTGGTCCGTACGATGTAATTTAGGACCTCGGTGCTTCCGTACAGGGAAGCGATTGCGATTGGGGTCCTTTCTTCGTAGCCCATCTTCTTCTTCTCCGAGCCGAAGCTTCTTCCGTACCAGAGGCTCGCCTCGTCGACGTGGCGGCCCAGCTCCTCGATTTGTCGTGCGAAGGCGATTAGGTCGTCGGTGGCGGCTAATTCGAGGAGGTTCGATGTGGGTTTGAGGGAGATTACTTGCTTGTCTTGTTCGATTGGGGAATCCATGTTGGGAGCACTACTGGGTTTTGATTTTGAAGAACCGCTGCACATGAATGAATGAGTTCCTGTAAGAAATTTGAAGAAGGAATAAAGATCGGTTTTTTATTTTATTTCCTCAAGTTGATGATAAGCTCGAGGTTTTCCAATTAACCTTTATATAATATGAAATATCGATTCCATTGATTGCACAGTTGTATCAAATCTGGCTGGGTATATTAAAAAAAAGGATTTTTTTTTTCTCAGAAATCAATTACTCGTACTAATAAGGCCAGGGTGTCAAAGAAGCAGTTTTTGAAACAAAATCAGTTTTTTTTTTCAAGAATAGAACAAAATAGAGAGAAAAACAAAAACCCAGCTGAAAAAATGGAGTCGGTAGGAGCAAGTCTTCAAAAAACAGGCATCGAGGAAGTTGAAGGCAAAGGAAAAATCAGATCTTTGACGAAGAAAAGGAAGGAAAATAACAAAAATTGCAATAAAAAGAGAGCCTTTTTTTTATCACAATCATCAAAGACAAATCAATATGTAAAATCACTCGAAGCCCAGAAACGATGAGCTCTGTAAAATCACGGAGTGAAAAAGGGGGAGAAATGATATAACAAGAAAGAATAGGAGGAAAACGTACCTATTATCTTCTTTACAGGATAATCTTTCCCTCGATTTAGTTTCCAATTCAAAGAATGGTGATTTTTTTCTAGTTATGGATATATCTTTGCAATAAACACACAAGTTGTGGAAATCATAGTCTTTGGAGGTGTCTATATATATACATGATATAACATAAAGCACTAGTGAGACGAAGCGAGGAGGAAGGCGTGACTTTTCTTCTTGCAAATGTCATTTATTTAAGAAAAATATTATTAAATTACTTTCCATTTTCTGTTTTTTCTTGAATATTAGTCAAAGTCAAATCATCAAGGCATCGGGGTCCACCTCGCACCATCTTCGTGTCTTACTGGTACGACTTTTCAAAGCCAGGTGCAAATGCAAATCAAACTCAAATGAAATGTAAATGGAAATTTATAAAAAAAAAAAAATCAAAGAAGATGAAGGAAGCTTTAGGAGGGGTTCACTTTTTTTTTTTTCACCTTATAATAACCATATTAATAACCAAAACGCGCCATGACGCGCATTTTCAGTCACGTGTTGGATTTACTTTTTCGCTGAGAATCTTTAAAATAAAAAAATCCCCGGACAAGCGTGTGATTATTATAGCCGTGCTTGCCTTTTTTAAATGTTTATTTTTTCTTAAACTAGATAAAAATCACCAAAAGTAATTTATCTAGGGAAAAAGAGAGGATAAAGAATCCACACATCACATACCAAGTAGAGCATTCTTATCGTGAGCAGCCACTCGTACCCGCAACTTTATACCCCCTCCCACTTACGTTATTATCAATTGATTAGTTCTCTAACCTTTTCTTTCTATATTATGTACTTAATTATTTTATATTTTAAAGAGCTATTTTTAATTTAAGAATTTTAATAGATGAGGTTTTAATTTCAAATGCTTATTATAAAAGAAAATTCGATTTGTTGCAATATAATTGGAATAATAAATAATAAATAGAAATGGTAAAATTATAATTGTAATGACATAATACATACCAAAGGGTGTTGATATGGGAGCTGAGATTATAAATAGTATAGATTAGTTTATCATGACTTTGCTTTGTTTGTTATTGGACTAAATCATCTCAGGCCCTCAATTGAGGTTCGTTGGGCCGAACAACCATATTATGGGCCTTAATATTAAATTCAGCCCAGTAAGAATCAAGACGCGGCGAATGATATCACGAAGTCGGTCGTCGTCGTTTTAGCATCACCTTATTAGGGTTTAATATCCATAGCCATTCACGTCGCCGAGTTCTTTTCACTAGATTTCATTGCTGATCGTATATGCTCGTCGTATGTTAATATAGAAATTTCAAAGGAAAAAATCGAAGGTGCGTAATCGATAATTGCATCATCGTCGTCGTCATCAACCTCAAGATTCGAAAAATGAGAATTACCAGCAATGGAAATGAAACGATAGCAACGTCGATATACAGAAATCCTATTATAAAGCGTGATAGCATAATACCTTTCCAAACAATTATCACTCAGAGTCCACGATTTTGCATGAAATTCAATCTGGGTATCAACAGACTGTGAAAATTCTGCTAATCATTGCTGCTGCGGAGGCTGATTAGAGCCACCGGCGGCTGGATTCTGCTGCTGCTGCTTCCGCAGGGAACCGGAAGAGACCTTCTCAGATATGTCGGCGTAGATCGCCATGGCCCTCTTCATGTTGTCGTTGAGCTCGTTGATCAACGCCACGTTCTCCTTCAAGTCCTCGGCCACCTTCGACTGGTGATTCGCATTCACTTGGGTGATTAGGTATCTGTTGCGGTCCAGAATCAACTGAACCCTCTGGAATCCGTCGCCGAAGACGCTCGACAGTGCGGGGTCGGCGGTGCATGCGGCGGCGGCGGCGGAGGAGGCCACGTGGAGCTCGTCGATGGGTGTGGGCGCAGTGGATGGTGAAGGCTGACGGCGGCGCTTGGTGCCGGAACCGGAGGCTTTTTCTTCCATTGTTGCTCGTTGGAGGTGGCGGTTGTGGTGATGCGGGGTGGGGTTTTATCGAGGTTAGTGGAGCGTGAAGCCACGCGCGAACCGTTTCATGATGGGATTTATCACGAAACGTCGTTTTGCTTCGAACTTAACCTCTATAAGCTACCCATTCGCTTTATTTTATTCTCTTTTTATATTTACGTAAGTAAATCTTTGAAGAGTTCGCTGTAATTAATTTTCGGAGGACGATCATTCGGATCTTGACAGTCTTGATTTTCGTGATATGTATGTAAAGACTCGAATTTTACGTTGAATATCATATCTACAAAAAAAATAAATGAATATTATCTCTCTCTCGAGTGATCCATTTTACCACCGCCATTAAAGCTAGAAATAAAAATAAAAAAAAAACTTCACAAAGAAAAAGATGCATAGGCCAACAAAACATGCACACTCCCAAGCATCATCAATTCATTCACAAGTTTAATTAATTAATCCAAGCCAATTGTAGGTATACATTGATGGATGATTATTTAAGACAATGAATCCGTGAACAAACGATTGGCCAAGTTGAAACCGTTTTGTTTAAAGAATCTATGGTTCTTTAGTAATCATTTTTGTTGATTTTGCATATCAAATTCAATGTTAAAGGCCGAATCTTGACTTAGGTAGCAGCCTCCATAACATATCAAAAGATATAGTATTATCAGCCTTGAGCGATGACCCAAGCATTCAATTTCTCACTGGATAAAACTTACATAAAGACTGCAGTTTGAGCATAAAAAAATAAAAATAAAATACAGACATTATTGAATAGCAAGTTTTTACGCGAATACCTCGACCACATGTTGCTTGATAATTCAACAAACATCATAAATTTACCAGGAAATTGATGAGTCATCATCCAAGAGAGTAAACCATCTGTTTGGAGAGCTCTGTGCCCACAGCTCTCTGATACTTTTCTAACTGTCTTTCCAGTAAATTCCTCTGACTGGGATCAAATGCATGTTGTATGTCCTTCAAAACAAAAAAAAAAAACCAGAGTGATCACAGTGAAAAAAGGGGAAGAAAAACTTGTGCAAACAGATTTTATGCATTTCTCTTTTGTTCTCCTCTCAAGAATCATCCTATATAATCGACCTATCTTATACTACCGTGACGATAGTGGAGTATATTCAAGGAAATAAATGTATGCTTCGTTCAATTGGTAATTATTTAAGATGTAAGGAAGAAATTGATGAAAAATCCTGCATACCTTGTATTTCATACGAACTCCCTTCACTCCGATCATAATATCACCAACATAGGCATCTTCTAAGCTTGCAGTGTCAGCATCTTCCGAGTCTGATGTGGCATCGGAATCTTCAGAGTCAACTTCTCCTATATTCTCGTTGATGAAAACGTCGTTTGTGGACTCCGTGGTAGGGTCATTTTGCTGATCTTGCATGTGGTCATCGAGAAGAGGCAACGATTCTCCATTTTGCAAATTGGTGAAATCGGATAAAGTAACGTATTTTTTTCTGTCCAGCAACGGCTTTGCAATATCATAAGAGACCCACCTGCACAAAACATTATAATGAATTAGCAAATTCACTATAAATGCAAGTAGAGCCTGAAAGCTAGTTGAATCTGATCTGATAATGGTTACCATCCCAGCAAATAGTTTGCATGTATGGGATTAAATGAGTTCAAAAATTGTAGATCGATTATAGGCCGACTCCTATTGAAAATCATTAAGGCCCAATTAGCGAAAAGGAATTCGCTTTTGAACATTATCGAAATCATCAACCCATTTTCGCTCTAAATTGAGTTTTCAACATGTAAACTAAGGAACCAGAGAACACCAAGGTCAGCAACAAGCTACCTTTTCTTCTACATTGATCTTAAAATTGTGTGATTTTAAGAACAGATATGTAAAAGCATAATTTTATATAAAACTTACTCGTAGCGATGAGGGCAGAGGAGCTCAGAAGGTTGATAAGCAGCCTTGTACCTCATCTTACTGCACGAGTGAATGTAATAGCCAAGATAATAGTACTCGAGGCTCGGGCAATGCCTTTGGGTGTCACTGACCCATCTAATTTCTTCCAAAGCAGAGTACTTCCCAAGAGATAGAAATGCAAAATCGGGGTCCCAAAATAAATACTTACTCGACAAACACTTTGGCAAAATATCGATAACTCCCACAGCAATCACCTTCCCTTCTACCACATACTGCTGATGGAAAGAGCCAAACCCGCACGGAGGAACTCCATTGCTATAATCCGGAGGAATATACACCAACGGCGTATCCACCAAGAATCTTCTGTATGAGCTCTCAGATACGTGATCGGGCGTGTCATTGTGTACTATAAGCTGATACTTCCTATACAAAGAGTATTCTTCTGGGTCAAAAGTAGACCTGTTTAGACGAATCTCAAAGGTCCTTTTTTGGGTTTCACTGTCCCCACTGTTTCTCTTTAAAATCCTGTCCTTGCCACCTCTAGGTGAAACAGAGGATTTTGGGGTTCTATCTTTCACCGTCACCACGGAATTTGTTTGCTTTTTGGTACGGAAAAAATTTACATGCCCATTGCAAGCACGGGCTGAAATACCATACGATTCTGCAAGATGCTTCAAGTCACTTGCTAGAATGTTGGCAATCATCTGAGGAGTATTACCGTGCTTGAAATGCTTGTTCAACCGTCTGAGGGTGGCTGAAATCTGGAAGGCGATGCTGCAGGAGAAGATGAGTTCTTCTGATTCTTCTGCTTGCAAATTCCTTTTGGATGGTGGGACTTTTTTTAGCAAAGCCTTTGGCAACTGAATCTCGGAAGATAATTTCCCAGTTTCTATCAGAGTTTGTATTGTTTTGTGAATCTGCTCCGACATGATGCGCATGAACTCTTCGGCTTGGTCATTACCTTCACGATCAACTCCTGAGGATTCCATTGCATCAGAACTGTGTGCGACGGTGGATGGTTTTCCAGTTGTGTTCGCATAATCAATCAGCTTATCCGTCTTGTTCACATCTACCATGCCCTCTAGAAACCTACAAAAGATTGATCCTGGTGAAATTAGTTATCGAAAACTTTCCATTTTGGGACATGTACATTGTGGTATTAAAGAACCACACTTAAGGGCATTGCTAACCGCAAAAAAAAACAATAAACTAAACAAAAAGGAGAAAAAGGAAACAAACAACATAAAGACACTCAGCACCTGGAATATTATTAAGATTTAAGTAATGGAATAATGCATTGTATTTTTCTAATTCAGACCAATAGAATCCGGCTATAAATATGGTATACCTTTGCATCCTTTTGTAGACTCGAGTTTGTTCTTTTGTACGAACAAAGTCTCTTGCTTTTAGTCGAATAGTATATGGAGGACAGCATGATTTCTCCATGTCAGGTTTGTACAAGTAACAACCAGATCTTCTCCATCCTCTGTCAAGGAGAGCTACACAGGAGATAACTCATAAAAACACACACTTCATGCAACATATATTGGGTAGTGAAGGGAGAGCACACACTTTGGATCTGCTACTGAAATCTCTGTAGATAGGTACAACCACTACAAGATATAGGACATCGAGAAAAGGTTCAGAGGAGCTCTTTGCTGAGAATGAAAACTTGGATTCATGAGCTGTTTATTTTATTCCATGGACAAATGTTGGATTATGGTATATGCAAGCAAGTGAATTTATGAAATATCCAAGAAAAGAACGTAGTGCTACAACAGCATCGAATAAGAGGAGCACAATAAATATGTCAGACTCCTACGTACATCAGCTAATTACTGCATCAATCATTAAACAACTAAACTTCAGGAAAAATACGCTATGGATGAGCTGGGTATAAAAAGAGTTGAAGCAAGGCAACTAACCTTGATAGTCATGAACCGTCAAATTATGAGCCCACAGCCCTAGAACAAAAACATAGTAGACATTATCTCATGCAAGCACATCATATTAAAGAAAGGACTAATCACTTCTGTAACATAAAAATGAACGCAGGATAAACGATTACCTAGCCCTGGAGCCGTAAAGGTTTCAAAGAAAAGTATGGTATCTATATTACTTGAACACAACAGTGACACATAACAATACAACTCGAGGCTTGGTTTCACAGTAACAAAATCTCCACTCCCACAATAGCAAGAGTAAGACACAAGTAGTCAGAACTCCCATTACTTGCATTCATTAAGAGGCGTTACCCAAGCACTCAAACAAACAGCTTCTCTAGGTACGGATTCTTTCCACCATGATTACAAACAGTAAGGGAATCTCAAATATTTCTATAACGGTGTTCATAATATTCAGTGTAGCTCTATGAATGGGGGGACACACGTCATACACAACAAATGATCCTAAAAGACCGAGCTTAAAAAAGTTCTTATTGTGATCAAGCTCAAAATTAGGCTTTTCATCAAATTTCAAGCACTGTTTCCCCTTAAAAAAGGAATAGATCAATACAAAAATAGAAAAAATGCAAACATATTAAAAATCGCGTACCAAATCTCAAGTTCTCTTACATCACTCTATCAGTCCGGGAACCAGAGCCGTACTAAATCAATGGCGTACATAAACCACAACAATCAATTAACGACTAACCATTCGAAACACTCGTGCGCGAATCAGATTTACAGTAACCGCACTTGCTTCTTTGACGCCCGACGTCGATCACAACGCTCTCGGCTCTTCCGCCGCTAGTACTCGCTTCGCTTCGCTTCTTCTTCCCATCCGCCATCGCCTATATTTCTGGCAGATCGTTTCCTGAACTCAAGAGTTCCCAAATTTGCAAATTCTTCTTCCAGAAGTATAATTATATTTACATGCTAATCGATTATATAGAATTCTCCAACACAAATTTTAAAAACATAGACTCCCTCCTTCTAAAAGTACAACTATACCCTTACTAATGTAACGTAAAAGACAATATTGCCCTTATTTAGTGCAATCCCAACTGTTAACCTTTTACAATTAATAAATATCTATTTTTTATTTTTTTTAATGGAAAACCAGTAAAAACGTGTCAGAATGACTGTTCATTCCACATTAACCGTTCTTCCCCAAATTCACTCGTCACTTTCATCGTCTATTTTACTGCAATTCATTGGAGCGCGACTCAATTTCTCAGAGACCCAGACCCGGAATCACTCAAGAATATCTATGGCAAGCAGTGCGATGGTCGAGAATGAGAGTTTTGTCTGCTCGGCAAATTCATTACTTTGATTTTTTGCAGTGCTTTTAGCATTTCGTTTTATAGGGTTGTATGCACGGTCGTATGGGCTGTAGGAGACTCATACACAGGGAACTCTGCGCTCAGTGAGGAACGTGAATGGGTCTCTATGTCACATCTGGATCCCCTGAGTATTGGTGTTTAGGTCTCCTGGGTCCCCTGAGCGTCGTGTTTGGGACCCTGGGCGTTCGTGTTTGGGTCCCCTGAGCGTTCATGTTTGGGTCCCCTGAGCATTCATGTTTGGGTCCCCTGGGCGTTCATGTTTGGGTTCCCTGAGAATTCATGTTTGGGTCCCATGAGCGTTCATGTTTGGGTCCCCTGAGAATTCATGTTTAGGTCCCCTGGGCGTTCGTGTGAGGGTCCCCTAAGAGAGTTCGTGTTTAGGTCCCCTGAGATTTCGTGTTTGGGTCCCCTGAGCACTCGTGTTTTGGTCCCATGAGCGCTCGTGTTTGGGTCCCTTGAGCGCTCGTGTTTGGGACTTACACACGTTGCCAAGGGGACCCGTGAATATATCATTCTCCTGAATTTTAATATAATGGTTTTACAGGTTGTGTTGAGGACACAAATGACCAATCAAGATCGGAATTTCGTATGCAGATTAATTCCGACGGTCAAGTATGTCGAAGCAAGCGAAACAATTATTGCTTTTGTGAATGATGTTGAGCTGTCCGAATTTATCGAGATCAGTTCGTTCAGATATCTCGTAGTATTAGCGAAAAACTTTAACCTTCCCAACCAACTGAACAAGCGCAGGGGACCCGTGTACATATGTGCAGGGGACCCATGCACATATGCAATGAACCCATACATATATGCAAGGGACCCACACATATATGCAATTGATAGAATTGCATTAACTTTAGTGTACCTTAAGCCTTATACCCTAAATCATAAATATTATACCATAAAACCCGAAATCATAGACCATAAACCTTTAATATGAAACTGCTAATGTCCCTAAATCTTAGCCGACTAAGTGGTATGTGACAGATAACACATTACGCAAACATCAACACGTTACTAGCATATCTATTGATCGGAATCAAATATGTTGATGGAAGAGATTGATTGAATTTCCATATTCCAGAAACACAAAGAATCATACTCTAGCATATATAAACGTATGTATATTTATCATCATTAGGACTTGGATAGTACCAACTTGGATTTTTACTCATAATACCAACTTGGATAGTACTTCAAGTGTAAAGTCGATGTAAGTATTTCAAAACATAGATTTTTACTCATAATACCAACTTGGATAGTACTTCAAGTGTAAAGTCAATGTAAGTATTTCAAAACATTTCAAGTATGTAACATAAATCGATTAGTAAATATATAACGTAATTTGATTAGTATTTATAAATTTTTAGTAAATATATGATAAAAATTGGTTAGTATTTCAAGTATAATCAAAGTTCAAAACCATTCGGCAAAGTTTCAAACTTCAAACACCAAGTTAATATGTACATACATCTCATGTATTATAAAGCTTTCTTAATTGCATATAATTTACTCACTCCTTATTTCAACACTTAACAAACTATAATTTACTTGTTCAGATACTTATCATACACTCCAAACAAAATCCATGATGCAACTAGAACAAAAACTAAAGCATTTTCCGCATTTGCTTGTTTAGTCACCTTTTTTTTCTTCGAATTTGCTTGTTTAATATTCAAATTAACAACATTTCTTACCAGCTCTAAATGTACGAATCTTTTCCATCATTTGTGCATTCTCTAATTGCAAAAATTCTACTCTTTTGGCAACCTTATTTGGCGAACTCCATGACCGCATTTTACAACTCTTTTTAGAAATTGAATATCTTGATTGTTAATAAAAATAGTGGGTTGTGGAATTGTAATCCATTTGCACCTAGAAAATTATTAATAGAACTATTGGTTGTGTTTTTCCCTAATACACGCACCATATGTAAAAATGAGTTTCAAAAATTATATTACATAAGAAATTTCAACATTATATAGATTACAGATATTGGATCCCCTGCTCGTATGAAAGGGTCCCCTGCTCGTATGAACGGATCCCCTGCTCTTATGAACGGGTCCCCTGCTCGTATGCACGGGTCCCCTGCTCGTATGCACGGGTCCCCTGAGCATATATGCAGGGGACCCGTGCGCATATGCAGGGGACCATGCATATGTGTGGGTCCCCTGCGCAGGTGATCCAGATTTTATATGCAGAAGATCAGAAAAAAACATCGATTGAGCTCGAATTTTGCCAGAATCATAGTCCCTCATTGTATCCATCGAAACCCATTCCATTTCGCATCTAATTGACTGGAAAGTCATGGCGTTCAAGTGAAAAATCAGAAACCCAAAAAAAAAAACTTGGTGTGAAATGTAGCTTTAATGTGCTTAGTTCTTGGTTATTTCTACATATCTCGAGCATAAATCGTCGATTGGCTCAATGAATGCGAATATAGGTGTTTTCATAGTGTTTTCTTCTTCAAGATTTAAAGATATGATACACTCATGGTAGATGCAGGTTGTTGTTCATGGCGTTAATGCAATTTATGTAATTTTCATAATTTTTTATTTTTTTATTTTTCTGAAATATCATTTCTTTCTTCTTTTCTTTTTTGCAACGTTCTTTCCTTTTTTCTTTTCTTTTCTTATTAAAAATGATTATGGAAAAATAATAAAAAGATAATTAAAGTGGAGTCTATTGACCAAAAAAAAGAGTCAAAGAGTCTAGTTTTTTAAAGTTTCTTTGGTCAAAGTCTATTTTTTAAAATAGCCCCTCCAAGTCATTGCTCTCAGCTGGATATTCCACGGGAGAATTCGATGCTTGAATGAATAAGCAAGCAATTGGACTGTCTCGATTGAGAATTTCAGGTGCGATGCTTTGACTATACCTCCCAGCCAGAGAGAGAGAGAGAAACAAGTAATGGGCTCAAACTCAGTATAAGAAACGGTTATGAGCTGGGCTCATCGATCATAACTAAGCCCACTATCAAATCTTATTTCAAAGCCCAAATATATACATGCTTAATTATTTTTTGGTCCTTATATTTGGGGAGTGAGTGACATTTAAGGACTACTAGTGTTCAAGCACACGCTTATACATGTGTGTGCAGTAATAAAAATATAAAAGGCAGTTGTGAGATGTGGTTTTGACGGATCATGATTGAGGCAGTTTTTGTTTTATGTTAGTAACGTGGGTTTTTATTTTTAAATAATTATTTATTGAAGAAAAATTATGATTGGCTAATAGTGATATACCAAAAAGTAGTTTTTAACTTGGTCTCACAATTAATAAAATAGTATAGATAATTCTTTTGGCAACGAAATGACACATATATTAAGGGTGGTAATTTTGGGACATTAAGTCTCGAATTGGAGCAATTTTGAGGACAATGAACGATGTAAACCTAATTTTTTATCGGAATTAACACATGTGATCCACACCTAACTATTACGTTGCGGAAAATTCTAATCTGGTTTAAATACGAATTTTTTCAATGTCACGTAGGGTTTTCTCTCCAAATTAATTTCGTGTGCACTTCACGTGTTTTAATTCGAGATGGAATTATGTTTTCGATCGGCATTAATTGTCCGCAAATTGCTTAAATTCGTAGGATATGCTGATTTGGATACCAACGCCACATATGCTTTTTCAGATGACCCACGAGTGGTAATTTCGGACTAAAATTAGGTTTTCAGTGATATCAAATTGCTTCAATTACGAAACTTATTGTCTTGAAATTGACATCACTTAATTTATGTCTTACTTAAAATATCACTCTCACAATATAATTAACCCAATATGTATGTATGTATATATATATATCACAAAGAGTGGATTAAGAACTAGTATTGGATTAGACATGTATAGATCCTAGGCTCAACACGTTTGCTGGGCAAACCATTACATTTCATCGACTCTATTTTTTATGCGTAGTAACTTAATCATGATTCTCAATGAATTTGGACAATTGATGTATTATCAGGTATTGGCATTGTTGCTTTTTGACAAAATAATTTATCTGATCCAATGCTGTGGCAGATATTTTTTAAGCACTAATGTATTCTACGTGTTTTCCAGGTTAGAATAAAATAAAATTGGTGGGAATGAAAATACGAGATAGTGTTGTATCATATAGAGTTACGTTTCAATCAAAACCACTTTGTTTTGTGTATCAGCGCAGTCAGCAAAATTTGTCACGTCTATTCTTCTTCTTCTCGCATAATGCATGCATCTTGTTGATTTATTTAATCAATCTATTTTATCAGATTATATATATATATATATGCATATTTAGATAGACCACTAGGAGAATAGTGCAGAAAAAAAAAATATATGGCATACACATATATAGTTGTGAGGTGCATTCTTGTAGAACTCGACGTATACTATTCTGCAATTAATTTCTACAAATATATGCTGACTTTGATTTATTTAATTAAGATGGTCGTACTTTTCCTTTCCATATAACAATTCGAGAGGTAAACTTGCATTAATAAACAAATGTTTATTTTAGGACTCGAGATATATTGGCATTAATAAACTTAGATCAATTTAATTTAACTAAGTTAGGTATAAGTTGAGATAATTAATTTTTCTGTGTATTTAAATGTGGATAAAGGAATAGTGTGTCATCATCTTTGACTTAATGCAACAGAATAAGTTGTAAGCGTTCGCTCAACATAAAAGGATGCTTAACCACCATCTGATGCTTTGCCTAACATCATGCGACGCAGTAATTATTGTTGTCCTAATTCCAATTTCTTATAAGTATAATTTAGTTATTCTTTTTGACGGCACACTCACATACGCATACGCGAATATTGATATAAAAAAATACCATACAATATCATTATCCTATTTTGCCTGTCAGGACCTTATTTGTCAAAATTAATATTGTTAGAACGGCCGGCTCTTGCTGAATATGGGCAGATATTAAATGAAAATAATTTCGAAATTAATTTATATCATGTAAATTTTAGAGATACATGAATGCTGCTGCGTTCTTTACCTTGTGTGGTCTTACATTACATGCGAACAACGTTGATGTGTTAAGTTTAGGTGCACAGAATATGTATTATCAAGAAAATACGTGTAGGTACCATGAATGTGCTTTAATTGAAGAGAAATTAATTATGACCATTTTATATCAAAGATCATGCCCCTATTATATATAGGACCTTTTTTTAGACTTCAATTTTATTCGAGTCCGTCCAAAGTTGTATAGCGAGGTGAGCTAGCCATCGTAGACCATAGAGTGAAAATTAAATATTTTGTGACATTATTATGTACAATGTACCAAGTCAGTTGTAACGGATAACCCACAAAACCGCATCACACCATCGCCATTATATGGTTTATTTAAATACGAATCTAGCGAAAAGTGGAACAAATCTATTTAATTTGTTTTCGAATGGGACATATTATTTTAAATTGCGTTATGATTTCGTGAAAGGCTGATGATAAGAAATGAATAATTTAATTTCTTCATCAAATCAAACAATTACGTGGACACAGCAGTATTTGGGTCCCAGAACATAGACGAAATGATGGAACAACAATTGTTAATTTATTAAATCAGAAGAGCCGAAGGATCACTGGACCTACCTATCTTTGTAATAATGATAATAAAATGTCTTTAATTACATTTATTTCTTTAATTCCACTCTTCTTGCAATCTTGTTATAATGGCTGGCGCACGCCGACCAACACAGTTTTTGCTTAGTCATTTCATTATTTCTATTACATTAACCGACCTTTCTTTGGACAACTAATCTTTAAACTTGATCTAAGAGGGAAATTAATTAATTATGTCAACTTGTCTTAAGAGGCAATATGGTATTGTTAAATAGTAATAGAATCGTATAACCTAGTCATATAAATTAAATAAATAAAATAAAACAGCTTGATTTAGTAAAAATGAGAGATTCCAAAGCCGACTTGTCTTGGGATTACAAGAGTGACAACCAGCTTACAGAATGTGAAAAGTCGGCGGAGATGATTCATCCTCTAATTAATTTGTTTTTTTTAACTACGTTACATTAAGCTTAGGATCTTGGATTTGCCTACTGAGATTGCATATGTGGAAAATGATTTCTCCATAGAATTATATTTAGCCAGCTTGATTGTGAGGATAAATCTATTATTTAGATTAAGCTTTTTGGAGATTTTATCGTTTTCGCAGATTTGTTTGTCTGTTGGATATTGAGAATAATAATATACTTTTAATGACTTTTAATATGAAAAAAAACATTTGGAAAATAGAATAATATACCTGAACACATAATTTCTGATTAAAAAGACATTTAATATGAAAAATTTTGTTTTACTTGAAGCTGCTTGTCTAGACTTTTAATGACATTTGAAGGCTGTGCCTCATCTATGCTTGAAAGTTGAAACATTAGCCACGTCGGATAGATACATAATACACACATACACACTGCATTAGCAATGCTCTTCTAGTTATTAACCATGTGATTTATCATCCTTAATCTCATCAAATAATATAAATATATTGTCACATCCCGAAACAGCACCTTAGGGCTTAGTTTACCTTTCCCATTTTCAGAAGAGACTTCGATTATGACCTTGTAGAAAAAGTCTCCAAAAATCGATTTTGCAACTGAAATATATAATTATTATATTTTATGTAATATTTTGCTATTGACAAATTTTATTTACATGTCGCCGTATATACAAGGTCTTTTCTTCGGGGGTCTTTTTTCGTTAAAATTTCGACGTCAGTAACAAAATTTAATTTTCGATGATGTGCCAAAAATATAAGGTACTCGAATGTTAGTGGTGATCCATGGATAAATATTGCCGTTTCTTACAAAATTGGCTTCAAAGTGATTGCAATATTCATAAACGTGTTGTGCAATAATATCTTTTGAGTAACCATTCGTGAAAAAATATCCCAATTCCACTTCGCAATTAAAAAAAATAAATCGGATTTCTATTCTATTCCCCGCTCAGTCAACTCAATCAAAATCAAAACACCACATTAAATTACCCAAAAAAAAAAAGGAAAAAGTTTCCCTTCATGATTAATATTAAAAAAACCAAATTCATGAACCAAATCCACCGCCCCATCCCTATAAATACCAATCAAAGCCCCACATACATCTTCACTCACTCGAAGAGCGCGCACACACACACATCACTGAAAAGAGACAAAGATCAAAGAACAAAAAAAATAAAATAAAATAAAATAATGATAATGGTGTCCAATTCTTTGACGATTGTCTCCAAAGCTACAATTTTCCCGACAAAGAAATCAACTTTACCAAAATTAAAGCTCTCCGTCTCCGATCTCCCGATGTTGTCTTGCCATTACATTCAAAAGGGCTGCCTCTACACCGCGCCGCCGGTCAACATCCACGAGCTCGTGTCGGCCCTCGTGGGCTCACTCTCCGAGACGCTGGCCCACTTCCCGCCGCTCGCCGGTCGGTTAGTCACCGACGTAGAGGGACACGTGCACATCGCCTGCAACGACGAAGGGGTCGATTTCATCGTCGCCGACGGGTCCCGCTTCCGCGTCGGCGAGCTGATGGCGGGCAACGGCGACCTGCCGGACGCGTTTAAGGGTTTCTTCCCGCTCGATATCACGGTCAGCTACGAGGGGCACTTTCGTCCGATCCTCGCCGCGCAGGTGACGGAGCTTGCAGACGGAGTCTTCATCGGGTTCGCCGTTAATCACGCCGTTTGCGACGGGACGTCGTTTTGGAACTTCTTCAACAGCTTCGCCGATGTGTGCCGCGGCGCGAAGGCGCTGTCCGTGGTTCCTGATTTCAGCCGCGACTCGATTCTAATTTCTCCGGCGGTGCTGAGGCTGCCGGAGGGCGGACCCAGGGTCAGCTTCGGCGACGCTCCGGTGAGGGAGAGGATCTTCCGATTCAGCAGAGAGAGTATTTCGAAGCTCAAGAAAAAAGTCAACAGTTGCTGCTACAAAAAAGACGGCGGCGACAACGAAGACGAGGGCGGAATGATCGACGCGGCCGAGCTGATCGGAAAGATGAGAAACGACACGTGGCGGAGACCCACCTCGAAGCCAAGAAACCACGAGATCTCGTCGTTCCAATCATTAAGCGCCCTCCTGTGGCGTGCGGTCACGCGCGCAAGAAACCTGCCGCCCACCAAAACGACGACGTTCCGCATGGCAGTGAACTGCCGCCACCGGCTCGAGCCGAATCTCAGCCCGACCTACTTCGGAAACGCGATTCAGAGCATCCCCACATTCGCCTCCGCCGGCGACGTCCTGAGCAACGGCGTCGCCTGGTGCGCGAGGGAACTGAACGAGAACGTGAGGGCCCACGACGAAAACACCGTCAGAGAGTACGTCGAGATTTGGGAGAGGGACCCACGTTGCTTCCCGTTGGGGAACTTCGACGGCGCGATGCTCACCATGGGAAGCAGCCCGAGGTTTCCGATGTACGAGAACGATCTCGGCTGGGGGAAACCCGTGGCGGTGAGGAGCGGCCGGGCGAATAAGTTCGACGGGAAGATCTCGGCCTTTCCGGGTCGGTACGGCGACGGCGGCGTGGAGCTGGAGGTGGTCTTGTCGCCGGAGACGATGGAGGGGATTTTGGCTGATGAGGAGTTCATGCACTATGTGGACGACAAAGTACTGACATAGGTGTGTTAATGTGTGGTTTTTTTCGTTCGTACTTTTGTGTCCCTCTCTCTGTTTTTTTTTTTTTTCTTCCTATTTTGTATTATCTTTGATCGTACGTGCTAATCTGATTCTGATGTGGCTAATTTGGGTAAAAGAAAAGATTGTTATGTATGGCAGTTGCAATTGCACCAACTAATAATGTCTGAAGTTGGATTGCAAAGGATTGAGTTGGTCAACGAAGTTCAGTGGAAGGAGAAAATTGGCATATATATTACAATTAGTTACACACTATCCTTGTGGCTACATTCTAAAAAAGGGGTGTAGTCACATGTAGGATTAAATAATCTCAAACACTCCGCACAGGATAATAAATTAATTATATTAGTTCTATGTGGGGGCATTACGAGCTTAGTGGGATTTTTTTACCTGTTTCAGATAAGCATGGGAAAATGATTCTTCATCATATGTGACATGGGTCACAATCTCAGTACGTGGAGCAAATTCTTAGGGTAAAAAGTGCTTTTTGTCTCCATTAAACTCTCATGATATTAGCCACTAAAGTAAAATTATTGCCCTATAAAATCTAATGAAAACAGGTTTTGTCTGTTCTCTTTCCTCAAGTGGATATTGCCCGATGTGTGTGTGTGTGTGGTGTGGGTATGATATGAATAAGTAGTCAGAACAAAAAGAAGTAAGAACATTGAATGTGCATGTTATTTTATCAAATCTTGTAAGGTGAAATTTAGTTATAGGACGTTCATAATTTAAATTTGTTATTCAAGTCATGTTAGGAAAAAATTCGTGTTAAATACCCAATTTGTATGCTAACACTTTATTATTCTTTAATAGCATGTTATAAGTTTATAATACAAAAACGACATCATATATCACTTTTGTGAGTGTTAGTCCTTATTTATCGAGTCCTTGGAACCATTTTTTTCTAACATGATCTCAACACCATTTCTACGGACTGAAACCAAATTAACCCCTCTTATAACAAACCCTTTTCACAGTCATATTTTTGCCCATCAATTTTTTTTTTTAAAAAATTATATTCAAACAAACACAAGCCTCATAACGAACCTTCTTAAAAACATGGAAAAACAGGAGAAATGTTCCGTTGGGAAATATCAGGCACCATGATATGCAAACATTAGAGATAATCGTATGAAAGTTGAGCTTCAAATTCAACAAATGAACGTCCAAGATCATCAAACAGTACCATGAAAATAAGCTAACTTTCTCTTGTGGCATTCTCCAAAATATATCAAGCTAATAATGCAAAGGGCAATTATAGCATACCCTGTAAGCACAAGCCTCACTCGTTTAAGTCAACTACCTGCAACTGTAGGAACGGCAACTGTCTTTGAATCTTCTGCTTGTTCATGTTCTTTGTTGAGGATCTACAAATTGTTAAGAATATATGAGATGCTAACATAGGATTCTCAAAACCTGCAGAAACATCTCTATCGTAATTAATATAAATGCTAAAGGAAAATGAAGATTATTTTCACCGTGGCAGCAGAATACAAGCTGTGGTTGAAGTTGAATTGCTCTAAATTATTCATAGAGAATGATGGGATTAAAACTTGCAACTACAAATGAGACATGAACCTTATTTCGGGTTGTTTCATGACATCTACCACTTGATCAAAGTGTTTATATTCACAAACCGAGAATGGGAGAAAGGGAGCAATGATTGAATACGCACCTTGTTATTGATTAGATTGTGGAGAGCAATCACGCTTCTGATAAGGGATGACAGATATATGACCAACATCATATCATTTGTTTTCACTGCAAAGTGAATGTAATTGAAATAAACATAGAATTAAAAATGATGCAGCAAATAATACGAGTGATGTCTTTTAAATCTTTCACCTGCAAAGGCTTTTACTAATTCAGTCACATTTAGGTTTGGGAGTAAGTTGAACACATCCTGCAGAAGTGACGTAAAATTCACATTTTAGATGCATATCAAAAGGTGATGAACAAAACTGCATGTAACTTGAGAGTATGGTATATTAATCAACGGGATTTTGAAGATTCATTTAGAATAACAGATATAAAGAAGACATATACAACAGAAATACTTCGTATGCATGAATTAATTATAAAAAAGATACCTGGAGATGGTAGAGAATTTCATGATTCAGGGGAAGTTTCCCATCAACAACCAGATCGAGATAACTCCTTATCTCCTTCAGTCGTGCATCCAGTCCCTTCAGAGCAGCAAGTTTTCCCGTCACCTAGGCAAGAAAAAATAGCTTAAATTCTAAGGTAAATATGCAATTGATGAGCTAGTTTTTCAAGGGGCCAGAAAGTAAAAAAAAGAAACCTCTGTTGCGAGTGTGCTGATAGTTGTGTCTTTCACATCCCTTAACAAATGTTCAACTCCTGCCATATACAAAATATAAGATAATGCAATAGTAGATAAATGAGGCAAAAGACCCAAATTTCCAAGCACATTCATGTAACAAGGTCAAAAACCCATTTTTACAATGACAAAAGGAAAAAAGAAAAAAAAGAGACTGAAAGATATGAATGTTGTAAAAGAACAGGCACACCAATTTCTTCAACTTCATGAGCGGCAATTTCAGACGGAACGTGCACGAACACCTTCTGGCTTTTTTGAGTAGCATTCTGCAAATTACTTCATAATGTCATTCAACATGTGTTAACAACAAGCATTTCTCTTGAGTTCATATAGGATCTCATGCAGGAATCGGTATGCAGATGGCTGGATAAATAATATATCATCTGTAACATTAATTATCTATACCTCTTTTACTTCCTCAACAGCATAATAGGCTTTAGTAGGTAAACCAAGCTCATTTGGTTGAACCTCAATAATGACCAACACGGGAGTAGGAACATAGCTGCAGCGACGGGAAATGTTGGATAATAATTGGGGATAAACAGCTCAATTATAGTCAAGTACTGCGAAAGTGTTGACTAATCATTGGGATTATTCAACATAATCTGTCCCAGTAACGGGAAATTTAATATTTTTTTTCAACTAGGATAAGCCATCTTACTCATTGAAAAGGCGATGAATGTTTAGGTCATTCTCCCTAAGTTTTGGACCAGTACTGTACCAGCCTACCACATGCTCCTTCGCTGAAAGAATGAAATGAGTCTACTAATTAGCAACCTTAAATTTGAATAGGCGCTTAACAATCCATTGATGACCAACCAACTACATACCATTTATCCTCCGAAACATGGAAAACATGGATTCATGGTAGTTATGGTCAAGAAAGAAGATGCTAGGGTCCCTGTCATCTTCTTCAAAAGGCACTGTTTAAATCATGCAGATACATTAGCAGAAACTCATTGTGTAAGAAGCTAACAAGTTTCAATTTTGAGATATGGAAAACACTTCATGGACGACGAAAAAAGAAGTAGCATTGGATTGATGAATGGATAGATTATTGAGCTTCAAGGCTTCTCAAGATGTATGCAGAATCACTACAGGGAACTGGTTGGAGTTGTACTATATCATCCTACATAAAAAGTTCACTACCAAGAATAATTTCAGACAAATTCAGACAAACAGTAAACATGAACCTTTCATCCACCACACTAGCAACGGCCAAACCAAAATTTCAAGCATACCAGCTAAATTGCATACATGAAACTCAATTTTAAGTCGAAAACCAACCAGCCTCTTAACAAATGCATCAATGTTTAAAATCAATGAGCTCACAAACTTCAAGGTAATAACTACAACTAATAAATGAGATCCAAACACTAAATCAATCAACTCAAACACCAGCACCGAGTCAATATATTAACGACGAGATCTGAAACCAAAAAAACTCCTCAAAAACATACCAGCATAGCTATTGGTGACGTCAACAGTTCCTTTAAACGAACTCCCGAGAAGAACGCCGACCACGCGCTTTCTGGTGTCACGCGCCACGCGATTGTAATGGTCCACGACGCTCAGTAGCACCAGAGGGTGAACCACCACTTTCTCGATCGGACGAGAAGATACCTGCTGCGACTTAATTACATCCATTTTGCTTCCCGATTTGACTTGAAGCAATTCTCTAGAGTGAAAATTTTCAGCTGCAAAAGGGTTTGATTTGAGTTCGCAATTTTGCAGTTTTCTTGCTCGGAAAGAAAAATGGTTAGCTAGATCGTTTTTTATTTAAATGAATGGGCTGGGCTATTAAAAATAATGGGCCTAGAATTTTGCAATTTCTTAAACATGCAGTTTAATTGTTTAAAATTTCCCCTACCATTATTTAACTATACTACTTTTTATTTACTTTAATTTGAATAACCATCATTATATAATTAGTTTATCATAATTATATTCTCATAATTGTTTTTAAATGCATGAAATAATACTAATTACAAATAAAGTAATATTATATATTTGTATATTAAAACTATACTATATTAAATAGGACACGAATTGAGGTTAGACAAGATATTGGTTTAATTAAACATTTTTTCAAGCTGCTATTTTAATATTAATGTGCGAGTGGTCCAAAATCAGACAGCGTAAACTATAAAGGGACAAAAAATGAAACAAAAATCAAGATCAATAAATTCAAACATATTGAATATCCGCACCTACTTAGCAACGGGAAGGAAGGATTTGACAAAATCAACTCAACACGCTATACATCCCGCAGATTAACAGGCATTAGAAAAATACAACATTAAATTCAAATGATAAAGCTCCTGTTTTTCAAATAACAACGCAATTTAATTTAGTCTATAGCTAAATACCAAATTTAACTACTTTTAATAGTCATATTGTAAAAAATTATATTATAAAATATACAAATAAATCAAAAACAGAAATTAGTTGAACAAATAAAAGGAGAACGCGAAAATGTAAAAAAAAAGGTATAAGAAATGAAAACTATCTGAAGCAACAGCTCATTAATCATCTATCGTCCATGTTCCTTCTGGTCCCTTTTGTTACTGTGCAAACCCACGCCGAGTTATGACGTCATCACCTCCATGAAACCTCCTCGCCGCACATCACATCGCTTCCGCCTTCACAACACCGTCGCAAATTCACCTCGCAGCTGAGTCGACTCGATGCGACTCGCTAAACACCGACCAGAGATACAGAGATTTTTTGTATTTTCGGAGAAAAGAATCTTTTTCCTGTTTTTTTATGACTGTTATAAAAAATTAACCATTACACGAAAATGACGACGATGAGGACGAGTCTTTTCAGCCGTCGGACAATAAGGCAAGGAGCTCTATCAGCCGTCAGATCGGCGAAGATCAGAGTGCTGCTGGCGTGCTGCATCGCTTTCGCGGTGATTGCTCTCGGCGGCCGTACGGCGTCGTTCCTGGACTGGAGGCAGCAAACCGTTGCACTTCAACGATCGAGCGCCGACGGGTAATTTCTGAAATTTCGTAAATATTATCTGATTGGTGTAAGATTCGCGGATTTTGTTTGCTTAAGTCGGTTGCATTAATTACTGCTTAGTTGCTAAACTAGTTCATTTAACTGCTTGCCTTTCTTCTTTAATTTTTTTTTTCCTTTCATGGAAATTACTTCTTTTGTAGATGATGAGCATCCTCCGCATTAGAGGTATTAAGTTGCATCTGATTGGAATTTCATTAATTTGAGCTCATTTACTTATTTAAGCAGATTTGTTAGACACCAAAAACACACAAAGCCACTTACACACACAGGGAAAGGATTTTGCTATCATGTACAAGGACATTGATGCAATTACCTTCAGCTTTTATCTGGTTTAAATTCTCTGTGTGCCATCTTTTTGTGCTCTCGGGTAAATGTGAAATTTGGACTGATTGGGTTTGCTTTGCTACCAGTAACTTTCCTTATTGTTCTTGTGATCTTTCCTGTTTCCCTTCATTGATCTAGCCTTTTCATGTTCTTCTATTTCGTAGATAGATTTTATGAAACTAAACATTTTTACATTGATGCACATCTATCAATTTTCATTTCTTCCATAACACCGATAGTGTATCGAACTTGCACAGGAAAGGATATACCCTGTTGGTCAACACGTGGAAAAGATACGATCTTCTGAAGAGGTCGATATCGCATTATGCATCATGCCCCGGTCTCGACTCGATACACATCGTGTGGAGCGAACCCGAGCCTCCATCCGAATCTCTCATCACCTTTCTGAACCACGTCGTTCATTCCAATGCCAAACATGGCAGAGAAATCGAGTTGAAATTCGATATCAATCACGAAGACAGTTTAAACAACAGATTCAAAGAAATCAAGGACTTGAAGACCGACGTAGTTTTCTCGATCGATGATGACATCATCTTCCCTTGCAAAACGGTGGAATTTGCTTTTACCGTGTGGCAAAGTGCACCAGATGCAATGGTGGGATTCGTGCCCCGTATTCACTGGGTTGATAAATTGGTACGTAGTTTCCATTCTTTTATTCTGAATTCTTACATAGCCAGAAAACAAATTTGGGGTTACCCCAAATTTTTTTGGTTCTACTCAAACGTGTTGTATTATTTTCAGGAGGGTAATCAAGCAAAGTACGTATACAGCGGGTGGTGGTCGGTTTGGTGGACCGGTGCGTATAGCATGATACTTAGCAAGGCTGCATTCTTCCATAAGAAGTATTTGAGTGTGTACACTCATGAGATGCCATCATCCATTCGCGAATACGTGACCAAGAACAGGTTTTTGCAATGCTTTTGCCTTTTTTTCTTTTCCAAAAAACACTTTTTTTGCTTCTCGTTTAATGTCTGTATATTAAATCTACCAGGAATTGTGAAGATATTGCAATGTCATTCCTTGTTGCAAATGCTACCAAAGCTCCTCCCATTTGGGTGAAAGGTAAAAAAAAAATACACTTGTTTGATGAGCCATATCTCTCCACACACACATGATTTACATATATATATATATATATATATATATCTTATTTTTTAGGCAAAATATATGAGATTGGTTCAAGTGGAATAAGTAGCTTGGGAGGTCACAATGAGAAGAGGAGTCAATGTGTCAATGTATTTGTTGACATATACGGCCGCATGCCTTTGGTATCGACTAGAGTCAAGGCGATTGATGGCCAATCAAGCTGGTTTTGGTGATCACAAATTTATTTTAAAGAAGCTCCCTCCCACTTCTTGTATTATATTTTGTTGTTTGTAAAACAGCTCGCTTTTTTTTTTTTACATTGATTTAGGTAATCGAGCATCTGTTGTATTATTATTAGCTACCTGAACTCTCAAATGTCGGGAACTTTTCTCTATTCTTTTGCCCGTATTTTTTCTTTTTTAAAATTTACCTAGCAGTAGATCATATATATATATATATATATATATATATATATATATATATTTGTGACATGAGGTATACCCACTCAACCGACTAAGGCTTACGCTACGCATGGATGGGATTAAATTTAATCCTCATGCATGGCAAAGTTAAATTCGTCTCAAATTCATTCACGATTGTCACGAAACAAATATAAATTTTTGGGATTACACTTAATTTGGTTTAGAAAAATTAGTAGGAAAATGAAAATGGATTGAAAAGCTAAAATTTTATTGTGTGGTTGATTGAAGAAATAGATGAAAAAAACAAATCTAACTCAGTTTTAAATCAAGTTAATTTATTCACCATTTAGTTTGAATAACGAAACAAAGATTAAAGTATTTTTATCTGTAATTGTGTTTTCCACATTAAACATGGGATCCTAAATGTAATACTTTATGGGCCTGAAGTACCTTAATGGGTCTCGCAATTATACTTCGTTAGTGGGCTCGGTGATTCTCTCTAATCAACCTAACAACGGCGTCGTTTTACACGATCATCTAATAAATCGCGTTGCAATCACTCATCTTCCATTTCACTCTCACAGCAATTTCTTTCTATGGCTATGGCTATGGGTTCTCTATTATCGCCTCCTCCTGCAACTTGCCAACAACTATCTTCTATTTCCTTCTCCAAATCCTAAACCCAACTCTCAAAATCCAACCTTCACCGACACTCCAATCATCTCCATTCTCCCCTCTCAGTACGTAAAACGCACACCCACATTCTATCTTTTCTTTTTTACTTGTTTATGCTGACGCATTTACATTTTTTTCTGAATCGTTGCTGTTATCAGTTTATTGCGGCAGAGGAGATAAGAAGACTGCCAAAGGAAAGCGTTTCAACCATTCTTTCGGCAACGTCAGTCCAGTCATGGCGTTTTTATTCATTTTTTTTTTATATTTGCTATTTATAAAATAAAAAAGAAAAAAAAAATAGTCATCCACAGACATATATTATTATGACACTGCAGGCACGGCCTAAGGATAAGAAGAAAGGGAGAGGGCCACCTAGGGTTCCGGCGCCACCGCTTCCGCCCAGAAAAGACAAGTACGACGATGGTGAAGTCGTCAGGATTGAGATTGATGAAACCTAATTAATTATTGCGTGTGTGTGTGTGTGTGAGAGAGAGAGAGAGAGAGAGAGAAGATACACACTTGTTTCCGTTTGAAGTTTGTTCAATTGCTGTACTTTCTTGGCATCAATGAGAAATATGCTTATTAATGAAGTTTGCTCTCGATTATATGGAGCTGCATTTTGAAGAGTATGCACTTTCAGAGGACAATTTTCCTAGATTCATCAACATAAACACTTGGCCTGTAACTTCGAATGAAGCATCTGTCTTATTTTTCACATGATGAAGATCAAGCTTCTAACTTCAAAATGCCTGTTCAATCACTTGGGCCAACACAAAATTCAACAAGAACTTGCTTGCATAACAGTTTTGATTAAAATTTGCAGTCATTATACAACAGATTTCTTACTACTAAGACCAATCATAATCATGTATCTGGCTGGATATATGATATTGTGTTAGAGTAGAGAAGACATAAACTACTCTTTGCCTAACACTAAGATTTCTATTGCTGCAACTGCAACTGACTTACACATAACATAACATGTACTATGAGAGCTGCTATGAGAGCTGCTATTAGTACTTAAATCCAAAGTGACCTTTTTCTTTCCAAAGCGATCAATGAAAGACCCAATCATCCCACAAAATCCAGAGCAATTTAACTGGTAAACGGAACCAATACTTATGAGTATGGGACACCAATCATTTAGTCCCGAGTTCCCGTGTTTTCCTAACTTTCTTACTTTCTTAACCAAGTTTACAATTTGCTAGCCATTTCCTTATAGTTCTTCATCTTCTTCACTAAAATTCTCGAACCAGAAAGAGAAAAAAAAAAAGGATCAGGCGAAGCCAGCAACACATTTTAACAGCACTGTGCAAGATTTAGCAAACTAAAGGTTGAACCTTTAACGGTTAAAGAACACCACCGAACAAGCATACATCAAATCAAGCCATTTTTACACGATGATAATTGAACACCCCCAATTCTTATTCCAGGCAAAATCTCAGGAAACGACAACCACAAATAATTAAGAAAAAAGGAAAAGCCCCAAATTCAAAGCATATTATAATTACCCGAAATCTCACTGCTTCCTCTGGCTGTCGTAATCAACGATCTCATCGCGAGTCACCGACCTCGAGTGCTGAACGATCGACCTCCCGATCGAGTTGATCCAGTCCTCCTTCTCCTTCTCCGAATCGGCGATGAAGTACATCGTCTCGCTCCTCGTCGAGAGCTCGAAGGCGTACTCCCTGTTGATCACGTCCTCCGCTCCCTTCACCGTCAGGCAATTGGAGACGGGAACGACGCCGCGGGGCACGGACGCCCTCGTGACGTTGGAATCCTTGAACCAGAAGAGCTTCCCCTGTTTCAGGACGAACCATCGGCGCCGCCACGTCTTGATGTACTCGCCCTGCTTCGTCAGCCACCCGACCCGCTCCGGTGTGTGCCAGAACTCTACGCCCGACGGATCGGGCTGGGACGAGCCCGAAATTGCCCGCCATAGGGTCGACGCCATTCGTTGATTTGGAGGAGGAGATATCGATGCGATTGATGATTTTGATTTATTTTTTCTTTTTATTTTGTTGGGATAATTCTCTTTCTTCTACTGTGTGTGACTCTCGAGATACAATCTCACGTATTTCTACTATTTGATTCATAATTGAGTCAACGGCTTTGGTCAAAATTCGAGACGTGTAATTATTGTATTTGAAACTTCATCGTGGTCATTTTAAGATGCTTCATCAAATCTATACACTCAAATGTGGTAATTTAAACACTCATGCATAGTTTGCAATAGAGTCTTTGTAAATTTATGGCCTCAATATATTGGGAAGGTCGTATAATTCATTCCCTCTTATATTTTCAATATTTTGAGTCCATATTTACATATGGACATGACTTACTAAATGTAGACTTATCAATAGCGTTAGAATAAAAATGATATATCCTTCTATTGAGCCTAAAATCCGCTATCGATATAAGTCCACATTTAGTAATTCATGCAACCACTAATCTAACGAAAATTTAAGAATTCTTAAGTTATTGATTTTCTGTTTGTTTCAAATAATGTATAAATTTTATTTATTAATTTCGCATTAAATCGGAATTGTCAGTTGCTATGTTCTCCAAATTTTCTAGCTATAGACATGAACGTGTTTGGTTCTGGCATTGGATGTGCATTTTCTTATTATAGTCTTATTTATAATTTAGTTTAAATAAATCAAAATTAAACACCATATTTGACGATTACTAAGATGCAATGGAGATTGCTAAAAAAAAGGATGCCATGGGTGTTTATAAAATAGAATAGAGAAGCAAACTTAGGATAGCTCGTAGCATGATATCATCGGATCAATAAAACACCATTTTCACGATTAATTGTTCCTCCATAGACAAAAAGATAATAATAATCAAATACAAATTAGCAGCAAACAGATAAAAATAAGAAACTCCATAGACATAAAAGTAAGAAACTCCAATACTCCAAGCTTCAACAGATCAAGAACTCCAAAATCCCAGCTCCTTCAAGTCACCAACAAAACAAAACTCAAAACTGACAATAAAACAAAAAACCCTAACAAAAATCAATTTAAAAAAAGAAAAACAATTCAGTAAAAAAAAAAATACCAACCAAAAAAGCCCGAGAAATCGCATCGAATCTAACGAATCGCACCCGCATGGCCCTCCTCCACGATCCTCATCGCGATGTATACGAACCCGCCTCCGCCTCGCACCGATTTCCCTTCCTTAATCCCCGCCAAACGGGCCTTATATTCGACCCACTTACCGGGAACGTGATGGGGCAGCCTGACCCGGGCTCTCCCCACCACGGCCCGACGGGTCGATGTTCCCGGGTCGGACCTGCAAAATTCCCTACACACCTCCAAGTTGAGGAACTTGTACTGATCATCTAAGCCAATCGGGATGGTACATTTGCTCCTCCACACCGGGTCGGCCGACCCGATCCTAAGACCCGTAGAGTGCTCTCCGCTGGCATCCGGCACGACCCATGCGTGGGCCTGGTAGATCCGCGGGTCATCGGAGGGGTTTGAATCGTCGATGCCTTTGGCGTGTGTGATCCATAGCTGCAAGTTGCGTTTCGCCGGCGGCGATGATTTCTGTTTCTTATTGGCCTTTAATGGAATTTCTTGGTCGGAGATGTGCACTGATATGGTTAGATTAGGGTTTTTCCTCTTCATTCTTTTTTTTTTTTGGAGAAGGGGAAATATTTGTGAAGGATTTTGAGAAAGTGAGCTCGTATATAGAGAGATACACAAATGGGGTTTTATGAGTACATGAAAATTTAATTTTTCGGGAAAGTTGGCGACTATATACCTTAACGATATTGAAATATATGAAATTTCAGATATATTTTTTATTTTTTATTTTTTTTAATATCATATCAATGTGCTCGCACGCAATAGAAGATTGACTAGGGGTGACTCGTGATCTTTCAAAATTTTCATGATAGGATCTTATTTAGGTTGGAAATAATTGTGCATCATTACTGACGGATTCTTTAATTAATGGTGAATTTAAAATATTACCTGATAATAAACTCTATCGTCGATTCGTGGGTTTGTTTCATCGCTGGCATGCTGAATCATCGAGGGTAACAGTGAATTTCATGATTTGTGGATCGAATGTGAAAAGTTTGGTTTTTTAGGACTCGGAAGCAAAGGGGTCGAAAAAAAAAGGATGTAAAATCAAGGGGGGAGAACGTGATAAATTGCTATTGGCCCGTAACAAACGGGCTACGCTGGGTTGCGATACAATAAACAATTTTCCATTTGACACCCCGAACTTTTCGTTGATCATAAATCGACACCCAAAATACCTCAATTCATCAAGCGAACAGAGGCCGTCACCCTAGGAGGTAACTTCAGGTATTCATTTTCTGTTTCCTGTTCCCGATTTAATTGATGGCTGCAAATTTCCTTTCTATTTGTTCCCAATCAGATTCAACTGCTCTGTATTTGTTTCTTCCATTGGCTCCACTTCTGTGATGAACAATTTCTCATCACCCCGTTGTCATGCGCTCGTAAGAAAATGAATATCGGCAGCTAAGCGTAGGAGAAACGAAGGATCATGAAATCGGCATCTCTTAATGTTTGAAAATACGTGGAAAGGAATTATTTTTATTTTTTTATTAGAAATTAATTTACATAATGCAGGAAAATGGGGTTGTGGACACTGCTTGAAGGCTGCCTACTTCTCGCAAATGCACTGGCAATACTAAACGAAGATCGATTCCTAAGCCCACGTGGCTGGAGCTTCCAAGAATATTCTGGGATCAAGAGAAAATCCTTAAAGGGTCAGATTCTTGGCCTTATCTACGCATCTCAGTACTTGAGAGTTCCACTTATACTTCTCAATTTGCTCTCCATTGTTGTAAAGATAGTTTCTGGATGATTTTTGTCGTTTGAGGACTCTCTTCGTCCCTAGGTTTTATCTTAGGATATATTACATATGCATTGAGCTACTTTCAAGGTTCTTTTTTTTTTCCTCTATTGTTATGAATGATTGGTAAGGAATGAGCATTTGCTACTTTCTGTTCTAAGAATGTCTTTTGCTGAGCTGTGTATTTCTTGTTCATTGGTTTTACATGTTTCAAGTCTTATCAAACATGATCATTTCTGAGAAAATAATGGAAGGTCCCTGTAATAAGATGCAAAACTAGGAATCACAGACATGTCCTCTAGTGGAGAAGGAAGGAGCCTACAAATCAGCAAAGACGTGATAGTTCCTCGAATCCACCACGATGAGCCTAAACGCAGCCACCGTAGCAGCAACAGACAAGCAAGAGAAGAAGCCCACGTTGAGCCAGTGCCAATTCCTCTGCAGCAGAGTGAGCTTGCTCCTCTTGGCCACGAGGTACATGTGGTTCGCGAGTATGAACGTCAGAGGAAACGTGCTCACAGCACCCGTTAGGCTCATGAAATCGCTCAGAAACGGAAGCATTGCTGATATCAAAGTGGTGATCCCCAGGTAACCTCCTCTTACCAAGAACCTAAAGCTCAGGTTCCGCGGTGATAAAGCACTCCCTTTGATCCCATATTTCGTGTCCAAGAATTCGTACATTGGGCTTGCAAATATCTGAAGAAGAACAGAGAAATGTCTTAAAAGTGATGGAAAGAAAAAAGAAAGGATCTTGACATGTAGTGAACCATGCTTACGTGTAGCGCTATGATTGTCTGAAAGAATGCTGATAAGTTGGCGAATGTCCTCAACCAGATGGGCCCGTGAACGTTGTTTAGCAAGTAAGTATTTGTCTTATTGCCGTAAGCCCAGTAACCTATGAAGGTGATCATGTACATTGGGACGACACCGACTGTGAACTGAAAGTAGAGGGCTTTCATCATGTTGTTCACCACCGGTGGCCTCACCGTTGCCTGCAAATGGGTTTGAACACGTAAGCTCGATTAGAATATATATATACTACAAATATAACGAAAAAATATTATAAAGATTATACCTGTATTTCTGGGAGCATCCCTGTGTTGAATGAGAAAACAAGATTTGCAGCTGCTCCAATGGTTGTGAAAATCTTGGCCACTTTTGTTCCTGGGATGTCATAGTCTCTAGAGGGAGATTCAACCCCTGCAAAAAAGTTTTGATTTAAAATTTTTTTTTTTTCCGGGGAAATTACGATTTGAAGTGAAAGAAAGGTAAGAAGAAGAAAAGGTACCATCTTTGAGAGCAAGAGAGAATCCCACAACAATGTAAACAAGGCTGAAGAAGGTAGAAAAAGCAAGCCAAACGCGAAGAGCAGACAAATGAGGTATCGCGATGGCAAACACGGCACAAGCGAGGCCCGCAATCACGATAAAATACGGAAGCTTCATGTCGTTATCTTCCCGAAAAAGAACATAAACCGCCTGCAAACACGTCCAAAAATCGAACCCACAAAAAAAGAATCGATTTTTATTACATCTATCAAAGAATCTGCAGATAATTAGTACAGAAATTAATGATGTAATGAAGACAAGAAGTGAAGGAGTACCTTAAGTGCACTTCCAGCTAAAATAACATATCCCACGTTGATCATGAAGAGATTCACATACTGAAGAACCCACGTGAGGGAATACGCCTTCTTGCCTGCAAATCGCAGAGAGCTTGAAATTATGCGAAATCTTTCTTTCTCATTTATGGGAAAAATACTAAACTAACCGTATATGAATCCCGCGAGGTCTCTGTATCTGATGTGTCTCTTTCCTCCGTGTTCGTGGAGCTTTGCTATCAGAGAATTCGCGTAGAGGGAGGCGATCGTGGCCAAGATTAGCCCTATAACGCCCCAAACCCAGCCGAGGGGCACCATGACGGCGCCGGAGTATCCAAGAACGTAGGCGCTGTTTATCCCAGTTGTAAGAACAAAACCCACTTGAAACCACGAATCTACACATCGACGTTTACCAGATAATTAGTCGTCGTTTTGTGACGTCATAGGAAAAAGACAAAAAACAAACTCAATCTCATCGGTTAAAACAGTTAAGAGTTTTCAAGAGAAGCACCGTTGCTGATTTGATGAGCGGTTTCTGGGATATCGACGGCGAAGTGGTGCTGATCGTGGGAGCTGTTGACTTTCGGGTCGGCGGGAGATTCGGATCCGACCCGGGTTCCTCCATGTTCGGCCATCTCTAACAGCACCAGCCTTTCTTCTTCTTCTTTGAAAGCCAGCTTCTTCTGGGGCTTTCTGTATTTATTTATTTATAGCTGAATTATGTGAGATCTTTATACATCCAACGTCGGCAAGATAATCAATCAATGGGGAAAAAGATAAGCACACGGATTATGACATGTAGGACTTTTGGTGACAGACAGAATCTGGAGTGTGAATGGTTTTTTTTTTTTTTTTTAAGATGGAAATAATATTAATTGTTGTCATGAAAACGCGTGAGCGAGGATTTATCAAATAGTCTTGGCGTTGACTGAAGATATTATTTTATTTCCAATTTTGAATAGGTTGAGATTTTGTTATTAAATTTGGTAAAGTTGACCACCCATCAATCTAATATTAGAGGGTTGCGTGTTTTAAATGTGAGCTTAAATTTGAAAATTTATGAACTTCTGACCAAATATACACGTGTATTATTATATATATTTTACGTAGGAAGGTGTGATGCCTTTTTTCCCCTCAATAGTCTTTTTAAATTTGTGTTTCACGATCTATAAGATATTTCTTTTTGTTACTACCACACCCGTATTCAATTCGTCATGAATGCAAAAGTCAAAGATAAGGTCCTCAGAAAATAAAGCATACTCTTTTAATATTTATATATATATATATATATATATATATACAATCCAGTAATTTCCTATTGGGTGCTATTATTGACACCGTTGGGGTAAAAAAAACCTTGGAAATTATAAATCTTTTAAGATTTTGTTTCTCTAAATTTAATTCATCAATAATAATAGTAATCATTAATTTTAAAAAAGTATATTCATTAATACGTTGGATTCTTCTTTAATCCACTTTTTATATCCATTTAAATAAATACTAAATTTATTTATTATATATTGAGATTTATTTAGACGTTAACATGTAACTTAAAACTTATTATATTTTTAAATATATTAAATGTTAGTTTTAACTAAAAAGGTTAATATTTAATTTATTTTAAAAAATTCATAGAACAGAAATATTTCTTATTAACTTATAGACGCATTTAAATGGATAAAAATACAAATAGATGTTAAAAAATATTATTTTATAATGAATATGTTTAAAAAATGAATAAAATTTTAGTCTTATGTATTTGTTTAATAAATAGTTACAAAGAATATAATTTAAAATAATAATTAAGTGTAGAAAGGCATGCCTTCAAAATTATTATTTAAAATAATAATTAGAGAGCATATCTTCAAAATAATCTATATATAGTTAGAAGTAATACTGAACTTATATATATATATATATATGTATCGTTCAAATAATTATATATAGTCAAAGACTTCCAACTAAAATAGTTGCATTTATTTAAGAGTTAATTAATAAGGGGTGTATATAGAATTGTGGGGAGTGTAAATAGAATTACCCTTTCCTATTTTATTATGTTTCATAATAACATCGATCCTCTACACAAGACTGTAGACACCTAGATATAGAAGCCTAATTGAAGCATCTCCACATGTAACATGGCATGGCATGGTGTCTATACTTCCATGTTTTTTTTGCTTTATTTTCATATAAAAACTATAATTGTTGCAAAGGATACAGACAAATAGATGCAGAATACTAAATAACTAAATGTTCAAATATCATCATATCTCAAATGATGAAGATTCCAGTCAGACAAGTAAAGCATGTGATCATCATAGGCACAAAAAATAGTCCAAGGCTTGATGATTTAATAATATGGGCACATGCAAGCTTTCAATCAACCAGATATTGTTGCCAATATCAATTAGTAATATGCAGGATTTTATACAAACAAAGATCATAGTCAACAACATTTTTACCAGCCAAGAAAAGGAAGGCCCTCTTGAAAATTTATTCTTGTTCATCACTGTGATCAGTAGTATCGTAATCATCATTGGGGCTATCATTATCATCAGATTTAAGGCTTCGTAGCTTACTCACAGCATCAAGTGCATCAAAAACCAGAGCATCTTTTGCAACTTTAACAGCATTTTCTCTCAAATGGCTCTGCTTCTCATCGTTTTCCCACGGGTCCCTCTTCGCGTTCCTTCGTGACTCTGCTTTCCTCTTAGCATCTCTACGATGCAGTTGATCGATGTATTTCTCGTGCAGGGCTCTGTTTTTAATCTGCTTCAAAACCGGGGGACTAAGAAAGCTTAATCTTGACTTGTGCTTCTTACTAGCTGATGAATCACTAGCCTCTTCTTGCTTTGATGATGATGGAGAATCGAATGAGTCACACTCTTGAATATTTGGAGAAGAGGGGCCCTCATTAGCTGAGGGCTCTAAGAGGGCGAATAAATCCAACCCGCGATGATCTCTGTCTTCTTCTTGATGCTTCTGCAGTAATTTTCTAACGGTTTTCTGAGCAAGAAGCACATTCATCTTTCTGGGTTTAAGCTTCTTGGATTTAGCATCAACCGGGGTAAGAAGCTTGCTAGCAGAGCACGGGATCGGTGAAAGTTTCTTCCTCTTCGTAGGCCTCAAACGCGTACGGGGCTGAGGTGGAGTTTGGTGATCGGATTGGATTTTGTCGAAACATTCCTCTGCAGATTTTCCGGGCACCTGAAGAAATCGAAAAAAGTAAACTAAAAGAAAGGAAAATAATGAAAAGAGAAGCAAAAATTAGAATTACACATTTATCTCATGTGTACATTACATTACCATCTTAGCAACTTTCTTCCAAAAATGAGGTGTGGGCTTTGCAGTGAAATAAGCTCTTCGCAAGGCCAATTCTTGTTCCGCGGTCCATCCACAGCCGATTTCTTTCTCTTCATCAACCCCATACCTTTTCCTCTTCTCACCTATTTCTGTTCTTTCTGCAAAATTAATCTCTCTGTGAATTCGATTACTGCCATCTTCAAGCTTTCTATTTTCAGGCCTCGAAATTTTACAAGAATCTTGAACCAACAAACTACTAGCTTTATCAACAGCATCCTTTCGAGTCGAACAACGAGTGATCCCCTTCTCAACGTTACCCACTTTCTTAAAGCTGAGATCGGGCTCGTTTGTTTCAGATTTTTTACTCCAACTACGAATGACCCTCTTATCAAAAGCTGTTGGCTTACCCCTAATTGCATCACGATTAGGGTTTTTCTTATCTGACACAACTACATTGAGCATCGTATTGGAGCCAACAAGATTCGAATGGCGGCGTGTGACCCTCTTCTCTGATTTAGCTGCCCCTTTCATGCCTAAATCTTGACCCCCTTTGAGCTTCCTCTCTTCCGACATATCCACTTCGCAAGAACTTGCATTCACCACATCGCTACCTTTGTAAAGGGCAACTCCTCGTCTCTCATTACGAGTAACCCTCTTCTCAACATTGCCTCCTCTTTGCCCACACAAATTAAACTCATTACCTTCCTTCGACAAAGAACCCTCATCAAAGACACACTCACTAACCTTACCTCCGGCGCGATTCTGACCGCGAACACTACTCCTGGTGACCCTCTTCTCAATCAAATAATGAGAAACCAAAGCTTCCTCCCCTCTCAATTGGGTCCCATTTTGCGATCTGCAGGAAATTCTAGTAATTTTGCCACATTTCTCCAAATTTTCACATTCGGGACTTTTCCTATTTCCACTGCGTAAACCCACATCACGTTTCCCTTTGTCCTTGAGCGGTAATCGGGAATTTGCAGTCTTGGATGTCTCAGCAATTTCCACGGAGTTTTGACACTGTTGAAGAAATCGAGGAGATCGCCTTGGAGTAATGGTGGGCTTTTGATCTCCAGCATCGCCGAACTTTCTCTCAGGCATTTCCGCAAATTCTTGACATTGTTGAAGAAGTCGAGGTGACCGTCTTGGAGTAATGGTGGGATTTTTATCTTCAGCATCTCTGAACTTCCTCTCAGGCATTTCCACAAACAAGTAGCAGCCAGATTCGTCAAACACCTTCTATGAAATTTATGTGAACCGTTGAAAGAGCTGAATTCGAACTGTTCTACAAAGTGTGGATCACATTTGTCGAGTCCATTGAATACAGTAGTCCATGTCTATTGGGTCCAATATGCGGCCCAATATTCGGCCCAACAAGGTTCTCCTGCACGAACTTACATTACAAGCAATAATTTTGTATTTTCTACCGTTTATTGGTTCATTTTTGCACTTCACTGTTTATCTGACAAATCCCCGTAATCCAATCCTAAAATCATGCAAAAACTAGATGTAATATATATTTTCCTAATATTGGAAACTAGGCATTTTATTACATATAATAAGCCATCATCACCTAATCTTTGGCTTCCTTTCAAGTCAGATTCTTATTTTCGCCTAACCCTTTTTCTAGTTTTGGGGCATCTTTATATACATACAGCAGGCTCTTGTATTTAAAATGTTGCTTCTACGTTTAACTAGCAGCCGACATATGGTGTCACAATGTCTAATTTTGCGTGGAGATATATATCTTTCCATTTGATTCTCACGTGTCTGAAAAGCTGTTAGATACTCAGATCCTCAGAAACTCTTTTGACGAAAGTAGTTCGGCTAAATTAGTTTTCTTTCAGTATCCCTCTTCATAAGAAAGCCAACAGTTTCATTTCTCCCTTTTCTTTAATACATTAATCGTATATATAATTTCCCTGCCATAAAAGAAAGAAAGACTCGACTTTTCGTTTCCACTGAGATCTTTTCCCCGTTACGTGAAGAATCTCCATCTGGGCTCGCATAAAAATGCAATCTTTACAGCAAGAATCCACCGACGCCGACGCAGAACTTGCCAGTGCCAACGAAGGTGATAAAAATAAAGACGGCGTCGTTAACGTCGGTGAATCGGCATCTTCCAACGGTGAAGAGATCGTTACCGTATTGGAAGATAATAATAATGTTAATGATGCGAGCGAAAAGGATGATGGGAGGAGAGAATCTAATGTCTCGGTTGAGATTTTGGATCTGGAATCTGGTGAGCTGCATTTTTCCAAATCTGAGAGGGATTGCAGGATTTGTCAGCTGAGCGTCGATGCCAGTAGCGATTTTGGGTTGCCCATTGAGCTGGGCTGTTCTTGTAAGGATGATTTGGCTGCTGCTCACCGGCAATGTGCTGAGGCCTGGTTCAAAATCAAGGGAAACAAGTGAGTCCTTTATTATTATTTTTTATTTATTTTTTATTTGGTGATTGAATGAATACACATGACCTTTTTGTGTGTTGTGTCTTGATAATAATTGAGTTGTACAGCACATAAAGGTGGGGGCTTGAGGTGTAAGATGGACAATAATGGAGCCTATTTTTAGTGTTGTTTTAACAAAAGCTATGTGTGACTTTTAAAGACCCATTTTCCACAGGAGAAAAGGAATTTACAGCACAAGAAAAGAAAAAAAAAATGGAAAAAGGTTTTGCTTTTCTGGCCGTCTATATGCTTTTTTCTTGCTCATACTTTGATTTTTTTTCCTCTTTATCTTTATGAATTTTGTTGTCATTACACCTTTTTTCCTTATCCGTTAAGGTGCATTTGACTTTGTTCACTGGAAAACCAATTGTCTCCTTGACGACATCATGTGACCGTTGAATGTTCACAATCGAAATCTCACTCCTGCAGAATATGCGAAATATGCGGATCGATGGCTCAAAACGTGCCAGGCGTGTACGAGGATGCTTCGATGGAGGACACGTGGACTGAGAGAAACGAAGACCCGACGGGCACAGCGAGGTCATCGTCGTCTTCTTCCCAACAACAACAACCACAGGCGGAGGCAAGAAGACGATTTTGGCAAGGCCATAAGTTCCTCAACTTTCTGCTCGCGTGTATGGTCTTTGCCTTCGTCGTCTCGTGGCTCTTTCACTTCAACGTGCCTTCTTAGGAAAGAATACTGCCAAATCCTTTTGTATTATTCTTTTTCAAGTTAATTATTATTATTGCTGCTATTGTGTTATCTTTTCTCCTTTTGAAGGATTTGTTCTGCTATTTGTATTCATTAAATCACTATCACTGGAGAAATATATCCATGCAAGGCAGTGTTAATGATATAGAAATCTGCCCATGGGAGGAAGACGAAGTCATGTCTTTTCGACCGTGAAGAAAATACAAAAGAAAGTCGCTTAAAATTCCATAAATATAAGATATGAGTGCTTAGAACGAAGTATTAAATATTTTTTTTAGTCTCGTATATTTTGGAGGATTGACAATTTATACAGTTGAATAAGGTAAGGTTTTTTCAAATAGTGGGACCTTTTTTCACGATTAAAAAAATAAACGGTGGAGATAATGTATCGAATTTGTTACACTAGTTTTCTGGGCTGGGCCGACCTGAGCCCAAGCCCAAGACCAAGAAGCCCTATCTATCTACCTAGTACTTGAGCCTTGAGGAAAGAACCGTACTCGTGAAATTAAATTAGCAAGAAAGGTTAGGGTTATGGAGGAGGAGATTCAAAGAAGAAACCTTCTCCTCGATCATCTCCCTCGGGACATCATCGTAGAAATCCTGTCGCTACTCTCGGTCAAGTCCCTGTTGACGTTGCGGTGTGTCTCCAAATCGTTGTGTCGGCTAATCTCAGACGAAGCTTTCGTCAGAGCCCACTTTCTGAAATCGTCGAGGGATTCATCTTTCGCCCGCCACAAGATCGCCGCTAGCGGTGCACTTACACCGTTGCCTCGCTTTCAATCACGTGCCCGTGGTGCAAGACAGCGTAGCGCAGCAGCAATCTGCTTAGTAGAGGACAAGCTCGTCACAGTTCTTCCTTTCGAGTGGAGGGGACGATCCAATTATAACTTGGTGTACTAACGTCGGATCTTGTAATACCGTGAGATCCGCAAACGGGGTGCTGTGCTATTTTTCAGGAAAAGATTTCACCTTGCGGAATCCGTCCACTCGAAAGTACAAGAAATTGCCTCCCCTCTGCTTTAAAGGGGAGGCTCTCGGTTCGGTGACTTCGTGCGGGTTTGGTCACGTGGAGTCAACAGCGTGTGTGCTCATGTCGAAAGCTTAGTCTCCCTTGGTAATAATTCTCAACAAGAAGAAGAAAAAGAAGAAGGAGATGATATGATGGATGTGGACGAGTACATGGGAGTGTTGTAGATCTTGAAATGGAGGGAGAATAAGAGCTTAGAAAATCATGATGATGATGATGGTGTCGAAAATGAAGGTGTAAGTGTAATTATTTATAGTCAAATGGACTTAACTGTAATTAAGTGATTCCACAACATGGGTGTATGTAGGTGTAATAATTTATAATATATGGGAAAAGGCCCAAAAGGAATTAAATTATCTTTTTACTTATTTAATTTAAGAAACAGAATTAGGCTGCAGTTTTACTTTGTATTTGTCTAAAAAGGGGGCTAAGGTATAATTCTATAATATAATATTTTTTTCATTTTTTTTACTTTTTACCGTGGGATTAGTATATAGCAGGTAAGGGTTGAATCTATTTTAAGGATCAACTGCGAGAGAAGAGAATCAGTCTCCTCTTCTGTGGACTCCTCCTAACGTGCGTGCTCTCACGAACAGACAAAAGAAACAAAAGCTCCGCACGTTGTTGTGCAGTCCACTGTCGGCTTAATCTTTCTTCGCCTCCACCATTTCCACTCTTACGCGGTATTCTCAGAGGACCCCCAAAAAACGCGTCCTTTTCTCTATATCTCCCACCGATGATGAGGACGCTGTGGCCCAACGGCGACAGAGAAGACGCGCTCGACACGGTGCTCGAGGTTCCCATCCCTGAAGAACTGCTCGCTTCCAGCAAGCAGAAATCTCGGCAAATCGTCGCGTCGTGGACGACGAGGGCCGATTGTAATAAGATTAATCCCAATAACAAGGGCGGTGGCTATGTGGTCTTTGGGAGCCGCGATGCGGAGCTCGAGTTCTTGTTGGGCGTCATCGGAGCCCCTTTGGTCCCTCTCCCAATTTGCTGCGAGCGAAGAGCCAACGACGCCATCAGAGCCCACTCCGTGGTAAAAACCCTAAAAACAACTTTACGTTGTTCTTACAGGGAAAAAGGATTCTTTTGGTCCGACGATTTTGTGATTTCACAGGAGAGTTCGATGGCGAGGTACATACTGCAGCAGTACGTGGCAGCGTCGGGAGGCGAACATGCTCTGAACGGCATCGACGGCATCTACGCCATGGGGAAGGTGAAGATGACGGCTTCGGATTTCGTGTCCGGTGAAGAGACGGCGCCGGCGACGGGAAATAGTAAGGCGGCGGCTCGTCAGAGGCTGAAGAACATGAGACACGGAACAGGGGAGATGGGAGGATTCGTTCTGTGGCAGAAGAGGCCCGATTTGTGGAGCTTTGATTTGATGGTTTCCGGCTGTAAAATTAGCGCCGGCAGCGATGGGAAAACGGCTTGGAGGCAGACGCCGTGGCAGCATTCTTACGCCTCTCGTGGCCCACCGAGGCCCACTCGAAGGTCCTTACAGGTATCGATTGCTGTATCTAGTTTCGGTTTCAGTGATTAATTCTTGGATAAAATAAAACCCTCCAATTTTAACATGATTTTGGCTCCTATTTTTCATATCGAAATACTCCGAGAATCCAACGCCTTCTTCGCTGGGGGCTGATTTTCAGAGGGCCCCTTCGTGTTCTTGTTTTTCTATTTGTTCAGACAGATTTTGTCAAAAGTTGGTTGTTGTCTGTGTTTGACAAAGATAGAGAAATGGGCTCCAATCAAATTCTTTAAAAAGTTGTAAACAACTCAAGATTTGTCCTAATTCTTGCTGGTCCAACGTGGGGCTCCACCTAAAACCTGAAGCTTCACATTGTCCTCTAGTTCAAACTTGTTTTGTCAACTAACTGTGGTTGTAAAGGTCAAATCTTGGATCATATTTTCTCACCGAAATCTGTCAACCATTTCATCAACTGTTTAATTTAATATGTGTTAACTTATTACAGCTTTGATGACTGACTATGAATGATTTACCAACGTTATTACCAGGGTTTAGATCCAAGATCAACAGCGAACCTATTCTCCAACTCCACATGCATAGGAGAGAAAACAGTGAACAACGAGGACTGCTTCGTCCTAAAACTCGAAGTGGACCCACAAACTCTCCGAGCAAGAAGCAGCACCAACATGGAAATCATAAGGCACACTATATGGGGCTGCTTCAGCCAAAGAACGGGCCTTTTAGTACAGCTAGAAGATACACAGCTCCTGAAGATTAAACACGTCCTTTGGGAGACAACAATGGAGTCCTCGATCGGAGATTACAGGACCATCGAAGGGGTCAACGTGGCACACGGAGGAAGGACTCGTGCTTCTCTGTTCAGGTTCGGCGAGGACTCGGAGAGCCACAGGAGGACGAGGATGGAGGAGATTTGGAGCATCGAGGAGGTGGATTTCAACGTGAAGGGGCTCGTGAAGAATTTTTTCCTGCCGCCTTCTGATTTGAAGAGGGGAGACGGCGAAGGGTGTGACGTGGTGGAGAGTGAGAGGAGGAGGAACGGCGGTGGGCTGGGGATTAAAGCGCCGATTTTGGGTAATTCTTGTCGGAAAAATAATACCAGAGTTGTGGCCGTCGATGAGGAGAATATGGAAATGTTTGAGAGAGATGATGATTGTGACAGTTGTCGTCGTGGATTGTAAAGTGTTTAGAACATTCGATTCATTTTCTTGGCAATTTTTTTTTTTCTGTAAATAAGTAGCCATGTTAAGGTTTATTAAGTGTTTATTATCATTTTTAGTCCTATATATATTTGGGGATGACAAAGACACTAAATTAAATAATAATAAGTTTTTATTATTGCTCAAACTTAATTTTAGGGGTGGCATTTTCTTGTAGGATGATTAAAAACTTAATTTTAGCATGAAATTAGTAGATGCGAAACATATGAAAATATAGATCGACAAAAAGCTTCCGACGTTGAGGACAATTAGTGCCATAAACATAAATTCAACCATGAAATAAAACACATGATTACACGTAACAATTAACTTTGTGAAGAATCCTATTTGACAATCGAGAAAATTCAAATCAGTATGTTCAATTCTACGTAGGATTTTTTCGCTCAATTTAATTATCAAGCGCTATCCAAGTGTTAATTTCAAACTGAATTAAATTTTCAGCGTTAATTATCATAAAATTTTATGAAATTAAACCTTTTAAAACGACACTTCCCAAATAAATGGGATTAAAAATATAATCAAGCCGTTTATTAATGGAAAAATCATAAACAGAAAACCAATATCAATCCAGAGATTTAAACGATGAAATAAAATCCACCAAGCCATCAATGGCCTGAGAAGAAGAACCAGAGGAGCTCAAACAATTATCAGCTTTCTCCTTCAAATCCAAAACCCTAAGCTTCATCTCTTCTCCTTCATCTCCCTTCATCACCTTCGCCACCGCTTCTTCAATCTCACCCCTCTCGATCCCCTTCTCTAACCTAATCCCAATCTTCCACACATCGCAAACGTACCTCGAATTCACCATCTGATCCCCAAAAAACGGCGCGCATATCATCGGAACCCCTTCGCATATGCTCTCTAGCGTCGAATTCCACCCGCTGTGCGTCAGAAATCCGCCGACGGCTTTATGGGACAAAACCTCCTGCTGTGGAGCCCATTTCACGATGCAGCTCCTCTCCTCCACCCGATCCAGGAAATCGCTCGGCAACGCCTCGAGCCACCGGTCGGAGCCCTGCACCATCCCCGGCCGAACGACCCACAGGAACGGCTGCTTGCTGTTGGCCAATCCCCAAGCCACTTCGACGAGCTTTTCCTCGTCCATGAGCGCGACGCTTCCGAAGCTGACGTAGAGCACGGATTTGGGCTCCTGTTTGTCGAGCCAGTCGATGGAGCTTCGCTCTTGGGCTCGCAAGCTGCTCGATGCGGCGGAGAAGAGCTTGTGAAATGGGCCGATTGTGAAAGTCGGCATGCGGTAGTGAAACTCGCTTCGGAGCCTGAATGTGTCGCCTTCTTCGAGCTCCTTGAACGTGTTGAAGATGAGGCCTGAAGATTTCTTGGTGGAATCCAACATGTTTGTTAAGATTTGGTGCAAATCCTCCGATTTCAGCAGCTCGATTACGGGTATGTCCTTCACTTTTAGCGGCGGAAGACCCTCGATTTCATCTTCCATCTTCGAACCTGGTAAATCGAACAACGAAGCCTGAGGAAATTTTTCATCAGCTCAATGATGGGAAAGCGAAAGAAAGAACGAAACAAGAAAGAGTACCCATATCATGGAGATACCCTTTTCGTTGAAGAAGCGGAAGAACATTAAAGGCGATATAGGAACAAACGCTGCTGGTCCTAAGCACGAGCCTCGGCAGCTTGAAATCGTCGGCCACGGACTGCGTGAAGTGCCAGAGAGCATCAGTCACCAAGCACACTGCGCCGCCGCCGTCGCCACCGGCGGAAAGAAGCTTAACTAAGCCCTCGCGGATTGGCTCGACGCAGCTGAGGAGGAGCACTCTGAGGACGTGTATAGCGTCTGAGGAAGAAGCGTCGGCTTCCGACAAGCCGTCGGCGATTTGATGGAAGGAGAAGTGCGGGTACTTTGAGGTGTCGGGGTAGTTGAAGCGCGTGTGGGCCACGGAGATGTCGAAGCCCTTGGAGTGGAGTATGCTTGCGAGCTGTAGCATTGGGTTTATGTGTCCCTGAAAGGGCAATGGAAACAGCAGTAATCTGCCATTTTCGGAGTGCTGGTGATTATTCATCGGATAAGAGTGAGTGGATTTTGGGGCTGATGATGATGAGTGAGAGAGTTGCGAGTTCTTGACGGTATATGTTGAGGTACAATACGATGACGTCATGCATCTACTTTCGAGGTATCAATCATTCTACCGTAGAAAAATATGTGTTTTTTTTTTAAAAAAATTTTCGTTACGATTCATGCCACGGTACATTTTTTGATTGTTAATTTAGTTGAATTTAAGGAGGAGGTATCTACGCCGAGGTTTAATGATAATTTCGTTTTCTTTTACTTTTTTTTGGTGCCGGCCTAAGTAAATCACCGGGTTATTTGACAAAAAAATATTGCTTCTTTTTTAGATTATGTTACTACTTTTATTTTATTAATTTGGTGTTGAAAGATTTGATTTGACTTACTTCTTGTGATCGTATGCGTAAGCAGTGAGCTATGCAGGCAAAATGCATCATACCAATTCGATTTCATTTTGGTTTCTTGCTTTTGGATATATATTCTCATCCAAATATCAGTCCATACACATAATTTCGAATTGTGCCCACCCACGTGTCGTAGAACAAAAGCAAATTGACAATTTACATGGACATAACGTAATAGTCATCTTTGAGATTTGGATCAAAATATTAAATCACCACATTTTATTCAAGCCCATAATATAGGTATTGTGGTCTAGTCAAAACATTGGTGATGGTGAGGCACTATGAACTAAGTTGTCTCGTTCAAAGGAACCGTCTAACTTATGTGTTGGTTATTCATGTAATTGAACTAAAATTTTAACTGCATATAAGTTTTTAAGGCTCCGACCCAATATTTAAAAAGTGGGCCTTATATATTTCTGAAGGCCCAGTTTCTCGTTTCATTATCGAATAAAAAATCAAAAAGCTTCGCATGGGGCATTCCGAGTATTGAACTCGGGACCTCTCGCACCCTAAGCGAGAATCATACCACTAGACCAAATGCCCTTTTAACCCAAGACTTTATTGTCCCTATCTATTTCTTTCTGCGATTTTCTGAATTTCACAAGGCGCGTTGAATACGTTAAATTTAAGTAATTATATCTGAATAATTCTACGTAACTCCCGTATATCACGTAATTTAATTCTTTCTTTTTTCGATAGATAAACTCAATACCAAGTCTATGGCATTTAATGACTTTAAACGGAAATTTTTCGTTATTTATGGTGATATTGATAACGGACAAGAATGATTTTCTACACTCAAAAAAATTATTCTTGCGTTTTAGTTGGGTAAATATAACTTTTGAGAATATCTCCAAGTCAATCATAATAGCAAGTCCCGATTCTGCCGGAAACTTATTTTTCTATTTTTGGCTTTACTTGCATAATTTATATTTTTATATATGTTTTTAGAAAATTTGATTTTTCCTTTGTCGTTACTGTAACAACATATATATTTATTCGTTCATTTTATTTAAATCGCGACGAGTCTTTAAAGCCCAATAGGCACGCAATTATCCCATAAAGCAAACGCATATGTACGAGGAAACGCTGCCGCGTGTCAGCGACGCGTCTCTGTCTCTCCACTAACACCAACTTCCTCTGTTTCCTCCATTCATTTGCTTTGATTCGAGCAAACTTTTTGATGATATTACACGCTACCTTAATCGTATTCAGTGTCCGTTTAGCTCGTTAGATTTAGTAGCTTTTGCAAGCCCTCGTCAGATATGTGCACGACCCGAGATCTTTCGGGTCACGACCCGCCGAAGCCGCCGAAAACGATTACACTCAGCTACGCAACTGTGAAGGCGCCGATGATGACCGCCGTTGCGACCATACTGTTGCTCTCCGTTTCTCTGGTGGCGATTTCGTACTACGGGGCCACAGAACCCGATTTTTCGCCCGACCCGGACCAGTACCTAACCCATCTCACCTCCGATTCCAGCGAAACCAACATCTCTCACATAGCCTTCGGAATCGCCGGGTCGACGAAAACCTGGGAGCGCCGGCTCAAATACTCCGACCTTTGGTGGGCCCCAAACTCCACCCGCGGATTCGCGTTCCTGGAGGCGGAATCCAACGCTAAAACCCACCAATCCGCGATTCCGGTTCGAGCCTCGTCTCCCGGGTGGACCCGATTCGGTTCGAACCAGGCCGTCCGCGTAGCTCGGGTCGTGCTGGATCTGTACCGCGTGGGCCTTCCGAACGTGAGGTGGTTCGTGATGGGCGACGACGACACCGTCTTCTTCCCGGAAAATCTCGTGACGGTCCTGTCGGGTTACGACCACAGGGAAATGGTCTACGTCGGCGGGAACTCGGAGAGCGTGGAGCAAGACGTGATGCATGCGTACGACATGGCGTTTGGCGGCGGCGGCTTTGCGATCAGTTACCCGTTGGCGGTGGAATTGGTTCGGAACATGAACGGGTGCCTGAAGAGATATGGGTATTTTTACGGGTCGGATCAGAGAGTGTGGGCTTGTGTTGGGGAAATTGGTGTAGGCTTAAGCAGAGAGTTGGGGTTCCATCAGGTAAAACACTTTCTTTTTCCCTTCTTCCTTTTTTTTTTTTTTACTTTGAATATTCTAACAAGTAATCATAGTATTTTGCAAATGGTAATGGTTAAGTCATTGAAGGTGCTAATGATTTGAATTTTGCAAATGGAATTTTAATGAACATTGAAATTAGAGCAAGAAAAATCATGAACTATATCAGTCACTTTCTTGATTCTCACCTAAGGTTGACTACAAAAATCACCTCTTGGATGTTAAGAAATTTAGTTGCAAGTGCAATAATATGTGCCCAAATTTGTCACAATAATGCCCAAGTTATTACCTTTTCATTTGTAGTATCATGTTTTACTTCTCATATATCCATATACCTATACAAAATATGAAGTAACATTTGATTTTTGCTAGCTTTTACTTTCAACTTCCTCTTTGTCATAATCTTCAAGACTTCACACTATGCTTCCCTTTCGTTTCTTGAAACCTGTCTGATTTGTATGGAAATTAAGCACGCATTGGGTTCTTCTTCATCTTCTCTTCTCATGACACACAGTTTTGCAGCCACGTGTACACATGGGTTATTCCCTGATTTATGACTGACAAAACTTTAAGGATGTTTTTATATGCTTACGTATAAAAAATTCTTGATGCTGAGGCATTTGCTTCTCTCAGCTTGACATTAGAGGGGACCCCTTTGGCCTATTATCAGCGCACCCATTAGCACCACTCGTCTCCCTCCACCACCTCGAAGACATCGAGCCATTGTTCCCCAAACAAACACAGATTTCCTCCTTAAAGACCCTTCTAAAGCCCTACAAGCTCGACCCATCGAGGACACTGCAGCAGTGCTACTGCTACCACCGCGAGCACAAATGGTCCGTGTCCGTTTCTTGGGGCTACGCGGTTCAAGTGTACCCGCGTCTCATCGCTGCCAAGGAGCTCGAAATGCCCCTGCAAACTTTTCACACGTGGAGGAGCTGGAAAGATGGGCCCTTTACCTTCAACACGAGGCCCTTGAGCGACGAACCCTGCGAGAGGCCAGTTGTGTTCTACTTCCACTCGGTTGAAAAAGAGGGTAGTAATGGGTCGGTGACGGTGTACAGAAAAATCGATGGCGGGTTCGTTTCAGGCAGCTGTAATGGGAATTACGGTCGTGTTTTGGGGATTGATGCTGTCGTTGTTAGTGCACCGAAGATGAGGACTCGGGAGTGGAGACAGGTTTGTATTTATATATATATATATATATATATATATATATATATTGTTTGAAATGACTTTGATTTTCGTGCTTTGATGGTGGATTTGGTGGTGATTTAATGGCTGCTGTGTGTAATGAAGGGGCGTCGAAGACATTGCTGTGAGATTGTCGGCGGCGGCTCATCGAGGGCGACGATGAGGATTGGGATTAGGAAGTGTAGGCGTTGGGAGACCGTTACTGTTTGATCGATCGAGGAGATTAAGGTTTCGTTTTTTGTTCGTAGATATATATATATATATATATATACACACACACTTATATAGATAGACACACACGCACGATGTATATAATTGATTATCTAATACAAGCAATGCCGGGCTGATCATCAAGAACTTTCATCTATTTTCTTGTTAGGTAGTGACAGTTAATTCAGTTAGACTCTGCTGAAATCTCGATTCGAATGTATTAGTATATGTAATTATAGGCCTTGTTATTTTTTTTTTAAGTGGGAGTGACATTAGGGGTAATAATTTTAGGATTGAAGCAATTTCATGAAATCTAACTCATCTTGGAATTAACACATCTCGATCCATCTTGAAAAAATTGAATCAATTTGAGGGTAATCAATGTCTAAAAATCTAAATTCATCATGAATTGACACACGTAAGGAATATGTGACAATAGATAAACCAGAAGAACCCAATAGATAAACCAGAAGAACCCACCACCTGATATATAGAATAATGATGCTATTATTATTTCAACCCACTCCTTAACCAAAGCTCTCGGATCAAATTAAGCCTGAGACATCATCATCATCATCATCATCATCCCATTATCATCATCATCATCATCTGTTCCGAGATTCTGCAGGCTGCTGAAGCCTCCTTCTCCTAGTACTTCATTACAAACACCGCCGTATTGTGCCTGAATACACGAGCCATGTTTATTGCAATGGGCCCCAATGTCGTCAAACACAGTATTGTAAGCATCGATCGTTCCTAAATTGTTAGCTATTTGATTGCCCATGGATTCTATTTCCTCCTTGAGGCTTGCCACCTGCATGCATGTAAGAGTTTCGTTTATCATTCTTGAAACATTTGATACGTTCTTACAACATGCATGGTCCAAGAGTCTACTGGGTCGATCATTAGTAGTCGCCAAAACAAAAACCGATATTTAAAAAAGGTTATAAAAAAATTAATGAATAGGAGAACCTGTTGTTGAAGAGCGAAGATGTGGGCAACGCAGCCATAGATGGGATCGTGCATTCTTGCGAGAGCTTCATAAGATATCGTTATTGCAGCATCACTCCTGCTGTGAACGGGCAAATGAGACAACAACTTTGAGGCGTTGCTGGCTCCGAAAACCTTGTGAACTGCGGAAAAGTGAGAAGCTGCTTGCTCGTAAGAGAAGTATGGTGCGAAGACACAATCGGGGCTGCACTTTCTTCTTAGAAACTTGCATGCTCCACAAGAGGATCCGAGCCCTGTCATTGTCCTAAAACTATATATGGTTGGATAAAGAGCTTCTTTTTTTTGATTGATTTTTTTCTGGTGTAAGAAAGAAGAGTACTTCGACGTTAGATTCTTGGCTTTATATAAACTGATGATGATTGTGTTGAAAAGGGGATTTCATCTCAGGTGTGTGTGTGTGTGTGTGTGCGTGATTGCGCTCCTTTCTTTCATTGTAGAGAGAAAGGGACGTTCTTTTGCTTTATTTGAAAAGAGATTTCTTTTGGGTCTCCTTCGTGGCCAACATTTTCATTCATTCTTTACTTATTTATGCATTTCAAAGAGCTTTTATTCGTTATTAGCTCCTAGATCAATGATATGTTTGGATCGTGTATCTATCCATACATTATTTGTATCATAGAATTTATAGATGATGGATGACTCAACTGATAATAAATATATATTGATTAAATATATCCATTTTGTGTTTTGTAAGAAGAAAAGGAGAGCCAATTAGGCACAATACAGCTTAATTAGGGTAATGATATCTATATTCAAATTTACGATAATTGAAATATTTTTTGTGCTTTGGTTGGAAAATTGATAATTAATGTTATCGATTTGTGGTAAAACTCCAACTCCTCGTGTGTAGATTTTAATGGTGACGTTGAGATTATTTGTCCGATATCGAGAAACTAACTTTACCCTAACTCGATATATAATCAAATGTGCACTTTCCTCATATCACTAACTGATTTTAGAATGAATATTTTAATTTAACGTGGTATTAGATTGGGTTCGATCTCATGATATCACGCTTGTTTGATTCACCGCCACCTCGATATGATATGTTCATGTATTAGGCTTTGAATTGTGCCACATGTGATGGTCGTGTTGAGATTATTTGTTCAACGTGAAACTAACTTCGTCTGAACTTAATATTTAAATAAAAAAAGGTCTATCTTTCTATATTACCAAATGGTTGTAGGATGGATCCATTAATTTAATATACAACGTACGTAACTTGGTTTATTTACAGCAAATTTCAATTTGACACATTTAATATTTTGTTCTAAAAGTAGCAAAAGCATCGTCCCAAGTACCAACGTTATAATATGCCATTTTGTCCTTTTATTTACAATTTGATGTCTGAACTCATCATTGGTATTTGAACTGTTAATGTCTAAAGCACATAAGTGGTGCACTATGTGAACGTACTTTGATAGATCATCATTCCCAAAAATATATTATCATAATAATAACCTCAATTATTATTATCTTTTATAATTATGTGTTATGCTCTAATCAGGAAATGACTTCCAAGTGATTCCATCTCAGGTGCTTTCCAAAGAAGGACATCCAACGCAGACTCAAGCGCGCGCACACACATATATATAGTTTATATGTATCTTACTATAATTATATGTGGCAATAACATAATTGAAAACATCACGTTTTTTAATTTAGTTGGCGTTTACTGTTGGTTATGCTTTTGCTTTTACTTGGGGAATGGAAATTTAGGTCCCACTGCTCTCGACTCCAATTTGTCTGCACACACGTTTGTTTTCCAATAATTCTGCTGATATATGCATGCATATTAATTTAAGATAATTTCATGTAATTTAATTTAATTATGGACTATTGCTTTCATGTCCCGTATTGTCATGTAAAGATGAATGCTTTATCTCCCAAAGGTGGTCGGATGTCTCTATACAACTGTTATAAGCTTTGGATTATTATAGCAACGTACTAAAATAAATTTGTACGTAATTAGGTAATTGAAGGAAGATATTAACATGAGTTCTCTTATGATTGATTCAAGGCTCAAGAAAAGAGCCGAAAGAAAGGTTTTAATGAAAAGAGGCTCATGAAAACTTCAATGTCTTTCCGTCTTGTCATGTTTTTGTGTGTGTGTGTTAGGTGTAAAAGTAAAGTTTTCCAGGTTTTTCGATGAGGAAAACATTTCATCATGGAAGATAATTAAGTAAGCTACAAATAGAATATTTATTTAGAGTGGTATGTGGTGGGGAAAGAGACTTCCCACTTACGTGCTTAACGATGAAAGTGTCTCTCGCTGTCAATTACATAATTTCATGCAAATGCATGAATGAATACGCAGCTATTCTTGAACATATTATCTTTATATTTATTTACTGCCGACTTGTACAAAATTGCCATATGAACATTTCAAGCTCAAGAACTTAATTATTCTATAATTTACAGAAATGTCAGTCTTATTAGTTCATTCTACAACAGTTCAAATGATCCAATAAAGGTTATTGTCTATCTATCAACAAGGGAAAAGGGACTAATGGCTTCTACTGATGTTTTCATCTCCATTTTCTTCTTCTTCTTCACCATCTCTCCCTCCGTAGAAAATTTCGTAATCCTCAAACCCTGCAACGCGAGGGGACGATCGATAACCGAAAATGGTGACTACATATCTTACTAGCTTTTTTTCAAGATGATTTCGAAAAGAAAAAAAATTATCATTTAAAATTACCTGCACCGAGTGCTTCAATATCGTCGATTTGTGGGTCTAAAACCATATTAACATTACATAGAGGTGGCTCCACAATCATCCAATCTGAATTTCCCGAACCCTCCTCGGAGCAAAACTCATTACTCTTGATCCATTCTTCTACGAGATCAATGTGTTCGAATGATACGGGATCTACTGTATTATGTTGTTGGGCTGCCCTGTGATAGAAAAGATGCGAAAAAATTTGGAGTGTCACAAAAAAGATGATTTTTTTTCCCGTTATGCGATATCATTCTACTTACATTTGCTTCAAGGTCATATTTCTATGGACGAAATCAATGTCGTTGCATCTTCGGCGTTCCACACAATTCTGTCTTTGACGTAAGAGCCCACCAGGAGTTTTAATTAGCTTCTTGTCCTTAATTAGACAGCACGTTTGGCTCAGAATTCGCGTGGCCAACCGAGCCAAATTAGGGCATCCTCCGCCGTATGTTGACCACCACTCCGCTAAAGAAGAGAAACAAGATAAAAGATTATAGTAAGCAACCAAAATTCTCAGAAAAAATGATTTCGCACACTTTGCTTATCAGCCATATTTCAAGTGGCATGTTTGCTTTAAGAACAACTAAATTGTTCAAAAAGACTGCAAAAAACTTACTTGGACACAGAGTGCTTCTAGCCCTGACAGCAGTGTTCCTACCGAAATCCCCCAGGCCACCGTGGTAAGAAGCTGTCTCCTTCATAATCTTGTCTTGCATGTCGGGTTCGGGATTCAATTTCTCTATGCAATCGTACAACAAAGATCGAATGTGGAGATGCCCGTCTCCTTCGAGCCCGTAAAAGAATTTCGGGTTCAAATAAAATCCTGCAGCGTGTAGAGGATGTCGATGGAGTTGACCCCATCTCTTATCTATAATATCCCAATAAATTAAATATTCTTTATTAGACAAAAGTTCCTTCTTGATAGATTCTTTGGCCCTATACAGTGCTGCATAAACATATCCCATTCCCGGGCCCTTTTCGCTTGAAGCTATCCTAAGTAATCTCAGGAGCGGTGCAGTGAGGCTCGTTATTGAGGCAACTGAGGACCAAAATGACTGACTAAACACGTAGTCCAATGCTGCGTAGCCTCCTGAGTTCTTCGAGAAAGGGCTGTGCACCCATTCCTCAGAAGTAAACATAGACTGCAGATATTGTCTGATGCTCAACATTCGTTTCAGTGTCAAAAAATCGGTTAAGGATCGATTAGTTCCCAGAGAAACTAAATCAATTCCGTACGTGTATCTTCTCATCATGTTGAGGACAAAGCTGTTGGAGTATACGTATTTCGAGATTGATTTTGCCTGGTCGAGTGTAACCTTCACCGCGGGAAGTTCTTTGATGTCACTGAGCATCAAATCGATGCACTCAGCAGCACAAGGGATCCAAAATATTGTTGGGTAGTTCTCCATGAGCCTCTTCCCTGCAATAGAATACCGATCTTCTCCACTGGTAATGACTTGCATGACATTTCTTACACCAACTTCCTCCACAGCCTCCTTCATTGAATCGTACAAAGCCTCGGGAGAATTTGCACCTGCAGTGTGTGATAAATCTGCAGATCTCAAAAAGATCGTCCCCTGAGGACAGTAGACAAAAAATTCGATCTCAGAATTCAACTCGTTCACCAAAAGGGAGCAACCATTCCTACCCCAAGCTTCTGTATAACGATCGATATCACTCCTCACCTCATGGACTACGTTCTTCAAGATCCAACTTCTAAGATCGTGCTGCGAGGGGCCAACGACGCCGGTTTCTTGAAAAGCAATCGCATCGATCATCGGTTGAAAATAAGCTGAATTCGCAGCATCGGAGGAAATCCCAGCATCGAAAAAGAATCGACCGATGGCAACATGAACCGCGTTGTACGGTTTCTTCGAACTCACAGCTTGAGAAACCATCAGAGCAGCATTGTTGCTGGAGTCTGCCACCTCTCGGGCTTTCCTCAAAGCTCTCCCTTTCTTCTTTCTGATCCCCATCTTGCCACTGGCTACATCTTCTCTATTAACATGAGCATCATCGTCACGTTCAGTCATTTCAATTGCAGTGGGAAGTAAAACGATCTCTGTATTAAGACCACAGTGTCTGTTTCCTGCTTCAGCTCCACTGGTTCCGGGAACATCGTAGGTCACCATTTCCACAGCAAGTTTATGTTTTTTTCGCTTCTTTGCAGCTACACTGTTCAAGCTATCGAGCATTTGGAGGCGTACATCGGGTTGTACTCTTAAACAAGTTGCAGCATTACCTTTTTGCCCGGCTAAGTGTTCCTTAATCCTATGAATGCCACCGCCTTTGAATACTTTCCCACAATAAATACACTTGAGCTGAACCCTATCACCATTCTTGAACATCTCGCAGTGTTTCCACGCGGGATCATGCTTCTGCGAAGTCACTGCTACTGGCTCCATATGAGAGCCCAGCTGATTAACATTCAGACAGGGGAAGAAGACGACATCACATAATGATGAGCCATTATAATTGAGCTTCAAATTATAAAGACCCAACTCAAATAAACTGAGGTAAAGGACAAAACGAAACAAAAGGAAGCAAACTCGGGGACATACATATGTACCAATGCATAATTTTCAATCATCAAGAACGTGAAGAGTCGCATGTATCGGCGAACAAGCGAAATTGGCTCGAAGAATAACAAATCGCGACTGAAATTGGCCAAAAATAAATCATCCTTGAAATGAATTTAAAATTTATACAACAGGCAAATGTTCACAAGAAATGAACAAGAACAGGGAAACTAATATCAAGGAAAGAGCGGGCTCTCAAAAAACTTACTCGATCGAGTTAGGCGCAGATCAATTGCCGATTCTCTCGATTCTAATTCGAGATATCAAGGAGATCAATGGCAAACCGAGTTAGCCGATAAAATTTAGGGCTTATTTAGGATTTGCTTATATAATATGCCGAAGGGTCGATTTGTAAACCGGATAGACCGGTCAGGTTTAGCGCTCGCACCACTTTATTCCGCCGCTACCGATCACTTGTTTTACCGGTTCGCGTATTGTTCTGTACAGAAAACAATATTTATTTTTTGTATTTTTCCGCTGAAAGATAAGAATAAACGTTCTTTTGATGAAAAAGGAATTTCAATTACCACAGTTCAGGAAATAAATATCAATAAATCATTAGAGTATTTTCCTACAAATAGCAAAACCCGAATCCTACATGCGCTGATGCGCACAAGTTGACAAACATCAGCAATATTCATATAATATACACGTGATAACAGATTATTCGAAATACATTTGCTAAATGCGAAAAAAAAAAGAATAATATAAATAATATCACATAAGTCATATCAAAATGCAATACACATCAATGAAGAATAAAGTATCCCACCAATCTCTTCAACCCATAAAGAACGAACCGGTTCGATCCCTCACGAGCCATGACGGTCCCATCGTTCCCCGCGAGGACTCTGTACTTATCCTTCCTCGTAAAATTGGTGCACTCAAACCCTAACGTGGCAGCTAAGATCCTCTGTACGTAGTTTGCCACGTCATGAGCACGTGGCCTCAACCGGCAGCTGGCTCAGGAAGGTAACCTCGTACACGGGCCTAGGGTTCATGAAGAAGAATATTGGATCCAAGCCCTTCCACCCCCTAGCCGTGGTCGCGTGGAACAGCCCGACCCGGTAGTTCATAGCCACGGGCACGATCCGGTCCGTGAGCTCCGCGAACAGCGCGCTGAACCGCAGCAGGAACGGCTCCCTTCACGTAGGGTTGAGAATGAATCGATTTTTTTTGTTTGATTCGAATAGAAGTAGTTTTTCTGATCCGAATTTTGTTTTCGAATACGAATAAGGATATATCAATATTTGATTCAAATATGTTGTCAAATATTAGATTCGAATAATTCAAATATATATTTAAATATAAGGTCATCTTCAAACCACAACACAAAAATACAGTTAAATTTACACAAATATACAGTTGATATAGTGTTTTTACTCCAATCCATCAATTCTATTTTTTACATTAATTTTTACCTAACTCATTAACTCTATTTTCAACAAAATATTTGAAACATAACTAAAATAACTCTATATTTTAAAAAAATAAAAATAAGTATTAAATTATAACTCTATTTTAGAGTTGAGAAATAGAGTTACTCAAAATATAGAGTATCATTGTCTGCAAACTCTATAACAATTTTGAAATAGAGTACCAATTGGAAAAGATTTATACTCTATTATAGTGTAAACCACTACTATAGAGTACTCATTGGAGATGCTCTAATATATTTATAATTCCAGGTTAAATTCGATTCGTTTGTAACCCTACCTGCAAGTGGTGCCCTCGGGACAGCCAGATCCACAAGAGGATCGAGACGGCCACCGAGGGGCTCGGCGGCGGCGGCGGCGTGGTGGTGGTGGTGGTGGTGGCCGTGTTTCTTGTCGATGAACGGTGGATGACACTCTTCCTGTGAATGGTAAATGGTGGAAAATAAGTATAAAATTAACGGTTATTTGATATTTTAGTGACATGTTTGATGTCTTAAATTAGACCAGATAATAAAGTCATGTATAATAATAATTACTTTCGTTTGGTTTCTTTTTCTTTTTTCTAGCCTAAGATAAAAAAAAAAAAAAACTGTTACGGAGATGGTTATAAATAATCTGACTCAATGAGTGAGATAAAATATTACGTGTTTAATTATAAATTATCTTTGGGGCTTAACGTGAAGCTTAATCTTATAACCTAACATTGCCTCTAGTCTTGAAAGTAATATATTTATACCTTACACAAGGGTAAGAAGGCGAAGCCACAGCTAGAATTAGGCCGCCCCATGCCTAAATTAGGCCCATTTTCATCTTCGAACAACTCAATAAACCTCGTACGAATCGAATCTAGTACTTCCTCTCTCAATAAACCGGTGGCCAACCCGAACCGGTTCACCGCAAGCTCACTCCCAACGACCTCATCAGCCTTGAGGTGCTCCTTCACGAACCTCTCCGCCATGATCCTAGGCAACTTAGTGACCACCACGCGCTTACCATTATCACGGGAGCTAAAAACCCTCCAAGCTTTCATGTCTATGTCGTCATAAAAATATTTGGGCAACACAGCCTGCCCTCGAAACGGCTTCGATTTCCGAGTGAGGGACGCCAGCTGTCGCTATGAATACCCGCAGAGCCCGAGGAGAGCTATCACGGGCCACAATGCGAGTAAGAAAGAGAAGCGTCTGAGGCCCGATGCTTCGAAGGCTATCAGCATGAAGTAGGAAAATACGTCGGGGTTTTTCAAGAGGGTTCCTTCGAGCTCAGCAACAATGGAGGAGTACATGTTTCAGCAATAATGGTCGTGTGATTGATTGGAGATGAAAATGTTTATTAGGGTTGCAAGGAAAATTATTTGATGAAGGTGGGATAAGACTGTTTGTTGTGTAATTATCGCTCATATGCTTATGTGTCGTCGTGTATTTGTTAGTTCTCTTATTTATGAGCGATGTTCTCACATGTAATTGAATTCCTTATTTAGATGCATCGTCCACTTGGAATATTGAAGGAGAAGACACGATGGATGGCAGAAGGAAAATATTGTTTACTTACCTCTTAACAACTTCAGTCAGATATGTCTTGTTGGCCACGTACTTAGCATGGAGACGAAATTTTAGAATCTATTTAAATGATGAAAATAATGTTTTTTAGATGGTGATTCTTGGCAATTCCACGTTTGTACCCCCGTGAAATGAATTTCTATTTGTTTCCTGTTCCGAAGCACCTGTTAGATTTTTTCTTTATGTGTAAACAAGGCCTTTACTAAGCATACTATTTATATGTAGTAATGCTATAGATATCACAGCATTAAATTACGTTTTTGCTCGATCTCTTTCATTGCTGTCCTCCTCCTCTTGCCTAATTTATAACACGCTGATTTTCATGTAACTATTTCCTAATTCGTAGTTAATGTGTAACTAAAGTATGTAAATTGTCATAAGTAGTTACCACATTGAGCAAATCAAACGTGGCAAGGAACAAGAACTTCATTAACACATCGACCATAGATAGATCTTCTATTAAATCCAGTTCCTTCATTCCCTCAAGGCAAAGGCATTTAATACGCGTATAGTAATTGGAAACAGAGATCATCCGAATACTTTATTTCATATTGAGTAGGTAGCATTATATTGTTGCAGATGAATATTTTTGTAGATAGTAACTCATCATTTAGCTTTTCCTTTTCCCTTGCCCTTCTTGGCTTCAAGTTTGGCTTGAATTCTTGCAGCAGCTGCAGCTTTTGCTTCTTCCCTTTTCTTCTTCTCTTCCTCCTTTGCAGTAGCAGCGGCTTCCCTTTGTTTCTTGAGCTCTCTAAAAAACACAGCAAATATAAAATGTAACTAATTAGAAAGTTCTATTTTATTAAAGGTTCTGTTTTTATATAGCTAGCAAACACTTACTCAAGCCTTGCCTTCTCATCGGAGACACTGCTTAGGCTCGAACCCTTACGAGGCCTGCAAGCAATCAGCTCGATCTCGAATATAAGTGTTGAGCTGCATAAAAAAACTTATGTTGAATACTTTACATGATGATGCAAAGAGAGTAACTATGGAGGAATCAGGAAAGAAAGATTTATCAATGAAGTTCCAATTTTGACCTATTTGGTAATTAAAACATATTCTACTGCATATGTAGTAATGAAGATATAACATGTCGTTGGAGGAATATGGTGTTGTTACATCCAATTTGATGATAAAGGCACACAAAGATATCAAATCGATAGCAAAAATGCTTTTGTAAGTAAGTTGGAAAAGAAAGTTGTGCCTTACTTTGGAGGAATATCTGGGGGAGAACCAGCACTGCCATAAGCATACTCTGGCTTACAAGTCACCTTTGCAACCTCACCAACCTGTATTAAAGAAAAAAAAAGTCAAATGACGGATTTTTTTTATGATTAATTCATCAAGAATACATGTTGTATCCATTAATTTAACATCTGATCACCTTCATGGTTTTTAATGCAATGTCCCAAGCTCTGATGACGGATCCACCGCCCAATTCGAAGGAGAAGATGGTATTATCTTCGTGAGTAGTATCAAAAACTTCACCAGTCTCAGCAAGAGTGCCCTCGTAGTGTACTGCCCGATGAAGACAGGTACCAAAGCAGTTGAAATACGTAAATTTGTAAACAACCAAAAAATAATTTGAAGTTTTCTTCAGCATGAAATATCAACATAGCCAGGCATAAAATAGCATTCATCGAGAGAAGATTTGAAAATTCAATTCACTGAAAAGATCAAAGCCATAATATCGTGACGCGAGAAGTAGCATGGATAAACATTATAAACATACATACCATCGACAAGAGGTAGGCTATCAGATGGTTCCATGGCATCAGATTTTGCGCGTCGAACGAATGTCTTCAACACTCCTCCATCTCCGGTCAAATCAATCGGATCCCCCATGATTTTTTTGGTCCCTCAAGGTGCTAGCAAATTGTTACGGTCTTCAACGCTTTGAGACAGAGAAAATTGGTTCTAATTCTAACAATCAAACACTCCACAGAGTTAAATCAACGAATGAAACAGGCGATCGTCAACAGAAATCGCAAAAGGAAGCGTCGAACTTACGCTAAAAGAAAAATCTTCAAAACCTCGCGAATAAAGCACACCTAAAAATTGTAGTAAAGCCAAAACAAAAACCTTTGCACACCTGAGCGAGAGGACGCGATCCGAGGAAAGGCGGATTGGAAGATGGGGAAATCAGCTCCAGAGATATAGATGAATTTGAGGGCGTGGGCGTGGCGTTGGCCATAAAGTTTTGCTGACAGCTTTTGACTGCACCGGCTGTGAGCTTTTATTGTATCTGTTCGTGATTTGGGCCTTTCTCAAAAAAGCCCATCACACACGGACCAGCCCATTACATACGCTACAGTAAAACATTGAGACACTCGTCCTTTTGTTCCTTTACAAGAGCTGCATGCATATTTTCTTGCGAAAGAAAATCTTCCGATGTGATGAATTCTTGTTGTAAGAAGAGGATGATGGAGATCGAGAGGTTTCTTGAATACGTTTTCTCTCTCCGAGTGTACCAACTGTGAAGAGATTGTGGCTGCGAGAGACATTGTATAGAAACCTGAGAGTTGTATTATTAAAGCCTTATTAGAAACCCTAGTACCTTCAAGCTAAGTTTCAACGAAAGACTACAATCAAAATCAAAGCACTTCTCAAAATTCTCATCATCGACAACGAAATTATACCCCCGTTTCTCATAGATGTTTTTTTTCATCATCCTCCAAGAAATATAGTGCGTAACAGCTGACATAGTAATAATACTAGCATGTAGATAACATTGTAATCAAATCCTTAAATAAGGGAAAAACGAGATTTGCTCATGTTGTGTACTAACTAAAGCATAAGCTTAGTTTATCTCAATGAACTCAGTTTCATCACAGAGTTATATATATTCTCATCTCATAAAGCATATCATATATTCAGATCAGTCTCGCATCCGAAAGGAGGCGCAATCTCCAAGTAAGTAGGAAGCACCACAGCACCAGAACTAATCTTTTATGCAATAACTCGCCTTTCAATAATATGCTCACAAAAAAAAATACATAAACAATTATTTCAGATGTACCCATATAAAACGAGTAAAAGCATTAGATGTATTAGTCCTCGAGTCATTTGTGCGACATGAATAACACATTGGTCCTCCTCCTCCGTACCTTTCTTTATTATGCTGATGCCAGTATATTTGACGAACCCCAGGTTAGCTTTTTTCAGTGCAGCATCTCAATGTACGGTAAGATAATCATATATATCAAGTTGGATTCGTGTCAAGATATACCAATAATTACGTAACGTGTCCTCATTGAACACAACATATATAGTTAAATTTCTAGCAAAAAAACCCTATGTAGGCAGAATTATATTGCGAGGTCAACATACAAAATAAAGTCAAAGGAACGTGATGGATACCTCGTAATAAATAAAATCAATGATGGTTAAAAATGGTTCAACACAATGGCCTTCAACAAAGGGCAGTATAAGTGAAAAAGCTGCCTGTAAATTTAATTAGTCAGTCGCTGCCGCTGCAGCATCATCAGGATTCTCAGGCACCCATTTCTCAGGTTCTTTAACAAAGCCCCGATAGGGGGTTATTCATCGTTTTAACCCTAGAAAAGAAAGATATGTACTGTGAATCTTGATGGTGCTCCAGCAGCAAAAACTGACTGTGTCTTAATATCTCCATCAAATACACTTAGGTACATGAGCTACATTTCAGGGTCAAAAAAGGGTTTGAAAAATTCGAAGTGGTGAATTTAAACAAGACAAATTAATTTTATGACGAAAGTTGTAGATATTCAGACGAATCAAACTGCGTCTTTAGCGACTGGGAGAAGAGGTTATAACCAGCAGGCGAAGAATTAACAATTAGAAGAAAACCCATAATGGAATCGAACAAAACGATATAAAACTTGTTGAAGGACTCCCATGAGGAGTCTCTTATTTTGTATAGATGGAAATGGAACAAGTGACAACTAAGGATCCGAGATTTCAGGGCATCACGAATAAGACTAGTCGAAAGTCGACAGATACAGTAACATATATATATATAACATATATACATATGCATGCATGCATACGGGGCCATACAAACATGCGATAAAGTTTATTAATAGTGTGACCTTTAATTTCTTGGACCTCTCAATCCCCAGCTTTCAGATGTCTCGAGTCCAATCTATTGATGAGACACGTGAGCTCAAGAGCTTTCTCCAAGTCCTCCACTAAAAACTACAAGAAATTGCCGAGTCAGCGCAGTTCTTATAATTATGAATTTACAGACGAGTCAGTAAAAATTACATTTTTACCATCTTCGATTCGATTGGGAGAGTTTACAGGTGGGCCAGTTATCGGCAGAAATTAAGGTTGAATGAATTTATTGCGTCTTCTGCAACTTTATCAGAGATGGAAGATATGAGTGAAAAAAACGCGACATTTGATGGATGGATTGAAGTCTAATGAGATGAGAGATGAGACTATTAGGGTTTCATTACTTTTTATTATTGTTATTCTTTGTTTTTTTCATGCCATCATGTTTTCCATTTTCGTAACGTTTTTTGGGCTTTCTTTTTGGTTAGTAAAATGTAAACTAAAAACTATATTCATTTAAGCACTGTTATTTTACCTTTGTAAGTAAGTATAAATTTAATTATGTACATTGTAAGTTGTGATTCATTTCAAGAGATTAGACACGGCCGTACGGACGAACACGGGATAGTGGTCGATTAAGGAATTTCAAAGGCCATGTAAGTACGTCTTATTTATGCATTATTTTCCTCTCGAATCATAGTGTTATTTCATTGCAGTTTTTTTTTTTCTTTTTACTATGCAGACAAAGTAGTCCATGTCATCCTCGTATCATCGGATTCGAGGATCAACTTTTGACTAGCTAGACTCCCATTATGATTCGTTTAACGTTTCATATAGTGTAGTAAAAAAAAAAAAAGAAGACCATTTTACATGAATGCGACTTTACGCAAGTAATTTTGAATTGGAGAATAATGGAGATATATAATTGCGCCTTTTAAGCATTCCATTTAAAAAGAAAAAGAAATAACTGTCCTTTTCTTTCTTTTTTATTGACATGCATGCTTAGTTATATTTGAGCCCAAGCATTTACCCGTTGTTAGGGTAAACTAATAACAATTATATTTGCCTACTTCAGCTCTTGGCCGACTAAAAAGACAACGTACGTTAATGCCTCAATTGTCAAACATTTAATCAGTTATTGCAATATTGATGCATCCTTTGTGGATGTAATACCTCCACCAAAGATAGATCTATTTAATGGGTAAAAAAAGTGAAGCACCCAATTATTGTACGATTTATTTCACGCATGATAATTGATAATTAACCCGTCTTGTCATTTTTTTCAAAAATATCGTCTTGTGACTTGGTAACAGGCTTGGCAATGGGGCGGAGATTTTCCGTTCCCGCGAGGATCCGCCTCGGGAATTCTTCATTTTTTCACTCCTGTCGGGCGTGAGAGGAAATCCGATATATGAAATTATTGAATACCCTTCTAAACATAGCCCCTTATTTACAAAAAAAATTAATAAAGATAAATCTTTTTTAAAAGATACTTTTAAATATTTAATTAATTATTCAATAAATGACCAATCATTTTGTACAGTGCTGATTTATTTCTCCAACTTGTGAAGGAAACCCAACGAGCAAGATTTGAGTTGGCAACGAGTAGAAGCCGACGAGCAGCTAATAACATACCCATCGAACAAATCTTTTAACTGTTCCATCATAATTCATATTATGATGCATATGCTTATTTAAATAGCTTGATGCTTACGTATATATCTAAATTTCCAACACTCTTTGTCTCATCATATCCATTTCTGGGTTCTTATACCAACCAACAATTCACCTGTTTCTTTCTTTTTAATACTTTCATTTTTCAGCTGTGATGTGTCGACGTTTTAATGTTTAAGAATCGAATTTTCTCGATCTAACTAATCAGTCAATGGAGTGCCTCTATCATCGTATTAATTACGTAAATGGAATATAAAAATATAAAAGTTAAAAGCTGTCATGGGATGGCCAATCATAGGTGCACCTCATGAGTTATTCATTCCACGTGCTTCAACGTGACCACCGCACATGAAATTAATAATACTTTAATGTATCTGATACTCAAGAATATTCATCCACATTCAGCATGCTTTACGTTGCGATATAATATATTTAACGACAATTAGTAAGATATAATTTTTGCGATCAAACAACGTAAACTTAACTAATAGCTGTAACGCGTTCCAAATTCAACTTTATTACACAAATCATTTACAATAAAAATCAGTCTATATCCAACAGAAATCAGAAAGAAAAAAAAAAACCCCAAGATCAATAAATCAGCGTCGACAAATGTTAAAAACAAAAAAAGTACATTGCTCCTTTACAAACTGAACCACAAGTCAACATCATATATACCTTTTTTACACTTCAATCTTCCTTCAATCCTTTTCTTCTTCTTCAAGCACGAGCAACTTCCTCGCAGAAACCCACCATTTTCACCGGAGATTCATTGCTCGAGTGCTTCCCGTGATGTTTCGACTGATGTTGGGACCAATACGAGTGGGCCCCCAAGACCCGGTCCAAAAGCTCTTGCGGGACCGGCTCGCCCCTTCTCTGCTGCGGCGAAATGCTAGCTGTGTGCACTAATGTCTTCCATTTATCCTGTAATAACAAAACATAAGCCACGTGTTTCAGATAATAATGTAATTAATTTGCAGAAATTGAACTAATGTGGGGCATGAATTAATCCACATGTGTATCCACTTGCATCCATGTGAATGAATGAATGAATGATTCCTTTGTTTTTCTCTTCTCATGTATCGCCTCCGCCGTAAATCTTGAGATTCATTACACAAAATACTATATTCACAAAACCATGTGGGATTCTGATTCTTGTAAATGGAGAGAAGGGCAAAGATATCTTGGAACTAAAAAAAATAAATAAAGTTTTCGTTTTTACCTTCAAATCGACGTACGTTCTATGATCTGCGTATTCGAAGGCGCCCATTTTGACATCTCGCCACCTGTACAGACGAAATAATATTTTCTAGATTAAAAATAAATCAATAAACTTTAACACGATCGTTGTTGTAACAACATCGAATTCTCGAGTCCCCACCTTCCGGTGCCGAGTTTTTCAACTGCAGAAACGAGTGCTTCGACTTCAGCCACTGAAAACGGTCTCCTAGTTCTACGCTGTGAGAGTTCTCCGATCTTAGGCTTCACATTCAACAAAGGGATCATCGTAAGAGGCTCAGCGTGAAATGGGACAAGTGCCTTTGAACCGGGACTTGATTTGTCTGAAGATTCATTGGTAGGAGGTGTCTGTGGAGAAGGTACAATTTGGTTGCTGATGTTGTTCTTATTCTCATCTTCGATGTTAGGTTTTTTATCGGCAGAGGCATTTGAGACCCGGGATTCAACAACCGGAGTCGAAACAGACCTGTCAAAAAAAAAAACGATTTTTTTTTTTCAAATTTTGTTTCAAATATAATGTTTATGTCATAACAAAACAAGGTTAATGTAGTAACCTCGGTGATCGATTGTCCACTTTATTACGGGGTGACACGAGCTTGGGCTCGAGGGTGAAGCCCAAATTGTCGAGGTTGCCGCCCTTGGAAATGCCAGCTTGCTGCAAAGTTCTTTTATCGTCTCTACACTTTCTTCCCCTGAGAACTACGCCGACTCGTATTCCGCCTCCGAGGAGAGCGTCGACCGCATCCATTACGGCTCTCTGGACACAAAAATAAAATAAAGGGTAAATAGCATATAACCCACCTGTGGTTTGAAAAATAAGCATCAAAACCCCTATGGTTCGGAAATAGCGTAAAATCCCTTCGTTGTCATTTTCACCTAATAATTGGGGGGTACAATGCTATGTTTTAGAAAACACGGGGGGTACGGTGCTTAGTTTTCGACAACACCAGGGATACAATGCTAAATTTTAGATAGCACAAGGGAGTTTCACGCAATAAAAAAAGCATATGGTAGTTATGTGCATTTCAGTATAACCACATGGAGGTATTGCATAATTTACCCTAAAATAAAATGAAAACTTCGATGCATCATTTGAAATTCGGGAAAACGTGTATATGTCGAATGCAAACCTTGAGGGAACCGACGGTTTCGGTTTCGGAGACATCGATGTGTACTTCAGGCACAAAGAAGGATTTGATTTTAAGCTTTACTGTAGATAATTATAAAATTGGTGTAAATCAACAGGCATATAATATATATACATATATATATATATATATAAATATATATATATATAGAGACAGAGAGAGAGAGAGAGAGAGATTTTATGGTGTTCACCTTACGTGAGCACCAGTAACACATGAGGTTTCAATCAATGGCACGTAGAAGGTGGCAAGTAATCAGTGCCACATAACATGTGCTCACGTAATGCGCCCCCAAAGATGAGCACCATATGATTTTATATATTATATATAAGGCTGATATGAACCACAATGTTTCACGATGAAATTAAAGTACCTTTCGAATCGGTTGCTTCTTTATGAATTTTCTTAGCCGGTAATAACCCTTTGTTTGGAGAATTAGAGACACTACCACAGCTGGTGGCCTGATGATAATCAGGCTTGTCATAAGTTAATTTACTCTTCCTAATCGGCGCGTAATGATATCTTTCGCGTGTGTAAGAGTTCTTCCTATACCGATAGAAAAGCTTCATTGCTTCGCCTGTAATTGAAGGAGATGTAAAAACGAGTTCAAATAACCTCCGAATACAAAAAAAGAAGCAGCAAGAAACAGAGACAAACTTACGGTTGATGTAAGGATCACGTTCCTTCATCTTAGGAGCTGCTACCCTAAACCTTGAAGACCCCGTTTTTGCAATCCCACGGTGAATAAACCGCGGTTGAGACCTAAACGAGGAGGGCCTAATCTTGGCTGTAAATTTGTTACCACCGAAACAATTTTCGTCATCATCTCTAATTCCTAACTTTACATCTTTCCAGTGATCATCAACACTAGAAATCACACCCCTGTACAAGGGAAACTGTACACCGTTCACCGAATTATTTACGGTATTATTATTCACACACTCTTGCTTCAAATCCTTTACACGGGATTTGTCAGCCTTAAAAAAGTCACCGGTCTGATTCTTGAAGCTGCCCGAATAAACCCGTCCCTCACTATCTATAGCATTACTGTTCGAACTATTACCATCATCGTTCTTTATGTCCAAGATTCCTAATTTCGCATCGAAATCAGATTCCTCAAAGTTACCAGTAATTGCATTGCTTGTTTCTTGACGTGGGTTGTTGTTATTACCATCTAAATCATTGCAAGGTTTCACCTTTTCTTCTTGGGCTACATTACTAGAAGCAGAGCTCTCACTTTCCTCCAACAATTTCTTGGCAACAGAAGCTAGTAATTCGAATGCACAGAGGTTCCCATCTTCCGGAAACTTCTTTCGCGGGTCCGGTTTCTGTTAGAAACAAGATTGTGAATTTACGTTAGGTAACGATTAGGGCAAAAAAGACATTTTTTAGCTCGTAATTTCTTTTACCCGAATTGATCTTGGAGCTTTGGGGATAACGGGTGCTCCTCCATACCCGAGAAGGTCATAGTCAAGTCTTCGTTTTGAGGCCATTGCATATGTAAGATCATCAAACTCAGCAACACAGAAGCTGTAAAAAGGCAACCTTTGTCAATACAATAAAAAAAGGGCAAAAAACATTTATATACAAAAAAGTCACATGGTTATGAAGATGTGGGAAGAACATGGAGTTATCAGGTGATTCATCGTGTTCTTGAATTGACAAATTTTGAAATTTTCAGGAAAAGTCTCTGAACTCTGGTCTTCAGGAAACAGATGCAGATAATTTACATCACCAATAAAAAGGTCAGCAGATCTTTCTCTAATGTTCTGCTCAAAGACTACAATTGACCAAACTTATATCATAAATTGATCAGATCGGAGAAAATTTTGAAGGCTGATCAACCAATCGCGGACCCATAAAGCTTCAAAAATGGTCAAAGAAATCTGAAATACATTTTATTTTTCTAAAGGAAACAGATGAAAAAACTTGAAAAGAAGGGACCAAATTCTAGATCTGAGGTTCAATTCAACGTGAGACGATGAACCCGAATTTATCTACCTTCAATCAAAGAGTTAAACAAAACGATCACATCATATTTGCAGAAATACAAGCAGATCTCTGCAAAATCAAACATTGTTTTCAACCGGATCACATCAAGCCCATACCAGATTACATCTTAAAAATTTCAGACAGATCAACAAAACATTAAAAATTTGATCTTTTTCAAAATAGAATCCAGAAAATCACGACAACGAAGAACCCCATCCATCACACGAGCAGAAATTACCTCGTGATGCGATCGGAACCAGGAAGAGTTCCTTTACACGTCTGATTTCGTGTTTTTAGTACAAGAATTGTAACAAGAATTTCGAGCTCACGTCACGTCAAGCAAAAGAATTACTCCTGTAGTAAAGAGAATAACAATTTTATCATTTTTGTTTTCCGAGAGTGTAAGAAGAAAAGATGAATAAGAAAAGAAAAGAGAGATAAGTATTAACATAAAACCTCTCTAAAACCAGCCATAAAACCTTGGGGGGGTATGGGAACTTTTGTTCTTATACAGTCGAGTCATCCAACCACATAACCGGAAACGCCGGTAATCAGGGGTAAAATTGTCCGGTTAAACAAGTTGTCTAATCCATGGGTTATGTGGGTGGGAATCGTTGGACCACTTGGGTCACAAGAGTTCAATTCTATTTCAATTCCACCACCACATGTCTATCCTTTTAGTGATAGAATATGCCACGTTGGCATTTTTATGCAATTTAAAATATATTAAAACATGTCATTGTTGATATATTATTATATGGCGTATGCTATTTTATATTGAAATTGAATTTTTTATATTCAATATTTTCCAAATGAGGAATGGATTCCCAATGTTCATTTTTATTATTTTAAGCAAAAATAGACAAGATTCTTGCTGAATTTTAGATCATTTAGACGACATACTTGTTTTGCTTTGGTTGAAAGTTTGGTAAGAATTAAATAAATCACTCCTTAGATTGGGAAAATTAATGTTTTATCAAACAGGTCCCCTCATTACATGTGCTGATAAAAGTAGGCAGTATACAGAGTTTGTAAATTGTAATTTATTGATTGAAAGTATTGGCATCGTCCCAATCACCAACTTTAATATTAGGTAAATGAAGCTACAAATTGAAATATTATGTGGAGCGTCATATTATGATCTAATATATATCAGTGATTAATAATTAAGACACGGTTATATATTAATTTAAATAGAAGAAAATTCATAGAGTTTTCATAAACAGCCTAATCAGAAATGACAAAAAGCTCTCATCAAACGGAAATGCCCTCCATGCCGTTGACGGCGCTTGTTCTTGTGCAAGAACAACCAAGTGATCTTGACGGCGTCAGTTTAGGTGTTGGGATCCACGAGACGAGTGGTTAAGAAGACTGAAGTTATCTGCTGAGTTTTCGATGAAACTAATAAAACTGAAAAAAGTGCATTTTATCAGTCACCGGCGCTTCCGGTAATATATAAAGGGCAATGGGCCCGTCTATTTTATTACAAGAATGGGCTTTTCAGGCCCACGCTATTATCTCTGTTTTCTCGGCTGTTATTTTAGAAAAATATAATATTATTATTATCAAATAATGCGAGAGAAGAGAAAAGACAAATAAAAATGCCATTCCCGAAGGAAAAGGGGTGGATAAGGATGTTATTTGTATCCACATGCAGTTTCTTCAATTCTCACTGAATAATATTCGATAATTGTAAGGCAAAGTAGCCTCCAAGCACCACAATTAACTGTATACACATATAATTTCGTCCTTTAATATTATATCATGGTCTATTAAACGAATATATATATATATGTATTTAATAGGGTCAAACTCAAAATAGTGTAAAAGAATGGATTTTATTTGACTAGTTCGGTTTAATTACATGGCAATCAAGTACCGGAACTCCGATCCATAAGGCTGAACAAATATCTCCACGAGCTTCCCGAAAGAAGATCCTCTGTCGCCGCCGCCGCCGCCGCCGTCTTCGCTGAGGCACTCCATCATCAGCCTCTTGAGGGAGCTCGCCTTAGGAAGCTGGCTGTAAACCCACTCGAGGAGCGACACCATGTCGTCGGCGAAGTCCTTCATGTGCCACTGCATCAGCTTCGGCACCAAAATCTTCCTCTTGCTCGTGAGCCCCACCGACGCCTCTAAATACTCCGCCTTCGCCCTCTCCAGCTCGTTCATCACCTCGTCCGCCGTGAAAAGCCTCAACTGCGAACATAAATTGCCGCCGATGATGCTTTAATTAGGTTTTATGCAGTGAGAAAAAAAGGGATGTTTTTCGTCCACTTACTGCAGGCGATGACCAGCTGCCTCCGCACAAGGCGAACATGACATTGGGCTCTGGGTACCCGAGGCCGTAAGAATGCCTTAGAACCAGCATCTCCTTTTCATCTCCCGAGCCCTGTTAGTTTCAGACACAGTTTAAGGTTATTTTGCCTTAAATCGACGGTGATTATGCGTTAATTAGTGTTCTTTCTTACGTGTTTAGCTTCTGTGGGATGCCTGAGGATGAAGTGAGCAATATCCGAAGCCTTAAATACGGCACCGCCGACGTTAATCGTGGCCTCGTTGACAGGTGTCGGTGGCTTCTCCTGTGCCGAAGGGAACCCTTGCCGTAGAAATGCCTAGAAATCAAGAAACCGAAAGTTGTTTCACTACTTGTAAGTGAAAACAACGAATAAAGTGCTTTTTCTTTTATGTACAATGGCTTACGTTCATTATAGCAGCATTATATACATTGATCCAAAATGCCAATTTCTGCTTATGGGTCATTTGTCCCACATTTGCTCTGCTGAGTTTCTGCATCAAACTCCTGAAAAATGAAGAGAAAAAAAAAACGATTTTTATGATTGTTACAAGTACTTATGCTACTGCAGATACAATTTTTAAATTTTTACCTCAAACGCCTCATGGCTTGAAAACATTCGGAGAGGCGTGTGGAGTCCAAGGTACTCCTCGTGATCTGAACGAAATTCTTGTAGGGTCCCACGTCTCGAATGATCAAATCGGGCTCGAGGACCACTCCGTAAGGATCGAGATGGGAAGTATCGTGGTTGACTGGAAAAATTGGGGTGGCACAGGTGAATTTAGGCTTTGAGGCCAAGGCTTTCGAGCTCATGCATGTAAGAGAAGTCTTTGGAAGGTTATTTGATCCCTTATTATTATTATTGTTCCTCTTATAAGTTGCTTTGTTCATGTTGAGAAATATCCCTATGAGGCACTTTATGAGTTCCTCCGAGAGCTCGTTGGGGCTCGTTAAGTTCTCCATCTCTGTGATTGCAGCGTGGCCCGCAGAGATTCTCGGTTTATTACATCCTTCTTCTTCTCCGTCTTCTTCTCCTTCCATTTCTGCATCTCGAAAGAAAAAAAAATCAGTTCTTTATTGCATTCTTTATGGGACAAGATCAAGAAAAGCTAGTTATTACATACCGTATATGCCTGCAAGCTCCATTGATGAGCCCACCGAAGCTACTCTTCTTTCTCTGGCACCTCCGTGTCTTCTCCTCTGCTCGGGATTTTGGGGCTCGGAGTCCTTGTGTTGCTCTTTCTTGTTCGGTCTCCGAGAAGGGTACTTCCTCAGCTGACGAGGATCTCTCGGTAACCGCAGCTGTAGTAATCCTTTCTTCATCTGCGTTACTTCGCATTCTTTGATCTGTTTCTGTTCTTGAAAGGTTTCTAGCTTGAGCTCGTTGATCTTCGTCTCCAGCCATTCGATCTCTTCCTCTGCAACTGCTAGTTCTGCTAGAAGCACTTGAACCTACGTGGCATTGAGCAAGAAGATCACGCACACAAACGCACACACAGAGGGAGAGAGGGAGAGAGAAATCACGGGCAACCTTAAGAGGGAGGTAAGAGGACAGAGAAGAACAAGAATCGCAGCAGCCGAGGGGTCCCTTCATCGCGCATTGAAGGACCCTCTTCACATGAAGCTCCACATCTAACTCCTGCTGTAATTTTTCCACCTGTTCTTCGAGGTGGAACTTTGATGATTGCTTTTCTTCTGATGACATCATCAGCAGTTCTTCGAATTTCATAGTCGAATTGACATGAAAGATCGAGAGAATTTTGCCCCCAAGACGAGCTTTTTTTTTTTTACTCTGTTTTGTGCTGTGATGTATTGTATATAATAAATGCGTAATAGTTAGGAGATCTTTTGGTGGGAACGTGAAAGGAGTCACTGCACAACGGCTTAAATTTAAGATGTGCACAAAGGTGTATAAAGAAAGAAATAATATCTCATGAGAGGTGACGAATATGACGTGAACCCCATGATTGGTTTTAATTTTCTTTTCTTCTGCTTTATATAATATTATATGAGATATCAAATACGCGTTTCAATGTCACGCACTCCATTCTTTTGCGGGAAACCAACAATCAAATATCGGAACCGTCACGGAAAATTATTTTAATAGTTAGTTACCATGCCAATAAACAGCTATGAGGTTTTTTTTTTTTTTTATTACAGAAATCTAAGACGAAACTAAAGAAATATAAAAGGTGTAATAGAGGTGAACAACTACTACCTTGTCTCAAGTTGCTTCTTTTCTGCATTTTCGGAAAGTTGAGGCATGATGAGACCAGTTTAACCCTTCTTATCACTTTGATTATTACCAATTCAGGAAAAAAAAAAAAAAGCGACAGTAATTGCCTTTTTATGTAAGATACTCAATAAAATAATAATTAAATTTATCATTTTTAACTATCGCAAGCAAGAAACTGGAAAGACGTGACGTAATCCGTATCCGTTCGACCGAAAGAAGTGGGCTCGATGGGAGCTCAATTAAGACCCAAGTCCATGATCAAAAGCCCATACGAATAATCCCAAACAGAGAAATTAAATATCCGAATTTAATTTCAGAAATAAAACCCCTTTTCGCGGTCTTTAATCCGCCAAAATACAAAGCGACACTGGGGTGGGGACTGCCGTCGCTTAATCATGGCTTCTTCATCCGATCCCAATGCATCCGCATTTGCGGCAGCAGAGGTAAACCTCGATGATTGATTACTTTGTATATATCTTTCTGGCACGTTCTTTTTTTTTTCATTATTGATTTGTTCGATTTGGGTAGCTGGAGTTTCTTGCGGAGGATGAAACGGTTGAAATCGTGCCCAATTTAAGGATGGATCAGCTCAATTTCATATCGGTACGGCGTTCGATTTCTTTTTTTTTTGCATCCGCGATGTTGCCTCTTTTTTTTTCTCGTTTGGTTTTATTTAATTTGAGTTGGCAAATGATGTTTGTGTTAAATGGGGTAGGGAGATTTCGGTCCTTTTAGACCTCAGATAGCGACTGAGGTTCCCATCTGGTTAGCCGTAGCTTTGAAGAAGAGAGGAAAATGCACCATTCGAGCTCCGGAGTGGATGAATGTTGGTGAGTCTTAATGAGTTCGTTAAATTGTGATATAATTATGAGAACTGATTTCTAGTACAGCAGCTATAATTCCACTGACGACAATAATATGTTTATTATGTACCATTTCTACCTGATTGTTAATCTATATCTAAGGCCAAGGGCAGTATACAAATCTTATTATCATTCTTTTACTTCGTTTAGAAAATTTAACACAAGTTTTGGAAGCTGAGAGAGATTCCGAGAAATTTCAGCCTTTACCCTTTCACTATGTAGAAATATCAAGACTTCTATTTGACTGGTAAGGTGACCTTTTTTCTACATGTTAAACTGATTTACATTGTTTATTTTCCAGAGTATTTAAACATTATTTTCTTTGATGTAGTGCACGCGAAGACATTCCTGACATCTACATGGTTAGTCATTCAAAATTGCATGTTTTTATGCATACTAGAGGTTATAACCATCCAATTTTCTTTACAGGTTAGGTCTCTCATTGAGGACATCAAGGATGTGCGGTTTCATAAAATTGGAAACGGCTTGGAGATTATCTCAAAGGAAAGAACTTATGCACTGAAGGTTAGTTTTTCTGCTTAATTGTTAATCGAGCTGGCTTTGCTCTGTTAGTTCATGAGGATACACTGTGGTTGATTATGCTTGGAAATAACGAATGAGATGATATTAATAAAAGAAAATGTCCTTTTGACACATTCCCGTGGATTTGCATTGCAGCTTAAAAACTTATCTGCTATGGAAGCAAATATAGTGAGACCCTTTGTAACACGAGCTCTTGAGACATTTTATAAGCTTAGCAGTTCCGATATGATACAAGACGTGGACAATGCATCTAACAGACAGCCTCAAACAACTAACCGTGGACCACGAGTAAGTTTTCTTTTCATGATGTCCCTTTTTCTTGTTTCTTCTTCGGTTAACTGGGGACTTTTTTCACTTAGTCATAAGACTTCATTCTGTTGTCCAAATTATAAATCCCGCACGTTTATTGCATTATGTGTCCCTTTTCTTTGGACCCATCAAAGATTCTTTCCAATAATTGCAAAGGATGTAATATGTTTCTATTGAGGATTAGCCTTCTTTTCTTTACCAAGTGGGATTATTATTTCTGCATTAGTTAGTAACTTTGATCGCGTGAACCCCGTAGACATTAATGATGATGATGATATGATAACGGAGCCTGACATTTTATGTTTAATGTTTCAGCGGCAACTAAAAGATAGATGAGAACATTGGAGATATCTGGTAAACGACTGCTGCTGTATGAGAATTGGTAATACATAATTGTGCTGCTACAGAAATTGTCTTGTTCACAGATATTTAAGACACGCACTTTGTTTCTCATTTCTTGTGGCTTCTTCACATCTTCATATACTTTATGAGCCTTTCAACCAATGTAAGTTGCACGGAAAAGATCTGTCTTACTAGAAGCCCTCCAAATTCTTCTGCTTGTTGCTTGACTAAACCGGAAAATGTAATAAATGCAAAAAAAATATATAAAACAATATAAATTTCAAAACTAGTGTGCACACGAGAAGTAATAATATGCTTCAAGAAAGGATTGCAAGTACTGTAGTATGAGTCCTATAACATGCAACTCTAGAAGATTGACGTCACAGCTTACGTTTGTTATTGCAAAGAGACTCATGATCGGTACATATCTAATAATCTTTGACTGGCCGGAGATAATTATACAGTTTGAATATATAAGGCTGCGTTTAATCTTACATTAATTATATTTTTGGATATAGTTTCTATGTATATCATGTTGTGGCACCAATTAACTTATAGTAGCTACTCGGCTATAGCTTGTAATAATAATCTTCAAGGTTGGCTTATATGAGTCATCGCAGGTGGTTCGAGAGGCCAACTGCTTCTTAATTAATCACCAAGTAATTTAGCTTACGGGTCATGCTTACGCGCCAAGTGACGGTTATTAGATCTATACTTAGCTAGTTGGTGGTCAACTATAAAAAATAATAATATAAGGTGGCTTTTCTTGAAAATCTAGAATACACTGACGACATTCATCACACGCACCACTTGTCTGAAAATCTCAAGCCCCAAGTCCAAATTAACACGCATAAGTTACATATTCCACGTTACACATATTTGACTTTACCTTCTGCCTCAAGCAAGACCATGCTTAGTATTATGCCCGAATGGTTCTACTCGTTTATTGTTCAAAAGAAAATTAACTTAAGCTAAAAACCCTTTTACACACGTATAAATATATCACATCCCATCGCCCCCTTTTCCTCATATCAATCCGCAAATACAAAACTCTCCCTTCAAGATTATTTCACAATTATTTTTCCCCATTAATTATCATGTCGATGAAGAGAAGTAGAGATCAGGGTGATGATGCAATAACGACCATGGCCGAATCTTTGCTATCACTATCCACAGGAACATCATCGTCGTCACCTTTGTACGAATATTTAAACCCGACAAGTACGAGTACTAATCAACGTATGTTCACATGCAAAACTTGCGAGAGGCAATTCTCTTCGTTTCAAGCCCTAGGAGGTCACCGTGCAAGCCACAAGAAGCCCAAGACCAACGATGGGGCATCACCGCAGCAGCCTTTGTCTCCACCTAAGCCGAAAGCACACGAGTGTTCGATTTGTGGGCTTGAGTTTGCGATAGGACAAGCTTTGGGCGGACACATGAGGAGGCATAGGCAACAAGCTAATAATAATGTTGTCGATGAGAAGGTTATTGTGGTTCCTTCTTTGTCTTTGTCACCGCCATCGTCGTCACAAGATCTTGGTGCTTATAAGGTTGTGAAGAAGGCGAATAAGTTTATTAGTAGTAGGAGGGTTTTGTGTCTTGATTTGAATCTGACTCCATTGGAGAATCAGTTTGTGTTTGGTAAAGTCTCTTCTTTGATCTGTTGATGTCCCTTTTGGATTTCCGATATATTTTCTTAGGGTTATTTGTTATTTTGACATATATAGATCAAATTTGTTCATTATTTATGGATTATATATCAAGGTTTCGTTTATTGTGGAGTTTATCACAGAGAATCGATATACTTCTTTGTTTTCTTCATTACAACCGTAATCAAGATTAGATGAAATCTCGTAAGAAACTATATGTTATAATAACTAAAAACTTAATAGATACATACAATACATACATAACTTGCCTGATACGGGTCGACCGTATACTATTGACGTCTAGTCTACAGTTCCCGGGAAATTAATTATTTGCAAAATTGGCTTTCATATAGGGGAATTTGCAAATTGACACCATAACTTTTCTACTTTTTCATATTTTCCGAAATAAAATTTACGAAGAAAAAGGAAACTCCACTGCACCTATTACTTCAACGAAAAATCGACAGATCTCACTGAAACCTTGTACAAGTCGACGGAATCGATGAGCCGGCAAGCAGCGAGACTGATCGGGAACTTGTCGCGGCGGCTGACGCAGCTGCAGCATCGTCGAAATTTCGGATCGCCGCCTCCTCCTCCTGCGGTGTTCGTCGACAAGAACACTCGCGTCCTGTGCCAGGGCATCACGGGAAAGAATGGCACTTTCCACACCGAGCAGGCCATTGAATACGGCACCAAAATGGTATCGACTCTTTTCCTATACTATAATAATATACATTTCAGCTGTTTTCAGATGCTCAATTGAACTGCTGACGATTATTCATAATTGACCGCCATCAATCATGTTCAATACGACTGTTGTTGTGCTGTGTTGGAAAATGGCGCCTCTGTGCTTTCGGGGATACATGCGTGAACTTGCTTAGGAATGTCGCATTGGGCCCTTGTAAATGCTGCAATTCATCATCATGAACTCAATTTTCTTCGTTTTTCCTGTTAAGTTTTGTTTGTATTTTAGATCTCTTTAATCTCATATATGAATGCTTTATGTTACATATAGGTTGGAGGAGTTACACCTAAAAAGGGTGGCAGTGAGCACTTGGGGCTTCCCGTGTTCAACTCTGTAGCCGAAGCCAAGGCTGAAACAAAGGCCAATGCATCTGTGATTTATGTCCCGCCCCCTTTTGCAGCTAAAGCCATCATGGAGGCTGTGGAGGCCGAGTTAGATTTGGTAGTTTGCATCACAGAGGGGATACCTCAGCATGACATGGTAAATACACCAAAGAGCTGCATTTCTCTCTCTCTCTCTCTCTCTCTCGTATGTCTTCTTTTCATTTTGTGCAATTCCTACCTATAATTGCAGGTTCGAGTGAAGGCTGCTCTTAACAAGCAATCGAAAACTCGACTCATCGGGCCAAATTGTCCCGGAATTATCAAGCCTGGGGAATGTAAAATCGGGATTATGCCGGGGTACATCCACAAACCTGGACGTATTGGGATCGTTTCGAGGTCGGGAACTTTGACTTATGAAGCTGTAAGGAAATTCTTCTTGGAAATATTTTTTCTCTCTGTTTTTTATTAAAGATGTGGAGAATTGGTGATTATATTTCAAGAACTATGCTACTCTGTATTTAAGGTCTTCCAAACCACCGCTGTTGGCCTTGGACAGTCGACCTGTGTAGGGATCGGTGGGGATCCCTTTAATGGGACAAACTTTGTTGATTGCATTGAGAAGTTTCTAGTGGATCCACAAACGGAAGGTGAAGTTTTTTAATATTTATAGCCGTTTATGGTCTAAAGGCAGATTATGAAAGTTACATCCTTAAGTATTAGTATATTCAGATGGCATTTGAAGCAATGGCGCACTATTTCTGTCATCGCAATGGACTGTGATTTCACATATGAATGCTACTATAACTTATTATTATGATATAGTAAGGATTTTGCAGTCAGTTTCTCTCTGAGGTTAATTAGTTGTGGATATTTTTTGGTGAGAAATTGAGTTTTTACTACGTGACTGTGAGAGATTCAAAATAATCTGTTGGTCCCTCCCAGCCAGCATATGTTATCTTCACCTTGTTTCATGTGAATTTTGTTGTCAAGAGCGGTTGCTGAGGGGAACTTATATTTTCCTCTGCATGCCAGAAAGTTAACTCTGCTTAAATATGCTACAGCAGGTACCATCCCTTATGTTGAGTAAGAACAATAGGATATGAATGTCCAAAACTGTTAGCAGAAATAGTGCTATTAAGATCACACTTGAAGAGGAACTAATTCATTTATTTACCAATCAAATGACTGATAAGAAGATCAAATTTTTTTAAAATGCTTTCGTATTTCGAAATTTTCAGGAATTATTCTTATAGGCGAGATAGGTGGCACGGCCGAGGAGGATGCCGCGGCCTTAATAAAGGTTATACAAGCGCTGCCTTGTCTTGAGAATTTGCACGTTGTTTGTTTTCCATCATAAGAAAAATCCAAAATTCCGTTTTTAGACTATAAATCACTCTTGGCAAAGATGTCCCTTTTATTAGAGTTGATACACTGGAAATTTGCAGCTCCTCAAGTTCATTTTGTATGTTTAAAAAACTTCGTAAATCTCTCAGGAAAGTGGCACTGAGAAGCCCGTGGTTGCTTTCATCGCGGGGCTTACCGCCCCGCCCGGTCGGAGAATGGGCCACGCTGGAGGTAATGGAGCCAAAAAATAACCCTGACTTGAAAAAGGTGTTGACTGTGAATTATGAGCCGTTAATTAATGACTGAATTTTCCATGAAAATGTTTGTGCAGCTATTGTCTCTGGAGGGAAAGGTACGGCTCAAGACAAAATCAAGACGTTGAGGGAAGCTGGTGTCGCTGTGGTTGAGTCTCCTGCAAAGATAGGCGTTGCCATGCTTGAAGTCTTCACGCACAGAGGTCTTTTTTGATGCGATTAGCCCTTTTTTTTTTAATGATTTTATTTTTTTTCTTTGGTTGCTGAAAATGGTCTTAAATCCATTGAATAACGAATGCAAAATGCTTGCACTTATCACCTTGTCACAATTGGAAGCTTTTGAGTTAAATATTCTCCCTCTCGAGTGTCAATAATATAGCTTTCTTTGTGTTCACTCAAGAATAGAATGTATAAGCTTAGTTATTATCCTTAATTATTTTTAGTAAGTTGAAGTATTTGGAAATGATTAACGTTGTAAATTCAGTTGGAAATTAATACATATGAGTCAACCCATGAAAATTAATCATACGTGGTACAAGAACACGGTCCAATAACTCCGATGATAAAATAATTTGAGACAATTGAGTCACGAAATCTAATTTAATCAGGAATTAACACATGCGAAGTGCACGTAAGAATTTATTTGTGGTAAAATTCTACACCGAGAAAATTTCAGTTTAAATCAGCATATGCAACGACATATGCTGTTAATTTCGTATCAATAGTTATTAAGTATAACTCATGGCTGTTAATTTCGTATCAATAGCGAGTTTTTACCATTAACTGTCCTCGTAATATTTCAATTTGTAAATTTAATATCTTAAAATTGTCACTCTTTCATTTTTCCGAATTATAAAAAATAATGAATCCTAATTATTAATTTGATTGATCTTTGTGTTTTCCCACCTAGGGTTGCAAATGAATCAAATTTTTTTGTTCGATTCGATATCCGATTCGAAAATTACGATTCGAATTCGGAAAATTCGAATATAGAATCCGAATAAGAATATTTTTTTTTATTCGAATAATTTCCGAATACGAATACGAATATGTGAATATTCGATTCGAATATTATCCGAATATTCGGATTCGAATAATTTATAATATTAAATTTATTATATTTCAATAATATAATATAATATAATTATTTGCAATTAAGTTGGACCATTAATATCAAATACGAAGTTATTACGGCCCAGACTTAAGCTATTAGGCCCAAGTGTTCTTGAAAGGACACAACATTAAGCCCATCAAATCCTTTGTCAAAATAAATAAAATAAAATAAAAGTCCTATTAACAAAATTGAATGTTCAAACGGGTCTTTCATCAAATCCTCACAATTGAAACCCTACCCTACGCACTTCAAACGGGTTTTATCCAGGTTTTGTGAAAAAAAAATTCGAATCCGAATATTCGAATATTCTCGATTATATTCGAATATCATAATCGAATCGAATACGAATCGATTTTTCGATTCGAATAAAAAACGAATCCGAATATTCGAATAAATAAACGAATCCAAATAGAATATGACGGTATTCGAATCGTTTGCAATCCATTCCCACCGTTCGAACAAAATGGACTTATTAAAGTAAAGTGGGGCCCACATCAAACGTGTTCTATTTCCAATAGAAGGAACAGACACAATCTAGGTTCTTCGGATGACTTCTCCAACTATGCCTCTTCTATCGAACACTCTCGAAAAACCCAGAATCGCCATAAATCCTCTGCCCTATATAAAAGCAGACCCCTCTCTTTGATTCCCTCAAATCACTCGTAAAACAGCAATCGAAGAAATCAACAAACGCTCAATTCTCCACTTCATCTCTAAAAAAGAAAATCGAATCTTTAAGCTCTGTTCTTACCGGTAAAGCGTGGTAATAATAATGGCTGGAAAAGGCGAAGGACCCGCGATTGGTATCGACTTGGGGACGACGTACTCTTGCGTCGGCGTTTGGCAGCACGACCGCGTCGAAATCATCGCCAACGATCAGGGAAACCGTACGACGCCGTCTTACGTCGCCTTCACCGACACCGAGAGGCTCATCGGCGACGCCGCCAAGAACCAGGTCGCCATGAACCCTACCAACACCGTATTCGGTGAGTGCCCTTTTTCAATTTTGTTTCCTTCTCCGTTTTTGAGGGTATTTTTGTAATTTCTGTATATGCTCACGAACCGTATTTTTCGCGGTGCAGATGCTAAGCGCCTCATCGGCCGGAGATACAGCGACCCATCGGTCCAAAGCGACATGAAGCACTGGCCGTTCAAGGTCGTCGCCGGCGCCGGAGATAAGCCCATGATCGTCGTCACACACAAGGGCGAGGAGAAGCAGTTCTCCGCCGAGGAGATCTCCTCCATGGTCCTCATCAAAATGAAGGAAATCGCCGAGGCCTACCTCGGCACGACAATCAAGAACGCCGTCGTCACCGTCCCCGCCTACTTCAACGACTCCCAGCGTCAGGCCACCAAGGACGCCGGCGTCATCTCGGGCCTCAACGTCATGCGCATCATCAACGAGCCCACGGCCGCAGCCATCGCCTACGGCCTCGACAAGAAGGCATCCACATCCGGCGAGAAGAACGTGCTCATCTTCGACCTCGGTGGAGGCACCTTCGACGTCTCCCTCCTCACCATAGAAGAGGGCATATTCGAGGTGAAGGCCACCGCCGGCGACACCCACCTGGGCGGAGAAGACTTCGACAACCGCATGGTCAACCACTTCGTGCAGGAGTTCAAGAGGAAGAACAAGAAGGACATCACCGGAAACCCTAGAGCCCTGAGGAGGCTGAGGACCGCCTGTGAAAGGGCAAAAAGGACTTTATCCTCCACCGCACAGACAACGATAGAAATCGATTCCCTATACGAAGGCATCGACTTCTACTCCACCATAACCCGAGCCCGCTTCGAGGAGCTCAACATGGACCTCTTCAGGAAGTGCATGGAGCCCGTGGAGAAGTGCCTCAGGGACGCAAAAATGGACAAGAGCACCGTGCACGACGTGGTCCTGGTGGGCGGGTCGACCCGGATCCCGAAAGTCCAGCAATTACTGCAGGACTTCTTCAACGGGAAGGAGCTCTGCAAGAGCATAAACCCCGACGAGGCTGTGGCCTACGGTGCCGCGGTGCAGGCGGCGATCTTGAGCGGAGAAGGTAACGAGAAGGTGCAGGACCTCCTCCTCCTCGACGTGACCCCTCTCTCCCTCGGGCTCGAGACCGCTGGCGGCGTGATGACGGTGCTGATCCCGAGGAACACCACGATTCCGACCAAGAAGGAGCAGGTTTTCTCCACCTACTCCGATAATCAGCCCGGGGTTTTGATTCAGGTCTACGAAGGCGAAAGAACGAGGACGAGGGACAATAATTTGCTGGGCAAATTCGAGCTCTCGGGAATTCCTCCGGCGCCGAGGGGGGTCCCGCAGATTAATGTGTGCTTCGATATTGACGCCAATGGGATCTTGAACGTCTCTGCGGAGGACAAAACTACGGGGCAGAAGAATAAGATCACGATCACGAACGATAAGGGGAGGCTTTCGAAGGAGGACATTGAGAAGATGGTGCAGGAGGCGGAGAAGTACAAGGCGGAGGACGAGGAGCACAAGAAGAAGGTGGAGGCGAAGAATGCTCTGGAGAATTACGCCTACAACATGAGGAATACGGTGAAGGACGAGAAGATTGCGTCGAAATTGGGGGAGGACGATAGGAGGAAGATCGAGGAGGCGATTGAGGCGGCGATTCAGTGGCTCGATGCGAATCAGCTGGCGGAGGCGGATGAGTTTGAGGATAAGATGAAGGAGCTCGAGGGGGTTTGTAACCCGATTATTGCGAGGATGTATCAGGGCGGTGCGGGCGGGCCGGATATGGGTACGGGTATGGATGAAGATGGGCCTTCGGGTGGTGCGGCTGGTGGTGCTGGTGGGCCCAAGATTGAGGAAGTTGATTAAGAAGCTGCTTTTCTTTACGGGGGTTGAGGAATAATATAAGATCAGTGTAGTGGGTTTTGGGCTTTGATGGGCCTTTTTGATGTGTTTTGTTTTGTCTGGTTTTATTGATGTATGAGGGAGTGTTTTAGTGATGTAATAATAATAATATTAATTATGAAGTTGAATGTTGTTTCCTAAATCATTCTTATTCTGGAATATCATTGAGTTCGGTTGAAAAATAGATAATTTTACATAATTTCTGTAATCAAGGCAAGGCCTAACATGGGCAGATCCTTCAATCTTAGGTTTGTTGGGTTGTGAGCAAAATTGATTTTGGGCCTACTATTATTGGTTAGCACAAACTTGGATATCTTTACATATGTAAATTGATCCATGTAATATACTATGACTAATTCATTCATATTCCCACTGCCACACCATCGAGCTATAAATTCTCTCTCAGTGACGGAGACGTCTCTTGCAAAGCTTCTCTCTTCTTTGATTTTGTTCTTTACCATCCACTTCGATTCATTACAAGGTTGCATCTCTCAAGCATATAATTTTTTATTACAGTAACGCTCATGCTATAAACGGTACAAAGGAAATGCTGGAAGAATAAATAAAGCCAACATCATTGCTAAGTCAATTACTCAAGCTTTTACCCCAATATATTCTGTTACAGAATCAACTGATATTCATAAACACAATCAAACAACAAACACAACATAACTAACTTCTCAAAGACATTCCAAACAAAGCACACACACACACACAAAAAACCACCAGCTTGATGGCCACTCACAATTCACAGCTTTTAATCACAGCAATAAAGTTGAAACGGTGAAGAAAAAAAAAACAGGAACAGAAGCTACAAGTGCATTAAGTCGTTGTAAGCTCCACACAACTGCCGTGTTTTCTGTTCCAACAAGCTGTGATTTTCATGGGCCGAGACGGTAAGGACCTTCACCCATGAAGTGATGGCCGCCGGCTTCCATGTACAGTGCTGCTGCTGCATTGTGAGGGTTAAGACCGTCCATAACCATAAACTGCATGTCTTCCGAGGGCTTCCAGTGCCGTTTTCTCTGGTTGATGAACCAATTATTTATCTGTTTCTGATCCAAACCTGTTGCTTCGGCCAAAGCCACCTTCTCCGACTCCTTCAATTTTTTGAAAAAATAAATTACTATAAGAGTAGTTTTCATCGGAAATAAAATCTATTTTATCTCAAATCAAGAATCCGAATGTATAAAGCTCATAGGGTTCCACTCTAAAACCAATTGTCAAATAGAGGACAACCCACGAGCTTACAAGCAGGTTAAACTATTTAATATTTCCGTTAACAACTAACTCTAGAAAAATTCCCCTTATGTGGGAATTTAGGTTAATGGGTCGAATTACTTTTTTGTTTGTTGTTGCCGAGCTTAGGTGTAGGCGAAATAAGGAGAATTGTGTGATTTAACTTTTGACATATTGGATTTTCTACGGCCTTATTTTTCCTCTTTGCTGACAGGGGGTTTCCAAGTTAAATATTTGAATTGCTATTTTCTCACGTCTTATATTTCTGTGATGGATTTCGGACGGAATTTGCCGGAATTCCCAACAGTTTGATGATCAACCAATGAAGTGGCCAATAGAACAAGCAATAATACTAATATGCATGGAAAATAAAGACTAACCGAAGGATAAGGCCACTTGTAGTGCAATTCCCACCAGCTGAGTAGTTTCTGACGAGCTTCTTTGGGGAGCTTACCTTTCTTCTTCTTCTTGGAGAGCTCTTGCTTGAGGCTGCTTAGGTATCCACTGTACTTCTTTAGGAGATGGTTTTTGAGCTCGCGGTCTTCAGCTCGTGGATCGATCTCCGGCAGAGAAGTTTCTCCCCCGCTGTTGTTCTCTTGCTCGTCTTCGGATGAGCGCAGAACCTCGTACTTGTCGACGTCTTTTTTTTTATTCATGCCCAAAGTTGCAATGAAAAAGATGTAATTAAACATAAATACTGCTGCAACTCGACTACGTGTGTATGCATACATTAATACATACACGAGAGAGAGAGAGAGCATAAACTAATGAGCTAAACAGTGCAAGCATTATTCATAATGTCGGCAAATTAGGAAGCCACGAAAAGGTTAATTAAAAGACTAATCAGGATTAAAGGAAGCAAACGTGTGAGGTAGGTGTTTCTTGATTTTCTTGCATATTCTATTGTTAATGGAAAACAAATCAGATCTCTGAATCATATCCTTTTACTATTGGACTCGTGATTAGACTAGGGTTTCTTTTTTCTTTTTTCAATATTCATATGCTTTTCTTTGGCATTGGCACTCGTGACGAGGCGTTGGAAAATGATGGTGTCAGTCAAACTTCTGATCCATTTTTATATCAATCAACCTAAGCAAGAGACAGTATTGAATGAACGTGCAGTTGCTTGAACAGAAGACAGAAAATTTTGTATGATAAGATAATTGGCATTTTTCTGAAAATTCAAGTAAAAAATTTGAAATAAAAATAAAGGGAAAAGGCACCGCCATTAACGAACCAACCCCATTTAAAGAAAGGACAGTTTAAACTATCAGTTTAGACCCTGCAAGTAACTCCAATTTAGGATTCAAGAAACACAAATATAAGCAGCAAAACTGTGATTACTCTTCCTGTCTTTCCTTACCATGAAGGGCAAAGGCAAAACGAAAAACATTCACAACTACTTTCTTAATCTATCTTTATACAGTACACACACAGATATTATGGATCACATATTTGTTCAAAAAAGAGAAAAAAAAATGGGATATATACCTGGAGAGTTGAAGATCCGAACAGGAGGACTGTTATTAGTACTGAGAATGTTGAGTTGAGATTCAATCCTTCGCATGAACTCCATGGCTTCTTGTAAAGGCCTCGTGAGCTCGTCTCGGTACTTAACCAGCATATCATAGTAAGCTTCCTGCATTCATTCAGATTCAACTGAGAAGGAAAGAAAGAAACAAAGAAGAAGCACAGAAGTAAATTTAGCCCTAACGAAAAGTTATTACCATGAACTGATCTAACTCTGGATCTTTAGAAACATCTCTAATATTAGCCGCCGAAGCTCTTTGCTTCGCCTCAAACTCTTGACGCACCGCAGCCAGCCTTGCCACCACTTCCGGCGGAGCTCCTACCTAAAAAAATATAATGTGCGTATGTAGAAAGATATGTTTGAGGAAATATATATCATATAAACGTACAAGTATATCACCAATTATTCTACGCTGAATAACAAAATCTTTGAAAAGTTTCGATTCGTATAACAGTTGAAAGAAAGAAAAGAAAGGAGGTACCTTTTGACAGTCCATGTAAGCTTGGAGAAGATTGGAATACTGTGGATGGGCAATAATCTTTGCTTTTATAGCATCAACCTCCCGAGGAGAATTATTATCAGTTTGATGCCCTCTAATCAAAGAGGGATGGGGAAATCCAGTTAGCATAGGCACCGCATGATTATGTGAAGTTCCGGCTTCAATTTTCACAGCAGAGTTACGGCCAACAGCGTCGGCTTGATGATGATCGTAGCAGCTATGATCTCCTGCGGACTGAAGATAAAAGCCATTCATGGTCAGCTGGTTTTGAGGATCATTTGAGCCACTTGTAGTGTTAGTACTTGTTCTCGCATATCCAGAAGAGCTCGGTGCAAGTACTGGGCCAGATCCATACAGGAAGGAACTACTGTTTCTCGTGTTTCGGTTCTCACTCATCTGATGATTATTATATTCTTCCATGGTTTCAATGGAAATATAAGGTAGTAAAAGGAATTATATATATAAAAAGGGGCGAAAAAAAAACTAAAGATTAAAAACCCCTGATGGGAAATTCAAGCAAGAAGTTGGAGGAAAAACACGAAACCCTAAAAACTACAAATAACAAAGACCCAGCTTGAAAAAAATGTCACAGATCCCTCTTTATAAATAGACGATAAAGATGAAATTTTGAGGGTTTCTGTAATTTTCTTTGGTGAAGTCTGAGACGGAAGAACAGGTGGAGGTGCGATAACAGTCACCAAGTAGCAAACATCTTCGTTAAGTAGAGAAAAAATAGCATCACTCACTAAAGGGTCAGAAAAGCTTCACATGTGACGGTTGGGTAAAGCTGATAAAGAGGCAGAGAGAAGGGTGGTGTTATTGGCCGGATATCAGCAAACGGTAGGGGTGGTGAAAAGATGTTCTTTTGCCACAAGAATAAACTAATATATATTGTGGAATTTTTTTTTCTTTTTGAGAAAGAGATCGAGTAAAATGGTTTTCCTAATTAACCTATGCCATCTTTATTTAGACTACATTGGGATGGATATGTGTTAGATATTGAAAGTGTACTAATCAAAGTTATTAGCTTGAAAAAGTAAATGGAAAACAAGAGCAAATTCAGAGATAAAAGCACAGTAATAATTAATAATTGATGTGACGGTTGACTTAACTAAACCTACTGTTGAAGAGTGATTAGATTAGTTATTATAACAAGGTACGATGCGGTCGGTCGACTCTCTTTCTCCACTTAAATTATGTTAAATAGTTTAACACATTGACATACATTTGCAACGATCAAAAGATTTGTCACCCTTCCCATCGTTGTATGCCTTTACATTATCTATCCTCTAATCTCCTCCATAAATATAATATTAACCCAATTATTCTTCAAGATTTGATCTTTGATTTTATTTTATTGCTGGTAAATAATCCCCGAAATATATAAGTTGAACATAAAGGGCGCACACACACACACATATATATATATATATTAGAGAGGGAGAGAGAGAGAGAGAGAGAGAGAGAGAGGACACATCGAGTTGATATGAAATGAGTGAGGAAATGGGGTCCTTCAGATTCAGAGCGCGCGTAAACAGCGCGAGCTCTGTTTCCTAATGCACAGACGAGTCATGACCCGTCACACATCTGTGTATTGTGTATGCACTTGTGTGTTGTCTGTCTTCACTTAACCTTTTCTGCATTTTATTTTACAATATATATATATATATATTATATCTCAGTCTCTGGTGTATGGCAATGTTTGTAGTTCTTTTTTTTTTATTATTTTCTTTTCCATACATTACTGTTCAATTTCTGAATACACCTACAGAGATACGCACATGTTGCTACTGATGATGAGCATCAAGTTTTTTTTTACTTTAGGGCCACTTTCTCCATCGGCCATCTTTTCATTGCACTGTACATTTGACTGAAACATCCGCCATCTTCCATGGCTGTCTTAATACTAATGATACGATAATTTGATTTCAATTTGACAGTTGTTAGCACTAGCTAGTAATCTTCACCATCATGATATTTAAGGTTGATAAAATACTCATCATTCTCATTAACCTACCTTTCCTCCGTGGCTTTCTCTTTCGTTACATTATTTACATCTTGAGAGTTATATCGAGAAATTAAATTGAAATGTTGGCTTAGCTAAGGAAGACAGAAGCCCAACAAAGTTAGCATGTAACCATGTGAGAAGTGGGGGCCGAGGAAGACAGTCATGGAGAGACTGTTCGATTAAGGCCCACTAAACAACGGTTCAATCACTTAATCTATCTTGTTTATTTTAAAGAATTAAATCTAAAAACAAAATTTTGAATAATACTGGTGGTGGAGTTGGATGGTGGTGGGAGTCTGTCACCGGATGTGACGGCGGGCCATATCGCTTTAGAGGCGGCGGGACCCGGCGGGACTCACATCAAATCATTGCTCGACAACAATGAATGCATGTTTTTTATATTGTCCGAAATGTAATTTCCATGGATATTACATGATCGAGTGATCTTAATAATGATGATGATATATGCATGTGCATGTATGCTATGTTTTACTACACACACGACTTTCGTGTCAGAACTCTTTGTTCCAATCTTTGTGCCACAAGGGTCTTCGAATATGTATAATAAAACGAACCCAATTATATGCTGCATTAAACAATATTGGAAACGATATTAGATATTATTTAAATTCTGAATACGTATACCCTTATATGGTACTAACTAATTTCTGTCAAATCGTTATTTTATTTTAGTTTTCCTTTCTTTATATTGATTCGTTATCCCATGGTAGAATGATGTTTTTTTATTGACTATTTTTCTACATATTTTCATCGTCTAACTCACAGATTCGAATCCAATGACTTTCGTTTATGAGATTTGTGATATATCACATGAATCAATGATGATTAGTCAATTTGAAGAACGATAGGGAAGAGCGAGGTCAAATTCGTTTTAACTAAACTTAATCGAATTATGGATACTGCGGTACCCAAACAAAATTGACTATTTTTCTAAAGAAATAATAATATAGGGTTTGATCTTTGGAGAGTCACAAATGTCAAATCTGAGTTTCCCTAATAAAGAAGACAACGTAGTTTTGTTCGTCTTTAACCTAACATATCCTCACACAACATAGAGGAGAGAATGTACCAATTGAACGCAAACCAAGTTGAACAACTATTGCATGACAGTTAATATATACATATATAAATCGAATATTTCTTTATATTTGGATTAATCTTTCTTTGATATCAAAATTGAAATATGGAAATCTTCTAAAAATAGGGTTCAGTTCAGGTGGATTGTCTAAAATAATAGGCCCATAATAAGCAGATGGGTCGCCCAATATAAATGAATATATATTATATGCTATAACTATAATTGGGAATGCATTTAAAAGAAGAAAACTGATGAAAGAGACAAAACTATACTTAGTTGTATGACTGGAGATGAAAAATCTGACAGTTTGGCTTGTAAGATTCCTTCTCTGCAGCTTGTTCGAACTTCTTCACAACGGCTTCATTCTCTTCCAAGCTCATCTGCACGAAAAATCGAACCCACCAGGTCGGGCTCCTTAACTTCGCCTGCAACAAGAACAGACACATCACAAATAGGGTATCTTCAAATCGATCTCCATTACAGATTATATGTAGTAGGAATCAAATTCAAACATAAGGATTAAAATTAAATCGAAAGAATACTCACCGAGCGACCGTATTTGGCTTTATCAAGGGCTTGGGCTTTGTGGTGATGGGGATATCCTGCATGAGATCACATATAAGCAAAGATTTCTGAGATGTCTGTAAGCAAAAGACAAATATATGAAGAAGCAATAAATTCATTTCTTGCTCAGCTCACCGGTGAAAATCACGAGGCCATCAGATGATAACCTGGCTAATTCGGGAAGAGTTTTGTTCAGATACTTTGGAGACAAGTAGTCAAGTGAATCTGTAACAATCACAAGGGGAAAGGACTTTGCTCTGTAGGGAAGAGGAAATTTAATATCAGCCACAAGAACAGAGCCTCTGTGAACCAATTTCTTGCACGTGCGGTCAGCGTCTTCTATGTCGTACGGTTCGATGCCCCAAGCTTCACTGTTGTCTTCGGTAATCAACCGGGAAATTACAGAACAAGAATCTGGGCCCACGTGTAAGATCTTGTGCATGCTATCTCCGTATGCAGTCTTTAGGAAAGGTATTGCACGGTGGACTTCGCCGGTGCACGAATAGTCACCTGCATGATTGGACGAAAAAAAAAAATTGTTCTATTTTATGGTCTTGCAGTGCCATCTATTGTTGTGGGTCACGTGTTGATGTTCTTTAATTCAAGATTTATGGAGAAACAGTGTTATTTTCTCTGAAGGAATGCTCAAGCAGAAATGTATTTGCTGAAAGCCTTAGCAATATGAGGGCAGTAACTAGTGCAGATTTTTCAGACACAGAGAATCAACAGGCTACGTTACAACATGACAATACCCTTTTCATGCAGGCTTTAAATTATTGCACTCGAGACTCTGAATAAGGTAAAGAATGCTCAAGCACTTGCTTTGAACAGCAGAAATCAAAACAGTGAAGGATTTATTAGGCATTGTACAAGGTGAAGAACACGGTTCTTTTCAATTCCATGCAGGCAAAGGTTATTTCTAACTTTATACTTAATGGAAAACCACTTTTAGACAGATCAGGCATGAAGTAAGCAAAAAAAATAAAATGAAATAAGATTCTGAAATCACCGAATCCGAATTCCGAATGTATTTCTAGGCAATGTATTATGATTACCTTCCAACCGACTAACAGCTCCATAATCTCCGGAAGTACCTACATCAATCAAATCATTGCAATACTTGTAAATGCCTTAAATACAGAGCTATAATATTCAAATTGCTGAACTGCTGCAACTGCAATGTAAAACTGATTATTGCTATTTGGTGACATATATTAATAAACTTGAAAATTATGTTGTCTATTAGCACTATAACAAAGCTAATTGGAATGATATGTTTCACTATTACTAATATATAAACTCCAAACTTTTTCTGCAGTTTTTTGCAGCAGAGAAACATGGATCCCTGAAAAATCATGATGCTGAACATCAACTTTTCGTCACAAATTTCAACTGTGAACTACCACAACCTGATAAGCATAAGTTACGTGATACTACTTGCAAACAGAGTGTTGTTCTCACTCGTGAAATCGTTTCCCTAATAACATAAGCAAATACGGAGCTATAAGGCTAAGGAGAGAATACTTCCAATTTTATATAGTACGAGGTATCCACCAATTAAAAAGCTTTCATTCCATTAAAAACTTGGCCTTTATTTTCTGTCCGCATTTATCTTGCATTCCAAATATTTCTAGAAACCAAATCGATCCAGCATCCGAATTTGAATCAAAAGTACCAATGAACCTCTCTCATAAGTCAGCTGCAGCGAGCTAAGACCAATAATCGGCCAGCTAAAGCAAATCAATTACTCTATACCCAATTCCAATAAGATACATCAACGCAATATACGAGAAATTGGGAAGACAAATGCATACCTCGGCCACGATAAATGTAAATAATGGACAGGATTCCCTACAAAAAAATTCGGAAAAAAGAAATGACGTCGAGCAAAATAATTCAACATAAGCGGGAAAAGGAAGAACGTAATTCCGAGAGAAAATATTGAAGTCAATTAGTACCAGAACAATGAGCCCAATGGTCAAGTAGGAAGGAGATTGAGATCTCGAATGAAGAGACGAGGAAAACGGCGCAGACCCAGCTTCCAATACCCTTCGAGAAGGATTAATCGGCCGCCTCGCTGTTGCCATGGATCCACCAAGATTCACAATGCTGATATTTCACAGAGAATCTTACAAAAATCTGGTTAGAGAATAATCGTCCAAATCTGGGATTGGAACCCCATGTTCTCAGCCCTCAGGTTCTTTTCAAGTTCCCTCAATTTTATAATTTATTTTTTCTTTTTCCTATTTTTATTTTCCGGAAATATAAAAGTGATGTCGAGCTCGTGGTGGGGCTCATGTAGTTGGCTATTTTTATTCATATTCCTTCACAATTTTGTATACCATGAACACATCATCATAAATATATTACACCCAAAATAAATGCTGAATTTTGGGTACCTAAATGTCTAACAATAAACATATTAATTATCAAAAAAAAAAAAATTGAAACCAATACACATCTATTTATTACACTGCATGCTTAATTAACTACACCCTGCTACACATTCATGCACTGCTAGCGATAAGAAGTACTAACATAAATCGTTAAGAGCACAACGCTGTTCGAAGTCGTGAGTACATTCGTCGAGTACAGTTATCAACGTTCAAGAAGCATGTGTTGTTTGAACATGAGCTTATCATAGAAAAGGAAAAATTCAAACAAGGGCTTCAACATTTGACAAAATATGTCAAGTCGCTACACGCAATATGAAAAAAAATCTTATATCCCAAAGAAGCAACGCAGATATAAAAGTCAAGTTCGATTGTAAAAGTCAACCGGTAACAAACATATGGCCGACGTAGTTGCTGAAGAAAAGACATACATTGATCGCAATGCATGTGCGAGAGAAACTATAGCACTGGCTGCATCGATAGAAACAGTCTTGGTAAATGGTAATAACATTTTATCGAATATGATCAATTCAAAGATATGTATTCCTGTAAATAATATCATATGTACTCCCGAACATATAATTATCATAGTTCAGTGATGTGCGTTTATATATATTTATTCGACTTGTAAAGATTCAACCAAGTCAAAATCATTCATGAACTATACCTGGACATATCCATAGTAGTGCTTAGCGAGCAGCATAAGTGACATAAATCACATATGAGAAAATACTACTACTAATTGGATCAATAGAAACTGGATTGATAATGATATAGCCACGAGCACACCTAAATTCTCCCGTTCCACCAACTATGCTCAACTCAGCATCTTTTTGCCTGATGACATTTCTCCCGATTAAGCTAATCGTGCTTCCATTATATTTACCAGACGTGAAAAGAATACTTCCAATCGCAGCATCAGCAAACATTTTTAGATCATCACCAACTTCGAGCCCTTGTGCTCTTCCCACTTCTTCTGTTTTATTACTCGGGCCCGCTAGTAACGGGATATCGGCGACTTTTATATTGCCAAATATTGAAGGCGGAGTTGGCATGATTGAAGCACGGGAAACATCGTACGTGTTCTGGTTTGGACCGCTGGGGTAGGGAAAGAGGTAGGTTTGAAACTTGGTTGATCTTTGTGGTCCTTTGCATGCATTTTCGAAATTCCCAGTTTTGGGGACGGGTTTCGAGTTCGAGGTGAGCAAAGTTGATGGGGTGATTAGGGTTATGAACAATACTAAGCTTAGCTTTGCCATTGAAGTTTCTTGATTCTAATTTTCCAAGAGATTGAGAGTTTTGGACAGGGATGGGGACTATATATGTGTCCGTACGCGTGCAGTCAACATAATGTTAAAATTCTAATAGCATTATTTTAAGGAGCTTAGGGTTAATTAGCTAGGTCATTAAGATACATATAGTTGACGATTAACGTCAAGTTAGCTGAGGATTTGGCCATTTTTGCGAAATAGTTGTAAAATAAGTTATTATTATTATCACTATATGATATAGAAATCCAATCTGTTAAGCTATTATTGTTTGGCTCTTTTAGTTTTAGAGGGTTTGGCGGCCTATGTTTGTACATAAGAAAATTTATAGTGATTTTCTTCCCGACGGATATAGGCATTAGTATACAAGGTTTTTCGTCACTTCCATGAAGTTTATTTAGAGTTAATGACAATTGAAGATAAGACGGGACTCCTTTCCTATGTCCAGATATTTATTTGAATTTGTTTTTAATTTTTCCTATTTCTGATCACATGGAAACAGATCACCACAGGTGGATCATGTCTTGGTTATTTGCATCTTGATGCATGAATGAACCCCATTAATTTGTTTCCAAACATGCATTTATTATTACACTTTATTATAACAAGAGAGTTGATCCAAAATCACGCACCATGATATTACATACGGGCAATACATGCCCACAGTGCTTATTATACGTTTGCATGCTTGATAGACTATATATACGTGCATACGCGCACGCATGTGTGCTGATTATATATATTAATTATAATAGTTAATATAAAAATCATACTGAAAAACGCTGTTAAGCGTCACTGGATTCGTCGTGATGGTGTTGACAATAGCGCGTCCACGAGCGCAGCGGAAGACGCCGGTCCCGCCCACAACTGGTAATTCCCGATTTTGCTGCGAAAACACGGGATTTCTTCCCAGGATACTGATTGTGCTTCCGTTATATTTACCCGGGGTAGTGATGAGGAAGTTTATATTCATAGCCAACGATAACACTGTTAAACTAGAAGTTGTCACGGTCCCCTGAGCTCTCCCAATTTCCGGGGAGTTATAGTCCGGTCCAGCTGTCAATTTATCGTCCGCTACAAATATCACACCGAACATCGAGGGCGAAGTTGCGGTGATGGAAGAATTAGCAACTGGAAAGACCGTTTGGTTCACACCGCTCAATTGATCTTGGACATAGACTGTAATCTTGGATGATTTCGGGAATCCTGGGCAAGCTGTAAGAATCGGGGACACGGAGAGCTGGGAACGAACGCTCGGGATCGATATCGAGATGGTGATAGAGAGAAGGAGAGAGAGGATGATTGGAGTAGGTTTCGACATTGCTGAAAAGTAGTTAGTTTTAATTATGGGATGATATATTATTCTTGAGAAGTTATTGTTGCTTGTGTGATTAGGGTTTGGCACAATGGGTGGGGTTATATAGGGTTTTGGATGCAAGAAGAGAAGATCATTATCGTTTTGACAATTTGTGTTTATGATGGCGTATTATTTACAAATAGGCATGCATATATATATATATAGGTAGTTTGGCGATAATAATAATGCAACCTAAATTTAGGGGTTATGAGCTGACTTTCGTTTTCCTTTACGCATATACTTTTTTCTTAAAAGAACTTACGTATAAACTTAGGTATGTATATTGGATGTAGAAAATTGTCTAATACGAATCTCTTACAATTTGTATACGGTTTGAATCTGTTATTCCGTTATATGTATATATTAAAGAATGTGTCGACTGGTTCTCACATGTCATTCATTTAAAATACGAGTAAAGATCACATATAGATATATTGGAGGTGTTAAAATGATTTACAAATTTAAATGAATTGTATAAAATATATGGGAGGAGACTCATGATATTTAGCTATCCTAAAATAATTACTTCCCAATGAGGCAAAGTATCTAAAGTCCACGCTTTTTGCATTAACTCCCTTACGACTTTAAAACTGAGAGACGTGAAGAAATAATTCATATTTGCTATAAGTTTAGTATTAAATCATATATGGTAAAGCATACATTATATCCCTACTTTATTACAAGTAGCGTTAGCCGGTCTACATTAATTTAAAAATGAGAGACGTGGGTGCATGCTGTACCATTCTGTTATTTATTAAGCGAGAATGTCGTACGCTTCCTTCTATCGTCGTAATCCGTCGAGTATTTTGTGTATACCATTCTGTTTATTTATTAAACGAAGGTTATTCTCGAAGGGTGCATCGGTATATAATAACTAAATTTCATGGGCTACCTCATCCTATCAAATAATTGATTTGAATATTTTGCAACAAGATATATATCATCTCTCTATATACACAATCTAAGAAGATCGATCACGTTTTCATGGGCTACCCATCCTATGATTTTGCAATAAGGTCTATCTGCATACAATCTCAGAAGATCGATCTTGATTTCATCCACATCTTAGATAGCGCTATGATTTTATAGAACGCTCTAATGTTCGATAAAAACCCTCTTTTCTTTTCTTTTCTTTTTTTGTTTTAAAAAGGCGACTCACCAATCGTTGTATTATCACTTGGGTTTATGCACGAGCACATCGAAACATCGCCATCCTCCCAAAAAATTGGGGAAGTAAAAATCTCTGTAAGAAAATAGGGTTTCTACCAAAACATGGGAGAATGAGATGAAACTTGGATATAAAATGGGTATTATAATACTAATCGACCTCACAGACATGTAATTACAAGGCTTTCATCAACAAATGTTAATCCGAGAATTTAGAAATTATAAAATTCTTTTCATTATAGAATCATGATGTTTATTTCCAAAATAATATAATCGTGTTTTGATTAGTTATGATACGTTGAATTCCAAGCTGTTAGCTTCTGTTCAGGGTTTGGTCTTTGTAGTTACTCTGTTGAATGATAACAAACTAGTTCTTGTAGATTTAATCAGAAGCTTTTCTTTTATTACCCCAAACATGCATTTATCAAAACTCATTATAATAGGATCTGTAAACCAACAAAAGCACCCATGATACATACTCGAATACCCGCAGTGCTTATTAAGTTTGTGCCTGAAACTTATATGCAAGCACGAGTAATTCCTCCCGCACACAGACATTACACAAACAATAGTTGATCATTTAACAACATAACTAAGATAAAAAGTGTACTCGTACACGTTATTAAGCATCACGGTAGGTGTTTGCAATTGCATATCCGATCCTCGAGCTCAACGGAAGGTACCGGTCCCACCCAGCACTGAGAATTAGGGATTTCTCCCGAGATACTGATCGAACTTCCATTGTACCCGCAGTAAAATAATACTTAGTGTTCAGAGTCAATGATAGCACGCTCAAATCAGAAGCAGTCAAGGTCCCTTGTATTCTTCCCACTTCTTGTGAGTTATAGTCGGGCCTTGAGCTGTCTCTTTATCATCGGCTATAATATCCGACATAAGCTTGAAGGTGAAGTTGGTGTAATCGAAGATACATGGAGTAAATGATACAGGGAAGTAATCCTCGTTAACACCACTTTGATCCGCTTGGGCATATAGATAGCTTGAAGGTTCATTGTATTTCAAGTAGACTATGAAGGTGAAGTTGGTGTAATCGAACATATAGATAACTTGAAGGTTCATTGTATTTCAAGTAGACTATGAGTGACTTCGCCATCACTGTTTTTCATCATCAGATTTTAAAAAAGATAATTTTTAATTGGCATATTGATGCATAAATAACCCAAGAAAGAAGAAAATAAATGCGACTATGAGTATGTCCTTTTTGAAGTTCCAAACATACATTTATAATTAATTATAACAAGAGAACTGAACCAGCCAATGCATCATGATACCATACACAAGTATTGCCTCGGTGCTTAATTAAAATAGTTAATATAAATATCGTACTTATAAACGCTGTTAAGTGTCGCTGGATTCGTGGTGATGGTGTTCTCAACTGCCCGTCCACGAGCGCAGCGAAAAATTCCAGTCCCGCCCACAACTGGCAATTCGCGATTTTGCTGCGAAAAAACGGGATTTCTTCCCAAGATACTGATCGTACTTCCGTTGTATATACCCACGGTGAAATAAAAGTTAATATTCATAGCCAATGAATATACTCTTAAATCAGAAGTTGTCACGGTCCCTTGAGATCTTCCCACTTCTTGGGAGTTATAGTCAGGCCCAGCTGTCAGTTTATCATCTGACACATATATCACACCGAACATCGAAGACGAAGTCGCTGTGATGGAAGAATTAGCGACGGGAAAAACCGTCTGGTTCACACCGGTCAATCGATCTTGGACATAGAATGTAATCTTGGATGATTTTGGGAATCCAGGGCAAGCAGTTGGAATCGGGGACACGGAAAGCTGGGAACGAACGCTCGGGATCGTTATCGAAATGGTGATGAAGAGTAAGATAGAGAGGATGATTGAAGTAGGCTTCGACATTGCTGAAAAGTAGTTTTAGTTGTGGGACGATATTCTTTGTTTGTGTGATTAGGGTTTCAGACAAGGGTGGGGTATATATAGGGTTTTGGATGCAATAGAAAATCATTATCATGTTGTGTGTTATGGTGACGTACGTTATTTAAAAATTGGCATGCACACACACACAAGCATATATATATTATATATATATATATAATATAGGTAGTTTGGCGAATATATAATGCCACTTAAATTGAGGGATTATAAGCTGACTTTCTTTTCCCATTTTCGTAGTATGTATGTTGGATGTAGGACTTACACAAATCCATTACAAGTAACCAACGGCGAACGGTATGGGTTGTGAGTGTGTACAGTTTCGGTTATATGTATATCAAAAAAATTCTTTGACTGTTTCACATGGCATACATTATTTATATTGGATCACATAGAGATATATTGGAGGTGTTTAAATGATAAATAAATTTAAATTAAATATAAAATATATAGATGCTCAAGAAATTTGACTCCCCCTAAATTAGTAACTTGCCAATGAGGTAAGTATCATCATCCACGCTTTTGGCATTAACTCCATGATGACTTTTGAAGTTTTGAGACTTGAGGAATGGAAGAAATAAATTCACATAAAGTCATATTACTTTTGAAGTTTTTTTTTTCTTCTGAATTTTCATATAAAAAACTTTGTTATATGTATATATTGGATCTGGAATATATATTTAATACGAACCCATTATGATTATGTACGTTCCGAACCTGTTATTACAAGTAGAACTATAATCATCTGTCCGGTCCAGACCAGGAGTTACATGATAATCATGATAACAAAAAGGATTATGGATATATAAGACATTATAAATTCCAAACGGGTAATTAATTACTTTAATTGTAAATTCTAATCAGATATGACATTTTAAAGGGAAACAAGGGAGTTATTCTTATATATACATATCGTATTTTTTTATATAAATTGTTTCCTATTTAATATTAGTAAATTATTCCAAAACATCATAACTTGCTGATGGTTCATTGTAGTTCAGGACACAGTGACTTCGCCATCACTGTATTTTATCATGCAATCTGATTGAAAAACAAAACTTCATATTTTTTATTTACATTTTGATGCATAATAAACCGAAAGAGAAGAAGAAATAAATGTGTGGCACCGTTAAATATATCATATTCAATTGTGTTCAAAACATGCATTTATTCCACTTTATTACAGCAAGAGAACTGAACGAAACATGCACCATGATCAACACACAAGTACATACCAAGGTGCTAAATTTTACGCTTGCATGCTTTGAAATTCTTATGAATTAATTATAATAGTTAATATAAAAATCACTCCTATAAACGCTGTTACGTGTCACTGGATCCGTCGTGATGAGGTTCACAACTATACGTCCACGAGCACATCTAAAGATTCCGGTTCCACCCACAACTGGCAATTCACCATTTGGCTGCGTAGGGTTTAATCTTCCCAAGATACTGATCGTACTTCCGTTATATATTCCCACGGTGAAATAAAAATTAATATTCAAGGACAATGAATATACTCTTAAGTCAGAAGTTGTCACGGTCCCCTGAGCTCGTGCCACTTCCTGGGAGTTGTAGTCGGGTCCAGCCGTCACCTTATCATCTGTTACATATGAAGTGTAAAATATGCCTAAGAGGGGGGTGAATTAGGCTATAAAAATTTTGCTTGCTCTTCTTTGAAAATTACTTTTATTTAAGAAGATATTTTCAGAGTATGTTATATCCCAGAAAGCAGTGCGAGTATCTAAGTGATCTCCCTAATCCTGTTTCACAAAATATCACGTTATCTTCAGAACTTGTTTCAATGATATCACCTAGTTGTTTGCTGGTGTCCCCGGTTTGTCTCACAGAAAAGTAAATAGCAGAAAGTAAAGTGAGACGGGATTTTTATACAGGTTATATCCCCAACTGGGGTTTAATCCTGTCCTTGGGATGTGATCTCCCCAAGATTTCCAATCAATCACTAGGTATTACCGGTTACACTATGATTGACCCGTACACAACCGAAACACTATGGACACTAGACCTCGTTCTAGGCTGACGCACGCCAAGTTTCGATCCACGTCGTTTACCCAGGAAACCACTTCCCCGACTGGATGCAGCTTGCTACCGAAGGGCCACCGAATCCACAAAATTCGTCCCTCCACGTGCGAAAGACTCCACTCGTGCTCCTTTGTGCGCTCACACGTCCGAAGACTAAGGTTTTTAGGATTGGGAGTTTCTAAGGATCGCTCAAAGGGTACAGATTCGCAAATTTAAGCTCAAACACAAACTACGAATATATCGCAAAGTAAAGCTCAGATCGTCTATGGAATTCGATGGCTTGTGTGTTCGTTTCGTGCCCTTCAACGTGAAGTGTTCATCTTCTATATAGACCACGAAATGCTTCTACACTTCACAAGGAAAGTTAAGCACGAAAATATGCAAGAGACAGCTCAATTATCACGTGCATTAACTCAAAGAATCATGCCAAGAATGAACCAATTAAGCACAACGGTCATGCATGATTTATTATCATAAATACCAGAATCTCATCCATTTGTCAACACATTCCATATATAGTTCCACTCAATCAGCATATTAACACATGTAAGCCCAATCAATTAATTACTTTCCATAATATAAATTCCAATTCGCACAAGGAAAGCTAAGTTATTGATTCACTGATTTTAGAGTCAAATAATATCACACTCAACGGATATATCATTGATATTCTTTCCTAACATAGCTCAATCACGTGTACAACTCATATATCACTTAACAGAATATATCTTCCATATATATGCGTTCGTATCCGGGTGATCTCTATGATATTCTTTCCTAATATAACTCAATCACTTATCAGAATATATTTTCCATATATAGCACACAATGATATTCCATCCAGGTGATCACATCAATATTCCAGTTAAGCACAAGATCACTCAAGTTCGATTTTCTTAACACTTTAATCACTCTTAAGCACTTAATAGAACATTTTCATATACTTAAACATCATATAACATGCATATCGAGTTTTCTAATTTGTACCCCCCAATTTACATAATTACTTGGAATAATCAAAACTCTTATAATCATTTGGACCAAAAAGGTCTACAACATATATCACACCGAACATCGAGGGCGAAGTTGCGGTGATGGAAGAATTAGCAACTGGAAAGACCGTTTGGTTCACACCGCTCATTAGATCTTGGACATAGACTGTAATTTTTGATGATTTCGGGAGTCCAGGGCAAGCAGTTAGAATCGGGGACACAGAAAGCTGGGAACGAACGCTCGGGATCGATATCGAGATGGTGAACGAGAGTATGAGAGAGAGGATGATTGAAGCAGGTTTAATCGCCATTGCTGAAAATTTTAATTATGGATGGTATTATTCTTGAGAAGTTTGTTTGTGTGAGTAGAGTTTGGGACATGGGTGGGGTTATATAGGGTTTTGGGTGCAGGAAAATCATTATTTTATTGGCAACTTGTGTTATGATGACGTTATTTATGGATAGGCATGCATACATATATATATATATATATTATAGTAGGTAGTTTGGCGAATATATAATGCCACTGAAATTGAGGGGTTATAAGCTGACTTACTTTTTTCCTTTTCGAAGTATGTATATTAGATGGAGAAAATCTTATCTAATACAATTACAATTAGTATACGAACCGAATATTTTATTGCGAGTAGCCAACAGCTTACGGTATGGGCTGTTGGCGTTGATTTACACGGTTGTGTATATAAAAAAGCGCTGACTGGTTCTCTCACATATATGGCATTTATTTAAAATACGAGTAAAGATCACATATAGATGTATGAATTTCAATTAAATGTATAAAATATATAGAGGCTCAAGAAATTTGGCTCACCTAAATTAATAACTTGCCAGTGAGGCCAAGTATCTACTAGTTTCCACGCGTTTGGCATTAACGATCCCTGATGACTTTTGAGGTTGTGAGACGTGAGCGAATAAATAAAATTCATATATGTCTATATGAGTTGAATTTTTAAAAATCATATTATTTCTTAGGCAACGAGATGTCTATAGCTCTACACACAGTCTCGGAAGATTGATCGATCTTTCAGCCACATTACCTGTCTGATTCTATATACAATGCTTTAATGTTCGAAAATGCAGTCTTTTACTTTTTAAAAGCACGACTTACTTCTGATCATGGTATTATGAATAACGTATCATATCCACGAGCGCAATCGAAACTTCCCCATCCCACCAGAACACCGACACTTCAAGAAATCTCAGTATGTTTCTTCGAAACAGTGACGGTATGGTATGGTGTGACTACACTATATATATAAACCGGGGTTCACTCAACTGCTGAACCGTCAAAACATAAATATAAAATCGATCCTTTATACGAATCAACCTCACACGTGCAATTAAACGATGCATTTTAACGTTAACAGATGCTGAAGAACGTAACTATGATTATTCTTATTAAGATATAATCGTGTTTTATTAGCATGTGATGTCGAATTCTAATCTGTTAGCTGCTGTTTAGGGTTTATTAATCTTGTATAGCTAAATTTTTTTAGCCCCAACCAAGAAGTGCTTAATTTGTAACTTGTCAATTTTTTTGGTAAAAGAGCATTCTGTTACCACGAAACTCGTTTGTTCAAGACATAGCTGTTAGGTAATTAAGCTGCAAGATATCTCTGCTTTCAATTATGTTGGCCGATTATTAGTTTATGCCGTGACTCACTCTTGATTGTCTCAACCACATCTGCTGCATGCCATAGAATGAATTTGCGTGTTCCAGTTGATTTTATCCATTCGTGGTGCTTATTCCCACAAACACAACATGCACGATAGCTACTGATCATAAACTATATAAATTGACATAAACACTTGACTCATACTGGGAGAGGACACCGAAAGTTTGGAAAAGCTCTTGGGGTTGGATCAAATGGGGACCGATAGTATGAGATAGATGATAGTTGAAGTAGTGAGTTATGCCATTATAGGGTAGTAATAGAGATAGACTTATGCAAGTTTCTACGCCCACGATTGATTACGATCGAAGGGGATCTCACAGAAACTTTCCACAAGCACGTGCAAGGGTGTCCACAGCCGGACGATTCCAGAAGATAACAAAAAATCTCACAGAAACTATCAACGGACAAAGGCAGGGGGCTCACAGATTGAAGAACACGTAATGTCCATGACCGTGGAATGTGATGTCGATGACCATGGTGATGGCGTGTATCGTAAATATGTGTATGTATGGTGTGTATATCTATTCTGGATCGTGTAGAGAATTATACCAGACACTTTGTACACGTAAATCACACAGGGAATGAAGAATAGATAGCCTTTTTTTCATTCTCCAAAAATCGTGTTTGTGTTACAAGACATATTTTGATTTACGTTTATATCATATCAATTGTTATTTATTACACTTCATTCGTAACCAACCAATATTCATTAACAAACGATACCAAGATGCTTATTTTACGCTTGTTTGAAACAATAGGCACACACAAGCTGATTATATATATATATATATATATATATATATATATGTTGGAAATATATTATATAAAATTAAAAAATGATACACTACCTTCAAGGTTAACCTTTTAGGTGAAGTGGTCACTTAACATGGTATCAGAGCTCATGGCCAAAGAGGTCTTGGGTACGAATCCTCACGACCGCCCATTTAATAAAAATTACACGTCTAAGGCTAGATAAGAAAGAAATCAGCCTAGACGTGAGGGGGCGTGTTGGAAATATAAAATTAAAAAATGATACACTACCTTCAAGGTTAACCTTTTAGGTGAAGTGGTCACTTAACAATATATATTAATTATAATAGTTAATGTAAAACTCACTCTTATAAATGCTGTTACGTGTCACTGGATCCGTCGTGATGATGCTAGCAACCCCGCGCCCACGAGCACAGCGGAATATTCCCGTCCCACCCACAATTGGCAGTTCGCCGTTTGGCTGCGCAAAAGAAAATCTTCCCATGACACTGATCGTACTTCCGTTAAATTTACCTACGGTGAAATAAAAAATAATTTTAACAGCCAATGCATATTCTCTTAAATCAGAAGTTGTCACGTTCCCTTGAGCTCTTCCCACTTCCTGGGAGTTATAATCGGGTCCAGCTGTCAGTTTATCATCTGTTACATATATCACACCGACATCGATGGAGAAGTCGCCGTGATGGAAGAATTAGTAACCGGATAGGCCGTCTTGTTTGCACCGGTCATTCGATCGTGAGCATAGACTGTAATCTTGGATGATTTCGGGAGGCCTGGGCAAGCAGTTAGAATCGGGGACACTGAAAGCTGGGAGCGAACGCTCGGGATCGTTATCGTTATCGAAATGGTGATGATGAGTAACATAGAGAGGATGGTTGAAGTAGGTTTTGCCATTGCAGAGAGTAGTTTAATTATATGGGATGATAGTCTTTGAGAAGTTTGTTTGTGTGATTAGTGTTTGGGACAAGGCTGGGGTTTTGTAGGGTTTTGGATGAAAGAGAAGATGATAATTGTATTGCCAACATGTGTTATGATGACCTAATTTATAAATAGGCATGCATGCATATAGATATATAGGTAGTTTGGCGAATATGTAATGCCACTTAAATTGAGGGGTTATGAGCCGACTTTCGTTTCCTTTTTGTATAATCTCTAAACATGTGTATTGGATATACGAGTCCGTTACGATTAGTATACGGTCCCAATCTGTAATTTCGACTAACCAAAACGGTTCTGTTCTGTATAGAACATAGTTCAAATAAAGATATCGTTACATATAGAGTTGGAGGTGTTTATACTTTTTAAATCCGACTATTGAACAATTTTGAATTAAATATAATAAAATGTATAAAGGTCCTCAAAGGAATTTTGCTCCCCTAAGTTAATTATTTGCCAACGAGGCGAAAAGTATATCTGATGTCCCAACGCTTTTAGCATTAACTCATATATTGTCTATGTGAGTTGAATACATATTATTAATATTAATTCGCGACTTAATTATGAAAATAAAATTCAATCTTAAATCGTAGTATTACTCACCGACCGTTGTATTACAAGCTGAATGTCTATTATATCCACGATGACAATTGAAACATCTCCATCCCTCCAAGACAATGGACACTTTGAAATCTGTGTAAGAAAAGTAGGGCTTCTTCCAAAAATAGTGACGTTATGGTATGGTAATGGTGTCACTACACAAACGATAGCTGATCATATACTAGCATAATTAACAAAAAAGTATACTCGTAAACGTTAATCGTTACAGTATCATCAAGTAGGTGTTCGCAATTGCATATCCCCGAGCACAAAGAAAGATTCTGGTCCCGCTCACCACTGAGAATCCGCGATTTTGCTGTGAAGTCACACTGGATCTCTTCCAAGAATACTGACGTAGTTCCATTATCTATACCGGCAGTGAAATAATAATTAATGTTCATTGTCAATATTAACTTGCCAAATCAGAAGCAAATTTTCCTTAACACCACTTCAATCCGCTTGGACATAGACTTGAATCTTGGGTGATATGGGGAGCGAGCAAGCTGTTAGAATCGGTGACACCGTAAGTCGGCTTTTGCCATTATGTATGTAGTGATAGTTTATGGGATATTCTTCAGAAAGTTGTTTGTGCGTTAGGGTTTCGGACAAGGGCGGAATTATACAGGGTATTGGGTGTTAGAAATAACTAATTTTCTAACCAACTTGCGTTAAGGCTGACTTCATTATTAACAGCATGAGTAGATTAGTAGATTATTGCCAACAATATAATCTAAATTGAGGGGTATTGACGGGCTTATAACCTTTTTTTCTTTTCATATTAACATTGGTATATATATATATATATATTTGGATCTAGAACATTATATCCGATCCGACGTTACAAACCATAATCATCTGTCAAAGAGTTATATGATTAATCATAATAACAGGAAGAATTTAAAGGTACATAAGACATTCTTTTCAAATTCCATATCCGGTTATTTATAATTGATGGAAATTCTAATCAAATTTAACATTTAATTCTTATATAACATATTGTATTTTATATTGTTTGCTTCCTAGTTAACATTAGTAAATAATTCCAAACATTTAGATAACTTAATGGCTCGTTGTATTTCAAGTAGGCTATGACTGAGACTTCGCCATCCTTGTATTTCATCATTCAATCTGATTGAAAAAAAGGTCATGTTTCGATTTACATTTTTTATTCTTGAATAAACCGAAACAGAAGAATAAATAAGCGAGGCGCCGTTAAATATATCATCATAATCAATTGTTTCAAAGCATGCATTTTATTACACTTTATTAATTAACAAGAGAACTAAACCAACGCCCATGCACCGTGATACATAAACAAACAATACCTCGGACCGGTGCTTATTTTAACGCTTGCAAGCTTGAAACTATAGGCACACACGAGCTGCACCATATATTAATTATAATAGTTAACATAAATATCACCCCTAAAAACTCTGTTGCCTGTCACTGGATCCAAAGTGATGGTGTTCGCAACTGCACGTCCACGAGCACAGCGAAAAATTCCGGTCCCACCCACAACTGCCAATTCGCTATTTGGCTGCAGAACAGGATTTCTGCCCACGATACTGATCGTACTTCCGTTATATATACCCACGGTGAAATAAATATTAATATTAAGAGACAACACATATTCGGTTAAACTTGAAGTTGTTGCGGTCCCTTGAGCTCTTGCCACTTCCTGGGAGTTGTAGTCGGGTCCAACTGTCACTTTATCATCTGCTACATATATCACACCAAACATCGTGGGCGAAGTCGCCGATATGGAAGAATTAGCCACCGGATAGTCCGTTTGGTTCGCACCGTTCAATATGTCATGGACATAGACTATAATCTTAGATGATTTCGGGAATCCTGGGCAAGCAGTGAAAATCGGTGACACGGAAAGCTGGGTACGAACGCTCGGGATCGATATCGAGATGGTGATCGAGAGCAAGAGAGAGAAGATGATTGGAGTAGGATTCGACATTGCTGAAAAGTGGTTAGTTTTAATTATGGGATGATATTATTCTTGAGAAGTTGTTGCTTGTGTGATTAGGGTTTGGCATAATGGGTGGGGTTATATAGGGTTTTGGATGCAAGAGAAGATCATTATCGTTTTGACAATTTGTGTTTATGATGACGTTATTTATAAATAGGCATGCGCATATATATTATACACATAGGTAGTTTGCCAATGATAATAAAAATAATGCAACCTAAATTGAGGGGTTTGAAGGCTGACTTTCGTTCCCTTTACGTATAAACTTTTTTTTTTGGGAAAGAACTTGCGTGTAAACTAGGTATGTTATATTGGATGCAGAAAATCGTCCAATACGTATCTACTACAATTTGTATACTGTTCGAATTCGTTTTTCGGTTATATATATATTAAAAAGATGCCTTGACTGGTTCTCACATGGTATTCGTTTAAAATACGAGTAAAGATATTGGAGGTGTTTCAATTATTGATAGATTTAAATGAGATATATGGGAGGAGCCTCGCGAAATTTTGCTACCCTAAAATAATTACTTCCCAATGAGGCAAATATCTGAAGTCCACGCTTTTTGCATTAACTCCCTAATGACTTTAAAGCTGAGAGACGTCATCAGCGAATAAAGAAATAATTCATATGAGTTGAAAATTAAATCATATTATTTAATACTAATTCGTGGCGTTAAATATGATCATAAATTCAAATTTCACTGTTACAAGGTATGTGGGTAGGATATTTGAGATCTTTTTTTTCATTGGTTATTCGGAATAATAAACATGAAAACAAAGTAATATTCACGTCGTCTTTTATGTTGAGACCCTGTACGACATTAGACTTTGAAGTCGACCCCGCTTGAAATGGATGTAAAAAATTTGAACAGTAACTAAATGTTGGGTGAGATGTTGGGTCAACACTCAGTCCAACATTTAAACGCACAGCGGAATAAATAAATTTTAGTGACGAAAACTAAAAGACACGAGATGAGAATTTTTCTGTGCAGCAAGTTCAAATAAACTTGCTGCGTGCCTGAAGGCGAAATTCCACTAACAGCAATGGATGGCAAAAACAACTACCCGAAGATAGTCTAAACTACGGATCTAAACAATCCTGAAAACTACAAAGTCCTAAGACTTTTGAAAAGACTCTCGTGTAAAGTAAGCTCACAAATCTCTCAATAACACATCATCACGAAAATCACAAATAAGCTCTCTCTCTATGGAAGCGTTAATCCGAATGGTCACGGGAAGTCCCTTTATATATATCTTCGACTCTAATCGACTTCCCAAAAGACTTGGTCACCTTCCTTGAATATCTCCACGAACTTGGTCTTTATATTGTGCTCAAATCTCCCTATCTTTTAGTAAGTATCCACTCCCAAAATAGATTTGATCACCTTCCTTGAATCGCTCCACAAATATCGGCTCAAATCTTCCTATCTTTAGTAAGCATCCATTCCTAATTTAGCTACATCTTATCCATACTTATTCCACTCGTATTTGATTCATTCCAGCTCTTATCTAACTCCTGCAAAATACTAAAAATAGCCTAGACACGGTTTAAACATGTTTTGGATATGAAACATAAAACTGAAAAAGGCGACATTCTCTGTCAACAAATGTTGACCAGAATGTTGCCCCAACATTGTCAAGGTTGAATACTCAACATCAACCGACTTTTTTATATATGTGGCAAAGCATACATTAATTAATTATATCCCTAGTTTAGTACAAGTAGAGTTAGCCGGTCTGCATTAATTTCAAAATAATAGGAGACGTGCGTGCATGCTGTACCATGCATCCTGTATTACGTGAGAGTGTCACACGCCGCCTAGCGTAATCCGTCGAGTATTTGACAAGTAGCATTCATTGGCTACCTCATCCAATCAATTAATTAATTTGAATATTTTGCATCTTTATATACACAATCTCAGAAGATCCATCATGTTTTCAGCCAAAGTTTAATACCTTCATGACTTTGCAATAAGGTCTAAATCTTCATACAATCTCAGAAGATCAATCGTGATTTCAGCCACATTTTTAAATATCGCTATGATTTTATACAACGGTCTAATGTTTGATTAAAGTCGTCTTTTGATTTTTACAAACACGACTCGCCAAACCTTGTATTATCCACGAACACAGAAACATTGCCATCCTCCAAGAAATTCTCTGTACGAGAAGAGGGTTTCTAGTTTCTACCAACTCGGGAGAATGGGACGAAACTTAGATATAAAAGCAGGTTTATGTACTATTGACCTCACGCATACATGTAATTACAAGGATTTTCATTAACAAATAGAATCGTGTTTGATTGATTATGATATATGTTGAACTCCAATCTGTAAGCTACAGTCCAGGGTTTGGTCTTGTAATTACTCTGTTGAATAATAACAAATTATATAGTTCTTATAATTTTTTATCAGAAGCTTCTTTTATTACCAAACATCATTTATCACAACTCATTGAATCACGAATGTAAACCAACAAATGCATCATTCATACATACTCTATTCCCATAACTGCTTATTAAGTTAAACTTTTTATACAAGCATGCGTGTTTATTCCTGCACACGCGATGGCCGATCATATACTAACATAACTAACATACAAAGAATACTCCTATATGATATTAAGTGTCGTAGATGTTCGCAATTGCATATGCTCGAGAGCACAACCGAAGATTCCGTTCCCCTTCACCACCGAGAATTCGCGGTTTTCCGGTGAAGCAACGAGATTCTTCCTTATTAAAAATCGAGGGGTCCTTCTGAAAATAAATTGGTGATGGGAGCCTCTTGATATATTAAGTGGATCTAACAACGTTGATTAATCAATGTGGAACAACACCCACTTTTTACAATCTCAACATTCCTAGAATACTAATCATACTTCCATTATACATACCACCAGTTAAATAATAACAATGTTCATAGTTAATGAAAACTCCCTCAAATCAGAAATCAAGATATCATATCAAGATAGTTTTTTTATTATTATTTCCAAACATGCATTTATTACAATTTATTATAACAAGAGAACACCATGCACCATGATGCATAAACAAACAATACCATTACGCTTGAAAGTTGAAACTATAGGCACACGCGAGGTGATTTATTAACTGTAATAGTTAATATAAATTTCATTCTTATAAACGGTGTTAAGTATCACAGGATCCGTCCCGACGGTGTTCTGAACTACACGTCCACGAGCACAGCGAAAAATTCCCGTCCCACCCACAACTGGCATTTCGCGAATTTGCTGCGTGAAGACGGGGTTTCTTCCAAGGATACTGATAGTACTTCCATTATATATACCCACAGTGAAATAAAAATTAATATTCATGGCCAATGAATACACTCTTAAATCAGAAGTTGTCGTGGTCCCTTGAGCTCTTCCCACTTCCTGAGAGTTAGAGTCCGGTCCAGCTGTCACTTTATCATCTATTACATATATCACACCGAAATTCGAAGGCGAAGTCGCGGAGATGGAAGAATTAGCAACCGGTAGGTTCACACTGCCCAACCGTTCTTGGACATAGACTGTAATCTTGGATGATTTCGGGAGTCCAGGGCAAGCTGTAAGAATCGGGGACACGGAGAGCTGGGAACGAACGCTCGGGATTGATATTGAGATGGTGATCAAGAGTAGGAGAGAGAGGATGATTGAAGCATGTTTCGCCATTGCTCAATCAAGTAGTTATGATTTTAATGGGATATTCTTGATATGTTTCTGTGTGATTAGGGTTTTGGACGAAGAGTGGTGTTATATAGGGTTTTGGATGTGAGAGAAAAGTATTTTTTATTGGCAACTTGCGTTATATGATGACGCTATTTGTAAATAGCATGGGTGCATATATAGGTAGTTTGGCGATATATAAAGCAACCTAAACTGAGGGGTGTTATAAGCTAGCTGACTTTCGTTTTCCTTTTTCGTATGATATTATTAATTAGGTGTGTATATTGGATGCAGAAAATTATCGAATACGAATCCACGTGTACGGTCTGAATCTAAAATTACTTGAACGAATAAAAGCAAATTAGAAATACAAAAAAAAACTAAAAAGGGACACGTAGATCGAAGAGGAGGACTACATTTCCATTCTAATATAAGATATACAATATATATATATATATAGAGGTCACTCGATAAATTTGGCTCTCCCCTAAACTTGACTTGAGAAGTAGCATTCATGACAAGATGAATTGAAATTTGCCGAAAAGAGCTTATTCTCGAGAATGAGATATGTATGTAACCGAATTTCGTGGGTTACGTCATCCTATATATTAATTGATTTGAATATTTTGCAATAAGCTATCTAGATATGTTGGTTCTGGAGGTGGAGTTGTATTTGTCCATGGCTAGAATTATACGGATTTAAACGGAGTAAGTTGAGACACATGTTTGATGCCTTCCGTAAAAAAAAATCTGAATTATAATATTTTTTGAATATTCTCATTGCACACATGGCATTTTACCGTACACCATTTCTTAGCAAATTAATATTTAGTTGATTCCCCTTTAAACGTAGATTCTACATCTTTCGATCATTTTCAAGTAACAGCATCACAATTTTCACATTTCAGTCCAAACCCAACGCTATATTACACAAAATCTCAGATGATTGATTGCTTTTTAACTTAATAATCGGCTCCTGCTTCGACGATCCAAACATGCATTTATGACACTTTATAATAACAAAAGAGAACTAAACCAACCACGCACCATGATACATACGGTAACACACATACCCACAGTGCTTATTACGCTTGCCTGTTTGGAAACTATATAAGTGTGGAGCGAATTTATAAGATACTATAAGTAACATAAAAATCATACGAGAAAACTCCATCGAGCGTCACTTGATCCATCGAGTAGGTGTTCACTACTACATATCCACGAGCACAACGGAAGATTCCCGTTCCACCTACCACTGGTAATTCCCGATTCTGTCTGAATGCGGGATTTCTTCCTAGAACACTGATTGTACTTCCATTATATATACCTGAACTGAAATAAAAATTAACCTGTAAATCCAATGCTAACGTGATTAAATCAGCACTCGTCACCGTCCCTTGTTCTCTTCCTACTTCCTGTGAGTTATAGTCTGGTCCAGCTGTCAGTTTATCATCTGCTACACTTATCAGACCGAAGTTCGAAGGTGAAGACTGTGTGATCGACGACTGAGCAACTGCGTAGATGTCCTCGTTAGGACCGGTTCTATCTGCTTGGACATAGACTGTAATCTTAGATGATATTATGGGGAGTAGTGGGCAAGCTGTAAGAATCGGTGACACCGAAAGTTGGGCATGAACAATCGGGATTGGAAAAGAAACGGCGATCAATAGTATGAGAGTGAGGACGATTGAGTGACGTTTTTTTGTCATTTTTGGAGGTGATTTTTGTTATTGGAGAGAAGCTTGTTGTGTGATTAAGGTTTTCGGACAAGGGTGGGGTTATGTAGGGTTTTGGTGTTACTATTCTTACGTTGACTGTTTGTGTTATCTGACTTTTTTGTTAAATAATATGTGTATGTAGGTAGATTGGCTATCTAGAACCTCAAGTGAAGCTATTATTGATGGGCTTGAAAAGTTTTTTTTTTTCTCCTTTCATACAAATTTTGTATGTATGGGTCGAATAATATATTGTGTAGAGCTAAATAACTAAACCTCCTTAAATTACACTAGTGACACAGATCAGCATCTCCCCAGTTATATACCAGAAAATAATATACCCATCGATCTTAGTGCTATCAGATGAATCTATCATATCCACCAACGATGGCCAGTTCATGAAATCTCAATACGAAAATAGGGTTCTTCCCAAAAAAATGTCTTATAATTCTAAGAACAATGGTTATAGTACAACACCATGTTTATTCAAGAACATCACAAGGCCATTATATATATATATATATATATATATATATATATATATGGGCTAGATATCCATATAAGTAGTATAAATTGTTGCCTGAAATACAAATGTCCCCGTAGCAATATCACTAGAATATAACGTATCGTTAACATATCCACGAGCGCATCGAAACATCCCGGTCCCACCCACCACGGCCAGCTCCCGAGATACCGATTGAAAGGGGTTTCTTCCCATTATAAGGAGAGCACTTCCATTGAACTCACCCGTAGTGAAGAACACGTTGCTCCCAAGCTCAATAAACGCAGTCACCCTAAGATCAGAGCTAACCAAAGTCCCTTGCGATCTTCCCACTTCTTGCGAATCGTAATCGGGCCCCGTTGTTAGCTTTACGTCGGTGACATAAACAAGGCCGAATTGCGTGGGCGAAGTCGCCGTGATCGAGGATCGAGCAACCTCATACACCGATTGGTTCGGACCAGAAAATGCTGCGTGGATGTAGACTTCGATCTTTGTTGACTTTTGTGGACCTAAGCACGCGTGTATGAAATGATTATCGGGGACTTCTTCGCCGTGTGAATTTGGGATCGAAATGAAGGACATGGATAGGGTTAGGAGGATAAGAGTCGCAAGTCTCGATAATGCCAGCATTGTTGAAGCGTAGTTTTGTTGGCGATGGAGAGTATTTCAGAGACTTGTTATGTTAGAGATGTATGATCGGGTTTTGTTATTAAGAACGTGTGATGTATGTTGGCACAAATTACGTGCAAGAAAGAGACGTTGACCATGATTATTTTTTTTTCTCTTTAATGATAATTCCATGTGATTTTTGCATGGGAACTAACAGAAAAACCCGGATATTATTTTTTTATGGGAGTAATGGGGGTTGGGGTGCGAAAATAAATAATATAGGGGTTACGTGAAAGTTTCCGTTAGTTGACCTTGACCACGATCCTTGCGTCCCGCTAAGACTTTTACATTACACAAATTCACAACTAACGATGAACGGACGAAGAGAAATTTGCAAAACAGCCCTCCAACTCGGACTCGTATCACTATGTCACCCCGGCAAAGAGACGCCTGTTTAGAAACACGTCAGTAGATTAACGACAGCGCGGGGCCCATGATCCTCTAAAACATCCCCTCTTTAGCCTTTTATAATTGTGTTTGCTTAACTTAGATAACTAGACATCACCGTGATTTATCTCATATGCGAAGAAAATGATGTGATATTTTAAGTTTCGAATCACGAAAAAACTACGTGATCCTTCGTCACTGTGATGGACGTTGTTTTCATTTTTTTACAAAATTATCCCTTTTTAACGTTATTCTCTTATATATTCTTATTTAAATCTTAAAAATTATATTAAATGCAAAGCTTAAATTGAAGAATTATATATAAAAAATTATAATTAACGCTTAAAAAGTTAAAATTTGATATTGAAATCATTAACACGTAAAATACCACCTCAACGTAAATATAGTAACCGAAAATGACTAGACAGTAGATAATATTGCTAGGGTTACTTATAACATTCACACAACATTACTCTGCATTATTAATCAAACAAAATATTACAATATCAACTTGATATGCAGAAGGGAAAATCAAATAAAATAAACACAGAGATGTCATATCACATCGATCCACATTCAGGCGATACTCACATCACCGTCAGATATCTGCTAGATTCACACGATCCACGTAAGTAGTAGTATAAATTGTAGCCTGAAACACAATTCTCCCCGTAGTATTATCACTAGAATATAGCGTAACGTTAGAATATCCACGAGCACATCGAAAAATCCCGGTCCCACCAACCACGGCCAGCTCCCGATATGCCACTTGAAAAGGGTTTCTTCCCATTACAATGAGAGAACTTCCCTTGAACTCGCCCGCGGTGAAGTACACGTTGCTCCCGAGCTCAACGAACGCAGAAACCCTAAGATCGGAGCTCACCAGAGTCCCTTGTGTTCTTCCCACTTCTTGCGAATCCTCATCGGGCCCCGTTGTTAGCTTGACGTCGTTGACAGTGACGAGGCCGAATTGTGTGGGAGAAGTGGCAGTGATGGAGGATCGAGCAACCTCGTACACCGATGAAGATGTTGGGTGGACATAGATTTCGATCTTTGTTGACTTTTGTGGACGTAAGCACGCGTGTAAGAAATTATTATGGGGAGCTTCTTCGCCGTGTGTGCTTGGGATTGAAATGAAGGAAATAATGGAGAGAGTTATTAGGAGGGTGAGAGTCGCAAGTGTGGAGGACGCCATTGGTTGAACTTTCGAAGCCTTGTAGTTGGTAGATATGTATGGAGGATTATAATTTCGGACACTCGTGTTATGTTATGTGTTAGAAGATATGTATGATCGGGTCTAAGAAAGGTGATATATATGACAGTTTTACGTTCAAGAAAAGGTCGTCGACCGAGATTTTCTTCTTTTTTTTTCTAATTTCATGATTAACATCTCCAACCTGATATGGGAAAGCCTGAAATATTATTTTTATTAATGGGGCTGACTTGCGAAAATAATATAATATAGGGGGGTAAGTGACTTTCCATCGGTTGACCTTGACGTGATCTTTGCATATCCCTCTTACGTATTCTATTAGCCTGTAGTTGCTCGATGAATATATAAAAAACAATCCTCCAACTTTCAACTCTTTTTTCGCAACTAACTCATATTTCTATATTAGCCTCTACTTGCTTGATGAATATATAAAAAGCAATTTGCAAAAACGTCCTCGAACTTTGTACTCAGGTCGGCAACGCAAAGTTACGCAACTACTCCAACTTTGAACTCGTATCACTATTGGACCATTAGTTAATCAACATGTTCATATTCGGTCCACAAAAGGCCCATTTTTGTTTCAAAGTAGAATATGGATTTTTTTTTGTAATCGTGTCTACATAAACTACGACAAATACCATGAAAAAGATACGTAGCCGAGCTCGTGCAACGAAAACTTAATCCCAAGATAGTCTTCACATGGCATAAGCGATATTAAGTATTACGATGATATTAAACCCTTTTTGCTTTAGCTCTAATGCGTGCGAATATTTCGACGAAAGCACTCAAAAGTTTTATTTTATCGCCTAGAGATGTTGCAAGCATTTGGTCAAATTTAGGTAGCCTATTCAACAAACATTGGTTAGACTTTCTATGAAAAGATAACATTTAAAGCAACTCCCGAGGTAATTACACACTTTAACTTTTGGTCCTAATTATATAATCAAATCTATAACCTAGATGGTCGGGTTTGTAATAACAAAGCGAGTTGCTTGTTTGAATCATCGAGTGGAACCCAATTTCCAATAAAATATAAAATTATTGCAAGTAACAACTCTTTGTGAATTAGAACCAACAGCGTCATTCTCCAGGCCTTATTCAATCAAGGTTAGCCTTGTAACCATACATTTAGTTCTAATCTATTAAAGTAAGTGGTCACGTGTCACGTATCACGTGGCATGAGGCATTAGGAATCAAGAAACATATGAAAATAATACCCAACTTGGTAAACATACGACTTTTTTTCTCAATTTGGACCACTGTGCCCACCTATTTATTTATGTTCTTTGTATTTGCGAAACAGCTGCAATATTTTGTGTTACAATATACATATATAATATAAACTTGCAACTTCATATATATTGTGCTAAAGCATCGATGCCCCTAGTACCTATCTATCTAGTTACATGTAAATAGTTTTCTTGGACACATTTAAAGAGCTTCACTTATTTCCTTACCACATTGCATGCCTTTTCTGATTATTTTCCCAATGCATGCGAGGTTTTCCCATTCATGTCTTGGAAACCGTCTCCTTCAACCAAAAACAATAAATTCTATTAAAATCAATACTACTAATTATAACCATGAGTAGTAAATTAAATACACATAAACGACGCAAGTTGATAGCCAATTAATAGTCTCGAGTAACAGAAATCATTCAATATTTATGTAATAACATAGTTGAAGTATAACAATCATGCAACAAGCAAATCCGTTGAGAAATTTCGATCACATTAAGTCCCTGCAGCGAAGTACAGCGATACCCTACTTAATTATTTCAATAATATGCGAGAGTACAAGTACATGATGAACTAAAAAGCATACGTAAGGTACAAGTCCTTAAAGCGAGCAAAAGAGGCTCGAATAAGGACCTGTCGGCAAAGAGGAAGCGATACCAGCTCGTTGTAAACACCTCCAGTGTGTGTGTCCGTGAGAGAGGGTATTTTTTCCTTTTTTTCTTTGCTTTTTGGGGCTCCATGAGAATTTGGAGGGAAAATATATATTCGTTTTTCTTTTTCGTTTTTGTGGGATATTAATAAATAGAAAATAAACAAATTTACCACCAAGTTGATGCAGTACGTGCAGTGCATGTAGGCAAGAGCCAGCCCACTTGGGATTGCGCGTGAATGAATGTGTGGGGATTGGGGAAGCCATGTGGGTCCTACATCGCGCCACCCGCCGTTGACACGTCAACACCTGCCACCCTACATTGCAATACCGTCCATTCCCATTCTTTGTTCTATTAGACCATTTCTTATTCATATAAAAACTCGTTTAATCTACTTATACACCGAAGAAACGAAACGATATATATACCCTTTTTCTCATGGGATAATAAGGCCAAATTATTAAATTATATCATTAACTATACATGTTTTCGTTTTTGGATCACTAAGTTTTATAATTGTAAATTTAGGTAACTAAGTAACGTAGTTGATTTGGGTCGCTTATGAATTTTCCGGCAAAAATCGCCGGAAATCTGACGTGGCCGATGACATGTCAGCAGCCACGTCATCGTCCACGTCGGATTTCCTGCGATTTTTGCCGGAAAATTCACAATTGACCCAAAAGAAATCAGATATGTTACTTAGTGACGTATATTTACAATTATAAAACTTAGTGATCCAAAAAACACGAAAGACATAGTTATTGACCTAATTTAATAATTTGGCCGGATAATAATCATATGTAGTTGTTTAAGATTCTATAGAAAATATTTGTTGATTTCTATATACCAACTCATTTATAAATAAGACGCATAATTAATATAGACAATATTATTGCTAAGAATGCAATTTATTGATCATATCGAGTCTTTTTTTTTTCAAAGAGCATATCGAGTAATAACTACTAAGAATACGTGATGATATTAATGTACGTACCATCTAGCATGTGTGATGTATATAATGTTATAATCAATCAGCACAATGACTACATATCAAACATCAATTCAAATAGAATAGACTGGTTGAAAGAGAGAGGATAATATAATTGCTGATAAAATGATGTTATTAATTCTTAGCCAGCTCATTGACCAAAGAACGCCAGGTTAGTAGGATTCATAGAATATGAAGTTTATTCTATTTAATTTTATGATATTAAATAGATTTGCTAAAATTCTAATTTGTTTTATGCTCTCTTATCATCATAAAGATGGGGTGTGTGACATCAGCAGTAACTGTATGTAAATATCTACATATGAGCAGCTTTGAATACAAAGTCCCCACTCGTTTTAAACTTCCCTTTTGTCGTTAATCATTAGGTGATTTATTAGCGCAATTCTCCTAGTGTCTGTGGATGCATGTATGTGTATATATCTACATGTGATGGTAGTTGTTGGTAATGGAGTTTGTCACAAACCTTTCGGACACAACCTCTCTCTCTCTCTCTCTCTCTCTTTATGTTTCCTTTGACATAGCACCAAACTATCAAAACAAGAACTGTGTGCTTTTCTCTATTCAGCTCAATTTCAACCAAATTTAGAACCTACAGGGATTAAAAACAGTGCTTGTTTGAAAAAGATGTTATCTTTCGCAACAAACGTAGCTTACACCTCCATATGTACCTACCCTTTACTTCATTACAACTCTTCACTGTAAATCTTTAGTCTCTTTTACACATCAACCCTTTTTATGGATTCTTGTGGGGTGGGCTTATTCAATAGCAGCGTGCTATGCTCGAACTCTAACAGCAACGTCAGCATTGCGTTGGACAGTGAAGAAGATGTGGTTTTCAGAGAATTTTGTTGACGGGGTGCTTAAAAATCCTTTCTTGCAGATATCTAATGATGTCGGTGAGGGCTATAGTAGCCACCAAATGCTGGGCTTCTCATCTCATCCGAATGCTTCCGGTGAGTGTATACCAAGCACGTACCTGAAGGTGTAATGTGTTTAATTGAAAAAAAGGAAATCGCATCATATCCGAACTTTTATAAAATCTTGGAAAAAATCACTTAAAAAATCTCTGTTTTCTTTTTCGGTTATGTCTCAGCAATGGAGGGGATGATATCAAGAGTAAGAGCCCCTTTTACGCCGTCGCAAAGGAGCGAATTAGAGCACCAAGCCGACGACGTCCCCGTGCCTCCGCATCTCCTCAATCCCGTTCGAAAAGCCTTGGAATCGGCTCCTTTCTCTTGCTGCTACTATGGCTTCAAATCCAAGCACCTTGAGTTCCCGATACACAATTTCTTTCTTACCGTTGCGTCAGTTCTTGAAATGAAATCGACTTATTCTCTGCTTTTTCTTGCAGTGTTTGCGTGGGGCGGTGGCGTCCACCTGGGATTCTCGAACGGGAGCGATCCCGAGCCGGGACGGTGCCGGAGGACCGACGGCAAGAAGTGACGGTGCTCGAGGGATGCGGTGGGCGATCACAAGTACTGCGAGCGGCACGTGAACAGAGGCCGCCATCGTTCAAGAAAGCCTGTGGTGGTCAAGGCGGCGGCCGACCTTCTAACAGAAAAATTGCCTTGGGTGACTCCGATTCATCAAAGGGCGGCGGCGGCGGCGGCGGTGGTGGTCGAGGCCTCTCTCACCAGTATGTGTCCTCAGCGCCAAACACTTGCAGGTAAAGTTCAATCTCGCTCATGTTTAGTCCACACCAGGGAGAAATTTTAAACGGTCCCAATGTTTATTATATGGATCAACTTAGTCCGTGAGGTTTCGTCTGAGCCAATTTTGGTCTCGATGTGGTCGATTTTAGACCAATTTGGCTCTTCCGTCACGATTAACGTCAATTTTAAAGAATCTCAAATTCAAATTGGCAAAATAGAAGATCTATCGGAATACTCACATGATTTGGAGGTCTGTATCGATTGTTAATGAATCTCGATAAATTAGACGATCTAGAGCTCATGTTCCAATTTTGTAGGAGAAATATTCAGTTTCGTGCCCTATTTCACTAAGCCTTTCAATTTATCGAGATCACGTGTGGGGTGCGTGCGTTCGGTATTTTTATTAAAATCGGCATCAATCGTGGCAGAATGATGAAACTGATACAAAATCGACAACATCGAAGACTAAATTGATTCAAACAAAAGCACGTTTTCTCTCCCTATATATATCAAAGTAGTTAAGGCCATCTATATTCTATCTTAGTAGTTAGAACCCACCAATCTTGCTTCAAAGTTAAGGCCATCGATATTCTATTTTTGGACAGAAATCTTTCGGGCAATGACGATTCGAACGAAAGGCATCAACACAAGGAGGCATAATCATCACCAGCCTATTCCTCCATTACCAAAAATAATCACAACCCATTTCAAGAAGCTCCCAATCAAGGAGGATTCAATTTAGTCTACACCGATTCTTTACTCAGCCCTTTAAACCCTAGCTCCTCTCTCGTGGACCAAGAACACTTCCCCCGTTACTTCATCGAAGATTGGCCCGGAAAGAACCAACAACACTCCCATCGACAACTCTCTGATTTCATGTCTTCCTCAACTTCTTCTCCCTCGAATGAGAAGCAGCAACGCACATCTTCTACTACCACAGTTTACTCCCAAGAACTCGATATGGGCTTAAACGTAGGGTTAAAGGCAGCAACGAATAACTTGTGGGAAGCTTCCATTGGAGGGCCACTTGGTGAGGTATTGCATGCAAACAACGTTGGTGAATGTAAAACTCGAAATTCGGCTGCTCACTCGATTTAATGGTGCATAATTGGGATCACGGAGGTAATAACGATATTGGTAATGGATACATGGCATCGTCTTCGTCGTCTTTGACTGACGTGTTGCAGAGGCCCGAGCTTAATTCTGTATCGAACAGTAGTTGCGGGGAGTAGCCCGCGTGGGGGAGAGCGGGGAAGATGCTCGACGCGAATGGCCTTTGTAATAACGGGGGGTCGATCTTTGGTGGTAGGATTATGTAGGGTTTTGTGTGTTTTTTCCGTAAATGTAATATAATTACCCAATCTTTGCGGTTTGGTTTTAGTGTGTACTCGGAAGCTGATTAAAGATTGGAAATTATATGATGTTTTACAAGAAAAAAATTATTCGTATGTAAGTGAAATATTAATTTGGAAAACACGGCGATTATCATATGTGATCATTGATATTAATCAATGTATATGTCCATATGACGCTCTTGTGATATTCGGATAGGACCATTGAAATCTTATTCAAAGTTTTTACAAAATCTTTTCTTTTAAATGCTTTTAGTCCTTTTGCTGGACCCTTACTACACACATGCAAGGACACAAATATTAGATCTCGTGTGAGAGAGTCGTATAATCCTGAAACTAAATACTCCTAATTCAAATTTAAAAGTCCAATCCTAATACCAAAAATAAATGGGTTTTTTAAACAATTTCCTCTCATATATTATATATGAAACTAGGACGTTCCAATTTATCATTTAATTCGTGGAAAGTGTAATCTTTCACGTATCTCTTAAATAGGCCCATGTTTGTATACTGGAGTACGTAATGATGGAGCACTCGTTCTTATATATAGTGCTGATAATGATGATTTATGCATGAGATAATTAATCTTATTACGTTCTTCCAACATAAACTCTCACAAACCTGGGAAAATGAAGTGCTCATTAAGTATTCAAACCCCAACCCTCACTAATCATTAACGGTAAAAAGAAAAGGATGAAAGAAATGCAAACCCCAGTGTAACTTTTTTACACGACAACAACGCTTCAAAAACATGTGCGATATTGATGCATGCAGTGAGATTTATTTATATATACAGAGTAAGCTTTGGGAAGCTAAGCATTAGTCGGGCTTAAAATTTTCTCTGGTGGATTACAACATGTGTTGATTAAGTGAAAGACAACGGCAGTGATGAGTGTTGCGCCTGTGATAACAACCGGTTCAAGTCGGTGAGTTTCTGTTGTAGACGAATGGATTCCAACAGCAACCGGTTCGAGTCCATTTGCAGCAAGAGGCAGCCACGGTTGAGCGTACACAGCCGGTTCTTGATTTCCCGGTTCTGTGCTCTGAGCCGTTTTAGTTCCTTTTCGAGATTCTCCACGTGCCTCTTCTTCCTCAATCGCGAGCGCTTTGCAGATTCGCGATTGGACACCATTCGCTTCTGTCTAGCGTCGATCGAGGTAGAGTTTGAGTTGGGCTGTGATTGTAATAGAGAGAGAAGTTCATTCACCTCATCGGGGGAGAGAGAATGCTCGAGAACCGGCCGGTTTTCGTAAGTAGGCATCATGATTTCCGACATTTTTCTTTAATTTAAGAGAGGATTTGCGAAAGGAAAGGAGGGAAAAGGGAGGGATGAAGGTATGTGAGAAGGGTATTTATGGAGTGAGATTAAGGATAGTCCGACGAGTGGGACCCATATTTTTTTTTTCTTGAAAAATCTAAAGCAGAGAAGATTTATAATATATCTCTTAGAAAAGGAAGGAAATAAAGAGAGAATCTTTTTAGAAATATAACACATGGCGTAGCGACGATGACCAATATCAGATTCGATCGTTAAAGGGTGACAATATAGACAATAATGGGTCAATATCATCACTAGGTAACTTTTTGTTCTAGTTGGTTATATTCATTGAATTATGGAACAAAATAATAATAATAAGTTAAGTATTGCGTTACTTTACATAGACTATTGACTGCAGTCACATTTGATTTTCCATTGTCTAGATAAGTGACGTATATAATAAAAATTTTATACATTTTTATATATAAGTTGAGGTTAGTCGAAAAAGCATGTCGTTGTATGTGCGCATATCCATTTGTGTATAAATGGTTGATAATTCGTTGAGAAGTCACGATCTGCTTTATTTACGTGGGTGGGGACTCTGTGTATAGAGCAAAAACATTCAATTAGCTTAGTGACGAAGGATTAGAATGGCATAATGAGTAAAAATCATAACGCAAAAAAAAAAAAGAAAAAAAAAAAGAGGTGAAATTGTTTTATTTTATATAAATATTTAAATACATATATGCCCCATTCATGTGCGTTACGACTGTGGAGGAAAATTAAATTAATTTCAAGCCTAAGTTATAAGTAGAGGCAATGAGGCATGTGGAATATTTCCAACTATTTTTGTCGGTTTGCATGCTTAACGAAAGTTGATGGTGATAACGTACACACACACACACATTAATTAACATCGTCGTAATCGCGTATAAATAGACGGGGTCCAAGTTACAATTGACTATTGCCAAAATTCCTTTAGTTATTCTTTTTTATTTTATCCTTTAATAGATTTCTAGTTCATTACAGAAGTGCCCCACAAAGATTTATGAATATCGCCATAAAAAGCATATTTCAAGAAAAAGTATGACAAAAAGTGTGGTAATAAAAATCGCAATTTGCTAGCTGTAAAGTTTTTCCAATGTAATGGAAAGAACAATTAAACGGATAAGAGTTGAATTGTAAACATTGAAGATTAAACGTGGATAAGGGTTGAATTTTTTAAGAAAGAAAACAAAGTTAATTCTCTAGGTCTTTCACAACTCACTGAATTGTACAACATATATGATCCGTAATGAATATGAAAAAAAATCGTGTTTTCATCGTCAAAATTGCTTCCTTCAGAAGCCAAATCTCATTATTTTCATCCCTCGATGAACTTACGCCGTCGATCGAACGCTGATCATCGTTGTCATCAACGGCATCAGAATCTGGTCGATACTGCGAAAGAATGTTCCTTTTGCCTTACCAACCTTAATGTTTTGGGTAACTATAATGGTATTTTTTTTTATCATCAATGTTTGCTTATTCTAAAAATATAGTAATTTCTGGTAATGTAAATTGTCATTTTACAGATGGGTTTTCTTTCTTGGAAGGTCAGGGGTAAAATATTCATCTTTGTCGATACCCTAATTCTCAGTTAAAGCACAATATTAAAACAAGTTTATTTATTCGTCCTATAAAAACACAACCACTACTACTCTTCATAAATCCACAAAATAACAATCCACCAAAGAGAAAAGAAAAGCACAGTTGAAAACACATCAACTTAATCACCTCGGCCACCGGAGGTGGTGGGGCTCCTCCTAGTGGGGGTGGTTCCTTCTAGAAGCGGCCTCCCCGTGCCGATGAAAGAGGTCCTCCTCCCTCCTTCGGCCAAGAGGTAATGGAAAGTCCAATGAAGGATTTTCGGAGCAAAGACTCTGTATGTGAAGAACACGTCGTACCAGCTCGGGTACTTCACGTAAGGATCTCCCCTGCATGCCCCCGACACGATCAACCTCGCAAATTCCTCCACCGGTCCCCCGGAAACGTGCACCTTCATGCATCGTGTAATGAAATTAGGGTTTTTCAATTTAACCGATAATTATAAACTTACATAGGCGGACCCACACTAGGGCTTGGAGGGCCCATTGACCCCGCCCGATTACCCTTATGGGTTGTTAAGATTTCTAATCAATATATACTGTAAGACACAACTTTCACTTGTGACCAATTGGTTTTAGGATGAAGCCCTCAATTTCTAATATGAGTATGCCAACAGTAAAATAGGGCAGAAGCCCCATGGCTAGAGCCCCGGAGCCCCAGTATTGTGGGGTCGGGTCCGTGCCTTGTAAACTATAAAATCGTATGTAAAATACGAAAAAAAGGGGGCGGGGGGGCGGGGGGGCGGGGGGGGGGGGGGGAAATTAAACTCACTTCTCTTTCTTCTTTCCACTGCATCTCGGCGCCCTCGTCGACCATGAACTTACCGCGGGTCATTTCCGCTCCGATCCAACCGTGGGTCGCCACCGTTATTCCCACCTCTTCTTTCACTTCGTACCTCAGGGTCTCGTAGAAGTTTACGAGGGCCGATTTCGCAGCCTTCGGAAACGAATTGTCAGTAACTTTCAAATATCATACAATATATATATATATATATATATATATATATATATAATATTTGATTATTTGAGAGGATTAAGTTTACCGAATACAAGCTCATTCTTGGCAAGGGTAACCAATTCTCTACCGATGCATTCACGACGACACGGCCGTTGCTCTCCCTCAGGTAAGGAAGGGCCACGTGCGTCGGGTAAACGTTGCCCCAGAAGTTTATGTCCTAAAAAAACAGATTTTTATTCATAAAAAATTGACATAAATATTTCGAACATGCATAGAACTTATTAAAGACCGGTCATAAATTACCATAAGAAGAGGAAACACATTGGAATCGGTAGCTTCCTCGAAGTAGAAAGTATGTCCCAAGCTAGCATTATTCACCAGATGATCCACTGCCCACACAGAGCTCATCGAGGTAATTAGACGAAGCAGATATAAAACATTACCAATGGCGATAAATAATCTTATAAATCATGCATTATTGCTTAATTACCGCGCCCGAAATAGCCGATGGTCTCATTAATAAATCTCCTGCAGTCCTCCTCTTTGACCACGTCAGCAGCCATTATCATCACATTCGGGGCCCCGAGATGCCTCGCATTTTCGCTGATCCCACGCAATCTGTGGTCCCTTCGAGCGATCAATACGAGGTTGGCCTTTCTCCTCGCGTATTGGTACGCGATTTGCTGCAACAGATATGTCCGATTCTTGATTTAAAACTAATTTTTACTGGAAAAATCAACAGGGGAACTCAGAGAAAAACCTTACTGGAAATATTTTGTTTAAATGGGGGAAATGGGTATATATATATCACAGAAAAAGCTTATGAGATATGCAGTTGAAATCTGAATCATCATCGTACCTCGCCGATACCAGAGGAAGCTCCGGTGATAATGACGACCTTGTTCTCCATGTCTTCACTGTTGAAGAAACTGTTGTAGAGCCACTCGCAGGCGCTGACGAAAGCGAGCGTCGGCCATGCGCAGGCGAGCATCACAAGGCTGGCCGGCGGAACGAAAAAGTTCAGCGCGGTGTTGATCAGATCCATTATTGCTACCTATTATCCAAAGAAATTACAGTAGAATTCTTCAATTGATGATGATGATGAGGAGGATAGAGGATGAAGGAGATGTAAGTAAGGGTGTTTATTTTGTTTTCTTTTTTTCTTTCTTTGGAGTTTAGCGCCTAGCGGCGAGAAGTTTACAGCACAGGCAACATGCAGAAGGAGGAGGCTAACACGTGTTGGTTTTATTTTGACTATGTGGACAAGTGTTTTTGAACTTCTCTGCATGCTATTTTGTTTAATTTTAGATTTATTTATTTTCAAGAAAATGAAATTAAGATAGTTTATTTATGAAATAATCACAAAGAAATATAGTAATTTGTATATATATTATCAGAAACATAACTGCAAGAAAATGATACCAAATTGTGCTTAGAAGTTACAATACTCTCAGTCAAATGCCCAAGAACAAGAAACAAATCACAGAAGACTCCTCATAATAAACAAAACAAAAGTGAAAACATGTTCTCCCCCACAACACAGCTGTGTCTGATCAACAACAGAAAAGTTGGAAAGAAAGATCTAAACTCAGAAAAAAGCTCAAACAAAAAGGAAAATCAATAGAGACCTGATGAGAAGTGCAGCATATATTAGCTGATGAATTTCTTCACTTGAAGCACTTGGCATCCAAGAGAGGCTCACCCTCGAACGGCTCTGCATCTTCGATCATTTGATTCACGCATTCTTTCTGAGCTTCGTCGTTGATATCCACCTTCGTCCACTCGTAGAGCTCCATGTCGTAGCACTCGTCCATCACAAACTGAGGAATCTCCGGTCCCCTGAAGAGCCAAAGTCCCTTCACCTTATAAGGGGCTTCGCCCCCGATAACCAGCATTTTCCCAAACGCGTATTTTCGTGCCAGATCCATTCTTTGCAAGAAACCCCCCACCTTGTTCAGCGTAACGAAGGACACAGTGTTTTCATCGTTGTACTTGTAGTCACAGAACCAGAGAGAATATCCCTCGGGATCGTACATGTCCCAGAACCCTGAGGATGTCGTTAGTTTGTCAGCATCATATGTTAATTGTTTTTTGTCCTGTAAATTTAGTAGTTTTAGTAGGGGTGGCCTTATAGGGACAGATAATTTATGAGGTTGCATTATACAAACAATAACTTTCAAAGCAATTTAGGGACATTACACGCCGGAACCTTAGATTTTGCCCAAATTCTAGGGTTCCAGCATACAATTTAGGGTTCCGACGATTTTAGAGGTGGCATTATACGGAGAATAACTTTCAAAGATTAAGAAATTTCGGGACAAAATCTAGGGTTCGGTGTACTCCCTAAATTGCTAATTTCAAAAGTTATTGTCCGTATAATACCAACCCCTAAATTTTCTGTCCCTATAATGCAGTCACCCACCCCTAATTACAGGACTAAAAAGATAATTAACCCTTAAAAGCACAGAAGATATTGGTCATATTAAAGTGATTACCTTTGATTGCAACCTCGCGAAAGTTGGTCTTGGTGTTGGAGTAAAGCCTCTTCCATTCGTCTAAAATCATTTTGCTTGGAGGCAAAAGGTCCAAAGGATTCTTAGCCTTTGGCTTGGGAGCTTCTTCTTCTTCCTCGGCTGCTGCTTCTTTGGGCTTAACAGCTTCCTCCTTCTTAGGCTGCTCCTTCTTAGGCTCCACCTTTGCCTTGGGGTTTTCAGCTTCTTTTGGCTGGGCGGGTTTCTTCGAAGGAACGGGGGGAACAGATTCTGCTTGTTTGATTTCACCCAATATTTTCTTGAAATTAGGCTGATTAACCACGGTCCAAAAATATCGCTCCACGTGTGGGAACTGAGAGGTGAAGCTCTTGTTCATGATCATCTTGAACCCGAGGCTAAGATCGCAAGCAATGGCAACATCGGCGAGGGTAATAAAGTGGCCAACGAGGTAGGTGGAGGAGGAAAGATGGGTGTTCAAGGCTTCCAAAGCTCTCTTAAGCCCCGAAATTGCAAGCTCCTCAGCCTGCTCGTATTCAGTGATGTTTAGGAACCTGAAAAATTGCATGTAGCTTATGTTTTCTCATGTACGAAGCTTTTCACGTACCGGAGGCAGATAGAGACCAAAACCGAGCCGGGGGTAAAGCCAACGAGCCAAATGAGCATCAATCTCAGTGGCAGAAAAATCAATCCATTGCTCAACGTGGCCCTGCAAGATCAATAACAGAAGGCATAAGAAAATAATGTAAACACAATGGTTACAAACGGTGATTTTGTGGAATGCAGACATCAACTTGATCTTACGTAATCAATCAGAGAGGATCCAAAGAGGGAGCTGTCAGGGTTCAATTTAGCCACTGCCAAGAATTATCAGACAGCAAGTGGTCAGTGCATATCGAGACAGAGAGTCGTGTTAACTGCTAAGACAAATTATTACCGTAGCGTGCGATGGCATGGCTCTCGAATACTGCTCCATCAGGCGTTTTGAGTACAGGAACCTGCAATATATATAAGATGAGTGCATAACAAAAGATGCGATACACAGCAGAAGATTGTTACATACCTTTCCAATGGGATTCATTTTGAGGAAATCTGGAGTTTTATTTGTCACACCGAAGACAAAGTCCTTCGCGAGTTCAATCTTTAAACCATTATATTCAGCAGCAATAAGAGCCTTCGCTGCATTCTTGTTTCCATCATATGCGTACAAAACCTGTGGATGGAACTTTCAATTGACTGAAAGGGAATATATAGTCCAAAAAGGGAGCAAAGGACAGGAAAATGATGTAAAAATTAACTAACAGCCACGCAGAACATCAGGTCACGTAAGTAGCTAAAGAACCCAGAGATGAAGGAGAAGGCCTTCAGATAATACAAAAAGGTTTCACAGAATGGGGGGTTTTAGTAGGAAATTCAGTCTTGATTCCAATGAAAAACCATAAGCTATGTAACTGCCGTTATTGAAAAACTCTCAAGAAAACTAAGCAGCATCATTAAAGGTACAAACGAAACAATAGTCACATATTGGAATATTACAACTCAATTCTAACACCCAATCAAGAGATCTTCAATTTAAAAATGGAAACACGAATGCAGAAAAGAAAATCAAACTCACCAGGGCCATGGATTCACAAGACTTGATACCGTCACACTTCCAATTCAGCAAAACCCTGAAATCACACAAAATCTTCTTCAAATCAGCGTAATGGATCAGTAAAAAGATCCTCAAACTGCGCGAATAGAACACATCAAAACAGATTTGATTAAAGAAACATCTGGTACTATCGTTTCTTTACCAAGTTTTGCAGAGTGAAGAAAAAGGGCCGTTGTTGTGAGCTCTAGCGAATGGCAAATAAAAGGAAGAGGTCTGTTAATATTTAGGGTTTCTAGCAGGCGAATTGACGAATATGTTCACGATCTATGCTTCGATTTCTTTGGAAGAAGGGGTAATTTGGGTAATTTATGTTCGGTGCTGCAGATGTCTACCGGTCACCGGACACAGTTGACGCATTCATCCGGTCGGTGGTCCATTGCATCGTATAAGTGCTCTGCGTGTGTAAAATTGTAAATGGAATTAAGTAACTTTTGTGTTTGGTTGGTGGAAATTAGTAGACAAAAATAAAAAAAATGGAAAATTTTTATGTTTAATTAGTCGAAGAAATAAATAAAAAAATAAAAGAGAAATTAATTAAATATTCAAATAAAAGAAAACTTATTTTTCATAAGATGATGAGAAAATTTAGAAAAACATACTAATATCATATTCACTCCAATTTATTTTCAAACCTATTTTTTTCGTTTCAAACACGATCTTAGAGTTTAGCGGCTGCAATCTATTGCAATTACAAGACTGATATAATAACTATGCAATACTCTTTTTCATGATCTTACTTATCCTATTGGTGAAGAGTAATAAAATCATAAAGAAGGGCAATTGGCACATTTTTTACTGGCTCTAGAGGGCAAGATCTGATTTTTATGCCTGTTATAAAACAACAGTATATTGTAAGCTTATAATACATTTAAGTTTGGATCATTATTTCTAAGTTTAATGGGAATTGAGTCCTTAAAGTAATTTTATTTTCTGACACGTGTTAATGTACGAAATTGTAGAAGGGGCTAAAACCAAATTAGCCCTAAAAAATCCTATCAATCGAATTTGTTAGGGGCAAAGACAAAGTGCAGAGCTGGAAAACTAAGAATCTAACTGCGTTTTGTGGTTCCTATCAAGACAGCGAGGTCCACTTTCAACCGGCGAAGGTATCGAAGAAAAAAAATTCATTTTTTGTGGTTCGTATCAAGAAAAGGTCCCCCCAACTTGAGATTTTTTTCTCCTTTCTCTTTTCGGAAGAGAAGCACAAAGTTCAAAATTTAGCTTCTGTGTACCCTGTTTTCCATATATATCTATTATAATCAAAATCGAATTCATGGCGTTGGCTCGTCCATGTCAGACGCTGCCGAACGCCACTAGTAATTACCTTTAAAATGTGATGTAAGGACTTAAACAACCGGAAATGGAAGCTGCTTCGTGCGTCGTGTGTGGCGGAGCATGGACCCCACTGTTAAAGCCGTCGAGGGTCACCCGCCGACCTCCTCTCGACTCCGTTTCTCTCTGCAACCGTTCGACCCGAGCTTTTCCGGTTACTCGATGCAGTGCGGTCAGCGGCGTGAGCCGGCCAGCCACCGCATACAAGCGGAGAAGCCGCAGCAGCGACAAGAGGGAAAGAGATGATGAGACGAGAACTAAATCGGGCAAGGTCAAAGATCCGCCGCCGCCGCCGGCCGATCATGGGCCGACGAGCGTCGGATCTCTGCATCAAAACGGCGACCCATTAGGGCGCAGGGATCTGGGCAAAGGCGTGGTCAAATGGATCGGTCAGGGCATGAAAGCCATGGCCTTGAACTACGCGACGGCGGAGGTGGAAGGAGACTTCGCCGAGCTGAAGCAGAGGATGGGCCCGGGCTTGACCTTCGTTATCCTCGCGCAGCCGTATCTCAGCGCCGTTCCCATGCCCGTGGGCATGGAGGCCATATGCCTCAAGGCGTGCACTCACTACCCCACCCTCTTCGACCATTTTCAGAGAGAGCTCAGAGACGTTCTTCAGGAATTTCAGGTCAGAAAGCTCATTACTAACTGGAGAGACACGGATTCATGGAAGATGCTCAAGGAACTCGCAAGCTCAGGTTTTTCTAATTTCTTTAATCGCTGCTTGTTTCTTGAAATTGCTGCTCCTCTTGTGTGTACTTTTTTTTTGAAATTATTTTCTGCGGCCAATTGTAGCTCAGCATAGAGCCATCGCAAGGAAGCCTTCAACACCAAAACCGGTCTGTGGTGTTTCGGGTTTGGAGCTCGATAAGGTTAAGGCCATGCAAGAAAGGATCGATGAGTTCACCAATCACATGTCTGAACTACTGCGAATCGAGAGGGATGCTGAGTTGGACTTCACCCAAGAGGAGCTAAACGCGGTCCCCACTCCTTACGGGGAATCCGTTTCCCCGAAGCCCACCGAGTTCTTGGTGAGCCACGGCCAGGCCGAGCAAGAACTGTGCGATACGATCTGCAATCTGCACGCGATAAGCACTTCGAAAGGTTAAAAAAATCGAGCTTTTTTTTTTTTTCAGCGGCCCATTTGCAGGCTTTTGCTGAGATTTTTGGTTCTTGCGTTTTTAGGACTCGGAGGGATGCATCTGGTTTTGTTCAGGGTCGAGGGGAACCACAGGCTTCCTCCGGTGAATCTCTCCCCGGGGGACATGGTTTGTGTGAGAACGTGCGACAGCAGAGGAGCGGGCACGAATTCTTGCCTGCAGGGGTTCGTTAACAACCTCGGGGAAGACGGTTGCAGCATAACGGTGGCTCTCGAATCCCGTCACGGTGATCCAACGTTCTCTAAGCTTTTCGGGAAGACTATTCGTATAGACCGAATTCAAGGACTCGCCGACGCACTCACTTACGAGGTAGGTTGCACATTTTTTTCTGTGTCATCAGTGAAATGAAGGCATTACATTAGTACTAAAACATGTTGAGAATTCTATCCCACAACTCACCTGACTATCAGTTAACATATCAAAGAGGCAACTTCACATATCACTGAAAGCCCTCGATTTCTAACATAAAAATCAGAGCGGGTTCGGTCACCGTCGCCCGATTCATATATCCACGTGTTAGGCCTTCAGTCATGATGCCACACGTGAGAGGGCGTGCTGAGAATTCTATCCCTCTTCTGATAATTCAACTGATCACCTGACTCATTTAATACATTAAAAAGGCAACTTCGCCTGTCACCAATTGAAAATGCTGCTTTTTCGATGTATCTCTCTTTTGATTGGAACCTTTCGTTCCACTTTCTTTTTTTGGCTTGCAGCGTAACTGTGAGGCTTTAATGATGCTCCGAAAGAAAGGCTTACAGAAAAAGAACCCTTCACTGGCAATTGTGACCACGGTTTTCGGCGACGATCACGACATTAAGTGGCTAGAAAACAAAGAATTGATCGATTGGGCCGAAGCCGACGTAGACGGGCTCATAGACAGCAACCTCTTCGACAGCTCCCAGAGAAAAGCAATCGCGTTGGGCCTAAACAAGAAACGACCCGTGCTGATAATTCAAGGCCCGCCCGGGACCGGAAAGACCAACGTTCTCAAGCAGCTGATTTCCCTCGCCGTTCAACGGGGCGAGAGGGTCCTCGTCACCGCACCCACCAACGCAGCCGTGGACAACATGGTCGAAAAGATCTCCAGCATCGGCGCCAACATCGTCAGGGTCGGTAATCCCGCGAGAATTTCCCCCTCAGTGGCCTCGAAATCGCTGGTGGAGCTCGTGAAGAACAGCCTCGCTGATTTCATATCAGAATTCGAGAGGAAGAAATCTGATCTCAGGAAGGATTTGAGCCTCTGCCTGAAAGACGATTCCTTGGCTGCGGGAATCCGCCAGCTCCTGAAGCAGCTGGGGAAGAGCATGAAGAAGAAGGAGAGGGAAGCTGTGAGGAAGATTCTTACAAGTGCACAGGTTGTGCTTGCAACTAACATCGGGGCGGCGGATCCCATGATTAGGTCTCTCGAATCGTTCGATTTGGTTGTAATAGACGAAGCGGGCCAAGCGATCGAGCCCTCTTGCTGGATCCCGATGCTGCTGGGGAAACGGTGCGTGGTGGCGGGGGACCGGTGCCAGCTGGCGCCCGTGATCCTGTCCAGGAATGCATTGCAAGGGGGTCTCGGGGTTTCGTTCTTGGAGAGGGCGTCGAATTTGCACGGAGAAGTGCTCGCGACGATGCTGACTACTCAGTATCGGATGAACGATTCGATCTCTTCGTGGGTATCGAAGGAGATGTATATGGGCTCGTTGAAGTCCGCTGCGAGCGTTGCTTCTCACGTCCTCTCCGATTCTCCCTTTGTAAAGGTACTGTGGAGTTGGCAAAAAAAAATAAAAAAAATCCAATCTTTTTTCTCTTGACATGAAAAATAATTATATTTTTGTTTTTTGTGCAGCCGACGTGGATAACGCAGTGCCCCTTGCTGCTGCTCGATACGAGAATGCCTTACGGAAGTTTATCTGTCGGCTGCGAAGAACAGTTGGATCCAGCTGGCACCGGCTCTTTCTACAACGAAGGCGAAGCAGATGTTGTCTTACAGCATATTTTTGCCTTGATTTATTCTGGTAACCATTGTTTTTTTCTTGCTCCTAAGTCTGCCCATAAATTCTGTTTTTTTTTTTATTTGTCTATGATTAATGATTTAACAACTTGGTTATATTTTGATTCTTGATTTTTATTTTCCAAAACTGTAGGAGTACGCCCTGCTGACATAGTTGTACAATCTCCATATGTTGCTCAAGTACAACTGCTAAGAGACAAGCTAGGAGACTTTCCCCTATGCGGAGACATTGAGGTCGCAACTATTGATAGCTTTCAGGGCCGACAAGCTGATGCAGTGATCATATCAATGGTAACCCTTTCTTTTCTTTTCTTTTCTTTTTATTACACTTTTCAACTATTGGATTTGATTTTTCTTGATTTTTTTTTTATTTTATTTTCAGGTTCGGTCCAATAACTTGGGAGCTGTGGGGTTTTTAGGGGACAGCAGGAGGATGAACGTGGCCATAACAAGGGCACGCAAACACGTGGCGATCGTCTGCGATAGCTCTACTATTTGCCACAACACGTTTCTTGCAAGGCTTTTGCGACACATCAGATACTTCGGCAGAGTGAAGCACGCGGAGCCCGGTGACACCGGAGGATTTGGCTTCCACATGAGCCCACTGTTGCCTTCTTCGTATAGCTCAGAAACTTCTAAATAGAGAGAAATTCTTCTCAAAATCAATGCAATTGTTCTTACATCATCGACCCCCCGATGTTTTTTTTCTAGCCCAAAAACGTACATGGATTTCTTACGGTCGATGACTATTTATGGCTGTATATATATAATAAGATGGTAGCAGTAGCAGTTGTCATACAATATATTTGAATTCTATCAAATGTAATATACAGATCTTCTCTTCGAGTAGGCTCATAGTTAAGAAAACAAGAACAAGATATATGCTTTTAAGGTTCAAAGGTATGTAAAAGATCGTTGCTTTGAGTATTGCTCAATTGAAAAAAAAAAAAGACCATAGATGTATGCTTTTAAGGTTCAAATGTATATAAAGATTTTCGCTTTTAGAATGCTCATAATTGGAAAAAGAACACAGAAACATAGATATATATATTATATATATATATATATATGCTTTTAAGGTTCATGTAGCAGCAACAATAGGTCCCAAATCGAAGCTGAGGACATTTTTCAAGTTCAGAAAAAAGCAAGCAAATACATGGAATCGAATCAATCAACAAGTACTAACCTTTCAAGCATCAGTAGAAGAAGGCTGTGTAACTCCAGATTTAGCCAGCAGCTTATTGAGCCTCTCAGAGGGGCAAACCTGGAACTTCACCTTCCCCGAGTGCAGAAACACCTCAGCGAGCTCGAGCTTCTCCGAGTTGAGGCTCGTGCTATCCATAGTCTTGCTCAGCACCTTAATTGCGAGGTCAACAGCCTCTTCCCTGCTGATCTCATCCTTATAATCCTGCTTGAGAATCGACTGTGCAGCCTGATTATTTCCACCGATAGCAGCAGCTTTCCACCCGCTGTAGTTCCCACTCGGGTCACTCACGTAGAGCTGAAACCCGTGATTCTTGTCCCAGCCCGCGAACAGAAACGAGACCCCAAAGGGGCGGAGCCCACCGAACTGCGTGTAGCCCTGTTTGGTGTCACATAAAGATTGGACCAGTTGTTCAACGGGCATTGGCTCTTGGTACGCAAAGGAGTATCTCTGGGCTTGGAGCCTCGCGGTGTTGATGAGGATGTTGGCATCAGACATGATCCCTGCCACCGCGCAGGCCACGTGGTCGTCGATCTTGTACATCTTCTCGACGGAGGTTGAGGTCTCGAGGAGCTTGGAGATGACTTTCTTTTCCCCCACGAGCACGACCCCGTCTCTTGCTAGGATACCGATGGCGCTCCCCGCGTTCCCGATGGCCTCCATTGCGTACTCGACTTGGTAGAGGCGGCCCTCGGGGGAGAAGATGGTTGTTCGGCTGTCGTATCTACGAGACATCTGCGAAAAAAAATGGGAAAAAGGGGATTTAATGAGGACGAAAACAGTGAGAAACTGTTGTTGGTGTTACTGCTTTTTAGATTCGGAAGAAACACAAGTAAGATTGGAACACATCATAGCACTAATGAGCTCAGCAATGTTAATGGAGAGGGCGAGAGATACTCAACGCAGTAAAGAAAGTACATCAACAGCTTCGATGATGCATGTAAGCAGAAGAAGTTAAAGATGATTCTGACACGACGTGATCCATACATCATAATCATTATAGGAAGAAGAAACTGCAAATTTAACTATCATGCTATCTCCAAAGCCGGCTCAAAATGAGAGTTAAATGATTTGATTTTCGTTCAACATCCAAACATACTCACGGAGTTTTCTGTGACAGCTTTTATATAGCTAATGATACTTCATTCAAGCGAGGGTAGAGCTAAATAAGGCCGGGAACTGGAACAGATTAAACTCCAATAACCAATAACTCTTCATAAGATGAAAAATTCACAGAAGTTCGAGAGGTCAAATAATTGTCATTCGCTGAGGAAACAACCACTAAAGGGGCGTGGGCGTTGATGAACAAAAAAAGAAAAATTTAACCACAAATTCGGCAATTAAATGACGACAAGCGTCAACCATTAGAAAGAGAAGACAAACCGTGATTCAGTCACGATAGAGAAACACCAAAAGAGCTTAATGAACAAAATCGTAAAAAGGTAGCAATAAATCGGCCAAAATGAAGCTGAAAAGAGGTCACCAAACGTCTCGCAAGGAAAGAAAGGCTCCATATCGCCGAATTACCAAAACAGCAACCAAATCAAGACACCAGAAGAACAAGAATATAGCTTCGAAATCAAATATAGAAACACTTACATCGATTAAATAGATCCGAAATCGCACCAAAGGCTTTGGCTTGGGTTTTACGAAACGAGAGCAGAGCACAATAGACGCACTTGTCTGAGAAAAGAGTTGGACACATTAAAGGCACGACGACGAAGCTATTATATGAAAACTCTTTGTACAATATTTCCATTGAGGCTTAAGGCCCAAATTCCATTGGGCTTTCACATTAGAAATTATTATAATCTTTTATATTTCATTAGGCTTAAATATTATTTTAGTCCCGTATGTTAAGAGCAGTGGCGTTTTAAGGACACTTAACTTTAAGATGATAATTTTAGTCCCGTAACTATAAAAAATGGAGCAATTTAGTCCCATAAAGCTGGAAACCTAATTTATGCCGGAATTTGTACACGTGGTTGCCGGAAAAGCTGACGTGGACTGATTTTTTTTTTCTCAATCGTCACCTAAACGCCACATAATTAATAAGAATATAACTAATAAACTAATTCATAACAAGATAATTAATAAAAAAATAATATAATAAACGATTGTCATATAAGTTCTTGAAGAGAAAATCGATTTGGGGCAAACTTTTGAGTGCAAACCTGATTCATCGTTTATTATATTATTTATGCATTAGTTTATTATTTATATTCTTATTAATTATGTGGCGTTTATGTGGCGATTGAGAAAAAAATTCAGTCCACGTCAGCTTTTCCGGCAGCCACGTGTACAAATTCCGGCATAAATTAGGTTTTCAGTTTTATGAGACTAAAATTGCTCCATTTTTTATAGTTACGGGACTAAAATTGTCATCCTAAAGTTAAGTGTCCTTAAAACGCTACTCCTCTTAACATATGGGACTAAAATAATATTTAAGCCTATTTCATTATTATCCTTCTTTTATAATTTTTTATATCTATTTTTAAATAATAATAAAATTATATCACCCACTATTGATTTATAATAAAATTGTTGAAAAATCAATTCAAAACCGCCTTTTAAAAGAACAAGCGTGTTCAGTGGCCTCTACTATATTTATTTTAAACTCCTTCCGTTTACTAGAAGATATTAACATGCGTCATTAATGATCTAATTTAATTTCGTAACGGAATATCATGATCCTATTAGCATCATTACATGCACCAATTAAGAACTTTGAAAGTCCATCTCTCTTCTGATAATTTTTTGTATTAATCCAACTAAAGAACAGATAGAAAAATCTCTCTTTCACTAAGTAAAAAATAAAAAAGATGGAAAAGCTCCTCGTAGCTTTGTGCTTAATCTCTCTCCTTACGTACAAGCAAGTCAATGCTTCTTCATATAACGCATCTCCTTCGAAATATGATTCTCCATCTTCTTCCATTGAAATATCTGATACCTACATAGTTTTTTTGGAGCAACCACAACAAGAAGACCGCAACCGAACTGCCACGTACATAAATGTCTTAACCGCGATTCTTGGAAGGTATGCTGTTTATATGTATACATATATTTCATTTATATTGCTTAAGCCGATTGATTTTCTGATAATAGTGTGTATATTTGTGCTTGAGGAAAGTGAGGATGCGGCCAAGAGTGCTATTGTATACAGCTATGAAATAATATATGGTTTTGCTGCAAAGTTGACTCCCGACCAAGCCTCACGCCTCAAGAGTAATGATAAGCTTTGATCTTCTTCATTTTATTACAATATTCTTGATTTGCTTTGTTTTTTTTTTTTTTTAATCTTGATTTGGTTTTATTGCAGAACAACGTGGAGTTCTTGAGGTGGTCCAAGAGAGAACATATTGGTTGGATGGTCCTAATGTTTGAGGGTTTTGTTAAAATTTAAAAGCAAAATGGATTTTTTTATCGTCTAAGTGATTTTAATTTGTCTATCACGATAATCGACAACTTGTGCTGTTATGTAATCAAACCGTGTCATCTTTTTGACTCCGTCTCTTCTATTTGATATCAGAAGAATTGGAAGAGTTAAGAGAGAAAAGATAAATATATGTATTTTTAATGAAACACAAAATCGAAACGCCACGTTAATATCAAAGCTGGGCAGCCACGTATATCAAAGCTGGGCAGGAAATAAAAATGGGAAATATTATTAATAAATAACAATAAAAGCCCTTGACATCTCCGTTAGAAAAGAGGAATGAAGAAAAATCTGAACTTTCTCTCGATTTTTGCAATACAAGTATCGCTGATCCTATTGCTTTCGATCCCATCAATGGCTGCTGATTCATCTTCTTCCGAGGCAAAAGTTCACATAGTTTACACAGAGAAGCCTGAAGGCGTGGAGCCTGAAGAGCATCACATCAAGACCCTCACGTCTGTTCTTGGGAGGTAAACAATTTCCCTCTTTCCCTTTTGCGAATCTGATGAAGTTTTTGTTTGGTTATATCCTCAAAATCGAGCCTTTTTTTGCGGTGGAATTTTTTATTTCCGTCAAGATTCAATTTTTTAGCGACCCATGAGAGGAAAAATGACAAATTCGATTCGATGTTTCGAAATTGTTGAATTTCGACGAAACTTCGGGGAAATTTGTCTGAATGCGAACTGGGATTTCCCCCAATTTTATGAAATTTGTATCTTTGTTTAAACAGCGAAGAAGCTGCAAAGGGGGCTTTGGTGTACAGCTACAAGCATGCTGCAAGTGGATTTTCTGCTAAGCTTACTCCTGAACAAGTCTCTGAGCTCTCAAGTATGATTTGTGGCTTATAAGATTAATTGCCCCCAAAGTCTAATTAATGCTCCTAACACCATTTTAAAAATAAAAATCGAATCTTGATGTTATACATAGCCTTCTTACACCGAGTAACCAACGTTTCTCGCAGAGCAACCCGGTGTTCTCCAGGTCGTCCCGAGCCAAACTATCCACCTGCATTCGGGGCCGGGGAAGATGCAAGTTTAAAAGTATAATGAATGCCTTATGACTATTACCTTGTGTTTAAGTTTGTAATGATCCTTTGGATTGCAAACTATGTGATGTGATGTGATGATGCATAAGATAAGATCATGTATGTTTTCCTCCCTATTTAAATAAAGCTACCCTTAGTGTGAGAACATGAACATCAGTTGAATGCAACCAAAATCAGACCATTACAGAGCTGAATTTCCCATATATGATACTGCAAGAAACCTGTATTTCACAATCTCTATTTGAAAGGGACATACACGATAAGCTCGAAAAGACACAAATGACTACTAATTATTGCCACCATTCGATCGATCCCACGTCTCGTAGAAGAGCCTAACAGTGGAGAAGATCAAAGAAGGCTCAGCCATGGCCCCGTTGCCATAATCCCCGCAGGCTAACCTCTTAATCACCGGTGGGATAAGAGAAATCCCGAGTTCGTTCAACACCATGAGATGCCTCTCAGTGAAGGGATTCGTCCACATAAAAGTATTCATTGCCGGTGCAATAAACATAGGCTTACTATAGTCCCATGCTCGAACGATGCAGGTGAGCAAGTTATCGCATAATCCACCAGCAATCTAGGTAAAAAAAAATGCAATAAAACGAAGCACAATGTAATATCTGGCAAGAAGCAGAAATCATGTTCTAAGGCCACATAAAAGTCTTTGAATTTAGCATTTTTTTACGAGAAGAAATGTTAATTTAATTAAGGGTTTTATGCTGACCTTGCCGAGTGTGTTGGCTGACAAAGGAGCGATGACCATCAAATCGGCCCATTTTCTGAGCTCGATGTGGAGAACGTTGTCACCTATTCTTTTCCAAGAGGACCATTCTTCTTCGTCCGTGTATAGAGTCACGTCGTTGGGGAGTGATGCTTTGTCTACGAAGTGGAGGGATGCCTTGGTGGCAACTGCTTTAACATCAGCCCATTCGGAGAAACAGTGGCAGAGATTGGCGAATTTTATTGCAGCCACACTACCACTTGCTGCTAGCAGAATTCGAGGTTTTCTGGGGGCATTGCTTGCCGGATGTGTGCTTGTGTTGGAGTTGGTAGGTCCTTGATGTGCCATCACCTGTTGTTCATTGTAAAAACACTGTGATTTTGGGGCATTTTATCATGTGAAGCACATTGTAATGAAATTAAACAGCACTGGAAGAATCAAATGTCAGCAACTTAGATCGAACCTCAGGGCAACGAATTTTACTTTTCATCATCTGATTAACGCAAACATACCCATAACCACATTCGGTAAATTCCAAAATTACGACTCTACTTGGGTAGAACTCATCAGGGATCACATACCAATGTTTTTTTGGGAGAAGTTCTTAAGATCGGAGGATCTAACAGCAGAGCACGCTGTTGCAGAAAGCAGTACGAAGCAAATCACCATCAATTAGTTCCAGAAAACACACAACTCACACACACAATTGCATCGAAGGAATTTGTAAGTAAAACCAGAAAAATTTTAAGCAAGTAAAACAACAAAAATCAAAGCAAACAAGGATGAGTTGCTTTCTGCGAACAACGTACCCGTAGCTTGATGCAAGCAGAATATTCAAAGACAACAGGCAAATGATGAAATGGGTCGAGAAAATAAAAAGTTTAAACATATATATATATATATATTATTATACATATATATATATATGTATTATTCACTTATTTGGGTTCATAGCCGACAGGCCCGACTTATCAATGAGGCCCAATTTGTTGGGCCAGATGATGTTAGCGAGCTAATCTAAGTGACGTCATGTAAGGGCATTGGCGTCATTTCGCTGGTTATTATGGAACTTTAAATAATTATAAAATCAATATTCCCAATTGTAATTATGCTGATCTGATTCTGAACTTCCCAAACACCTGAAGTTGCAAACTTTTTAGTGGAAGAGCTGCAATCGGCAACATTTTCTCGGAATATCCAAGCGGAGATTGACAATTTTGAAACTATGAACGATTTACAATCTTCCTTGAATGCTCACATGGATCAAATGGCAGATCTGGTTGAAAAGCTCTCTGCAGAACTCAAATCGGGGCTCAAACCTGCTTACGAAAATTTCATGGGATTTTTTCACGCCATTGATTGGAAGGTACTTTTTGCCGTTTCTGTAATTAGTGCGTGTATTTGGGTTAGCTCTGCATTTTCGTAACCTGGGCTGCCATAATTAAAATGTGAGAAAAATATCGCGATGAATCTAAGAGCTGGTGTTTTTCCAGCTAGTGTTAATTGCTTTAATAGCTAAGACTAGTTTGATTTCTTCATTTCTTTGCCTCTCACTTCAATAACTTGAGTTTGGCTTTCTTTTTCCTTCCTTTGTATTACATTTCATTGTTTATTTACATTTTTATGAATCTAACTCACCTTTTGGTTTTCTTGGCTCTAAGGAACCATGGTTGATATGTCTCCTTTCCTTCCACGTGTTCTTGCTGCTGGTAGTTATCTTCTCAAGGAAGAACATAAACTTTCAGATGTGTCTGTTTCTTCTTGCACGTAAGCTTTCGTTTACTTCCTCTCGCATCTTTTTTGTTCTCCTTTGTTTACCTTAATCGGATGAAGAAGAGACTCAAATGGATATGACTCTTTGGAAATTCAAACAATGTTCTTATATCAGCGTGTATCATAGTAGAATGTTAGGACTTCATGGACAACCCTTATACGTTGCAGCAACCATACAGTTAAGATTCAGTTGATGTTGAATATGCAGAATTTAGTGCAGAAACACAGTATCGTTATTTAAAAGAAAAAAACCATCTTCGAGCACTAAAATTTCTCTTGTATATTTTCTTGCTATTTTTTGAGTTAGAAGCTGTAAACAATACGATAAAACTATGCAGTTGCTGGAGTTTATCTCGCGGAGAGGCTTAATATCTTCTTAGCAGCAAACTGGAGAAGCTTTGCGGGCCAAAACTATTTCGACCCGAACGGACTTTTCCTCTCGGTTCTGTGGTCGGGCCCACTTCTCATCATTGCCATGGTGATCTTGGTGAGTCATCATTGGCATGCTTTCTTGCTCCTTAGAATACCTTTATGGGATTTCTAATCTCCTATTACCACCTTTGGCCACGTCATGTAAATGCAGGTAAACACCTTGTTCTCCTTGTGTTATCTGATTGTGAAGTGGAAGAGAGCGGAGCTTCGTCACCGTGCAAGAACTTCTCATACGAAAGAAGATTGAGTTTATCTTAGTTCCATTTTCATGGTCTTGCCTTCGTATATTTCTTGTTTTTTTTCCTTGTCCAAGAATTTTGAAACTAACAAGAATTTTGAAACTTCTTCTGTTGTTTGCGGAAGATCCCCGTCTTATAGAGATTGTAATGTGAATCCAAGATTTCTTATTTGTCAGGTTCGGTCCGTACCTTATGCATTGTTAAGATGATGGTATTATCAAATCGAACGTTGATATTCGTAATCGTTTCCAAATCAAGAACACATCACGATAGCATTGTTGATCTTCTCGTCAGATACAAGATTCAATAATAGTTTGATGTTCATGTAATAAAACTGGCAAATAACATGCTGTTAGAAAGATTGAGTGATGGAGGCAACGTTAAGCTTCAATGAATCCACATTATAAGCCACCGTGTCCACTGCTATGAGATAAGAGATCTTCAAGTTCATCAACAATGGCATCATAGCAGAAAATGTATTGCTCCTGTAAAATCAAAACCCTCTGTATTATAAACTCCCGAGTTCATTCATTAATATAAGGGAGTACTATATTCAAATGCCCAATTATTCAATTACCAGAGTCTGAACCATTCCGTTGCGTTGTGATCTAAAAGCAGTTACGGTCTTAACGAGATCCAACGCAGTCATGTCTCCGGTTAGAACTCTCTGGACCGTATCGTGAACGGCACAATATGTTCCCGTTCTACCAATACCTGCACTGCTAACAAAAATCGATGGTACCGAGGTTTTTGGGACCGAAAAAGAAAAAATTTACAACCGAAAAAAAAAAGAGGCAAACCTGCAGTGAACAACAACTGGGCCCAGAGTGGGAGGAACAACGGAGACCCTTTTGAAGATTTCACGAACAGCGATCGTGTCATTTGGAACTCCGTGATCGGGCCATTCAGGGTACTGAACATGCAGCAAGGAGAGCGGTGGCTCCTCTGACTGATGCGGGAAGTAGCAGAATATCGAAGAAAAGGGATATAAAATGAAGAAACTTAAGATTCGCAATATGGGATATAAAATAAAATGAAATTGCCTACGTTAATCGCGATATTGTTCAAAGATGGAATATGTCTACAGTAGATTTTGGACTCGCCTCTTTGTCCATCACCTCCAAGAATCGCAGGATTAAAGAATTGTCAGTTGTTTCTATTCGCTTGGTGGTAATGAATATGTTACCAAATTGTCTAGGTCCGTTCTCCGCTTGGAAATAGTCCACACACTTCACGGTCTGCAAATTACTTCCATAAGTATGAAGTGTATGAAAAGAATTCTATAAAACGAATTTCAAAGAACATCTTGCAACCTTGAAGCCAACAAAAAGTTATTTTATACTATGCAGAATAACAAGGCCCAAAGCAATCACGAAGATACATAGGCTATGAACCAAATTGCAGTAAACAGTTTTGTTGAAGTACACACTGAATGGAAGATATATATTTGGTTAATATAAGTAATGCCCAAAAGCAATAGGATTTCTTACAGAGTAATCATCGATCAACGTGGTAAGCATAATAATGACGGGGCAGCGATGCTGAATTATCATTTCCCAAAAGTCTTCAGAAGTGTGTGACAGTGGACCTTGAGTAGCAATAAACTGAGATACCCTTTTATTAGTCTGCAAACGGGTAAAATACAAATGGATGATTACGAATTCATGCAGGCCCCTGTATTTCAATCTTTACGAAAATTGCGCGCAATATCCCGATGAAATACAAAATTTCCCCACCATAATGAGACTCGCATTTATGTATCCCCTAGCCTCGGATCTGTAGTCTGTAGATTGCTTCAAAACAACCCTGTTATCATCAACTGCAGCAACGGAGTTCAAAAACTATTATTTCTAAGGTTAACAATGACTTGAGTCATGAGTGACACGGAAACATGGAACATACAAGGCACAACATCAGTATAGCGATTCTTGGAGTTATTTACGAGGCCAAGAGCCACGGTGCATCTATTCCTCATTTCTGAAGCTCTTATTCTGTTATCCTGCAATAGAGAAACTATATTAGTGCAGTTACCAGCTCATCACGATATCCCAACAAAAAGTACTCCTTGTTCGTGTCGTGTCTATTAACGGGTTATCAAATTCGTGAAATAAATAAAATTAAGGTTGGTGTCCAGATTCCACGAACAATTCAACCAATATTTATTGAGTAAAAAATTCAGATTTGACTGATCTCAATGTTAGATTCGATCCAAACCAATCCGATTCAATGGTAAAAAAACCCTCATTTCACTAATAAATGAGATAAGAACCTATACCATATAGAAGATTCTCATTGAAAGAAAACATCAGGTTCTAGCTAGCCAGATTTTGTGCACAAAAATGCAGCTCAAAACGGTATTCAACCATCAACCATAAAGACACACTCTGATTCAGTAGTGAATTAGTATAACTTGCAATTGGAATCAACGTAAGTTCGATCACGACAAAGATCACAAATCGAAAACGCGCTGCATACATACATCCAGAAAACCGAACTCTTTGAGGATGGTTTGCGGATTATTGAGTTTGTCTTTGAAGGACTTGAGAGCTTTCGAACAAAATCTGATCTGATCGCGGGTGAGTTGAATCCTCGGAGGCATGGAATCGTAAGTGAATTCGAATGAATTGGATGTCGCGCCAGAAGAAGTGACGGGTGCAGATGGGGCCGGGGAAGCGTCCATCGGCGATCTACGGCCGCGGCGACGATGGGTGGAGACGTTACCCGTGGTTCTCGGCGTGAGGGTTTCTGATGCCTTTTTTTGTAAATAAAATAAAATAAAATTCGTTTTTGAGCTTATTTTTTTGCGAGAAGCGCTTTGTTTTAGATAATCTCCACTGTTTAGTTGCTCCTTTTCAAATTCGGTGGATATGGAATAAACAAAAAGGAAAGATGCAATGCACGCACCAATAATTGCTTTTCTTTTCAAATAATAATCGGAATTTAACAGTAAAATAACTAACAAATGAGGGAAGTGCTAAATACTATGCATTCCACGATATAAAAATACACTTAAATTTACAAAAAAAAATTACTTAAAATACTAATGTTATATGTATTAATATTTTGCATCATCATAACAAAAGAAGTATCACGTGACTTCGCTCGGATCATCGACCACAAGTGAAGGATCAAGATATGTCAAGAAACTAGAAAAAAAGGTATCATCACTTTTCTAGTGAATCTCGTGTTCATCACTTCTCTCATTTTCTATCCTAAAAATACAATGTTTCTTGAAGTTTAATCTATGATTATTTATAATTATTATCCACTTTCCCATGTTCCTAAGTTTCGGAGTCAAGATCTGTCATGGGAATTTGCAGATGTACTACTGTATTTCGTATTTTATTTATTGGAGAGAGAGCTAAAATGTATTTATACATCACTACCTACTTGAACTGTGCTAAAAAACTATAAAAACTAAAAAAAAATCTCTTGCCACGTCTCCAGCTACAAATATCTCCACTGACCGCAATTCAATTCAATCTTGGAACGAACAGAGACAGAGTAAAGAGTGTCTTTTCTTGCTGCTAATATACAGATTTGGGAGTCTTTGAATATCTTTAGATTACTATTTCGTGATGGATAGCTCTCTACTGCACAGCAGCTTTGCTTCTTGTTTTTCTACCAACGCCTCGAGAAATAATCTCAAGTATCCGATTCGTAAAGTTCCAGCTTTTAATCAACGGAGAAGATATGGCCGTGGTTTCTTTTCCGTCGAACCCACGAAGAGAGTTTCTTCTCGAAGAATGAAAGTAGCCGCCGTTTCGTCTGTTGAAACCAGGTAAAAAGATTGGTGCTTTACCTTCATTTTTCCATTCAATTGATACAATATGCTATGATGTTGTGAAGAGCGAACAATAAATTGGTGAAATCGATTATGGGATTTGTGATTTGATGCGAAGTTTAAGACTTTCCGTTGAAGTTTATGATTGTTGCTGAAAAAATTTTGTGGTTCACAGGGGAGAAGAGATGAAAAAGGAAGAGAAAAGCGACAATTGGTCTAAGAAATCGAGTGGAGGCAAGGTGAAGCTAAACATAAGATTAGACCACCAAGTTGAATTCGGAGAGCACGTTGCGATTCTTGGTTCCGTGAAAGAATTGGGATCGTGGAAGAAGAAAGTGATGATGAATTGGACCGAAAATGGATGGATTTGTAATTTGGAATTGAAGGGATACGAAGAGCCTATCCAGTATAAGTTCGTGATAGTAGGAAAGGATAAGGAGAAACTGATGTGGGAAAATGGTGATAATCGAGTGCTCTCTTGTCCTGAAAGGGGAAGTTTCAACGTTGTTTGTAAGTGGGATGCAACTAACGAACCCGTAGAAATATTGCCTTCGGAGTACGGTGATGAAGGAGAATTCGAGGCAGAGGAAAGTGAAAACGTGAACGTTGTTGATGAAGAACTTGTTGTTACAACGAGTGCTTTTGTGGAGCAATGGCAGGGGAAAGATGTTGCTTTTGTTCGTTCGAAGGATCAATTCGATGGAGAAAAGAAGAGGATTTGGGAAACTTCGGGTCTCGAGGGAATTGCCTTGAAGTTAATTAAAGGCGATCAAAATGCTCGAAACTGGTGGCGTAAGGTAGAAATCCTTCTAGTTAAGTTCTTACAGTAGAAAGCTGATTCTTTCGTGTCAACTTAAGATTCTTGCTTTGTCATTTGGGTTACCCTTTGTTCTTCGTGCACTTATTAGAATATTCCATTTAGATTCTATATTATAATGAGGGTTAAGGTAAAAATCAAAATTTTCCGGCTTAATGACTGAGAACTGCAGTGTTTCTACCTCAATTTTCTTTCTTCATGAAGCTTGAAGTTGTTCGAGAGATTGTGGCTGAAAATAATGACAACGAAAAGCGTTTGGAAGCTCTAACGTATTCAGCAATATATCTGAAGGTAAATAAATATCCATGTGAATGTTTTCTGAGTTGATTAAGTGGAGATTTTCTTTATCTTTATACGTAATTTTCTCTTCTATTTAGTGGATAAACACGGGGCAGATTCCTTGTTTTGAGGACGGTGGCCACCATAGGCCCAATAGGCACGCTGAGATTTCGAGGCTCATATTTCGCGAGTTAGAAAGGATTTCCAGTAGAAAAGATGCTTCACTTCAGGTCTCATTCATTTGTTTTGAAATAATCTTATTTATTTTGTCCAAATATTTCTATTTCGGTGTTTTTTTCCTTCATTAACTACCAATTATTGCTGCAGGAGTTGCTTGTTATTCGGAAAATACATCCTTGCTTGCCCTCGTTTAAGGCAGAGTTCACCGCTTCTGTTCCACTGACGAGGATCAGAGATATTGCTCATAGAAATGATATCCCACACGATCTTAAGGTTACGTTGTCTCTTTCGAATTTATTTAATCCACTAGTGTTTATGTGGTGAGACATTTTTTTGAGACACTGACACGGTGATTTCACTGTTTGCAGCAAGAAATTAAGCATACGATACAAAACAAGCTCCACAGAAATGCGGGCCCCGAAGATTTAGTAGCCACCGAAGCAATGCTTTCAAGAATCACAAAGACACCCGGAGATTACAGTGAAGCTTTCGTTGAACAGTTCAAAATATTCCATCAAGAACTTAAAGACTTCTTCAATGCTGGAAGGTAGCATTAATGCGAATTTTATCTGATTCTCAAGTCCTTTTTTTATCATTCGTGCGGGAAATTATTTTTGGTTTAGAGAGCAATATATTTTCTCATTCCATTTTTTACCAATAACCTCTTGTCTACGTGATCGAAGCCTCGAAGAGCAGCTCGAATCGATTAGAGAATCATTCGATGAGAGCAAAACTGTGCTGCCTCGGTTTCTTGAGTCAAAACAGGTATATTCTAAAGATTTTTAATATTTATCTCCATAGATATCTAAATTTCTCCGAAATCATATTTCATTTATTCTTATCGAGAAATCTTTGTATAATTGTTACACGAGAACATAAGATTAGGATTTATGATTCAAGAATCACACATTCATAACAGCCTCTTACCTTCGAATGACTCCTACAGGTGCTTGATAACCTTGAATGGAACAAATTTTCCCAAATTGAATCAATGAGTGCGTTGATGGAAACAATCAAAGCCCTCGATGACCTCCGCAGAGAACTAGCAAAGGGGCTCGAGAGCGGGCTTCGAAACGATGCCCCCGATGCTGCAATAGCAATGCGTCAAAAGGTTGACAAAACTCTTACTTTCTCATTTCTATTACACCGTAATAAAATGTCACGATGTTTATCTAAAAAGGAAAAGAAACATTCTTGCAGTGGCGTCTCTGTGAGATTGGTCTTGAAGATTATGCATTTGTTCTCTTGAGCAGGTATGGGATTATCATATAGAGATCCATTTCTATGGTGCAAATGTTTCGGGCCCATTATTTGAAATTTCAACTTCTCCTTTTTATAGATTTCTTAACGCACTCGAATCTTTCGGAGGTGCCCAAAAACTAGCAGAATCCGTTGAGCATAAGAACGTCGATTCTTGGACCTATCCTCTCACTGCACTAGCGGTGAGCATCAAACAGCTGGGGTTATCGGGATACAAACCCAAAGAGTGCGGAGCTATTGGAAACGAACTTAATGCATGGAAAGAGAGAGGTCTTTTAGAAACCGAAGGTATAATAACTTCAATCCTTGTTTTCCCTTTTTTTTTTGTTTTTTCTCAAGAAGGTCTCTGATATATTTCACTGGCAATCACTACAAGGCAGTGAAGATGGTACGAGAATATGGGCTCTGAGGCTTAAAGCCACCCTCGATAGAGCTAAACGTCTCACCGAAGAATATTCCGAGGCTTTTCTTCAGATATTCCCCGAGAAAGTTCAGGTATACATATTTTTAAAGATCGCATTACTTGGTTGTCAGAAAAAAATCTGACTTTTGGGTCTTGCAGATATTGGGAAAAGCTTTTGGGGTTCCTGAGAATACTGTAAGAACGTACGCTGAAGCAGAGATTCGTGCTAGGTGTGACACTTAGTATTTTTCTTCATGAACTTCAAATAAATATGGAGACGTCAAAATTCGAAAGCCACCTAATTATTGGTCGGAAAATGCAGTGTAATATTTCAGGTTTCTAAGCTGTGCACGCTTCACCTGAAAGCCATTCGTAGAGTATTAGGATCCGAGGGCTGGGATATTCTCGTACCGGGAGATGCTTATGGAACTCTTGTTCAGGTAATTTGATGTCTTATCAAAAAACTAGATATTTGTTGAATGACCACTTCACCTAAAAGCTTAAGCTTAAAGGGTTATGTGTATAGTATACTGTTTTAAATTTATATATTTTATTTCCAACAATAATGTCGTTATTTCAACGGTCAACTGTTTTTCAGGTCGAGAGCATCGTTCCAGGGTCCATACCGTCATCTGCTACGGGACCAATCATTCTTGTTGTGAACAAAGCAGATGGAGATGAAGAGGTCATATGTTTTTAATTTATATATCTCTCATCAAAAGAGTAATAAATCGAAAATATTTAGTAGTATACTACATCTTCGATAAAATTCTATTTTCCGGAAAAAACAAAAAACAATTATATTTAAATAATTTATAATTTTCCAGGTGACCGGTGCCGGAGCTGATGTTGCTGGAGTTATACTAATGCAGGAGCTTCCTCATTTATCTCATCTCGGCGTTAGAGCTCGGCAGGCAAGTCTTCGACTATTCCTTTTACGTTTTTTTTTTAATTCTTTTCATAAATATTTTAAGCTGTATATCCAACTTAGAAACTTTTTTTTATATACAAAAAATTCAGGAGAAGGTCGTTTTCGTGACATGCGAAGACGATGACAAAGCTTCGGATATCAAAATGCTGAACGGAAAGTTTGTGAGGTGAAGACTTTTGAACACTTTCTTGCTTCTTCTTTCTTTTTTTTTGGCTAAATTGCGTATGGCACCAAAAGTCTCTCTGATTGTAATAGCGTAAAATAATCCCTGGTTTTAGGCAACAGTGGGCTACGATGCTAAGTTTAGACAGGATAAGGGAGTTTTGCGCAATAAAAAAAAAACGTAGGATAGTCAAGTGCATTTCAGTATTTTCACGTGGGAAATAACATAACTTACCCTTTTTTTTGCATAAAATTAATCTTGTTGTGATTGTGATTACTACACGACTCCCGTTTTAGGTTGGAAGCATCTTCCTCGGGTGTTAGCTTGACGCCTGCTTCACCGGAGAAGAGCAACGGCAGCGTTCCTCTTCGAAACGAACCAAACTCAGGCGTGAAGACCTTCGACGTTACAAAGGTAACCAAAACTTCGTTGATGCTGTAGAAATGTTCTTTCTTTTTCCCCAAAATTTCATATTTTTGCTCAAAATATCATATAAAAAATTCATTCAGATCGGTACAAACGGTGACATCATCTTGCTTCAAGACGCCGACCTACAAACCTCGGGTGCTAAAGCCACAGCATGCGGCCGACTAGCTTCTTTGGCCGCTGCTTCCCATAAAGGTAATCATTTTTCTAACCAAACAACCTTCTAGAAGAAATTAATAAACTAAACAACGATGTAATAAATCAACAGTGTACAACGAGCACGGAGTCCTCGCAACCTTCGAAGTCCCAAGAGGAGCAGTGCTACCGTTCGGTTCCATGGAAGCAGCCTTGGAACGAAACGGGTCGACATCAGCCTACAAATCGCTCCTCGAACGAATTGAAAAAGCTGACATCAGCGAAGAACTCAGCTCCCTCTGCAACGAGCTCCAAGCCCTCGTATCATCCTTAATCCCTCCGAAGGAGACGATCGAAGCAATACAAAAGATATTCCCGGGAAAAAACCCGAGCCTCATAGTTCGTTCCAGCGCCAACGTGGAAGACTTGGCGGGAATGTCAGCCGCCGGGCTCTACGAGTCGGTCCCCAACGTGAGCCCGTCGAACCCCATCGTGTTCGGTCACGCGGTGGCCCGAGTCTGGGCCTCGCTGTACACCCGACGAGCCGTGCTGAGCCGCAGGGCGGCTCACGTTCCCCAGGACGGGGCCTCCATGGCCGTCTTAATCCAAGAAATGCTATCGCCAGAGCTGTCTTTCGTCCTCCACACCCTCAGCCCCACGGATAAGGATTCGAACGTCGTGGAGGCTGAGGTGGCATCGGGTTTGGGGGAGACGCTGGCCTCGGGGACGAGGGGAACGCCGTGGAGGGTCTCGAGCGGGAAGTTGGACGGCGTCGTGAGGACTCTGGCGTTTGCGAATTTCAGCGAGGAGATGGCGGCGGCGGTGGGGCCCGGGGATTCGGTCGACGGTGAGGTGGTGAGGGTGACGGTGGATTATAGTACGAAGGATTTGACGGTTGATGCGGTGTTTAGGGAGATGCTCGGTCGGCGGCTGGGGGCCGTTGGGTTCTTCTTGGAGCAGAAGTTCGGTGGGCCACAGGACGTTGAGGGCTGTTTGGTTGGGGATCGGGTTTTTATTGTTCAGACGCGGCCGCAGCCGCAATAATAATAATAATGTATTTTCCGTGAATTTATTGTTGTTCTTAAATAAATGGCAGAACTAGACTTATAATACCCATTTGATATAAAAAAGTTTTCAAGTTTTTTTTTTTTTTCTTCGGTAGATATTTCAAACTTCTATTACGCTAAAGTATCTAATGGGTGAAAATAATCCTCAAAGTTTGCATATTTACAACGTACATTCAAGGTTTATTATTATCGATTTTAGCGCTGTTGTGGTGGTGCCTATATATAAAAAAGAAAAAGGAAACGAAAAATTTGGACGGCGCAGTAGAAAGAAACTCAACAAAGAACTCTGGGTGTTTTATTTGTTAACTATTTTTCAGAGAAGTAACAGTAAAACTAAATGTATAGAACATGATTCGTTAGCTAAAAACAAGAAAGATAAAAGAATCCACGTCGGAGTCGGGATCCGTCCCATAATCAAGGGGAGGATCAACTACGTCGGGATCGGAAAATTCGTCTCCGTAATCCTCAACGATCAATTGCCTTTCATTGTCGTGTATTGTATCTGATACATGCCAAAGGCGTTCACCTCCTGTTCATTAGCGGCGGCGTTCGTCGCCTCCTGCAGCACTTGATCTTCAGCGTTCTTGTTCACCTCCTGTTCATCAGCGGCGGCATTCATCACCTCCTGCACTTCTTCGTCGTTCTTGTTCACCTCCTGCTGCAGCACTTCTTCAGCGGCGGCCTTCATCACCTCGTGCACTTCTCCTTCATCAGCGGAGGCGGAGGCGGTTGCGTGAGATTGCTTCAGTTTCTTTGATGGGTTGAGACTACCGTCGGCGTCCATTTTGCCTGAGGAGGAGAGAGGGTGTTTTTTTGAACTTTTTTCAGTTAAGTTTCTTTTTTTCCCGAACGATTCGGTGGAATGGAGTTTGCGATTTATAGACTTTTTAACTAAAAGTTGGGCCATCTGTTGCAGGTGGGCTTAAAGTTGGGCCATCTGTGCGGATTCAAGTTGGGTTTTTAGTGTGTTCTTGGGCTCTAAGCCGGGCACAATTAAACAAAATGGGGTCTAGTTTCCAAGTCAATTCATAGAAAGGGGGATTTGACTTTCTTTTTTACAAAATAAAAGTGAGTTATTTAATTAACAAATCATTAACTTTCTAACCTAATTTAGTTAGTTATTTTTAAATTTTTGATTTTTTTTCATTATAATAGATATTGAGGAACCTTTTAGGAATCGTACGCAAAAAACCCATATTGAAGGCGGAAAAAAGCTCAGATCGAAGCTTTGAAACGCACGCATAATCAACTACAGAATTGATCGCTCGCTTAGATCCAACGTTTGAGTACATTGGGATCTATGCTTCGTCTTATGATTCTTGAAAGTCAATTTTTTTTATTTAACTAATAGTCGAGTTATTAACATGCATTTCATGTATATTGTGCAGTCTTTATCATGGGTAAATGATCCAAGTATACTGGAATTGGCATAACATACGCGATTTAGAGAATTTGTATTATTCGACTTCAAATACATTGTTATTCGAATTAGAATAAACTGTTATTTGAATTTGAATATGTTGTTACTCGAACTCAAATGTAAAGTTATTCGACTAACATTTTCCAAAGTATAGCGTGCCGAAAAGAAGACGTAATCTAAATTCTCGATGAAAGTATAGTGTACGAAGCATGAAAAGGCCGTATAGAGCGGTTGATGGCAAAAAAAAAAAGTGGAACAGTTGCAGAAAGGCTAATAAGTTTAAATGACGAATTGGAACTTCAAACTGTAAACACCAGAAATCATAAAATCAAGAATTAAAAAGCACCAACAAATAAATAGTCAATTAAAAGAATGAAAGTAAATTCAAAACAAACCTTAAACTATCTTCTTCTAACCTTGTTGTTCTCCATTTCAAAATCCATAACACTACCATAACACCCTTGTCCTTCTTCTTCTTCTTCTTGAGAATTATTACCAAGCGAGACTAAACTTTCCACATGAGCACACACACCATCAAATATATCCAAATCAACAATCCCAAGTCTCCTCTTACGCACCTCATTCGGCATGTAATAGAAGAGCGTGTTCTCTGGTTCGAATCTTCGATAAACCGCACCCTCACTGCATACCCCATACGTATCCGATCCCGGTTTAGTACGTCCATTGGGAAAAACAGTTATTGCACTCCAATATTGGGGCTTCGTCAACACCCAAATATCCGTGTGCCTAAAAGTTTCATAAACGCAAAGCAAGCAGAGGAAGTCGCCATTAAGCACTCCCAATCGTGGCGTGTAGAACAAATTTATGGGCACGGGAGGTTGCCTCAACGTGATCCCGAATTCCTCCTTCTCCAAATCGAACGTAATAACTTCCCACCGCAATGCTTTGCTTTTGTCCGTAAATATCCTCAACCAGTATAAAACCCCGCGAACGTGCCTCGCCGTCGAATCCATCGGCGATTTTACTTCGTAGTCGTCACAGAGCTTTCTCCACGAATCCGTTTTTAAGCTGTAGATCTTCGCCGTGAAGAGTTTTGGGCCGCCACCGATTTCCCGGGGACGCGTCAGTGCCAAAACCTTGTAGTCGTTCGTGGACTCCACGTAACCAAACCCGCACGAAGTTGTTACTTCCTTGTCGAAGCAAGCGGGAGGCAATTTCTTGTACCTTCGAGTGGATGGGTTCCGCAGGGTGAAGTCTTCTCCCGAAAAATGGCACAGGACTCCGTTTGCGGATCTCACGGAATTACGAGATCTCGCGTCGGCGGACCAATTTATGATTCGTTTCGGCTCTCCACTGGAAAAATCGAAAACTCTATCGAGTTTTTCGGCGACTAAACGGGTCGACGACGTGCAGCGTCGTTTTGCGCGTGCAACGTCGGAAAATTTGAACGAAGGACTCGTGATGCAGAAGTCAAAACGAGGCGACGGCGTACATACGTCGCTCGAGGCAATCTTGTGGCGGGCGAAAGATAAATCCTCCGACGATTTCAAAAAGTGGGCTCTGACGAAAACTTCGTCTGAGATCAGAGAACGCAACGATTTGGAGACGCATTTCATCGTTAATAGGGACTTTACCGAGAGCAGTGACAAGATTTGTTCGATAATCTCACTAGGGAGATGGAGGAGCTGAGTCTCCTCCTCCATAGCTAAACCTGCTAATTTTTTTTGTTAAAATCGACGTTGTTCATTGGAATTCCGGCTATGGAGGATTTACTAGTTAGATAGGGCTCCGCTTATGTCGGCCCGGGCCCATAAAACAAATACAGCAGTTTATCGACCCTATATTATATCCACGATTGTTTTTATTTTAATAGAATAGCCCACAATTTTAACTAGGTCAGATTATTATTTACCTTCTTCAGCGCGTTAATAATAGAAAAGGTAATTGAATTATTAAAGAAGGATATTTTCCCTATAGAAAGAAAGAGAGATTGAGGTGTCTGTCACTTGGGATTTTTTATTTGATAGTTACAGTTTTTGTCTTTTCATTTTGTGGTTTATTATATATATTTACATCTTCACAAAATTAATATTTTATTTTATATATTTTAAAAACCATAACTAATTTTACTTTAATTATTCATTATTAAATATTATGATAAAATATTTCAAAAACATAAACTAATATTATGTATTTATATATCAGAGTAGGATCGAGTATGCGTAAATTATAAATACCGCGGAAACCCTAGCAAAGGTTTTTTTTGTTTTCGTATTTTGCGAATGCTGCAGAGCAAAGATGGTCTTTTCCGAGGAAGAAATCGCACGGATATTCAGGATTTGGAGAACGGCGATGGAGATGCTACAGGATAGAGGCTACGTAGTGGATGATTTCGAAATTAACACGTCGAAGAAGCAATTTCTCGACAAGTTTGGCGAGGATATGAAGAGAGAGGACCTTTTTTCCATTAAAAAATTGCGAAACAGCGCCACCGACAGGGTTGGTTCCTCCTCTTCGTTTTAATCGCGTGTGCTTACACAGTATTTGTGGGATAATTTTTCATTAGGCTCATTAATTGTTCCTGAAAGCAATATAACTGTATCTTTTTATTACTAATTACGCCAATGCTGCTGGTTTTTTTTTTTGGTAACCTTTCGATATGATCATGCATTAATATGGATGTATATTTTGATAACATTATTATGTAGAAAGGATGTTGTTGTTATGTTATCATCCCCTGTTTTGCCTCTGTTGATGAGCAGTTGTCTTTGTATATTTCTTTGGCTTTTTATTCCCAGGATCGGATTTACGTTATCTTTCCCGAGGAGGATAAAGTTAACGTCAAGACAATTGAGGGCTACATCAGAAGAATGAAAGAAGATAACGTTGATCGAGCAATATTAGTATATAGGAACATAACCCCCCCTGCTAAGACCGCCGTTAGGGACATATCTTCTAAGTTTCACTTGGAAGTTTTCCAGGTAATTTTGAAGCTTTAAATTCCTTTTCAAACTGATTATTATTATTTACCAACATCGAATATATAAAATCACACAGGAGGCTGAGTTGTTGGTCAACATAAGCAAACATGCCCTTGTTCCAAAGCATCAGCTGCTAACTCCTGAGGAGAAGAAAAGCTTGCTCGAAAGATATACTGTCAAAGAAACTCAGGTCTGTTTGTGTTGTTCATTCTTTGTGATGATTGTTATGAAATATGATACTTCTTCCATTACGATATAAATATGCTGTATTTTGTGTTCATAGGGTTTGTTCGTAATTAATATGTTCTTAATAGAAAATAATTCACTGAAAATTTCCTTTTACAGCTTCCTCGTATTCAGGTAAGTGATCCAATTGCTAGATATTATGGGCTAAAGAGAGGACAAGTTGTCAAGATTATTCGACCAAGTGAAACCGCTGGATGTTATGTCACTTATCGATACGTCGTCTGAGACCGGACGATCCACATAATTTATTTTATTTTATTTTTTATTTGGCTTTGCTATCTACTAAGCAAAGCTCTCGTTTTATTACTTAACCTATTATTTTTTTTTTTATTCTTTTTTATTTCGGATCAAATAGGTATGTCCACACAACGGTCATTGTGCTCTCAAGATATTGAATAAGTTCAGAGAAACCTTAAACATAGGGCACGAACCGGGTTGAACAACATTTTGGAATACCAACTCAAAAAGGGCCCAATATATGGTACAATATTTTTTTTGATACAGTAATATCAAGAAAAAAATTCAGAAAAAAGAAAAAGGGAATAAAAAGCAGAGAAGAAGACTACGAATACGTGGATTCATATGCTCCCTCAATCACATTAATCGGTCACGCCCTCCCTATCCAGATAGTTTTAAATTTGTGATTCATAGCCATTCACAGGATTTTGGAGAAGCCATCTTCACCATTTCATTTTTCCATCCCTTATATATTTATAAAAAAAGATATCGAATTAATGCAGCCCACAAGATTTTATCCCATTAAGACACAACACAGATAGCTTTTTTTCTTACATCAGTATACACTACACACATACGCATTCCTTAGCACACATGGCTCAAAGAATGCTGCTCACATCCTACGTATCCACGCACGTCAAAGGCGAAGCACCGCTGATTCAAAGGCTAAGACCGAAGCCCTTCTCCCACTTTCTTCTGCCACCGAGAGGCAACAGCAGCAACGCCGCTTCGAGGGCTGAAATCGTTGCCCTTTTCAAGTCCAAGACTAAGGCACCCGTAAGTATTACTACTGCTATGTTACATGGCCTTTTTAGCATTCACTCACCATCACTGAATTTTGAGTCTCTGATTGATTCTGCATTCGATAGGCTAAAGCAGCTAAAGCACCGAAACAGAAGCCAAAGGTGGAAGATGGCATCTTCGGGACTTCGGGTGGGATCGGTTTCACCAAGCAGAACGAGCTCTTCGTTGGCCGCGTGGCCATGATCGGTTTTGCTGTAAGTTTTTTTTTTTTCTTTTATTCGAATTCGTGCTGTTGAATTTGAATATCTATTCGAAGTTAATAATAAAAAAAAAAAAAAAAACTGCTGCAGGCATCTCTCTTGGGAGAAGCATTGACGGGGAAAGGGATTCTTGCACAGCTCAACTTGGAAACGGGGATTCCCATCTACGAAGCAGAGCCCCTTCTTCTCTTCTTCATCCTCTTCAATCTCCTCGGAGCCATCGGTGCTTTAGGTGACCGTGGTCGGTTCGTCGACGATGAGCCTGCTGCCACGGGGGGGCCCGTCATTGCCCCCGGGAAAGGCTTTAGGGCTGCTTTGGGTCTCGGAGAAAGAGGTAAATAATCCAGTAATTCTTCGAATCTTTCTTTATGTATGTATGTGTGTGTGCATGAATTATTCCTTTTCTCTCAGGTCCTTTGTTTGGGTTCACAAAGGCGAATGAGTTGTTTGTGGGGAGATTGGCTCAGCTCGGTATTGCATTCTCCATCATCGGAGAGATTGTTACGGGGAAGGGAGCTTTGGCTCAGTTGAACTTTGAGACGGGTGTGCCTATCAACGAAATCGAGCCCATTCTTCTCTTCAACGTTGCCTTCTTCTTCATTGCTGCAATTAATCCCGGGACTGGAAAGTTTGTCACCGACGACGAGGAAGATTAGATCCAAGTGTGTAAATGAAATGTATGATGTGTATGTTTTCGGAAAATATTATCCTTGTAGTGATCGTTTATCCCTAAAAATTCTTGACCTTTGTTATTCCAGAATAAATGGGTTATTGGGTTTCTCACAGGATTTTGAGGCTAGTTAAAAAGAGTAGTATATTTCTTGAAACAAAAAGAAGTCATCAATATGGATACCAAAATCATTCTTGCAATGTCTGCTTGAGTGCAATAGATAACTCATGTAAGAGTACAACGCTATGTAGCTTCCAAATCAGATCCTACAATGCCTTTTATGTTTCAGCTTAAAACCTTTTCGCCTTAGATTCGCCCATTACCGAAAGCTTGTTGACCTCATATAACAGCACAGCGGAGAAGAGGAAGCTGCATATTGAAACGAAAAATTTAGAAATCAGACTTAATAGACTTAGTTTTTATCTTCCTGGTACCACACATGTAAAAGATTTGGAAATCAAAAGGAGAGGAATAAAAAGATTACCAGGTTGTGATGCAAACTCGATGAACGGTGCTAGCAGCTATAAGTGCCACGATTTCTGAAATTATGACTGCAAAACAGACAGCAAAATTATGAGTTCTAAGACTTTTGATTCAATATTGATACGCCGGCAGGCACGCACTTAAATTTGCACCGTCGATCCAAGAAAGAATTGGAAAATTATGCTCTAAGATTATATTTGAATGCAAATTTTGGTTTTAGGAAGGGTAAATTACAAACCCACGCTGATAACTTGCAAGAGTTATTCAGAGATAAACAGATCTCACATCTTTCCTCTATTTTTTTTTTTTTGGGACAATGTGTTTCCCTTGTGTCACTGTGCTAGTGCATTCTAAAAATGATGTGAAGCTTTGAAGTCAGTAATGAGATCATGGAACAGAAGAGCATCACTTACCAGCACCCCATCCAGTTCTGACACCACTAGTTTCCTGATAATTTCCAATAAACTAGAGAAAGAAAAGAACATACCGGTGAGAAGTATAGCCACAAATATCAAATAAATGATGCATCATAAGGAAAAATCATGATGTAAATGTAAGCTCACACATGACTTATTAAGCGTATTAATGCAATAGCGATTGAACATATAGGTAACAGCTCAAGAGTACGGTTTGGTCTTACTGTCAGCAGCATGAGGAATATGAGAGAGCTGGTGAATCCACCAAGAATGGTGAATAATTCTGAAGATGCCAATTTCGCCCGATACATTTCTTGTAGAGAGAGAGTGGCAACAAAAAGGAGAAAGGAGTATAGCATCGAAGTCCCCGCACTAGCCATCTGATTTATCAGTGATGTGAGACACCAAAACAAAGGATTAAGGTAAATGTTAAAGTCACTAAACGTGCGAAAAGGTGGACAAAAGTAAATAAGCATTAGTTGTAATTCATAGGCTCCCGGTAAGGCAGTAAAGATCACATGGCCTCATGAAGTCAGAACAAAACCATGAAACTAAGCCCCAAGAAGATTATTGTGAGAAGCCTCAAACCAGAAATTCATCGGACCACCAACTTGTAATATAATATAAGGGCTATTACAGAAGAAAACAGCACATAGAATGGTTGAAATTCCAATATCATGTCATTTGTGCTATATTCCAATATCATATTGTAACCGTGGAACCAGGGTTAACTATCCAGCCTAAATCAGCCAAAGTTTTTTACAAACTTTTTTGGTAAACTTGATTTGAGCTACGTCCCCATTTCCAACCCAATTCTCTCTCACCAAACCCTAAATTTCTAATCAATCGGAGATCCCAAAAGGTTCGCACTCAAAAACACTGGACAGACACATTAACGAGGTTTTAGGTATACACGCATAAGTAAGTCGCGAATGTTTTTCAGCATTTCTCCGTTCATTTACCTCTCTGTTGCATAATACAGAATCATGAACAAAACAAACAACAAAACCTAAAAACCGGTCATATTCGACGACATGCAAATGAGGAATAAGATCAGGTGCATCCCGATGATTGTCATACAGAAGCTCAAGCTCACCGAGGGATTTGCCGATCTGATCTGCTTGATACTTGTATGATCGAAGTTGAGTACTGAACTAAACCTTGGTCGTTTGGTGTTCGGAGTCTACAAGCGTACAAATAGTCGCTATTTAATTCAACAACGATCTCATTTTTGTTTATTAAAATATACCTTAAGTCGCTATTTTTGTTATTCATATATGCCTCGTCGTAGTACGTACATCCACCGATTTCACATCTTTCATTCAACACCATTCACATCTCAGCCCTCGAGATCATGAGCATTGGCCTCTCTGTTCTTCCCATGCATCACGTGGCTGCTGCCACCGACATGCTTGTAGATATATCTTCTTGCTGATGCTTATCGTCATCGAAAGAGATAGCAACAGCCTTCGATCCATGTGGGCCTTCGATTAAATCGCCTTTCACTCTAACATGTTCGTCTCTGTGTATTACTTCGGTTTCCCCCGCGGGTTTTTTCCTCCATGACCTTATCAAGAACCACAGTGCAGCTACGCAGCAGGAGAAGCAGAAGAAGAAGAAGAAGCCAAAAGACACCGAACACGACTATAACAACTGTTGGGGCATTGCTCAGAGAAGAAGAGGCCATTTCCTTTCTTTCTTTTTATTTTTCTTTTTTTTTTTAATATCTGAGATTGTGAGCTTATGATGACTGGGGATAATTCCCTTGAGGCTTCTCTATATAGTAGCAGATGATGCTTCATTTGATACTGTTCGTGCAAGAAATGGAAGACTTTGAAGAAACTGAAGACTTAACTCTGCATGTTAAGTTTCAGTATCTTGCTTGGCCTTCGTGTTAGTAAAAAATGCTTAGTTATGTCATGTATATTTGGAGATTTGGCAGGCGATATTTGAAGGAGATTTTGTACAAGTTTTCAAATTAAAAGTAATTTGATAACACTTAATAGTGCCACATAAAATTTTAGTCAAATTGTCACGTGCCCTTTACGTCTATTAATCCAGAATGGTTTTTGTCGCTAATTGTACTCAGTAATTCGTCTATTAATTCTGGACTAAAAATCGAATTTCAGTACTAAAATTGCTTCAATTTGAAAACTTTATCATAAAATTGTCACGTAAAATAACTAAGCCCTAGCAAAGAAATACACCTCTCGGAAACTCAAATACACACAACCTATTTAGTATTTCAACTATTATATATCCAACATACTTCAAACTAATTCAACAACCAATCTCACATAAATATCATCATTTAAAACAAAGAGAAAACTCAACACGAAAGAAGCAAGTCCGACAACAAAAACAAGCAACACCAACACAGCATCAAAAACATTCGAAAGACAACCTACGAAAGACCGATAATCACGAAAAAAAAAAACAGTTCAATTCGAAGAAGAGGACGACGAAACAGAGTGCAGCTTCTTCTTCTCCTTCTCCTCCTCACCAAAATAATCCTGAAGAGCAGACATCTCAATCTTATTCGACTTCAAGCTCTTAATTGCCTCCGCGGTGGCCAAAGCACCCGCAACGGTGGTGATTATCGGGATCTTGTAAGCAAGAGCCATCCTCCGAAGCCTACGCCCGTCGATCTGATCGAGCTGGTCCCCCGAGCTCGTGACCACCATGATCTGTATCTGCCCGTTGGCCACCATGTCCCCCGCGTGGGGCCGCCCCTCGTGCAGCTTCAGCACCCTCTCCACCGGCACCCCCTCAAGTTCCAGGACCCGAGCGGTCCCCGAGGTGGCCACGATGTCGAACCCGACCCCCAAAAAAGCACGCGCGATGCCCGCGAGGTGGGGCTTGCTCAGATCGTTCAGGCTCAAGAAAAGAGTCCCCGAGAGCGGCGGCTTCTGCCCCGCGGCTATCTGTGACTTGGCGAACGCGATCGAAGACTCGTAGTGTATGCCCATTACTTCTCCCGTGCTACGCATCTCGGGGCCCAAAAGCACGTCGGCCCCTTGGAACTTATCGAAGGGGAGAACCGCCTCTTTGACCGAAACGTGCCTCGGGATTACCTCCTCGGTGAAGTTCAGGTCGTGGAGGGACTTCCCCGACATGACTAAGGCCGCGTACTTAGCCAGGGGGTGCCCGATGGCCTTGGACACGAAGGGCACAGTGCGCGAGGCCCGCGGGTTCGCCTCGAGGAGGAAAACGTCCCCCGTGGGTGCGATCGCGTACTGGCAGTTCATGAGCCCGCAGACCCCGAGCCTCCTGGCCAGCTCCGCGGTCCACGTCCTGATCGTATTCAGGCAAGAAACAGACACGGTCTTCGTGGGGAGCATGCACGCGGAGTCCCCCGAGTGGACCCCGGCCTGCTCGATGTGCTCCATGATTCCGCCGATCACCACGTTGCCGTACAAATCCGCGAGGGCGTCCACGTCGATCTCTATCGCGTCGGATAGGTACCGGTCGACCAGGACGGGTCGGTCCGGGTCGACCCGGACCGCATTCTCGAGGTAGGTCGCGAGCTTCTCGTCGCTGTAGACGATCTCCATGGCCCGCCCGCCCAACACGTAGGAGGGTCGAACCACCACGGGGTAACCGATCTCGGCGGCGATGGCGAGGGCGTCTCCTTCGCTCTTTGCGATGCCTCCCTTGGGCTGCTCAATCCCGAGCTCGTTGAGGATCGCGTTGAACCTCTCGCGGTCCTCGGCGGCGTCGATGGAGTCGGGGGACGTCCCCCAGATGGAGACGGGTCCCGACCCGCTTAGGGTTTCGGGTTTTTTCTCGTCGAGGTAGTGCTGGATGGGGAGGGCGAGCTTGAGGGGCGTTTGGCCACCGAACTGCACGATGATGCCGTCGGGTCTCTCGAGGTCGATCACGTTGAGGACGTCCTCTACGGTGAGGGGCTCGAAGTAGAGGCGGTCGCTCGTGTCGTAGTCTGTGGATACCGTCTCGGGGTTCGAGTTCATCATGATCGTCTCGTAGCCTGCATCCTGAAGAAGAAATGATTGAAGGAAATGGATTTAAGGTTGTGTTTGGAACGAAGAATACTGTGTGGAAAAGAAAAGCGGAGAGAAAATGATTTTCATAAGTTTTTCTTTCATTTTCCTCACCATTTGGTAAAAAATTAGTTTTCTTTAGTTTTACGTATAAACTTAGCAAGATTTTTTTTCTTATCTATTTCTTCAACCAACCAAACCATAAAAACTAGTTTTCCTTATCCATTTCATTTTCTTTTCCCTGCTAATTTCCAAAAACCAACCACAGCTTTGGGGAAGGATGTTTGAGTAAGAAAGAGAAGCAGAAAATAAGAACAAATTAGTGGAGCTGAAATTTTTAACTTTTTAGGCCTATTGTGTCCTTGTGAGTGCTTCCACAGATATGTCTCTCAACTAGCAGACTAAGCACCCTTTCCCTGAATTAAACTTGCAAAAATCTAATCCAACAAATGGCTTACATAACAAATTGAGAGTATGCAGTTCGATTTCACCTTTTCGTTCGGTTAAATTATCAGCAATCAACTCAGTTGGCTAAATAACTATAGAAAAACTGCATTCAGCTAAAAAAAACAAGGCTCTTTTAACTTCCCGATAATGCCTTACTGCATAAGTGTGATGGATTTGAAATAAAGCAGGTGATAGAAACTTAGCAGACAAAGAACAACAGAGGCACAAACCTGAAGGGCAAAAGATGTGTGGCAGCAGCAATAGTCAAACTCAATACCCTGGCCAATTCGGTTCGGTCCTCCACCCAAAATCAGGACTTTTTTCTTATTAGTGGGAAACGATTCGCACTCATCCTCGTAAGTCGAATACATGTATGGCGTATCGGCCTCGAACTCAGCAGCACAAGTATCCACTCTCTTATAGCTCGGTTTCACACCTAGAGATAGCCTCTTAGAGCGAACTTCCGTCTCCGTCGATTTCGTTGCAAAAGCTATCTGTTTATCGCTGAATCCCCTTCTCTTAACTTCCCAGAGATCGTCTTTCGCCAGCTGGGACAAATTCTTTGCAAGAAGGTACCTTTCCACGTTGACGAGTTCTTTGAGCTGCGTAAGAAACCATTTATCGATGTAGCTCAGCTCGATGATGTCATCCACCGTCATCCCGCGCTTCATTGCAGCGTATATCGAGTGGATTCGATCGGGGCTTGGAACTCGAAGATTGTATTTTAGTTGCTCATCGTCCCATTCGAGCTCTTTGATCTTTGCGCAGCCCCACCCCGAGTAGCCACATTCAAGAGACCTCACAGCTTTTTGGAATGATTCTTGGAAAGTTCTCCCCACAGCCATTGCTTCACCAACAGACTTCATCTGGGTTGTTAAGATTGGCTCCGAGCCTGGAAACTTTTCGAACGCGAATCTTGGTATCTGCAGAAGCATACCAAAAAACAATAAGAAAAAATACTCAAAATCATGAAAGGAAACAACCCAAAACAAGATTAATTAGCAATGGAGGTTTTATGATTTAAAAACGTTACCTTGGTAACGACATAATCTATTGAAGGCTCAAAACTTGCAGGTGTCTTCTTTGTGATGTCATTAGGAATCTGATCCAACGAGTACCCTACCGATAGCTTTGCAGCCATCTTCGCTATCGGGAAACCGGTTGCTTTCGAAGCCAGAGCAGACGACCTTGAAACCCTAGGGTTCATCTCGATAACCATCACCTCTCCATCAGCGGGATTTACAGCGAACTGCACGTTCGAACCGCCACACTCAACTCCTATTTCCCTAATGATAGCAACCGAATAATCCCTCAAACGCTGGTACTCCTTATCCGTCAACGTCTGTGCAGGAGCAACGGTGATGGAATCACCCGTGTGCACCCCCATGGGATCGATGTTCTCGATCGAACAAATGATCACCACGTTGTCAGCCAAGTCCCTCATGACCTCGAGCTCGTACTCCTTCCACCCTAGCAAAGACTTCTCCACAAGAACCTGCGATGTGAGGCTCGCAGCGAGCCCGGACTTGCAAATGGCCTCAAATTCCTCCCTGTTGTATGCGATCCCTCCCCCGGTGCCACCCAACGTGAACGCGGGTCTTATGATCAACGGGAACTCACCTATCCAATTTGCAATCTCGAGACACTCCTCCATGGTTGTCCCGATACCCGAAGGAGGAGTTTTCAGACCGATATTCTTCATAGCTTGCTTGAACAAATCCCTGTCCTCTGCTTTCTTGATCGCATCGAGTTTTGCTCCAATCAACTCCACACCGTACTTCTCGAGGGCTCCGCTCTCAGCCAATGCAACAGCAAGGTTAAGAGCTGTTTGCCCACCCATTGTGGGCAGCAATGCATCGGGCCTTTCTTTCTCGAGCACTTGCTCCACCAGCTCAGGAGTCATCGGCTCGATGTAGGTCCTATTGGCTGTATCAGGATCGGTCATTATCGTGGCTGGGTTCGAATTAATGAGTATCACCTCGTACCCTTCTTCTCTAAGGGCTTTGCAAGCTTGGGTGCCCGAATAATCGAACTCGCAAGCTTGTCCTATCACTATTGGGCCCGCACCCAAAATCAAAATCTTCTTGATGTCCGTTCTTTTGCCCGCTTTGAAAAGACCTTCGCCGCCAGGTAAATTGGTGCCGATATTGGTGTCGCCTCCATCGATGTCTTTCAATTTTGCGCAGCTCAACACAGAGGGACGCGACGAGAAGCGTCTGTTGTCGCTGTGGTTCCTCCTCAGCGCGAGTTTTGTCTGCTGGAAAACGCGCTTGGGGGAATTATCCGTCCGAGCGACGAACTTGCAGAAAACGTGGCTGCACTGGTGGGCGCTCATGATTTCTCGAGCTAAGCTACACGCTGCGTGAGAAAAAACAACAACCAATAAAGCAAAGAGCTTTGAATATATCTAATCTCAGGTAGCCCAAAATTAAGCACAACTTGACGGAACCGTTACCAATTGAGGATGGATGAGGAGATGAGGATTGGAGGCAACTGGAGACAGAGTGATTGATGGCAGCTGCAAGTAAATAGGGTTTTCCTCGGTTAATAAACTTTTCCTGATTTGTAACCATTGAAATCATGCCACGTCACTAATTGTTTTTAGATATTTATTGTTTTAGTTTAATTTTTTTTAGTTAAGGCATTTAAGGAGGTCTAAATTAAGAAGTAATGATTACGTGACAATAAGTTTTTAGATAGAAGCAACGACATTTAACGTTTAAAATCCAATTTTAATACCAAATTAAAATATGTAAGTAGTACTTAATAAATAAATTGGTGAAAAATCTTATCGCGTTGAACATGCTGATTTGAATCGAATTTTTAGGATTATATATAGAAATTTTCCATAATTAATTGTCACGTACATATCACGTGTCAATATTTTTCGACGTTAATTATCTACAAATTACTTAAATTATTGAAGATGTTGATATTTACCGAATTTTTTCCAACACCGTAGTATTTTTCTACTAATTTATTGTCGTATGTGTCTCACTCGTCGCAAATGTACGATTTAATTGCCTCAAATTGTTTTAATTTAAAACTTTTTTTTCTAAAATTTTCTCCTCCAAAAATGATACGGATTATAAAAAATAATTGGTGCTTTTCTTTTACCAAAATATTATTGACATGATAAAACTAGATTAATTACATATATTACACTTTATTGAAGTACGTCTCTGTTTCCGGGTTCACCGGACGACGATACCATAACTCTGCAGTACGACGAGGCGGGCCTTATCACGGCGGACGAAAACAGAGATTGTAAAATCCGCATCATCGGAGATGACATTGCAATTTATTGACTGGAAACTGAGTTTAGGAGAGAAATATATATTTCTCAAGCTCACGGAATCGATCGGCGTGATCGATGAGGATAAATGCGTGTGCTTCATGCCACATTGGACCTCAAAGCCACCGCCGCTCTTGTTCGTGGAGGCAACGGATTGTTCCGCTACCGGATCCGATCCTTACGACGCTCGTGGCTCGCCCCAAAGGACGCTCCTTTCCTTTCCCACCACAAAGTCGCAATGGTGCTCTTCGTTCGACTCTTTTTCTACGATTCACGTTATCAATTCGGGATTTTAGCTCTTTCGCTTAGATTGCCAGTGGATTCACAAGCTTTTGTTTCTCTGTGGTGAATCGCTGGCCGTTTCTGTATTTTGGGCAACCGTTGGATGATGTAATCAACTCTGCAGAGGATAGATGAATCTCTGTAATGGATCGCTTTGAAGTTTGACATTAGGTTTCTTGGTCCACCACGCCAGCTATGGCGGAAGTGGGACGCAACTTCTTATTATAAATGAGAAAACTTGCAACATTACCGTTGTATGTCCCTACTATGCCTTGTTGAACAAAGTCTTCGATGGACCATATATGACTAGTGCTCTTAAATACCCAATGTATGGTGATTATTACAACAAGCAGCCCATGAACCTTATTTGTCCCCATCCACGTGCCAGCAAGGAAACTTGCTGTAAAACCACTTGCACAAGGAAATATTTATTATTATACTACAATTGCCGTTGAACGTGTATGCAGAGTTTAATGGTATTCTACTTTACATGTTCCGTGGTCAATGTGCTCGATATTTTCCTTCGCAAGGATGATTCTCTGAAGTCTTAGATGAATGTGCTTCTCTCCCACAGAGCCGAAGGTACTTCTTTTCTCTGTCGTTATCAGTTTACTCTTAAATAGGTCTCTGTTTATTCTTTCTTTTCTCTGAGTTTGAAATTCTTAAAAAAAAGTGCCTGCTATAGTAAATCTGTGTTCTATGTCCTTGATTCAGCAAGATTTCGATCTGTTTAAAGCTGCTTCTCGCATGCTTATGGTTTGCTTTATAAGACTCTCAAAAGTTTGATAAAAAGGCGTTCAAACTTCTTCAGCAGTAATATTATGCATTGGCTATCTGGTTTAAGCTTTTGACGGTTGGCTTGGCTTTGATTTAATAACTTGAAAAGCTGTGTAATTCAAAGCTTAATTCAGTTTTCTTTGATTTCTTCAATGTTTATTTATCATCATGCAGTTAAAAAAAACGAAATTTTCTTTTATATCTTGTAAGATCCATCCAACATGATACGACAGAGGAGATTTGATTGAGAAAAAAGTGTTTGTTTTCCTTGCTTATCGATTCCTTTCGATAGGGTTTGTTGCATCATGAGTGTTCAGACCAAATCGGTTCCAAAGCTGAAAATTGCCATATTAGTTGCGGGCTCAAGAGGAGATGTTCAACCTTATCTAGCAGTAGCTAAGAGACTCCAGGTAAAAAGAGCTCTATCTAAACATTATGATTGTAATTCGGGCTTCAAGAAATTTTTTCTGCCTAATATTATTCGAGGATCGTAAAAATAGGAATACGGCCATTACGTTCGTTTAGCAACTCATTCGGTTTTCCGAGGCTTCGCTAGGGCAGCTGGTGTAAACTTCTATCCACTCGGGGGCGATCCTAAAGCTTTAGTTGGATGTAAGAAGCCTCCTTGTTTCTCCTCTTAAAATCATCGAAATGTTCAAATATTTATTAATATTACAACTGCAGTTCTGATTAAGAATAAGTACCTCATCCCATCATCGCTCGGAGAAATATCTGCATCGTGTAAACAAATAAAGGACGTGATCGATTCGCTGCACTCAGCATGCACCGAACCTGATCCAACAACCGGAGAGCCTTTCAAGCCCGACGCTATCATCGCGAATCCCGCTGTTTACGGTGAGTCTTGAGCAGCTTTTTAAAATTGTTTGAGCTTTTTTATTGCAGCATTGTAACATAAAATGTACTTCGTATCAGGACATTCGCATCTAGCTGAAGCTCTCGGTGTTCCCCTACACATATTCTTCACAATTCCTTGGACGTAAGTTTCAAATTAAACATTAATACAACATATGATCGATAAATACTAAATGTTCTTCGTGCTGATTGTAATTTGCTCATCATACTCAGGCCAACTCATGAATTTTCCCACCCATTGTTACGCATACCTCACAATTCGGGATATTGGGTACAACTTATTTTTTCATTTTTTTTTCTTATATATTCGAGAGTCAAAAGTAAAGCATTGTATCATACGTTGCACTGTTACGTTCTCGCAGCTGTCATATATTCTTGCGGACCATTTATTTTGGTTAGCTGTAAGAGGGTACATTAATGATTTGAGGAAAAACAAGTTGAAGCTTGCCCCAATACCGTATTTCGATGCACGGCATGCCTCGATTTCGAATCTCCCTACAGTGTATATGTGGAGTACACACATACTTTCCAAGCCAAAAGGTAATGTCTGAATACACATGTTCACCGCAGTTATTGAGCTTACATTCATGGGGCGTACAATTATGTGAAAAGACTCGATCTTTTTATTATTTGCAGATTGGGGTTCGTTAGTTGATATCACCGGGTACTGCTTTTTGGATCTCGGATCGAAATACGAACCGCCCCGGGAGCTTTCTGAGTGGCTTAAGGGTGGAGATGAACCGATTTATATTGGTTTTGGAAGCATGGTATGTTTTACCTCTTCATAGATTTATATCTGGAATTGAAATCCCTTTACTGTGGTTTCTTCGTCATGAATGATCAAAATCAAGTTGAAATGACTTGTACATTTTCTTGATAAGCCTCTTCAAGATCCGAAAAGGGTCACAAGTATCATTTTGGAAGCTTTGAAGAACACGGGGCAGAGAGGAATAATCGATCGAGGATGGGGAGAACTTGGCACTCGTAAGTTTCGTTCTAAATCTTTTCGGGTCCTTAATTCGATTTTCTGAAGAAAAAAGGAAAGAAAGAAAACACGTTGGCATTTTCTTGTTTCTTGCAGAGTCGAATATCCCGGAAAATGTCTACGTTCTGGCAGATTGCCCACATGACTGGCTGTTTCCTCAGTGCACAGCTGTGGTGAGTGTTGTGCCATTACAAAAACCTTTCCTCTTACTCATATGAACTAAAAATGGAGATTATTATATTTTTTTTATATTGAAAGATTCATCATGGTGGTGCTGGAACAACAGCAGCTGGGCTTAAAGCAGGGGTAATTCACTCACTAATTTCCACACATTACTTTTATCTGATAAACAAAGAATTAGGTAAAGTGAAACTCGAATCTCAATTCTTTCAGCGCCCAACTGCGGTAATACCGTTCTTCGGGGACCAATACTTATGGGGCGAAAAAGTGCACCAGAAAGGTATCGGGCCACTTCCGATTCCCATATCTCACCTCAGCGTTGAATCCCTCTCAGAAGCCATAAGATTCTTGCTTCAGCCCGAGGTATGCAAGAAAATTTACTGACAAAGCAGAGTTCCTAAGCATTTTTGTCTTGGAAACTTTTAAGTGCAAGAAAATTGACTTGCAGGTTAAATCGCGTGCACTGGAAATATCGTCTTGTATCGAGCAAGAAGACGGCGTTGAGGCTGCAGTAGAAGCATTCCACAGCCGTTTAATTTCACAGCCTTCTTTCACAGGAAAATCTACGGAGAGGAGTGAAAGCCCGAATCTCGTGCAGTGGATGTTCATTAAGATAGGGAAACTCTGTTGCTTGCCTTGTGGTCCTTAGAAAATTCAAATTCTTTGGTAAATAGGTTGCCCCCGATTTCTCCTGTGAATGTGATAGTTATGTGTTGATTTCTTCATTATGTTATCTTCGTCATACTTTTGCTAGGATCTAAGTTGAGTAGATACATTACAGTGTAAGCTTTGTACTTCAAGTTCAAATCTTGTGATCATATGAAGATAAGAACACCCAATTGCAATTAGCCTCAATCCAATTAATCCCTTTCAAAATCCTTACTCAATGGAATTTCTATCATGCTAAAAGCTTCCATCTTGGAATCTGCTTGATGAATTTCTTGGTTATGTAATGTAGCCCACCAAATTAAATGAAGGGCAAAAAGTCTGTGTGTTAAATTTTAAATTCTTTAAAAAAGTTGGAAGCTTTACAAAAATGGAGATGAGAGTCCTCGAAAACGTATCAACAGGGGAAGACCTGAGCCCACCATTGAAGCCTATCGCTTTCGTTCTACACGATAGATATCTCGCGACTCACTGCTCAGCTTGCTTCAACAAGCTTCCCGAGGACCCAGTTTCCTCTTTTGCCCCCGAATTTCCCCAGAATTCCCAACGTGCCCTCAACGACGACGGACGTATCCTATACTGTTCCACTCGCTGCTCTTCTCTCGATTCACCTCTCCACTCCTCATCGGCTGAGGCTCAGCTTCACTCCGTCCTGCGTCAATCGCCTCCCTCCACGTGGCTAGAGGAGAATGCGTCCTCGGATCTGCGCCTGTCTCTGCGGTTGTCGAGGAGATTGGCGGGCGATGAGGGGAGAAATGGGAAAATTTGGGTTTCTGATGGAATTGATGAAAACCCTGTCCGAGAAAATGCGGGTTGTGAAGAAATCGAAAACGAAAGCTCTTCGGGGAGGATTGTTGGGTGTCAACGGCTGTTGATTGGAGGAAAAAGAACGAGTCCTCTTCGAGATTCAGGCGATTCAGCTGAAACTAGAGAATTGGAGAGGATTGGAGGCTTGATGAGTAATCGAGAGAGGTTGATGATCAAAGGTAGTGCCGATGCTGATGATGATGATGATGTGGCAGCGAGGATACTCGAAGGGGTGAAATTTATGACCAAGTCAAGGAGATTGTGCAGAGATTCTGCTGATGATTGTATGAATGGAGATTCCATTACAGACGAAACGATACTGTGCATTGTGATGACAAATGCTGTGGAGGTGCACGATGAGAGTGGGCTCAGCATCGGTGTTGCTGTTTACGGTCCGGAGTTTTCTTGGATCAACCACAGCTGTTCCCCTAATGCATGTTACCGGTTTTCCCTTGGAACCGATAACGGTGGGACTTTTTATAATCAAGGCTGCATATATTTTTTCATTACAGATATGTGAATACATTCTTATGATGATCAATTGCAGAAATGAACAGTTATGGCCCGAGAGTTATACTCCGGAGCATAAAACCTATTCAGAAAGGAGAAGAGGCGACGATTGCTTACACAGATTTATTGCAGCCAAAGGTCATTGCAACAACTTGATTCACGGACTGTCTTCATTTCTCTATGATTTGTGATTTCATTTCAGTGTTTGCTGCAGAATATGAGAAAACGAGAATTATGGTTGAAATATCGATTTTCCTGTAGCTGTCACCGCTGCAAAGCAGTGCCTGCTTCTTCTGTTGACTCTGCTCTACAGGTAAAGAATTAAGAAAGATGAGAAAACAAGAAGATTACTCTTTTCTTGAAATCATTGGGTCCTAATTTGTAATTCTTGCAGATGCTAATTGCTGAAGAAGCCCATGAAGAACTGATGGATATCTACGACGATGCTGTGTCCGAGTACTTACAGAGCAACGACCCGAAAACTTGCATTACAAAGCTTGAAAACTTGCTTAAATCAGAGGACGAAAACACGGGCATGGCCATAAAGCTTCATCCTTTGAACCATATCTCACTAAATGCTTACACTGCCCTCTCATCAGCATACAAAGCACAAGCTATTAATTCGTCATCGAATGATGAAGCCCTTCTTATGTACAAGACAAGTGCTGCTTATTCTTTGTTGCTTGCTCTGGCAACGAATCACCTCTTCGCACACGAGCCCTCTCTGATCGCTTCTGCTGCAAATTTTATGAAAGATGCTGGTGAATCCCTGCTCAAGCTCACGTGGGATTCATTTCTAGGGAAGCCCGGGGATAATTTCTCTTACATCTTAACCTCAAAATACAGCAGTTGTTCTCTAACGGGTACTTTGGCAGCAGATTTCTACTTTGAGGAAACTAAGAGCAGATTTGTGGGCTGTATCTCGGGCTTGGCTTCGAAAGCTTGGGGCCCGCTGGCTGCGGGAAATAGTTTCTTGGGGTCGATAGGAGGAGACCCTTCTTCCTCGTTCTTGAATGTTGATGGGCCTCGATCGATAACGGAGTCTTGGTTGTTAGAAACCGATAGGGTGAATTTAGTTCTGCTTGGCGTACACTGCTTGAGATACGGTGCTCTGCTATCAAACGTATGCTACGGTTCATCTCCTGAAATGTATTATCGTAAATGTCTTACGTTTATGGAAGATTCTCTGTGTAGTTGATTTGAGTTCTTGGGGGATTTATAGAGTATTAGTGCAACTGTTTGAAAGAAAGAAAAAGAAAGGAAGAAAATTATTCAGTAACAACAGTGGATGATGTTGAAGAAATCTTGACGTTATAAACGAAGATATAATAAAAAAAAAATATTTTGAAAGCATATCAATACATACAGAATACATTGAGGACCACTAGTCAAGCTTCTGCTCTGATTGATCCAAGAGTTACACACCAGGGGCCTACATTGTCTATAAATGACCAATTATCTTTGATCAAACCTTTTGAGCCTGCTGAGGTATGGTCAGCTTTCATGTGGATACAGCGCCTGGCCCAGATGGATATGGTAGTGACTTCTTTAAACAAGCTTGGCCTGTTATTGGGAATGATGTAACCATCACAGTACTTGATTTCTTTCAAAACGGTGTGATGCTCAAGGAGATGAATAGGACATCTTTAACTCTCATTCCTAAGATTGAGAACCCAAATACAGCAGCTGATTACAGGCCTATATCTTGTTGTAATACAGTGTACAAGGTCATTTCCAAGCTTATGTGTAACAGATTGAAGAACATACTATCCAAGCTTGTCAATGAAAATCAAAGTGCTTTTGTGAAGGGCCGATCTATCATTCATAACGTTCTTATCAGCCAGGAGCTTTTGAGGATGTATAATAGGAGGAATACTTCTGCTAGATGCTTAATGAAGGTGGATATCAGGAAAGCCTATGACATGGTTGGATGAGATTTTCTACTAGCTTGGTTGCGGGAATTGAAGTTTCCTACAAAGTTTGTTCATTGGATTAAGGAGTGTGTCACAACTGTATCTTATGCAGTTGTTGTCAATGGACAATTTGGGGAATTCTTCAGAGGAATGCAAGACTTGAGACAGGGGGATCCTCTTTCTCCCCTTTTGTTTGTTATAGTCATGGAGTATCTTACTCGAAGATTGCAGCTTGTTTCTTTGGAATCTAAATTCAGATATCACCCCATGTGTAAGGATCATAAGATTATTAACCTGTGTTTTGCAGATGATTTGATCATTTGTTGCAAAGGTACGAGAAGCTCAGTGGCAGCAATCAAACAAGCTCTTGATCATTTCCATGATGTGGTTGGACTCCAAGCTAACCCAAACAAATCAAATTTGTACCATGTAGGCTTATCAACTGGTACTCTTGAGGATATTAGGAATATGACAGGATTTCAACCGGGCTTTTACCCAATGAAATACTTGGGTGTCCCTATTTCACCTACACGTTGGAATAGAGTGACATGCCAATCTCTCATTGATAGAGTAACAAATAGGATCAAAAGCTGGTCATCTAAACATCTATCATATGCAGGGAGGATTTGTCTTATTAATTCCGTATTGATGACTTTGCATGGGTATTGGGGCTCATTCTTTTTGCTTCCTAAGAGCATTGTAAAGGAAGTTGATCACCTGTGCAGGGAGTTCCTATGGGGAAAAGGGGGCAGCTACATAGCTCTAGTGAAGTTGGAGAAGGTATGTAAAAGCAAGATGGAGGGTGGACTGAATATTAAAAGTTGTGAGCAATTGAACAATGGACTCGTTGGTAAGCAAATCTGGGACTTAGCGAGTAAATCTGATAAGCTGTGGGTCCGGTGGATTAATGGTGTGTACTTGAGAGGTGTGGGATTTTGGGAGTATACAACCCCAATGGATTGTAACTGGCATTGGAGGAAATTAAACAAACTCAAGGTACGCTTTGTAGAGGCCTATAATGACAACGTCTGGCTGCAGACAGAGTCGGGGGAATACTCAGTACGATCGGGTTATAAGTGGTTGATGGGTACCAATTCCCGATTTTCTTATGCTGATGTGGTGTGGAATAGATATAATGTCCCAAAGCACTCTATCATTTTATGGTTAATATGTCACAAGAAGCTCCTTACAAATGATAGGCTCTCAGGTTGGGGGATATTAGGTGTGAATGGCCGATGCAAATTATGTCTAGATGCCGAGGAATCCATTGCTCATTTGGATTGCCCTTATAGTAGAGAAGTGATTGGAGTGGTAGGCTCATGGTTGCGGGGCACCTTCATCCCCGCGCAGTTCTCTACATGTGTAGGTGGCTGGTCTAGAATGCTAAAGGCAAGAAGACCTGGAATAAGGTGGTTACTGCAAGCATGGCAGCTACGATCTATCACCTGTGGCGGGAGAGGAACTCAAGGATGCACGGCGACAAAGAAGTGCAAGCAGGTTCTATCACAATCATTGTTCAGAGGGAGGTAATGCAGAGATTGTGGGGTTGCTCAAGGCAAATGCAATCGGTTAAACACAAACAATTGTTGCATAAGCTACTGTTGGAAGGTGTACACTGTGTGTAGTGTTTGTTCTGTGTGGTAGTATGGTAATGGAGTTAAGTATGCTGTAATGAACAATTACGGGTAATGTAGGTTTCTTACCAAAAAAAAAATACATTTGTATTGTTTTTCATAATTAATCTTAATATAATACTTAATCACCATTAATAATTTTAATAACATATTAAACATTTTGACGTTTTGATTTTATGTCTTTTGAGTTATTTGACTCAAGTGGACTTGGTTTTCGCATTATAATATTTTTTTTTAAATTTGTTTTGAAACTGTCATTAATGTATATATTTACTGTCTGTGAATGTACGGTCTCTTAATTTAGACTCTCCTGTGAATTGATGAGTGAGTATAGTAAAGAGTATATCCAGCGTCAATGTATTTTCTATCATTTTGAGTCTTTTCTTTGACGGCCCAAACCCTACTTTTTCCTCCATTGCTCCGATCCGATCACTCCTTTTTTTTCTGCCTGTGCATTTACTCTTGCATCGCTCTATCAATCCGAGGGATTCTTCAACTCTTAAGAAAAAGGGAGGAGATAAAAACAAATCTCCCTGTGTTGCCCTCATTTTATTTTTGCCATACTTTCTTTCTGTGCTCAGCTGGGATTTTCTTATACACAAGAATGCCCCCGTCCCCTCCGCCGCAGAAGACCCCGTGGGCATCCGTGGTTCGCGGCGGAGATTCCGAGAGCAGCTCTCCGACGGCTGCCGAGGTGGAGGGTGGATTGGGCCACGAGGCCCAAAAAGAGGAGAGCTTGGTCTCGACCCAGGCCCACGATGAGGCCAACTCGGGCCGGTCGAAGGGACCCGTTTGGAAGAGGCCGAATAACGTCGTCGAGGCTGGTGGTGGGTCCGTCATGGGCGGTGCCGCGGCGTGGCCCGCCCTGTCTGAGTCAGCTCGGACCGGTGGTTCGAGACCCGCTGTTGCTGATGGATCATATGCTCAGGTTGTGAGATTAGCTTGATTTGTGTTCTTGCAGTTTTACTTTTTTCTGTTTGGTTATTAATTTATCTTCTGTGTGCATTGGCTTCAAACGTGGTTTGTTGATCTCCTCTTTGCTGTAAATGAATTAGGGGACAACAAATGTCTGTTTTTTATGTTCATTTAAGCACTCATCGTGTAAATGTAGGATGTGGTTTTCCTATTACTTCTTGTGGAGGTAACATGTGGTTTTTATGGTCTCTTGATTATAATCTTAAATGCTATTTTTGCTGTGTTCTTTACTGATCAGATGGTTTATGGTATAATTGGTTGAGTGATTCTTCAGATGATATTATATGTTGTTGCTCTCACTTGGTTTAATAGGCTCCCATACTATCTCCACCGCCTCAGCAACCATCTAATAACAACGGCACTCACGGTAGCTCCGCTGGAAACAATCCATCTTCCAACAGCAGACAAAGATCAAGAAACCGTGGCGGCGGCGGTGGTGGAGGAGGCAATCGGCCATCTGCTCCACCACCACCTCCTCCTCCTCCTCCCGCTTTTCCCATTTACGAAAGACCATATTTTTTGAGGAGCCCACGACCCGCTGGTGGTGGGTCACAATCCCATATGGGCAGTGAACACACTCCTTCTCAAAGAAATAATCCAAGAAGGGGTAATAATTACAGCCCTCGACCTCGAGGAGACGGATCGTTTCATAATAATCACGGGAGCAGGCGTGATCAAGATCGTAGAGGCTTTCAGGCTCCGCTGCCCATATACGTGCATCCTCCTCCGGTGGGATTTATGCCACCGCCCCCACCGCCTCTGCCTTTGGCTGCCACCGGTGCCACCCCGTTCATGATGCCTCAACAGATGAGGCCATTTCCTGGAATATTCGGTGTTGGTGAGCCCAGTTAGATTTAAGCATTTTTTTGATGATTTTATTTGTGGATCTGTGAAATGCTTTTTTGGTTTTTCAGAAATCCCACAAGGTTATGTCCTTCCTGCGATGCCACCAGATCCTTATAGGCCTGCAATGCCTCCTCAGTCTCCTCCTCCACCACCACCACCGCAGATGCTTTATTCCCCTGCTAATGAGAATTCTTTGGCTTCTTTGATTCTCAACCAAGTAAACTATTACTTCAGGTAATTTTCTTGTGAGGTTTTATGAATTCTATCTGTTTCAGAACCCGCACTAGAGATGTGTTTGTTTTGTCCCAGTGACTATAATTTGGCTGGTGATGAGTTTTTGAGGTCGAACATGGACAATCACGGCTGGGTTCCCATTTCTTTGATAGCCTCCTTTCGGCGAGTAAGTTTTTGTCAAATGATTAAACATGTTAAATCGACATATAAAAAAATATATGTATTCTTTTCATGTTCATAGGCATCTCTTATGAGACGAAACACTTCTCTTCCGGTTTTCGTATGCAGGTTCAGATACTAACGAATGATATACAAGTCATTTTGGATGCACTGAGAGATTCTCCTCTTTTGGAAATAGAGGTTATATCATGCTTTCTGCTCTTTTTTTATTTTCTTTTGCTAATAGTAGATATACTATATTTTTTTAAGGATGATCTATTTTTCAGGGTGACAAAGTGAGAAGACGCAACAATTGGAGCAAATGGCTTCCATCTTTCTCTAATCATGGCTCATCCCGAGCAAGTAAAGAAGCTGATCTTTCAACTCCCATGCAAAACATGTCCCTTGATGATCACTCTGGAAAACAAAATAACCTATCGGAGATTCACAACGAGCCGAGGTTGGATATTGGTGGAGAGGATGTTTTTGAAGCAATCAACGAACGAAAAACTACACCGTGAAAGAGATTTTGAACTGTTTTCAAGGTTGGTTTTGTAGTAATAGCTTGTGATTTTGTTTTGTTTGAAAATGTGTGAAAATTTCTTCTTTAGCTTTTTCCTTGTTGGTTTTTTGGTTGCAGCTGCTGTTCAAGAGAGTGAAGGAGGAAAGTGCCTTTGGTAATTGAATGAGAGGAGAACACACACCATAACTGACGAAATTCCTCCCACAAAGTGTTTTTATTGATATGCTACGGGTGATGGCAATGTCATCAATTGGTGGTTTTTATTTGTATTTTTTGTACTAAAATAACTCTGGGTTTATATTTTGGGCAGAAACCAGAACCTCTTTTGATGTATTAACATTGTATCTTGATGAGTGTGTGGGAAGTAATAAACAGGGGATTGGATATGAGAAGAATGAGCATCTTTGGTTAAATGCTCTTTTGAGTTTCAAGCCATCATCATCATCATTATCAATATGACTGTTTTTTTTTTTTTTAATATATATATATGTATTTATCGAATTGAATTTTATGTTTTTATCAATAGTCTGCTGGAAAAACAAGGGTGTAGGGTACGTATACATATGCATACCACCCACCAACTATTAACGTCAGTAATGATTGTGATCTTTTGGACTTGATATAGCACGCATGTCTTCTTCCAAGATCAACTCTTGAAGAGACGAACAACAAGCGGTCTTCGTCTTCAACAGCTGCTTGTCAACTGAGTTTGTAGTTTTCTGCATTGCTGCTTCTTCCGAGTCTTCTTCTGAAGTATTAGTATTATCATCACCATCTAAGCTCTCGTCACTTGAAGAAGAAGAAGAAGATAACGGCTGCCCATCGTTTTCGTTTGGTGCTGCAATAGGTTTCTTCACTTTATTACCCTCTTGGCGATGCTACAAATCACCGATTTTAGGAGTAAGCACCCAAAAAACACACAGCAGAAATAGAGCTATTCATTGATAATTATATGATATACTGTGACACAGGAGAAATAGAGCTATTCAAAATGGCTATAGAGATTTCTCTTTAAATACCTGAGCTGTGTGTGTCGTCGGATACTATGATTGTGACTGTGAAGCAATGAATTTCAATATGTCAAAAATCACAGTCCGTGCATCGCTGGAGGCCTTTCGCCAGTAGTTGAGTGCCATTTCTGCAGCTCTCAGCTTCCATTCCAACAAATTCCGGTCAATTTCTGTCTCGTGCCTCACTATGTAGGGTCTGAAGAAAGACTCGTAGACATACTTTGTTCCCTAAAAATGGAAAATTCATAAAGTTAAATCCACAATGCCAACAAAATTCAAGAAAATCATCCCATCATGATTAATAAACACGATAGCAAGCAGCACACCTTAGTTTTGGGAAGCCACAGGTACAGAAAGAAGGCCAATTTAGCTTCACCATAAAATGGAATCCTTCAAGAAAGCAAAATCAGAACTGAACTTTCAAGAGAGATAAGAAAAGCATAGTAAATGAATTTAGTAATGATTGGAATATTTTGATTTACCAGCCAACAAAAGCGTCACCAATTCGTTCAGAGACAGTCAACCCCGCGACTAAAATCCTGAAATTTACTACAAAGTCACACACGGAAAGCACAATTGATTATATTGATAAAATCGTAACAAGATAACCTACCAATATTGGCACCAAAAGCGGAGCTGATCAATGTTAGGTTTATTCATTTCCACGATTTTGAAGCACTCGTATGCAGGATAAGCATAACCAAATGACAAACTGCATGAAAACGATACAAATATGAGAATTCAGACTACTAGATTTCTTGACAGATCAACAAAATCATCAAAATACATACATAAGTGCTCTGGTTAAGAATGATCCAATCATCTTTTGTGCCTGTCATAGATAAACGAAATGTTAGAGGTCAATATATCCTAGTTTCACTGGAAAATGCTCTCTCTTTTGATACAATTCGTTATCGTTAAACATCGGTTCATACAGAGAAACTGCAATAAGAACTCACTAAACGCTCAATAAATTTCAGCTGATATCTTCTGTTTCCTAATTCACGAAATGATTGACATGCATTACACTGGTTATTGTAGTTAACAATTTACACTGATGAAACGCTCTCATTTCTGGTTTTCTTGTACGATTTTAGTTTATGTAAACAGAAAATAAGCAAATTCACTAATCAGGAAAATGACGACTAAGTGATCAGTAGCCGCACTCATGCTGGTCGCACAGCCATTTAATTGCACATACAAACACACACACACACAAACGCATATACACGCACACACAAACACTTACGTATTCAGAAGCAGAATGTATCGGAGATGACAACCAGAAATCCAAAGAAACACTGTATAATTCATCAACGATGCTATCGAAAGAGGATTCAGCGACATTAGCCTGCGAATTACATTCACTAATCGTACCAAACAACGGTTCACTCCACAACACTACTCAAAACGAAGAAGCAACCGCTCATTCAATGCTGCGAGAAAAAAAATTTTACGTACCTACTCGAAATTGAAGAAAACCGTTGCTGAAGAATTACGATGGTGACGGTGTGAAAGCAGAGTTGGTGCTCTGCAGAATTTGTTTTTCAGATATTTTATTTTGGTGGCTTTCCACTTAAATAGTAGAGAGAGGGAAAGGGGGAGAGTTTTACTGTACAGAGAGGTGCATCGTTTCATCGTGCGGTCGCGGAAAAGTAACGATCAAGTGTTTTTGCAATTTGCATAACGGATCCACTGATATATTGTGTTCATTTACTAAAATCAAGCAAAGATATAATAAATCCAACTTATTCATTTGACATTAAACTTATGCTTTCCGGTTTTTTCTTAAAAAGGGAGTTAGATTTACGTAACGGCTATGTTGACGATGATTATGGATAAATCTCACGATTAACAATGTTGGAAAAGAATAGAAAAGGCCCACAACATTTAAAATTAAAGTGACTGACTGTGGGTAAATCTCACAACAATGTTGAAAAAGAATAGAAAAGGCCCACAAATATAGACAATGATTGTGGAAAAATCTCACAATTAACAGTGATGAAAAGGAATAGTAAAGGCCCACCACAAACGTTTATAATTAAAATAAAATCGTCGACAGCAGGGTTCGAACTTGCGCGGGCGAAGCCCAACAGATTTCAAGTCTGTTTCCTTAACCACTCGGACATATCGACGAATGCTCCGTAGTTAAAATTTAAACCTTTTTTATTAAAGTAACATTAGGACTTGGGAGGGCTCAATCGATATACTAATATCAATAATAAATTTTCTTATAATTTAATTCATGCAGCTGCAGTTGCTGAGAGGCAGGAGCCCTGATGCTGATTAACGAAGTACCCATAATCTAATATTGCAAATTATTAAAAGATGAAAATTATATAGTTATTATTGTTTGAGTGTGCTAAGGCGAAATTATTCGTTTACTTCTTTTCGTTCCAACTTAACAACAATATATTGATTTGTAGAACTTTATTTTCCGATCATTGTGTGTGTTTACATAGGATGTATCATTGCAACTCTAATAACTGTGGCCACCACAATGTTACACCAATCAACAAACAAAACACATCATCAAAAGTCCCAACTTACTATAATTATTCAAGAAATTGACAATTGATTACAAAAACGACCAACAGTCCTTTACATCTCGTATACAATCTTACAATAAAATATGAATACAATATAAAAATAGACATCACCACAAGACAACCCCTCATTATAAAATCTCCCACCACTCCGAGACCCGGACGACCCGGTGGTGACCCGACCCACCTGTTTGCCATCTCCATTACAAATCTCCGGAGCAACCAAAATTCCAATCAACAAAAAACAAATGGAGAAATAATGCGATGATGTAGGCCACTTCTCTACCAGATAGACTTATCCGTTGACCCATGTAGAAGCGGCCTTGACTGGTCAACCCAAAAGTCGACGTTACTCCTCCGACAATACACTTGGAAGTCCTCGAAACTAACGACCGTTGACCTTCCCATATTCTTACCGTTACTCGACGACTCAGTTCTAGCCAAGAATTGCAGTATCTCCTCGAACAGCGACTCCTCGCATGGGATATCTAACGGCCCAGAGTTGACGAACCCGTATTCTTCCTCGGCTCGAGCCAATAGCTTCTTGAACAAGGGATGGTTCAGATAATTGGTTCGGACGAAGAACCTCCTGTGGCTGGGGCCCACCGTGACCGCCACGTGTCCCGAGGGGACGTCGGAAGAGGTGACCCGCGAGCCCGCCGCCGCTTTCTTCCTCCACCGCCGTAGCATGTGGCGGAGCCTGACGATGTGTCGGATTTTGCTGCAAGCGGACATTGTTGGAGTCGAGGGTTCTTTTGGTAATTTGCTGTGGCTCGTGTTTTGAGTTTTTGTGTGGGGAGGGGGAGAAATGGGGTATATATAGGGTAGGGGCTATCGATGTGCCCTTGGCTTTTGGTGATAATTACGGTTTTGGGATGATTAGCTCGGTAAATTATTACACGTCATTAATGAATACTATTAATTTATTTAATGATTGTGTTTAGTGGAAGAACTTGAGGACGATAGGGTACTTGTTATTTGTACTGTACGGTGCGCATATGTAATTAAGACGTGGATCATTTTCTTATAGTTTAGCAAGTGTAATTCTACAGAAGGTTATTACTCGATTTTATATATATCATATAAAAATATTTATTCTGTTTATTTCCGGAAGAAATGGTAGTATTCATGTTGCCGTTGGTGCACGCACTCGTCTAAAACTGCGAAGTTCTCCAGGTAGTTGGCTTACTTCCAATCAGATGATATACAAATAAATACTCGTTTCTTTATATATATATATATATATATCATTTGAAATGATAGATAAATTAAAAAACAATAAAAAATCATATAGGTTGCTGCTCGAAACAATTTTTATTACAAAGAACCCATGTGCAAAACTGTCCATACCATCCTTTTTCTTTGAAATTATTTTGCTATGATCAAGATTTTGACCATTCCTGATCATTTTTTAACTCCATAATAATTTGGCAGCTAGTCGAGCTTAATTTTATAATTATCTTTTAACCACTGGTTGACAAGTTGTAATGCGGTATCAATAACATAATCTGAACAATGTAATATGTACCAGTAATATTAATTATCTTTCTACGTTAGATTGCCATTTTCGGCGATGGAGTTCGGAAAAAAATGAAATAGATGTATGATGTATTGACACCAATTATTCCTATTATTAATACTAATTATAATAACATTATTATGTCAACGTACGTAATAGTGAAGCAAAACAGTTTCCAACTTATTCCAGCTTTGGAGACCCGCCAATCAGTTCAGCGGCGGTGACTCTGAACAGAATCTTCGAGACTATTTAATTATTTTTTTTAACTGTTTGCGACTAATGGAATAAATATATCACATCAAATTAACTATGTGGTATGTACGTGTCACAGAAATAAATGAAATTTTGCTCTTTGATGTATACGTGAATACATACATACATACATATATACATTGTGCGTGTATCTGATTGTGCCTAAAGACAACATTTAATAACATTTATTTTAGTAATGCAATAGGATAGAAAATACATTTTCTCATATGACAATTTTGAAATGGTCCTCCCATCTATCTAGCTATAATTCTCACATGATAGGGATGGCTAAAATTACGTCTCATGCAAGTTGAATGGGCATTGAAATGCAATCATATGTTAGGAGCTCATTCCCGAGATAAATTATTACTTTATTTTTCCATATATCATATAACTCTCATTATTTTTTAATTAAAATTAACTTGAAAAGTCCCATGCCGTTCATTAAGCCAGCTGCTTCCTAATCCCTTAGATAAAAATAAAACTTATTTATTATTTGTTATTATAATAACAAAAAAGAAAAAGAAAAATAGCCTCGGGTGTAAGTTGGTTGTGCATAGTGAGGAGGAGGCTACATTGACTATTATCATAATGGATTATATAATGAGTATTACCAATCACATTAGTTTTTTTAGCAGAAACCAAATGATTGGAAATCATTAGTAGCTCAAAAATGATGTATATTTAAAAGTATATAAATGGTCAAGCACCAAACAAATATTCCTATGAAACAGCTACTTTTCATACCAAATTAGAACTAGTTATGTATGATCAATCGATATAGATGCCATTATAGTTTTGAAATAAAAGATGCATGTATAATATAATAACAAACTGAAGCATGTTGGAACCCTTATTACACGGATCGCCCCTTCTTACTGATAATTTTGTATTTCATTCAATTATTAAATCCGAGCCAGCACATGGCAAGAAGGTGCTGCGACTCAGAGAATCATTTACCAAACCTTATTAATTTCCAAATCTTTTTTTAAAAAGATATAGTAGTTATCTTTCTGTTCATCTTTCATTTTCATTTGGATTTTAATGGGTGGCCCACGAAAAGGATATATTGTAAGTTCATTTAATCTATGGCATATCGCAGCCCCCTCCATAAAATAATAAAACGTAGTTTGATTCTCCCGTAAAGAAAATTCAGATACGTTTGCTCCAATATACAAATATATAAGGAAAAACTGATTTTTTTTTACTTTTTATTTTTGAATGAAGGAAAAATTGATTTGTGAAGATATAATTATAATAAACCAAAAAATTGAATGGCAAATGAAAATAATCAAAATGAAATAAATAAATAATGGAAGATTTACATAGTAATTACAACTGACATACAAAAAGAAATTGGCACATTTACTATACACCTCTCACCATTTATAAATAGCATATATAAATGTCTCTATTCCATTAATGATTACTCGAATCTATAACAAGATGCCCCAAGTAGATCAAACGAGCCTAACTCCTCATATCTTCAGATGTTGATCAATAAATGGATCAAACTTGAACTTCTCGGCTATTATAGTCTATGTAAACCAGAGTTGTACGCACAAGTCATATTATTTCATAAGCCGACAATGATGTTCTAACTCAGACTTAAAATATTGTCTCATGGAAATAATGGTTTGATCGCATGTGTTGGATTTTGTAAGTAGATGATATATGGGCCAAACTTTATTATGGGCTTATAAATATTGGGCTTCCAAGTACAGTTGGGTTGATCCAGATGATGTCGGCCCAAAATCAAACATGGGCTTAATGCTCAACATTTCGCACTGGTCCGGCCCAGGTCAACTCGATTAGAGACGCAAAATCGTCTGCAATCCTCGTGAAGTCAGATCATTCGATCAGGGCCGGCCATTAAGAAACACAACCAACATCTCTCTCGCCGTAGTGGCCTAAAAATATTCAACGTAACCGACCTGACTTTCTTGTCTTATATAAACCACCCACCTCACGTCTTCACGCAAAATCAATTTGGATCTCTCTATTCAAGCAGGCGTCGGAATATAACTCAAGAGGCATCAGCAGTATTTCTCTCAATTTCTACAGGTATCAGAACAGAATTCATGATTTATCTGCGAGTCAATTTAGTTATCCCCGTGAATTAGGCTGTGGATCTGACTTGCATGTTTTTCCGTTCTTCGCTTCAGTTATAAGAATCGATGGCCCGTACTAAGCAGACTGCCCGTAAATCAACCGGCGGAAAGGCGCCTAGGAAGCAACTCGCCACCAAGGTTGGCGGCTCTAATTTTATTTCCCGATCGTCCTGAGGTTTTGGTAAAATTTCGGTTATTTGAGTTTAATTAATTGATTTATTGTTGAATCGTGAAGGCGGCGAGGAAATCGGCTCCGACTACCGGCGGAGTGAAGAAGCCCCACCGTTACCGTCCTGGAACCGTCGCTCTCCGGTAAATAATTTACACTTGTGTTAATTCTGGAAGTTGACCCTTTGTATTATCAATTGCGCCGCCATTCTTTGTTGAGCTCACAACCCTAACCCTAATTTTGTAATCGCGATATCTGAAACAGTGAAATCCGCAAGTACCAGAAGAGCACGGAATTGCTGATCCGCAAGCTACCTTTCCAGCGATTGGTTCGTGAAATTGCCCAAGACTTCAAAACGGATCTGCGGTTCCAAAGCCACGCGGTGCTCGCCCTCCAAGAGGCTGCGGAGGCGTATCTGGTGGGTCTCTTTGAGGACACCAACTTGTGCGCGATCCACGCCAAGAGGGTCACCATCATGCCCAAGGACATTCAGCTCGCCAGGCGCATTCGAGGAGAGCGTGCTTAAGTAGACTTTCGATCTTGTTTTTCAGTGTTCTTTTTTTTTGTCGTTTGTTTAAGTGTGTGCAAGCTCTCGCATTAGATGGCATCGGACGAAAATTTTAGATTTGTTTTTACCAACACCTTTGTCGTCATGATTTTGAGTTCGCATCAACTGTATGTGGACGTCACCCACCTCTTGAATATCGGTCCAGAAAAGACTGGACTAGAAATGGAAATTAAAGCGAGGTTAAAATGATTAAATTTCAATTATGAGGGAATCAAAAAGGGAAAAAATAATTCCGTTGCCGGGACTTGAACCCGGGTCTCTCGGGTGAGAGCCGAGTATCCTAACCAACTAGACTGCAACGGATGCGTATTTAATGGGATAGTACTTTTTGCAATTATTTTATCTTACGACGAACAATTGATATGCAACTGACCATAAAAATAAATTCTCTAATATTAGGGTATCCATGCCCCTAATCATATCTTTGCTATATATTTTTTTGGGGTCAAAAGGTCATATCTTTGCTGGGTGAAATAACTCTATCTCTCTCCGGACGCCATGACTTCAACCTCAGCTTCTTCACGCAAGGTTCGTTTCGTAGTTTCTATTCATTTGTCAATTTCCTCACGATTGTATTTAAATCTTCGTTTATTTTTTTCTTACAAATTGTTGCAATCAAAGTTACTCCTTTGTTAAATTTTCTCTAATGTAACACCATTTTTCTGTGAGAAAATAGGCATTGAGCAAGATCGCTAGTAATCGTTTGCAGAAAGAGCTTGTTGAGTGGCAGACGAATCCGCCAACGGGCTTTAAACACAAGGTCACTGATAATCTCCAAAGGTTTCAATTTCCCCCCTTTTCTTAATTTTTTTAGTTTAAACCTGTTGCCCTAGCTTCTATTGGGGACGAGTAAGTTGCTTTAGAATTTCTCGTTATGATTGGTGTGATTTTTTGTTCAATTGAGAAATGATTTTCCATGTTGGTTTGGTGTGGATTATTAAGGGTACTCAAATCAATATGATTACTGATATTCTCATTTTTGTGTTTGATTAGATGGGTAATTGAAGTTATTGGTGCACCAGGGACGCTCTATGCTGGCGAAACATATCAACTTCAAGTTGATTTCCCTGAGCATTACCCGATGGAAGCTCCGCAGGTTTCCTACCTTTATTCTTGATGACGTGTGTGTTTAGATCGTATGCTTTTTATGCGTGGTTTCTATTGACTTTTTTTTATAGAAAATGGAAAATTTTGAATGTACTTCATGCTTGGTTTCTATTGAATCGTGAGGTTATGTTGCTTACGACTTATACTCTGTGATATTCTCTTCATACAATGAAAATTTTCTTATATATTTTATGTGCATAAAAAAAAAAAAACTGTCTTTTGAGGGTGTTGTAAGTCGTATCTGATATGAATTGTGGAGCATTTTCTCTGTTGATTTTCGGTAAATAGAATGCTCCTAATTCAGTTGAAAGCATATACAGTGACGATGTCTTGTCTCTGCGATTGATGCAATTTTATGGTCTATGATTCTTGTTTACTTTGTGTAATTATATCTTTCATTTGGTTTTCATTGCAGGTTATTTTTATACCTCCAGCTCCTCTTCATCCTCACATTTATAGTAACGGGCACATATGTTTAGGTCCGATTTCCTCACTCCCTCTTATCTTTGGCTTCACAAATTTCAACTTTTGATTTTCAGTTTCCTTTGTTCTTTTAGTTGAAATAGTACTATGGTTTTATATGCTAAGAAATCACTATGAAGAAATGGGTTTTTTAGATATATTCATAGGTAGTTGTATCAGCTCTTCATAGTTCATAGCATAAGTATGATCAATTAACATACAAAGTTAGCCTTCCCACCGATATAATAATGATCATTTGTTGTTTATTACGGTGTGATTGATTTATGGAAACAAATTTGTTGATCAATTTACAGATATCTTATATGACTCTTGGTCCCCGGCTATGACCGTAAGTTCGATTTGCATCAGCATTCTCTCCATGCTATCGAGCTCAACAGAAAAGGTTCTACAAAAAAAATAAATTATCTGATTTATGACGAAATTTTTCGTTACTTAAATCGCAACCTAATGATTATAAATGGGTTGAACTCTTTATTGCAGCAACGGCCAACCGACAACGACCGCTACGTGAAGAACTGTAAGAACGGGAGGTCTCCGAAGGAGACAAGGTGGTGGTTCCACGACGACAAGGTGTAATAAATATAATAAAACCTTAATTCGGATAAATTTGTATCGTCGATATATGAAGGCGCGGGATATTTATGCTCTTTCTTTTTTCTGTGTATGCTTGTTGAGTCTCTTGGAGAAGTCAGATATTCAAATGCTGTGTGTATGTATATTCACTTATACTTCAAATGCTATGGAGAAGAAATCTTTAGTTACTTACTTCCACAGAAAAATCTCAAAAGTTACGGTCGACGTGTCGAGATTATCGAATCATTAAAAACAAATCTCTTACAGACCCGAATTTTTGGGGTTTACTTTCACAAAAGGGTCCTCCCTCCCCTCTTATGCTGATTTTTCCCTTACACAACAACATTGATATTGTAACATATTACATTGACTTCCTCACCTCATAGTAATTGAGCTCACAACAATTACAAAGCAGACCAACACAAGACAAAATGCCCCTAATTTCCTGCTGAATTATCCTCAGTAATCTAAGATCATAACTGAAGAGGCCGCAATGGGCTGTTGATGATGATTGATCCCAACAAAGTCGCCCCATGGATTATTATTATTATTATTATTATTATTATTATTATTATTATTATTATTATTATTATTATTATTATTATTATTATTCCAGAAACTACCATCACCACCAACACCAAGCACTTGATTATCAAATGAAGCAGCAGCTTTCATGGAGTTCAAGATTTCGTGAAGAGAATTAAGCCTCTGCGCGAGCTCCATCGCCTGGGCCCTCATCACCGAGTTCTCCGCCTCCACGTCCACGTAGCTCTGCCTCGTCACGGCGATGCTCGTCGCGATCCGATTGTTGTCTCGCCTCAGCTGGCAAATCTGAGCCGTCAGATCGTCCAGGTGCTTCTGCTTCTTCATCCTCGATCGCCTCGCTGATTCGCGATTCGACGCCATTCTCCTCACCTTCTTCTGATCAGCCGCCGCCGCCTCCGGTTCTTGCGTGTTTTGCTCCGACGATGAACTCGAGTTGTGGGTGCTTCTCGAAGATGCCATTGTTTCGTGATTATTGCCGATTTTTCAAAATGTACTATAATCTTACGTAGGATATAATATTTATTTATATATATATATATATATATATATAATTATGATATTTTGGAGATGAAAAGGTCTATGAGAAAACGTAGAACCAGTAGAGGAAAACGACTGAGAAAGATTGAACGAGGTGAGCTCTACGCCTCAGTGAGGAACCGATCATAAAACCGGACCGGAGGATTTCACTCACTACAGGAGACATGGGATCTATCAGAGATCACAGACAGCATCAAGATTGGATTTTTATTCTTTAATTTTCTGCAACTCTTTGCTGGGAATTTAAAAGATGTAACAAGAGTGAGAGCAAAGGGAGAAGAAGGAAGAAAGATAGGGATGAAAGAGGTCTGATTTATAGAGAAAGAAGGTGGAAAATACAAGAAATTTCACATTTTTTTATATTTTTTTTATTTAATGAGATTGGAAAAAGTGAAATTGTTTTGGAGCTTAGCATTGAGTTGAGGAGATATCATTGATTAAGGTAGGTAGGTGAGAGGGAGAGAGAGAGAGGTGTAATGGGGCATGTGGGGTGGAGATGGATTTTACACAAATGTCCAAAATTTGCAGCTGTGCATGGTGATTAATTGACGGTGTATATTTTTTTCAATTAAAAAATATATAAAAATTCATAACGATAATTAGTATGAAGCGATCAGAATAAACAATAATGGTATTTTAAATATCTTGATTTTTTTTAATTATTAAACCTATTGTGGTGTTTGCTAATCAAGTTCAATGCACGGTCACCATCTTATTGAACTGCTGTCACTATTTAATTACCACTTTTTTATAATATTTTTTTTCTTTCCTTTCATTATGGTGTCATTTTCTTTTATTTCGTACACTTTTGTTTTTATACGGCACCACCATGTCTATTACTTTTTTTTTTCTCGATTATTCTTATGATGCAATTAAAAGGTTCTAGTCTTGCATTAATTAGTTATAAAATTATGATTGTGGGCTTGTGCTCAAATTCTTAATAATGGAAGAAGCCACTTGTTATAACTCATCACAAAACAAAGAAAAGAGCAATGTGATGTCGAATTCACAAGATATTGAGTGTCCCACCTTGTTTCGATACTTTTGTTGCAAATCTCAATTTTCTGAAAAATGAATTTTGTCATATTTCATTCACTGTACTATTTTCTTTCTTTTGTTTTTGGAACCACGCATGAAATTTAATTTTTAATATAATGGAAGCATTTATTACTATACGCTTGATCTTACACAGAAAGCAAGACAGACAACAGATTATTAGGCAGCAGACATATTTTGGTTTGTTAGGTATCACAACGCTTTCAAGTATCTTCTCCACTTTAGTTTTAATTTGATTTATCAAATCAAACTGACACAAAAACACTTTAGTAGCTTATAAAGATTTAAACTCATCAAGAAACTCTACTTATCACTTAAAAAAAAGAACAAAAAACGAAGAGGAGAAAAAGAAATGATAAAGATTTGATCACTTAACGAAAAGCATGCTATTCTTCAAAATTATCATCAAGGAGACGCCCACATTATTTGACTGAGAATCCCATTTATATTTTGTCAACATACGTTCATCCTAATACAGAGTTGTTCTTCTTATACGATATTTGAGTCATATATATATATATATATATATATTAGCCGAATATAATATAGTATGCCCATTCAATGATTTGAAGGGGGAAAAAATGAGCTTCATGACTCCTGAGAATATTATTGAGACATCGCCAACCTCAAGAGGAGTTGCAAAAAAGGTCGCCCTTCGTCGGAGAAGCTTACATGCCGACAAAGTTTTATGACAGATCATCTAATAAGTTTGAAACTAATTCAAACAATGACAAACAAAATTTTTTATGCCAATCCTTTAATTAATCACGTCGTCGTCATTAAGAGATAAGGCAGAAGCAGCATTGCAGCAGCAGTTCCTTTGACTTTCCCCACGAATTTTTCCGTATATAAATTGAAACAAAATTTGTAACAAAAAACCAAAAACATCACTCACAAGCTACATATAGCTTTCTTCTTCTTCTTCTTCTTCTTCTTCTTCTTCTTCTTCTTCTTCTTCTTCTTCTTTTTACTACCTACACAAGTAAGATATGGCTGCTGCATCTCGCTGGCTTTCGCTCGCCATGATGCTCTTCCTTTTCCTTTTCATCTTCCAAGTGCCGTTAAGCGGTAGAGTAGTGTTGTTGATGGATATTATAAATTTATTTAAAAATTTTAAAAATTAATTAACTTTGCCAGCTTTGTTTTTTTTTTTTTTTTTTTAAAGAATCGAGGCTGTGTGAAAGGCGTAGCCAGACGTGGACGGGTTTCTGCGGGAGCTCCGACAACTGTAACGAGCAGTGTAAGACAAGGGAGAGCGCCAGCAGCGGAGCTTGCCACGCTCAGTTCCCGGGATTTGCGTGCTTTTGCTACTTCAACTGCTGAAAATCAAATATAATACTATATATTCAACAGTTAAGAAAACCGAAATAGTAATAATATATCAGCAGCAGCAGTAGTTGTTTTGTGTGAAAAGAAGCATGTCGTAGATAATAAACTTTCTGTATGTTATTAATAATCATAGCAATAAATAGAAGCATATATATATATATATGTATATGTTTTGAGAATCCATCCATGTGGTCGTATAGCATATGCTGACGAGATTATGATTTAGTAAAGATAAAAAGTATAATCGGTTAGATGGAGGAGAAATAAAGATTCAAAACAATAAGTAAAAAACCCTGAAAATATCTTTTTTTTTTTGAAAAACTTTGATGAGATATGGGGTCGAAGAACGAACTCAATGACGACCAAGTGAGATTAGTATTAATTAAGCATAAATATGCATGTCGGAGAATCCTATCTCAACTCTCAAGTAGATTAGACATAAAAGGAAAGGGATCTAATCCTCTCATCACCATAGCTACTGGTAAGAGATTCTTCTTGTAGTCCACTTGATGATGATGATGATGATGATGATGATATTACATTATTATAAAGCTCAAGACTCTGCCCCATTTATTACCATCAAAACATGCATTAGACCCTTTTATCATCAAGAAGAATCAAAATCTTTTCTTCCACAGATCTCCGGATAAGAAAATATTCGTCAACTACTTGCATGCATGCATGCAGTCCTCCTTTTCATTCGCTATATAAGGAGCGATTCGAACACCGCAATTATACATTCACATACCATAAGAAAATAAACTTTATTATCAGTTAGTTCTCTCTTCACTCTCCTTTTCCAACACAAAACCCCTTTTATTTGTGGTCTTTGCTTAGTCTTACAAAGAAAGTACGTACTTGTAGTAATAATACAAAGCATTATTATTGCATAATAATGGCATCATCATCTTATTCATGGACTCCTAAGCAAAACAAGCAATTCGAAGATGCTTTGGCCATATACGATAAGGATACTCCCGATCGTTGGGTTAATATAGCCCGATTGGTCAGCGGAAAATCAGCAGAAGAAGTGAGAAGGCACTACGAGGCCTTGGTGAAGGATATTATGCACATAGAGACCGATCAAGTCCCTATACCCAATTATCCAAAACATGCAGCTGCTGCTGCTGGTAGAAGAACTTGCATGATCAGTAATAGAGGTACTAATTAATTTACTATATATATATATATATATTCATAATATGATTGATAAATTGGTATTTTCTTTACTGCTGGTTGCTGCCGACAGGTTACTGATCAGAGATCTCAAGCTGACGACAGAAGTCTCACCTTGTACGTGTTTGCTATAAAAAGGAAAGGAAAGTTATTATGTTGGTGTAAGAAAGTAATTAATGCTTGCATGTAAATGTGTATTATACTATCTGAAGAAAATGTATTGCACTACTTAGCATAAGGTGTAATGTCTTCCGTGTAAAATTTAATTTGCAAAAGGGTCGTCATATGTAAATGCGTATTGGTGTTAGAAAAGGTGTGTTTTTTAATTCATTTCTCGAGATGAAAGCTGCAAATTGTTACAAGAATTCTTAGGACAAACCCAACAACGAAGTTCATCTGCCGAGCAGACACACACACACATGATATATATATATATATGTATATATATATATGTATATATATGTATATGAATTTCCACATTGAGAAGAAGTAAACATGAAGTTAAATCAATTTTAAAGCATATACATGAACTCAGTGGAGATAGAGATTCCTCAACCTGGATTACAGCATCATTTCTTCTTCTTTTAGACTGGCTTGAAATGTGAAACTAAGAATTAAGAGAACACACACACACACACCACAACACAGTGACACCTCTGCAGATTATCATTCTTGTAAGATCATTTGTAATTGGGCTCTGGAACTTTCCCAGACTCAATTAATGTGCTTAATATCTTGGACACGAATTAGTTTAGATAGTGACCGCTTGACTTTCTTCCACGGTTTTGCCACTAACTGCTCCGACAGTATTTTTCCAGCTACATTTGGTGGATATTTTTTCCCCTTCTTTAAACAGCCGTCCATTACACATTCCATTCCTATGTAGGTTAGAGAAAAAGTTGATTAACCTATGGAGCAAAAGGCTCTTTCCTCCAGTGAGTCCCCATTACAGATAAAAGAAGAAAAAAAAGATGAGAACTTTCTGCTTTATTATACTGAAGGATATAATATAACAAAAATACACGGAAAATACTTTTAGAATCCTTATCATCCACGTCGGTGCCGAGTAAACAAGATTCATCTTTCGCCAATACCTTTTCTCTTCTGGTTGTGCAATAGCTTCCTTCTGATTGATGAACTTTATAGTACGATCCTTCCTGGTCCCAAATTTGTGTGCCTCTATTCTTAATTTTCGATAGTAGAAGCCATTGAGAAAACCTATGATTTGCTATGCGTCCATGTTTAGTTGTCAATATATCAGAGTGGCGCAGCGGAAGCGTGGTGGGCCCATAACCCACAGGTCCCAGGATCGAAACCTGGCTCTGATATTATTTTTGTTTGCCATTTTATATTTTAGTGGGCTTATCGGCTTTGAAGCCCATTGCCATCGATATATCTCGTCGTTTCGTATTTTACTGGGCTACAGCCCAATATCATCGGAGTTGATAAAAATAGGGCCCAATGCGAGCTTAAACAAACGATCGATCAGTTAATGAATACCTATGCAGTTAATAAAAGTTTTGATAACCTACATCAGTTAATAATATTGTACCCTGGTAACCTTCATTCATATCATATACAACACAATCAATCGAGAAGAAACTAGCAAATCACGTCAAAACATCGATCGAGCCCCGCCCCTACATAAGAAAACCCGAACAAACCATCAGCACATTCAGTTGAGTTGCAACAAGCACCGGTCCGGTTCATTGAAGCACGCATCGATTGGATAAATGTTGAGCCCATTCGTTCTTTTTCATTCGTTCATTCATTAGACTCACAAAATGTCATCAGGCACATTCAGCTTTTCAATAGCCGCCTGTCCCCCCCCCACATAGATAATAAATCAGAGAACAAGCAAGTTGAAGTCAATATTATGTAATTATGAGAGACTACAATCAGTTGAAAATCAGGAGTTAGTTGCCCATTTGACTAATATTTGAGACATTTTTTTAGACACTTATGAGGAATTTGTTACCTTAATGGCAGCAGCATCAGTAGCAGATGGTTGCAGATCCAATGCAGACCCGAAGTGAAGCATGGCCTCACAGCACATGCCTTTCCGTTTATAAATGCTGCCCATCAATGCATAGACACTACTCTCCCGCGGGGCAAATTCTTTCAGCCCCTCGAGAACTGCTAAAGCCCCATCGATATCGCCCGTGCTCACGAGAATGTTTGCCTTCTGGTAAAGAGGGAGAGGGTTCTTCCCATCAGCTACAACAGCTCTTTCCATCATCGCGAGAGCTTCGTTGCTCCTCTGATACAATTTTATTTTACACTCCTTTAGATTTGTTAGAGATGATTAAAATTCTACAGATTAATAATAAACTGGGTGCTGTTTGTTTATCGGACCTTAAGTGCGTGTAGAGCAGTTCCAAGATAAGTCATTATGACGGAGGAGTGAGGATTAATACGAGAAGCCATACGAAAGTGATGTTCGGCGAATTCAAACTTCTCTTGCCTGAGGTAGATCATCCCGAGCCCGTGCCATGCGTTGTAGTGCCTAGAATCTATACGTAGAGCACTCTGGTAACTCTTTATGCCATTTTCAAAGTCTTCCAATGCAACGTATCTGTGAAAAAGGTAATATTTTTCCATATTAAAAAAAAAAACACAAGATTTAAACATGGTAAAAAACGTATATGTTTAGTGGGAGTATAGGTGACTGAAGTTTGTTCGTACTCGTGGCCACACAAGGTGTGGGCGTATGAAAACCGCGAATCTATCTGTACGGCTCGTTGGAAGTTCTTCAGAGCAGTTTCGTGGTCCTTCTGTAAGCTGTAGCAATTTCCCATTGCACACCTGGACAAAAGTCAATGCTGTGACATGGACAAAAGCAATTTTTTCCGGCTATAAGCTAAGTAATATGATTTAATGGTGTCTATCTAACAACTAGTAGTTGACAGGGAGCACAAAGAAAAGGTAAAGCAACTGTAGAACCATCATCGTTTGCCACATATATGCATGATTGATCGTATAGATAAGTTCACAAATATCGACGAGTAAGTGCCAATAGAGGTACCATGATTGAGGAGCCAATCGGTCAGTGGACACCAGTTCCTGAGCAAGGTAACTCAGCTTCATATCCTCCTTCAAATGCTGAAACATGAAGACATAATATAAGTGTACATAAGGTGTAGCACATGGATTTGAGATAAAAGAGAACTTCTCCCAAAGGCATTCCAACATGTAAAAAAAATAAGACTAAACATTGTAGCTTAGGAATCAAGGAAAGAAAAAAAAAACACAGGCTAAACTCGCTCTTGACAAACTTTCTAAGATGCTGAATTCTATAATCGATGAGCAGGGACTATGCTTGCTGAGATAACAGCAAAAAATCTTCTCAATCTACGAACTGGGGATAAATAAAAGATCCTATGGAAACGAAAAAAGACCCACACGGACTAGGATACAAGAGCTAAGTTAGGCACTGTGTTCAAGATTCATCAAGACAGGAATGAGCAAAAGAAGGGTGTAATAAACAATTGGCATTTGATTAAACAATGTAGGTAAAATAACTCACGTATATAACTGTAGAATATATATCCATCCCAGCCATGCTGTAAGGAGCGGCTATACGTGCAAGATTGAAGGCTCGATCAGCTTCAAGATAATCAATCCTTTCAAAATGAGCTTTTCCAACCTGGTTCAGTACATATGTAACTACTTAGTGGGAAAAACTTCTTATTACCCGGCAGACAAATTTACAGTTTATGCCCACATGGACAGCGCTATGAACGACATATTGAGGGCCCATAGGTGAAGTACACGATGATTACATACAAATAAAACGCAGTAAATCATAAAATGCATAAACCAAAACTGAGCATCACGTAAAATTCATAGTTGAAAAACCGAGAAACTAAGAAGCTTGCCTGAGAAAGCACCCATCCCGTGTTGTAATGCTTTTGTGGAAGTTTAACATAGGTGTCTAGTGCATCCTGCTTCACCACAACATAAATCATGACACAAACAAGGAGTCAGTGTTATATCATTTTTCTATCGTAACTGGAATTACTAAATAATAGTCAACCTGGCATCTGCAGAGACAAGAAAGTCTGAAGCCTTCACCTAGAAGTCTTAAAAGACCAAGTAATTCAGAAGCACCATCTCTCACTTTTGAGCAGTCCAAAGAAACTTCACCTGAAGATCTGGCCATTCCTTGTCCAATAGATTCACTATCACCAGCGGGAGATGAGCTCGAGGTTGTACTATTGAGTCTAGAATCATCACATAAATCACGACAAACACCTAACAAAGACACGAGTTAATTTATTACTCTAACGCATATCACAAGATAAATGCAGCAGCACCAGAAAGTCTTAATAAAGTCACTTGGTATATATTTGCGTTCCGAACCGTCCAATCACAATAGATAAGAAATTTTCACAAATCCAATTGAACTCCATCATTCAGATATGATTAGAGTGTGACACACTGCTCCTGTCATTTAATTCCCAGATATATAAAGACTAAGCCGGAATTATGAGTGACAAATCAACTTAAGAACAGTAAAATAGGTACCAGAACACCAATAAGTAATTAAGTCACCTTCCTCAGCAATCACGCTCGCTAATGAGTGCCCCTTTTGGACAGTAACAGAACGTGATGTAACAGTGCTTAACTTAGATGCTCCAACATTTTTTGAAAATTTGGTTTTGCCATTCCCAGAAGCAGCAGACATGCTTGAATTGACAGCAGACTCTCCAGCTAGTCTTAAACTACGTCGCTGCCCCGAATCTGGAAATAGTCTCTCAGAAACCTGATAACATGGACACAGAAAAGAGCTGAAGATGACAGAATGTGACTCATTGCACTTATAAGGGCTCCTAGGAACAGCTTTTTTTCCTTTTTCTTACGACCATGGAAATCGAATCCAGGCCTATATACTGTCAAATGCAAAATCTTTAAGCCAATGCAAGTGTCATATACAGTATCTCCCACAAAACTGTGGCGGGGAAATGGAAACAAGGGTATGCAGTACACTGGCTCCACCATTCCTATAACATGTTATGAATTGTAGAAAATCGACTCTCATGCATAGACAAAAAGAAATATCCAACCTTCCTCAACTTCAATTCATCAACCACTTTCCTGCGTGGGCCGGCAATGTTGGAATTTGACGTTACTCGTGTTGGCCTATTTAGTTGAACATTTCTGCCAACAGGAGGTGGAGCAATGCCTGACTATAACACATACAAGATTTTAAAAAGCATGAGTGAACCATAATATCAATCACACAATGATGCCATCATCTCGCACAGATGAAAATACTGAAGTTGCATGTCTATGGGTGTCTACTCTGGGTTAGCGTGACAACAAGGAGATAACATATGAGAGCTTCAAGGAATGCAAGATTGAAAAAAAAAAAAAAAAAAAAAAAAACAGATAGTGCATCGTCGCATAAAAATGTCAGATGGGCACAAATTGTATAATTGTAGAGAATGATAAATTCTGGCTGTTGATAGGATGTCGATAGTGATAGGTTTTCAACTTAGAGCAGCCTATTAAAATTATATACATTGCTCAGAAGAAAACATAACGTGCAGGAACCATATCTCAACCACGAAAGGAACTTTGTCAGTAAAAGGTAATATCAGTGACTAGGAAGTTATACCATTGATTGTGTATTTACTGGAGATGGAGTGCTACAAAAAGAGAAACTAGTAGAACCGCCATTCACATACTGATTGGGTATTGTTCCGTATTTGCTCCCAGATGTATCCCATAGGCTAGTTTCATACACATGCTTCGGATTCCCAGGACTAAGATCTTCTGAGAACAAAGGTCTGCTTGAAACGATGCTATGATCCTCATTTTCCACCGAAGATGTCGGAAGAGCCGATACATGATCAAAATATTGCTTTTGAATGCACGTGGAGACCTCTTCATCAAATACTGAAGTTGCTTCTCCTGCAGCACCTAATATGAGTTCCAATTTTTTTCTGATGATTAATTGTTTATAAACGGTATTGGATATGGTAAACATAATCACAGAATAGAACTTAATAAACAACCAAAACCAAGAACTTTAAACAACCAACTGTTGGCAGGTAGAACCCTTATGTAGATCTTGCCTTTGTATAAGAGAAACTGAGTAACATATATACATAAAACTGAGTAACTATTTTCCGGTATTTTAAATATATGAACATTTTCAATATACCTAATATACAAAGTTCTTCATAGGCAGCCCATAATAATGGATCCAATGATAAAGCCTGATTGAACTGATTAATAGCATTTTGCCTTCTGTCTGTATACCTACAAATATAATTAAACAGAGATCAGTAAATTTACAAACACACACTGATAGTTTAAATCCCGTTTAACTTTGTTTTTAATATATTAGCCCAAAAGAACCATCTCAGAAACTACTGTTGTTTACCATATAGCCAAAAAGAATAATGTTGGCATCAGATTACTGTAGTAGTTGCTGAGATGGTCAATGGTCTATATAACCCCATAACCCGAAATCATAAAGAACTATTTGATATGAAGAAGCACTAACACAGTTATCACTTCTGGCTGGCACTAAGACAACTTCTGATCAATTAAAAAGAATTCACTGTTATGGTGAAGAGGACATGTGAATCAATTGAGACGTTCTTTGATCTTAGTAATAAGCATGTGCTCATATTTTCAGATGCAACGAGAAAACGACATAAAAAACATAATATAACAGTGATCTGCGAATGTAATAACAAAGCAGAGAAATATAATACTCTAATAAAGATTCAAAAAACTATGATGACACCAAACCGGATAACTAAATGAAGAGTTGATTGATGGAACAGGACGAAGACGAAAAGTCTCATCCACCATGCAAACTAATGCATTAAATAAGAGGTATACAAGTTCAATACCTGTACACAAGTCCAAGAAGGTAGTGCCCATATGCTCCATTAGGAATCTGCAATGCATTGGAAACTAGCAAGCAACATGAGATATTAAACGTACAAAATATGTCTATAAACATTTCTGAAATATATGGAAATGGCTTGCCCTCAGTAAAGCAGAAAAAAATGCCATTCTATAAAAATAATGGCACCTTTAATAGGGCAAGCTTCTAATGAATCATACCTCTGGAGAAGACTCATTAGGGGATAATGCTGCCTCTGCTTCATTCATGAGATCCATCTGGAAGCATGACAGCGCAAATAGGTAGCGACTTTGTGCCAGCTGAGTTCCTTGACGATACAGAAAGTGAAATTATGAAGTCAGGCACTTACAGAATGAAATAAAATTGTCATGCATATGAAACCACAAAATGAGAATAGCAAAATGGGCGCATAAGATTCTCGTAAAGACCTTCCAAACCATGCGAGTACATAAAAACAAGCATACCTTTTAAAATGTAGTGCGCACAGTACGCCTGATTGTTTTGCAAGAAACAGGAGGCAAGAAGCTGGAGATTTTTCTGCATGACGAAAATACATAATACAGCAAACTGCGAAGTTGATTCTAGTTTCAAACAAGGGCGATAGGTGCATTTAGTTTGATATCCCCTATAACAGCGCCACTAAGACAAACCCCTAAATTATATTAGTACGGATATGCTCCATATACCTTATCGCATTTCATATCAGAAAATCTCATCTCATCACTATAAAATCTAATGCCATTACAATTAACTCCACTAAAGCTGAATTCCCTACCCAGGTGGTAATCAACCAAAAAGGCCCTAGCATGTAACATCCTTTAGCAGAAGACATAGAAGGTTTCAACTAATATACAACACTACATGCTTTTCCAGCATTTATTCCCTCTGATCAAGATTTTCAGTTGATTAAACTTCCAAACGTTAGAAATTAATATTCAGCTTCCCTGATCTCCGTCTGAGCACAATTCAGAAACAGTAAGAACGAAAACAGACTATTCATCCAGAAGTTTAGCCTAATCTGCAAACTAATGCAACAAAACTGACTCAAGAGTCAAGATACAGTACAAACAATGTCAAGATACAGTACAGACTATTTCGCATAACAATTAGACAAATTGATTTCACCTCAGAGGGAAATTCAGCGCAGAGACGTTCGCACATAAAAATTGCGTTGCGGTACATAAATTGCTGCAGACTATTCCTCACGCAATCCGTTAATAACACCTCCATTTGAAAGAATCACGACCTTCTTTAATCAGTGAATTCACAAATAAAAATGCAGAGCCGCGCATTCAATCTTGAACGCAAATTCACTCAGGCTTTCCCCAAGAAGAAGGCGAAGCACTCTAGTAAACCAAAGCCCTAGGCGGGCCTGCCAGATTGGGAATTTTCGTCCCGTTGCGTTCAAATTTGGAAGATTTTTTTTTTCCTTTAGGTTGGCCGCCTCGATTTTATACTTCCTTTTTATTGGTTTCTAATAATTGCAAAATCGTCCAAGTTCTTCAACAACTTTACTTCTGGTCCTATTTTGCTTTTCTTTTCTTTTTTGACCACATATACTAGCTCAGACAACTGGAGAAATCAAATCAAGCACTCACGTCGAGTAACATACCATCTCACGAACCAAAAAAACAACACCATCATAATACTTGTATGAAGATTCAACTCATTGTTCAATCAAGGAAGTTGGATGTAAACCATAATGTGGGATTCTTCTCTAGTCCCATATCGTTTCAACGAAGCTTCATCATTCATCATCATCGCACGACCTCCGTCGTCGTTGGTGAGCTCGAGAATGAGCCTACGCTGTGGTATATTCTCTTGCTCCTCTATAGCCCGCTTCAGTTCTTTCACCGTTGTATCTTCTCCCACGTCCATGTACAACAGTTTCCCTGAGAATACCTCAATCCCCAACTTCATCTTCTCCAAATATCTCTCACCTTTTTCGATCTCTTCGGTCAATTGAATTCTTGCAGAGCAGATTTCCAAGTATTTGATGCCTCTGTACAGACAAATTGTGCTTTGCAGGAGGGCTCACATTGATTGCATTGGAAGCAGGAGTTAGCTTCGAGCTCATTCATTCTTGGCTCATTCTTCTTCCCACCTTGTCAAGTTGCATGATAGAACAATCCATGTTAGCACACAATCATCATGCCGTACACTTTGCCATTTTTCCTGCTCTGAAAAGACAGCCAATGAAATCCAAGGCACAAGACAAGAATCACCAACACCACATTTATTATCATTGAGGAATCAAAAACTACGAAAATATGTTCAAATAACTCTAAATAACACTGAGGCCCCAGTTCTTACAAACAAATACAGCTCATAATGCACCTCATTGCATAGTATCCAACTCAGACAGGAGCAGTTAAGCCATCAACTTTCATCATGCAAAAGTACTTATCGGGTACTAAAGCACCCGTCTTACTGCACAAGTCTACCACAGCAGGGGCACGACCGTAATACTCTCGCCCCTCGTGGATGAGAACCCGAGGATCTTGTCTCCTTCTGTGCCAGACTATCTTACACGGGACTAAATCGTCTAATTTCGCCTTCTCCCAAAAGTGGGTCCCGCGAAACTGTTCGTGCTTGAACACGCCGCACGTTCGAGCTTTATGCCCAGACGGGCCCACGTGTACTTCGGAGCAATGTTTACAGACTTTTGCTGAGTAGATGAGCATCAATTTCTGGACCCCAGATCGGAGAATTTCCCACGCTCGAAGGGTTCGTGAGGCTAATAGCCTCAGTTGGTCATCTGACAATGATGGCTCCATGTGAACGGTTTCGTTTTCAAGATTTTGTTCGTGGGCATCTGCACCTGCTTGTAAGCAGAGTTCAACAACGGCTGGGATTCGCTCATAATCGAATCTTTCTTGATGTTTGATGACCTGCTGAAACATTTTATGCAAGTGGAATGTCTCTACAGGGATTAGGACATCATTCAAGGTTCCTTTGATCCAGTTATGGGCCTTGTTCTTCGCATGATGGTGGTAACCCGGGCAGGTTCGGATTAAGTGGCCAGCTTCGCCTATATAAACTTCTGGGCAGCATCTGTCAAGAAGTGTTAAATGACGGTGAATTACTTACAGTAGATGTCACGCATGAATGTAAGATTGAGGGGATAAGACGAATTCTTATGTAAGTTTGGATAGATTAACTAAACGAGAATCAAAATTATCTGATATTACATGAAAGTCACCAAATATAACCATGCTTTCCACAATTCAAGCAAATGGCAGCAAACACGTAGATATAAGCCATATATACAACACATTAACCTCAAGTAAGGGTGTGAAATTACTTGCACGTCCAAGTCGGAATGTGATGGATGAGGGTTGACACGCCATCATGGAGAAAATGGCGAGCCCTGAGGACTTCATTGGCTATTGGCTGCATTTCTTTAACTGGAAATTCATTGGCACGTCGCTCAATTTGCCGCATAATCACCGGCCTAAGCTTCTTTAGATCAACTCGATGATTCGTTCTCGTGCTGTAAAATCTCATTCCATGAAGAACTTTTTCAAGAATTACCACCAAAGTCTTATGCATTGCATATGCAGTCTCTTCTATGAACACACGGTCAAAATCTCATATTCTACTCGTTCAAAGATGTTCTACACTGTGCGACGACCTGCACTCATTCAATGTTTCGACACCAGGGCTATCAATCAAGCTCGAAAAAATCTAGCCAAGCGATCACTGTCTCGGCAGCAAGTGATCTGCATTCAGAAACTGGGATCATAAATGTGTTAAAAGCTAAAGAAACGAAATAAAAAATTATTCTTTAAACGTAAGATGTGTGTCTTCTTCTCAGACATATTATCGAGCAGCTAGCGGCCAGCTCAGAAATGAACAAATTATAAGTGAATCTCTCATTAACTGTTGAAAATTGCTTCTTCGAATCATCGATGTAATAAAAACACCGAGAACATGACCAGAAACTCGAAAAAACAGAGATCAATAAATTACCTGATGAATTGAAGAAACGCGTCTCAAGGAGAAGACCCACTGGGTTGATTAATCTGAAGGCGTGCAACGATTTAAAATGGATTGGTTATAATATTTCGTTTAAAATATATATATTTTAATTAGATAACCAATGTATAACTTTACTAAATAATAAGTTATTCATTATTGTAAATATTGTCTCTCTCTCTCTCCTTTTTCTATTAATCTTTGAATTGCTTTGATTGCCTTTAATTAACTGAGATCTGTGTCAGAAACCAATAAATACTGAGCGAAAGAGATGGTTGCGTAATTTATCCACCTCCCTGATACACGCTTACACACAGTTTCCTTCCGCAATTCGCAGCTCAAATTTGGAATCTTCAGCTCATTCAATAATTGTCATAGCCTTCGTAGCATGTAAGTCGGATCTTCTCTTTTGCTTGCTCGTTTCTCTAATTCAGCGTTTCTGACATCATTCTTTTTCTTCATTTTTGTATGTTTTTTTTTTTTGTCGAGTATGCAAGTTCCTATAGGTGTCAGCCGTATATTTTCAATTTATCGCATAGTTGTTGTCTGGTTCCTTTGAAGAACGAGATCTGGTGAAATTGTGACCTAATTCTGTCATTTGAAATTAATTTCTCACCCATTTTTTTCACCTTGTTGTGTGTGCTTATTGCTCGGCCAATTGTTCGGTTGCGAAGGTTTTTAAGTTAGTCTTTCTAGGTATGAATTGTCTGTGTGAATTTGTTCATCTTGTGAGGTGTATGTCGCAATGGGTAGTTTGGTTTGAGTTACCATTTCCCAGTTAACAGTCAAAATTGACCAAGTTGACTCTTCTACGATGATGATTGTAGCTTCTGAGTTAGTTTTTTCCTTTTTTTTTGGGTAACCGACATATAGAATTAGAATCAACCTTGCAATTTATACGCGTAGGAGATGCTGACATGCCAACTACTATATAATATTGTTAATGACAATTCTGTTTTACTCTCACATTGTTTTACTCTTGTGTGAAATGAAAACTGCATTCATGAATGGCTTGCCAATAACTGGTCATAGAATTAGCATAAGCTGGCAGAAGATGGCAAATTGGAAAAGTGTCGGACTATTAGTCAAAGTAGGCCACTTGAAATAGTAGTCTTGGTAACTAACATTCACTATGCTATGGTCCATCTATTACTCACTATTATCTTTTAGGAATAAAGCATTGGAATCCTATTTGTTCTTTAGGAAGAGGAGAATAAACTATCTAAATGGAATTTATGCATATTATCTTTCACTGGTTTTTGCCATACATCAGAAGCCAAAGCTCGTAGATGCAATGTTTCTATAACTTAGCTGTTCTGGGTTTCTCTAAGGTATCTTATTTCATTTTTGCTGTAAACTGTAGAAGTCTAATTCGTTTTCCATCATCACCTCTACGTAATCTTGCCTTTTTCGGTTGGGTCGTTCTAATCAGTACTCTGTCTCTTTTATGGCTTCATTATATGCTGCTTGGCTGTGTCCTTTGGTCTGTATTTCACTGGCTACTGACGAAAATGTAAATTTTCAGAGAAGCCCGTTAAGTCAATATTTCCTTTGATTTAGTTCCTATATATGTTCCTGCCTTTTTTATTATTATTTTGCATCTTAACGCAGTTCCCTAATGATTTAACAGATGTAGAGAATGCTATGGCATGTTGATTGACGTGCATTTTGCCCAATAGAAACAACAGGATGAAGTCAGGATCGAATAAAGGATGGAAGTCAATCGTACCCTTTCAACTGAACTCAAGATCGGCTCGATGTTTCTGTTTATTTTCAGATGTCGATTCAGATAATCATGGCGTCAAGAAAACTTCCGTTTACCTCAATGTCTACGATTTGACACCCATGAATGGCTACGTTTACTGGGCTGGCCTTGGCATATTTCACTCCGGCGTAGAGGGTGAGAATTTCGCGTATTTTTCAAAGTCCCTACTGTCGATTCTTTAGAAAATGGAAGTGTCCCTTCAAATGTTTTTACAAGTTCCTACTGTAGTGTCAATTCTCAGAAACTGAAAGTATCCCGTCAAATGTAATTTTTTCAGTTCACGGTATAGAGTATGCATATGGAGCTCATGACTATCCATCTAGTGGAGTTTTTGAAGTTGAACCACGACAATGCCCGGGATTTCAATTCAGGAAATCCATATTCATCGGCACCACTTCGCTCGATGCTACTCAAGTCCGTGACTTCATGCAACGTCAAGCTTCAAGATACAACGGTGATACGTATCACTTGATCGTGAAGAATTGCAATCACTTCTGCAACGATATATGCTACAAGCTCACGGGGAAAAGAATCCCAAAATGGGTCAATCGTCTTGCAAATCTAGGTAATACTATCTCTAAACACCACTCTTTCATAATTCGTTTAATCACATGATTACCCTTTTTCATGTTATTCTCTATCTGCCTAGGTTCTATCTTCAACTTTGTGTTACCCGAAACTCTCAGAATCACTGCTGTGCAACACGAATCCAAATACAAAGACAAAGCATGTGATGATGATCATGATGATGGTGACGCAGAAGAAGATGATGATGACATGGATGATGATAGTGAGAAGATAAAGCTGCGAAGTTCGTTTAGCTGTCTTTCTTCAATCTCGTACAGACAGAGGCAACTCTCCACCTCTTCTCTGCTACTACAATCGCCTCTGAAAGGATGCTTACCCTGGGAACTCAAAAGATCAGCTAATGGTTCTGTAAAGGAAAGGTAAACATAAAGAGGCCAAATTGATTGTTAATATCGTCTGTGTTGTATTTTGTTGTTATAGGGATAGAATATTAGTTATTTTGGTTTTAAGTCTGCGTGATTTATGTGTGTCGTAAGCGAGCAAAACGGGCTCGGGAAGGGTGGTAGATGCGATACTGAGGCTCTTTTTCTTGTCTGTATTTGTTATGTCGTGCTAATTCTTTCTGTAATGTAAATCAAACCAACTTGTTCTGAAAAGTCAGAGCTCATTGTTGTTATAAATGCTGCAAGATTATGGTGAAGTCGTTGCCAGAAATAGGGTTTTTTAGAAAATAGTTTTGTTTAGTCAATCACCTTAAATTTTAAGGATATTTTTATCATATATAGATGAGCACCCTGGGATAACATAACGACTCCTATAGTAATCTTTACACACTTGAGGCTGTTTTTCTAATGCCCGTTTTTGAGGTTGTTTTTTAAAACCCGTTTGCTATAGCTATTTTCCTAAAAACTCCGTAACATATAGTCAACTACCCACAATGCCAAAAAAGATTTAATAAGCCCACAATGAGACAAGATAAAAATAATTGCCATAACATTACCAATCAAATTTTTCTCACAAAGACAGAGATAGACAGAACCGTCACCTTACAACGGGTTGTCCGATAATAAACACTAGAAATTGAAACAGAATGCAAATAAACTCCAATAATGGGGGGCGGCAAAGGTAAAAAAAACAATCACGATTCAAACCTAAAATACTGAATTCTTGATAACAAGCTCCAATGGTGGGACTCAATCATCGTCTTCATCGTCATCCTCCAAATCCAATCTTTTTAGCATACTCCACCACGAATGTCATTTAAATCTCAAACCCTTCACATCATATTCTAAGGACTTTAACCACCAAAGTTCTTACCGCTACCCAACGTAAGCTCGAGATCGTCCATTCCCGCGTCATGAATCCTCTCACCTTCCCAAGCCTTCACAGCCATGCTGCTCTCGAATCCAAACTCCTTCCCCTTCCCCTTATCCACCGCAGCCTCCACAGCCCCAACAACCTCGTTTCCCACAGACTTCACAAGGTTAAACGTAGGAGAAGTAGGGACACAGTTGCCATTTCCATAGCCTTGAAAGCTCACCCACCGAGCCGAGCCCATCGGAGAAGAAGTATCGGAGTACTCATCGCACTCGGGGATCGTATCGTGAGACACGAACCTGAGGCCTCGGGTCGGGCTCGCCGGTGCAGAGGCCACGTAGAAGGGCATCTTCAGAGCTGACATGGACTCCTTTGCGAGGTTCTCCAAGTTGAAGGCTTGTTTAGGGTTTTGTTGCTGCTTCGTTGGGGATGAGAGCGGTGGCGTGACGGGTGCACTGTTGGAGATTCGGAGGGGAGGGAGAGAAGATTGGATGGAGTTTAGGAGGTATGCGAATGGGTAGTGGGAAGATGAGGAGGGGTTCACGTTGTTGTTATTACAGCGGGTTGGGCTCGGGAAAGAAGATGAAGTTGGGCTCGGTTGGTAAGAAGGGATCGGGCTCGCGAAGTAAGACGATGGTGGGCTCGGGTTTCTTGAAGAGCTCGGCGTTATGTTGGTTGAAATGCCTCCTCCTAATTCCATTGGGACCGGTTTGCCTCCCTGTGTAAATGATAGGATAGGAGGATTAACAAGCAATGTATGAGAATGTAAAGGATTACTGTTAGAGATTATTTGTCACGCATCAGGAAACTAACTTCATCCTACTCAATATATAAATCAAAGAAACATCTCCTCCTATCACCAATTGGTTTTAGGACGGAAAAACCCTCAATTTCTAATATAATATCAGGGCGGGTTCGATCTGGGCGTTATCAGGCTTGTTTAACTCACCGACACCCGATTTGATATATCCACGTGTTATGCTCTGAATCCTGCCACACGTGCGGGGCGCGTTGAGATTATTCGTCCCACATCCAAAAACTAATTTCACCGGACTTAATATATAAATTAAAGAGGGATCTTATGCAGATAACACAAGTGAGTCATCAACATCCAAACAAGTGACATCATTTTTTCTTTTCCTAGCACAAAACCAATTGATCTACGGTAGAGAAGGAGATCTCCGGTAGCCTTGTATCTACTAAAGAGAATTTACTTTCTTTTTTCCCCCTCAATTTAAAACAAAAAAAGGAAAGAGCTTTCAAAATCAAAACCATAGTAAAATTCCAGAAAAAGGAAAGGAGGCATCGAATTTGAAACCCAAAACCACCCAGAAGAGAATAAAAGTCCAATTTTGGATCCAAATTCGGCAAAACCCACATCTCAAAACAACAGATCTGACCAAATTGGACTAAAAAAATCAGCAAAGAATCGAAACTACAATCAACAAAAGCAAAAAAAGGAAGCACCTTGCGATACGTAGTTCCATCGGGCTCAACAACCCAGCCCGCCTCGGCACAGAGAGCTTTAAGAACTTCATTGTTGTCGCAGTGCTTGGGAAGATTGTAGTTTCCCTGAGCTCTCAAGCCAGCATAAATCTTAGCTGCAATGGCCCTCCTCCTCCTCTCTCTCCTCCTATTGTTTTCTCTCTCCCTCCAAGACGGCTTCCTCCGACCTCCGCCGGAAAGAGGTGGCTGATGAGGAGGAGACGGTGGCGATGACGACGATCCTTCGCCTCCACCTCCAGCGCCTTCCCACATCATTTTCGCGGATTCCGTCGCCTTCTTCTTTCTTTACTGCCAATCTTCGGTACGCAACTTTTTTTTCTCGAACAGTATCACATCTTTCGCGCAATTGCGGTGTATTGTCGGGCTGTGGGGTACGTTTAGTTGAAGAAGGGTGTGAAGTTAATGTGACCGATGGAGGAAGAATCTGACGGTGCTTTTCTGTGTGTTTCCGACGATGTCTTTATATAAGATTAAAAAAATTAAAATAATAAAAAGCAAATTCGCGCTACTGCAAGTCCAACTTCCACATCGCCAGAGCTAAATTTCTCACTCTGACCAAAATACCCTCATCACTCACTGACGTACACTTTCGAGCTTGGGGCAATTCTGGCTAAATCAGTGCTATACAAATATAGAAACTGCATCGAAGAAAAGCGTTCGCACACAAGCGAGTTTCATGTGTTTTCCTTCCCCTTTTCTAATTCCCTTTACTTTCTTGAGTTGCATTATTTGACTCTTAAAAAATAAATAAAAAATAAGACTTTGGACGAAAAGAAATTAGGCTGTCTCTCGTGGCGTGGGACCGGAAATGTCCCCAAGAATTACTGTTCAAAAGCCATATGTCACACTTCTCTGTCAGCAAACAGACAAGAAATGAATGTACATGTGCATTCATTTCAAGAATGTATTCTTTTATATATTCCACTGTACGCGGATCATATAATATAATGAAATGCCAAGGCATATAGTAGTACATATAAAGCTTCAAGAGTATAAAAATAGCATTCAGCATCCGCAAAGAAGACAGAAAACTGTTCATATTACACAGCAGCATTCAAATATCTTGTATACATACCTCAAAATCCTAGCTGGTTTCTTCTCTTACAAAGCCAACAGCAAAAAAGAACATAGAATTTCACGGGCACGCGTAAAAATCCCGTGATGTAGTAGTAATCTTGCGTCCTCATTCGACATTCGGTAAATAAAACTACGCGGAGACAACGCCAGAAACCCACGGGACGACAAGTGGCGCGTTCGGGTGAGCACTTCGATACGATTCTGAGTACGTATCCTTGAAATTTAACTTAGGTGGCTCCGACTGTACATTACAAGACAGAGATGTAAGAAAAAGCTTATAAATTCATCATTAAGGCTGTAATAATTTCGTTGAGGATGTTATTCTGAAAAGTTTTAACTGGAGTTGATGAAAATGGCTTACGTATTTGAGCCAGCATTCTCCGTTCTTGTGTTGGTATATATCTGGAGAGTAGCATCCGTTCTCCGAGGGGCAATAAACCCATATGTTGCATTTCTTTTCTCCTTCCTTGGCGCGTTTTGATTGGTCCAAACACGCCATGCAGCAATCGTAAGCAGAGTCTTTACGGTGAGTGAGTCCCCATCGCACAGCGGCACCGTCATAATCCGTGTGGAGCTCTGCGTTACATTGCGGAGGCAGCTTTTTTCCAGGTAGGATTTCATCTGGAAAACAGGAAGAATTCAAATATATATATATATATATGTGATCAGTCATAAAAAAAATTCGAAGTAATTACTACCGTAATCTTCTTCATCCTCGGGTTTATCATCGTGTTCCTCGTTGACGAATTTGGCTGGAAACCAGAGACCGATCTGTTCCGAGAACTCGGGCCAGTTAGCACTCAAAGCCCTCGTGACATGACCTTCAAAGACGTTTTGAGGGAAAATCATCAATTTTGATCAAATTTTGTAAGGTTACAAGGATGAGCAATTTTGATATAAATTTTATTATCATACTTGCTTCAGTTGACGAAATGGTTGAGTTTAAGTTTCTTCCATTGACAAGTTCGTTAGCTTCGGATAGTTTCTCCTTGCGCCAGGATTCAACAGCCTCTGTTTAATAGAAGGAACAATAACATGTGAGTGCCACTGATTGAATGATCTTCATACAGCCAAATATTCAAAGAATATATGCTTGTAATAACACATACAACATCTCAGTGGGTTCTATCATAGAAATCATACATAGAACTTCTATTTATGGTTCTTGAAGGAGAGTTATCTTCCAGTCATTCCAGATCATAGTCTTTATATATTTACAAGTATATACTCTTGAATCTGTAAACATTGTTTCGGATTTTACATCCTACGAAATTAATTAAAACTTGGTTACCAACCTTGTTGCTCTGCTATAGTGGCAGCTGAATCCAAGTTCTTTAATCTATGCAGGATCTCATCTGTTAGCCTGTGTTTCAATTGATGAGGCAACTCTAAAGTTCCATCTTCCGATGCCCATTTTTTCTTCAATTTCGTAACCTTCAAGAGCAGACGAAATGTAAGTCACCGGGGTAGCTAAAACACGATCATCGAAGCAGTTTTTATGGTAAAAAAACAATAAGGGATGAGCTTCCAAAAAGTATATGAGATCTTACGAGCTCAATAAGTTCTTTGGGTTCTGATGCTCTACGTATTTTGTTCGAATCTTCCATTACTTTGAGCTCATTCGCCGTGTACTTAAATGCTGGAGAAACACATAAAGGTTTATCAATCATGAGTACACGATCATATAAGTTCAGGATTATTAGTCACTCTTCCTTATCAAGGAATCCCATTGAAAAACCAATAAATCAAGCCCTAATTCTCCAAGAATCAATGGTAATGTAGAAACTGACTTTGCAGACAAAGGCACAAAGCAACCTAATAGCACCAAATCTAAACACAAAGGCAAACCACTGCGTACCCAGCTAAAAGCGGGCCCAAACACAGAAACCGATGGCAACGGGAAAGGAAACTGAAAACTCCCATAAAATTCGAATTTTTCAACAATAAAAGGAATATTCTTTCCACTCACATGTTCGATAATCAGCACCAATCGGGTACATGTACAGAGAAGCGTAAAGAGAGTAAAGCACGTAGATGGCGGCACCAATGTTAACCGAACAGGCGATAATTGTGGTCCTCTTGTATGAAAGTTTCCACTCTCCTCTCGCCATCTATCTTCAGCATCACACCATTATCACTCTCTCTCTATCTCTTTCTCAGCTCACGTAAGACGAACTGTGCGAGAAGGTTTCTGGGGTTCCTAGCAATTTCTGTTTCGTATCGACATCAAGCAAGGCAATGCAGTTCCCTTAGTATTATACCCTGTTTCTTGTGATGCTTCTGTCATGCGGGAGCATGATGTTGATAAATCTTCATTTTGTCATATCAATTAATTAATTTTGCCGGGGAAGACGCTTCTATCGTGCGCGGGTAAACCCACTTGGGACTAAAATGCGCCGCTTGTCGTCGGCTGGGGTTCCTTTTTTTTTTTCAAATATATTTATTTTTTACCTTTGTTTCTTGGTAATTCATTGGTGGCCCAAATTCTTAAGGCCCAAACCAAATCATCCTTCAAAGCCCAAACATTTAAGGCCCGTAATCGTTAAGGTCAAGCAGTGAAGTGAAAAAAATACGCGGGAAAAAATACTAAGGTAGAGCCTAGGGCACGGAGTACGAATTGCAGAGTGTTATCATCTAATCTGCATTTCCTCCCCTTTTGATTCCGTTCATAAAATCCAAATGGACCCAACCGACGGTGAAGAAGTGGATGAATTTGGGTTCTCGAGGAATTATTTCTTATCGAAAGAACTGAAGCGCGGCTCTGGCAAAAAATCCGCGCGCAAAATCTCTGAAATCGATCTCGTCGATGAAAAGGTATTTTCGTTTTTGACAAACTACTTTCGTCAAATTGAGTGTCGAGTTAACTGTGACGACTTTGCAGGAGCTGCGAGAAGCGTATGCTAACATTGAGCCGAAGCACGAAAAAGAAATCGGTAATCTGCTGAACAGCTACAAGGATTCATATTCCGAGTGGGCTTTTGCTTTGAGGTGCCATTTGTTGTTTTCTGTGTGTTTTGTTTTAAATGAGTTACTTCGATTTTGTTTTCAGATAAAATATTTTTCTTTATGCCTACAAGGTGTGGTTTCGGGCTACTGATGTATGGATTTGGGTCAAAGAAGAAGTTATTGGAAGACTTTGCTTCGACATCGTTGACTGATTATTCTGTGGTTGTGATCAATGGGTATCTTCAATCTGTCAATCTAAAACAGGTCATGATTAATTCTCACAGATATATGTCGTGGTTGTAATACAGATCAAATGTGCCTCTCGTTGGAAGATTTATTTTAAATCTTACCTATTTGCGAGCTTCTTTAGGTACCAATGATACTCAAGATGCTGACAAGACATGAATTTGCAGGTTGCAATAACATTAGCCGAACTCTTGTGGGATCAACTGAAAACAATTCGTAAAACCGGTAAGGAACATCAACAAACGTTTCAGACCCGATCCATAGACGATCTAATATCATTTCTCGACGGACCACATCCATGCGAAGAAGAATGCTACGTATGTCTCGCAGTCAACAACATCGACGGGCCCGCGTTGCGTGATCCCGAGACTCAACAGCATCTTGCGAGGCTCGCAGCTTGCTCTCACGTGCTCATGGTTGCCTCCATCGATCACGTGAATGCACCTCTTTGTGAGTACATCCATAAAAACTTGCATCTCTCTTCAAGTTTCTATGCTTTTGTTAATATTTTTTAGTCGATTTTTTTGGCTAGTATGGGACAAGAAGATGGCTTATACTCAGTTCAACTGGTACTGGTGCCACGTGCCCACTTATGCCCCGTACAATGTCGAAGGAATGTTCTTTCCTCTTATTCTTTCCCACACGGGCAGTGGACAGAGTGTGAAGACGGGTTCCATAGTTTTACAAAGCTTGACACCAAATGCTCAGAATGTTTTCAAAGTGCTTGCAGAGCATCAGCTAGCAAACCCCGATGAAGAAGGCATGCTTTTCTTACAATCTCATCAAGAATTTACAAACTCTTTATTCTCTTATCCTCTGTGTATCTGTTTCAGGGATGCCGTTTAATAGTTTGTACACTGTGTGTCGAGAGAGGTTCCTCGTGAGTAGCCAGATAACTTTAAATGCACATTTGACGGAGTTTAAAGACCACGAGCTAGTGAAGACCAGGAGAAATTCGGACGGTGAAGATTGCTTGTACATTCCCCTCACGAGTGATGCACTTGAGAAACTCGTTCGAGAGATTGCTCGGTGATGCATACGTCTTTGTCTCATTGGCCAGAAATATGATATGTCAATGTGAATCCCTTGCTGAGGGCTCAGATAAGAATCTGTTCCTGAATTTTTTGCCTTAAACGGGACTGGTAAAGTTATCAGTGGTAACTCTGTAAACTTGAGATTTTTTCGAGATTTGTTTTCTATCGTAATAATGTGGGGAGGTGAATGAAGGCTTTGATAAGAAAGATTCATCCTCTCTACGCAGATACCTTCATAAGAAGGCATTTTACAGGGGAAGAAGACATGATTCTGTGTATGTAGTGAAATGGGACTCATTGCAGCTAAATATTACACATACAATACAATACCACCAGTTCTAACTTCTAAATAGAAATATGTGTAGTTATTAATTTGGGCTTCAAGCAAATTCGGCCCAGAATGAGATGGGCCGTATACTTCCAATCAGGCCGACATAATGAGAGGGTATCATCGTAATTATGTATCAATTTTTTGGACGCCGAGGTTCTCCTCTTTCATTTCTTTTTAGTTTTCTTCTTTAATTGACTTCAAAGTCAAATCCCTCCCCTGACGGTATTCCTTCTATTAAATTAGCGCCGATTTCTGAAGGCTTTGGGTTTTTGTTGGGTGTTGTTGATCTTCTCAATTCACGCTATTAAATCTCCAGCTGAGGATCAAGAGCGCGATGAGACTGCATCGGAGTCCTGCTCATCCATTTCAGCGAGGGCAATTACTCGAGATCTTGAACTCTGGTCTATATTCAGGTAATAATTGTGCCATTCTGCTCCCTTGACTTCTCTGGTGGATGATCTAAAGTAGCTTATAAGTTTAACAAATCGATTGTTTAGCTGAATTCTTTTGAAAATTCCTCGTGTTTGACACCCTATTTCTCTTTCATTTATATGCACAATTTCCGTGATATTACTGTAAAATGATATTTTGGCGACTTGTATGAACTGTTTCGGCGATTAAATTATATATTTTGTTTCTTAATATAAGCTCTTAAGTGATTCAAAGTCGTAGGATTTGGTGGTGTTAATATATAATTCATTCAGATGGATTGATATTTGATGTATTTTCAACAGAGCTAACTGAGGCATCCAATTTTGTGCGTGGAACCTACTCGCAGTGCTGTGGAAAATCATACGCTGCCTCCGCTGCATCTGATTTAGAGGAGACCAAAAAGGTTGCGAGGAGGGTGCCGAAAGGAGAACGCAAGCTGATGGTAGAAAGCTATGTAAAAAAGTATGTTTCTAATTTTCCTCAATTTATAACCCCAGTATATTGCTTGTTTCATGTTTTTCAAGATGAATATGTAGCCTTTAGAAGTCAAATTTGTTCTGGTTTCCAATTTTTATAACAACTTCATCATGTTAACAGGTTCAAGGCAATGAATGATGGGAAATTACCTACTGTATCTGATGCTCGAAGAGAAGTAGGTGGGTCGTTTTATATCCTTAGAGAGATTCTGCAGGAGCTCAAGTACAATTCCAGTGCTCCATTAAAGGGTACAGGATCAGCGGAGGAAGTTAACGTGAAGAAAGATGAGATATTGACCGATACTGAAGGAATCATTCGTACAAAGGAGGCAAGTGAATGTGAACAAATATCTAAAGTGGATTCCACGGTTTCAATTACTGAGAGCCATGCCTCAGAGGAAAGGGCAGAATCCTCATGTCGAGTTCAAGATATCCGTATCGATGATGTGCAACTTCCCTCATCAGTGGTAAGTATCATTATGTTCACTGTTAATTGAAGAATCGTCTTGTTCATTTTTTGAACGTGAAGTGTTTGTTCTAAGTCGGTTTTACTGCAATTTTTCTGTGTACATTATACGTGTCATCAAATGTGTTTTAACTTGTCATGCAGTTTTTTCTTCTATATGTCCATGGATTTTGTGGTGAAGATCCTAACATTTGAATAATTACCTTAATCTGCAAGAATTCTAAGTCAAAGGATTCTGAAGTTCATCCTCGTCACCGGATCAGTGGCCTTGAAAGCAGTACACATTCGGACCATGAGAGTAAGCTACATTGTGACTCCTTAGCTGATTACGAGGTTAAAGTGAAGAAAAAGGAGTCGGATGGATCTGAGAGGTAATGTTCTCTTCATCCCTTACTTTGAATAGCATGCATAATTTTACTGATATCTGTTTCATCAAACCATAAAACTGTGCCTTCTGTCTTGATTGAAAATCCTTACATGCATTAATGCAGGGAGCCCAAAGTGCCTAATGAAGAAAACGAACCTCAAAGGAGCACATCGATGTGGCAGAATTTGAAGTCTTTTGCTTCTGGAATCCTTGGTATTTGGAGGAGATCTTAGTTTCGTTCGAAGGGATACCATACAAAATTTCGCATCTGGAAAGAATCATTTCATTACTCCACTAATCCACTACCATCAAGGACTGGTTAGTTTCTCTGTGCTACTGAGGACTTTGTCGATTCAGATTTTTCGTTGCAAGTAAGCTTTCTGCTATCGGCTACCTATTGACGGTTGAGATCAGCAATTAGTTCTTATGGTGTACACATCTTTTGTCTTATGTGGCACAAAAATATTTTACAGGAGCAATTGACAATCAAATCTGGAAAAGCAGGGGCTTCCATAGATCACCTTTGACATTAGTTTGTAGAACATGTTTTGTTTATTTGACCATGTGTATTGGCATGTCCCAGCAAAAAAGCACTTGTTTGTTCATTTCGTTTCTGCTGGTTGCCGTTTTTTATTTAAGTTTATTTTTCCATATAACATGCTTCCTTTTTTTATCCCATATTTTGACCAAGAAAGTGGGCCGGGTGATGCTTTTCTGGAGATTCGAACCGGGTACGCCTTGTGGGTTTTTTTTTAACCTTTTCTGATTCATCTGTTGCTCTAATAGGGTTAGCTTCCTTTTGTTAATATTTCTCTCTCACTTGCTTCTAAATTCCAATCATGATTTACCAATGAAGCTATTTATGTATATAATGCCTTCCTCAAATAAAGAAGCCACCCACCAACCCACCAATAATACCGTTTATGCTTTCAGAAATATGGATTTTTTTTTTGGTCATTTTTAATTCATCCTCACATGTGCACGATGCTACGTTGTATGTAATAACTAGCATTTCTTTGACCAGCAAGAAATGCCCAGGCTGATTTATTTATTATTGAAAACTTGAGCCACCTTTTCTTTCGCGCCAGAAAAATGGTGTCATCGAGCAGTCAATTTTTGCTATTAAATGCGGTATCCATAAATTGAATTCTAAGAATAATTTAGGATGGAGGTTGATTTAGTCGAAAATGAAATTTTGCGTAGATAAAAGAAAAGGTTGGGATTTTTATATTTCGTAATCCACTCTCTCACGAAAAAGGATCGAAGTAAAAGACTTCACTACCTACACTACATATCCACATCTTTGATTAAATTAATAAAAATCAAGAATGTGATAACAGTACTTTCAGTTTGTGGATTAGACTCTTTTTTTCAGGAGCACACCGCAAGCAATGGTCTCTGTGTCATGTGAGATCCACTCAAATCATTCTCAGTCAGGACAATATAAATATATATATATATATATCGAAGCAGCTGTAAGAATCTTAGTAATCTACATCATTGCGCATTACAGAAATGTTTTTCCAACACCTTAACAGAGAAAAGAAAACATCATGATTAAGGACATCTTCCCTTTGATCTCCCCCAGAAAGGGTCCACAACATTTTACGTAAATCCACACGAGATTAGCTTAGAAGAAGGTACAATTTGCAGCCTCTTTGTAATGTAATGAAATAATTCAGTACGCGGACTACTGAGTACTAAAAAAGCAACATCATCATCATTTTCACTCTAATGTGTCCTTCAGGCGATGCCCGATCTACAGGGTCTTGATGAATCGCGATCGGGCTCAAGGCCCCGTGACGTAAGCCCTGATTCAGTGATTTTCACAGCTGAATCCAACTTTAATCTCTTCTCTTCAGCATCTGGCTGCAGCGTTGAGAGATGTTCTTTCGCATCTGATGCTGATGCACGCGCGTCACAGGTTATTGATGTTATGCGCCAAAATCCTGTCTTTTTTCTTTTACTTTTTCACATTATGTTCTTTCTTCTTCACATGCATTGCATTCTTGAAATACGTACTGGGTCATTTGGGAGTTTTTGGCTTAGACTATAATTTCTTATATGAAAGTCGGGTCTTTTTCTGTTCTCTATGTTGTTGCTATCATGGGGCCTTTCTTTGTTGAAGATGAAGCTTGTAAGTAACCTATGTTTCCTCTTATACCAAGCCAAGGCTTTGATGCATCACGCGGTGCAATGCTACAGTTTTTTAAATTTCTGGAAATTTTAGTCTAATTCGAAAATGTGTTGGAAAGTTGACATTTCTCTTCTTCGAACAGCATTCGTCAGGGCACGAGCTGTCCGAGGTGTTGCGTGGTGGTCCCGATCCACAAGCAACCGATGATTGTAAAGCAGCTTACATAAACATTGTTGGCATCACTAGGAAAGAAAAAGCTACAGGTACTTTTCTGGGTCTTTTTTCTTAAGATCTTTAGCCTGGTGATGAATTTGAAAGAAAAGTTGATTGATTTTGGATCAAGATACCATCTTTTTTGCTCTCAACCATGGTTACTTTCTCTTAGTTCCAAGATTAGATAGCAGCAGTGAGGCTGAGACCACAGAGGATGAAGCCATTGCCTTAGACTCTGCAAGAAATTCACTCTCAAGCTCTTAAAGGTATATTATTGCAGCTGACCCCATTATTTGCCTCATTAATTCAATTCAAGAATGCTAATCTTCGATTTTGCGTGAGTATATACATAATCATTGTCACCTCCTTAACGGGTTTTGTAACGATTTAGAATGCCAAGACCGAAGATTAAGAACCGAAATCCTCCTGAAAAAGACTCATGAACTCAGAAGACCATCTTCCGTAGACTTCAACAGTTCTTCAACCAACGGTGGAATCTCTTCTCCTTCTCCAAGAATCGGAATCATGAAGAAACAATCAACTTCATCCCGCAAGATCGGTGCATTCCCGAGCCCGGTAACACCTAATTTTCGAGGTTGGAGCTCAGAAAGAATCCCTCTGCATTCGAATCCAAATCGAAGGAGCACAAACAGTGCTTTGTTTCCTTACAACGGGAAAGCATTGCCTTCGAAGTGGGAAGACGCTGAGCGATGGATCTTCAGTCCCGTGTCCGGAAATGATGGCACGGGAAGAAATTCGTCGATTCAACAGAGGAGACCGAAGGCAAAGAGTGGACCTCTCGGTCAACCCGGTGCTGCTTATTACCAGATGTTTTCGCCTGCTGTCACCGCAGTATGCGGAGGTGGCAATAACGGGAAATTTACTGCCAACCCCCCACATGTTACTGCGTTGTCTCTTACATATGAAGATCGAGGTGGTGAGCCTTGCATGGGAAGGTCGATTAGCGTACATGGATGTAGTGAAGTGCGTAGCCATTCAACTGTACATGGATTTTCGGGTACGATTGTTGTTCGTTCTTGACTGATCTTATTACAGGAGATGAATCTAATATTAATTCTTTTGTGGGCTCTGTTCAACAGATGTTAAAAAATATGATCATGCAACTAAAGATGAAGACGATGATGACGATGATGATGATGATCGAAATAGTGTAACTCGTGCTGTTTCGAGAAGGGACATGGCAACTCATATGAGCCCAGAAAGCAGCAGGCATTCTTCTTTCTCTCTCGTTGCGACACCGAATGTTTTTCCCGTTGTTGAAATTAGAAGCTCGGGTTCGTCGAGATTGGAGATGAGGGATGTGTCCGTTGACGAAAAGGTGGCGGTGGCTCGGTGGTTCAAGAAAAACAGGAGGGAAAATAATTGGGAAAGAAGTATCTCAAAGTAAATCTCTCTCTCTCTCTCTCTCTCTCTCTCTCTCTGTCATTACACACTGCCACGAACTATTTCAGGGTCCAACGTGAGGAAGCAAAGATTACAGCATGGGAGAACTTGCAGAGAGCCAAAGCTGAGGCTGCGATAAGGAAATTAGAGGTATTTATTTATTTACTCAGCTTTCCATTTCTTGAATTTTTCAAATGTTTTTCAGTGTAAATATCATGTCTTCATTAGACGATACGACATCTTACGATTCGTACATAACACGAAAAATCGGTGTGTGTAACTTCACAGATGAAACTAGAGAAGAAAAGGTCATTGTCAATGGACAAGATTTTGAACAAGCTTAGAGCTTCAGAAAAGAAGGCTCAAGAAATGAGAAACTATGCAAACCATTCAGACAAGAGATTATCTTACCGAAGAAATACACAGATTGGTTCCTTAAGTGGATGCTTTACATGCCCAGCTTTTTAAGGCATAATCGAAATCCCTGATTAAGATATTTGCTGGAGAATTCTTTTTTTTTTTTATGACTAAGTTGTGTTGTTGGCTTGTTGCATTGCAAGTAGGGTATATGTGTATCAAATTGAACATGTATTCATCACATTTTGAATATATATATATATGCCATGCATGCAAGCAAGTAAAAAAATTCTGAGATGAAGGAAGACCAGACTTATTCCTTCACTACACGAGTATGCCCACTACCATGGACCAACTATATTATCAGCCCAACTATAATATCCAACTGAAAAAAAAAAAAAAGAAATAACTGTCACATTTTACATATCATTACAAACCGACATCTTTTTATTTATCTTTTCACTGTTTTCCGATCTTTGAAATTGCAATAAAAGAAAAGTTGGAATACCATGACACATAAGCCCATATACATTGCACTTGGGAGAAATATGTCAAATACCTTATTAAAATGCGACAAGAATTCAAAATTGCTGTTTTTTTAACTATATTTTTCAGTTTTCTTATTTATGAGAGTATGTTGGGGGTTGGGTCACATGGTTATTTCCTTCGTCTCTTGATTTCTTGGCCATTTGGCCGGTTTCTATAGCTTAAAGTAAATCTATTTTTATCATATAATTTATAATGCATAGTGCATGTATTTTGGTATATGTTCAACGATCCTAGATTTGATAGGATTTGGTATAGATTCGGGATGAGAAGAATAAATGGATTTTAGTGAAGCATATACACATAGACACTGCCATATTATTTCCTGACGACTCAAGAAGCAAACATTATATTATAGGGAAAAAACTAATCATATATTGTATACCATAAGTCGAAGTCGTCTAGTAGCAGTCCTGAGTAAGAGTAGAGGCATAAACCTTATTACCATTTACGAAGATATATCATATGTGTCTTTGAATACTCTTTTGTATTATTATAATTTAGAGAGAAATATGATTAACCGTGAGAAATATATAGAAAGAAAAGGATTAATATAGCGACCTAAAATGATCTATTTTGAGAGAAGTTACATATCAGTTCAATATTCTTGGTAATTAGCTACATTTTATACGATTCCAAAAGTATTGTTCATGTCTTCGTTGGGAAGGACTTGTCTCCAAAGGAAAGGATTCGTTCCAATTGATAATACAATATAATATAATATCATATAATATAATATAATGTTGATTGATGATGAACTGTAAAATGTCACCGCACATTATTGTCAGTGGTTCACGTGGATGTAAAATTATTTATAATATCACGCACCAATTTCTATAGTATATTCGAGGTTTCCAATAGTTAATGAATTACCAACTCTATGTACATTATACGTGTAAATTTCATATTTTTAACCCACGTAGTGTGAGAAAATCAAGTTATTTAGTAAATATATAGCATCATTGACCACTGTTAACCGCACGGGAAAAAAAACTAAGCTCCAATTCAGTTTAGGGTGTGCTATAGAGAGTGAAAACCCTAGAATTAATTTTACGATATGTTTGCCTAGTTGACCTTGGATACCATTGAAATTCCCTAATCAAGTTACTTATGGTCCCAATTCTAATTAATTTTGTGCAAATCGGCATCAATGCTCTCTCTCTCTCTCTCTCTCTCTCACACACACACATAAATCTATCAACCTATTTAATTACACTTATCATGCTATTTTTAGAAAGATTTGCCTCTGACTCAAATAGTGAGTTCAAGATCTGTTAACAAATTCAGTAGCTACAAAACATTAATTAAATCATCATATCACATTGCCGGTTTTCAATGTAACGCACAGGCATATAAAACTAGACGCGGATCTTATTATTACAACATATTTGATATATGCCACGAACGTACGTTCATAGCGTTGACGTTCATTATTCTCATAACTTACAACAAAACACACACACACAAGAAAATAAAAAAACAAAGTTAAAATAAGACCCTCGTTCTTAAAATGTACACAACGCACAACACCTCGACGACGAAATCATTTATCAAGGAATAATCAAGTAATTAACAGACATAATCATAATTAACTAATATCAGTCAAATGCTGCCGGAAAATAACCACCCCCACTGCTCATAGGCACCGGAAACCCTACCCCATAAGGCGACGACCTATTATTATTATTACTCGCGGCCACGCGCTCAAGCGACTTAACTTGATCTTTCAAGAACTTAACGTAATGAATAGCCTCGTCCAACATAGACGCCGTGTCCATTTTAGTACCGCCGGGCACCATCCTCTGCAGAATCCTTATCCTCTCGCTTATCCTCTCCCTCCGGTGACGAGCCGCCACACTCTGAGGATCCGTTGATATCTTCACATTTCGTCTCTTCGGGGGCTTTACGGTTTCTGGGTCTATGTATATAGGCTGCATCGCTGCTATGCGAAATATCATCTCTCTCATGGCAGCCATCGACGATGATGATGAGGTTCTTGGACTCTCTTCGTGCGGTGGTGGGTTGTGATTATTATCGCGGGAAAATGGCGTTGTGGGGTGGTTGAATATGGGTGGATTATTATGATCAAGAACAACGTTTCTGTTTGGTAAGAGATGATGGTAACTGTTGGTGAGTTCTTGGACTGAATAGTCGGTGATGTCTGAGAAATTATGGGGAAGTTTTCCCATATTCATGAACATCATCATATCCATCTGATGATCATCGTGATTATCGGTATACGAGGAGAAGCTGTTGGATTTATTCATGAAGTCGATGTCCATGGCTCGATTAAATGATAAGAAATGGTAATAAATATTAGGGTTTTGCTTCGAGGTATGGAGAAGATGAGAGAAAGAGATAAAAGCACAGTGTGGACTGAGAGTTGTATCAGAAGGGTTCAGTGGCTTAGCTTCTTGGCAGAGTAGTGGTGAAGCACTGTTGTATTAGGTTTTTGGAAAGGAGGTGGACATATATATAATAAGTGAAATTCGTTATTTTAATTTATTATTATTATTTTATAATGTTTTCGTGGGAGCATATATGATATCATGCCATCTATCACAAAGTTAGGTGAACTTTATTTTTTTTTTCTCGTTTAATTAAAATATCTTGTAAACTTTTGCTCAATTATGCAAGAAACGTCAGATATTCTGTCGGATATTGGGGTGTATCTGTTAAGAAAATGAAAATGTATTTTACTTGCAATCAATTTAAGATTTTTTTTCTTAAAAAATGTTTGCATGATTTGATTTTATGGTATCATTTAATGTACTTTGGACTTTTATGACGTTTTTAAAGTGATTATTTTTCACGTATGTTAATTTTTTCTAATATTATAATAGATAGATATCATGGACTTATCTCCCAACTGTTCCAGGTTTTCCAATAAGTGCTTTTGGCCTTTGGGTGGTTGAGCAGGGTAATATTTAATTTACGAAAATAATATGTAATGCTTCTGAATTATTTTTTCTTTCTTTTTCTTCTGAAATTCGAATTAATAAATTATCTGCTAATTTTATTTTATTATTTTTTAAGAGCCTAAAGCCCCCACTCACATGACTGGCGTCAGAACACTGTATAAATTGAGTCTTGCCGTCCTATCCCCCGGCGGTGATTGTATTAAATTCCATTTAAAAAATATATTATATTGTAGCTCAAACTAATTCATAACTAAAGAATATATTAAATTACCCTTTAAATAAGCCTTTGATTGGGAACATTGTTGTTTTGCTCGTCTAATATCTATTATATCTTTAAACATTTAATTAGTTCTAAAAACAAAAAAAAATGTAGTATCAAGCCATGATCTACAATTCAAGTACTGTAATTGAAAAAAGAATTGCATAATTTTATGAAGGTTGCGTATGTACATGAAAAATTTTGCTTGAAAAAAATTCCAAGTTTTGTTGCTGAGCACAATTATTAATTGTAATTAAGCAAAATAGCAAGAACGGTAAGTTCTGGAAGCTCCGGAGGGACAGTTGAGCTCTCTCTCTCTATCTATGTATGGTAATAATAAATACTTTGAAAAGAATTTGGGGAGTTGGCACACAGTACGAGGTGGTGGATCAGATTTCCTTTATGCTTCATTTCATACCCCAAATACAACTTAATTACAAATGTCCAACTGAACTTAAATCCATCTATATATGTAATATAAACATACATTTCATTTAGTTAAAAAAAATTATGAATTCCTTATGCCCGTAGTACAACAATAATCTTACGAAATGTGACATACATATATACATACATATGTGTATGTATATTGTATTCACTGTTATAGTTCACGTATCGAAACGACTTTATAAAGTTAAAATGCCTATTTGATGTAATATAAAAAAGCCTGTAGCGCTCTGAATGTAAAATTCTTGTTGCTTGGTTACATTTCTCGTGCACTCGTTTTCACAAGGAACATACATATATGCATGCAGCTTTGGAAAAGAAAATGGAGATTGCAACAGTAGTAACTTTCTATGTAAGAATTCAATTTAATTATATTATACGTACATAAGCTACCCCCTATATCTAAGACTAGGTAGGCATCATAATCAAAAGAAATAGTTATTGATTCTCTAGAACTAAAACGACAGAGAAGGCTATTTAAATTGTCGATGAGAGCCCAATAATATCAGTACCCGACCCAAGGCAGTGTGCACTTAATAAGGGCCCAAAACATTGTCAAAATTGGAAACATGAATGTATACAGTATTTTATTTAATAAATCCATAGTGATCAATTATGCAAAAATAATAAAAGGACCACCCGAGTACAACTTTTAATTTTTTTCACGAAAATTTGACTATGTACATTAATGTATATTGATAATTTTAATTTGCAATTTTGGCACTTGTTGAAGATGAAGACCTGGAGATATTTTATCTGCCCTAAACCACTGGATACCATTTTTTGTATTGCTATAGTAATTATAGATTAAAATAACAGATATTCCTTCCTATTTATTAAATTTGAAAAGGGCCCTTCATAATATAATAATTCAGATCACGCCTGGAATGTGTAACCCTGCCTGGCAAAACAGATGGAAAAAATGGCATTATTATATCTTCCTCTGAGAAAATATGGGCCCTTTATTAAATTCAGCTGCAGCTTTTTATTTATTTATTTTCTTGGAATTTTATGAAAATGGTTAATATTTGGTACCCCGTATGATTTTCGAATTGTCCATGTTATACAGTTGTGAAATCTATATTTCCTATCTCTTTTTCTTCCGTATGAATGAAAATATTTTATTGTGGATCATGATAAGCTATCGTCACAAATGTCATTTTCTACTTCAGTCATGGGTTCTCCAAAGAACATTAAAGTCTAATATTCTAACTACTCAAGCCATATATTAAAGTTAAAAGGCCAATAAAGACATCAAAACCTTAATCAAAAGATACTGTCGTGTCTCCAGCTTTCAACATTCCCTCATTGCCTTTTTTTTCTCTCTTTTTTTTAATCTTAACTGTATCTAGTTCTACTTCTAACATGTTTAACGATCTTTTCCAACCTTTTATCATAAAATATTCTATTATTGCTTTACTTTTCTGCCTTCTAAATCTTTAACAATCCCTTCTTTCAATGTCTTCTTTGTCTTTCTTGATTTATATATATATATATATATAAACGAAAATAAAAGAAATAACTAAAAGTGGTCATTCGTTGCTTTAATAATAACATATTCTTTATATTTTTTGAATAAGTCGTTAAATCATGGACTTTGGAACAAATAAATTCCGGATTGACACAATAACCTATAAACCACACTAACCAGGTTAGCCACGCTAGAACACGTGCATGTGTTACATGCTCATTCAAAATAGTTGGTAGATTCTAACCCGAGACATACCCCTCCAAAGTCCTTGAATCTCTCCAAAAAAAAAAATCAAATCTTCTCGGATTTCACTTCAATTGCTAAATAAAATTAAAATTATCTAATAATCATGTATACACTAATGGAGAAAAATTGTTTTTATTATAATTACTATTTTATAGTTTAATTTATTTATTTCAAGTTGAGTAATTTACAATTCTATCATTCAATTTTTTATTTATAATAAATTACATAATCACAAATGAATTTAATATTATATACTTAAAAACAATAGACGGTTAAGTTTTTTTTACTTCTTCTTTTTATAGAAAAAAAAAAAAAACACAACGACTAAGCTCTTCTTCTAACGAGGTCGAACCTAAAAAATTATGCAGTGGCCGACAAAGTGTTACTCCCATCACATGCAAAACAAATCCAACATTTTTTCCTTAGTGGAATTTTATGTCTTGTCCCCGGAAAAAACTCAGCAGACTAATGAAAATATATCAATATCGATATTTAAAAAAAAAAAGAAAAAAATATATGAATTTATGCCATTGCCAACCATCTTTGCTTGTAAATTACAGATATTCATCTCATCCCCAACGGTTGTCGAGACCAAAAAACGTACATGCAAAGATGATTCTCAGGGAAGATTAACTGTACCAGGACAGGATCTCTCAACAGATTAATGTATTCATTTATGATGTAATAACATGAAAACAACTACCTTCGTTCCTTCAAGGATATTCTTGATTATTATTCTTGATTCTCTTGGAAGAAATCTCCGGCGACGATGAAACCGAAGCAGTTGAACTAATCATCAGCTCCCACGATTCATCGGAGCTTTCTGTGCTGAAGCAAACGTCCGCCACTCCTTTGGGACTTTGAGGCATCGTCGACGACCTCAGCTTCCTCTTGTTGTTTGAGGCGTCGTAGTTTCCACTCGAGACCACCTCTTGTATAAGCCCGCAGCATTCTTTAACTTTCTCCTGTTGCATTTCATAGTTGAGAGAGAGAGAGAGAGAGAGAGAGAGAGATTTATTACAGACATACCTTGTTGATTCCAAGAATGCCCATAAGCCGATCTTGATGATAAGCTCCAATGGAGGGCTCGAGGCTGCTTATTACATAAACCATTACCGAAGTGGACAGCGTAGAAGGAAGATAACTCGAGAATCTACAATCTGCAGAGGTTGTTGCATCGCTTTATTTTAGATTCTATAATATCATTATCACAATCATGACGATGAACACGTAGGTAGTATTAGTGAATGGATATGGAAATTACCAGAAACAATAATGGATAGAAGCAAGCATTCGCATCTCTTCAAAAACCCAATCTTGAGGGAGCTATTAGAATCAATAAGCCTCCTCCTCGAAACATATTCAAGAAACGAATGAGCAGTCACGGGAAGCATCCTCCATTGAAGGGTACTTAGTATCAGAAGCTCCATTCTTTGTATTGTTTTTGGCTCGAACACGTACTCACACTCTTCCACCTGGAAAAAAAAAAAAAGGCCCATAAGCTCAAAAGGTCTTATTACATCGTGTGGAAGGAAACTAACAATCAAGATTGGATTTTTAAGCTTATGACATACTTGGAGGTCTTTAGGAAGAGGCACGTGAGTCTCCTCAACCTTAGCAGCCAGAGAGAGACAAGCCACAGCAGCTAACTGAGTCACCCACGGCTTCTTCTTCACCTCATCAACGTCGTTACGAAAGCTGTGTAAGAAGAACCTATCCATGTAATTGACTGCAAGAACAGCAGTGACTGCAGAGAAAGAATAGAACCCCACAACGGTAAGCATCCAATCTACAGCGTTGCGCCTCTCTTCCGCTGATGAGGGGTTGGGTTCCAACGCGGGAAAGGCTTCGTCTTCATTCTCTTTCTGCAATAGGGACCTTAGCTCTTCGTCTTCTTGTAACGAGCAGCAGTCATTTTTCAAGAGCTCTATTAAAGGGTTTGTAATATTCAGGCACCTGTTTTCCTGAGCATCGATGTGGGAAGACATTTGGAACATCTCGAGGAAGAGATGGTTGCGCTTATTTATGAACGATGTTTTTTGAGAGTATTAAAACCGTGCAACGAAACAGTTGACGAAGTATAATGAATTAAATCATGGTGCGTGTGTTGTGTGCATTAAACTAAAACACGTGAATGGCTGTCTCGTACGAGGCAACGAACATTTGTTCTTTCATAAACAGTTCAATTGTAAGATTATATACAATTTACCTTATTTTAAAACACTTAAGTTAGTAGGGTAAGAAAAAAAGAGTAGGACCATAGAGATGAACAAGTTATCATTGTTGGGTTGCTTTCTCTCTGCTTTGCTTTCTCATCTTCCACTCACATTATTGTCTTTAGAGGCTCAATGTGCTAGCTAGATATGAGGAATAAAGTCCAATATGAACAACTATTTCTTTTGCAATTATTACATGTTTCTTGAAAAAAAAGGTGGAGTTTTTATTTTTATTTTGTTAATAATCGAGCCCTATAAAACAGTTGCCATCAATAACCTGTAATCATCAGTGAAAATAGAGCGTGCATTCTTTGGGTTGAGTTAAGTTGATTTTTATTTCCAGATCGTTGAATAAGCGCGCGAGCGAAGATGGTAATGTAATTCTTCCTGCCCAGGTCGAAGCAGCCGTTGGATTTTCGAGGTTATTTTACCTAGAATAAAATTTTAATTTCAGTCCCCTTATTTTTTAGAATTATACATTCGCCCCTCATATTCTATATCGTACTTGATATGATACATATCAAATGAAACTAGACATCAAATCCAATCCGAGGTAAACGAAAGTATAAAAGCAAACGAGAGAAAAAAGCGGAGGAAAAGCCAAAAAAGAGGAAATCCTAAAATATGATGAGTACAAGCGGCGGAGCTGACGCCGTCGCCGCTTCCGGCGACAATTCGAAGTCGGCCGCAGAGGGCGTCAACCAATTGACGCACGCCGCGTGGCAGAGATACCAGCACCTTCTCGATCAATCGACGCCGTTGGTTCTTTACCGCTGGATCTTCTTCGCTCTGATCGCGTGCGTGTACGCGCTTCGGGTGTACCTGGTGCAGGGCTATTACGTCATCACGTATGCGCTGGGGATATACATCCTCCAGCTGCTGATTGCTTTCCTGTCGCCGCAAGTGGATCCCGAATTCAACGCGGTCTCTGAAGATAGCCCCACGCTCCCCACGCGCTCGTCGGATGAATTCAGGCCGTTCGTTCGTCGATTGCCTGAGTTTAAATTCTGGTTAGATTTCGTGTTCTCTTCTCGTACGTGCTTCGTTAGATAGTTGACAACATATTCGATAAATTCTGAAACTTTTGGAGACAGGCTCTGTATCTCGTAATTGATCCCAAAGATCAATCATGATAAGCAATTGAGCTGTGTCTCATCAGAAATTCATCTAGAATTTATAAAATTATGAAGATATGGACTTGAAGGAAGGAGAAGGGAAAGGGGGATCTTAGTCCATTTCATAGGTCGAGTCATTAGAAGATTTCGATGACCTAAATCATTTGATGCTATCAATTTCAGGCATTCCCTCACAAAGGCATTTTGCATTGCCTTTGTTCTCACATTCTTCAGTGCCTTCGACGTGCCTGTGTTTTGGCCTATTCTGCTGTTTTACTGGATTATTTTGTTCGTTTCTACAATGAAGAGGCAGATAATGCACATGATTAAGTACAAATACGTGCCTTTTACATTTGGAAAGCAGGTATTTTTATTAATTCTCTGCACATATAAACTGTTGCAAGCAATTCACCTTTGAAACTCCTCGCTGCTCCTTTTTCCTCAGCGATATGGGAAGAAGGCTGTTCCTGCTGACGAGACAGACAACTGAAGACCCTTAATGTTTCAGGTTAGATTGAAGCCTTTAGAAAATCCAAAGAGATGTTTGTATGTTACATGAAATCATTGAATTTCATCTGACAAATTTATCCTTTATGTTATGTTTCATGCAAGCATAGGCCAGCAATCAAATGTTATCGTCACTAGCTACTTTTCTATAGTCAGTCTCCCCTTGTTCCATATTATTATTCATCGGGGGAGTTGTGTAATTGACTCTTCTGCAATATCTTTTATATTGCAAATGATCTTATGATGCTTACGTTTTTTCAGTTCCGGGTTGTTTATTTTGTGATTTTTGTCTGTTGCATTGCAAGTAGATTTTGGAAGTGTCTTAGCATTACTCTGCAACAATCGAGAGGTACATTCGAAATTGCAATATAGTGAAGTAGTAAAGCTTTAACCAACCGACCGTTTCATTACAAATGATAAATTACATGCTATACGTGAATGAGATTTGTTTGATTGTTTCTTCTAAATCGAAATCTGGAAATCTTCCAAGGTCATTTGCAGATGATCCTCAACATACGCAACCCTTGGTTCAATAGACACCCTAAGCTTTATAAAAGCATCACCTTTCTGTTCTGCAAAAAAAAATTTCTTCCACTCCCAAGTTAGATTTAATAAACCATCAGCTAAAGAACTGCTCTTTCTTCCTTGATTCCCAAAAGTCCCAATCGGCTTCGCAAGAACCCGATTCATCGCCTTAACGTCCAGCGGATTCAGTGGCCTAGGTCGGTCCCGCATTTGCCCGTGAATATGCCCTAGGAAGGAGATTCAATTCATGGACAATGACAAATCCTTTTTGAACTGCTACATAGAGTTGCAATTTGCAGATGAATCGATATTTTTTTGGTTTGATTCAAGATTCGATTCGAAATTTACGATTCGAGATAACTTCCGATCTTTTTAGGCCGGTAACACTACAAGGGTAGAGTCTTTGGCCCAAGACAAACAAAATAAAAGAAGTTGAATTGAATTATCCATTAGGGAAATTGGCAATGATTTTTTTAAAGGAATAAAAATCTGGTAAAGTTTCAGTTGGTTTTGGTATTTATAGCTATTTAAAAGGTCAACTACATCATAGGTAAACCTAACATTCTGACAATTAGAACCCAACGGCTCATAAATATCCTTCAACAAAACCAAAACTAATTTAAGTTGGTCAATGTTTGTCCCTCCTTTCTCAACGTCAATTATACACCAAAAACAGATTTATGATTATATTGATTACTTCTATTGTGATCTATAAATCTATAATAAAAACTGAGTAACTTGCTCGAAATAGCCTTTTTTAAAGATTACTTGTAATCTTTGAAAGTAGCCTGTCATGCATTACTAGGAAAAATATAATCTCAATACACTATACCAAAAAATAAACAAAAAAATTGCACTTGATATATAATATTATTTGACCCAAAAAAGTATAAGGAGCCTATGTATCTATTTGACTATATATATCCCTCATAGCTATGTCGACATAACCTCACATGTTTTCTCACTCTCTCTCAACATGGCAGTAGAGTTAATCCGACAATCATTCGCCGCCGCAACACCAGGCTCCTCCTCCGCAAAAGAGGCCGCAGCTTCCGTCGACCGCTTAATCAGCCTCTTCAGCCAGAACCATCCCTCCGCCGCCACAGAGTACGAATCCGCCACCAACCTCGCCGTCTCCAAGTTCAGAAGATTTATCTCCGTCCTCGGCCGCGCCCCAAGAACCGGACACGCACGTTTCCGGCGAGGACCCATCACCGATCCAGAGAACCCATCACCGGCGCAGACTCAAAATGACAAGAAACCCCCTTTGCAGCGGCGGCTCCCTCCCCCGCCTGCGAGGCAACACGACGTCGCTTTGGCTCCGGCCGAGAACAGTTTTCAGCCGTCGCTTTCGTCGTCTTCGGGATTTCAGCTCACGAATTATTCTTCGGGAAAGCCTCCTCTGTCGGCGCCGTCGCTCAAGAGGAAGTGCGGCTATGGATATTTTAGGGTCACGACGACGTCGTCCCGCTGCCACTGTCCTAAAAAGAGGTACGAGGTAGAGTTTAAGCAAAGACACTCAAGAGTCCGAGCTGTGATTTTTGTCATTAACTAATTAATCGATTTCTTTTTTTTTTATAGAAAATCGAGGTTGAAGACGGTGGTAAAAATGGCAGCAATAAGCACGCGGGAAAAAACAGCTAATATTCCACCAGATGAGTTTTCTTGGAGAAAGTACGGTCAAAAACTGGTCAAGGGTTCACCTCATCCTAGGTAATCCTTAGTTAGATTTGTCCAAAGATCGTATTTTTATATTTCATGCAAATTAATATCAGCTGCTGTTTCTTCTCTAAAATCATGCTGATCTTTTTTTATTTTTCTCATTTTTTCAGGTGCTATTACAGATGCAGTAGCAAGAAAGGATGCTCGGCTCGGAAACACGTAGAGATATCATCGGATGATCCGAAAATGCTGACTGTAACTTACGAAGGAGACCACAGTCATTGCTCTTTCAAACACAAGAATACCTGCACCAGTTAGGTCAACGTAAAGATGAAAATAATTAGTACTCATCTATTGAAAACCGGTTGAGTTTATTTAAGAAGAAGAGAAAAAAAATTATATAATCTTATTTGTAATGCAAATTGTTCGGTCAACTGCGGAAATTAGATATTTATATCATCGTTTAATAAGGTGGTGGTGGTGGTGGTGGTAGAGGTGGACATAGAAGTCTTCTAGTTGTTTATCATTCTACTCATCCACTCAACAATCAAAATATTTAGGACGAATTAGGTTTAAGTCAACCCATGACAGACATGGACAGGCTGTCTTACGCAATTAATATTGTCTAAAAAGGTTGACTTTATGAAATTAATCATATGAAAATTGAAATCATGGGATGGTTCGTACATTTTCTATTTTTTATTTTGTCGAGAGCTCTGAGTAATCAGAAATACCATAGCCACCGTGCTCGATAATACGGGCCGGCCCATCATGGAAGCGGGCTCGACCCAAGCCTTGCCCAATGCTATCGGAGCGGCCCATTACGGTTTACGCAGCAGCAGCTGATAATTTCGGAATAGTTTCTGCTTTCTTTTTATCGCATGCAATTGGTCGTACGTCTTTGTTGTAATAATTAGAACTAAACATGATGGTTCCTAAAATTCATTGATCTTATTATTAAATTAATACCTAAAACTAACTATGATTTCCACGAATGTCTTCTTGTTCTTGCCAGTATACAATGGTAAAACAAGGTAACGGGATGGGCATCCCAAAGATTCAATCATTTCGTCGCCCGATCATCGTATCCTTCTTAGTCCAATCACAATTTCTATAAAATTCAAATATCTTTTCAGTTAAAATCTTGAAAAAAGGGCTACAATTGATTCCAACGAAGGAAAAAACCATGCACTGCGTATGGCGGGGTAATCAATGACAAAAAATGACATTTCTATAATCAGGGCCGAAGGCGACATTCACAGATATTTAAATGTCTCAGCCTTAATTACATGCATATTTTCGTCATTTTATTTTTATTTTTGACAGGTCAAACTGTAGACACTTTTTCTAGCATATATCGCCGGAACAACAATTATTATTATTATTATTATTATTATTATTATTATTATTATTATTATTATTATTATTATTATTATTACTACAGCCCAAGCTCGAATCTTAACACTCGTGTCTATAAATAACGTAGTAAGATTCAACGTCCAACGTAGCAAAGCAAAAAACAAAGGCCCCTTAATCGTAACAAAAATGGCGGAGCAAACGATCATCAAATCAAGAAAAGCCTCTTTTCTTCTTCTTTCCTTGTTATGCTTCTTCATCGCCGACAAATCATTCGCAGCAGCAGAGCGATCAACGTACATAGTCCACATGGACAAGTCCCACATGCCCAAAGCCTTCGCCAGCAGCCACCAATGGTACTCACACGCCCTCAACTCCCTCAAAAACTCCGCAGTACCCCAAAATCCTTCGGACAACCTCGAAAATAAACCCCTCTCCTTAGTCTACTCCTACGACTCCGCCCTCCACGGGTTCAGCGCGGTCCTCTCCGAGCCCGAGCTCCGAGCCCTCGAGAAGCTCCCGGGCTTCGTCTCCGCCTACCCCGACCGAGCCGCCACCCTCGACACCACCCACACCTTCGAGTTCCTCTCCCTGAGCCCCGCCGCCGGTCTCTGGCCAGCCTCCGAGTACGGCAAGGACGTCGTCATCGGGCTTATAGACTCCGGCATCTGGCCCGAGAGCCCGAGCTTCTACGACGACGGCATGCCCGAGGTCCCCTCGGGCTGGGCCGGCCGGTGCCAGGAGGGTCAGGACTTCAACGCGAGCCAGTGCAACAAGAAGCTCATAGCGGTCCAGTACTTCAACAAGGGGATCGTGGCCGCGAACCCCAACACCACCATCAGCATGAACTCGGGCAGGGACACCTACGGGCACGGGACCCACACCTCGTCCACCGCCGCCGGCAACTACGTGGAGGGAGCCTCGTGCCTCGGCTACGCCCGCGGGACCGCGAGGGGGATCGCACCCCGGGCCCGAATCTCCATGTACAAGGTCTTGTGGGATGAGGGCCGATATGCGTCCGACGTGCTAGCCGGCATGGACCGGGCCGTGGCCGACGGGGTCCACGTGATCTCCATATCCATGGGGTTCAACGGCGTCCCTCTGTATCAGGACCCGATCGCAATCGCCGCCTTCGGAGCCATGGAGAGGGGCGTTTTCGTCTCTTCCTCTGCGGGAAACGATGGGGATTTCGGGACTTTACACAACGGGATCCCGTGGGCGTTGACCGTCGCCGCCGGCACGGTTGACCGCTCCTTCGGCGGGGTGTTGACTCTGGGCAATGGGCTGAGTATCAACGGGTACAGCACGTTTCCCGCGGCGGCTCTTGTGGCCGACGTACCGCTGATCTACAACTCGACGGTGTCACCATGCGACTCGGCGGCGCTGTCTCATCTCACGGGGGGCGAGATCGTCATTTGCGAGGCGGCGGGGTCCATCGACGACCAGATGGAAGCCCTCGGGAACTCGTCCGCCGGCGCCGGAATCCTAATCTCCGACGACATTTCCGGCTTCGAATTCGGCGACTTCTCGTACCCGAGCATCGTTATAGGCACCGCCGACGCCGAGCGCGCGAAGAGCTACGCGAAATCGAGCCCGAATCCGTTCGCGACCGTCGGCTTCCAGCGGACCTTCCTCGGGGCCACGCGGGCCCCGGCGGTGGCCTACTACGGCTCGCGGGGGCCCGCCCCGAGCTTCCCGGGCGTTTCGAAGCCCGACGTCATGGCCCCGGGGTCCACGGTGTTCGCCTCGTGGATCCCCAAGTTGTCGGTGGCTTCCATAGGAGACAACATCGAGCTCACGAGCGAGTTCATCCCCGCCTCGGGAACGTCGATGGCGTGCCCGCACGCGTCGGGGGTCGCCGCCCTCCTCAGGGCCGCGCACCCCGAGTGGGGGCCCGCCGCCGTTCGCTCGGCGATGATGACCACCGCGTCGTACTTGGACAACACGTTCAACTACATCGCGGACCCGAACACCAACGGGAGCGCGGGGTCACCCCTCGCGATGGGCTCGGGACAGGTGGACCCGAACCGGGCCCTGGACCCGGGGCTCGTGTACGATTTGGGCCCGCAAGACTACGTGGACCTCCTCTGCTCGGCGAACTACACCAAGGATCAGATAGCCACCATCACGAGGTCGAGCTATGAGTGCTCGAACGCGACCACGGACCTCAATTACCCGTCGTTCATCGTTTTGTACGGGAACGAAACCTCGGGAATTCTCGTTCGGGAATTCGAGAGGACACTGATGAACGTGGGGGACTATTCGAGCTCGTACCAGGTTCAAGTGATGGCACCGAGCGAGCTGAATGTCACCGTTCTCCCGACAACCTTAGTGTTCGGTAAGAAGTACGACAAGCAGAGCTATAAGCTTACGGTGCAGTACGATTTGAAGGACGCCACGTCATCGGGACCGATCGTGTTCGGCTCGATCGTTTGGGTCGAGGACAACGGGAACCACAGTGTCAGGAGTCCTATTGTAGTGACCCCTTTGACTCCGATGTACTAATGGCGGTGCTGCTAGCTAATGTTGTCGTAGGCTCGTAGCAGCAGCAGCATTAAAACGAATAGAAACGTTGCCTTTTTCTTTTTCTTTTTCTTTTTTCTTTTCCACAACTGACAGCAGATATCGGTCACATTCGAGCAAGGATATTCGCAGTGTAAGAACGAGGCCTGCATCAAAGGTTGAGTCTTCGACGTTGAAATGCCAGTAATCTCTCTCATGTCGATTTCACCCTCTTTCTCCCAATCGACGCCACTGTCGTATCAAAGTCCCCAAAGCAATTGCCATCGTACACATAGCCAAGTTTTCTCCAGGACAAGCTCTTCTTCCCTGTCCGAATGGGAAGAACTCGAATTTCGAATTCCCTCTGAAATCACGAATTCCCTGCAAGAGAAATTTGGTTTAGAAAAAAAACAAGGAAATATAATTGCTACTTTTTCAGGAGCTGTCATTACCAGGACAGGATTTTTTATCATCTCATCTGTGTAATAATTTGGCTCTGCCCTTTGCATATCCAGCAACAATTCGATCATGATCTTGCTCCCTCTGGAGGATTCAACGCCATGTGATTCGCTTTCTTCCATGTTATTCCTCTGCTCTTCAATCACTTCCTGCATAAACCCTGTCCCTTTTCTCCTGTATCCTCATCAACTTCTTGACAGTATCTCTGAAACGGCCGAAGAATCGCATAAAAGGAAGAAAATCGACGACGTTAGCATCTTAGTCGAACGTTGAACGCGAAATCGAATAGGGATTTTTGCAGCTTCACAACTTCGTAGGAAAACCCCTCTCCACCAGCTGAGAGCTTTCGAACGAGGGCTTTAATCTCATCGCATCTCACTTGCGAGAGCCTGTGCATCCTGTTGATAGAAGATCTAAAGCCGCGATCCTGCTGAGATTTCTCCAGTGCTCGCTGTATCGGCTCCACGAGAGGCTCGTGTAATGGGGGCGATTGGCGAAGACGACGTCGTTTTTGGTCAGGCATTCTTGGAGAGAGAAGAGAGGGAGAAGAGACGACGAGAACCGGGCGCGAACCGAACCGAAAGTATCGAACCGAACCGTGACGTGTGGATATCTCGGACAGGGTTTTGTGGAAGGGCTTCTTAAGGAGGTAGGCGATGAAGGGTATGTAAGGAAAAGGGCCCGGCGGGAGATTATTGAGCTTGTGAGCGACGGCGACGGCGGCGGTGGCGGTGGCGAGGAGCAAGAGCAAAGTACAAGTACAGCGTCGTCTCCTTGAGGTCGGAAGAAACAATTTAAGAATTAGCTTGCTTGAATATCGATTTATATAGCCTGGAAATAGGCTTGATAATGATTAAGGTGCTCCTAAATTTTTAATATTTTTCCTAACTAATCATATGAGACAAGACAGCATTTGTCACTCAAAACATGGTTTGGTACGAAATTTGAGATGCCTTTTTCACAAACAATTTTTTTTTTTCACAAACAATTTCAACACTAGTTTCCTTGGAATTTTTTTTTTGAAAAATGATCTTTTACATCAGAGAAATAAATCAATGCCAAATGTCTCACTCTTCCTTGCAAAAAAACGTTCTCATTCTCTGCAAACTGCACGAAAAAAAAACGTTAGAATGGTGCCGAACTCTTATGCTTAATTCAATTTCTCTTTTTCTTCATTTCTTCCCGTAAGAGTAACATAATTATCACTCATTGCAAAATAAGGGGTTAATATCCACCTTAAAAAAAATCACATAATATTATTAATAAAACTATTTAGCAATAATTAAATAGCATTTGATTTATTCTGGTCAAAGATTTAATTTTTCCCATAAAATCGTATCCTATTTTGAGTTTCTCATAAGAACCTGGCTTCTTTTTATTTAAATCATTATCGATATAAATTATAATCCTATTCAAAGTTTACAAAAAAAAAATTAAAAAAAGCTCATAATATTACCACCTTTTCACTCCATACTATACCATAAAAACCCCTCCAGCATTAAACCCCCCCCCCCCCCATTACTCTCCAAAAGAAACACACACGCACTATAATCGTAACGGCAATGGACTCGGAAGACTCTCGAAATCCCTCTTCTCCAATGCTGGAGAGTCCACGAAATCGTCGATGGAACGACGTCGGAAAAGAATCCTCGCTCGAATCACTTTTCGACGGGCTTTCGTTGTCGCGAGATTCTCAAATCCACGTCACAGCGCCGTCGTATGGCGGCTTCCCCGATAGCCTTTCCAACTGGGACGAAACCAACGCGGTCGTCCCCTTGTCGGCGGCGCAAAAACCTAGGGATTTCCTCTGGGCCAATCAGGTTCCGAACATTCCTGTGAACGGTAATGGTTACCTCAATGTGGCTAGTAGTGGGCCCCACTACAACGCCGATACGCCAAGCTATTTTGTGGGATCCCATGAACCTGCCTCATTTAACGGGTTTATGACGGCGGACCAACAAAGAACGGATTTTTTTGGCGGCGGCGGTGCTGTTGTGAATGAAACCTTGAGCAATCGCGGGATGTTGTTGTACAATGACTTGCATGAAAGGAATCCGTTTGCAAGAGGGACTAACAACTGTCATGCTCCGCGAGGAGAAAGCTTGGATTTTATTGTGCAGCAGATAAGTTTTGAATCGTTGAGGGGAAGAATAGTGATTTTGGCTAAAGATGCTTTTTACAGCGATGTTCTGAGGATTAAAATGGAGGAGGGCTTGAGTGTTTCAGAGATTCAGACGATTCTCTGTGAGGTTATGGATAGTTTGAACGATTTAATGACGAATCAATTTGGATCACAGTTTATGGAGAGGCTATTCATGGAGTGCAACGAGTACCAAATGACTCTGATTGTGATGACGCTCACAGCAGATCCATATAAGCTTATTCAGACATGCCTCCACTCGTCCGGGTACGATTTTTGTTGTCCTAAGGTTGTTTAAATTAGTAGCTGTGATACTTTTATCGTATGATCATATCCTCATTTCTTGTTTTTTCAGGTCAAGAACAGTCCAAATAGTGCTGAAATGCCTCACTACTTCAATGCAAATTCGGCTCATGACCTCTGTTTTAGCTCATGGTGCTGTTGTGTTGGCGAACGATCCCGATGGCTGCCAAGTCATGCAATGCTGCATTCAAAGCTTCAACCCCGAATATAACACGGTGAGCAATCGTGTTCTTTCATGCTTGATTAAGCAAACATGAGCTGTAATTGCAATTCTTGTCAGGGTATTTTGATGGCTATGGCACAAAACTGCTTCGAAGTGGCCACCAACAAGAGCGGGTGCATCGTGCTTCAGGATTCCATCGAGCACTCCTCTGGACACGTCACGCAGCACCTGGTCAACGGGATCGTATCTTACGCGAAGAACCTAGCAGAAAATGCTTACGGGTATATTTATTACCCTTGATTCAAGAATGTTAGAGATCTCAATAATCATAAAACCAAGTCCTAAAAAGGTTTTTCTTTTCTCAAAATCACTTTGCAGCAACTACGTGGTGCAACGTGTCATCGAGCTGAAGATACAGGGAGCCACGGAGGCTCTGCTGACCAAGTACAGGGGCCGAATCTTAGCCCTCTCCTGCAATAAATACGCCAGCAATGTTGTGGAGAAGTTACTACATTTGTCCGCACATGATATCCGTTTGGAGATACTCACCGAGCTCGTCACCAGCCACCTTTTTCCGTCCCTTTTAACCCATCCCTTCGGTAACTACGTAGTTCAAACTGCACTGGCGGTCTCCAAGGTAATGTAATTTGTAGCAATTTAACGATCGATTCGGTAAAAAAAATTGGAACTTGATGTAAAAAATTGTTCTTTTTTCAGGGGCATATGAGGGAAAGGATGCTCGGTGTGATCAGAGCCAAGAGAGGTTCCATGGAGTGCGACATGTATGGGCAGAAGATTCTTGGCTGGCTCCGGAGGAAGGAGGAGAAGACAGTGGCCCTATACCACCCGTTGGGATTTCTAGGTTGAAAGATGTAATACAAAAATGATTTTTCTGAATGTTTTTTCCTTAATGTTTTGTGTGTTGTGATCTTTGTTTGTTATATATTGTTATATGTGTTGTTTCTCTTCTACTTTTGGACGAATATGTTGTACTAATTGTGTTGTGTTGCATTGCTTGTATTGGTATTGAACTCTGTGTAATGGCTATGTTGTTGCATTTGTTACTATACTCAACAGGAAATTAGGGTAATGAGAACAAAGGGGGGTAATTTAAATGCACGTATGAAAACATGGTGGCACTCTGCGTACAAAATGAAGAAAAACAATGTTGGTGTATTAAACAATGACACTTTAACCCGAATATATGCACAATAATAATATTATGGGCGCATTTTTGAATATTCCACAAATACCGCATGTTATTTGCGCTATGGCGTATAGACATTCGTTATGAAGGCTATTTGATAATTTTATTATGCACTTTACATTTCTTTTCATTTTATGCTTGATATTTTGGAGCCTTCATGATTCCACCACTTATCGTGCGATATGTTTTTTGAAAATTATGGAACAAATCTCACTGTGAAGCACTAACGTGGCGCAATTTTTTAAAATTACGAGTTTATATTATGAATTAAATAGCGCATGTTATTCGAGTTATAACTTATAGACGTTTGTTATGAAGGTTAATTGATAGTTTTGTCATGTTTGCTTTTTTTATTATTTTTCTATGGATATGGCCCATAAAATGTAGCTTATAGACATTCGTTACGAAGGGCATTTAATAAGTTTATCAATAATAAGTTTTAATAAGTTTATCACTAAATATTTTTCGACCCTCCATATTAATAATGTTGGTTCCGTCACTCATGTTTTTTGAATATTATTGTACAAATCTCAATATGAAGTTCTAATGTGGCGCAATTTTTAAATATCACGGGCGTAGATTTTTTATTTTCACAAATAGCGCATGTTATTCGTGTTATAGCTGACAGGCGCGAAGGATAATTTTTTGTTAATTTTGCCATGAAATTTACATTCTTTTTTTTATTTTATTATGGACACTATGGCCCATAAACAATTGTGATCCAACCCATATTTCCATGTAAAATCTCGCTAACACTTAAAAAGGTTACTCCTTTATTGTTTCGTAATCTATGATAAACCTTGAAAATCAAGTCAATATTACGAATGTCATAATTCGACCATGAAATCAAGTCAAAAGTCAAGGATTGTACCAGCTCTTATTTCACGAAATAAAATTACACAAACTATAGATATTACAAAAGAAGTCAAAGCATTTTGACACTCTATATGGATTATACTTAATTACACATTACAACTACACCACTGACCCTACTCTCCTGTCTCCGCATATAAATAAGTGAAAAACAATAACATCTGAAAATAAAAAATACTTTCGCTTCACGTAAACGTTACATTACTTACACACACTCGCCTGTCTCCTCTCCACTAACCAACCCCATCATGGACAACAATAACCAAAGCAGCACTAATTCCTCACCACAAAACCAACAAACACCCCGGCGTTTGTCTCCGAGCCGCTCGAGGCGCAGCCGTAGCCACTCCCCTTCGAGGGCTTCACGGAGCCGTAGCAGGGACGCCAGTGGGGGCCCAGCCCACATGTCATCTTTTTCCCTCTCTCCGTTGAGGGAGGGTCCGGTCCCAAAATCTCCGGATCACGAGGTGGACCCGAGGAGCGACGGGTGGGCCCACTGGTTCTGCCACGTCCCGGTCGGGGACTGCGGGTCCGGGTCCGGGTCGGGTCGGTCCGGGCCCGACCTAAAGCTGCTGCTGGGTGTGATGGGCGCGCCTCTCGCGCCGGTGCCTGTCAGCAGTACCGATGCGCCGCCTTTGCAAGACCTCCGCTCTCTCAAAGACGCCCCCATTGTAAGTTGGCTTCAATTTTATATTATTTCCCTGTTTAATGTTATTGCCGCCTATATTTTTAGCTCACGCTTGTATATTCAATTTATCTGGGAATTAATTAATCGTAATAAATGCGAACAAACGCAGGAATCGTCGTCAGCGCAGTACATACTTCATCAATACGTAGCAGCCTGCGGCGGCCAAAGGCTTCGGACCCCACCGATCCGAAGCTCCTACACGACGGGGAAGATAACGATGGTGGCCCACGACATCGAAACCGCGACGAAAGTAATCAAGAACAAAAACCCGTCGAGGGCCACGGAATCGGGAAGCTTCGTCCTCTGGCGCAAAAATCCCAACATGTGGTACATGGAGCTCGCGGTGGGACCCAGCAAGGTCCATGCGGGCTCCAACGGTAGGCTCGTGTGGAGGCACACCACGTGGCTCGGGGCCCGCACCGCCAAGGGACCGGTCCGCCCCCTCCGACGCGTCCTTCAGGTGAGCCACATAAATTTCCTTCCTTCCTAGTCCTTACATGATCTTGTAATAAGATTATGGCGATTGATGGAACCTTCCGGAAAATCTCGTAGGGATTGGACCCGAGCACCACCGCGAGCATCTTCTCCCAAGCCAGATGCACGGGAGAGAAGAAGATGGACGGCGAGGATTGCTTCGTGCTCAAGATCAACGCGGACCCGCGGACCCTGCGGGCTCGGAGCGAGGGGCCCGCCGAGATCATAAGGCACGTTTTGTTCGGCTACTTCAGCCACAAAACGGGCCTCCTCGTGCACTTGGAGGACTCTAAGCTGACCCGGATACAGACCAACGGTGGCGACTGTGTCTACTGGGAGACCACCGTGAACTCGAGCCTAGGGGATTATAGGCCCGTGGAAGGGATCATGATCGCCCACTCGGGAAAATCGGTGGTGACCCTCTTCAAGTTCGGGGACACGGCGATGGCCCACACGAAGACGCGCATGGAGGAGTGTTGGAGCATCGATGAGGTGGCGTTCAACGTCCCGGGATTGCACGCGGATTGCTTCATCCCTCCCGCGGAGGTGAGGCTCGGTGAAGAAGTGGGTGAGGCTCCTCGGGTGAAGGACGTTGGGGGGCCGACGGCGGTGGCTTCGGGGAAGCCACCGGAGTCCAACAGGGACAGCGTCGTGGTGAAGATGCGCGTGTTGGGGGCGACGGAGTAGTTAGTTTTTTTGTCTGAATCTGCGTGTACAAATAACAGGTTGTAATAGAAATAAACCGCGTTGAATAAAAATGTTAACGTTATTTCGATAGTAACACACCATGGCATCGGTTGGTTGCTTAATCTTTACTGCGGGAATCGGAAAGTACCGTAAGCTCGAATGAGATTCGAATCATGCGCGTTTGGGTTGAATATAATGCACGCGCTCTTCTTCGTAGAGATTCTGCAAAAAACCGTAAAAAGTAGGCAACTTTTTAGTTACAAACGAAACGAGACAACAACGAAAGATTTATTACAAGAGAGTCATCGGATCTAAGCAGAGTAATGAGAATCACATGCTATCAACATATGGAAGGTGGAAGCTTCATAACAGAACACACAGTTAAGGCTAGTTTAGTATACCTGCAAATCGTGAGGGAGTGCTTCGGAGACTGCAAGAGTGTAGCAGCCGGGAACGAATTTTCCTGAAAACATTTTCGATAAAATTACACATCCGAAACAAAAATGTGATTCTTGCTTTTCAATGATCGATTTATCGAATTTTTGGGATTAAAGATGTTGCAAATGCGAGCATATACCGATGCAGAGCCAGCGTTCAGCTCAGCTTCTTGTTGGGTCCATGTCAGAAATTATCCTATAAACATCATCATCATCATCTGAGCTCATTTTCGAATAAGAAATTCCTACTTTAGATGCCTCAAAAATGGCAAGAACGTAAAACGTACCCGGTGAAATTAGGAGTCGTGCAATCAACAACGCGCTCATGGTCTTCTTCCATCTGAAAGAAACTGCAATTATTTCTCGCAGCCTGATTCGATTATATGAATGAGTATTCAAGCTACAGAGACTTCACTGTTTAGTGATAAGAGTAAGAGAAGGATAAAAGGACTAATTGAACTCTCGTTTTTGAGCCTTGTGTACCTGATGTCCGAAGGCAAGCCAGGCGACAACGAAGGCAAGCCCTAAGCTCATGTCCGAAGCTCGTGGGTATCTGCGCCACCGCTGCGCCACTTCCACCGCCGTGATTCGCCATATCTGTTATCGTATTCAATTTAAAGATAAGAAAAAAAATGCATCGATATTCCAGAGAAAAACTCGTCGCGAGAGTGAAACTCGTGAGAAAAACACTGAAGTCGGGAACTCTTTTTCCTACTGTTTAAGCACACGCATAAAATTGAAGACCGTATATTCAAATTAATTTCGAGTAAATTATCGAAAACTATAATCTTCAAAATCCGCCATCGTAGCTGAAATCCGAAACGACACATCGAAAGAACCCAGCTGAAGTAGATGAAGAAGGAACGAAAGCTTTTTCAATGAAACACATAACACGCATACCTCGAAAAAGAGCCAACCCCGAGAATTTCAGCAATCGTCTGGTCACTGTAAAGCTTTCACGTTGTTGCAGTACAGTTGTACGAGGAGCACCGATTCGTTATGGGCTAGAAACTCGGCCCAATAAGAACATATGAAAAAGTGGGCTATTAGGCCCATAATAAATAAGTAAACAAACAAATACATTAGTCAGCCCAATGGGCGAGGTCCGTTACAGCGTCGAACCAACGAACAACAATCCTAAGTGAAGCTTGTGAGTCCAAATCCAGCGGTGACTAAAGATTAGTACAGCATTAGTGTGCCGTCTCGATATTTTAAATTATATTTGATGAATTTTAATATATTTTACATAATTTATAAATAATAACACAAAGGATCTCAATTGAACAAATCAATTGCCGTGTTAAAAATTTGAATAAATGACCCTCAATTCTATCCTACACCCCACAAAATAACACATTATAAAGCCAAAAACGAAAAAACAAAAAAAAAATATATTTTATTCCATCACTAATCAAATAACGAGAGACGCGGATGCTTCTTCTTAAGCGGGTGTGGACTCTCCACCTCCACGTCATCATAACCACCGCCTTGCGGCGGCGGAAAGTTCAAGTCAAAGCCCTTCAAGTGCGTCACGCCCGACCCTGATGACGTGTCGACGACCCCAGTACTGGTATTTTTATTGTTATGACAACCGCCTTCGTAGTGTCTCCTCTTGTGACCTCCCAAAGCCTGTCCGGTCGGAAAACACCTGTGACACACCGAGCACTCGTGCCTCGTCTTTCCGGCGGCGGAGGAACTGTGATTACTGCTTTTGCTTCTCTCATCTCGGTGACTCGCCTTGTGACAACCCAAGGCCTGGTAAGAACCGAAACTCCTTCCACACACCGAACACTTGTGAGACAACAGTGACGATTCTTTTTCGGAAGGCGGAATTTTATAGTGGGACAGCGTCTCACGCTGACGTGGCTTGTCGTGGGAGCCTTGGGCGAGCATGATGAGGCAAAGCGCAAGGTACTCTTCTTCGGTCATCAATAATGCTTCGACGGTACGAGGACGCTTCGTTCGTTTTCCCTTGGTGTGCGAGCCTAAGTCCTGCTTCTTGTCGGAGTGAAACGACGACGTTTGAGGGGTAGCGGTACTCACCGTGTTTAGAGCTTCTAGTGCCATTTTTCCTTCGCAAGAGAGAGAATAATGGTATATATAATGCTCGCTGGGTGTGGTTTGATGAGTAAGAGATGCCTATATGTAATGTGTATATATAAAGTTTAGTGTTGGGAAATTATTGAGACGGTTACTCAACGGACAAGAAATATGAGAGCATTAGTGTGTAATGTATGTGGAATAAATAGTTGGAAAAACACGTTTACTTCCACATGGGATTTGCTTGGCGGCCAAGTGGACACCGCTCTCTAGTCGGCTACATAAATTCTCATAAAATAAGAAAAAAAAGTATTGCAAATAATTATATAGATTGTTACAGCATAATACATACATAGACATATAATGTGTAGACACATAAATTCTCTGATATAATACATGTTGTGTGATGATGGCCATTTTTAATCAAAGCTCTAGTCTTTGCTCTCTGTCTTCTACAACACAAGTAAGTTTTAGGAAGCTTCAAAGAAGAAACTTACTATTCAGATCTTATAATCCATGTACAGATTTGTTATTCCAACACCTTTTTTCCATCAATGAAAATCTGCTAAGAAACCACCACTCTGAGAATAATCTTGAATCACACCGTCTTGCGGGCCCGCGATAAAACCCGCAGGCAGCAGCATCTGAGACTTGAGCACCTCCCATTCCTGCCTGAAAAGATTGTAGCTCGAATTCTTCGCCAGCACGTCGATCGACACCTCCTTCCTCTCCACCATCGCGTCCGCGTACCTCTCGAACCCTTCGATCCTCTCCAAATAGCACAACCTCTTCCCCGAGTCCACCTCGGTCCTCATGCAGAAGATGCAGTCCATTGCCTCCTCGACCCGGGCCCAGAAACACGAGTCTTGGGTCAGGCCCGCGGGCTTGCTCCTCGGGCTCGTCTCTCCGTCTCCCACGGCTAACTTCCTGCAGGACCTCAGCCACTTATCGAACACTTGGAACCTCTTGTGCCTCCCGTTCTCCACGTAGTGCCCCTTCTTCTTGTGCGTGCCGGTTCTGTAGTACTCAGCGATCTCGAGGGGCTCGACGAGGAGCTTGTAGAAGTGGGAGGCGTTGACGTACTTGGGCAGCCTGTGGAAATCCGGGCAGAGCTGGTTCGTCTCGAGCATGTGTATCACTTCGTCCCAGAACTGCCCGAGCCTGATGCAGTTCGCGTGGATCTTCGTCCCCTTCTTCGAGGCCGATCTTCGCTTGAAGGAATCGTAGTATCCCGTTTGGTCGTCGGAGTTGTCGCAGTAGGCTTTGTACCACTCTATCTGGGCTCGGAGAGGGGTGATTTTTGCTAGGGACTTTGCCATCTTCGCGCTGTTGACGTTGCGGCGAAACCCTAGTTGCCTAGCCGTTGCAAGGCAGCTTCTTGCAGTTTGATACACTAAATTATCCTGTAATAATTATCATAACATCACAGTTTCATCATCCATCGTAGTAGGGCTTGATAATAATTAGCAGCCTTAATTATTTTTTTAGCCATGTATATATTAGGGGAGTTGGTAGAAATTTTGGTCCTCCAAGTATTAAAATTGAAGCAAATTTTTCAGGACAGTTAAACGGAAAACCTAGTTTCAGCTCGAAATTTATATATGAGGCGCCGGGGATGTTGACTTGAATTAAATGTGTTATCTCTTTCCTCCACTTATAAGCGCCACATCATAGCCCAAGTCAACATTTCCGACGCCACGTGTATAATTTTCGGCTAAATTTAGGTTTCCTGGTTTAACTGTACTAAAAAAAGGACTTCAATTCTAATATTAAAATTGCAAGTGATCTTAAATTGTTATAATTACCTTAAGTGTCCTTAAAACGTCATCCCTTCTATCTAGCTAGCTGATATACACGACTAAAAATATAATAATGAACCCTAATTTAGCTGCAAGGGATCAATAGTACAAACCTGAGAATCTAATCCAGACGAACGCAAGGCTAATGCAATCCCGGCTTCGTTGCTCGACTCCTCGAAAGAACAATCATCTTCATCGAACATTTTCTTCTGCATGTACTGCCAGCATATCTTCGAGACATAATCCTCATACTTAAGATGATCTTCGACCCACGAATAATTACCCGCGTTTGCTAGCATCAAATGAAGCATCTTAACGATAGCGGGTCCGTTGTCCAGGCAAATCCCGCCACTATCCGTGCAAAACATAAAGCTCCCGAAAGGCCAAAACCCGCTGCTCGTTTTATTGCCAATACCCTCACCGCTCAATGCCTTCGAGCTCCCTTTTATGCAAGACAGCACCGCACTGTAAAGTTCGGTTCTGTCTGATTCTGACAAGTGGAGTTGTTGATGCTTGTTAGAACAAGGAGAAGCCATAGACATTTGCCAGTACTCGAATAAGGCGGTGAGTGTGTGGACGAAGGGATCCGCCGGGGCGAAGAGGAGCCGGGGGACTACGTCGTGATTGGCCACCACGTGGCAGAAGTTTCCCGTCCATTTTTCTTGGAGGATGACGCGGGAGAAGGATTCGTTTCCCAGTAGTGTGGAGCCGTATGTGATGCAGAAGATTGAGAGTGAAGGCGGCGATGATGAGTTGTTGTTCTTGATGTTGGAGAGGAGCCATGCGGCGGCTAAGGAAGCTACTGCGCCACCGAGGGAATGGCCGGTGAAGACTATTGATTTGGCCTTGTATAGTATTTCGAGAATCTGCACGGCAAATGTGGCAAATTTAACCTTTGGATAAGTACAGAAAAAACGTTGAATTACGTTGTTCAGATATTCATTTTTTATTTAAAAAAGATTCCTTGATAATAAATACTAAGAAGTATATTCGTTTAATTGATATTTATATTTGGTTGATTTACAGTCGCACATGCATAACTATTGAGCCCCACTTATCATCAATAATAGTAAGAAGACGGTGAATCTTAGACATGTTGATGACGAAGACACGACATTCGCATTATTAGTGGGCTTGATGGGCCCGAACCGTAATACCAACGACCCACTTATCTTTTTACTTTTTTATCGGCTTAAATTCTAGTCCCAAGAGATTTTTACAATTTTGGTCCCCGTTGTTTGGTTTATTGACGTGTTGGTCTTCATTTTTCCGAGTTACAGTTTCAGTATCCAATGTTACCGATTTGAAGCGTTTTTTATCCCCAGTTAACTTAATCGTATGTTTGGAGGGAAACCAGGTGTGTGTAACGTGTTAAATTCCCTCTAAATATACGATTAAGTTAACCAGATGACAAAAACGCCCAAAATAAGTAACATTTGAGACTCAAAGTATAACTCGAAAAAATAGGGACCAAAACCGTCTACGGACCAAACATCGGAGACCAAAAATATAAAAATCCAGTTATATCAGACTTCAATCCATTAAACCTTTTCACTATATTTAACCAATAAAGTCGAGAGATATTTTGGAGTTTTTACTACACGTCCCATGTTCATTTTTCCGAACGAGGATAATCTTGTTCACACGATATGTGGGCCCCAAATCCATGAGATATGATGATAGAACTAGTGAAGTATATGCATCCGAGAGAAGAACCGATTATGTGGAGAAGAATATACAAGAACAATTACTACACTACTTACCGTATTTTGGAAGCTTGGAAGGTTATGAAAAGACGAGAACAGCTGAAGAAGGCCGCCGTGGACCATAACCGGTTCTCGATCGTCGTCATCTTCATCATCCTCTCGCGAAGATTCACCGAACCCAGAGAAGATCCCGTGAGCACACCTATCGAGGTCCACAAGACTCCTACAGCTCTCCTCAGAACACTCCACCGCCTGCACGCCGGAGAACGCCACGTAGGCCGCGTCTCCGACGAGGTTCACGGCGAAGCTCGTCTGAGCCGCGGTGTTGGCGTGGGCGCACAGCCTCCATGACTCCTCTAGAAGCGGCGTCGAGGCCAGAAAGTTTGCTAGCATCTCACTGGACTCGAACCTGCAGTGAACGAATAATATTTTTAATCTAATAAATTAGCCTACTTTGGTACAACTATATAACGAGTAGACAATTCCAAGTCAAACAGAAGACTGGAAAATAACGAAAGATTAATTAATAAATAAATTAAAATTCATGGGTTTGGCTTACTGAGAAGCTTCTTGCTCCATACGAAGCGTCTTTATGTTTTTTCTCAGCCCTATTGAAGAATACAATGGACTTCTTGTGTGTTAAAAGTAGCTTTTTAAAGAGCAGCTTTTCTACACTTCATAGTATTGTAGCAATAGTGCCACGGTAACTAGTATTCTTTCACTTCAGTAGGACTCGACTCGTACTTTGTCTTTTGCTAGGGCTACCAAGTGGTACCTCGATAGCCCCACACGTCTTTAATTTCTCCACTGTACGTTTCTTTTTTTTCAACATGATTGAATAATAATACATACGCTTCTTGGGTAGACAAACGATGCTATTATTAGAGACCCTTTAAGGCAAATGAGCATATATCATCAAGAAAATGAAAAACGAAAATCCCATTGATGGCTTAAATGATCAAACATTGTTCTCTTATGTCTCATCTTTTGTAACAGAGAACCGAATTGCTTGAAAGGTTTTAGTTACAATTTCAACTTCACATTACAACGAGCAACCAACACCAAGAAAAAGAAAGATCAGTAAACCCAAAGTTACGGTACCTTTTGTTCTACGTAGCCATCTGCTGCTTCATTTCTTGCTCAAGATCGTAGGCTTTATCACTCATGCCCTCCCTTTTATACGCTTCCATCATCATAGCATAAGTGGTCTTATCAGGCCTACACATCTTATCCTTCATCCTCTTAAAAACCCTCTCCATTTCCATCAAATCCTCAGCCTTCGAGCACGCGTATACAACCGCGTTGAAGAACGATGTATTCTCAGGTATCTCCAATCTCCCAGCCAATTGAACGGTGGTGATCACCTTGTGGAACATGCCCGCGTTTGCATAGCCTCTGATGAGGCAGCAAAAGGTCTTCGTATCTGCCTTCATGCCCTCTTCACGCATCTGCTCGAAAGTTACCTCCATGTGCTTAGCATCGCCGGCATCGGAGAAGGCCTCGATCACGTTGTTGTAGGTCGAGGTTGTCCAGGGAAAGGCAAGCCTTCGCATGTACTCCATTACAGCAGACATCTTATCGTACATTCTCTTCTTACCGTAAGCACCGATCAAGATGTTGAACGTTCGCGTCTCGGGCTCGATCCCAAAGTCCCGAAACTTCTCGTACCATTTCTCCATCGTTTCGATTTGGCCCTCGTTGCCGAAAATGCTTATGATGGTGTTCATGGTCCACACGTCGGGTTGGCTCATTGAACTGTCGAGCATTGTAAGGAGAACCTTCTCCATTTCTTCGTATTTTCCTGCTTTTCCATAGCCACTAAGCACCGTGTTTTGGGTCACTGTGTTAGGTGTGATCGCACGTTCAGTCATCTGAGAGTAGAGGGACTCGACGAGCTCGAACCGGGAAGAATCTACGCATGCCTTGATGATTATGCTGTAGGTGTACACATCGGGTTGGCAGAGAGGAAGAGACTTCATCTGCTCGAGAATGGTGAAGGCTTTATCGATGAGATTACTCCTACAGCATGCCGCAATTAAAGCGGTGTAGAGTTCAGAAGTTGGCTCCAATTCTTGTTCAATCATTTCTTCGAACAGGTTGCAGGCTTGACCCGGTTGCCCACATCTCCCGAGAAGTACGAGCAGCTTCATGTATGTCCCTTCTTTGGGATGGTAGAAAGGTTGCGCCTTTAGCATTTCAAATACCTAAAAAGTTCCAATGACAGTGATGAATCTACAGATTCGTGTATGTCACACGTTGAAACGATGTCTAAGAGTAATCAATCAATATATATATCTACCCTAGAATCCCCAATCAAACCAGTAGAGATGCAAGAGTCGATAAAAGCTAAATAGAAACGTAAATCGAAATAGAATCGAACACATGGTATACGAAAACCTGAAGAGCCCTTTGCCAATTTTTGTTGTCAATTGCATCGGAGAGAGCTTCGGTGACGGTATTCGCCCATGCCCTAGCATTATTCTTCTTGTCCAGCTTCTTCTTGATGTTCTTAATCGGGGTTCTCTTCTTCTTCTTATCGTCCGAGAACTGCGTGAATGATGTTTGACTGGAACCAGGATACTCGCCGACTTTCCAGTGTTTCTTACGAGTGGTGGCGCCGGCGTCCACCGTGGCTGATATGACAAGCAGTGTACTTCGTTTTCTACGAATTTGAGTCGTTTTCGTGTGGTGGGGCTGTGAAATTGAGGTGAGGAAAGAGGAGGCGGAAGAAGACAGCTGAAACAAGGCCGACGACATTGTCAAGCACCTACCTCTGTGTGGTGAGACTCACGACGACGATGACAAACATTGACGACTGTGGTAAGGTAGGATGATGTAGAGTAAATGTCCAGATTACCCTCGGTGAGGATTTTTCAGAATTTTCTATTTCGTACCAATTGGAGACGCACTTCAACGTTAATAGGGACTTTACCGAGAGTAGTGACAGGATTTGCTCGATAATCTTTCTATTTGATAGGGCTTTGCTTAAGTCGGCCCAAGCCGAAGACCAAGCCCAAATCCCAAGCCCAAAACAAATACAACAATTCACCTATATATTCACCAGTTTGGTTTTTTTTTTTTTTTTATGTCAGGAAATATCTCCATGAAACGACCTAATCTATCATACTCCATCTAAGTTTAATCTAATAAATTCGAACCTCACCATTAAGTCCACATGCTAGGTTCCAAGTATATACCGCCAAGGGCACACCGACGGAAATTATCAAATTGTAAAAGAAATAAAATAGAAAAACGAAAATCATTTGTAATCTTAAGTGCCGGTTGGGAATTTTTTATTCCATCTCTACCCATTGAACCTCTACATATTCACCAATCAGCATCATCATCATCATCTCCACCACCTCATAAGTCAACCACAAAACTACTTCCATGGAGACTAAAACACCAATGGATCTCGATTCAAACACCAAGGGAGACAAAGAAGAAGACGATGAGCTTTCTCAAGACTTCATCGACAAGCTCGAGCAACGCACGAGCTGGGACGGGCGGCCACTGGTCAGATACGGAGGCTTCTTACTCCCCCTCATGTGTTACCGACCAATCATACGCTGCCGCAACCACTTCAACCCCAGAGACAGAGACATCATAGTCTCAACTCTGCCCAAATCAGGCACCACGTGGCTCAAAGCACTCGCATTCGCAGTAGCCAAGCGAGCCACACACGACCCCTTCGACGAATCAAGCCACCCTCTGCTCAGCCACAACCCCCACGAGCTCGTCCCCTTCTTGGAGTACCGCGTGTACGCCCAAGAAAATCCCGAGCTCAAGCAGGATCAAACGGTCTACGGCACCCACATACCTTATGGTGTTCTCTCCGAACAGATCCTCGAATCGGGGTGCAAGATCATATACCTCTGCAGGAACCCGCTGGACCAGTTCGTCTCGAACCACCACTTCTCGCCGAAGAACGACTTTCAGAGGGCTCAAGGCTACACCGAGCCCCTCGGGCTGGGTGAGTCCTTCGAGATGTTCTGCGAAGGAGTGCACCACTACGGGCCCTTTTGGGATCACATGTTGGGGTACTGGAACGCACACGTTGCGAATCCAGAGAAGGTGTTGTTCCTCAAGTATGAGGATTTGAAGGAGGATGTAGTGCTCTGTGTTAGAAGGATAGCTGAGTTTACGGGGTTTCCTTTCTCACCTGAGGAGGAGGAACGGGGCGTGGTGGAGCAGATTTCGAGGCTCTGCAGCTTCGAGAAGCTGAGGAACCTTGAAGTGAACAAGACTGGTGGGAGCAAGCTTGTCAAGTTCAGCACTTTTTTCAGGAAGGGAGAGGTTGGAGACTGGAAGAATCATCTAACTCCAGAGATGGGGGAACGGGTTAAGAAGATCATGGAGGCCAAGTTTGGAAATTCGGGTTTGAATTTCGGGATAGAGTAATGCATGATGATGTTGATGATTGGATGATTAATCGTCTCGATTAATGATCAGGAATAAAATTTCGATGTTTTACTCGAAACATGTTGATCTATATACATAATGTAGAATTATAACCTGCCTACGTAAAACTACATGGATGAATAGCAGCAAACCTTGGTAGAATCATCTTTTCCCGATTAAGGATTCAAGAAGAGCAGTCTCTTCTTCCTACAAGGATAATTTGGGTTTAATAAATGAGCTAATGAGATTCATCTATTGAAGAGTTGTATTATACATACCACCAAGGCATTGAATTCGGTCTCCTCGTCTATGGCACTAATTATAGCAGGATCCTCCACGAGTTCCTGTATTAGCAAAAGGTTTAGAGTCACTTAAAATGGAGAAATAGGGATGCAGTAAATAGCAGATATCATCAAATTAGAAGAAACGGTCACGGGTGATTTGTTTTTGGAAAGATCACCGAGCTACAAGACATGGGATGTCGATTTATTGATTCAACTGCAGCGTTTATAAATTACTTACGTCGTCGGCTATTTGTAAGACACCCTTTTTATCCTGAAACATGAAGAGGTGGAAGTTATTCCCTAACAGTACATACCGTTCTCCAATTAAAACAACACGGTGCCAAAGATCAAGTTATGATGTCAAGGAAATAATTTTATTGAAACAGAAGAGAAAAGTACAACTGATTCTTAGAAACTTACCTTAACAGCAACAAACAGAAGAGGATCAGAAGGCGTATAAATCATATAGTGGGCACCATCCTGCAAAAAAGTAATACATTTAATATCGGGCATGCCCAAGAATATGATGGAGAAGGATTTGATTCAAGGAGAAGACGTGATTTTATACAAGAAGTCTAATCTTATATCCAAATGCATTAGTTGGCTGAAAGTGCTGAAGAAGTGGATAATACTATGAATGTGGAGACAAATGGTTTCTTTATAACATTCAGCGAACATCATACCAAATTGAAGCATGTAATCTCAACACCCTCAGTTGGCAAACCGTCTACGTCTTCACCAGTATCTGCATTGAAAGAATATTCGTTGAAAGAAAATCAGTGCCGATTTGTATTACTTTTGGGATCTAAAGATGTACTAGGATGTATTGAGAGATAATTTTCAGTAGACAGCTAAACCCATAAAGGATAACCACAAATATAAATTATCCTCCGTAGCACAAATAAACAAAGCAACATTGGGGAACAGCCGGTGGGATCGAGCTTTTATACGTGGTCAAAGAAAATGTCTTACCTATGTTAAATTCAAATATATCTTCTTCAGTGTAGCAAAAGCCACCCCGTGCCGTGTAACAAAATCTGATTGCAGCAAAGAGTGGAAGAATATCTCAACGGCCACGACATAATAAGGAGTGACTAATACTTGGGGAAATGGACAATTTCTCATACCCACTGTACACCAGATGCATATGGATTTTAGCAAGGGCATAGGCAGCAGTGGGAAGTATGGCCTCTATTTCCTCATCACTAACCTTTAAGAAGGATGGAATGCAAATTTTAGAAACATAATGTTATTGAAAATATACAATCACTTATCAAGCTGAAAAAAATATAGTAACTTAGCAGCATACTGCATTTCGATTTTGGGTCACAATACTTGATAATTGCAAAACTAAGTCACGAATTTGGGTCTCTAATCATTTTTCCAACAAAATATAGCGACTCAAAATCGATACACTTAGTGACCCACATTTATAATTTTGCCAACTAAGTGGTGCTGGTTTTGGGGATCTCGTACAGAGAAGTTACCATTACATACTATATATGAATATGGCTAATTTATGGATTGTCGAACAAGAGTCATTGCATAAATCACTTTCTAAACATTAACCATAAACATAGTAATTACATTAAGCCAGATGGATAGCACTTACAGCAGACCATCCTTCAACATTGACACTCTTCAGAATCTGAATAGGCCTGCAGAAGAAGAAGCATAGTTAGTTCTCGTTCTATCATCCACATAAAACAAAATGTCACTTACATATCAACTGGGCACAGTAGCATACAATCATCCCCTTGTGAACTCTGAAACACCCTTCTTATGACACACTCAAGGGGTAAATTATTGGTTGAATCAACCTGTCATCAATTGCTAATACATATCATAAACTGCAGAAATATCCGAGGTGAGCCGATCCAAAAAGTAAATGAAGAAAGGAAAGAAAAGCAAAAGACATCTGCACAACACTATGATTGTGAAAAACAACTGCACGACTTATCATTTTCAAACCAAAGACATCTATCAAAAAGTGGATAATATGGAACTGACATTTCAAAGTCAATTGCATTAAAATTTGGATCGTTATTTCACATCATTACTCATAACATGTATCTTACTTCACCATATTATACTCCTTTTCCAGCTAATATATAACAATCACACAATGAGAACACACAGATGCTTCTCTCATCCCCAATCCATCGTCCCTCTAACACAAAAGTAGTCGGTTGCTCTAGAATACCATACAAACATAGAATTTCTCTACACATCACATATCATCCACATCTTGAGCTGAACTGCACTGAACGCATCTACAACTACAAATACACGTCTCGCACTAATTGAAGAAACAACACAGCAGCTGAAAAAGGCAAAACGGGGACAATAACGTCAGCAAAAACTAAAAAACTCACAAGAGTAGCAATACGTTTGTCAGAAACCATCAGAACCCCCCCGTGGTCGTCCAACACGAAGCCAGCCGGAGGATTAGGAAGCGGCAACGCCGCGTAAGGAGATTCTTCCTCCAATGACTGTGACGGCGACTCTAACAGCTCAACATCACTGCTCTTTGCAATCTCAAAATCATCTTCGATCAATCCCTTACGATTACTCCTGTTACTTGTTTTATTCTTCTTCTTCTTCGCCACCGGAGGTGCACCGCCGCCACTCTTATGCTGCTTAGCAGCTGCGCAATAGCAAGATAGCCGATGTCTGTGATTAATCGTCGTGGTTTTAGCATTGAATTGGGGAAATGAACTAGCTGTCGCAATTTTCGTAATCGTTGTAGAGATTGGGGCGATAGTTGAAAATCTTAGGATAGAGAACGCCATTGTTTTGTATTGCTGCTGCTCCGAGAGCTTCTATGTCGGACTCTAGAGGTTTTCGATTGTTATCCGAGATTTTCTCTTAGTTTGCTTTTAGACCCTTTCGCTATTTAGAAATATTATAATTAGTCCACCATGAATCATGATAAATAAAGACTTTTTTATATATCAGTGGCGTCCCTAAACATCTTGTGATACCTTAATGTAGTACACAAAACTACCATTCAAATTAGCTATTGATGATAAGGAGACCATTGCTTTTTTGTTTTAAGTTGAATCGTTTTCTTTCGAAGAAGCCTTCATAATGTAAAGATAAGGCACGGTATTTTCATTGTAATGATCATATATCGTAAAAAGATGGTGACTTTGTTCGAAACAATCGGAAAAATTTGAACTTTTTGATCAAAATTGAAACTTTTTGAATATTGGGATATGATTTTTATATTTTTAGCAAGATGCGGATAAAAAATTGAAAGATGAAAGAATATAAAAGAGGTCGAAATTCACAAATAATGTCTCCAAGTCAAAAATCAAAGACGTCGATGAACCAAACGTGCACACCGCCAGCAGAGGCAAACTAACTTTCCCAATCATTACTTCACGGGGACATCTGTTTCTCGCTGACCTCAAAACCCAAACGCCCACGACACGAAACAAAGAGAAGAAAACAAAAAAGGAAAGCAATTTGCAGATCCAAAAGAACACCGTTGCGTCTTGGTTAGGCCGACGTTTTTATATTATTAATTTTCCGTCTTATTCTGAGATTATAATCTGTATTCCACGCTGTAGAATCAATCGAGTTGCTGGTCGATTATTGGGTCTATGCGTATCGATTATATGTGTATAAATTGTTGAAGATTTGGCCCTTTGAGGCCCCGGGAAATAAAAAAAATGGTTCTTGGAGCTGATGGTTATTTTGTATTGTATCAGCTGTTTGTCGTTGATGATTAATGGATGAAGGGTTCTGCTGCTGAAGCGAGTGATCCGAGTCATATTTCTAGCAAGAAAGATTCCAATTTTAGTTATCTATCGAACACGATTGAGGGTTCTGTCTTGGATTCTGACACGGGACCAACTGTTGCCACAAGCAAGCATCAAAAGTCTGTGATTTGGTCTCCATCTTCGTATTTATTTCGTAAAGGCAGCGGTTGTGTTGAAAGAGAGTCCAAGAGCGGTAGCACGAGTGGTGTTAGGACACAGAAAAGGCCGGTGGGTGATAGAAGTTATTATGATAGGTGGAGAGCTTCACTGAGGAGAGTGATGATGAGCGGTGGAACGATGAGGAGGATATTAGGGTTTAACAGGGCCAGTGCTTCTACTTCCAAGAGCAACATTTGGCTTTTGGGTGTTTGTTACCACGTTGCTCACGAGGGCGATGATGAGAACTCTTCGGATCCTACGCACAGCGAGGGCTTTGCAGCTTTTGTTGAAGATTTTTCTTCGCGAATTTTGATAACTTACCGAAAAGGTAGCTTTTTTTTTCCCTTTCTGCTGCAAATTCGCTTCACAGGTGAAGGATAACGGCAATACAAGCAACATGTTATCTTCTTTCTTTCTTTTTTTCGTCAGGTTTTCCCCCTATCGGTGATTCGAAGTACACTAGTGACATTTACTGGGGTTGCATGCTGCGAAGCAGCCAAATGCTTCTTGCTCAGGTCTTACACGCACCAACATTTTGCTATTTTTGACTTACAATTTTTTAGATTCTTTGCTCGTTTATGCAAGCCGCGGTTTTTTATATTTATTATTTATTTGATGCCGCATGTATATTGACTTCTTCTGTTATACAGGCATTTCTGTTCCATAAATTGGGAAGATCTTGGAGGAAATCTCCACATAAGGTAGATGGGATTTGATCACAGAGCATAGCAAGTAAAAGTTAAAACAAAAAAAGTTATTTCTTGGACTCTAACTTCCTCATAATTGTACCGTTCCAACTTTACAGCCACTGGACCAACATTACGCGGAAATATTGAATCTTTTTGGGGATACCGAGGACTCACCTTGCTCTATCCACAATCTTCTCGAATCGGGAAAGCCCTATGGCCTTTCACCGGGCTCGTGGATGGGCCCGTATGCCATGTGCCGCACGTTGGAAAGTTTGATGCGTAATAAGGCTAAAAAACCCGGTAATGAAATCTTATCCTCGATGATGGCTGTATATGTAGTTTCTGGTGATGGAGATGGAGAACGAGGTGGGGCCCCAGTTCTTTGCGTTGAGGACGTAGTGAAAGTATGTTCTGAGTTCAATGGAGGGCAAAATCAATGGGCCCCTATTTTGTTGTTGGTTCCTTTGGTCTTAGGACTCGAGAAAGTCAACCCCAGGTATGCATAGTTTTCTTCAGTTGGATTTTACTTCTCTCATATATCTGCCCTCTTTTTAACTGATTTTTATAGTAGCTGTAATAATTTGCAAAAAGATATGTTACTGTATTATTGTACTTGATAATGCAACAGGTATCTCCCGCTCCTAAGTGCTACGTTTTCGTTTCCTCAAAGCCTCGGGATTTTGGGCGGTAAACCTGGTGCTTCGACGTACATAGTTGGGGTGCAAGATGATAAGGCTTTCTATCTTGATCCACATGAAGTTCAACAGGTTTTTAAAGCTCTCATCTTTTTTTTTTAAGTGTGATTTCATGTGAAATAATTATGACATACTACCATGTTAATTCTTTGAATCAGCATATAAAGACATCTCATGAACACATATGCAGTGGCTTTGTCAATTTTAGTGAGGGCCATAGCATCATCTAACTTAAATCATTTCAGACAATCTTTTCAGCTTTTTTTTTCTGGTCCCTTTTCCCCTCTCAGAATGTTTTTAGTACCGTTGATTTCTTTCGTGTTTTCACATTCGTGTTGGAATTAGGTGGTAGACATTAAAAGGGCTGATTTAGAAGCTGACACATCATCTTACCACTGCAAGTAAGTTTACAATGCATAAGCTTCCACGAATCTCATATTTGCTCCACTTGGTAATATTTTCTAACAAACCCCCTCCTTATGGGGGACTACTTTCAGTGTTGTGAGGGATTTTCCTTTGGACTCCATTGATTCGTCCCTGGCGATTGGGTTTTACTGCAAGGACAAGAGTATGCAATCTTTTTCCCCCCCAAAATCTAAACTCTTCTGCATTTTTTCGATCAAATTTTTGAAGGAACAGTGTTTTTTCTGATACTTTTTGGCAGTTGACTTTGATGATTTTTGCTCACGTGCCACCGATTTATTCGAAAAATCAAACGGTGCTCCCTTATTTACGATCTCCCAAGTGCGAAATTCTCAAGCCAAGTATGATCAAAACACGGAGACTGCTCAAGATCTTGATTCCATGGATAAGATTGCTGATCAGTCCGATGAAGGTGGTGGGCATGAAGATGACTGGCAACTCCTTTAATCATGATGCCGATTTTATTTATAAATGTTTTGTACAATGTATATAAATTGACACCATGAATTTGGATTATTTCGCATCTGTTGCTGAGATTATTCGTTTTGGAAGATTGAAATATAACCAACTCCTCTTGCTCAGTATGTTGTCTGTTGAAACCTTATTACTGCTGCTATAAATTCCTCTGGTGCATTGAATCTATCTCCCTCGATTGTTTGTAGATGAAAAACTATATATAGGACATAAATATATAAACTTAGTAACCAACCTCATTACATGAAGCCAATGATAAAATGCAGATTAGGTGAGACTATTACACAAGTTTTGAAACTGTTATTATTACACATATGAAAAGAAAAACACAGCAAATACAGGAAACTACTAAGGTCCCCTTCAGCTGAGAAATAACTCCCCACTAGCATGAACAGCCTTCACCTGCTTATCATACACATCCTCTTCATCATCTTCTTCCTCGGGAGATTCTTGATCTTCCTCGTCCTCTTCGCCACCCCACCCGAATCCCGAAACAGTCCTGGAAACGGGGGGTGGGTTTCTGCCTTCGCCCACGATTTTCATGATGTCATCGATGCTCTGAAGAGAGAAGCTCGAGCCATCGTCTCTCTTGTAGTAAGCAGCTTGAGCAGCCTCGGTGAGTTCCCTGGGCAAGTTCTTCAAGAACCAAGGATGGTTCTTTATCTCCTTGATGGTGATTCTCTGCTCATTTTTTTTAGCAGATTATTACTTCTTTTTTCTTACCGTGATTCGCAGCATGTAATGACAACAAGAAAGCAAGTACTTACCCGGGCGGGATTTGCACAGAATATGCGAGAGAGGAGGTGCCTGCAATCCTGGGAGATGTGAACATAATCTGGGATTTTGTACTCCACTGACACTATCCTCTGCAAGTGATCATAATAATCCATTCATTTTGATTCAATCTAAATAAATTTCACTTGAGCCAAGGAAAAAAAAAAGATAGAGAGGATGATGATGCTCAACCGAAATCGTTTTTCTGAAGTTCTTAGGATCACTGGGATCTTCAAAAGGGTAGGCTCCCACCAGCATTACATAGAGGGTGACTCCACAAGACCATACATCAGCCAACTATTCAAGAATTTTTTTTTAAAAAAAATTCAATCTTTTTCACACCTTTGCATATACGTAGACATATACGTGTATATGTATGTATGTATACGCACCTTGCCATCGTATTCCTGGCGGGAGAGAACTTCGGGTGCAATATACGCCGGGGTACCCACGGTTGACTTTGGCCTCGAGTGGAGTACAGAAGACTGCATTATCAAAACACATTTGAGTATCATGTAATAAAACTTCATTTTTTTTTTTAGTATTGTAAATCACAGAGGTGTTTTAAGTTTTAATTAAAAAACCTTGGAGTAGCCGAAGTCGCATATTTTGAGGCGGGGTGCGGGGTTTCCATCTAAAAGAGTGTTCTCAAGTTTCAGATCTCTGTGGCATATTTGCTGCAGCAACATATATATTATTACAATCTCGGTTGAAAGAAAAATATCAGTTCTTGAGTTATATAATGTTTTTTTTAGCGAAAATAACCGATTGCTTTAATTTACCATGGCATGGCAGTAGCTGACGCCGGAAATCAACTGCTGGAAGAAGTACCTCGCCTGAATGATGATGGGTGAGCATAAAAACACGATCTTGATTATTGTATTAACTTTGGGATTATTACATAATTATATTTTAATGCAGACAAAACAATAGAGACCTCGTCTTCACTAAATCTGCCTGCACTGCATATTCTATCGAAAAGCTCTCCACCTGCTGCGTACTCCATCACAATCGCTAGATGCGTTGGTGTCAAAACTACCTACAATTAATTATAACCCCATACAAAATATATTAAAAGAATATTAGGAGAAAAAATAAATAAAGGGATATATACCATAAGAAAATTTGGATCTGAGGTATTATATATATCACCACCACCTCTTTGAATCGAATAATGTTAGGATGGCGAAGTGATCTGTGGTTGATGATCTCTCTTGCAACATTTTCATCGATCTGTGTTGCAAATAATTCGTCGTTGTTGTGTTATCAACACCAAGAATAATTATCGAAAATCAAGAAATTCAAAAGAAAATTTTAATAATAAATGTGAGTATATTATTTATACCTTGTGGCCGCGCTCGATGTATTTCATTGCAACAAGCTCCTTGGTTTCTTTGTTCCTCAACAGCCTCGCTACGCCGAAGTTTCCAGCTCCCAAATCTTTCACCAACTCGTACCTTTCCATTTTTTATTTTTCTCTGAAATTCAATGATTTTTTTAGTTTTTGATATGGTGGCTGAATCTGATGTGCATATATGTAGACGTGTGTGTGTGGATACGTTTTATCTCAATATTATAATCTTCTTCATGCATGCAAGAAAATTACAGGAAAAAAAAAGAAGAAGTTATTGCGATGACAGTGTCTCGTCTCGTATCATTGAAATATAACGCTCAATGACGACCCCGAATTTTTTATTATAATTATGATTTATGAGATGAGATGAGATTCAACGCATTTATATGACTGACTCCTTCTGCACACACCCACATAACACACAATTTTGTGTGGGAGGACTTACGTTAAATTTATTACATGGGGAGGAGTGTGTGAATTGAGTAGGGGAGTCCATAAACACTAATTAATGCACCATGTATGTATTTCATTGTAATAAATTCGTATATATAATTGTGATTATAGTTAAATAAAAAAAAGTGTAACTAACGGTGTGATGCATGTTGGGTTATACCTTCAAGAACGCCGATGTCAACGGTTGGCGGTGGTACGCCTTTGACTTTCCAACTTCTTTCAACCGTCTTTCGGAAGCATTTTACAACAAGATCCGACCGTTGATTCTTCCCAATACAAACCGCTATATCTTTCCAAATTTTTTTTCCAGATTATGTATTGTAATAAGCATTGAAGAACATGATTGTATTCTTTTCCAATGATTCATGTCCGTTTCAAGTAATTTGCAGTGAGCAGGATTGAACGTATGGCTGAAGAATTTTGAATATTCAACTGGTGACTTGAATATTTCAGATATAAAAATGCACAGCATCTTGATTAGATTACTACATATTATATACTAAATAAATTTATGTAGCAGGTATATATAACTGGAGACAAATTCTTGCAACTTCGATCCAACTGCAGCTTGGACATTACATTACATCTCCTTACTCGTTCTTTTAATGTTTAATATTTAGGCTGCCAAGTATTACCAAGTGTTTTTGACCCGTTAACAGCTTCTTACACCCATGATTCACGTGTTTCCTCACTTTGGCTTCATCCCATAGAATGTCTCTATAGATAGAGACATCCTTAAACGCCACAAACTCATCACCTCAACAAAATCATAAGCCTCATACAAGCTAAATCAAGAAGATGGCTCTCTGCTTCTTCACCGCCTTAGCAATTGCATCTCTAGCAACGTTAGCTTACGCATCAGACCTGAGCCCTCTCCAAGATTTCTGTGTTGCTGTCAATGACTCCACCGCTGCAGGTGATCGATTTACTCAAAAACCCGCATTTTTATTTCTGTATAAAAACACTGTAAATAAATCTTCATTATCAATACTCGCTTGCCACCTGCAGTTTTCGTTAACGGGAAAATCTGCAAGAATCCAAACACGGTCACGGCTGATGACTTCTTCTTCCCCGGCCTCAACAAAGCTGGCAACACATCGAATGCACAGGGATCAAAGGTAACCCCGGTGAACGTGAACCAGTTACCGGGCCTCAACACCCTCGGGATTTCGTTGGTTCGCATAGACTACGCACCGAAGGGCCTCAATCCACCGCACACGCACCCGCGTGCAACCGAGGTTCTTGTTGTGTTGGAGGGGACTCTCTTTGTTGGATTCGTGGCCTCGAATCCTGCTACCGCGAAGAACAAGCTGTTTGCCAAGACTTTGAACCCAGGGGATGTCTTTGTGTTTCCAGAGGGATTGATTCATTTTCAGTTCAATGTTGGGAAAAGTAATGCAGTTGCTTTTGCTGGATTGAGCAGCCAAAACCCGGGTGTTATTACCGTCGCGAATGCTGTTTTCGGTTCGGATCCTAAGATTAGCTCCGATGTTTTGGCTAAGGCTTTCCAGGTTGGGAAGAATGTTGTCGACCTCCTTGAAGCTCCGTTTAGTTAAGCTCCTGGCAATAAAATTCCAAGTTTTGATTTTTAATTTTGCAGTAATAAAAGAGTCACTATTTTAAAGCCCTAATTGCATTTCTCCATTGTGGAACTATACAAATACATATACTACACACCAAGTAAATCAGTAAATTCCAAAATCCATTGTTCAAGGAAATGGAGAAACAACCATAACTTTCAATCGAACAACAAAGCATCATCCACTCCACTGCCAAGAAGAAAATTAGGGACCATCGATTAGCATATGCAGAAATTACTACACTCACGTTGAAGACGATCGTCCTTATAATCTCGATTTTTCTCAGAAGGCCATGAATCTGCTTGATCTTCATTCGTGTCCAGTTTTGCGGCCTTCATTCTCTGGCCTACAAAGTATATGGAGCAATTCCTGCTTCGATTGTCCTCGCACAAACACGCAGTATCCACATACTGAAGGGACTCGGAGTCTACAGCAGCAGCTGATATTCACTGAGTCTGAAATGGTGATGACTCGTTTGGCTTTGGTGTCGCAGGTTAATTTAGTTAAGTTTTTATCATATTTATAAATTGTTCATTTATTTTTACGGAAAAATCCATTAATGGCAAGGTGCAATAAAACGACGTCGTCCTTGGCTTATTAGGCTGTTCATTAGTTGTTGGCACGCAGTGGCACCGCCAAATCATATACTTTCTGCAATTTCTCCAAATTTTTTTCCTTAAATTAGAAATTACTTGATCTTCGATTTAGTCGATCTTTCCAATTAATCTATCAACCACCAGGCGCGCCGTCAGTAGATTTATCTGGATTCCTGATCGATTGAAGAGATTACGGGGAAATGGAGCAGAGCAGGAGAGCTGTTGAATCGTATTGGAGGTCGAGAATGGTAGACGTTGCCACGTCGGACGAGGACAAGGTCACTCCGGTTTACAAGCTGGAAGAGATTTGCGATTTGCTCAGGTCATCGCACTCATCGATTGTCAGGGAAGTGGCCGAGTTTACCGTGAAGCGTCTCGAACACAAATCGCCGATTGTTAAGCAAAAGGTTTTTGCTTTCTCTATTTTTCTTTCCTTCTTATTTTTTCTTTATGATTGATATGTGGTAGCGTTTAGGACCTTTTGGTTATCAATTGCGCGGATGATATTGCCTTGATTGGCCAAATTGTGCACAATGGCTGATGGGGTCCTGTTATCGTTCGTGGTTGGGGTCCTTAATGAAATTTAGCTTTGAATCAACTCATTCTGGGACTGAGACGAAATAGCAAAGTTGGTGTTAGTCTAGTGAAGTATGTTGAATGATTGCAGTGATAGCAAAATTCCACCTTTAAATATCTTGGTGAATTTAATCATATGTGCAGGAAAAAGATAAACACAGCTGAAAATTTGAATATAGTTTAAAGACAGATTTGGTGTGTCTGGACTCTTCAAACCATCAAGTCTTTAGTCAATTGTGCTGTTTTACTAAGTGGTATAATTCACTTGGATTCTTTAATTCGTAATCTGCAACGTTTTATTGGTGCTCTTATATCCATATAAAACTTTCAGGCATTAAGGATGATCAAATATGCACTTGGAAAGTCAGGTGCAGAGTTTAGAAGGGAGATGCAAAGGAACTCGATTGCTATACGCCAGTTAATTCACTACAGGGGTCAGCCAGATCCTCTTAAGGGTGATGCACTGAATAAGGCTGTGCGGGAAACAGCTCAAGAAGCATTATCTGCATTGTTTTCAACAGAGGAAAGCAACACTTCTGCACCAAGAGAAAGTAGTAGCCTCGGAAGCCGAATTCAAGGATTTGGAAACACCAACTACGAATTGCCATCGGAAGATAAGAGGTCCTCCTCGTCCTTCATTAATGAGGTCGTTAACATTGGAAATGCCACGATCAAACACGGGCTCAGTAGTTTGACACAATCTTCTTCCATGAGGAAAAATAATGACACTGGGACTTATAGGAGCCCAAATCTTCGGCGATCTTTGACTGGGGAAGGTGATTACTATGATAAGCAGGAAGTGATCAATTCTCATGAAACTCGCTTCTCGCAAAATGCTGGTTCTGGGACCTGGGGCCAAGAAATAAGTGCACCACAAGCAGAAACTAGTGGAGACTCTGCTTCTACTTATGGTCTCAAGACTCGTGAGGAGAAATTGGTTGAGACCATTGTGTCATCTGGTGGCGTGCGTCTACAGCCAAGTAGGGATGCAATTCATGTTTTCCTGATGGAGGCCTCGAAGCTCGATGCCCTGTCTCTGGCGTGTGCTATTGAGACAAAGTTGAAATCCCCTATGTGGCAGGTTTTCTTTTTGTGGCTTTGTAGGAGCAAAAGATTTCCAGTTTTCGGTTGAAATACAAGTGACGATAATCTTGAGATTCATATTTCATAGAATTATATTTGAGAGAAATATTTAAGTTTATAGGGAAGTATCAAAATTAGGCTAAATTTATTCACATGGTGCAATATGTTCAGGTGCGTATGAAAGCAGTTTGTGTCCTAGAGGCCTTATTGAGAAACAAAGATGACGACCACCGTTCTGCTATATCATCATACTTCACTGACAACATAGATATGGTGGTGCAGTGTTCTGAATCACCCCAAGCATCTTTGAGGGAGAAAGCAAACAAGGTAATATTCCTAATAGTTGATTATGGGCTCCTTAAACATGGTTTATATCAAATGATGTTTACAGGCTCGGAAAGCAAGTTCGGTCAAAATTGCATATTCATTCTCATGAAAATTTGTAACTGGAACGATATTTTTCCTTTTACTTTTTATTACGAGTCATCTCTGGCCTTCCTTATATTTTTGGGAAAAATTGGCAAGACAAGCTTGGATTGTGGTCAGTAGATGAAAACTACTTTGTTCCATGAAGCCTCGAAATATTATGTCTTGTGTAGGTTTGACGTCTATTCTTTCTCACAGGTTCAGAGCTTACTTGGCCAACAAAACGGTGGAGCAACTAGTGCAAATAAGTCTCCAACGGTGTCTCAGCCCGCAATTATCCCGGACTTGATAGACACCGGTGATTCAAATGATTTCGTTGGAATTGGAGATCCAAGTGGACCGATAACTACCGATGCTCCTAGTTCCACTGCTCCCTTGATTCATGACTTACTAGGGGACAACTCCGGTGGTGATGATGATGGTACCAAAAAAGGACAGAATCTCGACGATGACCCTTTTGCTGATGTCTCCTTCCACACCACACAGGTTAAAGACCATGCTGGTTTTTTCTTTTCTGTGGAACCCGTTGACAACTCAAAAACCGAATCTGAACCATTTGACATCTTAAACTCAAGTTTTGAGGCAGCCCACAACAATGGAACTGCCAGAAAAGATATCAGTGCTCTCATGGGCGATTTATCCATCAACGGAAATGATGGAAGCACACCCCAAAAAGTCCCACAACCCCCAAATTTCGTATCGGGTATTCTCTCGGATGACAAGAAAAACCCAATCAATGCTTTGAACATTGCCTCGCAACCCTCCGAAGCAAATCAAAATCCTACATTTCCTTTGGGAGCAATGGCCTATAACTTTCCACCCGGCATGGTGTTTAACCACCCATCGCTTGCTTCTCAGCAAGTGAATTACGGTGCTGTGGGGAACCTGTTTGCTCAACAGCAACAGTTCCTTGCTGCAATGTCCAACCTCCAACAGCTCGGGAATATGCAATCGAATATGGGCATGGTGAATTCTGCTGGATCAATCACTTCACCTTATCCTGATGTTTTCAACCCGAGCATGGCTGCACAGCCTCCAACGTCACTAATGAATGACACCAAGAGAGAGGATATGAAAGCGTTTGATTTTATATCGGTAAGCTGTGTTTTTTTTTGTGTGGCTTAACTTTATTAGAACGCTAGATGCTCAACTTTAGAGTTCTTTTATGAAGGCATTGACGAAGTAAAGTATGGTATCATCGTCGCTGCTTTTTGCAGGATCATCTAGCTGCAGCCCGTGACTCAAAGCGTGGGAATTAGGTCTTTGATTCAGTGCAGTTTTACTGTTGAATCCCATTAAGTTTGTATCTATTTATCTATCTATGCTTTGTTAAAAGGATTAAAATTGTCATCTACGGAGGGCAGTTCATAGTTAAGAAATGCACCGGCGATATATAATTGTGTGTGTAAAAGTTTATTCTTGAAATTTTTTATGTAGACTGTTGAGCGATGTTGATCAGATGGAAATCATGTGATAGACGTGTTAGCCTACTTCATTTTCGGTCTATTTTTGCAACTCCGGTATCTCCAATCTTACGACAGATTATGGGCTTGCGTTATAGCCTCTGTTTTAGAGTTCTCTATCGCCCCATTTCGTTAAGTCATCTTTGAGGACTACATTTTCGGTCTTCAATAAATTAATTGTATTTTTCCAAAACAATAAACTATAAATAAATTGTATTAATTTAAATTACATTTTGGACTCAAATTATACTCATTTTGAATTGGGCTTGACTCAAAGTTTAAGCTAACAAGAAAAAGAGCCCAATAGGGGGTTGGTCCTATATTCGTCGGCAAACGTGGTTTGCTCCTTGTGCAAGAAAGATCGGCACGTGTCATCAATTCATTGGCTGTTCGTCCTTTAAACCCTAGTCCCGGAATCAAGCAAGGGTTTAATGAAATCCCCAATTTCTGAACCATAGCAATTCATCACTTCAATGTCCGCTTGATTAAATATCAATTCAGACTAGTCTCCATCGAGTGCTGAACTTCAAATCATAAATGGCGGCTTCGAAGCTGTCGTCACTTGCCGTCGCCGTAGCGGCCGCGTCCTACGCCGCCGCCACTTGTGGCCACGCGTACGCTGACGGGCCTTGGTTCTCACCATTCTCATCATCTTCAGCTAAACCCGAGGGTTCCCAGTCGGATGTTCCGGGTTCGGATCCTCAGCCGGAAGTCGAAGTGACGAAGGGAGGGTTCAACCCGGAGGCCTTAGAGAGGGGCGCGAAAGCTCTCAGGGAGATCAATAAATCTTCGTATTCCAAACAGGTTCTCTTTAATTCGTCTGTTAGGATTAGTAACCTTCTTGCTCCATTTTTTTTTTTTGGAAAATTCTTGCTCCATTTTTTGTGGTATCTGGTTATTCAACAATTATACACGATTTTATCTCTATGAAGGTTTTTGATATCATGAGGAAGCAGGAACAGACGAGGCTGGCCGAGTTGGACGCTGAGAAAGTTCATTTTGAGGCGATACAATCTCAGGCTGATATTGTAAGTGTTTATCTGGCTATTAGTTGATTTGTTGTTTTGGCGATTCTGATCGAGACTTTATTTTGTAATACTTTATTTGCGATCTTATGGTTTGCAATGATAGTATGAAATTGACACTTCATTTGATTGGGGGACTTTATTTGATAGCTAAACTACACACACACACACACTTGCTCTCTGCTGATTATATTTTGGCTATCCTAAACTTTAGGTGGTAAACAACACTTCATATGAATTCAAAAATTATTTTTTATTGTTTGCACTAAATGAGGAAATATGTCTGCAGGATAAGCAACGGAAGTGGTCAGAAGATCAGAGAAATCTCTACCAGCAACAGGCACAAGCTAAGGCACAAATGATGAGATATGAAGATGAGTTGGCTCGAAAAAGAATGCAGGTGTGAAAAGTTTGTCTTTAAAGTTTAGCAGTATTTGTTTTTTGGACGGACCGAGGAGATTATGATTGAAAGTACTGTTTTCCATTAAAATTTTAGATCAATTTCGCTTTTTTGTGGCCATTAGTTTTTATACCATTTTCTAAGTAATTTGAAACAAGACTGGCCTTGAATAGAGATCTTTTTGAATTATTTTTTTTGGGAACAGCTTAGACAGTTTAATTAATCAAATGCGACAAATTCAGACAGATCATGAAGCACAGAGACGACATAATGTTGAATTGGTCCATATGCAAGAGGAGTCATCCATAAGGAAAGAGCAAGCTAGGCGAGCAACAGAAGAGCAGATACAAGCACAACAGCGACAGACTGAGAAAGAGAGAGCTGAAATAGAACGAGAAACAATAAGAGTGAAAGCTTTGGCTGAAGCAGAAGGTCGTGCTCATGAAGCAAAATTGACTGAGGACCATAATAGGAGGATGCTGGTGGAGCGGATAAATGGCGAGAGAGAGAAGTGGCTCGCCGCGATCAACACAACTTTTAGTCACATCGAAGGTGTAAACCCAATTCAATCTACAGATAACTCGTATTCTTGGATGATTTGGGATATATCATATATTAGATTACTAGAATCGTGAATTTGTTAGATTTAAGCACTGTTTGTGGTTGCCAACTATGGAATCTCTTCAGAGAAGTTTTTTTTTAACAGAAAGATATCATTTTGCCTTTTTTTTTTCTCTCTTAAATCTATGTTTTTCAGGGGGCTTTCGGGTTCTGTTGACTGATAGGAGTAAGTTGGTTATGACCGTTGGGGGAGCCACCGCATTAGCTGCCGGAGTATATACCACCAGGTCTGCACTCTCTTTTCCTTATGTTTCATGATACGCGAAATTCGAAAACAGATTTACTCGCATTTTGTAACGGTGAAATTTGTCTGATCCCGGTAAACATTTTGCTAACCATACATGGTTAGAAATTAAAATGTTGCTTTTATTACCAAGTACCAACTGGAAGAAAAAAGTGGAACCTTCCTTTTTCATGACACGCTGAAGTCAATGTATCTTGTGCTTTAACTGGAAATAGTTACTACTTTGTAGGCTGAAAAACACTTTATGACACATCACGTGTGGTTTCTGTTTTTTGTTTTCACAGGGAAGGTTCTAGAGTTATGTGGGGGTACGTCAATAGAATTCTCGGTCAGCCATCTCTCATTAGGGAATCATCCATGGCCAAGTTTCCATGGTCGGGCGTAGGCTCAAGGGTTGCTAGTAAGGTTCGAAATTACACCGCACCTGCTGGATCCGAAACAAGTTCTCAGGGTAGTAAATCTGCTCTGGGAGATGTTGTTCTTCATCCTTCGCTGCAGAAAAGAATCGAGCATCTCGCTCGGGCCACGGCGAACACAAAGATCCACCAGGCACCGTTCCGCAACATGCTCTTTTATGGGCCTCCGGGCACCGGGAAAACTATGGTTGCAAGGGAGATTGCTAGAAAATCGGTCAGTAAATTATTATTATTACCTCCGAATTCTTAATAATCTATGAATTCCCAGTGTATATTCTCGATTTTTCATTCGATAAAAATCCAATCTTGCCTTTTCCCTTGCCTTGAGAACAAGGGGAGAAGGCAATGAAAGAAATTATTATGTCAACATTAAAATCTATCTTTGGTTGCTATCGTTTCAGCATAAAAGCTACTACTGTGTTATTCAATTTGATGCAATTTCAGGGCTTGGACTATGCAATGATGACAGGAGGAGATGTAGCACCGTTGGGTCCCCAAGCAGTCACCAAGATTCACGAGATATTTGATTGGGCCAAGAAATCGAAGAAAGGACTGCTCCTTTTCATCGACGAGGCCGATGCCTTTCTCTGCGAGTAAGTAACTTCGATCATTTGAGTCACACACACACACACACACACATATATATATAGAGAGAGAGATTTTAATCAAATTCGATTTTAACAATCAATGTTCTTCAATTTTTTTCCTTATTTTTTTACAGACGCAACAGCACCCACATGAGCGAATCCCAGCGCAGCGCGTTGAACGCCTTACTTTTCCGCACGGGCGACCAATCCCGAGACATCGTGCTCGTGCTCGCCACGAACCGGCCCGGAGACCTCGACGCAGCGGTGACGGATCGAATCGATGAGGTCATCGAGTTCCCTCTCCCCGGAGAAGACGAGCGTTGCAAGCTGTTGAAGCTCTACCTCAACAAGTACCTTTGTGGTGGGGACGGTGATGGAAGTCATCAAGAGTCCAAATTCGGGCATTTCTTCAAGAAAAACCCGCAGAAGATAACCGTGAGGGATCTGTCCGATGATGTAATGGATGAAGCTGCTAAGAAGACAGAGGGCTTCTCGGGCCGCGAGATTGCGAAGCTCATGGCTAGCGTTCAAGCTGCTGTTTACGGGCGACCCGATTGCGTTTTGGATTCGGATCTGTTCAGGGAGATTGTTGATTATAAGGTATCAGAGCATCACCAGAGGATTAAGCTTGCTGCTGCTGCTGAGTTGTAGGAATTTTGTGTGGGAATTTCGAGTTCAGTTATTTTTTTTTTATTTTCTTGTTCGGATAATAATAACCTTAGGAAATGATTGTTGGAAGGTTGAAATATCTCCGTCTTTCTTTCACTGAATCTTTGTGTTGAGCACTTGGGAAGCAATGTTAAGCACTCAACTCAAGCGTAGACACACAACACCACCAGAGAAGTCATGGTTTTATCTATTATAATTCATGCATTGATAAAACGTGGTATAGAGTAGTCATGATCATCTATATAAGAAAACTCGAAATCAACTTACACATGAAATTCTAACTAGATAAACGTCACCTTTCCCCACGCTTTTTCACAAGCCACCGTCATCATCGTCGCTGTCATCATCTTCGTCGTCATCATCATCATCGTATTCTTCCATCTCAAGATCTACAACGCTACCATTATAACAGACTCGTCCATCTTCTTCTTCTTCTTTTTCAGAATTATCACCGAGCGACACTAAGCTTTCGACGTGAGCACACACACCATCAAATATATCCAAGTCAACAATCGTAAGATTCCTCTTACACACCTCATTCGGCATGTAATAGAAGAGGTTGCTCTCCGGTTCGAATCTTCGAAAAATCGCACCACCACTGCACACCCCGAACCTGTCGAATCTCAATCTGGAACGTCCCTTGGGAAAAATAGGTAAGTAGGTCCAAAACCGAGGCTTCAATATCCATAGATCCGTCTTCTTTGGAGTATGATAAATGCAAAGCACGCAAGGGTAGCAGCCATTAAACACCCCCAGTTGAGGTGCGTAAAACGACTTTCCGTTTAGATGAGGTTGCTTTATTATGATCCCGAACTTCTCCTTCTCCAAATCGAACGAAATAATAACCCACCGCAATGCTTGTTCACTGTTGCCTCTGTATATCCTCAACCAGTAGACGATCCCGCCGACGTGCCTCGCCGTCAAATCCGTTGGTTCTCTGACTATGTAATCCTCACAAATCGTTCCCCACGAACCCGTTTTTAAACTGTAGATCTTCACCGTGCACAGGTTCGCAACGTCGGCTCTTCGAGGATGCGATATCGCCAGCACCTTGTAGTCGTTGGTGGACTCCACGTAACCAAACCCCCACGATATTATTGACCTATACTTCTTTCGCTTGACAAAGCCAACGGGAGGCAATTTCTTGTACCTCCGCGTCGACGGGTTCCGCAGGGTGAAATCTTCTCCTGAAAAATAGCACAGAAGCCCGTTCGAAGATCTCACGGTATTGCAAGATCTCGCGTCGGGGGACCACTTTTTTTTTCGTTTGATCTCTGCACTCGAAAATACAAAATCTTTAGCTACCTTTTCATCTAATAAACAGGTGGACGTGCAACGCCGTCTTAGACGACGACAGTAGCTGAAACGAGGCAGCACGTCGCTCGTGGCAATCTTGTGGCGGGTGAAAGATGGATCCTTCGACGATTTCAAAAAGTGGGCTCTCACGAAACCTTCGTCGGAGATCAGAGAACACAACGATTTGGAGACGCACTTCAACGTTATTAGGGATTTTACCGAGAGCAGTGACAGGATTTCTTCGATTATATGACGTGGGAGATGATGAAGGAGAAGGGTTCTTCGAGTCTCCTTCTCCATGACTAAACCCGCTTAGCTTTTTGTTTAATGGAAGATGAATTGGATTGGATGGTTCTTTAAATACTAGTTAGTTAGATAGGGCTCTGCTTAATTAAGTCGGCCCAGAAAACAAATATAAGCAGTTTACCATATATTACCTCCACCGTATCCACTATTTTTTTTATTTGAATAGAAAAGCCGACAATTTAGCTAGGTCAAATGTTATCTTGCCTTATTCATAGCGTTAGCCGTTAATAATAGAAATATAGTAAAGATATTTTATTTTTTTATGAAAAGTTTCCCGATAGTCTTTCTTTTTAATAATAGAAATATAGTAAAGATATATATCATATATTGAGTTATTCGTCCATATCACCTAATAAAAATTTTAAAGGTCCCCCCGTTACATATCATATATTGACTTACTAGAAGGCTCACTGCATTTGTGAATCATCATGTATTGCAAAACCAAATCAAAACAATGCAATTCAGCCTAATATTTCCTGAATGATATTTTTTTTTTGAGTTAAAAACGTAAAAAGGCGAAGATACATATAATTCCAAGGGAAAATAGAAAATGCAAAATAAATTAACCCAGCTTCGACAAAAGTCCGAGGGTTCATTCAATACATAATCTTATAATCCAACTGATTAAAGTTTCCTATGAAAATGTGATTCAGCACAATATTCCACCTCGGTTGCTTTGCCCATTGACATCTTCACCAGGACAAAGCTAACCATTGATGAGTTACTGCTCGAAGCTACGATGATGTTCAATTGATCCTTGAAAGAAATATAGATGATGTCGGGTCCATAAATTTAACTGCTTAATTTCGGTGCCTTGACAAGATACACGCTCTTAACGAAGCCTTTCCCAAGTTGGCCAACAGCTTTGAGGGTATCAACCATAGATGATGATGATGATGATGATGATACACCACCACTATCATCATCTTCTCTACCTCGTTTCTGAAAACCATAGCCATTGCATAGCATTGAGGGTAAAGCAAAATTAGGTTCTATATATAGTAACTTAAGTACATTTCTAACCTTTGTAGTACTACTCCTGGTGGTATTGCATGTGAGGCCAATGGCATCGCCCCCGAGCGAATCATACCACACTTTAAACATACCCGGAAACTCATTCTGCAAAAGTTGATGTGAGAATGTAATAAAAGTATATATGTTACACACAGAAATTTCCACTTGACAAGGAATTGTTTTTGTAGGTCACCTCAATATCCGTGACAAAATATTTCAGGGGATCGAAGTCCACCATCAGCTTATTCTTCAACTCATCTAAGTTCCCAGTATTTTGGGGTGGTAATAACAAGGGTTGGAAAGTCTTGCTAAGTTTACCACGTAGCACGTGCTTGCCTGCACAGGAGGACGCATTCGATTTCAGAAAATCCAAGACAAGAAATTATTTAATGAATCCCATTTCAATTTCAGGAAATGCATTTCATAATTTGAAGTTTCTTCATCAAGTTCCCTGGGAATTTTTCTAGCAAAACCTTGTTTGACTTCGGATGGGAATAGAAGGTGCTGAGGGTGAGGCAATTTATCCCGGTGAAGAAGAACGACGGCATTGTAATTGTTAAGGGGTGTACGGAAAATGCACTGCACGAAGGAGAAGAAGCATTTTGTAATCATAAAGTGACATAATAATACGATAAATCCAGAAAACAAGGAGGGCTTTAACTCACTTCACATCCGTAGCTGTCGTTCTGATTCTTCATAACTATGTTCGTCAACAGATTCGCACTACTCGTTGCATACGCTGCCAACCTCTTAAGGTCCTGAAACATCGATTGCTTGTGTAAATGGCAGATACTACTAAACGAATACCACCCCGTATTGAAAAAACACAGGAAAACTCATACAGAAAATGATTTTACAAACTTTATTTCTAAAATGAGTTAAGATAAAAAAAAGGAGTTTAATTCCCTTCATAAGCTTTAACTTGCAGTCGTTGATTATACTGAAGATCCTAACTTGTAATCTACATAAAAAAGACAAGTATGTCAAAATTAGATAAATCCAGTCCACAAGAAGATACTCACAGCTGCAGTTGGCGATTCCCTGGTCCAAGCTTCGGACTCCTTGTCATAAGCAGTGGCCAGGAACATTGCAGGTTTAACATTGTGAATGTTATCTTCAAACTCTTTTCTCGTTAACGAAAACTTCTCCTACCAAAGACAAAAACAAGAGGGTTCTTAAATCAAAATGTGGCCTTTGAAGGGAAAAGTGACTAAAGAGTAAAGACTTTCGAAAAGCAACTCATACATTGATCTCCTTTTCATCTTCAGGAGACATATCGCCGTTGATATCAATGATTAAAGGTGCAAAACTCCAGTCATAATCTGATAATAACCTCAGGAACCTGCACCGACCGGTATATGACCTTAAAGCTGATATCGATGAGCAAGATGCAAAATTTATTTATTACATAAAATGAGCACTAAATCACCAGTAGAGTCAATTTCAAAATGGGGAAACAAAATCAGAACCAATTACTATCATTAACAAAAGCTAAAAAAAAACCTCAGGAATCCAGTTATCCGGGAGCCCGGAGATCTGAATGGCAGAGGTTTCAGAAATAAGTGCGCGACCAACAATTCAATCGCCTCTTCGGTCAATGTGTTCGAGAATAGATGTGCAGAAACCCAGCGTTTTGCAAGCCTATGTAAAATAAACCACAAGAAATCGGAGTCCGAACTTTAAATTTTGCAATAACACGTTTCTCTTTCTCTTTCAACTGGAAACTGAGTTAACTCTACCGAACAACTGGGCCGTATATTTGATAACGGCCTCGTAGACCATTTATCATACTTGAGTGCTGACCACGAACAAAAAGTTTTCTATCTGAAGATAGAACATGCTTCTTTAGACCACCACCTGCAAATACCGCACACAAGTTCCTTGTGACATATCGACAGTAGAGCAAACAACAGATAAAATAGTACCAGACGCAGTACAAAGCCATTACCATGTTTTGTTACCAAAGTTAAGGCTCTCTCATGCAAGATCTTCAGACGAAATGCATATCCAGACATGCAGATATCTACATCATCATCTGTTGCAGTACATGTAATCCCTCTTCTATCGTGAAGGCTGCCAAAAAACATAATCAGATGAATCATTCATATCCTGACAGATCTACTTGAAATACGAACCTTTCTGCAATTTTGAGGAGGAATGCGGATTTAGTCTTCTCCAACGCAAGCTCATCTTGGGGCCAGTTCCCAGAACCTTCCAGCTATAAATAAGACGTGAATATTATATTAGCTATTATTTATTATTGACTAACAACAAACAAATATTTCTTTCTAGCTAAAAATCTTGCCTGAATCATAACTTCAAGAGGCCGCAGACATGTTGTCATGGGTTTGTCCAGTCTTACTCGAGTGCCTTCTTCAAATGCTAATGGATTCGGGCTGGAGAGGGACACGGCCGCCAATCTTAAGGCTGTCACGGGGACAAAGCACAAAACAGTTTCACAACATGTAATGCAAAAGAATGTCTGCCTCATCATTGTCCTAAGCAAAAAATATAAGGACATATTTCAGGAAGTGGACAGGGTTAATATACGATGTAATATGGAAGAGAAACCTGAATCCAGAGGCTGCACGCTGGATATCTTTAATGGGATGTTATCAAGAAGACGCAACTGCTTTGACATGTCGTCAAATGCCTTCAACAAATTCTTAGAATAGGATATAGGATCTGTAGAATAACACATCCGCATGTTTCATTTGCATCTGAGCAAGTGAACTGAACGACATAATCACCGTAAGTGTGAGACACATTAAACTGTTATTACCTCTATCCCCATATTGAAGCACAAAGTCAAGCTTGTCCACAAATGAAATGATATTCTGAGCCGAAAGGGACAGGTGGCGCACGAGGACATGTTCGATCATTTCTTTGATGATTATATGCTTTTTCCATTCCTCTTGTTCCCACACTATATCAACAAGACAATGTGAGAGGAATGCCAGCAACCAATAGCCAATCGAAGCAAGAGATAAAAGGATTATCATTCCTGACCTGCAACTTCAGCAATTTTACCATCACGGAACCATCTTAGCGTAGCTTTATCCCCCCAAAAGTTTCTAAACTCTAAAGCCTGTTGCAGATACAGGAACAACCAAGAAACTGAGTGAAAGCTGTAGACAAAACATAAAACATTTCTATTAAATGATTCCGAATGCACCTTCTCTTTATCTTCGGGACTTGGTCCGATGACTGCCTGCTTGAATGCTTCCTCTGTTGAACTGATCACAATCCCGATAAACAAGCTTTCCCCATCCAGCTTAGATAAACCCTAGATTTGACGCACAATTCAAAGTTGAATATTAGATCGGAGACTACAGTTCCTCAAGAATCACTACTGAGGCAAGCATCGTACATTTTCAAAATTACATTCAGCAGCAGCATTTGACCAGATTACTCGAACTAGGTTAGTTCTCCCTCGTAATGCTTGGTCAACGACGCCTAATACTGTCCGTTCATAAACCCTCCAACACTCATCATCAAGGCAATATCCAAAACTCTTGAATTCGGGGTTGTCCTTCAAGTTCAGTCTGAAACACAATGTAATAGACAAAACAACTGGAGATGGCACTAAACGGAAAGATAAACATTGGTACAGCAAGTCAAAAAACACATGACCAAATTTAAATCCGAATTCTTTCTAGCCAGAATATCTATAAAGCACTAGAATTAAGTATACTTGTTGTCCAATCTTTAGCTGTCATGCCCGACTACATAAAAGATTATTGTACAAGCAGGCCATGTTCCAGCAGATATTCACAGTTTGAATTTAGTTCCATCCTTTGTAACAGATGCCACCATCCATAGAAATTCTAAAGTTTGATCCTAAAACTCCACATCTTTAACACATATGTATCGTAAGTGTGGAGATTATTTGCCCCACATCGGGAAATTAACTTCACCCGACTCAATATATAAATCAAAGAGGTCTCTCCTCCTAACACCAATTGGTTTTAGGAAGGAACCCTAAATTTAATATGGTATCAGAGCAGGGTTGATCTGCGTGTTATCACGCTTGTTTGACTCACCGCCACCCGATTTGATATGTAGGCTTCGAATCGTGCCACACGTGAGGGGGCGTGTTAAGATTATTTGTCCCACATCAGGAAATTAACTTCACTCGACTCAATATTGAGGCCTCTCCTCCTAACACTAATTGGTTTTAGGAAGGAACCCTCAATTTAACAATAAGCAATACAATGTGCATCAAGATCCAAGAGAAGCAGTGATGTGACACACCAATATACAAATAAAAGGGTCCCCATAAAATACTATTAACATGTACCTCATGCAATAGTCATATTTTGCAGGACAATCAATCTTGGCAATGAAGATCTCATGAAAACCTCCATCTTTACATTCATTCATGCAAGCAAGCGCCAGAGAAGACTCGTCTTGAAGCTAGAGATGCAGCAATGTCAGTAATCCAAGAAATTCAAGGCAAGAGAGAAATGCTGTCCAGATGAAGAGAAAAAGCAGCTCAAAGAACTAACCTCCTTGAAGCCACTAGGTGACATTCGAAATGCCAAATTATAGTCGGCAAATGAATCACAAATAATTATTGGAAAGGCCTGCAACTGTGTCTTTCTATCCTGAAAACAATCAAGTACTCCCATTACTATATCAAAAGACCACAACTGGCATTGTTAAGCTAGAGAAACTGCAAAAATCAATCACTAATTAGGAGCTATGCTACAATGAAGGAAACACTTCATTAACATAGACAGAAGCAATAAACAAAAAATATTTCCAAATACGAGTTAAAGTCTAACAAAGACGAAAAATTAGGAAATTAGACACCACGAACACTCATATCCAAATATGCAACAGAAGTATTTGAATGGCCAGAGACAGAGCTATAATCTATATGATTGAGATTCGTCAGGAAGAAAAATTCTGTTTAAATGCAGTATCAAGCCCAGCGGGTACTTATAAGTTATAATTGAACAGTTGAATGCAGATAGATATACTTAATGAACACGAACTTGGACAGCCCAAAAGCGGTCAACAGATTACCAAGAAAGAGAGGAAGCAGATAGCATCGTAACCTAACAACGTACCTTATTTGAAATATTTCGACCATTATCAGGTTGAAAAAAGATCCCAGTGTCCCATACATTGGAATTAGCTGCAAGAGGTGAGATAAGATATGAATTTTGTAACACTAAAGGAACAAATTTCACACAAGCTTAGATATTTAATTGATTAACAGTCCACAAACGGTGGAACAAGAAGCAACTAAATGCATGGACAGATAAGTGATAACCAAAAAATTATTCCAAAGGTTTTCACCCTCTAGTATTGGTGGATCCTGAAAATTTTTAAGATATCACGATTTGGTTAGAAAAGGATCATGATTTTGGAGTTTGCATCATCACAATCGGCAAGTACTTAATGCAAACAGTGGATATGCCAATTGATAACCATAAATTCTTATCAGTACTGATGTGTTCAGTACTTCAATGCAAGAATGAGATCCAAAGGACCGCATAAACATAATTAATATTACAGGACTACACAAGAGGGAATACCTATGAAGTAAAATGTGATTCGCAGAATCTGCATGACATTCATTGAACTTTTAATCTTCCTTTTTCCAGATGCCGATGCAAGGTATGCGACAATAACAGAGATCAGGAATCCATTCAAGCAATCATGGACAAATAGCGACCTCTTTCGAGCCCAAACCTGCATCACCCGCCAAATTAACATATTCACGGTTGAAGGAGGTAAAATTGACAAGGAACAAAAACATAACGGGGAACAATCATACGCAGTCATACTTTTAATAGAATCAAAGCCTCTCCCAGTTCCTGACATCCCATTATTATGCTTCTAATGAACCTTGAATTCTCTTCAATAAACATGTCCTCCAAGATACTGCTGTTGTACTTCGGTGTTGGTTCTAGAAGACCCGTGTTTGGGAGTTAGGACAAATAAATTTCAGAAGAAATAACTATTCAAATGAGGCATATACGATGTAAGTACATACCTTGACCAAGGGAGCGGATGTTATTCCTCTCACATTTTAATTTTGAAACAGTAAACAGAGAAGAGGCAGTTGGGATTATCTTCACGCAAAATATTGAACCATCGGATAACCGTGAGGCTGAAATATCATTTAACACGTTTGTAACACTCAGAATTGATTTGCAAGTCAAAATTAGGAAGACAGTAGAATATGCTCCCTGCCGAAAATAGACCTGGATAGACAACCAGTACAGGCTTGCGTGCTTCGTTATGTAAAGCTAGCCATTTCACATCTTGCACCGCAGAAGATAGTTTCAAATGGTTCTTGATAGTGCAGAGATACAGAAATCTCTTTGCATGATATCGATAGTTTAGATAATCCTTTTCATGGAAGCATTCCTGCAATGTAAATCAATCAAACCAAAGATACTGTTTAACTGAACAAGGTACAAGTAAAACAAACTAATATCAGTTGATGCTCATAGAAAAAATAATTTTCAAGACAGAAGACCATCTCCAGGGCTATTACACTTGCAAAACTAAACCTGCATCATCATTGTCACAATTAGAGATATTGAAGCAAAAGACAAAAATTCCTCAACAATCTGTAATCTCAAGAATATTCATCTACGTTACTACGGCCGAAATGAAAAGCACGCATTTTTATTCATCTTACAGCTCTAAATGTTGAAAAATATGAAACGATGAAAAAGGCTTATCCTTGTTAAGACGATATATCCGTAATCACAACACTTTAATAGAACATGAACAAACCTACAAACAACGCTTTCAGACTATACCTACCAACCCCAGCCATACGGTCACATTGCCACAAGTTCACATATTACTCGTACAAAACGAATTTAAAAATTTTACGATTATTTACCTTAGGCAGTCTCAAAAACAAATCCACATTAATATCCGGCTTCGCGATGCATCGATATGAATAACTTCCCCCAATTTCCACAATAGTTGGCTTCCTAAACTTAAAATCAACCTTGTCTGCACCGATATCTCTCACAAAACCCGGAGCCACGTCGGCAGTAACCTAAACCAATATTTCAAAAACACGGACCCTGAAATTAAGCAAAACTTCATCCACACAAAATCATTAAAAATTCATGAGGTGAGAACAAATAAATGACCTGGAACTCGACTGGTATCTGATTAATGACTTCTCTAATAGATGAAACGACATCGTCGACAATCTTCGTGTTCGCCGGAGAGTAGTCAAGCTGTACCTCGCGTATGAGCTCTCCCACCTTCAAGCTCGCCGAGTCAGATTCAATCACTGATGCCATGCGCGTCGACTTCGAGCTCCGAAAGTTTGGTGTTTCTTCGCGCGTAGGCTCGGTTTTGCCTTCTCGCTAAAACCCTGAACCAGCTAGCTCCTAAACCGCAAAGAACACATTATGGGCTAGTTGAGTAAATCGGCCCAAAAGAGGTTAAATTACGAATAGGCCCCTACATCTTTAGACTAGGCTTTTTTTTGGGATAATAATAAGAAATGGATAATTTACGATTTGACCTTATTCTCCCTCGACCCAAAAAGAGTGCGACCACCTGCGCCGCCGTGTCTCCCCCCACCCACCACCACCGCAGATGGCAGAACAACCTCCACCAGAAGCCGTAACCCACACCCAACCCAAAATCGAGACACCGAACCAAAACCCTCAATCCACACCTCCTCCTCCTCCTCCAGCAACCACCTATCCACCGCCAGCGAACGACGACGACGACATCTCTTCAAACCCTACCAACCCTTCAAAAATCCCAATCCGACCCCAGAAAATCCGCAAGCTCTCCGGCGAGCCCAAGGCCACGACGGAAACCGCCGTCGTCGTAGCCGCCAGCTCTTCGAAAAACCGCCGCCGCACGGTGGCTTCGAAGCTCCCAGCTCCAACCGTGATCAAACCCCTTTCCTCCTCCGCGGAGATCGCAGCCTCCCTCCGCCACCTCCGATCCGCCGACCCACTCCTCTCCCCCCTAATCGACACGCTCCCACCGCCTCAATTCGACGTACACCTCCCACCCTTCGTCGCACTGACCAAATCCATCCTCTACCAGCAGCTCGCCTACAAAGCAGGAACCTCAGTCTACACCCGCTTCGTCTCTCTCTGCGGCGGAGAAGACTCCATCGCACCGGATTCCATCTTATCTCTCTCCACACAGCAACTGAAGCAAATCGGGGTCTCGGGCCGCAAAGCAAGCTACTTGTACGATTTGGCCAACAAGTACAAAACCGGGATCCTCTCCGATGAAACCCTGGTGAAGATGGACGATAGGAGCTTGTTTACCATGCTATCAATGGTGAAGGGAATCGGGTCTTGGTCGGTGCACATGTTCATGATCTTTTCTCTGCACAGGCCCGACGTTTTGCCCGTGAGCGATTTAGGGGTGAGAAAAGGGGTGCAGTTGCTGTATGGATTGGAGGAAATGCCTAAGCCTTCACAAATGGAGCAGTTGTGTGGGAAATGGAGGCCTTATAGGTCCGTTGGGTCTTGGTACATGTGGAGGCTCGTGGAGGGGAAAGGTGGTGGTGGGGTGGTGGTGGAAGGTGGCGGCGGGATGGTTCAGCCGCTGATGCAGGTGGAGGTCAGTGACGGTGGAGATCAGCATCAGCAACAGCAGCAGCAGCAGCTTCAGTTGGAGTTTGTCGAACCGTTAGGGAATATAGGGTGGTTGATATAATTCGTTATATTTTTCTTGAATGATTCATCACTTCACGTGTAGGCTGAGAAATTTACTCTTCTGATGTTGATTTAGATCTTCCACCGTATTCGTTATTTTTTTCCCATCGTATCAGTTGGTGATCAATGCATCTGATTCTGTTGCATAGCGGGCACATTCGAATTACCGTTTATCTCGTTGCTGATTTGGGCCGTGCTCTTTATTTCTCGGTGTTGATTAATGATTTCATTAACCTCATTTTGTAGGACATTGTGGAATCAGTAAGCTCAGAAGATTTGTCTGCTGCATAATCAATCCATCTTCTTCCTCTAGCTGATAAGAAGAGAGCTTCCTCAGATTGAAGAGTTGTTCTCTCTAGCTTTCTTGTTGTATGTATACTTTGTGGTACCCTTTTAAGCTCAAGAAAGGGTTTCTCTAGTTAGGTTACTGTTGGAGATGATTGAAATTTGAACCTATAGAATTCACTGATTGGCTTGTAAAAGTTTCCAATTTTAATAGCAAACAAATGCATGGGATAAATTGTTCGTTATTATTATTATTATTATTATTATTATTATTATTATTATTATTATTATTATTATTATTGTTATTATTATTATTATTATTATTATTATTATTATAGATCAGTGTCATAATTATATTTGCATTATTAAGTCTTATTCTTTTCGGGTATGAATGTCATTATTGTTTAAGACCTCTGTTTTCAAACGGATTATTGCTTTTGGGCTGAGCTAGAACGCGAATGTGTGGGCTAAAATCTGGTGGGCTGAAAATTGTTTTTATCCTAATATGGTGGGCTTTTTTAGAGAGGTTTTATGTTAATACGTATCTCTCTTTCTTTTCTTTTCTTTTTCATCTTTTCTTCTTACAAAACTCTTGGAAAACAAAAATGATAAATTGTTATTCTCTTTACTACAGGAGTAATTCTTTTGCTTGACGTGACGTGAGCTCGAAATTCTTGTACTAAGAACACGAAATCAGACGTGTTAAGGAATTCTTCTTGGTTCCGATCGTATCACGAGGTAATTTCTGCTCTTGTGATGGATGGGGTTCTTCGTTGTCGTGATTTTCTGGATTCTATTTTGAAAAAGATCAAATTTTTAATGTTTTGTTGATCTGTCTGAAATTTTTAAGATGCAATCGAGTATGGGCTTGATGTGATCCGGTTGAAAACCATGTTTGATTTTGCAGAGATCTGCTTGTATTTCTTAAAATATGACGTGATCGTTTTGTTTAACTCTTTGATTGAAGGTAGATAAATTCGGGTTCGTCGTCTCACGTCGAATTGAACCTCAGATCTAGAATTTGGTCCCTTCTTTTTCAATTTTTTTCATCTGTTTCCTTTAGAAAAGTAAAATGTATTTCATATTTCTTTGACCATTTGAAGCTTTATGAGTCCCCTATTGGTTGATTAGCCTTCAAAATTTTCTCCGATCTGATCAATTTATGATATAAGTTTGGTCAATTGTAGTCTTTGAGCAGAACATTAGAGAAAGATCTGCTGACCTTTTTATTGGTGATGTAAGTTCTCTGCATCTGTTTCCTGAAGACCAGAATTCAGAGATTTTTCCTGAAAATTTCAAATTTTGACAATTCAAGATTAAATTTTTCTTATTTTTCTCCCCAAATTAATCTAAGAACACGATGAATCACCTGATAACTCCATGTTCTTGGGCTGAGCTAGAACGCGAATGTGTGGGCTAAAATCTGGTGGGCTGAAAATTATGTTTTTATCCTAATTGGGCCAACTTATGAGTGAGCCCAAAGTAATTGGGGTTAAAAACATGTACGCTGTTGGTGTTGAATAGTGTTCTTCTTCATCTGCTCCCTCTTTTTTTATCTCAAAGACGACGGACATCTCTTCTCTTTCTCATCCCCGTGACCTTCAGATTATTCTATAAAATACTCAGAAACAGTAGACTATTAGTTACTCTGTATAGTCACAATCCACGATAATCTGTATTGCATCTACAGATTAATCAGTTCACTACTCACTCCCTGATTTCAAAGAGAATTTATTTCTGGAGCCGGATTCGACCCTGCAAATCGCTAAAGACGAGATATGGGTCTTCTGAGCATAATCCGAAAAATCAAGCGCAAGGAGAAGGAGATGCGCATCCTAATGGTGTATGATATGACACTTTGATCCGTTTTCAGTCTTTGATTTTATTTCTTTTAAATTCTGAATTAGAGTTTTTTTTTTTTTTCTCTTGAAAGTTCATGTCCATCTGTTTATCGCATGAAGGGGTCTTGATAATTCGGGGAAGACAACAATAGTGATGAAGATTAACGGCGAGGACACCAGCGTAATCAGCCCCACCCTTGGATTCAACATCAAAACCATTTCTTACCAAAAGTACTAAATTTTCCTTTTTTTATTTTGAGGCGTTATAACCCTAATTTGGTTATTTCTTACTGCGTTTTTTGTATGATGAGTGGCATCATCAATAGGTATACTTTGAACATATGGGATGTTGGAGGACAGAAAACGATAAGATCGTATTGGAGGAACTATTTCGAGCAAACTGATGGAATGGTTTGGGTTGTTGATAGCTCAGATCTCAGAAGGTTAGAAGATTGCAAGTATGAGTTGCATAATCTGCTTAAAGAAGAGGTATGTGATTCGATTTCATCATGCCATTTTCATAGATAGTGATGTTTTGTGTTCTATTCTTGTTTTATTTGCAGAGGCTATCGGGAGCTTCCTTGTTGATCTTTGCCAATAAACAGGACATAGAAGGGTCTTTGTCACCTAATGAGATAGCTAAGGTGACCGTATTTCATTTAACTTTGTGAATTGTAGCATTTTTTAGTACATCATTCATGTTAAGTATTACCTGACTGTGATCACCATGTTCTGAGCTCTACAATAGATTCTATGCCAATCAAGATTGTGATTATTATCATTATATCTACTTTTAGGTGCTCGATTTGGAATCCATGGATAAAACCCGGCACTGGAGAATCGTGGGATGCAGTGCCTATACCGGCGAAGGATTGCTTCAAGGGTTCGATTGGTTAGTTCAAGACATTGCCTCAAGAATATACATGCTTGACTAGGCTTTTTTGTTCTTGGTTGGATTCAAATGCCCATGTACGTTTGTTTATCTCTGTGACATTTGACTCCAACATTGTCAATTGAGTGTTATTTCCCTTTTTGACATTGGATTTGAACTTGTGTGAAGTTGTTGTGACTTGTGATTTATACTATTTATATGTCGTAAGATTTCCCTTTTTTGTTTTATAACAATGAGATGATTATTTAGGGGCAGAACTGTAATATTCAACGTGCTAAAAAGGTGATTTTCAAAGTTCACTTTGGGCCGTTTTATTATGTTTCGAAGAAGCCCAATAGTTAACTGGGCTTGCTTATAATGGAAGATGGGCTCTACTAAATAAAACAGTTTAATTAATAAAATACACAATAATTGGTATTTAATAAAGAAATGAATAAAAAATGGTGGGAGTTGGTTCTTCTTCCGAGGGGAAGAAAGAGTGCCAAGTGAAAAGAGGAGAAGATGACACTGGGCCTGATCAACGCGAACCCTGTGGTCCACCTCCACGCTAAGAAGGAAAGACCCCTCCGTACGCATGCTGATGACGTCGTCGTCGTCGTCGATCCCCTCGAAATCTATGATATCCTTTATTGTCTACAGCTCTTGTGATTATTTCTTTAATGTGGGCGTTTCTGTTTCTGTTTCGTCGCCGTGTTGCCTTGATTGGAGTAGATACAGCTTTTGAAGGATATTCGAGATCCAGAGCATCCTTACTCACTGGAGCAGCTGAGCGTGCTCTCTGAGGAGTCAATCGCAGTCGACGACAAGCTCGCTCGGATTATGTGAGTTTTGTTACGGGTTTTTTGTCAAATTATGCCCAATTTTAGTCTAATTGAGATATACGTACAGCAAATCAGCAGTTTGGGGTTTAGATTTAGTTGTGTTCACGCGAGATTATTAGGGCAGTTGTTGTTAATTGTGTTTCTTCTGTAGTTTCAGTAATATTTTTATGTAAAATCATCAGGATCACGTTTACACCGACTATTCAGCATTGCAGCATGGCTACTGTTATTGGTCTTTGCTTGAGGAAGAGGTTGAAAGATTGCTTTCCTGCACATTTCAAGGTTTTCGTTTTTCTCTTAAGCTTCGAATGATTTTGTGAATTATTGATTTGTTGGTTTGGTTTGAAATTTATATATCAATCACATTTCAAGTTGTCATTGCCAAATCCGGTGACAATATGTGAGGAAAACCCGAGCATTGATCCTTGGCAATTCATTCTTATTCATTCCATCTTTATGCAGCTTTCCTTTTTTCTTTTCTTCCTGGGTTAAATTACACAGGTTGACATTAAAGTTGCCCCTGGATCACATGCAGATGAAGAATCGGGTAAATAACGAATCATTTTTTCATACCGGGGTGCTATATCCCGATACATTTTTTATGCTTCCCGTTTACGTTATAACCAAACTTTAACATGAGTTGAGTTTTCTATAACCTTTTTTTTTTGCTTTGTTTCCTGCAGTTAATAAACAATTGAACGATAAAGAACGCGTAGCTGCTGCTTTGGAGAATCCAAATCTTCGTCAACTCGTTGAAGAATGCCTTTACTCCAGCGAACTTTAAGCATCGACGAGCTCCCTTACAATGTACACACTGCTCCTTGTCTGTCTCCTTTTAGTGTTGTAATATCAAGCAAAACTTATGTATCCTTCGGGATTTTCCGAATCCCTCCTTGGGTTGGAATATAAATAAATAATATGTTACAAATGCATTATCAATAGCTCATTCAACTGGCAAATATATCACAGCAAGTTAAGATTGAAGACATAATTGGGCTGAAGAAATTGTCTGACTTAGTGAGCTTATTCCTCAGTTTTCAAGATTCTAATCCCCAGAATTTAGCAGTTTCAACTTCCTCTCGAGCCATCAATTTCGAGAACTCTTTGTGATCGTACCTCAACGTAGCTCTCCCACCAAATTCGCTCGGGAGATTCTCAGTATCGAAGAACGTCTTCATCAGCTCCACGCTCTCTTTGTTGTTCGGATATACAAACTTTATTTTCTGGGCCGATTCCTTGTCCACAAAATAGCTCACAACCTGCAGGAAAAAAAAAAATCATTCTCATTCATTGGGATCTTATTCACAAAGAAAAAAAAATTCAATCTTTACTTAAGGGGTGTGATCAAAATGTTCATATACCTTCCAAAACGCTTGAAAAATCCTTGGAGGATTGTACATGACGATTACCGCAAGCCTCTCGGGATAGTGATTCTGCAAGATGGAGACGATATCTCTTGCTATTTTCATCGGAACTTTCGTGTTGATAGAGAACCCGTTGAAGTCTATAAGCCAAGACATCTTCTCCTGTCCCTCGGGCAAAGCAAGGATCGAATTCTCCAGGAGATAAACTAGGTGTCGAACATTATTCTCGAGGGACGAAGTGTTCTATCAAACAAGAAAAAAAAAAAAACTTCAAAAAATAAAACATCATTCTTGATTCGACAACGAAAGAAAATTGATGTAAGGAGTTGCCTTAATCCCGGCCTTCATTATAAGGACGGTTCTGCCCTCGCGATCGCGGAAGTTGGCTCTGAATACTTTCCCGGTCTCAGCTTCGCGTGCCACCTCGTTCTTGATGTTGAAAAGAAAGAAGAAACAGTAACTATCTATGAAATCATTTGGGATTTCTTTCTTCTTTTTCCTTTTTTCTTACAGTGATCACTACTTACCCAACGTATCTCTTCGGGCTTGAATTCTTGCCTCCAACGAAGAGTCTCTGCTAACATTTTGTGGGCTGCATCAAGATTCCAGTTTCTGGCTACTAAGTACCTCTTCAGGCAAGCATCGTCACTGCAGAACTTGAGGCTGCAACCGGATAATGACGGTCCCAGTGCTTTCTTCAGCTCTCCAATCTGTTTATAATACGTAGATTCATCATTATTCTCAGACAAAAACTGAAAATCAGACAATCTACGATGATGAACCTTTGCCTCTTCATCGATATCCTGAGGCTTCTGAGTTCTTCTAAACATGTTTTTCAGCTGTTGAAACCAGATAAAGGGAAAGTGGAGCTGATTTAATAGAAACCCAGTTCTCGAAATCGATTTAAAATCGTGTATTTCGAGATGAAAGAAATTGAATGGAAGCTAATTTCATGAGATGGATCAGTAAGAGAACGAGCCTGGAAGATCAAAATCGTCTAACAGAGAGAAAATTTTCTTGAAATCAAATGTATACATACTATTTGGGTGGGTAGTCGTCACTAGTCAGCATGAGTCGTGAGTCGATTTCGGTCATTAATTTTATTTAATGCATGCAAATCGTGGCGTGTTGACTTTCTTAACAGTCCTTTAATTTTATTTATTTTCTGTATTAACGCAATCCAATTCCAAACTTAGATTTATAATAACTGCTTTAAGAAAAAGTTAAAATATCTCCATTAAAGAATAAAAAGCATGATCTCATGAATTGAATGAAAAATAATCTGACATGAAAAGTAAATTACATCCTTAGCATTTATTTCATAAAGAATATATTTACTAGAAAATAAAAGGGACATGTAACCTTATTATTGGCGTGGCGGGGTACGTTACATGTTATAACTTGAGCCATATATACATGGGCACAGAAAAGGAGACTCAAACAACACACCAAAAACGCTGCAACACAAGCACGACACTATGAATAGAAAAACACGAGTTTTAAGTAGCTTCACGCCTTGTCCTCGTTCTGCTTACCTAAATAGATAATAAATCAAATAAACTCATGATTGCCGGTCGTATTAACATACACAACATATTATAACACCATCATATTTAGTAATGTTTCTTACCGTGATCCTTTTCTTGAATATCATCGCCATTATCGTCCTTGGCAAAATTATTACCATAGATTCCACCAAATCCTTCTTCTTCCGACCTCGTTGCATACGCGTCTCCCAATGAGGCCATAGTATCCCTAAATCATATTAATTAAATAGCATACATCAGAGAAGTGCAAAATCATATAATATAAATTATATATATGTATATATATATATATGCTCACCCGGTGATGGCAGGCTCTTTGTCGATGTCTACCTTCTCAATCGTTGTTAGCATGTCTCCAACTCCACCGACTTTTGTCAAGTCCTTTTCTTGCATATCATCATCGTCCTTCGCAAAATCTTTATTCTTGTAATGGATTCCGCCAAGCCCTTCTTCTTCAGTCCTCGAGGCCATAGTATCCCTAAATCACATTCAGAAAAAAAAACATATATCAGAAAACAAGTAGAAAATCATGTATAATACAGATATAATATTGTTTGTGTGTGTGAGTATATTTACCCGGTGACAGGTTCTTTCTCGATTTTCATCTTCTCAAGCGTTGTTAGCATATTCTCTAACTCGACAGACTTCTCTAAAGATTATTTCTGCAGACACTTATGTGAGAATATCACAGATTGTGTTTTGTGCTCTCGAATATCCAAGGCAATTGATTTATTTTTTGGTCTAAATAATAATACAAAAGGAAATGATCCTCGTAGTCGTTAGGCAGGCATCACACGTGGACGATTATTAGTGCAATTAGATGTTTTTTCCAGATTCCTGATAAACTTCAAAGGGTACTTTCAATCAGGTTTCGACATTTGGTAAGTACTAGAAAAATCTTACCAAATATATTTAAAGAAAAGACAGCCTATGAAATAAAGGAAAAAAGCCCACCAAACTCTTTCCAGCCCAAGCCCGATAATTAAAAAAGAAAAGAAAAGTCCAAACTCCTTCCATGGGCTTTGATTTTGCAATGCTTCTTTATGGGCTTTTCCATGGGAGTTTACTATGCAAGACAAAATATATATATAATTCAAAGGAACATAAGAATGCGGTAATAACGTTGAGTCCAATAAGTCGTAAATAGTGGTCAAAGGCGAATTAAATAGGGGCATGCAGCAGATATGATCAGATTGGTAAGTACAGTGATTTCCAGTGACGAGTCGTTTTCGTTATCACTGCAACACCAAGTACCAAGATAAATATACATACATACATACATACATACACCACAGACACCATACTACTGCTACTACCCAAGTGATAAGCACCGGTTTGTACTATTTCTACCTTATCGTGAAAAATAATCTACTGCATGTGAATATATAGATAATAGCTCCGCTTGCTTATATACTGAATAATTTTATTACAAGAATTGTCATTTCAATTGTTGATAATTCAATACTCTTTCGGGACCATAACCATCTTTATCCTAATTATAAAAAAGAAACAAGTGGAGATTAACGAGACTGTTGTTGGCAATGGAGCGAGCCATGAGGAAAGTTAATACAAATTCCTGCATTTGGCACTTACCAAAGAAATTTCCATCCCGTCATTGTATATTTTTTTTAGGGTAATCCAGATCTATATGAGAATTTTCGTCCAATATATTTTTTTAGTGTGTAATCTGAATTTACCTCCCTTGAGGAGAAAAAACAAATGCGGCGAATCTAAGTCTAATTATCATGTCTACCCTAGCACGTATTAAAAATTTATTCTATCATGTTCATGTCGAAAACCAAAAACTTGAACTTCATTGAATTTTCAATGATGTATCGAAAATTCAATGTTTAGAAGAGTCATTCAAAATCAAAAGAGAATTTGATTGCTTCGCGGACGGACAGAGACCCCATATCAAAATTGAAATTCTTTCTACCAAAGGAAAATAATTAAAACAAGATATTTATTTCTATACGGACAATATTCTTCTACGATAGGAAATCCAATGGAAAAGTCGCTTTTGGGCATAAACAAAAAATTCAAGATTATTTATTATTCCCTTTCGCCATCATCATTCATCGTCATGATTACATAGCAGCAACGTCACCCGTCTCCTTCTCTTAGTGCTCGTGGTGCTTGATTTTTATCGGCAGTCCTTTGGGAAAATCAACGAACGGGTAAGCTAAAGCTTGGTCCGAACCATCGGCACCATCGTGGTGCGAGACCCATTGAAAATTAAGGACCAAGTGGTGAATAAATACAGCCATTTCGAGCTTGGCTAGCTCCGAGCCTGCGCAAAGGCGTGGTCCTCCACCAAATGGCATGAACAACGCCGTAGTAGTATTGTTATTATTATTCGCAGTAGTAGTATAATTCTTCTGGAAAAAAAAAAAAAGACAATAAATAAATAAGTTACATAAAACTAATGTTTCCTTGGTTATATTCCATCATTCATGGCTTTCTTGATACATCAAGGAATTTTTAAAATAAATAAAAAGCAATAATAGCATAGGACCAGCACCAAAAGTAAATGAAAGGGTAAGCCAATTTAAGGAAAAAAGCACTCGTGCACATGCACGTGCAACCCCACAGTCCACATGGGGACTATAATCATCATTATATTTAAAAATCAATCACTATTCTTCTTTTTCTATATTCTTGTATTTTTTTCCTCTATCAGTAGCAATTATTTTTTTTTTTGCATGATTTGATTTGGTTTTATTTAATATTAGAGACAACTGTCCTTAGCGTACTCAAGATTTCCAGGCTGTTTTTTTGAAATGCCTAGACCACCTTGCCACATGGTACTAATGGGTCGACCAAATTAAATTCACATATAGAAATATTGATAGATATATAGAGATTTTCTATTTATGGCGCCATACACTAACTATATTTTAGAAAATGAAATATATATTTTCGTCAACAACAAAAAAAGATAGATAAACTACCTGCTGCCATCTCCATGGATTGAAGTGCCAAGGTTGGTCAAAATGTGATGAATCTAAATGCACCGCAGCTATCACCGGTAACACTTTCCAACCACATGGAATGTCAAAACCTTAATTATAATTACAAAATCAAACTTATATCAATATAAAATTCATTAAATATAAATTGGAAGTATACATTACCACCACCATACTAATAAGATGACCATACCTTTATACTGAACATCTTTAAGTGCCTTTCTGTGCAGAAATCTAACCACGTTCCCAAGCCTCAATGTCTCATTGATTACCTGATTCCATATTTTATTACATATAATTTCTACTAAAAAATATATAGGAAAATTAGAAAAAGGTCCTTACACACTGCGTGAAATCCATCTTCTTGTAATCATCCCAGCTCAACTCCGTCTCACCAGATTTCTTCTTCCCGTTTGCTATCTCCAGGTGTTCTTCCTGATTATAATTATTTCAAATTTTAAAAAAAAAATAATTCAACTTTATTAATCAAATACAAAAATGGTCTGTAATAATTTCATACTCTCAATTGCTCGACGGCCTCAGGACATCTCTGCAAGAAGTAAATAGCGAGAGATATGGAGACGGAGGAGGTTTCATGCCCAGCAAAAAGCAGGCTCAAAACCAAGTCCAAGATTTGATCTTTCGACAGATTCGAATTCTTCAGAACCCAACCGAGCAAATCGTCGTCGTCTTCTCTCCCCTTCTCGATCCTCTCTTCCATTTTCCCCTCGATGAATTTAAGAATCGTCGAACGAGACTGCGGCATCCCCGTACGATTTGCTGTAATAAATTATGGGATTTTGTTTGTATTCAAGAAGTAGTATTTATTACCCGAAGGGCTTTTCTGTAAGGAGTTCCGGGGAAGTTCAACGGAGGAGAGATGACGCCTTTCATGAACGTGATGTACTCCGCCTTCAGCTTCTCCGTCTCCGGTTTCCCGGGCTCGAGGCTCATTATATGCTCCGCCATCAAGTTAAACGTAAACTGCCAACAAACATAAAATTCGCATTCAAGAACTCGAGCCCAGAAAAAAAAATAGCAGAAAGCGTCGAAAGATGCAACCTTTTTGGCCTCATCTTGAGCTCTAACGATAGAATTATCGGTCCAAGTGGAGAGGACGAGGAGGGTATGCTTCTCTACTTCGCGGAGGAGATGAGACTTGAGCCTCGCATTGCTCAAGAAGTTTAAGGATATGATCCTCATGTCTCTGTGCATTTCCCCCACCAAGACAAGCATCGACCACTTCCCAAGTATGCCGCCGATGCTTCGAGGGTAGCTGCACTCGAACAATCTCCCCTCGTTTTGGAGGATGAATCTGTTTAAACCGGCGTCGGCGGAGACTATTGTGGGCTCCCCGAATAAGTGGGACCTGTAGATTTTTCCGTACCTGTAAAAAATTGCGACAAAAATCGTCAGTAGGCGCTCTTACACGAGGGTGTCTTTTGTAAAGAATCATAATTTATAAACCTGGAAATGTGTTGCTCCATGAATTGGCCTATCGTCGTCGCCGGATAAGGCTTCAAGTAGGAGATTGTTTCGCCGAGAAAAGGCAAGCCCATGTTTCCCGGTGGGAAATGAAGGGTGCTCTGTTTTCTTCTATAGAGGTTGAACAGTAAAATCAGCGACGCGAGGAGAAGAAGACCGAGGGCAGTTATTACATCGAAGCCCAGATCAAAAACGGGTTGTTGTTCCATTTTCTTTTTTTTTTCTTCTCGAGAAAAAAAAAATGGAATCAGAAATTTGGTGCTGTGGTAAAGGTTTGATTTTTATATGAGGAATGGAAGTTTTTTTGAAGTACTTTCTTTCGAGCACTACTATCTTTTACTTTCTCGCGAAGCTCTCTTTTCCTCTTCGACGTTTATTACGAGTAGGGAATAGTTTAGAGAGAGAGAGAGAGAGAAGGATGCAATAAAATATACGAAGGGTTTCTGCGGAAGCTTTTCGGACAACAAGGTGCCTTTTATAGCGAGTTGTGTGCGAGATTTGGTGATCTTTAGCTGTGTGTTTGTTTGTCTATGTGGTGGTAATTGGTATCTCTTTTCTCTCACCACATGAAATAAGAAAAAACCTAAACTCGGCTCTTGTCTTAACTTTGGAGGGACTCATCATGGATGGATAGTAAATAATTACATGTAATTACTATTATTATTACTATCAACCACTCATTTTGAGATATTATCGTTTTAAACCCATTCGCCTTCACGATTTTAGGACGTGACATGACGAAAATGTCTTCGTATCCGTTTTCCTTGTCATGCTTTAGTCAAATTACAATGAAGAAAAAAAGGAATTGTCTTGGTGCGCTATAGGCGTGCGGATAGAATATGATTCATATTTATTATTACATCGACATAATTATTAAAATTGCTCATGAAAAAGAGTACACTGGTTGCAAGCATGCATGCAAGCGAATCGACATGTAGAAGTATATGCAATAATACATGGATACTTTCGGCACTTTGAAGCGTTTTCATTGCATAATATTCTAGTTAATTTGATGTTGAATCAACTATAAGTCAAAACATTCAACTTGCATTAAATATGTGGACTATAAAATATATTTCTTCAAGGTAGCCCACACAACTCGCAGTAAATCCTCATATAATATATATATATAAGGAATGTTTTTTAATATTATCTAATTAATTAATTGAGGAAATATGAAGTACCCATAACACAATAGATAAATAGTTAAGCATATACAAATAACAGATAACTATATAAATACTGTGGGGCCCAGCTAAGATACCTAACCTAACCCCTCGTGCGGGTGGTCCACATTAAGATGTGTACTACCGAATCATTTCCGCTGCTTTGCCTCAAACGAAATGTAATAAAAAGAAATGTCCAATGACGGGGTCACACGTGTCATGCCCCGCACGTGCTAGTTGTATTATTGAGATGCCAACTTGTGTAGGCCCATCCACTCATAGGCCTGAAAGGCCCTTTACAACCCATTCTCGATTAGACAGACTACTTAATATAATTTAATTAAATCAAAGCCCAAATCTACAACGAGGCAATAAATATATTATTTATTTTTTATACACTAACCAGCCATGCATTACAATTTACAACTACAAGACAATAATTTGCATTTGGTATGTAACGATGGATGAGATGGGATTTGGCCTATTATGTTCAACAATAAAAGAAGATGGATAGTTTATTTTAATTGTACATATAACATATATATTGTCTTTTTTATTATTTTTTTACATAAAAGACTACAATCTTTGTTCTATTAGCCGACCTGCAGTTTCCCTCCACCTAACATATTTGCCAATAATTTGATCCAACCAAACATCTCTATGAAAAGTCAATTCCAAGGTGGCAATCAATCAATGCAATTAAAAAGTTTCATAAACCATGACTCCTTTTTTTATATACAAGATATGTAAAATTAACTAATGATAGTTCGATAGTCTCATCCGTTTACTCATAAAATTAGAATAAATCTTCGATTTCAAGAACGACAACATTCTTTGATATATATATATATTATTCTTGCCTTGAATATTTATATTAGGTTATATTGACGACTTAGTCAATATATGATATATGCTTTCCTTGAGAATGTACATATATTATTAGACGACTAAGTCCACGTTTTATTGTATTATAATTGAGAAATAGATTGAAACCGTACAAGGAGTTGATTAGACGGGACATAAGGATAATAGATTGATATATAGTATGCCTATCTCATCTGCACAAAGTAATATTAAATGCGAATAATCCCATCGACACATTAACTCTATACGAGCGAGAAAACGACTCTTGCTGATTAACTCTATACGAGCGAGAAAAGACCCATGAAATGCGACTTAATGTAATCGCATTTAAATTGTTAAATTATAGTAGAAAAAAATAACTTTTTCTGTATTCTCACAATCCATTTAATTTCAATGATTCGTAGGCGATTTGTTTGACAAACGTGCATGCTAATAAACTCAAATGATTAACGGCTAATAATGTGGGTTTTCAACGACGACTACTACCGTAGTCCTCGTGTCCTTATTACATGCATGTGTGTAATTATGGTAATTTGTATGCCTTGTCCATTTCCGTCTAATCCAACCACTCTCTACCTTTCATTATTTCCCAACACGAAAATGGTCCTTGTAATCATTGCACACGCTTTGCATTCATGTAACGTGGCCTCACTGCTTTCAACTATTGTTAGACTACACGTTCAATATCTATCGTTACATAATAATCAAAAGAAACGTTTAAATTAATTAATTCTAATTGTAGTCTATCGAGATATTACTGCATAAATAACGAGATATTTTGTTTTTATATAAAGCTAGAGTAAAACAATAGCCCTAATCTATATGACTCGATTTGTAAGAATTGATATTTGATGTTTTCATTGGTCAACGTAATAGGACAAAATTAGAATTCAATGTCATATAATTATGTCGACTCATTTAGTGGAAGAAGCAGCCAACCACTTTGACAAACCCTAATTAACTCGAATTCTTCGATTTAAATAGTCATTAATGCCGCGAGTGAGATGTATCGTCCATCCAAATTTGGTCCCTTCCCGACAATAATAAAAATAATTACGTGTCGCAATATGGGAAGAAACAAAGACAAGCAGCATAACATAGCCGGAAAAGGAAAAACGACAAAATAATTACAGTTAACTTTAATAAATTGCATTTAATTAGAGAAAACCTAGTGGTAGTGTTGATTGGCCGATGATTTCGGAATATGTTTAAATATAATAGTTCAAGTACACTAGATATAAAAGAATATTATGATCTCACATGTGAGCACTCCGTGGACATTTTTTATGTGGCATCCCACGTAACGATTAGCCCAGCCCACGTTGGGTATTTTGGTATATAATTCTATGAAGATTTATGCATAAACCCTCGTCTGCGGTATTTAACACACAAGCATAATTGGGCTCAGCCCAGCCCATGTTTGCTTAGCCCACTTAATTAATTGTAGAATTTCAATTAACAAAGTGAATCGAAATCCCATTAGACATCATTACTACTGTTATTCCCCTGAACTGAACACAAATGTAGAAATGTCGTTAAACCCCACTGCCGAGCCTCTCCTGCAGTAATTTGCCGAGCCTCACTTGGCTTCTGCTCCAAGCCTCCATTAGCTTAGCTTCCTTTGCTTCGGCATCTCTCTGCAACGCCTTCAGCTGAACTCCGTACTCGAATTCAATTCTACTCATGTAGGCAGCTTCCTCCTCTCTCAGCCTCTTTACTTCTCCCTCCATCTCTTCCATTTTCTCCCTCCTTCGCCGCGATTTCTCCGACTCCAGCTGCTGCTCGAGCCTCATCAGCCGCCACGTGGCCTCTTTCCGATGACGCACCTGGTTAGTTACCAATGGCATTATGTATTAAATTAATTATTACAGAAGCAATAATATATATATTTTATGAAGAATAATAAATGGAAAGAAGAAGCAAGCAACCCAATTTTCTTTTCCTTCCTCCAATTCAAGAATCAACACGCCCATCTGCTGAACCGGGTCGAAAACATGACCCGTATCCGACGGACTCAGGGTCAAACTAACAGAAGGAGACGGCGTTGACGAACAAGACGTTGTGGTGAGAGAAGACGACGCCGTAGCGTTTCTAATCCAATTGACCGGTCCGAGCGAGAGCACCGGTTCAATTATCGCGTTGGCGCCACTAGCATTATTACTATTATTGTTTCTATTATTATTAATTACCAAAGCATCGCCACGGTGAGGATTGCAAAGCCCACCGCCGCCGAGGAAATCGCTATTCTTCTGCTGGACGTGAACGTATTTCTCCGCAAACGTCTCCAATATATGATCGTACTTCCCCTGATGATCCGAGGTCGACTGTTGTAGGTTCTGATTCCTGAGCTCGTTCTTCATCTGCTTCTCTTTGAAAACCTCCCACCATTTCCCGAGCCTCTTCGCCGTTCGACCGGGTACCTCGGCGGCGATCTTCTTCCACTTGTTGCCGTACTTTGCCTGAAGGGAGACGACGAGGTTTTGCTCCTCGGGCGTAAGGGATCCCCTCTTAATCCCGGGTTTGAGGTAGTTCTTCCACCGCTCGAGGCACGATTTGGGGTCTCTGTCGAGTGGCGTGTTCATGCGGGGAGAAACGAGGTGCCACTCTCTGGGGCCGTACTGCTTCACGTACGCGCGGAGGAGGGCGTCTTCTTCAGGCTGCCACCTTTGACGCTCTTTCGTTGTCGCCATATAATTAAATTGCTTCTTCTTTGGATACGCTTGCGGTGCTCTGTTTATTTTTTGAGGGGAAAAGTAATAAATGAGAGAGTGATGATTGATGATGATGAGAAAGAAAGAATTGTGTCTGTGGTGGGATGGGAAGTGACGAGAGATGGCGCGTGGCATGCACGGTGTTGTGAAAGCGAGTGGCGAAAGCTGGGAAAAAGGTTGGGTCGACTCATCAACGGATTTCTCGGATCTGCTGTGGGGGCAGCGGTGGTCCTTTTTTCTGTGGCCCTCCCCTCTCACGATACAATATTGCAAGTACAGTTTCGTTTTTGGTCCCTCAAATCTTGGAATTTAAATTTCCCTCCATTTGTTTTGGGCCACTGGAAATCGTATTTAATGGGTTTTCAGCCCAATGCGAAAAAAACGGAATCTGAAAATTAAGACAAAAAAAAGCAGATATCAGTACCAAGAAAGAACGCTTTTTTACAGACTTGAACAGAAAAACAAATAGACAGCAAATGAATGGGGGCACATCCCTCTGTCACGTGTGCCATAAAAATTATGACCAAATATCTTTATGTACGTAGAAATATGTGCATATCATTTTTTTTTTTGTGTTATCACTATTATAGTTCTATTTCCATTTTAAAAGATAGGCCCTTCGAAAAACATGAATAAACAAATATATTACAACCTTGGATACATCATACCCTTGTGATTCCATCATCGAAACGTGACAATTGGACCATGGCCCAGTACCTAAATATATCCTAACCGATTGATGGAAAAAGAATGTAAATTTAGTTCAAAATTTTCTTGGCCTTAAGTTAAAAGAGCATGTTTTCTTTTTTTACAATAAAGCAGTTTCTCAGGTATTTTTTGCTGATCCTGCAATAAGAAAGCTCACAAGGACAAAGCTGAAGCTAGCAAAGATTTCCATGAAACAAGCTTCATCAAAAGGTTCGATGAGGCACCAAGAACGCGAGAATACGAGCAATCGGAGATTTTCAGCATCTAATCTGAAGAGTTTCAGAGAAGAAGCAAAGTCTTTCAGAAAATCAAGCATTACCATTTCGAGCACTGTTTCGTCTCCTGGCTACACCGCTAGGGGTAATAATTCATTCTCAGTTGAATTATATTCTAACACATCTTTTATTTATTATTGCAAGTCTCACGATGTTTCCACGTAGGAGGAAATCGATGAAAGAGAGGTCCATGAAGAAAAGTGAGGAGGTAGAAGCTGAGGATTCTTCAACTTTCTCCGGTGAAAAATTGAGTGAAGAGACAACAAGAGAAAGGAACTAAAAGAGATGATGAGAAGCAACAACTCATGATGGAAACAAATACAATGAAGAAAGTGAGGAAGCTACTACGGTGGATGATGACGTGCTTGTGCAGTAACAGAAAGGGAAATCACCAACAGCAGCAACTGCAAGAAGAAGAAGAAGAAGAAGAAGGATCACATTATTCATGCGCCTATCATTAAGGAGCCTGGCAAGAAAGGAAAGAGCACAAAGCAAGTGATGCGCATCTTGTAATAATATTAAACCAACGTTGTAGTTCATAGATTCTATGTTGTTAATCAACGATTAATGATTATTGCATGTGATGAATTATGTGATTGGCTGAGGCCATTCAGATACCATAAATAATTGAGTGAGAGGGCCATTGTCGTCTTTATTCTTTAAGAGATACATTATTAGTAAGTACAACAACACAAGCCTATTTTCTTGTTTTGTTCTTAACTTTGGTGAAAACCCTGTCAGAAAATCATCATCCTTCACATGCGAACCATTTCGTATGGAATTCTTACAAATATGCTTTGAAAGTACATGATGAAACTTGCATTCAATCCCATTTCAGGTTCCCTTTTATTTCCCTGCACTAGACAAACGGTGGTGAATGGAATTTAATGATACTATCTTATCTACAATGAAATTTTCTTTAGTAAAAAGCCTAATGATAAAAAAGCCCAACAGTGTTTCAGGTCCAATTTTATCTTCGTTTGGCCCATTACTCCATTGATCCACTTTCAAGCCCATATAGCCGACACTGTTCAGTCTCTCAACTCTCGAGCTCCATTTCTTCATCTACTTCAGCAAAGCCTCGATTTTTCACAACCTAAGAAATTTATGTGACAACGTCTCCCTCGCAAAACCCATCGAGGATGACGAAGAACAGCTCCGAGAGGAGATCCGAACCGGGACCCGATGCTGAATCGGACATATTGTCATTCATTGCGCAACGGTCCCCCTTGTCATGGTTCTTGTGTGTGGGCCTGTTCGCCGTGTTGATCCGCCTAGCGACGGCGATTCACCCCTACTCAGGCGAGGGCACGCCGCCTATGTACGGAGATTACGAGGCCCAGAGACACTGGATGGAGGTGGCGGTCAACGTTCCGGTTAGAGATTGGTACCGAAATAGCTCGATTAATGATCTTCGTTATTGGGGGCTCGATTACCCGCCCTTGACTGGGTACCAGAGTTATGCACACGGGTTGCTGCTGCGTTACTTCGATCCGAAGTCGGTTGATCTGTTGAGCTCTCATGGATACGAATCATACATCGGGTGAGCAGCTTAGCTGAATGTAATATTCGCCCGTTGCCTGAGTTAATTGTGAATCGTTTTTCTTCATCGTTATTGGGATAAAGTTTACTCTTTTTTGCCTAACTGCATTTGGGTTTCGTGGTTATTCAACGTAGGAAGCTGTTGATGAGGTGGACTGTTTTGATGTCTGATGTGATGATATTCTTTCCTTCGGTGCTTTATTTCGTGACCGCGTATTACCGTGGCGGACCCAAATCAGGCAGCAAAATAGCATGGCATGCTGCAATGATTTTGTTAAACCCATGTCTCGTTTTGATTGATCATGGGCATTTTCAGGTATACGTTTGAGATTTATAATGCAACCCTGTTACGATTTTTATAATACCTATGATGCAGAAGCTTCTTTTTGTCATCTATTTAACTTTCATGGTCTTTTATGTTTTCAGTACAACTGCATCAGTTTGGGGCTAACCGTGGCCGCTGTTGCTGCAATTATATCAAATAGGGACCTCGTAGGCTCTATTCTCTTTGCCCTTGCTCTCAACCACAAGCAGGTGCCCTTTTTGCTCTGACATTTTAGGACAAGTTTCATTTAATGTGCATGTGTATCTTGATATTGATACTAAATCATGTCCCTTTTGTATCCTATCGATAATTGTGTGAAATTGGTATTATACAACGTTCTCCTTAATATTCTCCGTTGTTCATACCCCCTCTGAGTTAAGCATAGGAAGTTTAATTTCTATGAGATGGTTGTGAATAATGACTGTGAATACTAAATTTGTTTTACAACTCAAATCGATGCATGCAATGATTATTTTGCAATACCATTTCATAATGATCAATGTAGGTTTTGATGCACTTTATTTTCCGTCTTTTGGGTTTCAGATGAGTGCATATTACGCTCCAGCCTTCTTTGGGTATCTCTTGGGAAAGAGCCTCAGGCATCAGAATCCGATTCTCCAAGTCACAAAACTGGGTTTGGTAGTTTTGGGCACCCTTGCAGTAATCTGGTGGCCTTATCTTCATTCACTGGATGCATCTTTGGAGGTAAATAAAGACTTGTGCATATTATTCCCTACAATAGTTGATAGCTCTTTCTGTTGCTTCAGTTTCACACGAGAAACAAACATTGAAAGCTTTTGTTGGGCAAATAATTTGAATATACTTACTTTTACCAATATATAAATTGAAGCTTTCTCGTGAAACAGGTTCTTTCTCGTTTGGCTCCTTTCGAAAGAGGCATATACGAGGATTACGTAGCAAATTTTTGGTGTGCCACGTCAATGCTCATCAAGTGGAAAAGATTGTTCCCTACTCAATCACTTAAACTTATTAGCCTCTCTGCAACCGTTTCCACCTTTTTACCATCAATGGCTCAGCTTATATGGTCACCAACCAAGAAAGGATTTCTTTACGGGTTGCTCAACTGTTCTCTCTCCTTCTACATGTTCTCATTTCAAGGTACACAAAACCCTTCTTCATACTTATTCTCTCACTCACTCTCTCTCATTCAGTAACCGGACTTTTCGATCTCTACAGTGCACGAAAAATCGATCCTCCTTCCTCTTATACCAGCAAGCTTATTGGCTGCAGAAGAACCATTCATCTTCAAGTGGTTGATATACACTGCTATGCTCTCGATGTTTCCTCTCTTGAGACGCGACAAGCTAGTTCTACCATATATGGCTCTATACAGCCTTTTCATTCTTCTCCACTACACGCCTCGCGGAGCAAGAGGCACCAAAGAAAACGGTTCATGGTTTTCCATTCTAAAATCTCTTGGACTTGCTTGCTCTGTTCTCCTTCATTTAGTCTATTTGATGATGACCCCTCCGCAGAGGTACCCTTATCTGTTTGAAGCACTGATTGTGATCTTCTGCTTCTCGCAGTTTGTGTCTATTTCCATGTATTTAAATAGAAAACAGTGGGCATTGACTAAAGGTGGCACTAGATTAGGTGTTAAAAAGAACCTTTAACCTCTCTCGGCTGTGGAAACCTTTTTATTATGTTCGAAGATGTAATCTGCAGGTGTGTGTGTGTGTGTGTGTGTGACTTTGATGTTACTTGTTGATGCTTGCTTTGCTAAGCACAAATATGCATCCAAACAAAACCCAACCAACAAGGCAACCACACAACACTTACTACAACAGAGAAACTTGGAAACCAGAAATCAACACACCATAGATAGCCCCGTTTTCGAAAGAAATTTCGAATTCCTCTTTCTTATTACCATTTCATCATCGCCCATCATTTTCACCCGGCACCGGAGCACTCTCAATACTGTCAAAACCAAGGCTCGAGCTATTACCCTCTTCGTTCTCATCAGCATTAACGTCCCCCGTTTGGTTTCCCTCGAGCCTAAGGCCCTCTAGTGCGATGGCCACCGTCTTCATGCATGGCCTATCATCGCCTCTCATATGTAAGCACCCTTTTGCAAGCAAAGCAACTTTCACAACATGGTCCTTGTTTGCTTCATAGAGAATGCTTTCATCAAGAATTTGGACTAACTTGTCTTCTTTCATCACTGACAGGAAAAGGCAGGCTAAATTCTGCTCCTTCACCGGCCTCTCGTAGCTCAACGCCTTCATCCCCGTTAACAGCTCCACGAGCACAACCCCAAAGCTGTAGACATCGCTCTTCTCCGTTAACTGAGAGGTTTGCATGTACTCGGGATCCAAGTATCCCAAAGTCCCTTGAACCACCGTTGGCAGCTGTGTGTGATCGAGAGGAACCAACCTCGAGGCACCAAAATCAGAAACCTTTGCGGTGAATGTGTGGTCTAATAATATGTTTGCAGACTTCACATCTCTGTGTATTATGGGAGTTGAAGCTTGTGAGTGTAGATACGAAAGTACACCCGCAGTTTCTGCTGCTATTCTCAAACGAATGTCCCATGTAAGAAATCGGGACTTTGCCTTATCGTGCACGTGTTCGAAGAGGGTTCCATTGATCATGAAATCATACACCAGTAAAGGGGTTGGTGTCTCCACGCAGCAACCGAGGAACTTCACAACGTTCCTGTGGTTGATTCGTGAGAAAATGATCACCTCGTTCACGAACTGCTCCACTTGTTTTGGATCCACTAGCTTTGGATCGACTTGTTTGGATCTTTTTATGGCTACGGCTCTGTTTTCTTGCAAGGAACCTCTGTATACGGTCCCGTAACCTCCCTGACCGATGATCATGCTTCTGTGGAAACTGTTTGTTGCCTTTTGCAGCTCGGATTCAGTGAAGAGCTTCGGAGTATCTGAGGACTGTTTTCTTTGAGCGAGCTCTTTCTCCAGCAGAATCCCACCGTTTTGTAGGAAGAACGTTTGTCTGATTTTGATCAGTCTCCTTCTCTTGAGTTCCCAGTGCAGCCAACAAGCAGCCAACATCAGGATAATGACGCCCACCGAAATCCCTTTTTTTTGTTCAGACGCGTAAGAACATGTTATTAGTTTCTTTTCTTACAAGACATGCATATGTTTTTTTTTTTTCCTTTCTATACGTGCAGAAAAAGGGAAGAATCGTCCTCACCTGCTACGAGTTTGTAAACGGGCGATTCCCCGCGAAAGCATCCACTGATTCCATTCCCGCGATATCCTTCAGGACAATGGCAGGTGAAGTTCCCAGGTTCGTTCTCGCAGTACTCTTTCTTCTCGCAGTTGTGGAGCTCTTCTTCGCATTCATTTATATCTGCAAAGCAAAGTAATAATCTTGAATAGGAATTTGTAGAACGTAACGTTTAGGCTGTGTTTGGTTTGTGGAAATTAGTAAAGAAAGGAAAATGAATGAAAAAAAAAAACTAGTCTTTATGCTTGGTTGGTTGATGAACATAGATGAGGAAAAGAGAAACAGTCATTTTCTCTTCGATTTTCTTTCTCACACCACTTTCTTCGTTCCAAACAGGGCCTTACGTTCCCGAAGAAATCGTTCATACCTACACATCCATCGTATAGATACGGGTTTCCTTGATAACCCTCGGAGCAAGAACACCTGTAACCGTAACCGTTGCTCCTATCGTAACACTCTGAGTGATTACTCCTACAAGCATAGCTCCACTCACTCTCCTTACCCTCCTCACACGTCTTGTTCCCCATAGCCCAATCAACCACCATAGGCAGCAACGCCACCTCCTTCAAGCTCGTGAAGTTATCCGTATAAAAAGAAAAAGCATCCTCCTTCGCGAGGAAAGCATAGCTGCAGTTGTTAAACGCCCAAACGCCTCCTCCGTGCCCGTTGTAGCTCCTCAAGCCCAAATCGACCCACCAAGTGTCCTTAGGTATCGGGATTTGGCAACATCCGATGCCCGTGCACGAGCCTTGGATTATATCGTTCCTCGAGTTGCACGTGGCGGTGCACCCGGTGGTGTAGTTGCGTCTCAGCCTCCGCCCGCTGATGGACCCGTAGGTGTCGCAGCCCACCGCGGTGAACTTGTTGGCGGTGGTGTTCACTATGAAGGGGACGGGAAATTTCAGGAAGGCTCTGCTTTCGGAAGCTACGGACCCGTTTTGGTGGTAGCATCGGTGGGATATCTTCTGCAAGAGAGTGAGCTGACCGTCGAGGGTTATGTTGGTAATTTCGGTGTTTGAGGTTTGTAGGAAGGGTTTCGGGGGATCGTAGCTTTCGTCGCAGTTGATGAAGTAGTTTGGGCCTTCGCTGCAGCCGTCTGTGGTTCCGAACGGAAACGGGATGCTTACGTTTCCGCAGCTGCTGTCGCAGTTGGGCTTTGCTATCGTGAAGTTGTTGAGTGCTGACGTGGCGTTTTCGAGCCATGTTAGAAGAAGAAGGAGGATTATTGCAAGGTTGGCCATGACTTTATATGAAGTTATAACTGCTGTGGAAGTAAAATAGCAATGAAAACGTTATTTTCTGCAAACTCAGTGCATTGCATGGATAATAAGTGCAAGCTTAGTTTAGTTGCTACTATATATGTGCTGTAGAGCTTCGTGAGCTCAAATAATATATGATCTCTTGCATTGATTTGTCGATATTTTTGTCGTCTACGCTTTTTCCCTATGTTGCAAAAGCTGTTCCATTATTGTGGAAAGACATCGTTTGACGTGGTAGGGTTCTAATCTTCTTTGCCTTTGCACCATTTTATGTCTCTACCTTTACTACAAAATACGATGTTGAAGGCGTCCTTGTGAAATGTTTAAAGGTGTAATATGTGATATTAGACCCTTACGGTCCCATAGCACATGTAAAGCTTCCCGTGTTTTCAAGATTATTTTGTACTAGATAGCTTTCAAAAAGAGTATTCTTTTTCCAAATGCTAATAAAGTCATGGGAAATACATCGAGTGAAATGAAATTGATGTCCGAGGACTTGGTGTGCGTGACGATTATATAATATAAATATACTATACTACGTGTCGCATTTTGATTTGCTATATAGTTCAATTAATGAATCCGATGTATTGAGCGTGCACATCTATGATTTCGGGCCTTGTAGGCCTCTTCAAATTAAAACGGACTTATTATATGTAAAAAAGCCCGTAAAAAAGATACGGGCCTATGTATTTATTCACTTGGGCCTTCCTTCATCAGCAAACGGGCCTTGAACCCAAGGGTCAACTCCAGCTCAATCGTCTCACCGTCATGGGATCGGCTGGGCTCAGCAGCCGAGCCCAAGCTTACGCTCCTATGCTCGCTCAGAGACGACCCGTGGCTCGGCGACGACGCGTCACCCAGCTGCTCCACGTCATCATCGTCGTGACTTGCCGTAGCAACCTCCGACCTTTTCCTCTTCGTCGCGGAGGCGGACCTCTTAAACCGGCCTCGTGCCCTGACCCGGTTCAAACCGGGTTTTTTCGCGGCGCCGTCCTCTCCTCCTCCTGTTTTGACGTGCCTGATGTCGTAGGCTTTCAAAGGCGGCGGAGCGCTCTCGTGATGTGCGGCGGAGGCGGCGGCGGATTCCATGGGCGTTACGGGAGATCCCTTTAGTACCGCTTCGACGGCGTCTTCGCAGAGCCTCCAGTTACCGGACCACAACAACCCGACGGAGCCGTAGATCGGGTTCAGGATCCGGCCACAAGCATCGTACAGTAATGACCTAAATACACCTGTTTCAAGAGGTGATAAAATTTCAATCCCGTTGGGTGAAGAAAGAATTTCAAGATTCAATTTTTTATATGCATAGAGTACTACTAATTGCTATAAAATTAATTAATAAATTAGTACCGGGTCTTAGATGTTTTGGGGCAGCATTGATGTGGTTGGTGAGACCCGCACGGCCATAGAACTTGGCAAGAAAGACGGTGGCGTTGGCTTGTTCTTCAGGGTTCTTGATCCAATCCAAACACGGCCTTATGCTGCAGCTTTCGCCGCATCCTTTTCTCAGCACCCTGCATCCATTGCAGCTCAGCCGCATATTTTTCTTCAGGGTAAGTAAGTAATTGCTAGAAATTTATTTATTATTATATGTCAAAAGGGAAGGACGACTTATAATTTATGAGAGACTGAAATGTGTAGTAGTGTGGTTTTATAGCATTTTGTGTGTTTGTGTGTATATATAGAGAGAGAGAGAGTTGACGAAGAGACAAAACAATGGGTCGCATATAGAACCGCATGCAGTTTAGGTTTTGCCACATTCACGGAATTGGGGAATGCATTTGGCTAATGAAGTTGCATTAAAATATTTTCTGCATTAAACAACTGCAAAAATTAATGGGATTTCGACAAGTATTATATAGTTTTATGCCTGCTTAACGCCAATACAAGGCGCGTGAGATCACTGCCCAGTCGTCTGTTTTTTGTTTCGTGGAAAGGCTTTTTCCTTCGTCGGACATCGCACTAGTAAACGAGATCCAAGATTTGCTGACGGCGCGTGCAATCCACGTTGCCATCGAATCGCCACATATCGTGCGATGAATGGGCCTAACACAACCTCCCGATTTACTGGAAAGTCGCAAGATTAAAAATAATAATCCTAAAACCGCAGCTCTAATACAGCTTATAGTTTTCAGGTAACATTTTGATCTGTGGGCGTTGGAAATAAATAATAGCGGGCCTATAGTAAAATCCAATATCTCCGGTTTGCCACGTAACGTTGATTATTAGTGTTTATCCCATAAGATTGGGATTATTTTTTCCTTATCTTGATTGGCTGAGATTCTTTATATGCTTAACCCTTCTGATTAGTATTTGTCTAGTGCGTTTCTCCAAGGGTCAACTAAGTGACATCTCGATGCTGTTTTATATATATATATATATATATATATATATATATATATATATATATATAAATGTAACTCCAATAATATGGGCTATGGCCACTTGCACTCTAAATGTATTTATGATTTAATTTGCTTATATTATGTGTAAGAATGGATCCTGAATGTGAACTGTATAACGATTCAATGATCTCAATCTAAATACCATTTTCTTGGTAATGTTTAGGTAGATAATTTAAAGTAGTATTATTATTAATTATTATTATTATTATTATACAATCGGGCCTTTAATGGGCCATTGTTTATTTTTCAATGGGCTTAATCTAACCCAATTTGTCCGTCGAGTCGAACTTCTGCTTGCTCTTTGACGAACCATATAATTATTTATTTATTTATTTAACGAGAATGTGTCGGGAGATCCAAATTTGCGAACCCAATCCAATGTAAGAACTTGGCGAAGAAATCCCACTCAACACGGCACTCGCATTCTTCGAACAATTCTCGCATCTTTCCTCACCACACACGGACATAGTCAACCTGTGAGTTGCGACAACGTAATAGATGTACATAATTTATAATCTCCCACATGTCTCGCAAATCAGCAAATCCTTTAAAGGGACGTTCTTTATTCTATGGTAAAGCAAAAGTCAATGGCCTTGAGAATCTTGACTGGGCCTCGATGTTTTCCTATTTACCTTTCTTTTGAGCTCATTTGAGCTCTCTCTTCAATTCGATTTTGGGTTTTACGTCGCGGGTCAAAAGAGATCCGAAATCCGACAGACTTTTGGTTCGAGAGGTAATTGAAAGAGGTGGGAGAGCAATGGGAAAGCCGGTGAGATTTGATGGCGTAGATGAAGAGTTGCAGAAGATTCTGGATGCTGACATGGACCATGTGAGCAATAGGCGTAGAGCTCGTGATGCCTTCAAGGATATTCAGCTATCCATCAATCACATCTTGTTTAAGGTAGCTTTGCATACTGCCGATGCATCACAAGCAAGCTTATTTAGTTTCTTTTCTGTGGATATTTTTATTAGGAGAACAAATTTTTCTTTTATTTCTATCTGGGCTTGCGTGGTTTGGTATATTTCGATGGAGTTGGTGATAAATTTCAATCAAAATTTGAGTCTTTGGGTTGAAAATTGAAGTATTTATACTTCTGGTAATTGATATGCTATGTGCCTTCTGTGTAGATGCCAACCGATGGATTGAAGATGACAGAGGTAAAGCTTTCAGCTTTCGATTTATTTTTTTTTCATTTTAAACGATAATTATATATATGATTTATTTGGCTGCAGTCATATGATGTGAATTCGAGAGGGGTTGAGATCTTCTCGAAAAGCTGGCTACCTGATAAGCCAAAAGCACTGGTTTGTTTTTGCCACGGATATGGTGATACATGCACATTCTTCTTCGAAGGCATGTCGATTTTTTCATAACTCCACTTACAAAGTATATATCTATCTATTTATTTATCTCTAAAAACAATTGAAGTTGATTTGAGTTGTGCATTGCTTTGTTAGGGATAGCAAGAAAGTTGGCATCTTCTGGTTATGGAGTTTTCGCCATGGATTACCCGGGATTTGGCCTATCACAAGGCTTGCACGGTTATATTCCCGACTTCAATGATTTAGTTGACACCGTCATCGAACATTATTCCAAAGTGAAAGGTAAGCTTGATTCTTGAAGAAAAATGCAATCTTTTATCACCCGAAAATCGATATAGAAATTAAAGAAGCCGAAATTATTGTATTTAATACTGCAAAAAACATGATCTTTAATGCAGAAAACGAAGATTTGAGAGGGTTACCGAGTTTTCTATTCGGGCAATCAATGGGCGGAGCAGTAGCCTTAAAGGTGCACCTAAAACAGCCCGATGCATGGAACGGTGCTGTTCTAGTTGCACCTATGTGCAAGGTAATCATTCTATTAAAAAAAAACATTTTTTTTACTATGCACATCATGTTTTCGACTTAAGAAACGAAATTTTTTCTTCATCTTAGATTGCAGATGATGTGGTTCCTTCGTATCTAGTGAAGCAACTCCTGATTGGGATTGCAAAGTTACTTCCTAAAGCGAAGCTCGTTCCCATGAAGGATTTAGCTGAGCTGGCTTTCAGAGACCAGAAGAAGAGGGAACAGGTTTTTTATTTTTTTTTTTCGTTCTTTTTTCTTGATGGGCCTTAAACTTTATTACTCTCTTCTGATTCCTCGTTGCCACATTCTCGATTTTCAGACCGTGTATAACGTTATTGCGTACAAGGATAAACCGCGGTTGCGAAGTGCCCTCGAAATGTTGATGACCACTCAAGAGATTGAACACACGCTAGAAAAGGTAGTTCCTTTATTAGTTCTTTCTATTGTGGTAATAAGATCAATTAATTGTACTATTCATATCATGTGATTAATAGTCTTTTCATGGTGCAATGCCTTTGTGTTTTGCAGGTTTCTTTGCCATTACTGATCTTGCATGGAAAAGAAGACAAAGTAACAGATCCTTCGGTGAGTAGAGCGTTGCATGAAAGAGCAAATAGTTCAGACAAAACACTTAAGCTGTACGAGGAAGCCTATCACTCTCTGCTTGAGGGAGAATCTGATGAGACAATACTTGAAGTGTTCGATGATATCATTTCTTGGCTCGAAGAGCATTGTTTATAAAAGACTCCTTTGTGTCTCTGTTTTCATATACTCCCTCATTGTTTAATGATTTTATTATGTGACGCTGTGGTAAATAAGAGACGGAGAAATTGAATGTGAATGCAAGATTAATCTTTCCTGCACAGTTTCATTTCCAGTGACAGAGTCATGAAAGATGAAATCTTTGTTCCAAAATTCTTGTTTTTTTTTTTCCTTTTTTTGTTTATTTACTTAAATGAGAGAGAGAGAGAGAGGTGGAAGATGATACATGATGTGGTGACACACGTCCTTTCTCCTCTCTTCCTTTTTAAGTGCTTTTGATCACATGGGTGAAGGGTCCATAGGAATATAAGAATTGAATGAAAATATGAATTTGTTAAATTGAAAGAAAATAAAAATATATTCTGATGAAGCTAGCTAACCCTCAAAATTCATGGACCCTTTTCTCATTCTGTCACCACCAAATCACATTGTGGTGGGAAGCTCTCTCTCTCTCTCTCTTTCTGGTGTTCGTGGGTCACTTGTGCTTTGCATAATTGGGATTTTCGGCCCTCTTTTTGCTTTTTCTTTCGATTCTTGGTATTGGATCTATCTACTTTTTCTAAAAGGCATCTTATCCGTTTTAGGATTTATAGACTGTTATTAATGTTAAATTTCATTAAAATAGTCATTAGTTCATATTATATTTCTTTCTGACAAAGCAAAGAAGAAGCACGCAAAATTTCGAGTGTGTTCTTGGTTTCTTCATAATCAAGAAGTGGCCTACTTCGACAGAAGCAATTCATTGCCACATAATTATTACGGGTTTGTTTCACCACATGATTTTCTTTTCTTTATGTCCCATATATGCATTATGAATGAAGAAACAAACATGCTTCTTTTATTTTTCTGGTGATAAAACCCCACTTCCAAACAAACCCTTATTTCCATTAGAATATATATGTTTCTAACTGATAAATAAACTATAATTAAATCGCAATGATTGTCACATTTCATCCTCCCACGTTGCCTAAAAATAAATAAAGATTTCAAAGTATTAGTGTCCATTTTTAAATTCCTTTTATTATTCCAAAGCAACATTATCTTTTTCTTCTGTCTCCCAATGAAATCAACCATCAAACTTCTATCAAAATAAAATCGAAACCCTTCATCTATATATCTCGACTTGTGAAATTCCTCACAATACTCACTCACAATCAAGAAAATATATTTGTGTATATATATATATATATATTATACACATATAGAAAAAACAAATGGCAATCGAAATTCTTCAAGATAGTCCAAGCCCAGGAATGAGCCCTCGAATCTCATTCTCATACGACGCTTCCTCAAACGACACCATTCCAATCGAACAGTACATAAGATCGCCATCATCAAACTCTTCGAGCATCGATTTCGACTTCTGCGTTTTCCGCGAGAGCTTCGATCAAGAATCTTCATCGGCCGACGAGCTTTTCTTGAACGGAAAAATCCTTCCGATCGAGATCAAGAGGCGACTATCTCCTCCACCGCCACCACCGTTGCCAACACCATTAATAAAACCCTCACTCCCTCTCGTTGATCAAGAAATTCCCAGCATCAAGAAATCCCAGAAAACCCCAGAATCATCAGATCAAGAAAAGCAGATAAACAACACAACAAGCAAGTCCTCGTTTTGGGGTTTTAAGCGAAGCGCGAGCTTAAACTGCGGAAGCGGCTACGCGAGAACACTGTGCCCGTTGCCTCTTCTTTCTAGAAGCAATTCGACTGGTTCCACGGCGAGTGCTGCCAAGAGATCATCGCTGAGTGGGCATAATAATAATCAGAGTCAAAAGCAGCACCTGCTGAAGAATTCTCACTCAAACGGTCGTAATCATCATCAGAAGCCGCCTTTGAAGAAACAAAGCAGCAATGCTTGGTCCTCTGGTGGCAATGGAGTCAAGATTAGCCCCGCATTGAATGTGCATTCGGCAAATATGTTCGGCTTAGGCTACATATTTTCTGGTGCCAAAGACAAGAACAAGAAGAAGTGATTTAACTAATTGTTCTTGGGAATAATTGTTTTTCTTTTCTTTTATTTTCTTTGTACTATTGTCCTCTTCTGATGGGTATTGCTTATTGCATCCTTTGTAGTACCATCGCTTGATATATTCTCTGCTTTTCTTCTTCGTCTTTATGAATCTGTCAGTGTACTGTACATTCTTGAATTTGCCAGTTTTGAGATGTTCTCATGATGGTTTATGGATGAAAAATATAAATGTAAAATTATGACAGAATACAAAAAAAAAGAAAAAAAAAGGTAAAGGGACCCAATGATCACATTGATAAGCTGGAAAGCCTGAGTTTGAGAGGGCAAAGCCAGTTGTTGATTATGCTTCTTTACTTTTCTTAGTTGGCCAAAGAAAGTACTGATTGATAAGTCTCGGCTCGGATACATCTTTGTCTACTCATCACGTCATTATAGCATAATGATTATAATCAATCTCCGTTAAATAAAACTTTAGAAAAGCCAAAGAAAAGAAAACAATATAAAATGTAGAAAATATAGGTTTTCATCTTACTGCACATTACATTTGGAAGAGCATCTTGATTAAGTGGGCCTTCTGGGCTTACAATCGGGCCATGTTGGGCCCTATTTGTTCTAATAATGGGCTCGGCCCATGTCAAAGAACTCGACGAAATCGATAAAACAACGGTACCCTGTCTTGTACATCGGCCATATAAATTAAATAAATCAGAAAATAATATAATACAAAACGATATTGATTAGTCAATGTCCTTCCCGTTCCAAATTTAGATTTTGCTGTTTCATCTAATTAAATTTTAGAAAACATTATAAATAATTTCAAATTTTCTTGGTTACGGTAGAATTTCAATATAATATCTTGTATTTAAACACGGGACCACGAAGAAATATTCCGTTTTGTAGACGGTGACGAGACACGCAACAGCCAATCACCAATAGTTTTAATCTATGAATTATCCCTTTCCTATTATTCTTACATTCTCATAAGTTTCCAGACCACCAAAAAATCGACGAAATGAAATACAATTTATGTACATGGTTAATGGATCATATATATATATATATATATATATATATATATGTAGAAAACTGCAATTCTTGCGTGTTAAACAAACAATATCATTCTTTAACCAAAACGAGAAAATGAAAGCACGCAAAGAAGAAACAGACATCACATTGCTCACCAAAGCAGAATCTAGCAAGAAGTCGATCGAAGCGTTGAAGAAAGAGATCGAGCAGATAAACGAAGAACATTTAGTAGTCGAACTTGCTCGAATTTACGCAGTTAAGGACTACGAAGCAACCCAATCTCAGAGAAGAGAAGACGCTGCGAAGCACTCGGAGACAATGAAGAAAATTCACACGAAGAAGATGCGAATGGTAGAAGAAATCGAAGAATCAAAGGAGCTCCAAAAAAAACTGGCCGCCACAGAATCGAACATCAACAAGTTAGAGAAGCAGCTCAAGGGAGAAGAAGAAGAAGAAGAAGAAGAAGAAGAAGAAGAAGAAGATGGATCGTTAATGGAGTCTTTAACGAAAGAGTCAGAAGAAACAAAGAAGGAACTGAGCTTGGTTAAAGGAGAAAGCTTTCGATACATGGATTTCATGGATGATATCCGAAAAGAGCTGAGCCACGTTGCAGGAGAAGCGTTGTTGCTGAAGAAGAAGGAAGAAAAATCAAAATCAAGAATATGTAATCTCGATTCGAAGCTGCTGAGATCTAAAGCCAAGCTTGAAGAAAAGCACGAAGCCCTAAATAAGGTTAGGTTCACAGTTTCGAGCTTGACGGAGAAGCTCGAAGAGCTCCTGTCGGAAGCCGAAAGAGCTAAGCAGGAGCTCACGGTGGTCGGCGAGGAAATAAGAGCCGTCAAGTGCGAAGAAGCTGAGGTAAGAAAGAATCAGATTCGAAAGGCCAAAGAGAGAATACAAGCAGCGAGAGAAGAGCTCAAAGCGGTTAAATCGTCTGAAGCAAAAGCTCTAAAAAATCTGAGAGTAATTTCCGAGAATAATACGACAAAAAGAAGAGCTTTACTTTCTCGCAGCGAATCGTCGCTAAGAATTTCAAAGCTCGAATATGAGTACCTGAGAAACCACGCAGGCGATGCTAAGGATGTCGCAGACAAGAAGGTCGACGCTGCTTGTGCTTGGGCAAAGGCTCTCACGGCGAGTAGGGAAGAGAATGAGATGCTAATCGAGCTGTTGTGCAGAGAAACTGCGGAGAAGAAAGAGCGTGAAGATTCAACGAATGAATCGAATCAAGAAACGGGGATTGAAGCGTCGACTCACGAAAAGGGGATTTGTAATTCCGGCGGAGGGAAGAAGGAAAGGGTTAAGGTGACGCCGACGAGACAAAGAAGGGCTTGGAGATTAGCAGCAGCGTCTCCGGCGGTGGTGGTGGTAGGCCGCGGTGGTACTCCTAGAGCGACGCCTATCATGGTGAGGAGGAGGAGAAAGGTGGTGAGAAATCTGGCCAAGTTTTTCGGCGTAAGGAAAGATGTATGATTGTGTGTGTATATATATATATTATAGTATTATAGAAATCTAATGTTTTCACACTGGTACAGAAATATGTATAGAAGCAAAACAAAAACTTAAATGTCAAATTATGATACTGAGTAGACAATAAAAAAGAGCATTAAATAATCTTTTTTCCTTTTTTCGTAATGGAATATATAAATGGGCTAACTTTTAGTTTTGGGCCCATCAGGCGAAAGCCCATATAAGTCGCAGAAGCCTATATCATCGTTCGAATAAGCGCTAGTTATATCATCGTTCGCTTATGCCTGCCTCGACAGCAAATTATGTTGTATTGAGAGCCCGTCGATGACGTGCCAAAATCTTAGCAATAGTTCGTGTATGTAAAAAGGAAATAATGCCCCGTTGATGTTAGAAATAATATTCGATTTGACAATTCTGGAAATACTTGAAAGTAAAATCCATATATCCCTATTGTATAGCTGTTAGAAGGAAGTGATAGGAGGATCTTTAACTAAGAACCATTCGTGTATTTAGATAACAACGACATGCTTTTCTTTATTCAATGTCTCCAGCGGGTGATATGTGCTGTGGTATTTTATCTGTCTGGAATGTTGAGAATTTTCTTGGATTTCGTTATTCTTGGCATCCATTTTCTTTTTAAAAAATTACTATTATCAAACTAATTTAGAGAACTCATAAACACTTCAGCGCAACCATATTATATGAAATGGCCAATGATTAATGTAGTCACATAAATTAGTCGAGATGAATTTGGAATGGACCGATCGATTGATTATATAGGGAGAGATGTAAAATAGGTGGATGCTTTGATATGGCATAATATTCTATATTCTCCCAAGACTTTGCACTAATTGTAGCTTTCCTAAAAGGGTCGTGTCCAAGATAAGGCATATGCCTACCCCCACGCTTTTTGCCCTTTTTTGGCAACTTGTTTCAAGGATAAGCCTTAACTTAATAATAATGATTGTAATAATAAACTCTCATTGATCGGCGAATGTTTGCCATTTCGTTTTGATTACATGTCGAGGTGTAATGAAACCTATATATCTACCATTATGGGGCAGGCAAGTTGATGAAGTGTCTGTGAGATTCCAAAATCGGTGTAAGCTATCAAAGTAATATATTTATGTGAAAATTAAAATAACTGTTCGAAGCTATTGGGGTGACGACATGTGGAGAAATGAAAATGCTTTCCTCTCTCACTGTATTTTAATTTCTTTTTTCCTTTTTGTGTGGGATCATGCATTAGTTCACTATATAATAATAATGCAACATCTAAGCTACAGGTAATAACATTATACAAGATTTGGTATTTGTGATTGGGTTGGATTCGTATTCTCCATGCTTCGAGGGCCATTCTTCTCCATTGTTTGGATTTATTTTCTTACTCCTACATGCATGCATGGAATGTGTATGGTCTTTCTCCTATACGCCAAGTTTATGATCAATTATAGCTCGACAACGAGGCAAATTCGTTTCAATGCCACGTAGAAAAAGCCTGTAATAAGATGATTATTCTTGATTCTTTAACCGGGGGGAATTTCAAACTTTTCGCTTCCTGCAATGCCTAATATATTATTATATTATCTTTAACGTATAGCTATAGTTTGTGTTGTGCCCACATGATACTTTGTTTTTTTATTTTATTTTTCTTTGAAGAAAAGACGCATCACCTTTTTGTGGTTTCAGTTTTCACCACCACAACTGTGTCTGAATCCTTACTTAGTACCCAAATAATGCTAATTAAGCAATAACGCAGGATTTTGCCTCCAATAATAATCTGGTTGGGTGTAGTTGCTCTATAAATAGCGAGGATATTGGTATAAACTCTTTCAAGCATATAACAAACATAATACATTCAAACCCTTATATACAAAATTGTTGTCTTTTCTTCTTATTTTTCATTATCGTCCAAGAAATTAGTAGGGTTTGATGTAATAGATGAGATGAAAAGGTGGAGGGGCTCTTTGGTGATGTGTTGACAGAAGATAGAGAGCACTGATGATGAGTATACATACATACATAGCATCTCAATCTTTGTGCTCCCTATTCTTCTGTCATCGCCTTTGTTGCCCTTCATCATCCTCGATCATATATGAAACCCTAAAGAAGAAACTTACAACAATTATCAGGTTTCATTAGTTTAACTGCTTCACCGAGTAAACCTTGGATATAACTAATCGCAATTAGTGGTTCACGACGACGATTTCCCTTTCTTTTTCAAAAGGAGAACCAAAAAGAAAAAAAAAATGAAAGAAAGGGAGGGAGAAGAATACCCGCCGCAACCCATGGCTACGTTGACCTCCTTGTGATGAGCCATCGCCACCGCCGCAACCCATTATTGGATGATGACGAGTCACCACTAGCACCGCCGCAACCCATGACCTCCATTATTGGATGATGACGAGTCACCACTAGCACCGCCTACACCACGTCGGTTCGTTTTTCTTTGACTACCCACAATTTTTTTTTTTAAAATATCGAAGTTTTTTTTGAAGCAAAAATATTGAAGTTTGTAAACATTATATTCAATCTATCTATCTATCTATCTATTATATATTAAAGTGAGATAACCACCTTCCAATGAATTTAAGTAATAGAGTATTAATCAAATCGTATTTCTACGGTTTAAAAATTGTCATACAATTACTGCATCGCCCTTTTACTTTTACTGATTCGATTAGTTATCATTTTACCCTATAATTTTTATTTATTATATTTACATCGTCATATATTTTTTTCTTTTTATACACTTAAAATAATATAGAACTAAATTTAAAATAAAAGTTTCATATTTTTAAATTATAAGTAACTTAAAATATTAAGCAATATTACAAATATTTTTATATTATGACACGCATCAAATGTGCATAAATATCAGTATATGATAATTCTTCTATATAATGCGTAAGAACATACAAGAAGAGTAATTATGATTACTATGGACAAATAAATTGGGATACATAAATTATGCAATTAAAGGCTATTATTATTGTAATCAAGTTAATTACGATACTATGAATCTTTTTTAATTCAATAATCCTTTTCCCTCCCCCAAAAAACATCGAGATGGTATAATAGACACCAACTTAAGTTTGCTCAAAAGATCTTTAAAACGAGATGATAGGTGTTATTTTGTGAAGGTGGATAAGGATTATTGAATTGGAAAAGATTGTTTACCATTTTATTAACCTAATTTTTACTTCGTTAGTTGGGTCCAAATTGATTGAACTATTGATCGATCGTCCATAAGATTGTTTAAGATTACTGAGATTAGTCCATAAGTGATAGTCTAGTGAGGAAGTCCTCTAGTTTTATAGCAAATGGTGAAAAAATCAACATACTTTTTGTGGAGATATTACGGAACCATGTAATAATTTGATGATTTCTATTGTACCAATCTTAAGGACGATGGAAATTTGGCATCTGATTAGAACTGTTAGAAACAAAATTAACTAATTAGAACTAAAATAATATACACATATTATATATAGATAAGACACACAAGCATTATATATATATATGATAAAAAAGGAGAGTCTCATGATATAACTAGCAGGGTCGAGGAGCGGGATGGTCTTTTGTAGAAGACCATCTATCCCCGAGCCTAACATATATTTAATTATTTATTATTACATCGCTCGATCACATGCACTTATTTTACTAATAACCACTACGTTACTACACACATCCCATGGGCATTGCATGTCATATTATTTATCATCATAATATCATACGCATGCATGCTTCTCTTTATTACATAGTATGAAACTGATCTTAGTTATGGTCTTGTGGTTGAACTTCCACGTCGTAGAACTCTGGCTTCTCGACTGCCACAAATAAAATTAAATTAAATAACGAAAAAGCTTTGCGAGTGATTAGTTATTATTATTAGCCAATAAGCGTATGCTTATTAATTAATATACCTTCAGCTGGAGCAGTGCTGCTGCAACTTCTGCACCAACGGGCGCAACCACCGCGGTAACCCTGTTGACAGCAATACTGGCGGCAGTAATGGCCACCACCACCACCACCGCCGCCGCCTCCACCGCCGCTATAGCTTTCAGTAATTTCCTCTGGGACTACGACATCACCTGTCATATTTTAGGTCTCCGCCATCAAGATATAAATCATCTATATATACAGTTTCATTTTTAAGCAGTTTTTGTGTTTAATTATTTAATTAATTAAATAAAAACACGTACTCGCAGCAGTAGCACTGCAGCTTCTGCACCAACGGGCGCAGCCACCGCGGTAGCCTTGTTGGCAGCAATATTGACGGCAGTAATGGCCACCACCACCACCTCCGCCGCCGCCTCCACCATAACCTTCAGTTATTTCCTCTGGGACTACGACATCACCTGTCATTGTTAGCTCTCATATAAGTGAATTACTTCATAATTTTACTTAGTTCTTGATTTTCTTTTGAATGATTAATTAATTTAACTAAAAACACGTACTCGCAGCAGTAGTGCTGCAGCTTCTGCACCAACGGGCACAGCCACCGCGGTAGCCTTGTTGGCAGCAATATTGGCGACAGTAACCGCCGCCGCCGCCGCCGCCGCCGCCACCATCATAACCTTGAACTGTTGCCTCTGGAGCATCACCTATTGGAGCAAGTTTACTTCATTATTCAATATTAAAGATATCAACTATATATATATATAAGAACTTATAATATTGCCCACTTAATTAATACCTTGTTTTGCAGGCTGAGCAGCCTCCTTATCGGGTTTGCTATTAGACGCTTCCTCAGCGAAGGCTGAGGAAATGAGGAGAAAAACAGCAATGAAAGCGAAGAAAGCTTTCGACATCTTTACTTGATTAATTTGCGAGATAATGTTGGACTATAGACTGATATTGCTATGATCCCACAAAGGCCGCCTATTTATAGGTGTGAGAGCTTATTACAAGACAAATTAGCTGTGAGGATGTTTTAGGGGGCAGCTAGCTCGCATTTATTAATAGTATTCAACCGATAAAAAGCAGATAATCATTGTTGATTTTTTTGTGTGGATTAAATGTTATATATAGCTAGATATATAGAGCTAAAATTGTACATGGATAAACATATATTGTTATTATCAGAAATAAAAGACGATATGTATGGATCTTGCAAACGTTTGTAGTGGGTCAAATGCGAAGGTCGTCGTAAGACTTTTTGTTGATATACGGTCAGAAAAGAGAACAAGTTTGACACACTGTTGCTTTTAAGTCAAACATGTCCATAGTAGGAGACACGTGTCCTAATACACCCTTGTGAGTCATGTTGCATATTGCAGTTGTTTTGTTTCACTTGTCTTTCCTTTTCTATAATTAATTTCTCAGGACAATATGGGCCTTCCGTATAGATTATGGGCCGCATTAAACCCGATATCCTTGTTCGACCCAACACATTCAATTCGGCCCAAGAAAGTGACACGTGGCACTTGAACCTCACCAACCAATGCGACATAGTCTCTACGCCTCAAATAAAATTCAGTTTAAGCGAATATAATTATTGTCGACTATGGCACGAGTATTGCTTTGTTTGTGGCAATATTATCTCCAATTTATGTGTCCAAATTTACGCATACGATAATTAAGGAATCCAAATTCATTCGAATCAAATAATCTCTATCCGGAGATGTTATGACCGGCAACTTGAAGGTATCCCATACTATAATGTTCAATATTTTACTGCTTATTGTGGACTAAAAAAAAATAAAAATGTCGCAACACAGTCTACCACATACTCCATGACAGTTGGAACTTTTGACTGTGAGGTCATAGAAACCCTAAGTTTTTCGAGATTGATTCTCTATACTATGGCATTTGTTCACTGTTTTTTACTGTTTTCTCAGAGAATATTTGACATCTTTTTTTTTCTCTTGTTTGAATTACACAGTGCGATGGATATAAATTAAATAAGAAGCATGGTAATAAAGTGGTTGACTTGATTCTTTTTTGCTCTTACCGTTGATGGTGAATAATTGAGTCTCTGGCCATAAAAGTTGTGTAATATCAAAAGTGACGTTAAAAAGGGGCTAATGCCTGGCTTTTAATTTGGTTTTCCTTCACCTCAATTTTAATTGTCTCAACATTCATCGAAACTCTATATAATCTCACACACCAACAACAATCTCTCTCAAATATAATAATCCAGAAACACAATGCCAACAACACTCAACATTCAAGAGAAAAATTAGAAAAAGAAAAAAAAAGGACTTTTCGCTTGGCTTTTAATTCACTGCAAAGAACATTCATTGGCGGCTGTTTCCCAATGGCAGACACCAGCAACAACAACTTTGACCGTGAATCAATGTACTTGTTCTGCGATGAAGAACCAACAAAAGGCTCGTGCTTTGCCCAGAAATACCAAACCGGCGACGATAAAAGAGTGAGCTTTATCACTTGTGGGTCAAATTCCGTCGTCCCTTTTCACACTTCACTGCCGTGTTTGAGCGATGAATGCATCGATTGGATGGTTAAGAGAGAAAGAGAGCAAATGCCCAGATACGATTACGTTAGAAGATTGATGAACGGAGAGTTGGACGTGGCGTTGAGGAAATCTTCTCTCCACTGGATGATTCTGGTGAGCTTCATTCATGGCGTTTATGAATTTTTAACCTTTTTTTTTTTTTTGTGTGTGTGTTGGTCCCTATTATATTTTCTGCTTTATTATTATTATTACAGGCTTGTGCCCACCATGATTTCGGAGATTTATGTCTGTACACTTCCATGAGCTACTTCGACAGATTCCTATCTGTACAGAAGGTGTGGGCTCTCATGATCATTTCTTTTTCAATAGAAGCAGCTTGTTCTTCAATAACAACAACAAATAATCTTTTTAATCAGAGCAACAACAAATATTGGGAAGTTCAATTAGCAGCTTTGGCCTGCTTATCACTTGCTGCTAAAATGCAGGAAACCACTGTTCCTTCTCTAATTGATTTGCAGGTAATTTGATCAACTCTGCAATGTACTGTATTTTTTTTTTCATTATTAACGTTCTTTTTTTTTTTTTTTTAATATATATAGGCAGTGGATCCCAAATGCAATATTATGTTTAAAGGGAAAACAATACACAGAATGGAGATGCTTGTCTCTAATCTGTTGAACTGGAAACTGAAGCCTTACACTCCCTTCAGCTACATAGATTTCTACCTCAGGAAAACAAACAATGGTGAACTCCCGGCAAAACCCGTGATCGCTCGGTCGATTCGAATCATCTCGAGCACCCTCCAAGGTTGTCGAATTATATATAATAAAATTATGAATTTAGTAAACTGTAGTCGTTTGTCACACAAACACGCCTTTAAATGCAGAGATCAAATTCTTGGAATACAAACCATCTGAGATTGCTGCAGCTGTGGCGGTATATGCTGCTTCATCGGGAGAAGCTCAAACGCTGGTGGACATAGACAAAACACTGTCTTCTTTCGTCTGCGTGGAGAAGGTAAGCGTTGACTTTCACATATAAATGATTTACCGAGTAGGCGTTGACTGTGTTATTTTATTACAGGATAGGGTGTTGAACTGCCTTGAAGCGCTTCAAGAATTCGCCGGAGGGAGTAGTAATTCTGCTGCCATCAACGGAGTCACGTCGGCAATGTCGTCGGTGCTTCCCTGTAGCCCTAACGGAGTGTTAGATACATCATGCTTCAGCTTCACGAGTGTTGAATCGTGTCCGAGCCCAGAAAATAAAAGGAGGAAATTGAGCGATTCACCAAAAAAGTCTTGAATGAAAAAAAAAAAAAAAAAAAAGAGAAATCTTTCCCTCATCAGTCTGTAATAATTTGAAGTTTGAAGTTTTCTATCATTTGTAGTTATTAAATTTTGAGTGGTCTACAGCAAAATCTGGTATTGTGCATTAAGTTCTTCCTTCATACAATTGCGCTTTAGATCAAAGAGTTTACCAACCAATCGCCGTCGTTTGGAACAAAGCGATGCTTTTTTTTTTTTTTTAAAGAACAATTGGAACCATAAGTAGTGTGTGTAAGAATTAATAATTAATAGTATTAATGATGGTAATTTATCCCTCTTCCAATTCAATAGTATTCATATCCTAAAGTCTCTGCATGCACTGCAAGAATGGAAGTTGTAGAGGTGGGGAACACTCCTCAATTCTTATCATCAAATTAAATATTTTATCGACCCTATATAAACATTTATGTTCCTAACGACATTCTCATGCTTTTCCTATTCTCAACCCGACAGCAACGTATTTATCGTATTTCTTCCCTATCTTTCTCGTCATGTAAGGTTACTATCAAAACAACTGTTGTGTCATAGCTATGACATGCTTGAAATTAAATAAGGTACTCCCGTATAATTTAAAGTCCCATCTAACATGAAAGTACACCACTTCTTCAATTATATATACATATATAGCCAGCATTTAATTAAACCCACATATCTTCTCCCAAAAATAGTGAAGGATTCCTTCATCAATGCTTTATCTTGAATTGTTTCTCAATCTCAATCCGAATTCGGGCCGTGGGCTAAGAGCTTGAAATGGGCCGGGTCGAGTGAATGCTAACATGAACTAAAAAAGCCACTATTCTCTAGTTTATATATGATTGTATCCAACTTGTCTTTAGTTTAATATAACAATACTAATAGCTATTATTTAATGACCACTTTAATTGGAGACCACAACCCCATCGACCTCTTCACTTACTACATATACTTTCAACGGTCTATTTGCTTCTCAAAGTGATCACAGAGAGAGAGAGAGAGAGAGAGAGAGAGAGAGAGAGAGAGAGAGAGAGAGAGAGAGAGAGAGAGAGACGAATAAATAGATTAACTATAAAGCTGTCATTACTTTCTTCACCAAGCGATGGCCCTACGAGCATACTGAAATTATATTATATATATATATATGTCATCGTTCTCAATATTAAATAAAGGCAACCAACTTCAATCTTAATTATTCAATGCAGTAGCCAATAATGGCCTCCATGATCATCGCCAGTTCCTCATCAAGCTTCAACTTAACCGCCTACCATGGTCAACTGACCAAAAGTCAACCAACCTTGTCAAGATCCATGCCATGTCACTACTGCTCCATCCTCGGCAGAAACATCGTCCCTTCAAGAAGGGATGATGATAGATATGGTTTTTGTTTCTTGAAGAATGATGCTAAGTTTGGAATTTCCTTGTAAGTTATTTATCAGAATAATTATATATGAATGATATAGTATATATTGTCATTCTTTTTTCTATTGTTTTTTTTGTTTATTATTTATAGTGTATTGTTTGCAAGTTACAGGGCTAGTTCTAGATCCAATGGTCTTCGAGCTAAGGCCTCGGCCTCTCCGAATAATGCTTCATCTTCATGGTAAAATAGAGATTTGGTCATACTTCACAACATGTAAATTTGATCTATATATATATATATATATGCAGGCAAAAGTGGTTAGTTGGATTGCTGCTTACCGTGATTCTACCTGCAGTAGGGTACAAAGGAGGCCTTTTTACAAGCCTTAAAGGTTAGATATGATGATGATGATGATTAACAGAGAATGATTTTAATAATTTTTTTGGTGGTGGAATGTATATTAATGTATCAGGCAATATAGACAAAGCTGTGAAGACAGTGGAACATGTGACGGAGGTGATAGAAGAAATTGCCGAGGAAGCAGAAAAGATCGTTGAAGATGTCGAAGAGAAGCTTCCAGAAGATTCTAACATCAGACAGCGCCTCGAATCATTCGATAGCCTCGCGCACAAAGCAGTCGATGAAGCCAAAAAAGCCGAGGATGTCATTCACAAGGTGTCGTTGAAAAATTAACCAATTATCTTTCTACAATAAACTCGCATTGATTGTAGTTTCTTGTAATAATTGCAGGTGAAAGCTGAAGAGGAAAAGATAGAAAATGAACTGAAGAATGCAGCTAGCAAAGCCCAACTTACGAAATAGTTATTACAAAACATCATTGTCCCTTTCTTTTCCTTGAATTTTCTAGCAATGAACAGTAGTACATTGTCATTGTGTGAAGAGTTAAGTAATAACTCACGATCGCAGTACGTATATGCTGTTGGAAATAAAAATAAAAATTATCTTCTTTTGCTTCAAAATCATTCTCTAATATAGAATACGAAGGTGAAAAACACATTATGGGTTTCGATTTATTTTTATACACGGAGGAATTCCATAATATATATGATATAAACACATCAAAGGAGAAAGACGAAGAAGAGACAGAAAGAAAGACTTCACTTATTTACAAATAAACCTAAGTTAATTAGCCAGATAAAAAACTGTTAAAACGCCATATCACACAATCGCAGCGTGCACATCCCTCAAATGGTTGTAGCAGTCCTCGCTGGTCCCAAAGAAGTCCAAGCAAGCCCAGCAAACGTGCTTACCGCACCTGCACTCCACGTGGTTGCAACCGTCCACCTTCTCCACCGTGGACCCGCACGACGGGCACGTCTTCACGTGCTCCTTCCCGTTGCGCCACTCCCTCAGCGAAACGTCCGGGTCCTCCTTGAACTCCCGGTACCTCTCGCACGACAGGTACGCGTGGTACTCCACGTGGCACCTCGTGCACGTCTCCACGAAGCAAGCCCCGCACACGAACGGAGCACCGGGGCCCTCGGGGCCCGCCACCCTGTACACCGAGGGGCAATCGGGGGAGGGGCAGAATCGGTATTTTCCCCTGCTGGAAGCCACGTAGGCACACACCGAGGCCCTGAAGAGCTCGTCCAGTTTCTCGTTCGTCAGCAGAGACTTTAGGTCCGCGAGCAGAAACGGGGCCCCGCAGCCTTGTTTCGTGCACTTCAATGGAAAAATGTCTATGCTTTTTATTGCGGAGTTGCACTGCTCGATCAGGCACGGTCTGCAGAAATTGTGGGAGCAGCTTTCGAGTGTGTAAGAATCTTCTTCGAGCTCGCACAGGCAAATGGGGCACCCACCATTTTCTTCATCGTCCTCCCCCTTTCTCCTCCTTCTTACAGTCTCCTGTTCTCCACTTGCATGTGCTATGTCGTGAATTATGACCTCGACTTTCTGCTTCGCTTCCTTAGAACCCGCGATGGATACGCAGTGGCGTCGGGTGTTCAAGGAGAAATCTGCCTCGGGGACCTTCTCCTTGAGCCCGCGGAGATCGGGCCCGTAACTGGCGACGAGCCTCTTCATCATATCGGGAGGGAAGAAGCCATCGCGGAGCTGGATTTCGAGCTGCTTGCTCTCGTGGAGAGATAGGAGGGCTTTCACGAATCTCTGCTCCGCGTTTTCGATCCTTTCGGGTGCACCGAAGATTCTAACGACCGTGTTGTGCCGGTCGAAGTTTACGTGGGTCCCGGTTTCTCTCTCGATGGATCTCATCAGCACGGCCCCGTCCCTCGAGAACAGAATCTGCAGCACCGTAGGAGTGATTTCGTGATTTTGCACAACTTTCCCTTTCATGAGCTGCTCCAATGGTCTCCTCAATTCTGCTAGGGTTCTCATAGCACGGGCAGATATTTTGACCCGGTAAGACCCGTTCTGATTTCTCTCCAGGCTACAATCAACACCTGAAAAAACACAAAGCTTTGAAGATAAAGAAAACACGCACGAAGAAATGAGAAAATAGAGTGAATACGTACGTACGTACCCTTTTGTCTCTGGAGCCTAGCGAGCAAATGATCGAGCTGGTTCCTAATCACGGGATAGACCGGAGCAGGACACGAAACGGAGCCATTAAACAGCCTCTGACACTCAACTTTCTGCCAATAGAAAAATCCCGGTAATACTTTCCCGTGTATGTGCTCGAGGGCCTTAGCTGCTTCCAAATGAAAGGACCCATCGAAGGTGATCATGGCCCTCATGAAACAATCTTTGGGCTCGGGTGGAAACACCTGAACGCGGACGAAATTGCCCTGCGGTCGCGGCATGAAAGGAGAGATCTCTCGCATGATCGCTTCCTCGCAGGCCAACAGAGGAGGGTTGTCTGCAGCAATTCCTCTGGCAAGAAAGATGTCGAGAATTTGTCTGTTCGTTGCATCGGTAATAACCGGTAAAATATCAGCTTCGGAGAGATTTTTATCGATCTCGAAAATCACGACGCTATCGGGCCACTTCACGCTCTCCTCGACCCGAACGAACCGGTCTCCAAGAACCAAATTGGCCAAATCGTCGACCACGAAAGGCACTTCCCCGGGGTTGCACCTCAAAATCGCCACCCCTTTACTGCCCCTTCGAGGCCACGAGATCTTGGCCCTGAGGGAGTAAGAGGACGATGATGTCCTAAGATCGCTGCTGCAAGAGTTCCTCGAGGGGACGCCGAGCTTCAGTTGCCCTCCCTGAAACTCGAGGTGATTCAGCTCCACGGCTCTCTGTGCGGCTTCGGGGGTGAGGAACGTTACTCTTCCCCACTCCTTCTCTTCGCTCTCGTGACCGTTGCTGCCCGAAAACTTTGTGACCGAACAGATTTGGCCAGAGGAGACTCTCTCCAGAAAGAGAAGGAGCTCCTTGTCGTTGAGGGCATCGATGTTGGAGTGAAGAACGTCGACGGTCAACCGTCTCCTCTCGAGCTCCAAGTGTTTTATCTCAGCCCCGGCTCCAAAGAGGGCCAGAGAAGGCAACACGTTGGGCCCACCGCTGTACAGGCATTTCTCTACGCACTCGTTTTGCAGAAACCTCTTCTCAAACTCCAACGCGTTACACACCAAATTACTCACTTTTTCCATGTTTTGTGAAGAAGCGTATAGAGAAATTTCGTTCTGATTGACGTTGACTTCAACTCCTATTCGATCGTCTTCACACAGAGCTCTGATGTTAGAGACACGAAGGTGTAAATTGCTGTTACCTTTCCCGCAGAACCTTTTCAACAGCATGCTTCCAAACCCGGTAAGAATCTTCTTCTGCAGCCTCTCACTTCTCATCTTTGCAAAGTCAAATGCAAGAGGAGGAGAGAGCGTCGAAAGATGTTCGTAATCGCACGCAGTTACACACACCAAGAACTCGTTCGATGCAGAGAGAAGTTCCCCGAAAATCACCCACGGTGGCCTCTGACCAAAGTTCAAGAGGGAGCACGAAGGATGCAGCTGAACGTGCTTCTTCGTGGAAGCCACTTCGTAGCCAAGAAGATCGTAACCGGAGTACATTGCAACGTTGTCTGCAAGCGAAGAGAGTATCACCTTCTTCAAGGTGTCATCGTGCTGAGAATCCTTCTGCGGGTTCCAACACCAGTAGCTCGACACGATTATATTGAGCTCGGTCTGAAGGCAAGCTTCGAGCTCGACCACGGTGTCGTGGCACCTCCTCATGGACTTTGCATTGATGCTGTTGTTCCAACACCAGCTGTTTTTCTGCTCACGGGGCAGAGAATCCCACTCTTTGTAAACAGCAAGCAACGTGAAGAGGTCACCGTTGCTGTGGCAAAACTGCACCTTGTGGCAATCGGATTTGTGCTTCTCATCATCAGAACCGACCCTGCAGAAAATGCTGCTCGAATTGGCCATCACCGAAGCTAAGACAAGGCCCTCTCTGCCTAATTGATGGAAGAGACACTGTAGGATTATTTTACCGAGCCTTGGCTCGATACCGAGCTTCACCATCTGCCTCCCTTCAGCTGTCAGTAGATAGATGCCATCTTTCACTGTAATGGCACCCAACTGAATTAGATTCTTGATAGCCATATCTATAGCTTCCTCGGTGGGCGAGTCTATGAAGTCAAATTCATGAAAGGGCTTGATGCCCAGTGCGAGAATTTTCAAGATTGCAACACCGAGGTGAACCTTTCGAATCTCGGGATCCGGGTGGCTCACCATGGACTCGAAATCGGTCTCGGTGTAGAGCCTATAGCACGTCCCGGGTTCGGTCCTCCCGGCTCGGCCGGCTCGTTGGTTGGCTGAGCTCTGGCTGATCCAGCAGACCTTCAAAACGTTCATGCCGGTCCCGGGTTCGAACCGGCTCTCCTTTGCTAGCCCAGAATCAACCACGTATTTGACACCGGGAATAGTCAGCGACGTTTCAGCAATGTTGGTAGCGAAAATTACTTTTCTTTTTCCAGTAAATGTGTGGAAAACTCTATGTTGGTCTTCGTAGGAGAGTTTTCCATGCAAAGGCAATGCAATAACGGAGGAAGCACGTAAATTTTCACAGGCCCATTCTACTTCCATTTGAGAGGTCAAGAATGCAAGAATTGTCCCGTCCCCCTCGCTCCTATGAATCTCGGTTACTGTCCTCAAAACATCATGAACGTATGAAGGCACTAAGCTACACGAAACATTACTTCGAGGCTCACAAGGCACGTACTTAGTCTCCACGGGGAAATTTCTGCCTTCCACACGCAACGTTCCGCAGCTAAAGAAGTAGTCAGCGAATTGGTCAGCATCAGCTGTAGCAGACATGATAACAAGCCTTAGCTTCGGTCTCTGACAGAGCAAATCCTTAATCATGGCTAAAAGGAGATCGGTGTTTAAACTACGTTCATGAGCTTCATCGACGATTACGCAAGAAAACTTCGACAACTGCTGGTCATTAACGTAGTGCTGCAATAGGCATTGATCAGTGGTGAAAACCATTTTGGAATCACACCCTTGAAAAGATGAATACGATCGGCAGCACAGAGCTGAAACACCTTTATAGCAACCACAGCTTTCTTCTTTGACCCTTTCTGCCAGAGAAACAGCAGCAATTTTACGTGGCTGCGTGCAGATGATAGAAGAACCGAAGCCTCCAGAATCAGCCAGAAACTGAATCAGCTGAGTGCTCTTCCCCGAACCAGTTTCACCAATTAACACCGTAACCTGCATAATTATCAACATAATATTTCAGTCAATACAAATAAAGAATACATTAGTGACATTCATACAAAAATAGAAAGGCCAATGAATTCCACGAAAAACATTTGAAAGAAAACTGCTTCCTACATTCGAAACATAGAACTCAACATCACAATCAAAAACGACAAATCCACCAGATGCAAATCGCTACCTGCTGGCTAAAAATAGAATTCAAAATCTTCCGTCGGTGGGCATATATAGGCAAGCCATCATCAAGCCTCCTACATTCCCTCATCATTAGCCTATAAACCCTCCCCCAATCCACCTCCCCCTCCAAGATTCTGAAAAGGTATTGCTCTTCACTCTCCTCACCATTGTTCTCCAGCCAGCAAAGAATACACTGAACCCCGCTCTTGAACTCTGCAATTCTACCCGAAATCAAATCCCTTTCTGCCTCCAGTCCCTTTCTTTTACCCCGCAACTGATCATGAACACCCAACCGCTGAGGCTTCCTCAACAAACTCTGCACATCATGAATCTCGTCAACCACATCAGACAATTTTTTGGACCACGACTGAACTAATTCGCCCTCCAACAACTCTCTGATCTTCTGTGCAAACAAGGGCCTCAAACGTTCATCCAGTTCCGCCTTATCCGACGGTACGCTGACGTTAGACACCACTTTTGGGACAAAAGCGTGCTCTTCATCGTTCAGTCTCATCTCCCACAATTCTACAACAGTCTCGAGAGCCTCGCTCCACTGCTCGTAGAACAGCGTAGCCATGATATAATTCGAAATCACGACGTTTGCCTTTTGGGGCGGGTATTTTAGGGTCCGTATAATTGAGTCGGTCTCGGATCGCTCAACGGGCCGTCGACCGTCGGGTATGATCTGCACTACAAAATTAGGCCTCTTTGACGGCGAAGGTTGTGGGCGATCGCGGTTAGCCATGAAAATCTGCGATTGCGAACGGTTATACGGGTGCCGAACAGGGTCTTGAAATCGGTGATGGGATTCGTACGGCGATTGCCTGTGGCTGCCGGAGAAGGGGCGCCTGTTCTGCATATGCGTAGTAATTCTCGAAAATTGAAGGAAATCCGAAAAAAGGAATAAAAAACAATTCTTGCAAAACCCTACTGAGAGACGACAGTGAGCTTGCTACGGTAAGAGGTTAGTCCAAGTGAAAGAGAAGGTCGTCGAGGATATTATAATTTAAAATAATATTACGATACTAACAATAAAAAAATCTTTAAATTTAATGAGATTACAAGCGCGTGACTTCAGGGTTACTCATCTGCCTGTGAGGAGGGCAAAATAATAAATTTATGTATAATTAATTATATATAGTCTATTTAAAATGTATATGATTTCTTGAAATAAAGCACGTGTTTTTTTCCTTAATTTCTCTTTGGTAATGATGATCTGGGTCGGTTCATTTAAGTTAAATATTTAAGTCTTCATTCTTCAATTTAGATGTTTATTTTATGGGCTTTGAGAAATGCAACGATTTGGGTATTAGTTTGATTAGAATTGCTGGGCCTTTTATTATTTGCACGTCGGAGTTTTCAAGAATTATATCCTCTTCCGCATTTTAGCACGAACGGTAAAAAATTATGGTCTCTCCATTATCATCTTTCTTTTTCTTGCATCTTTTCGAAGGAAAACGCAAAGCTACTGGGAATTACAGAAAGTAATATGGGGAACGATTGCTTCCCATTTATGCAGTACTCTGCAAAACCAAACAAAGACCCCAGTTTTGAAAACAAAAAACAAAAAACAGAGAATAAAATAAAAAAACCTCCCAAAAAAACATTATAACACTTCAGTATAAGTGCACATGCCTCACGGGTCATAAAAATTCAATCTTTACAGCTCTTTATGCAAATCTTAAGCTGCTGCATGTCCGTGTAAGTGGAATAGTTCTTTTAGATTGTTGTGGTTAAAACAGAGAGAGGTTTTGTATGTTAATGAAGAAATCTTAACACCACAATTTATACCGTTTCGTCTATCGTGGGCAAAATGAGCCCAATATGATTGCGGGATTCTAAGCCCAAAAGTAATGAGATTGGATGAAGTAGCCGAAGGAAGTAAGTAACATACATCATCAAACAATCTCAAGCCTTGACCATTCGCTATCCGCGTGGAACCTTGAACTTCACATCGCAGCCGTGAATTCTTGGAGAAGCACAGAGTAGTCCCTTTACAACCGTCAGATCGTACACTTACGGAAAACACACGGATTAGTATTTCTAACCGTTCGATTGTTCTTAATCTCAGGCCGTATTTTCTTTCTATTAGCGGCCTATTTATACCCCCCTACCTTCTACATTGTTGAAGTTTCGCAGTTATCGTTCATATTTCCAGAAGCCAGAGAGAGAGTGAGAGAGATCGGAGAGAAAGGTAAATTCACGAATTATTTTCAATATCTTATGCTATTCTACTGTTGTATGTGTTGAGGCTTTCAAAATCCACATTGAGTTCGATTCAAAGTTTCATAGGGTATTTGCATTTTTTTTTCCATCGCGCTTGCGGCTCAATGCTCCAGATTTAGGTGTTTGCGCTTGATGTTCTTTTGTCATCTCTTCCGTTGTATCGATTTAGGTTAACCCTCCTTCATTTCGCCCGTCCTTGTCAGTAATGTACCCTGCTATATCAAAAGTGTCTTGAAATTAGGGTTAGCATATCTCGTTGACGTAAATTTGGTTTTCTTGGTGAGACGGAACAAAATTCTTTCTTATCAATTCTAATTACTTTTCTTTGGTACGCGTTGTGTGATAAATTAGATGGCACGTACCAAGCAAACTGCTCGTAAGTCCACAGGAGGCAAGGCTCCAAGGAAGCAACTCGCTACAAAGGTACTGCTGCTGCTTTTCTATATACATACACTATTTCAAATTTTTGCTGTTTATTAACTGTGATGATGATTTCCGCAGGCTGCCCGTAAGTCTGCTCCAACCACTGGTGGTGTGAAGAAGCCGCATCGTTACCGCCCTGGTACTGTTGCTCTTCGGTGAGTACTTGCTTCTTTCAATATTTTGATTTCCGTTCTGTTTGCATATAGCTGACCGAGATGTTCCTTAATTATATACAGTGAAATCCGCAAGTACCAGAAGAGCACTGAACTTTTGATCAGGAAGCTGCCCTTCCAAAGGCTAGTTCGTGAAATTGCTCAGGATTTTAAGGTTCCCTTAAATTTTTTTTCGAAGATTCTGATTGCAATTGAGAGAAATGATTCGATTGTTTGTCATATTCTCGTGGTGGTGGTTGCAGACTGATCTTCGTTTCCAGAGCCATGCTGTGTTGGCACTTCAGGAAGCTGCAGAAGCTTACCTTGTTGGTCTCTTTGAGGACACTAACTTGTGTGCTATCCATGCCAAGCGTGTCACCATCATGCCCAAGGATATCCAGCTTGCTCGTAGGATCAGAGGCGAGCGTGCTTAAGAATTATTTCTCTTGAATGATGATGCGGTGTGGTGTTATTATGTGTTAGTGTGTCTCGGTTAAGAAAAGATTTGAACTTGGGAGTTGGGTGTAATTCCTCTAGGGTTTGTGTTGGATCTGTGACAGACATGGTGGTGTATTATGGTGAATATATTCGCTTTTCTGTTCTTGCGATGGATTGGATGTGGTTTTTAGGCTTTTGCTGCTCTGTGAAGTGAAACTCTGTGTGTCGTTTCTGATGATATTTTGATGTTTGTGTTATGACGAAGTTTAAACAGGTGTATCCGTTTCCTTCCTATCAGCTTCAATTTTCGGTCCATTTAATTATATTGGGCTTCTAACGTTTCCGGAAAAAAAAATATATTGGGCTAACTACAGGCCCACAAAGCTGATGCTCTTAGATTTTGATATTTTGTAATTTATCTCATATGTATCGTTGTTCAGAAGTCAAAGTTAGGTTTTCTGAATCAAAACGAGAAGGAAAAAAAACAATTAGATATGATCGCTGATAAGGTCTTGAAGGGAAGCATCCCAATATCATCAGATTTAACGTGGTATATGTCCTCTGATTCCTTAACTTCAATATCAACAGTGATAAGAAGTTTTTGGATGAATAGTTCGATAAACCGTCATATATGCCCAAGACTTCAAGTAAATATCAATTTTGCATCCCTGCTGAGTGAAATTACAAGAATATCTCGAGTGTTTTGACTTATATATATATATATAGGGTGACATTCAATGCCCTTTTAGTGCAAAGCACTTCGTAATTAAATGCAATATCATTTTTGCGCAAACCGATAGTCAAAGGAATTCATTTTAGTGGGACATAAAAGAAATAATAAAATACAAATACTATTATTATTATTATCTGAAATTGTTTATTTCTTTGAGTGGAAGGACCTATCACTTTCTTCACAGCTCGTAATGGCCGAGCCACGTACGACTTCCATTCTCTTGTTTTTTAATCTCCATTGTCTTGTTGCTATCAAGACCTTCACCTTCTTAGTAACTTGCATATCTCTCTTTTTCAGATTCACTACATAACTTACGGTCTTTTTTTCTTTCCTTCCCGTCTTAGTTTTTTAGGAAGAATAGAAAGTCTTCTAACCTATTAACTATCTTACAGACAGCTACCTATTTTATCTTGCCAAAAGCTCAATTTGAAAAATGATTAATTCGTCCACAAGGAGTGGCCGCAATTGAATAACGGGAAAATGCAGCCATGGCCATGACTTTTCATACCTCATTGGTTTCTTCTTCCTTGAAATTTGTAGCTTTCTCACTCTTCTTTGTCCTCTCACGGCCTTCATATTGCTCGAATAATCTTCAACCCCAAGAAACATATAGGGTACGTGTGTGTGTGTGTGTGTGTATTTATAGCTATGCGTTCTTCAGACATTAATGTGGTTTTTGTTTTGCAAGAATAGGGTCTGGTGGTGGCTGAGAAAGCACGGTTAGGTTCAACGCCGCCGAGCTGTCACAACAAGTGCAACCAATGCCACCCATGCATGGCCGTACAAGTCCCGACATTGCCAAATCACAAACGGGTCGACCCGATAAGACGTAATGATCTGGTTCGAACCCATCTACGCCCTTTAGAATACTCCTCCTCCCCATCATCATCGTATTCGGGAAACAGGTATTCTAATTACAAGCCACTAGGATGGAAATGTAGATGCGATGGAACCTTTTACAACCCCTAAATTTGTTCGGCTCAGGGAACTAAGAAAGCATTGTACATTAAATCAAGTTACTGTTTCTTCAGTTTCAAGTTATGGGATTAATGATGATCATTTTTGTATATTATTCTCTCTTTAAATTACGCCTTGTAAAATACTAAAAAAATGTGAAGCTTTATTGGTGCTAGAGCACTCATATGTAGGGGTTTAGACTTGAAAAAACCCTACACCGATTCAATCATTCGAAGCCATCCATAAATATATTAAGAAGATTAACCTCCAATTTATAATCCACAGTGAAGCAATATGCATATGCCGTGAATCGATCAACAGTATTATATTCTCTTACTGAATGAAAACAATTGCAAGTAGACAAGGACCATATGGCATGGCTACTTTTTGAAATAAAAATTGGCAGTAATAATAATTTCAAGAGGTGCCTCTGTGTGTCACAGAGATTTATATAGATTCTGATATTTTCTTTTTCATGTCCTTTCTTATCATCTCGGGATTTACATTGCCTGCTCTCTGCTACTATGACTTCTTGCATGCATGTGAAATCTATTCTAAGCCCTTGGCCTGTATTGTATATGAACATCATTACAAGACCTCAGTTATTGGACAGATAATATTCCTGTGTTGGGCCTTCGTTGGGTTGTTTCTGCAGCTTAATTTTGTTTCAAAGCTCATATAAAAAAGTCAAGACACCTGTGGATGTTCATTTATTAACTTGATTACAAAGTCAATGCAAATATTGAATAGGAGAGTTCATGAAAGAGAGACCCTAAACTCAGGCAGAAGAAGATTCTTTAGCTTCGGCTGCAGCTTCCTCTTCTTGCAACTTCTTAAGAGACGGTGGCGGTCGAGGAACGATGCCTTTCTTCCATTTCTTGTCTAATTTTCTCGAAAGCCTGTTGCCGATGCCTTCCTCCATTTCTCTCTCCCTCTTCACAGTCAGCATTCGAGCAATCTATTCATCACATAGAAAGAAGAGGAAACACTATCAAGAAACAACTTTTCTGCGGTTTATAGGAAAGTTTGCCATCGATAGAGTCTAAATTCATATCACAATTTCCACAAGAAGCATCAATTGTTCTCAGAATAACAGTTGCCTTGGGTTTGGGCTCCCAACTATGTGGGATAAAATCTATTCTCAGCCCAAATAAAAAAAAAATATATTTCATCAGATATATTATTATTGTGAGCAGCGTTCTTCTACACAGCACAAGACAAAAAAAAAGTTCTTTTCTTCATCAACATTTTCTACAGCAGCAGATTCGGGATTTTCGCAGTTGCAGGGGCAAACATTGTCCGATTGACCTGAAATTTTAACTAGAGATAGCAGACTCACCGATCTTCATTCTGTCCGAAGGGATTTTCGTTTCGAGGTCTGAGCTGTGAGTTGCGAATTTTTTAAGTCACTGCTGTTTTCTGTGACGAATTTGATCATTTGAACTTGTATTTGAGTTGTGGTGCTTTTGGAGCTTCGATTTGGTGCCATAGCTCGTTGTGGTTGTGCTGGGTGTAATTTGCTGTACTCAATTTGGTGATTAGTGGATTTTGGATCGTTTGGTCCCGTGGTTTTTACCTCTTCGATTTGAAGGGGGTTTTCCACGTTATATCGCCGTGTTTTTTGTTTCCGTTGCATTTCTACGTTTGATCTGCATTTGGGCTGCATTATTGCTGTTTAATTTTCTGTTGGTGCCGTCCGATCCTATCAGAGTGGTATCAGAGCTTTGGTTGATTTTCTCGGTATTCTTTGATCGGTGAATAATGGAGGCGAACTTGAACAGAAGGTTTGTTTGAACGGCACGAATTATCACAAGTGGAAGGGCAAGATGAAGGATCTTTTATTTGTGAAGAATTTGCATCTTCCAGTGTTCGCTTTATCAAAGCCCGATTCAAAAACTGATGAACAATGGGAATTCGAGCATCTTCAAGTATGTGGTTTTATTCGGCAATGGGTTGAAGACAATGTATTGAACCATATTGTGAATGAGACACATGCTAAGACGTTGTGGGAAAAGCTTGAGATGTTATATGCTTCCAAAACAGGTAACAATAAACTGTTTCTTTTGAAGCAAGCGATGCATTTGCGGTATCAAGAAAATACATCCATTTCTGACCACATTAACGAGTTTCTGGGGTGCTTTGATCAGTTGTTCGGCACGGGCATTAAGTTTGAAGCGGAGGTTCTTGGTTTATGACTTTTAAATACTCTTCCTGATTCATGGGAAAGTTTCAGAGTTTCATTGACCAATTCGGCTCCCGGTGGTTTGGTAACGTTAGAGTATGTCAAGAGCGGTGTCTTGAATGAGGAGGTGAGAAGGAAAACGCAAGGTACTTCGTCACATTCCGAGGTGTTGGTTACTGAAAATAGGGGGAGAAGCAGACATGTGGGCCAGAGTTACAACAGCCGAGGCAAGAGCAGAGGAAGAAGCAAGTCAAGATCGAAATTCAAGGAATTTGAATGTGACTATTGCGGAAAGAAAGGGCATATCAAGAGATACTGTTTTAAGTTGAAGAAGGAGCAGTCAAAGAAGAATATTGATGGTGACGATGATCGTGTTAATACCACCACTACTCCTGATAATCTTGTCATTGTTTATGACGACGAGGGGATCAATCTTGTGAAAGGCGAGACTAGTTGGGTCTTGGATAGCGGTGCGGCTTACCATGTTACGGCTAATCGGGAATTCTTTGCATCATATACTCCGGGTGATTTTGGAGTCTTGAAGATGGGCAACGACGGTTTAGCAAAAGTGGTAGGCATTGGCACTATTTGCTTGGACACAGGATTGGGTTCGAAATTGGTATTGAAGGAGGTCAGACATGCTCCGGATGTTCGATTGCATCTCATTTCTACTGGAAGGCTTGATGATGAGGGTTATTCTTGCCACTTTGGTGATGGACTTTGGAAGATCACTAGAGGCTCTTTGGTTGTGGCCCGTGGTAAGAAATTTTCGAATTTATATTGGCTTAATACTAACCTTTCTGCTAGTGTTGTGAATGCAGTTGATAGCGGGAATTCTTCTAGTCTTTGGCATCGGAGATTGAGTCACATCAGTGAGAAAGGGCTCGATTGTTTAGCCAAGAAGAATTTAATCCCCGGCTTGAAAGGTGCTAAGCTAGACAGATGTGCGCATTGCTTAGCCGGAAAGCAGAAACGGGTTTCTTTTCATCATCATCCACCTCACAGGAGGGACACTTTGCTCGAGTTAGTTCACTCAGATGTGTGTGGTCCTTTGAAGGTGAAGTCGTTTGGAGGTGCTTCTTACTTCGTCACATTTATTGATGATCATTCGCGGAAATTATGGGTCCGAGCTTTGAAATCGAAGGATCAGGTACTTGATGCTTTTATTGAGTTTCATGTTTCCGTTGAGAGGGAGACAGGAAAGAAATTGAAATGCATCAGAACGGATAACGGAGGTGAATATCGCGGACCATTTGATGCTTATTGTCGACGACATGGAATCCGGCACCAGAAAACACCTCCTAAAACTCCTCAGTTGAATGGCTTGGCTGAACGGATGAACAGAACATTAATGGAGAGAGTCAGATGTTTGCTGTCAGAAGCAAAGTTGCCTCAACATTTTTGGGGTGAGGCTTTATATACGGTTACTCGTATTATTAATTTGACTCCTTCAGTTGCTTTGCAGGGTGATGTTCCTGACAGGGTCTGGTATGGTAAAAATGTCTCGTATGACCACTTGAGAGTTTTCGGATGCAAATGGTTTGTGCATGTCCCGGGAGATGAAAGATCGAAGCTGGATGCCAAAACAAGACAATGCATTTTTCTTGGCTATGGTGATGACGAATTTGGTTACAGATGTTATGATCCCGTTGATAAGAAGCTTATCAGAAGTCGTGATGTTATTTTTATGGAGGATCAGACGATTGAAGATATCGATAAATCTGAGAAGCCAGTTATCAAGAATGATCGCATGATTGATTTGGATCGTCTACTTACACCAAATCCAAGAGAAGCTGACACTCAAGTTGATGATCATGTTGCCGATGATGTTGATCAGCAGGAGGAGACACACGTTGACTTGCCAGAACCTTCAGTTAGAAGATCTACGAGAGAGAGGCGACCTTCTGCACGTTATTCATCCGATGAGTTTGTGCTTCTCACTAGTGAAGGAGAGCCAGAGACTTACGAAGAAGCCATTCAAAGTCCAGATAAAGATAAATGGATTGCTTCTATGAAAGACGAGCTGCATTCTTTACGCGTGAACGACACATATGTACTGGTGGAGCTTCCTAAAGGTAAAAGGGCCTTGAAGAACAGGTGGATTTACAAGGTGAAGCATGAAGAACACTCACTTTCTCCCAGATATAAATCCAGGTTGGTTGTTAAAGGTTTCAGCCAGAAGCATGGGATTGATTTTAGTGAGATTTTTTCGCCAGTTGTGAAGATGACTTCTATCCGTGTCGTTTTGGGCTTGGCAGCGAGTCTTGATTTTAAGATTGAACAGATGGATGTCAAAACTGCTTTTCTTCATGGTGATCTTGATGAAGAAATTTATATGGAGCAGCCTGACGGTTTTGTTCAGAAAGGAAAGGAGAATTACGTCTGCAGATTGAAGAAGAGCTTGTACGGCCTGAAACAAGCTCCGAGACAATGGTATAAAAAGTTTGAATCGGTAATGGTTCAAGAAGGGTATAAGAAGAATGATACTGACCATTGTGTTTTTATGCAGAGATTCTCGGATGATCATATCATCATTTTATTACTTTATGTTGATGATATGCTTATTGTAGGTTCATCGTCAGCTCGAATCTACATGTTGAAAAAGGACTTAAGCAAGCATTTCTCGATGAAGGATTTGGGGCCGGCACAATGTATTCTTGGGATGAGGATCACACGTGACCGAAAGGAAAAGAAGTTGTGGTTATCTCAAGAAAGGTACATTGAAAAGGAACTGCAGCGGTTTAATATGGAGAGCTCGAAACCGGTTAGTACTCCTCTTGGTACTTTTATTCGATTGAGCATGACACAGTGCCCTACAGACGAGAAAGAGAAAGAATGTATGGACCGAGTTCCCTATTCATCTGCCGTGGGTAGTCTTATGTACGCTATGGTATGTACTCGACCCGATATAGCTCATGCAGTTGGAGTTGTTAGTAGATTTATGTCTAATCCAGGAAAAGAGCATTGGAATGCTGTGAAATGGATTTTGAGATATCTCCGAGGTACATCCAACATGAGATTATGTTTTGGTTCTAACGAGCCCGTTCTTGTTGGTTATACAGATTCAGATTTGGCCGGAGATGTTGACACGAGGAAATCTACTTCGGGTTATTTGATTACTTTTGCAGGGGGGGCTGTTTCTTGGCAGTCGAGACTTCAGAAGTGCATTGCTTTGTCTACGACAGAGGCTGAATTTATTGCCATTACGGAAACTTGCAAAGAGCTTCTGTGGATGAAAAACTTTGTAAGTGAGCTTGGTTTTAATCAACAAAGGTATGTCTTATTCTGTGACAGCCAGAGTGCGATTCATCTCAGCAAGAATCCAACGTTTCATGGTAAGTCGAAGCATATTGATATGCGATATCATTGGATTCGTGAGATTTTGGATACCAAGCAGCTTGAAGTTGAGAAGATTCACACCGATGATAACGGCGCAGATATGATGACGAAGTCATTGGTGAGATCGAAGTTTGAAGCTTGTTGTACGATTGCCGGTTTGGCAATTTCCTCCACATAGTCGTGAGGGGGGAGATTTGTTGGGTTTGGGCTCCCAACTATGTGGGATAAAATCTATTCTCAGCCCAAATAAAAAAAAAATATATTTCATCAGATATATTATTATTGTGAGCAGCGTTCTTCTACACAGCACAAGACAAAAAAAAAAGTTCTTTTCTTCATCAACATTTTCTACATCAGCAGATTCGGGATTTTCGCAGTTGCAGGGGCAAACATTGTCCGATTGACCTGAAATTTTAACTGGAGATAGCAGACTCACCGATCTTCATTCTGTCCGAAGGGATTTTCGTTTCGAGGTCTGAGCTGTGAGTTACGAATTTTTTAAGTCACTGCTGTTTTCTGTGACGAATTTGATCATTTGAACTTATTTTTGAGTTGTGGTGCTTTTGGAGCTTCGATTTGGTGCCATAGCTCGTTGTGGTTGTGCTGGGTGTAATTTGCTGTACTCAATTTGGTGATTAGTGGATTTTGGATCGTTTGGTCCCGTGGTTTTTACCTCTTCGATTTGAAGGGGGTTTTCCACGTTATATCGCCGTGTTTTTTGTTTCCGTTGCATTTCTACGTTTGATCTGCATTTGGGCTGCATTATTGCTGTTTAATTTTCTGTTGGTGCCGTCCGATCCTATCTAGTTGTGGCTCACAAGAAGAAGAAAAAAAAAACTCTCATTAAGCCACCTCAGCATTCATACAGTCAATAAACAAGATTACCCCAAGAAATTCAACGAGACCAGGTGTGTAAAGAGAAGATTATCTCATATCAAATCATGAGTTGGAAAAAGAGAAATTTTTATCTTTAACAAAGGATAAATCCAGAATTGAGTATTAATTAGCGCAAAAAAAAAAACATCAGATCGAAATTGAGCATAATATACCTTTTTCCGCATCCGACGAAACTCGCTCGATTTAAACTCGTTCCTCGCCGACCTTTGCAGGCGAAGCATGAAGAATTCACCTTTAAGGTCAACTACTTCTTCATTGAGCTCCTCGGTTGATTTACCGCTAATCTCCTTCAACTCTTCCTCTCTTCTCGCCATCATGACGACAATGATTTCGAACTTGATGCGGTCGATTTAAGGCGAATGGTGCGTAGCTGAGGCAAGCGAACGCCTTGAAACGAGGAAGTGAAAGAGGATTTTGGCAGCATTAAGCTTGAAATCGAAGAAACACGCCCCATTTTATTTTTTTTGGCTCTTTTCGTATCTGCTTTAGTGGATAATAAGCCTACCCGGCTCAGTTCTTTTCTTTTCGTCGGAAATAATTACAAATAACAACCAACTCCTCTACATAACAACAATTTCACCCCAAGTAATTAAATTAAATTAATTGATAACAAATTGAGCCGATCAAGCGGCCCCAATAAGTTACAAAAGCAAGAACGAACAAATTACACGAAAAACTACTCAAAATTCGAACCAAATTAATCCTATAAACCAAATGATGCAAGAAATTCCTGAACAAATTCAACGTTCTTTTTCTTCTTCTTCTTCTTATATAGTTTAGCTCCTCAGCAGGCACAACCTGAAGCTTGCTGCTCGCTTTGGTTCGAGTTCAAGGTGGGCTTCAAGTTCACATCTACCATATCCTCGTGTCTCGTGGAGGACAGCGTCTCCATTCCCGGCAAAGCCGCAGCTATTTTTCGAAACAGAGGCTGTGCAAGAAAAAACAAGAACGTTGAAGTTCAGACATTTTCTTGAATGGAAGATTAGCTTTCAACGCTTTACCTTGATGTTGAAACCCGCTTTGGCGCTGGTCTCCACGAACATGACACCAAATTCCCGAGACTTATTATCTGCTTCTTCGATCGAAACTTGCCTTTTATCGACGAGATCGGTTTTATTCCCTACGAGAACGATGATGACGTCGCCTCCGCGTTCTGTTCTTACTTCCTCGATCCACTTCGAAGTGTTCAGAAATGACTGCCTATCTGCATCATAATCATTACCAGGCAATAATTGTTCTTCTATGCTTACTGTGTGATGAATAAAATGATGTTTTATTTTTCGTCAATCGACTTACTGGCAACGTCGTACACAATGACTGCAACAGAGGAGTCTCTGATGTAGCTTGGAATCAGACTCCTGAACCTCTCTTGCCCAGCAGTATCCCTAAATAATGTCATATTACGATCAAATCGAATGTGGTAATTTCTAGGGATTTCGCATCATATCATGCGAAACCTCCAACATGCAAATCAAGGTAGGAAGATCTTACAAAACCATGTAAGAATAATCTTTAATTATCTAATCTCGTCAAGAAGTGAAGAACGTTACCATAGCTGCAACCGAACCGTTCGATCTTCGAGATACATTGTTTTGGACAGAAAATCTATGCCAATTGTAGCCTGCGGATCGACACGAGAGGAAAAAAAAAAAGGAAAAAGAGAAATGCATCGCAATTCTATGAATTATCATCATCAATTGCACCGATCGAGAGCATCGAAATAAAACAATAATCTATCGCGCGCATAACCGTAGAAGCTGATCGTGAAAACAAATTAAATTACCTGATAGGTGGTGTCGAATTTATCGTACATGAAGCGCGTGATGACGCTGGTTTTGCCGACGCTTTGATCCCCAAGGAAGACGAGCTTGTACTTCGCCAATGGCGACACCGCTGCAGCCATTGATTTTTCTAATCTCTTTCTGATCGGAGGACCCCAAGGAATCAAAACTGCGTTCCTCTAGCTAATTTTTTAGATCGAGAATTTCATGGGAAAGAGTATTATTCTTAGTATAATATGCCATGCGACGTGGTTATCCACTTTACGGAATTTAATTAATTATCATGCAATGATTTTATTTTTCTTATTATTGTTACTGCGCCACCGATGGTAGCCTTACTTATTTCTTAGTTCTTACGTACACTATCCAATTGTTGGTTCCAAATTATTTAAATAAATCTAGTTTCCAAATTATTATTGCTTAATTAGAAGCTACATGAATAATGGATTCCATATTCTTTATTAAAATAATAAGAAATCGCGGATAAATTACAATTTCTGGAAAAATATGAGAGCGAAGAAGCATTCCTTGCTTTATGCTTCTTCTCACAACGTATTACTTCCATATATTCCATATAATAAATGTAACTATAATATAACAAGAAAAGTGTATGTAATACACAACACACGCACTTAACTCTTTTTCCCCTCCTCACCACCATCTTCGAAGTAGGCCTTCTTCCTCATATCCAATCTCCCCATGAGACAAATCACGACGAAACACGTGGCGTACAATCCGTGCACCTTCCAGCTGCTCCTCGGAGGCTGATGAAGAACAGCCCTGTGAAACACGTTCATGTAGTAATGTAGGCCCACTGCGAAGCCCACGAAAGTCTGGCCCAGGCCCAACATCTTCTCCACCAGCCCAGTCTCGGTCGAGAAGACGAGAACCAAGTACATGAGGAGAAGCAGAAGGTACAACACGTAAGCCAGGGTTTGCAGGACTTGGACGCAGACGTAAGTCGACTGCGATGTAGAGTAGAAGAACTTCAACGGCTCGAGCCCGGTGATCAGCGAAGAGAAGCACAGGATGGTGAAGTATATGGCGAGATACACCTGGATGAATATCAGCAGCTTTTGCAGGGAGAAGTAGGCTTTGATTCTGTGGAAGACGAGCGAGACGAGGATGAGGGGGATGATGATGAACGCGAACGAGGCGAAGGAGGCTATTGCAGGCGCGTACTTGTGGCCCACGTATGGCTTGAAGTTTCGCGTGATCTCCTTGTTGTACTCTGTGAGGTAAACTCTTGAGGTCTTGGAGATCTTTTCGAGGTCGGGGACGAACGTTTCCTGGAACTTCGACGGGAGGTTTCTGAAATCGGAGATCAAATCGTCGTCTTCGTCTTCTTGCTCGATCCAATTGGGCAGTTTCTTGGGCTTCTTCGGCGGGGACTCGGCTGATTTGGACTTGGGAACTGTTTTCTCCGTATGGGTTGTTTTGATTTCATGGGTGGCGGCTGTGGAAGGCTTGGTTGTTTTGTTCTTGAAAGATGTGAGCTTGTTTAGATCTGAGGATTTCTTGGGCGCTGTAAGTGAAGTAGATTTGGTGGAGGTGGTGTTGAGTTTCTTGGAATTGATTGAATCTGAGGCAGCAGTTGCCGTTTTGATGAGCTTGGTTTTGTTCTTGGATGAACCAGAAATTGGCTTGGTGAGCTTGGTTTGGTTCTTATTGGATGAAATCGAAGCAGGTTTGCTGAGCTTGGCTTCAGAAATCTGACTAGGAGGGCTCTTCTTCTTGATGATTGGCTTGGGCTCATCTTCATCTTCTTCAACCTCTAACATCATCCTCGTTCTTCTACTACTGATACCATGAAGCTCGAGACTTCTTGGATGAGAAGATGATGAGGCAGAAGAAATTAGAGTTAGATTGATGAAAGCCAGCAAAAGTAGCTGTTTTAACAAGAGTGGAGCCATTATTGCAGAGAGAGATATTTCTATCTGTTTTGTGATCAAGTAATGAGGGCTTTCTCTCGAAGTCGAGAGAGAGAGGTGCATTTACTGGATTTAGATGAAGTGTGAAACAAAGACTTCAATGCTAAGATGTTTACTGCACTTGGGAGGTAGATGAGTGAGGGAGAGTGAGTGATCAGTCACATGATGGTGATACTATATTATATTGCATTGCGCTCGTAAAAAACGTCTTTTAATCCAACGCGCTTTCTTTGTCCACGTCACTTTGTCCTCCATCGGACCCCATACCATGATACCATGTTTGACTGATATATGTGATATAATAAAGTAGACTACTAGTTAGTATTGCACCGACAACTTCAATATAGTTGAAAGAATTGTTATAATTTAAATAAATATCGTCTACATGGGGCAAGGCAAGGGTACGCAACGTGACAGATCATAAATCAAGATAATGATCTTACGTTGTTGACATTTGGGTACTAGACTTGGTCAAAGTCAGTGATTTTTTATTTGCAAGTATTGGGATATGATATTAATATCTTCTAACAGCATTTTCTAATAATCTATTTTTTAAATATATAGTTACTAGATTAGATGTCTGCATTTTTTCTTCAGATGTGGGGCGAAAAAGGAAAGTGACGCGCAGTATTATTAAATAGATGCAGTAGTGACCCCATGCATGAGAGGAATATGTTCATTATATTGTCGGGCTTCGCTTTCTAATTCTAGTTGTGCCTTCTTTTCCTTTCCTGATTTATTTATATTCTTATTTAATTAAGTTATTGATTCGACTTCTTGGACTCCTTGTCAATCACTTATATTTATAAATCTACCTTAAAAATAAATTAATTTATTTATAAATCTAACAAGAAGATTCGTTTACCTTAAAGCCCTGCCGAACACGTTAATTGGACTGACAAGCAAGATCATAATTACTAAATGGGCCAATCATCTAATACTGTATAGGCCCAAACATTTCCTTCATATATACAATACAAGTTTATGTAGCTTTGAAGCTTGATCAATTGGATTTGTTTCATATAAACCAACCCAAACTCATTAATATCACTAGTATGTATTTAAAACATGCTGTTATATTATTTGTAATTTAAGACTTAATTTAGTTTAGGGCTTTCCATAGATGAAAATTTGATTTTAAATGTTTATGTTAAGTATATTTATAGTAAAAAAAAAAAGAAAAATTGAGTTGTGGGGATATAAGTGTAATGCAAAAAAATATATATATAAAGGATAAAATTGTCATTATTGATGACAAAAGCATTGATATTTTTTATGTGTACATCTGACCTCCCCAAAAATTAAATAGAATATATTAATTCAAGGAAGTAGAATCTAATGGAGACCCTTCGGTAGTTAAGTTGCAGTTGTACAAACCCCACATCATGAATTCAATTGCTACAATGACATTTGGTTTACGCAACCAAAACGGCGGTTCCTTCTTGTAAGAATATCATATATAGCTCCATAATAGTTTTACAGAGAAAAAAAAAATCGATTTAACATAACGTTTGAACTATTTCTAATGCTTCGATCAAATTAGCTAAGATTTGGTGGTCTGATTTGGATAAAAGAACGACAAGTTGCTCTTAAAAAAGACAAATTCATGTCTATAAAAAAAATATCTTAAAGGCACCGAATATCATGAAACATTATTAAGGTTGATGTGCTGCGCCTAACAATACCCTAAATCGCCGCCACATATCGCGCGCATCAACATCAGCCATAACAGGTAAAAATAAAATAATACGAAAATTGAATTACGAAAACCGTTAACTACGATGAGAATACAATGTTAAAAAAGGAGACTATAATTTACATATAATTCATCAAACACTATAATTTGCAATAATTGAACTTTTTCTCGAAGAGTCATTGTTATGAGATCTCGTAAAAGGATCATACTAATTATAACCACCACCTTTCAATGCGTCGATCATTGTAATGATCCTCATCACTGCCTCTGTATATTAAAGATACGATTTTTTTTAAAATTATTTTATAACACAATGATTCCTAATCTGAAGAACTACAGATCCATGGCTCCACCATACCTTGTTTCTCGCTATTCTCCGGTCTCTTCCCTCTCAACGTTAAGCTTCGAACCGGCGGAGAAGCTCGGATGATTTGCCATATTCTTACCAGTGATACGATCGTAATCATCGGCATTTTCTTGATTGCTTGTAAGAAGATTTGACAAGTTATTGGACGGTGAAGGCGATGATGGTATGATAAGATTCTGTAGCCCATAATTAAATGTCGCAGAAGCATTATTGCTTACACCATTAATTTGCTGATTCGAGTTCAGGCCAAATGAATCGATCTTCTGATGATTGAAATTCGTAGAACCCAGAAACGGGCTTTGCTCGTCGACGACAGCACTGCAGAGAAGATTATTAAAACTTTGGGAACTCGAAGAAGCAGCAGAGTTAGAGCCGACGAGGATATTGTCGTTGTTATGAAGAAGCCCACCGAGGAACGGTGAAACCGGAGACGATTGAACTCTCTGAGGAAACGAAGATCGTAAATAAGAAGGCACGTCGATCGATGAAGCGAAAAGATCGAGCCTGTTTCTTGCAAAAGACGAGGTCATCATGTTACTAAAAGGGGGAGCAGGAATTCCAGTGAATTCTTGAACCATGGCTCGGAAATTTGCTGTGTCCGTAGTCAACACGGTCGTCGGTGCTCGCCGGGAAGCTCTTGGCCTTTTCTTGGGGTTACGAGTCTGTGGCGGCGGAGCAGTCACCGGCTGCGGATGAGAAGGTGGTGTAAAAGGGTAGCTAATGTTTGCGGTTGTTGCGTTGTTGTTGTTGATGTTTGGAATGCTACTGCTATCGGTGATTGAAGGGGTTGTTGTGGGATATGAAATGACGTCATGCTGTTGCGTACTGTAGTTGGCGATGAATGGGTCAAAGAATGATGGATTTGGGTTGACTTGGCTGATACCACAGCTCATGAAGGTGGCGCGTGACTCGTACTCGTCATCACCGCCACTTGAAGACTGGGGACTACCGCTGTTGCAAGAGTCCATTTCTTTTTCTTTTTTTTCTTTCTTCCCTTTTCTTTCCTTTTTCTCTCTTGGACACAACAAAAATCTCACTCACATATCTGCAGAGGCAACAATAAAATGAATATTGGCATCTCACCGTCATCAATGATCATATACGTATAAAGAATGCAAGAAAAAAAGTTAGATATTATGATAATAAGCTAATTAAGTTCCAATTACAAGTAGTAAAGAGCACCGTTAGAGGAAAAAGGTTAATTTCTTTTTCAGAAAGTACACATACCCATGAATTAATAATTTTTCTCTCTACTGCAGAAGAAGGCTTCAATCGATATGTAAAGAACAAGCTTCTCGCTTTTTATCTCGATACATGAGTTATTAGGGTTTTCTGGCAGAATATCCAAAGAATGAAGGGTCTCTCTCTGTTATACGCCTCGCTAAAAGAAACAATGTTCTCTTCTGATGACAAAAGAGTGGAGACTTTTCTCTTTTTCCATTTTATGTGGTTTATAAGAGTTTACAGTGTGAAAGGTACGAACAATAAATTGGAGGGTTTGATGATCGGTTGAACAATATTCATAATTAATTAATTCAAACGTTTGAAATATATTTATATATTGGTTTATTTGGTTATAAAGAGAGTAGCTACTACAGCCAAATTAGAGAAGATGGTTGTTGAGAAGTATGCTATGCTAGGAACAGCCATCATCTCTAACATCATCATCATTAATACGACATTGGGTTTTACATTAAAAATAAAAGAAATACTGTCCTTTTTCCAAAGTCAAAATACTTCATTAATTAATCATACGATACGATGTACCTACCTTACATAAATATATATTATAAGACTTTTAATTGTACCTCAAACTTATTACAAATGATACGTAACCTTTGACATCCCATAACGTGTTCATAATACATTATTTCTTTTTTTCTAAAAAAGAGCTGCCGACAAGAAGCTTTACATTTTACAACCAATTGATAATTCGTTTTTGCGACTCAAATAACGTTTGCTTTATTTTCTATAAAACTCGTTGTAAAACTTTTGAGTGGGATTCTATACGATGCCGTGAAAATTAAGAAATATTGATGTGATTTAATAAAAACTTACCTACCCAAGATGAGAAATTTTGATTAATTTTTAATGAATCTACGACATGATTAGACACCACTAAGTTTGCTTGTTTGCGTTGCCTGTGTTCTCTTTTGCCCCCTATATTATATTCAGATAATCAATAAAAGCTCGTTAAGGGATTATTGATATTATTAAGTGCCTGATCTAATATATAATTCTATTATATTACTTGATATTTTTAGTTATTTTTATACAAATGCCTAGTGGGTTTTTGATGGGCTATCATTTTGGGCTTCTATGGCACGGCCCAATCCAACTGTTTATAATTTTAGACCGAAACCTCTATGGATCTTTAAAAACACTGAAACGTAGCCATGTCTAATGATACATCACCAGCTTCGTTTCTTGCTGAAGGAACCATCGATGCCGAGGTGAATTTCAGATTTCAGCTACATCTCAAGTCGCTGACTATGCTAAGAAGTAGTTGAAAATGCAATTATCCAAACTGATGTTATCTTCGTGGAGAAGGTGTTGACAAGTATCCATCCCAATTTTAATACGACAATTGTTTTCTATTTATGTTCTGGTTTAGGAACCATGTTGTTTTCACATCAGTTGGTTGTCTTTAGGTTGTTTCAGCCCATTAGAACCGTTCTAATTTTTCAATGATTAAGAGTAGCAAAATTTAATCACCTGCTATATGGCTATGTTGCTAGGGGGTTGATGGGCTTTCTTTTATTTTTGTGAAATGTAGGGTTTTTGTACTTGATCTTATTATGATCGGAATTAGTCGAAGGATAATAGTTTGAATTGTTGTGGTTGGTGAGGAAACTTGGAGGAATGTAAAAAGAGGATGATTGTGGTGGTGAGAAAACTATCGAAATCTATGTATGTGTTCAGGAAAAGTGCACATGCTCAAGTGGATGCACATGCTATTCGGTGTTTAAATTTTCATAATGAGACATTGTGGAACCTTTCATTTCAAATCCCCCGTTGATTTTTCAAGTAATATTTAATGTCTAGTAGTAGATATTTGAATGAAGCTGTAACGGACTTAAGTGCCTGAAATTTTTTGTTCGGAATGAGTAAGCTGCAGTTTTTCTTTCTGTGGGCCAAAAATTAGTTCTGTGTTACTAATTGATTATAAATTATTTCGTTGTTTATGTAGAACTGGTGAATCAAAGAGACTTTCCTCATCTATATGTGCAAGATTCGTGGTCGGCAATGTACATCTTCAGTCACTTGCTGGTCGAGTAACAAAGGGGCATCCTCCGTGTGTGAATTTTTTAAAACGGTACTAATATCTTTTTTATGGTTCTGCATATAGAGTTGAAGTTGCATATAATCTGATTGCATTGTATGATGCGATCGGTAAATGCATTTGGTGTTTGGTTGAAATGTCTGATAGTCATGAACCAGACAAATTTTTGAAATGTAATGTAACATGATTGAATGTGATTTTGCGAAACAGAATACTGCTTGATATGCCATGCAATTTTCACATCTGAGACAGTTATTTCTGGTAAAAGTATCTGCATCTTCTATCAAACATCCAATTGCTATATTTATAGGTTTGGTTCATGTAATAGATATTATACCTCAAGGAGGTCTGCAAATGGTAATAAGCCTCCTTATCCATTGCCTGAACCTGCTGAGACTCCCATTTCACGGAGATCCCTCCTAATTGTACGCTTTCATGCCTTCTATTTTCTGTTATTTAGTCGTATAATATATACATTCTCTTCATAGCCTTTAGTCTTTTTTACCACTCTCTTGATTTTCACCTCTGATGTACTATTATAGCCGGGTTCTGCGATTCTTGGACTTGGTGGATTGGTTTTCTTGCTTCACTACAATGACGAACGGAGAGCGGTACCAAAAGGTAATTCCATGTTTAAATACATCCAAATGAGTGCACCATAGTATCTTATTGTTTGAAAATTCAGAAGTTTTGTCTGTAATTTGTTCGATACTCAACAACCTATCCACTCCTCCTCCTGTGACCAAACATTTACTGCTATAAAACTGTCCATATGGTTGCTTGTTACTGTGTGCAGGTAAAGGTGAAAAGTTTGAGAGAAGTTCTATTCAAGGGCCAATAATTGGTGGCCCATTCAGTCTAATCGACACCGAAGGCCATCTCGTGACCGAAAAGAATCTAATAGGGAATTGGGTTCTTTTATATTTTGGTTACACTTCGTCTCCTGATGTTGGGGCATTGGAAGTGCAGAAAATGGCTAATGCTTTGAAAATATTAGGTTCCCATCCTTCGCCTCAGATCTCAATCTTATCTTCTTTCTTTTCTGCATGATGATTTATTTTTTTAATTTTCTAATTCTTGTGATTTGATATAGAGTCCAAGAAGATCAATATTCTACCTATTTTTGTTACAATCGATCCTCAGCGCGACAACCCAGCTCATCTTCGTGCTTATCTCAGTGGTGAGTATTACTTTTATCGAATGAACTATAGTGATTTATATCAGTCTATATTTTCCCGCTATAATTCTCATTATATGTTGGTTACTAACACGAAGGGCAGAATTCGACCCACGAATAATTGGATTAACGGGATCAGTTGGTGCAATAAGGCAGATGGCTCAAGAATACAGGGTTTTCTTCAAGAAAGTTGATGAAGAAGGAAGCGATTATCTCGTAGAGGCCTCTCACAACATGTATGCAACAAACTTTTTCTTGCTAATCAAGAACATTGGTACCATACACGAAAAAAAACACCAACTCTTCATGGTAATTGTGAACAGGTATTTGCTGAACCCAAATATGGAAGTTGAAAGGTCCTTTGGTGTCGAATATGGCGCGAATGAATTGGCTGAAGCAATAACGAAAGAGTTGAAGAAGGGTAGCATTACAAACAACCCGGTTTAGGTGCGTCGCTTTGATGATAATCCCGATTTACCCTTTGGAAAAAAAAAAATACAGGTTTATTTTGTTTCTAGCATGTATGGGTGACATTAATTCCATTTTAGATCATATAAAACTTTAATCAAAATTTTCCTTACTCTGTTTCCTTCGTTTGAGTTTAGGTGTCCCTTGTTTAGTTCCTCCTTGTCTTCCCATTGCGTAGTTGGAGTTTGCTTGTTATGAAATGTCAAATGATGTCTTACTTGTTTCAATACACTTTGCTCTAATTAAAACGTACGACATTGAATAGGGGGCTTTATCTGGTAATTAGAATGTCTATGAGGATGATCAATATGATAATCTAAACCGTGTAGAGATATAAAAATTGAATAATATTATACAGTGCATTTGTTTTTTTAAATTATTGAAAATTGATAAACAGAGCCGTATGAGATCTCTTTCATTACATGGTTGCTTGCACAAATGTTGCATCTGAGACCAATTCTTGAAAATATCCAATCCCATCTTCGAAGCTGTTTCTTGGCTGTACTAATTATAAAGTATGATGTTCAATGAGATATCGTTATATAAGGAAAAATAGAAATTCAAACATTTAAAGGAGACTTCAAACTTACTAGTAAGATACGACTTGTATGTTGATATTAATATTATTCCGATGATTACAATAACCGTCACCAACTAGTATTGCCCGGCCAAAACCGAATAAAGACAATTGATGGAGTTTCCAATACTCATTAATGCAATAATATATTACATAATCCAGTGATTACTTAACCACTCTAATTATTCTGTAATGAAACTATCCACGTCTGACGATTTCTTTGTCTTTCTCTTCATCATTTCCTTCTCTTTCGTAGGCAGGTCGTTAATTGAGATTACTACATACTCTAAAACATTCTCTTGAAATAGTCCTTTTGGTTTTCTTTATTTTCCCGACTTGAATTTTAATATTAAAAATTGTAGGCTGAGAGATATTGATACTGCAACAGAAACAAAAAGAATCTTCTCCTCGAAGACTCTCTCTCTCTCTGTGTGTATATATATAATAACCTTCATTCCTTTGATTACGTGCACTCTTTTTCTTGAATCACGACTACTGCATTTCCTTGATCGGATTTAGTCCCAACATGGCTGTGAGTTCACGGGAGAAAACTCAAGGTTGTGGGCTGTTTAATCTGGTTTTCTGGTGCCGAAGAAGAAGATCAACATCTTCAGGCTCTCTCAAGAATCATGGCAAAAAATGCCATGCCACCATGATCGCATCGAAGCCCATCAATGACACCTTCGATGGGGCCTTTTCAGACACGTCGAATATCAGAAAAGATCGAAAAGAAAACACGAGACACGAAAGGCGCCAAGGTGGCGGCAGTAATAAGACCGTGGTGGCACCAAGAACCCGTCAGCAAGATCACAGCAACCGTGCTCGAAAAGTACCCCGAGGGACCCTCGGGATATCGGGAGAGCTCGATGGCATCATCACCGATTATGAGAAGTCGTTCGTGTCTTCGAGTACAATATTGGTGTTTGAAAATCTAGGAAATGTTCGAAGCAACGGCTGTAATAATAATGGGAATTCAACTTCAGCCCTTGACCATGCTTCTCTGGAGAAGAGTTTTTATTCCACCAGTGTAACGGGAAACGTAGCAAAGAAAAAAGACAAGCCCGTTTCGGTCTCTCGGGCCCTTTCGACGAGGATGGATCCCGAGAAGCTGAAGATTATGGGCAACGAAGATTACAAGAACGGGAAATTCGTTGAAGCCCTGGCTTTGTATGATGCTGCTATTTCTATAGACCCAAATAAGGCATCGTATAGAAGCAACAGAAGTGCTGCTTTAACAGCTTTGGGTAGAATTTTGGAGGCAGCTTTCGAGTGTAGAGAGGCTATTCGCATTGACCCTTTTTACCAGAGAGCACATAACAGATTGGGAGCACTCTACGTTAGGTGATGCGAATCTCTGCAATACTTCGATGTTTTCTGTTAAAAAAATAGGCCCTTTTCCTCCGTGTTATGTAATCTTTTTCTTGTCAACAGATTAGGTGAAGCAGAGAAGGCTCTGTATCATTTCAGACAAGCGGGATCAGAAGCTGATCCCGACGCAATGAAGAGGGCTAACATTATTCAGATTCATTTAAATAAATTCACCGAAGCTAAGAGACGGGGAGATTGGGGAACGGTTATGAAGGAGATCGAGGCCTCGATATCATCTGGTGCTGATTATGCTCCTCTGGTAAAAAAAAAAAAAAAAAAAACAGCCATTTCGTGTTACGAATAATATATTCGATGCTAATTTCGTAAGCTAATTATGGGTTTTGCATTGCCTCTCATCACCGAGAAGATCCTTGGATTCAAAGCTGAGGCCCTGGTGAAGCTGAACAGACACAAAGAAGCCATCGAAACCGTGGAGAAGGGTCCTAAAATCGACACTGAGGATTGCACTAAGCTCTTCGGTCCCATTGCAAGTGCAAGCTTGTTGCTTTCTCGGGCTCAAGTCGATGTAGTCTCTGGGAGGTTACCATCTAACTTATTTCATCTTCATCATCATTTTGTTTACTTCATTACCTTATCTTTCTTACATAACTGCTAGATTCGAAGAGGCTCTGGGCTCGGTTCAACTAGCATGTAGGCTCGATCCAAGCAACATGGAAGCAAAGGCTTTACTGAGGAAAACGAGGGCTGTTTCGAGTGCTCGATCAAATGGGAACAAACTGTTTAAAGCTGCAAACTTTAACGAGGCATGCGTTGCTTACACAGAAGGGTTAAAGCTCGATCCTTACAACGGGATTTTGCTGTGTAATAGAGCTGCGTGCAAGAATAAACTCGGGCAGTACCTGAAGGCGATTGAGGATTGCGATGCTGCCCTTAATCTGCGGTCGGATTACTACAAAGCTAGATTAAGAAGGGCTGATTGCTACGCTAAGGTGATGGAGTTATTACGAACCCGACGGTAATAAAAGATGAATTCTTTAATAATAATCAGAACAATATTGGTTTGGTTACTGCTGTGCAGGTTGGGAATTGGAGAGCTTGTATTGAAGATTGCGAGATACTTCTGAGAGAAAATTCGAACGAAGAAGAAGCGGGAAAGATGTTGCGAGATGCAAAGGAGAAGTTGAAGGACAGCGAAGGAAGCAGAGACGTCATGAAGATGATGATAAGCAGCAATGAACGTTTCACAATGTAATTTCTCTTGGCTAAGGCTTCTGCCGTCAGATTCATTGGGCCCACAGTTATATTGGGCCGACAGAGCAATTAGTTCTGGCCCAAATAAGCCTACTTTGATTTATTATAAAAGAAAAAGGAAAGTTCAATATTTCCCAAGCATGCTGTTTGCTGCGTGTGTAAATTTTATGGCAAATTGGTATCTTTATTCGTTAGTATGTTTATGTATATATATAAATGAACACTTTTGGTACTGTCATTTTTTATATATATTAAATCACGTTATTTGTCCTAATAATATTCCGGCGTGTGCAGAGGTAGGTTATGCAGTGTACAACGCATTGTTTTAGTTTCATTTTTTGAGGAAAATCCACGAGGTTGAGTTATGCATGACATAAATTGATGATACTACTACAACCTTTATTTTGTAGGGAAAAAAAATCCCAAAATTATGAAATTAGCAATTTAAGTCCTTGCTACCATCTCGAATTTCCATAATATTGTCCCATATGGGACACACATTTGCATTTACTACACACCACCAACGGAACATGTTGCCTTACAAGGGGAGCAATATCTAACACCAATTGGACACGAATAATAGTTCGAAGATGCCCCAAGAAAATTGTTCACATTGAAAACAAGACTAACACATAAGAGCTCTTATTATTCATATACTGGAAAAGAAGTCAAGTATTAATGCTTATCGGTAGCAGAAGACAGCATCTGTGTTTTGCATTTCTCTTTCCAATCAGACAGCGATAAAAGACGAGCTTCCTGCAAATGCAACACAAAAGATTACTGTGGATAAATAAATGGTCAAGACAAAAGAGTGAATAAATAAATAAACTGTGGATTATATATCTTACGAGGTCATTGCTCTCTTGTTCACATACACTCGCCATGTGCTGAAAGAGGCTTCTCCATTGGTGCATCAACTGAGATTCTAGCTCATTGGTGGAGTTACCAGCGGCCTTACTACTTCTGCAATTCTTTTCCGCCAATATATTTGCTTCTTTCTGGATCTTTCTCGTTGCTTTTTTCAAAAGTAAAGATAAACGATTCAAAGGAAAATCTACAAAACCATTTCTTTTTTCTAGTAAAAGAATTTGAACCAACTAACCAGTCACTCGAGCCCTGAAGTCTTGGTAGTTGAGGTCCAGCAACATATATCCAGCTGGTTAAAAGGAAAAAGCAATGCAGTATTTCATTAAATCAATTCATCATAATTCACAAGAACTCAAACTAAGAACATGTTCTCTAATACTAATCAACATAAGCCAAAAACTCCATAAAAAAAATTTAAAACTGCCATACCTTTGGTGCAAAAGGAGCAACCGCAATTTTTGATAGCCTCTGTTTTCTTGCACACATTAGCACTATCATTCCCCACCTGACCTCCCAATTCAACTACTCTAGATTCTTGTGATTCGGAAAAGAATGTGCAATCAGCAGGCCCTGATTGACTCAGAACTAACTTATCAGCATAGTTCCCATCCTTTTGAAGGGTGGGAAGACCATTGTCCTTTTCACTAACCGTCATCGTTTCATCTGTGCCCAGCTCGGGCAAATACAAGTCTTTTTGTTTACTGGAGCAGCCCACCATGGTTTCACCAAGACATAACTCAAGGTCGATAATCTTTTCTCCAACAGCATGATCAAGCCGGGGCCTCTTGTTCTTCAAATATAAGCTCCCTTTCGACAAATTGGGTTTGTTGGGAACAGACTTATCGCCTATTTCCCCTTCAAAACCCATAAAATTGCCTTCTTTACGCTTCTTTTCCACAAATCCACCAATCTTGGGTAAACCACTACCATCACTAGGATTATCATGCCCAAAACGACCGCTATCATTACAATGGCCATAAGAACTCTTTGAAGTCTCAGATGCAGCAGCAAAACCTAACATATTAGCCTCATTTTTATCATTATCCTCAGATGAATTGAGATCAGTACACTGTCGAATTGAGAGATGAGATCCCTTGCCCAACGCCACAGAATCAAATTTATCGTAATCTGAACTTCTACTTCCTGTATTTTGACCCTCGGAAACACCCCTTTTACCAACGCTGTTCGTAATATCACCAAAAACGGATCTTGGCTTGCTAAAACCCGCGCTTGCAGAACTTTTTTCAGCCATGAAATTAAATACAACTCAAAACAACAAAACCCAAGAACACCAAACTTGATCTACGCATGGAGGGAGTCAAACATGCCCTGATTAAGAATAAGTAAATACACTACGATTATTTTCTCTCTAACAAAGAAAAACGAAAAACAAATAACACATTGAATGTAAATCATCTGCTTTACTACGAACCTTGCGAGGATAAGATTTCAGGTGCCGATGATACCTGAGCGAGCGCGATTAGGATTTGGCGAGCGCGCAGAAATGAAATGTTCGAGCGGGAAAATAATATGTATAAGGTTTTGCCCTTTTATCTTTATCCTCACTCAATATAAGAGCCCTATCGTAATAGCCCAACTTAAATAAGCCCAAATACTTAGTTATGGACCATAAAATTTGGCCCATACATAAATGGATGTGACAAAATGATTGACTTTCCAATTTAGTCCTCATCCATTTCTCCCGCATCGAATCACATCCCTATCCTAAACTCATCGTAAGGCGCGCCAATAAATGATTGACTTTCCTATTTAGTCCTCATCCAATGATAAATCTCCACGTGTCAACAACCTAACCATATAAAAAATTCACAATAAATGTGCTTGCTCCTCAACGTAGCGTGCCGTATCAGCGTTAGACGAAAACAGAACGATGAGTTCCCATGACGCAACAACGACATCAAATGATCAGCACCGTTCGTCGTCCCCCGCGATCGTCGACCGGAGAGTCCATACGCTCTCAGCCCATCTCAACCCGATTCCTCGACTCGTTATCACCGCACAACCGTGCGCCGCGAAGCTGGGGATCGGAAGGGTCGACGTTGACCAGCTGTCGAAATACATGAGAGGGAAGTACAGAGATTTGCAGCAGAGTGTTTATGATTATTTTAATTCCAGGCCTGAGTTGCTGACGCCGATTGAGATATCGAAGGACGACCACCGCCAGCTTTGTATGAGGCAGCTCATGGGCTTGGTCAGAGAGGCTAATGTTAGGCCGTTTAATTACCTGTTTGAAGATCCGGCCAAGTATTATGCGATTCTTGAGGCGGTTGGGAGTGTGGACATGTCTCTGGGGATCAAAATGGGCGTACAGTACAGGTAATTGTTAGTTTTATTGCTTTCCTCCAATCTAACAGCTCGCTTGTTTTCAATTGTTGAATTTCGATTGGGTTATGAGCGATTATGTACCTGATGTGTATGTGATGGTATTTGCCTCTGTTTTAGAAATATTGAATTTGATAAATGATTTGTGCTAATCGAATCTGTGTCGTTGAAATAACATGTTAGAATTTGTCAAATTATCTGGAGGAATATCTGATGTGTTCTCCTTATTGCTTGATGGAATCTACGAGTAGTTTGTAAATTATTGTAGTATTGTTGGATCCTGTTTGTTTCTTAAGTTAAAGATTAGGAGAATGATGATTTGTTGATAAACATGGAACTTCAATCGTAGGGAAGTTCATTATGGTGTGAGCCTGTGAGACGACGGGTTTTTTTGGATTAACAATTTTGCTGGATGAGCATAATGCTTTGCCTTCGTCTTTAATTCTTTTTGGAACTTTTTGGTTGCTCCACGTATGTTTGAAGGAAAAAATTAAAGAAGCTATCTTTCTGCGACCATTGTGCAAAGAACAGATTTTCTTTGCAATCTCCGTAGTCGTGACTGGAATTCAGATGGCATTTTTCATCCTTTTCTGGTTCCTGACATTTTATATCAATCTTAAAATTTTCCATTTGACTACTACCTAAAAGAACCTATCAATGTACTAAAACTTTTTCGCTCTATACTTAGCCTTTGGGGAGGTTCTGTAATCAACTTGGGAACCAAGAAGCATAGAGATAAATATTTTGATGGCATAGACAATATGGAGTACCCTGGGTGCTTTGCCATGACTGAACTTCATCATGGTAACTTTCTGAAGCCTCGATCTAAGTCTCCTTTCATTCTTATTTTTAATTTGATCTGAATTATTTCCCATCTCTTGCTTATGCTGATTGCCTCGGATTTTCCTTTGAAAGGTTCAAACGTTCAAGGTATCCAAACAGTTGCAACATTCGACTCGCTAAAGGATGAATTCATCATAGACACACCCAATGACGGTGCCATCAAGTGGTGGATTGGAAATGCTGCTGTTCACGGAAAGTTCGCCACAGTTTTTGCAAAGCTGATGCTACCTACCCACGATGCGAAAGGCATTTCTGATATGGGCGTCCATGCATTTATAGTTCCCGTAAGGGATAAGGAGACTCACATAGCATTACCCGGTGTTGAGATACACGATTGTGGCCATAAAGTTGGATTAAACGGAGTTGACAATGGGGCACTAAGATTTCGATCGGTGAGAATCCCTCGGGATAATCTACTTAATAGGTTCGGTGATGTCTCACGCGATGGCAAGTACACTAGCAGCTTGCCATCTGTCAACAAAAGATTTGCTGCCACGCTCGGGGAGCTTGTAGGAGGAAGAGTTGGTCTCGCTTATTCTTCGGTCGGTGTCCTAAAAATTGCTGTAATAATAGCTGTTAGGTACTCTCTTCTGAGGCAGCAATTTGGCCCACCGAAGCAACCGGAGATAAGCATACTTGATTATCAGTCTCAGCAGCACAAGCTCATGCCCATGTTGGCTTCGACTTATGCCTTCCATTTCGCGACGTTGCATTTGGTGGATAAGTATTCGGAGATGAAGAAGACTCATGATGAGGAGCTTGTAGGCGATGTTCATGCACTCTCTGCTGGTTTAAAAGCTTACGTTACTTCTTTCACTGCGAAATCGTTGAGCATTTGTAGAGAAGCTTGTGGAGGCCATGGATATGCTGCTGTTAACAGATTTGGCAGCTTGAGGAATGATCATGACATCTTTCAGACATTTGAAGGAGACAACACTGTCCTTCTACAACAGGTGTTATATGAACCATTTCTGCTATAGGACTATAACTTTAAGGCTTTGTCCTTTTTTTTATTGAATTTGGAAGCTGATGTTCTGCATACGATTGCAGGTTGCAGGCTACCTACTGAAGCAGTACCGAGAAAAATTCCGAGGAGGAACACTAGCAGTGACGTGGAACTACCTTAAGGAGTCGATGAACTCTTACCTTTCACAGCCTAATCCTGTAACTGCTAGATGGGAAAGTGAAGACCATCTAAGAGATCCCAAATTTCAATTAGATGCTTTCAGGGTAAAGTATATTTTTGCTATTTTTTATATATCACCCGAAAAAAGATAAAGAAAGGAAACCACTAATCATTTAAAATGCAGTACCGTACTTCTCGATTGCTTCATAGCGTCGCCGTTCGACTGAGGAAGCACTCCAAAAATCTTGGAAGCTTCGGTGCGTGGAACAGATGCTTAAATCATCTCTTGACTCTTGCTGAATCTCATGTGGAAACTGTGATCTTAGCTAAGTTTATCGATGCCGTAAGAAGGTATATATATAAATACTTTTTAAGCACTCTCTTTATTGTTACATTCTTTCCACTTGGTGTTTATCTTTCTCTGATTATCGAATTATTTGGTGATTCAGTTGCCCTGATTCGAATTCCCGGGCTGTTCTGAAACTCGTCTGCGATCTGTATGCACTGAACCGAATCTGGGAAGATATTGGAACTTATCGAAATGTTGACTACGTTGCTCCTAACAAAGCCAAGGTGTGTGATTATTATTAAAAGTATAATTTAGAGAGAATATGACCATCGGAACCCAAGATTGTAAATTGTATTTGGTATAAATTGCTGCATTATTGCAGGCAATACACAAGCTGACGGAGTATTTGAGCTTTCAAGTGAGGAATGTGGCAAAGGAACTTGTGGACGCCTTCGATCTTCCAGATTATGTCACCAAAGCTCCCATTGGGATGCAAGCGGCACAAGATGCTTATGTAAACTATACTCACTACGCTGGTTTCGGAAATTAAATCTCTATATGCTTAGTAGTAGTGAGTTTACTTACACAAAACAAAATGTCAATTAATATGCATACTTGATTAAAGCTGTGTTTCTTGTAGTTCCAATCGAACCGAATATTTATCGAAGCAAAAGACAAGGGAAAAAAAGCACAAACACCTTTAATCAAGCATAATTATTAGTTAGTACGTCACAAGTGTGAAAAGTTTTGAATTGGAAAACGAGCCTCCATCTTAGATGAATCATCGAAGAGTCTCTTTGGAGGACATGGGCGTGTGTTGTCTCCAAGAAACTTTGATGTTACTTTTGGACGTTTACATGTATAGTATAGTACAGGCAAACACAATTCAAGAACTTACTTCAAGATTATTTATTTGAAGTGGGGTACAAAGTTGTTAAATAAAAAACTAAGTAAGAATAGAAATTCAAATAGAATTCTGGCCCATTGCACTTCCAAAGAGAACCAGACCATACTATAATAAAACAATGCCATCCATCCATCATCACCATCATAAGACAGAAGTGTGACGTCTTTTATATTCCAAAATCATATTATTCTCAGGAGCCAATCCAACGCAAGCCCTCATAATGTTCTCAAGCATTGCTCTCTGTTTTGAAAGTGCATTCACAACTGGCGTGCCCGGTGGTACCTGTTATTACACGTAGACAAATATCAAGAAAGTACCAATAAAAGAGAAAAACCAAACAAGTTGAATTACTTTTTTTCATGTTTCACACAGTCTAATACAAACAGGACCACACCACGGCCCTCTTATCATCAATAATCCAAGATGACAAATTTTTGGGAGTAGTTGTAAGAGAATTCAAGAAAATGATGTACTTACAAGAGGGGCTTTGCTAAGATAGCTGAGGATCGTAGCCACTGGATGGAAAGAGTGGAACTTAGCCTGCAAAAAATGATAAATCCAAGAATGAACTCAAATTCAATATTAATGCACGAAATGAAATATAACACTATAGTAAAGGCTCTCACCTCTCCTTGGGCTTTGAGTTGAATGCGAGTGCTCAGTTCCGCTAGAAGAACCAAATCCAAGATGATGGGAGCAGCAAGAAGAGAATCCTCGCAAGTGTTGTGGAGGACTATTGTGTTTGTCCCTCCCATGAAGATCTCCGAAGTGTACTCATCCATGGCTCTCTTGCTGTCTCCAACACATGGAACATACTATACATACATATATACCTCTCAAGATCAGATTTTCTTTACTTTAGAAGATTCAATGACTATAAATTCACTTTATTCATACATAGAATATTATGAGTTATTTATTACCTTAATGACAACAACGTGATCGGGGTGCTCCCCGGGCTCGTAAAGAATGCCATTGCTCGCAACCATGTCATCAACCACGTTGCTCTTCGAGATCTCCTTAGAACGGAAAGTTTGAGGAGCAGATAAGTTCATCCCGTCATTATTTCCCAAGTGATTGTAGCTCACGATTGATGTCGGCTGTTAATTATGTGCATCGAATTTCTCAGAATCAGTCCATATTATGTTAACACCGAATGCAGATATTGTAATAAAAAAGACGAAGCTACCTTAATACCAGCACCAACAAGGAAATCAACAAGCACGGACTTCATCTTTGTCTGCCCGCTCTTGAAGTCATCGCCGCCTATTAAACTGTTCCTTTGAACAGCCAATTCAATCAGTCCAGGTACAAAAGTGTTCTGCGGGCTTCCGTTGATGAAGGGCACGTTCTCAAGAACACAAGCAAGGGCGTACAAAGTAGAGGGAGATATCTCAGCCTCATTCCTCTCCACAGAGGCCATTAGATTCTCAACCGTATCGTTCAGACCGACCACAACTTTACTGTATCTCTCGGTGTTGGCTGTCCACAACACGACCACCTTGTCCACTTTGTTCTTCTCCTTAAACTCCCTGTCAAAACAAACCAGTACGCGGATTTTCAAACACCTTTCTTTGGCTCAGATTATTACAAGCTGCTATTCACCATCATAAATACAACAAGAACTCTATATGATTGTACTTTACTTGATGTCTTTGATGATTTGTTGGACTTGTTCTTTCTTGGTTCCTTTGACAACATTGTTGGCACGCGAGCCTTGATTTGCAGCTATGAAATCTGGGTCGTAGATCCCGGGAAGAGGGGCCATGTGTTCCATGTAGGGCCTGAGCTGCTTTTGGAGATCGATGTCCAAAACTCTCGCCCTTCCCATTGCATCGGCTAAGTTCATGTCACTTATGTCCCACCCACCGAAGATTACGTCATCAGGGTTGACCTGAAAATCATGCCGTCATGGTTTTCAGTATCATCATAGGCGCAAGCCGCAAGATTTGATATTTCTATGACGACGACGTTTGTTTATTACCATGGGAAGCAGGCTTTTGAAAGGAGCGTAGATTTCTTCGCCATTGAAGGATCCAACTCTGATGGAGGATGCCTGCGTCAGCGACCCAAAATAATTTGCCTGCTGCACTTTGTCTTTCGTTGCCCACGATATCCCTCTGATAAATAACCAATCATCACTACATTCTACTCATTAAATACTTGATATCAAAAGGTATAATAAGCTCAACTCACTCTCGATTTGCAATGACGCCGGCGGTGAGAGTCGAACCGTTGTTTCCTCCCCATCCGACAAGCATAACCCTAAATGGCAAGGAAATAAATTAACACAATCAATTAATGTGCTTGAGGGATTACATGCGGTGATATTAACGTAAGAAACATACCCTAATTTGGGGACGCGTGCATCGGTTTTGAACTCATATTTGACAGTCTTGGGCTTCACAATCCATTGATAGGTGCCGTTTCTGTTCTCGTGGACGAGCTCCGTGGTTTCGTAGCCGTACACCGAGTGAATCTCATCCTCGGTGTAGTTAACGTTGGGGCTATCGACCTTGAAGCTCTCGATAAACATTTTTAGACGAGCGAGAGACTACGAATCCCAAATGGTTTATGAGGCGTAGGGTTTATTATCTTCTCCCTTCTTAATATTTCTCGTGGCGTGTGTTTTTTCAAGTCTCCGAGGGTGTGGGATATATAGGCGCAAGATAGATGACACGTGGCAAGTAGCCTGCGAATAGGGGGGCCCGCGCCATATGCCTTAATATGTGTACAAGGATGAACTATATGATATTGTCGCGTTTCTTGGGAAAAAGTTTCGAAAATATTTACATTAGAAAAATTTTAAAAATTGAAAGTGATATTAAGGAAAGAAAAAGGGTCAAAAAGCAAGAAACTGGATATAAATTGGAAGCTTTCAAAACGTGTATTCGATATAAATTGGAAGCTTTCAAAATCATTCATTCCAAAATAAAAATAATTGTTAATAAAAGTTGTCCTTGCGCACCTCTAACGTCTCTTCTTTCATCATTATTGCTTTTTCATTAATTATAAAGATTAATTAATTTTGATGTTGACGTAGCAAATGCAAAACAATCAGTCAATGTAACGATGGTGCCCGTTCGCATAAATTGACAGTTAAATATTTGTAGTCCTCAGGAATAAATTTCGAGATAAATAAGGTCCTCCACTTGAACCGTCCAAGAAATGGAGTCCTCAACTTGTAATAAAACAAACTTTGCTCGGTAGTAATGCTTTAACTATATTGTCCCCAAAAATAAATTAAAATGATTTTCAATACCCAATCTTCTGATAGTATATTATTTACATACCCAACATAATAGATAAAAACCAATAGATTTTATAGAAGTAAGTTTTGTGGGAAAAGAAAAATGTATTAGCTACCGTTAATAAAAATAATAATGTTAAATTACAAACTAAGTGGGTATTGGGTAAAGTTTGGATTAGGATTTCCTTGATGTACGTGCCTCACTTTGAGGCCAATATTGCTCGCTCATCTTTTATATTTCCAAGTAAAAATAGAAAGATAAACATTTCCTTATTCTTTGCAATTCTTTTAGGTCCACAAAAACTTAAATTTCTAACATTTACCTATTATTAGGTCCACAAAAAACTTAAATTTTAACATTTTCTAAGGATTGGACCATTATTAACACAATCATATATTCCGACGAAAGGTATTTTTTAATTGGCTATTTTTCTTTAAATAAAATCATGTTTAATCTTTAATATAGACGAAGAAATAGAATTATTTCGTAATCATGATTGGAATTTAAAGGGCTTGAATAAATAGTGTATATATATCTATAACGTCGAAGGAGAAAGCATCCAATAAAACAGCGTTAAATCGTTACAAATAAAATGACCCAATATTGCAAAAGAATACATCAGCAAAAGATCCGTTTCAAGCAAACGAAGCAACCTATACATCAGTACGCTGATTTTAAGTATACAACATCACAAACAGTTGAGAAAGAAAAAAAGAGGAAGAAGAAGAATACTTCAAATCTGCAAAACAAAGTATACATAATAATCTTGAACTTAAACTGCTCATGAAAACAAACCCTGTAGGAGCAGCAGCTGCTGCTGCTGCTGCTGCTATTTATTAGACCATTGGAATTCGATTTCAAGATTTCTAGAAGGCCCGCTCTTGCTCTCCGGGAGCAGCGTGTATTCTCCCGCAACTGCACCTAACATCACCACGCGATCGATTTGGATCGTTACCTTCCCAAACGAGCTCTGTCAACAAATCATTGCAAGAACATACATTGTTATACTTTCTAAAACGTTTGACCGCGATGATAATTTTATCCAAAAGCCTTGTAGTAATTAAGTGTAGTTACCTTCCCCATTTTGCTCTTGTTCTTGCAAGAAATATGAAGTTTCTGCCCTTTCGGTGGGCTCTCGAATGCCCACGCAAAGCTCTCTTCCCACTCCGGATTAGGACCAGTTGATACAACCTAAGAGCAAAAAAAGTAACAAATATGGTTTGTCAATTAATCCAAGCATGGCCCACCAGAGGGCTCTGTGGGCTATTCAGTCATTTTGTACTGTTGTTTTATATCATATGACGAGCTATAATTTCGAAAAAATAATAATAATTTAATCCAAGCATGGCCAGTAGTTAATGTACGAGAAGTATAAATCCTCTCACCTTAGTTTGCCGAGGAGGAGTATTCCCGAGCGTAAGCTTGCAGTACACGCTCGGGTTCCCCACCGATTGCCTCATGTTACTACCCCTCTTGATGGTGACCACCAAAGTACCGGGCAAACACTGTAATAAAAACTCTGCCTTCTCCTGAAACCGAGGCGGGCCCGACTGAATCAAGTACTGCAGCAGCGGGATCGAATCAGCCGCGGCGATGGACTGAGCTCGGGAGACTTCCGCGGGACAAGCCGACCAAGCTTGTCTGAGAAGAACGAGCGCGTCCAAAGCAGCTTCTTGTGTAGCTTCGGTTCCCGTCTTAATCGAACTCACCAGATGAGGAATACTCAGAGTCGCGGGCTCCATAGCCCTGAGGCGCGGGAAGTTTCCGAACAGAGAATTGAGTGCTTTTAGATATTCTTCGCTCACCGTCCCCGTAGCCCATAAATCCTTTTCAATCGCACCTGAAGAAAGGAAGTAGGTGGTGACATTTTTTTACCAATCTGTTATACGGGTCTTCTAAAACTGAGATCTTTTTACCAATTAGTTACACGGGTCTTCTAAAAATGTGATCTTTTTACCAATTAGTTAATACGGGTCCAAAAAAGAGGAGATTTTTACCAGTTATAGCTCGTACGGTATCCGTCGAGGCGTATTCTTGAATCGTATTATTGGAGAAGAGAAGCTTAACGAACATCGCCGCTTGAATCGACGTCTCGGGATCGCTCGAACCGATCAGGTCGAGCACGGTCTGAACGCCACCGGCCTCAGCCACAGCCCTCTTGTTCGATCTGCTACACATAACGAGATTCTGCAGGGCACAAATGGCCACTACCTTCATCTCCTCGGTGGGCTGATCCTCGAGGATGTTCACCAATGCCCGACACGCAGATACGGCGTCGGCCGTCCTTGCAAGGGCCTCGTTCTGAAACAAATCCCCGAGGGCCAAGGTAGCGAGCAGCCTCGCCTGTTGGCCCTGAGTCTGAGGATCCAAAAGGTACTGAGAAAGAGGCAAGATAGCAGATTTCGTAGCCTTAGATTCCCGAATCTTAACGTTGTTGAGAAGAACCTCGAGCAACCTTGCAGCCGCCTCCTCGCACTGGTGGCTCCTGAGGAGGTCCAAGAGTGCTTCGATGGCACCGCTCTCAGCCATGGCTTCAGCGCTCGTAGAGTCATCGCTCTCCAGCACCAAGAGCGTGTTGAGAGCACCGCTCACGGTGCTCTCCGAGCCAGAACGGAGCAGCCTCACGAGCACGGCCACGGGGACCTCTAAGTAAAACTCGGAGCTGAACTGAAGAATACTCGAGAGCACCGAGGCAGCGTTTTCCCACAGCGCGTGAGGAAGCAACGGGTCCGCTTGGAGTATGACTTTGGAGAGCTCGCTCACGCCTCCTTCCTTAGCGATCTCGTTGGGCCAAGCCGCGGCTACGCTGACCAGAGCCCTCACGGCCCTCTGCTGCAGGATAGGAACCCCCGACCCTAAGATGCGTACGAGGGGACCGATCACCTGCTGCACGAGTGCATCCCCCTGGAGATGCTCTTCCAATAGCAGGTGAGACAAGAGCTCGGCCGCGAGCTGCTGAACCGCCGGTGCGGGCGACTCGAGCAGGGGGAGGAGCGGCTCGACAGCTCGGTGAGGGTCGAGGGCGTGGTCCCCGCGGCACTGAGGGTGCTCCAAGACGTTCACGAGGACCTGCAGCGAGCTGTGCTGGCCGTCAGGCCCGAACTCGGGCCTCGCGAGCAGCCCAAAGAGCGGCTCCACCACCTTCGAGGCCGACGGGCCCTTGGCGATGGTGGCGTTGTTCGTGAGGATCCTCAGGAGCTCGGCGAAGGCGGCGCAGAGGAAATCGGGAGCTTCGTGGAGAATCTCGAGGACGCCCTCGATGGCTCCAGCTTTCACCATCTCCATCTTGCAACCGGGCCTGTCTTTTCCCAGCTTAACGAGGGCCCGAGAAACAGCTTCGTGGAGGAGATAGTTTCGACCGAAGAGTAGCCCCACCAGAGGCACGACCGCTCCATGGGCCGCCACGAGCTCAGCCAGCTGCTCGTCGTCCAAGAGCTTATCGAGAGCCCGAACGACAGAGTCGTGGGCCGGTCCGTACTCGGCCACGAGGAGGGTAACCAGCGGCTCAACGCAGCGAGCGGCTGCTAAAGTAGACCTTATCCTCGTGTTCCCGAAGAGCACGCAGCAGAGCTCGGCTGCATCACCCTTGAGCTCCATGGAGGAGCTCGAGGAGGAGAGAATTTTACAGAGGACGTCGACCGCGTTCACCTCCACCTCGGCCACCGCCAGTGCTTTCGAGGGGTTCTCGTTCAGGAGCCTGACAAGGGCGGCTATAGCCGCGTGCTGCTCCTTCTCCAAGCCCGTGTTCAAGATCTCCACCAGCGGCTGCACCGCTTGCCTCGCGGACTCCGCGTTCCTCACGTGGTCTGCGGAGAACAAGTTCTCCAGGGCCTTGGCGGCGCTGTACCTCGCGGCTCTGCCGCCCAAGCGGAGGACCGCCACGAGCTGGCTCACGGCCCCGAACGCGGACTCATGCCTCCTTATCTCGGCGGTTCCAAAAAGGATCCCGAGAAGATCGGTGGCTGCTTCTTCGTACGCATCCTGCGGGCTCAGAGAGAGGTACTTCGTGAGCCCCTCCAAAGCACCGGCCTCGACCATCACGAGCTGGTTCGAGGGGCAATCTGTTGCCAGCTGGATGAGAAGACCGAGGGAGAGAAACGGGGCACCGGGTCGATCCGGGATCGGCTTGAGGAGGTCCACGAGGGCGGGTATGGCTTTTCTCGAGGTTGCACCGGTTCGTATGTCGTCGACCCTGAAGAGCCTCTCGAGGGCGACTTGGTCGGGGTATCGAAGTAGATCGAACTCCTCGGAAAGTTCTAGAAGGTCTCGAATGTCGGCGTCTGCGCAACCGAGGAGGGAAATGAGGCCAGCGGCGGCGCCGGAGTTGGCGATGGAGAGAAGGGTTCCTCTGCTCCCGTTGCAGACGAGGCTTGCGATGGCTTGTGCTGCGAAGTACCGATTCGGGCCTTCCTCGGACCTCACCAGGCTGGCGAGCACGGGAACGGCTTTCATCGTCGCGTTGGCTCGTATGATGTCTCTGTCTTGGAATAAGATTGCTAACAGCAACGCAGAAATCCAAATGCTCCCATCCTCCTTGTAATTCCCCTATCGAAAAAGTTCTTCGGTTAGAATCTGAAATCGTGGATGATAAAAGTATACAGAAAAAAGAATAATAAACGAGGTACCATAGCATATTGCGAAACGGATTGGGAGATTTTCTCCGTAAGAACTTCGATCCCATCAGCCTCCATGATTTCGAGTTTTCTCTTGTCATCGTGGCTGGCAAGGACCGAAAGAAGCCATATAGCAACGTTAGCCCCTGTAATAATCGATGTGCTTCTCTCCATATCCTGCTTAGTAGCTCCTTCTTCGGTTATCCTACAGATGCTTATCACATCCTTATTCATCAGCCCTTGAGTGGAAGATTCGGCTGTCAAAGTCAAAATCTTTACAAGCGAACGAATCAGCGAAGCACACAATTCGGACCCGTTTAGCTCTTCGATAACACTTTGATAATTTCCCTTTGCAGTGCACGCAAGAAGCGCGGCTCCACCGACCTTAACCCTCGCGTTCGAGGAACCGAACACTCTCTTCGCGATGGAGGATATGCACCCACTTGCACAGGGAATGGTGCTCCCGAGAACCAAAGGCTGAGCCCGCGAAAGCCTAGACAGTATTTCGATGGCCTTATCCTGCAAAAGCGGTGCAGCCTCGGGAATACACGCGACGATGGGCGTAATGCTGCTCGGGTACTCAGAGAGCACGGTCCAAGCGGCTTTTATCTCCCCGATATTACCAGCAGATCTCGACAGATAAGCAAGGGCATCGAGTGCTTCGGAGGCAGCAATTTCTCCAGAATCTGCAGTTTCTAGGAAAGAAACCAAAGCAAGCACCGTCCCTGTTTGAGTCACATATTCGATCAACTCGGGATCAATCTCACGGGAACGGAGGAGACGTGCAACTGCTGCTGCGGCTCGAATCTTCCCCGAATTCGACCCTTCGCGTACAACCCGCGTGGCCGGTAGTATTATTTCTTCAGAAACAGCCTTATCCGAAGCTTCGCTGTCTAGGAGCACGTTGGCCAAGGCACACACCGCTTGCTCAGCCACCGGCAGGGCAGATGAGCCCGCGTGGACCACGAGCAGAGGGAGAACGTCCCTAGCAACAGAAGCCACGTCGCGGTTTTCTTTAACCGAGAGAAAGATCGAAGCGAGACAACGCAAAGCCTCTACTAAAACGTTCTCCGATTCGACGTTCAATAGCTGCATCACCGACCAGAGAGTCTTCACGGCCACGTGACTCTCACGCAAGTCCTTTCTCAGGTCAAAGATTCCCGAAAGAGCTAAAGCAGATTTCGCTTGTGTCTCTTCGTTGGTGGAGCCCAAAATTTTCAGCATCGTTTCGATGGCGTCGTTCGCTGCACTGCCTTCGCGTAGCACGTCGTTGATGGGGGCCACCGAAAGCAAACTCCTCAGAGCATCTAAGACGTAAACTTTGGACTCGGGCAAATCGCTGACTAGGAGGGCGCTGAGCTGGCTTATCGTTGCTGTATCTGATTTGTGAATCAAATGATTCAAAGTCTTGGCAGCGATTTCCTTACCGTTGGGGCTACCGTTCTTTAGAAGCCACAGCAAAGCAGGGACAGCATCGGCGCTCTCAACGCAAGCGCGTATATCTTCGCTGTGGTTACAGAGATTCCCGAGGATCGTTGCGGAGTCTTCCTTAGCTTTCACCGAGCCCGTTTCGAGGATCTGAACGAGGGGAGGTATGCCGCCGGCGGCTGTAATAGCCCATTTGCTTTCATCGTTTTCCTGAGACAAAAGGCAGAGCAATGCCACTGCACACTCTTGTTGCTGCTCAGAAGAAAGACCGAGAAGGGAAATCAAAAGCTGAATCCCTTCACGGCCTTGAAGGGCCTGCCACAAGCTTCCTTCGTTCTTGCAGAGGACGAGAAGGGATTTGATCAACTCTTCTTGAGCTTCGTTCGTTGCCATTGTAATCAAGCCAATGAGAAGCCTTTTTGCATCGGAATCGGCAAGTTTTCCTGCTAATACTGCATTACCGTACAAGCTCGCAAGGGCCTCTATTGTACGTTCTTGGACCAAAAAGGGCATATGAGGTTTCAGTTGCTGCAATAAAGTCTCCTCAACCTCCGTAGGATCCGATGCTTTTGCATATTCTGATTTGCTGTCGTATATCATCAAAGCAGAAGCTAAAGCTCCCAAAGTATCTGCCACCTGTGCAGGAGATGCACACGATTCGAGGCTCTGACCGAGGCTCGTGATAACATAAGACAAGCCACCGGATATGTTTGCAAGTGCACACATGGCGTTTTCTTGCAAAGCCTGCGCGAACCCTCCCTGCATGAATTCCTTCGAAGGAGCGATCGTTGCATTTATCAGAACGGGAATACCATTGGCGTTGGCAATCTCCCTCCTTGCATCCTTACACTGAGCAGAAAGGGATTTTAAGGCACCAGCTGCTTCTGCTCTTACAGGGGCCTCATTTCCAGGACCGAGAAGCTTCAAGAGAAGTTTAGTAGCCTCAGCCTCCAATACTTTGGAACACACAGATGCATCCTCAGTCATCATACATGCCAAGAGGTAACACACATTCGCTTGTGTACTCGATTCGCCCGTTGCAAGCAATTTCACTAAGATGTCAACTCCTCCAGCTTGAACTGTTGAAGGCCAAAATCCCTCAGTACTGCTCGAAAGATTCTTCAAAGAGCCCGTTAATAAATCGTCAACTACGTTTCCAGCTTTGAGCCCCTTCTCTAACTGCTTCCACAGCACAGGGACGACGCCTTCTGTAGAGAAGATTTTCGAGCCCACGTGATCCTTCACGCCGCCTTGAGACACCGCGTGTATGGTCTTTGCAGCTGCAATTTGGCCCTCGGGTGAGTTCGATTTGAGGAGACCGAGCAGCGGTGGGATGCAGCCTCCGAGCAAGACTTTGACCCTCAGCTCGTTCTCCTTACACAGAGTGCTTAGAACGGTTGCTGCCTGTATTTTTATCCCCAAGGATCCCGAGCGGAGGAGCGAAACGAGAACGGGAACCGCTTGCGAATGGGAACCGACTGCTCCGAAAGCATTTTCCCGGGTATTAATTAGATCGAGCAATTGCTTCAGGGAGTTTTCCTTTTCTTGGGACGAGGAGGAGCTGTGCCTTAATTTCTCAATGAATTGGGCAACACTAGCTAATGTACCGTCAGGGTCCTCCATGCTACTGCTTCTGTCCCTGCAGACAACATAAATATCTCAGAATCGAGACAAGAATGTTGGCAGATAAATAAAATTACAAATAGAGAATTATGCACTTCATGTAAAGAACGTTGATGAACCTTGAGGTCAGCTTCACGTGAGGAGTAGGAGGTTCCAAATCGTGAGATTTACCCTCACCGTTCCTCTCCTAAGAGAGAAGAATTGCTGTGAGCTTCTTGTAGAAGAAAACATTCAAGAAAACAAAACAATAAATACTAATAAAATCAGCTGAGCCAAATGGCTAAATTCCTACCAGATCACTGTGGCCATTAGGAGTGGGAACCCTCCACGCTAATGAGGTCGCCATTTTTGCTTTACTTTCAAGCCGTTCACCTTTTTAGATCCCGAAGCTATTGCAACGTTCACTGCCGAAGAAAGAAGTAAACCAGCAGTAAAGAGTGAGTCCAATTCAATAAGCAGCAATTTTGCAAATACTCTCACTTAATATGCAATATTCATGTGATGATTCTCTAATTAATGCTCGTTTCTTCGCAGATCCAATGAATCTGCTAAATAAAACTGACTTGAAACGAAAACAAGCTTATGCTAAGTCAGATCAACTTGAGTAGGCACAAATCCTTTCTTATGCAGCTATCATACATCATCGAAATCACTAGATCAAGTATTAGCAGGTGAAAAGGTTGACGCCTTGACCTCCAATTGAGCAGAAGAGCAACAAATTAGGAGAAATCGTCTAGCAATTAAGCTGATTTGAACTGTAGAGAAGTAGATTGCAGTTGAGAAAATAAAGAAAAAACAGTTCCTTAAACAATCCTCAACAAACGATTAGATCGAGTCGACCCGTAAGTCAACCGAAGTGAATCCACAGTCTCATGACTATCGTAGACGAGGTCAAAAGGTAAAGTAAATCACGTAGCTCGTAATTGAATGCAAGATCTGAAAGCACACCTCACTCTTTTTTTTCAAATTGACGAAGAGGACACCAGAGCTTGCTTCTTTAGTATGAATGTTGGTGCTCGGTAATTAATGCAAATAGAAAGAGAGAGAGAGTGGTGATAAGCAATGTGGTACTGGTTTTGTGTGTTCGGGTTCGTGATTCGCTCGCCTCTGAGGAAGCTCTCTCTCTCTCTCTCTCTCTCTCTCTCTCTCTCTCTCTCTCTCAAGTCTCAATGGGGAGCTATCGTAGTTGACACGCGAGAAAGATAAAAAGCCTACCACTGAGATAATAAAGAAAGCATTAGAGAGAGAGAGAGAGAAGTTTAGCGATGAATGAATGAGTCTCGTCTCGTCTCGTACAGGAGTGAAGCCTGATATGGGCCACCGACACGTTTTACTAATTGCGGCGGCTTCACGGCGTTTGTGGCTTCGGCTTGTTTTGTCCCTCCTAAATTAAGGAGTAAAACTTCCTTACCGTTTAAAACTTTTTACAAGGTTTCGTCTTCAAGGCAGTGTCATTTCATGACGTTAGTTCAAGAAATCCATAAGATAACCTTAAATTTGTCATTAGTGATGATTGTATACATCTAACAATTATTATCTTTCCTTAATGAAAGATATTTTTTAGTTTTACTTCCATTTCCAAATGGGGGGTGATATCCCATATTATTAGCTGTGAGCAAGCTGTCATTGTAAGGTTATTTATATTATTATATATTGAAATATCACGAGCCGTGTCTCATAGATCTGGCTGGCAAAGCCATCTCTCACACTCGCAAGTCACAGCTGAGCACACACAAACAATTATACGTAAGTACAGTAAGAAGACACCTAATATTCATACTAGTATGATTAATTTAAATTAAAGACCGTCGGAATAAAGAAAGAATCCCATTAAGAGAAGATTCAATATATAGTCATAAAATAACTAAAAAGAGAACGAAAATATCTATTGATGATCCTCCTCCACGTCCACATCAATGAGAAACAAATCCTCCAATCCAACAACAAACAGATGAGACCACCAAATTACGGAACCGACTTTAAGGATATAAAATAAAGACTCTCCTACCGGTAATTGTGTCCTTCCTGAACGAAAGCAGCCACCATGAGTTTATACACGTTTAAAAAAAAAAAAAGATAGCTCAACATATCTCAGCCTCGTTTAAAGGAAAGCCCACTCGTATATTTTTTCCAGCCCGTTGAATTTTTTTTTTGGATAAAAGAAGAGTAAATAAAAAATAAAAAATAAAAACTTTCTTTTATTATATCCGAGGGCCTAAGAAATGGATTATTTTAGGTACAGGCCCACCTCAATTAATTATCTTTATTCGATTGTGTAGTGGAGTCAATGCACTCGAAGAAGAGAAAAAGGGTCAAGATGCATGCTATTGACTTATGATACACTCGAGTTGACTGCAATAATGGTAGGAAAATATATAATATTATAGTTCCCATCTCTTCTATCTCTATATATCAAATGTACACTTCCTATTTTGCGACGATCATCGATCTTAACTCTTCTTTTTATATTTATTAAATATACATGGCAGCTTTCTCTAAATTCTTGGATCGCATATACTGTGCGGTCATGGAATTCTTAATCCTAGTACTCATCGAACTGGTCAAATTCATGTTCTTTGCCGCCTCCGGCAGCCGCAGCCCTATGATCACCGGAGAGTTCCTCAACCTTGTCGATGAAAAAGCACCTGCCCAGCGTTATTACAGAGAAAACCCTGAAATGGAGCATTTGGAATGTAGGGTTTGCTTCGATTTCTACGAAGAAGGAGACGTGATTAGGAAGTTGAAGTGCAACCATACGTTTCACAAGGACTGCGTTGACAAGTGGATGCATCAGGGTCTTGCCACGTGTCCCTTGTGCCGCCGCGATGTTTTGCCGGAGGAAGTGGTGGTTCAACTCCTGAGAAGGCATTCTTATCATCACGAAATGACGGCGGCACTGGTGATGATGGATTAGTACACACATTACCCACATATTGTTGTAACATTTACTACGATTATGTAAATATGCCGTTGACCTGTAAAATTATTCCGTATATATTAATTACTAAATGTTTATACTCAGAAACATGTATTTACTACTTGGATAAAAAGAAAAAAAAAAAGTAAAACTGTAGAACGAGAGTGGACGACAATAGCATTAAAGCAAGAGAGTCTACTAACCCCCAACAATACATGAAATGACCTAAAAGCGAATAAGGAAAAGAGAAAGAAAAGAGACGTTGGACAACGATCGATGATATAACTTGGCTATTGACCAAATAAAATCCATAAACAAGTTGGACAGTAGAAGATAGGAACGAATAATAGTGTATGACTCAGAAAATAATTCATATACGTTAAAATACAGCGAATGATCTCGTTGGTAAAGAGATTACATAAACTTACAAGAAAGCATAGCGTTACTAGAAACAATACAAGCAATAGTTTTCCCTGTATTTTGTCACAACATAACAAACACTAACGGTAGTGCACCATCCGTACAAACAACAAAGATATCAAAGTTAGTGACGCTCTCACAAAAGTCCGAGTGCTTTCAGCTGTTGGACATGCTCCGGTGGCAGCTGTGGTGGAGTCCACTCGCCGCCTCCGTTTGTCTCCCCATCAACATCCTCAACCACATATTCCTATAATCAACAACAGTATCATATCACATTATTACCTCAAAATAATTAATAATTCTTTCAGCATAATATATAAACAGACACAAACAAATGTGACTCTCACTTTTGTAAGCATCCTCTTGGCAAGAATATGGTAATGCCTCTGCCAAATCCTCTGGCCCACCATGGTAGCCACGAGCACGCTGTAAAACACGCCCACGACGGTGAAGAGACAGAGCACGACAATCGCCACTATCAACATCAACGGCAGCCCCGCTTCGCCCGCGCCCCCCAAGCAGCCCGCGCACTCGCTCGCCATGGAAGTACAACCTTCGAAGCACACCGTGCAGTCAGTCCAGAAACAGAGCGTGCTTGGCAAGTGGCACTCCGCACACATACTGTGTGTGTATTTGCGTGTGTGTGAGAAAATATTTGTCAAAACAATGAATAATAAATCGAAATAGAGACGTTTATAAAAGAAAATGTATGTATGGTTGGTTTTCTGTACTTGGGATGGCAACAGCAGAGGCACAGTTCTCTGCATGGCTGAGCAAGATCGTTGCGAACCCGTCTGTCGTAGCATGTTATGAAGCAACCGGAGGAGCCCAGCAAAGCGAAAAATAGCAGAGCCCCTGCAAGGGATCGATCGAAAAGATAGTTTTTTTACGCTATAATAATGTTGGATTCTTCCTCAATTGGTGCCTGAAAAAAAAGGTGATGTTTTTTGTACCACATATGTAGTAGAAGCCAAGTTCGCTTTCGAATCCCCAGATCAGACGGAGCCACGATTTCTGGTAGGCATCGACGAGGTACACCAAATATGCCAGAAAGGAAATGACCTACAAACAAGAAGGGCCTAACCTTAAAATCAAGAAAATTTGCTTTCTGCTAACGTAGAGTTTATGTAAAGACAAAACTCTAAGCAACATTGAATAGAAGAAATTGTGACATGAAATGAAATTAAGGTGAGTAGCTTACCAGTTGTACGGACAAGAAGATAAACAGAATATCACGAGTGACGAAGAAACGAAACTTCATTGTCCTCCACTTGCGATCGGCGAAGCCATGAACCCGTAAATAATATGGAGCCTTACACGTTGTGCAGTGTGCAAAGGCAAATCCTTCCTGAAACGAGACGAAATAAAACGAGATTAAACATAGATGAGATGAACTGGTTCAACATCTCATAAAAATGGAAGAATGTATAGATAGATATACACACCTTTACAGAACGCCAATGATCCAAGCATTCCCTATGAACAAATTTTGCGGTCCCTTTGCACTTGCACGGGGCGATAAAATCTCTACCTGGCATAACAGAAAAAAAAACGTCGGTATTGTTAATTGCTTTGAAAGGATGACGAAGCCTTGGACCAGGAAAATAGGGGAAATCCAGAGAAAGAGAAGCAAATGAACCACAACTATGCAACCTTATCCCGCCTGGTCATGTTATACTATCAAGATTTTCATGCATGACACGAAAAGCCCGCACACCTTTTCACCCATTAGATTAACAAAATGTTTTAATTTGTTCTATAATTGATCACATACAACGCCAAGAAAAAGGCTGTAAAAGAAACTTGTTAAGCAAATTGTAGGATTAGGAAGTTCAGCAGTACAACCCTTCTGTAATTTGATTTTTCAGGCACACAACAAAGCAGAGCCAACATCAACTTCCCAAACATAATTCCCGCAAGACTTAACAAATCATCGAAATTCACAAGCAGCATCTAAGGGAAAAACCCTAAAAATCAAAACTTGGGGACAAATTAATTTACTTTACCATCAGATTCGAGGCAGATTCTGCACTGAATTTGCTCGTCGGGCCCTGCCTCTAGATCAATCGCTGAGAGCTCTGAAATTGGCTTTGGAGCCACCAAAGGCGACGAATCGGATATCTCATGGCTCATTGCTATAAAATGATGCACAATTCGAGCTCGATCTTACTCCAGGCTACAACGAAAAGCCAAAAACCGAGCTTTGGCTCGTCTTAAAAAAAATCCTCTTTTGATTGTACGGTACTAGGGTACAAATTTCAAGTCAATTATACAACAACATGCGGATATGGTAGAATTCTCAGACTTTCAATTCATTGATTGAACGAAAGTCTGAGATACAGATACAACTCAAAATCGAGATAAATTCAAAGGGGAGCTTTAATTCAATATTTTGTAAGAGATCAAGAATCCCAAGTGCGAAAAAGACAGAAACGCCACCATTTTATTGAATTGCCAACTTTGCCACTCCTTTGTCCGTCCTATTAGTACCGAAATTAAATTTATTTTTTTGGGTAATTATTGGATTAAATATGTTATTATTCTTGAAATTCAGAAAGAAAATAAGTTAGAAATTTGTTGCATCAATTATGATTATTGCATGTAAACTACTTTAGCACCTACTCTATATTAATCTTTACTTTGGCCTACAAAATCAAACACATCTAAACAATTGATAAATTATCGCATGACATTGAACTGATCAGAAAGTCTAACACACTACCGCTTACAGACAAGGCTGCTCCAACATCACTAAATCATGTTTTACGGCTCAAGTCATAAACAGACAAATTTCAACTATCAGGTGCTGGTTTATTTTACTTCTTCCTCTTCTTTGGTGGCTGTAAATCTTCCTCTTCGTCTTCTTCTTCTTCCTCATCTTCCTCTTCTTCACTTCCACCGTCTTCATCACCATCATCATCATCATCAGCAGCATCATCATCATCATCGTCTTCATCACCACCATCGTCGTCGTCGTCATCATCATCACCAGGGTTTCCTTCAAAGTCATCTTCATTGTCTTCGTTATCTTCCTCTTCCCCATTTTTTTCAGGAACATTCTTGGACCCGGATACATCCGTGGGGTTTCCATTCTCTTCCTCCTCACCATCATCGTGGTCTTCATCATCTTCATCACCATCATCAGCATCTGTTGGCTTGTAGAGGGAAGATTTTGGTTCACCTCCTATCATCTTTGGCGATGATTGGTTTATGATGAGCAACTTGAGGTATTCCTGAAGATGTGTGTGAGAGGGAAATCAATGAAGACATTTACATGTACATGTTAACTAGAAAATAACTACAAGATCTTAAAAACACGAAACGGTTCTTCAAAATAACGTCAGAAACACGAGAAAGTGATACTTCGTCAAAGAAGTAAATCCATGAACACGATGTCACAACAAGAATAGGCCATTTTTTCGTCTATCAGAATAAAGAAAAGTTCATAAAGTTTTTCAAGCTCAACTTTGATGTCAAATAGCAAGACAATAGGTTAATTTGAGTTGAATTTTGATTGCCTGAGTCAGTAGTGAGAGCAAAGCATGAGCTTTGACCACAGCGGAGACCAACGAAGACGCTTCACCACCGGCACACATCAGCAAGTTCTGCTGAGCCGTAGTTAAGTTAACACAACCGCAATTAATCTCCATTGCTTAAGAAGTCAACTGCAACGAAAGGAAAACAAAATAGTTATTGTCTGCTCCGAAGATGATACCAATTGAAGTTCAGTAATATATTAATTAAAAGAACTAGAGTAAAAAAAAGAACAGAAGATATTTTTCAGAGTTAAAAAAAAAAATCAAAAATTTGGGAGCTGAGAACAAGCAGAACTTTCAGAGAACTAAAGATTTTGAGCTCAAGAGAAAAACGTCGAAGGAAGTAGGCAGTTTACATCTGGACCAAACATAGATAAAACGGAAGCAAAATTAACACTTTCTCGCAAAACCCCAAGAAATTAAGCGGACGCAGAGGTATGTCGCTATAATCTAACAAATTACGGAATAAGAGCCCATAATTGGACAGAGAAGCTTACTGCAGTCACAGATCCGAGTTTCGACCGAGGGTAGGAGAGTGATAATCAGAGAGCAGAGTCAACTTTCATCCTGGACCGTCCGATCAAGCAGAGTGAATGTAGATACGGTGAGGTGTATGCATAAGCGAGAAACAGCAGGAGCTGTGGTGGTGAGCTGCCCGTAATCTTTGCAGTAGGATAGTCCGGGCAGCGTTTGATTCGAGAATATTCGGTAACGGCAAGTGTAATCAAATAAAGGCCCAAGCCCAAATTCACCCCAGGCCCATAAGGGTACTAATTGGATTTCTTAAATTTTTTTTGTAACAATAAAGATTACAACTTTAGTTAATGTTCACACAGAGAGACAATATGTGGGAGAGGCCATGAGATGATTTTCTCTACAAACCACCAAACCAAAATGCTCACTCATATCCACTTCACTAGCCACCTCCCAATCGAAGCAATGGACCAGCTGCGCCACCACCAGCTTGACCACGGTCAGCCCCAGCTGCAAACCCGGGCAGCCCCGCCTGCCCGAACCGAAAGGCAGCAGCTGAAAGTGATGCCCGCGGAGATCCACGTCGCTGCCGAGGAACCTCTCGGGAAAGAACTTCTCCGGCTCCCGCCACACCTCGGGATCTTTCGAGATGGAATATATGTTCACCACGATTCTCGATCCCTTCGGTATGTGATACTGTTCGATCGTGCAGTCTTCCAAGGACTCGTGGATTAGCACCGGCGCCGCGGGGTGGAGCCTCAGTGCCTCCTTCACCACCATGTCCAAGTATTCGAGCCCGTCGATGTGGGATTCTCGGACTCGGTTTTCCATGCCGATCGCTTGCCCTAATTCTTTCTTGAGTCGTTTCATTGCGTTTGGATGTCGGATGAGCTCCGTCATCGTCCATTCGATCGACGCCGAGGATGTGTCCACTCCTGCAAGAAGCATGTCCTGCAGAATCGAAAGGGATCAGATCTAATATGGCTCATTATTATAAGTACATGTGTGATTCTACTGTAAAACCAATTGGCAGTATAAAAAGTATAGCATGTAAGCTTGATCATATTTATTTCATCTATATATCATATCATATGTGGAATTGGGTTTTAACACTCCAATAATCCTCCCCATTAAACATAAGATCACCAATAGGATTTACAGTCTAACAAGACATGCTTCAATCGTTACAGGGATCGGAGACGCATCATCCATATCGTTGGACTGAAACCGCCGTCTGATTCTTTATCACACGTGTTCGTTCTACGTTCACCGAGCTCATGACCCTTACATATAAGTATACAGAGGGCTTCCACCGTCAAACAATTAATGACAGTAATTCACAAGCTTATATGTATGTTATATATTTCTTACCAAGAGCACGGCTTTGACGTGTCGGGAATCGAACTCGAATCCCGCATCGCCGGACTCCATAATAGACATCATCGTATCCACAAAATCTAGGGTTTCCTTCTCCTCCTTGTCCCGGGCATGATCTGCAATAATCCTCTCCATAAACTCATCGAAAGCCTTGCTCAGCTCTTTCATCTGCTTGGCCACGCCCTGAAGATCTAACCGCTCAAGAAACGGGAAGAAATCGCAGATGTTGGGCTTAGCCGCCACCTGCATAGCCTCGTCAATCACGGCTTTGAATCCCTTCTCTCCTCCCAGTTCCCTGTCGCCGTACTTCCTCCCGAACACCATTGTACACGTCATGTCCCACGTCAGCGACGAAACTCTCGCGCTGACGTCGACGACTTCGCGCCTCCCGGCGGACTCCTTGAGCGCGTCGACGAGGAGCCCGAGTTCGGCCCTCCTCACATCCCGAAACTGGCCGATCTTGGAGGCGCTGAGGAGCTCTAAGGTGCAGAGCTTCCTCATGTTTCGCCAGTAGGAGCCGTAGGGGGCGAACACGATGTTCCGCCGCCCGTAGCTCATGTGGGACGCGGCTTGCTGATAGGGCCGGCCGGCGAAGGTGAGGTCGTGGGTTTTGAGGATGAGCTCGGCTCCCGAAGGGGAGGAGACGATTATCGCCGGGACGAAGCCGAAGCGTAGGCACATGATGTGGCCGTATTTCTGCGAGAGTTTGTCTATGCTTTTGTGGGGTGTTTTGCCGATTAAGTGGAGGTGGCCGATGATCGGAAGCCCGATGGGGCCCGGAGGAAGATTTCTGCTCCTGAGCAGCTTTTGAAGGAACCAATAGAACAATAAAACCGATGCTATTGTCCAAATAATCCATGACATTTTAGAGGCTATATGCTACTCTTACTGTACAGCAGGTAATCAGAGGATGATATTTATTGCTCTAATGGTGGGCTTAGATCAGATATAGTTTATAGATACAAGAAACTGTCTATGGGGTCTGAAAACGGCTTCATAATTTAAGAGGCAGAGGATTATTCGATGATGATGATAATATCACCAATCTTCACCAATCGAAGTGTGTCCAGTTGACTTTAGGTAGCGTAAGAAAAATGCCATTGGAGAACTCGCCGTAAGAATCCATCGGTTATGTCTTATTTAAAAAATTAATTTTTTCCATCTTTTTTTAAGAAACGTTTGTTTTATTTAATGTCGTTGACACAGACACAGAGGCTCCAAAGTTGACATAGCATAGACGAATATTCCAGCAATAATTAGGCTTTAACACAACAGTTGTAGTAGGCTTTAAAATCAACAGAAATAGCAAATCATTCGGGTGATTATAATTACATGTGCTTTCGTAGCGTGATGTAAGATTCTTGATGAACAGAGAAAATTGGTACTGAGGTGAAACTATTTGATAAGGGTTTTTATTAATATTTCTGCTACCCTTTTTTTAGTGATGCAGTATTTCATTTCAGAAGCACAATCGTAATATAAAAAGCATTCAACACATTGCAAAAATAAAGCAGCAACAGCAATACTATCTATCACACACATTAACTAGCAGCTAATCCATCACAAATTAAGGTTCCATCTGCCTCTTGGAAACCTTTACCTTCAATCCACGTTTCATGTAGAGTATCACCGAACAATTAGGCTCCACGCGATGCCCTTTCACCACGCGAACTCGGTACCTATCGATGATACTCGCAGCCACAGTCTTCATCTGCGTAAAAGCCACGTCCCTCCCCAAACATGTCCTTGGACCCGCGTTGAAAGCCAAGAACTTGTAAGAAGGCTCGTGCTTGATGCTTCCACGCTCGTTAATCCACCTCTCGGGCTTAAAATCCAAGCAATCTTTGCCCCATATAGATTCCATTCTCCCCATAGCGTACAAAAAGAACATCACCTTCATCTTCGGGTGCACGTGGTGCCCGCTCGGTAGCACATCATGCTTCAGAGGCTCCTTGTGCTGAAAGGGAACAGGTGGATATAGCCTCAAGGACTCACACAGTGCACCGTGCAAGTACACGAGCTTGTTTACATCTTCTACGTCGTTGTTGAAAACCCTACTTGGAAAAACTGTTCTAAGTTCTTCCATGATCTTGTTTTCCACTCGTGGATGTGTGTAGACAAGCCACGTGAACCACGTTAGGGCTGAGCTGGTGGTGTCTCTTCCCGCGATCATTAGGTTAAGTATTGTGTCTCTTAGGAACTTGTCGTCGTTGTTGCATTTGAAGTCTTCTTCTTGATTTTGGTCTACTCCATTGATGATGTAAGATGTTAGAAGGTCATTGCCATCGTCTTCATTATCTGCTGGATTATTATTTCCTCTTTTCTTGCCAATCAACAATTCTTGACGCTTCATGGAAATATATTCACCTATAACACTGTCGAGGATTTCCCTAGCCTTCTTCATCTTTCTTTCCGATCCAATCCCGAGCCATCTCTGCAGCTTCCACACCTTCTGAGGGAGCACGTGCCTCATAAATATAGCTTCTTCCGCATCGTCCATGGCTTTCGAAAACGGAACATCGGGTAAATCTACAGATAAACAGCAAGGATCATAACCAGTAACTAAGGCACAAATGGTGTCAAACGTAAGCCTTTGAAACACGTCTTGAAGATCAATCACTCGGTCTCCTTCACAAGCCATTTCGAGAACCGGGATCAATCCCTTTTCAACTTTTTCTCTGCTGATCTTCGCAAGGCAGCGGTGGAAACTATGGTGAGTGATCAAAGCCCTCGCGTGCTTCCTCCGATGCTTCCAAGAATCTGCGTCAGTGTTGAAAATCCCATCTCCCAAAACATCGAAGATTTCTTTAAATTCGGGCCCTTTGGGGAAGTTCTGAAAATTAGAGCTCATGACGTAATGCACGTTCTCGGGATTCACAGTTGCGAGAATCTCCATGTTCGTAAACCAGGGACCTTTGAATCGAAAGGTGCGGCGACGTGTCTTGCTTAGAACTTCCGTGCAAATTTCGTGGATACGCCCCACATTGAGCAAAAGAGCGGGGAACATTCCTATTAGAGGAAAGTTCCATGCTAATCTTTTGTGGTTCCTCCAAGCCCATAGAGCTAAAAACCATAGAATCAACAAGAGTACATCGTAGTACGCTACTACCAGAGCCATATTTTATCTTTATCTCTCCAAAATCTGCCGATACAGTGTAGGAGAAGCATCGAATGGTATAAATGGGTGTGTCTTTCCACCTAAAGTTCAGAAACCGACGATGAATAACAGGTGAAACGTGTCGAAAGGTTTGAAATGACTTGACCCAAAAAGAAAAGAGAAAAAAAAAATTGCATCTTTCTCGAATTAAAATAAAAAAAGACAAGGTATCTTCTACTGGTTAACCACCACCAAAAACGTAACGTTATAGTGATGAAATTTGGCAATATGCTACTAATTGCTTTTGGGTAGACGGTGAAAAGCTCGGATTGCATTAAAAAACGTTGTTTGTTTACATGCAGTTGCTGCCCGACCCGACCCGCTATAATCTAGTTATTAATAAAACTTACATGCGAGCGTTGAGCTTAATATCACATCGTCAGAAATTTTGTTTTATTCGTCTTTCCATTGCTGAATTCAAGAGATGTGTTGTGTCGTCGTCATTGATGAACTCAGTCCGAGATTAAGATGCAATGAATACACATACAATTAATTAATCAACAAAGGGCATGATTTCTCATAATCATTAATGGGCCTAAGGATGGTGAAGCCCAATAAAGAAAGCCCACCCTTTTTGTCACCAGAAACAATTTCTTATTGCCAAGCCATTTACGCTTTTACCCTTTAAGGATCAGAGTCAGGCTTTTACTACCTGCTCGGATTCCTCCCTGCCGCTTGGGAGTTGGGTTCCGAAAAATTGAAACTCTTCACTGGTAAGCAGTCCGCGTCTGCTCACGCTTTGATCAATTTTTCGAAAATTGAGCTACAATTATATGAGTATGCATGCATGTGTGTGTTGGTAAAGTGAGGAGAGTGTGTATTTAGCTCACCGATTTTCAGAAAATTTTATCTGAGATTTATTTCGAGAAAAATCGATGCTTTAGGTGGATGCTATGGGTCCCTTGACGTCAGCTGTTGATGTGAAGAGTTCGTCTGGATCAACTACAGGTAATACATTTTTTTTTTTATGGTGGAACTATTTTTTTCATCAATTATAGTGAATTGGCTTGCTTAGAAATATGTATTTTAAAATTCAAAGTGCTTTGTATGTTTATTATTCTGCTTCCATTATTGAGCACATGCCGTTTGATAATTGTCTGCAGATTATTCTGATAGGAAAATGCAAAATGTTCAGTTGAAGCGAAAGAAGTTCTTTGCCTCAGTGAACGCGCAGGAGGAAAAGCCCTTTGATTTTTTGCGAACAGTATTCGGTATGGTGTAAATTGTAATCAAGGCTTAAACTTTGGCTATTTAATTCGATGTATGTGCCAATTAAAAACATTAAGGAACTAAACACGATAAACATATATACGCAGAGGGCATCATAGCTGGTGGCACAGCTGGTGTTGTGGTTGAGACGGCTTTATACCCCATTGATACGATAAAGACACGATTGCAAGTCAGTTTCTCATTTTCAGTAAATTATTGCATAATTTAAGCAAATGCCTTACCTGTTAACACATGCAGGCTGTACGAGGTGGTGGGAAAATCGTTCTTAAAGGGTTGTATTCGGGTCTTGCAGGAAATATTGCTGGGGTCTTACCGTAAGCACTGTCATCAATGCATTTTTTTGGCCTCATGAAGAATTTTAAATCAACTTACTACCCCAGAAGTAGGATGAGAAAAAGATGTTAAGTAGTATGATGTACCACATGTGTTTTCTTGTGTGAGAAATCAGGATTTAATCTACTAAATTTACTGTAAATTTGTGATGGCAGTGCATCAGCTGTTTTTGTGGGTGTTTATGAGCCAGCCAAGCAAAAACTCCTGAGGGAATTGCCCGAGAATCTGAGTGCTGTGGCTCATCTTGTGAGATATATATTTCTCTGCTCCCATTGCAATAGCTCCAAGTGATCATCTGAGTTGAATATAATATCTTTGATATGTATTCACAACATGACCACAAGGCCTACTCTCACTGTGATGCAGACGGCTGGTGCACTTGGGGGCCTTGCTGCTTCTTTCATTCGTGTACCGACTGAGGTAGGTGGCGTTCACATCTCTCTCTCTCTCTCTCTCTCTCTCTCTCACATATATATATAATTGATTCTTCAGGTTGTTAAACAACGTATGCAAACTGGGCAATTTGCATCAGCTCCTGATGCAGTCAAGCTTATTGTAGCCAGAGAAGGTTTTAAAGGTCTATATGCGGTATGAATGATGCACTTTCATTTCATCCCCCTCTCCTCATTTAATTCTCTTATTTTAGCGAAGAGTTAAAAAAAAAAAAAAACCCATCTGTTACGTTATCCTCTTACAGTAAATAAATATGTAATGAATCTTCAAGGATTTCTTCTGTTTTCTTACAGGGATTTGGATCGTTCTTGCTGAGAGATCTTCCCTTTGATGCCCTCCAATTCTGCCTCTACGAGCAGCTTCGTATAGGGTATAAGCTTGCCGTAAGTATTCTACACCCAAACCGACCCGACCCGACCCTACATTGATCTTGTACAGTCATGTAGTTAAAAAAAAAATACCATTGTTGTCGTGGTCAGGCAAAGAGAGAGCTCAATGATCCTGAAAATGCAATAATCGGTGCTTTTGCTGGTAATAATCTGACTTCCTTTACTGACCTCTTCTTCTTCTTCTTCCGTCAACTCGTTCATTCATGTCTGAGTTACCATGTTGTTAATGTTTGAACTAATGAACTCAAAAGGTGCACTAACCGGTGCAATCACCACTCCACTGGATGTGATCAAGACTAGGTTAATGATTCAGGTACATACATTACATATAACAGAAGAAAAAGAAAACAAGCATTCTTTTAATTTCGATAATCATCAATGTACATATACACTCTTCTGCGCAGGGCCCTGCAAACCAGTATAATGGCATGGTTGACTGTGTTCAGACAATTGTTAGAGAAGAAGGCCCTCAAGCTATGCTCAAGGTAATATATATATATATATATATATATTGAAAATATTAACCAGATAAATATATATAGATATAGATATAGATATGATGTGATGTGTTGTATTGTAATGAATCGTCATCAGGGAATTGGGCCAAGAGTGTTGTGGATAGGGATAGGAGGCTCCATATTCTTTGGTGTCCTCGAAAGCACAAAGAGATACCTTGAAGAGAAACGCCCAGTCAAAACTCAACACCCACCGCAAGATTCCATAGATTATTAGTTCGAAGATTAGAGGCTTGTAATAAAATGTCACACATTGTTGCTTTAGTTGTTGAGATCACTATATTTAGTATTTTATTTACGAAAAGAAAATTTGATCTTAAAATTACGAATAAACGTACGTAGTTATCGCCTCAGTTTCAGTCCTTAATGTTATTGATGTTGGGCATTTTTTGTCCCTCGATTAACTTAATCATATGTTTTGGAGGAAATTTAACACGTTTTATGCATGAATCTGCGGTACAATGTATGCTACTAAAAAATCCTATGTTGTACTTTTGTCTCACTAATATTACGTTACATCATTAGACACTTAAAAAAATATATGATCGAATCAACCATTGCATGATCACAGCAGCAGCAGCAGCATAAACGTGTACGTACCCTCGCTTCTTCAATCAAAGTACTGAGTTATCAGCTTCATAACAGGTACGTGAAGCTTCGTCTCCTAAAGCTCAAGGAGGCTCGATTCGAGTGGCTCGGAGTGAAATTGAGCCCAAACATCTCCTTATTGGGGGCCTCTTCCCCCGTCTCCACAAAGCCAACGAGCTTCCCCACGAGGAACGCACTATCAGAGACGTGATTGACGTCCTCGGGCTTAGACCACACGCGGCGCGAAAGCTGCATCCTCCTGAGCTTCGTGTTGAGCCCGATGCCCCACTTCAGGTAAAGGCTCTCCCTTTCCTGCTCCGAGAGCCTCTTCCTCATCTGCTTGCTCAGCATTTGCCTCTCTTGTTTAAGAGCCTTACCACTGTTTAATTGTTGTTAATGATAAAAATAACCGTTGTAATGAAAATCCTGTGAAAGAAATCGATCGATAAGGCTGCTAAGGCCATTCATTACCTTGCATTCGCTGTAAGGAGCCGGCCATCAACGATCGTTTTGCCGCCATGGATCAGCTTGTTCTTGATGAAGTTCATCCTCCTCAATTCGACCTCTAAGTATATGGCATCGGAGGGATCTCCTTGGAATAGAAGGAAAAAGTACGTTCTGTGTACTAACGAGGCATTGCAATCGTGCCAAAGTTGGATAATCTCGTGTTGAAGTCTTTTGAACTTAACGGGCCAGCTCAGAGAGCTCTGGCGTTCATCGGGAAGCGGATCTAATCCCACATCTTTTGCAATTTTCTTCGGTGATTCGTTGGCATTTGTTGTTTCACTTTCCTTAGCCTGCATTAACCATAGCAAACGGTTAGCTTAACCGTGGTTACATACAATGCTCATGAGAAGATAAATGATTAAATAACTCACCTGGATCTTTACAACCTCCTCCTCGTCATCTTTTTGAGGCTCAACTTTCTCAACTCCCAACTCGGGTTTGCTCATGTTGGTGGTGGTGGTGCTGATTATTACATCCTTAGCAGCATCAGATTTCGAATCGGGGCCATCGATCCCGATATCGAGAGCGTCCCCTTGGGAAGATTCGGAATCTTCTCCTGAAAGAGTTTTGTGAGCTTTAGAGGTAATGCTCCACGGTGAAATTTTCTTTTCGAACCCTATGGGGTCCCGTTGTGACCCAACACTTTCTTCACGTTCCGTTGCCTTAAATAACGATGAAGCTGAGTCGGTGATGATGCTTGCTCTGCAGCTCATGCTTCTAGTCAGTTTCGAGCTTCGGGCACCGGAAGAATCTTCGAGATCGTGGCTGAAAATAGGTTTTTGAAGAGATGGCGTGTTGAGGAAACACTTGGAGCAATATCCCGTCTCGTTATTACACGCTGGAGATGGTGATTCGTTGTCTTGTTCCAATGATGCAGTTACCAGTTCTTGGTTTACAGCCCCCGAAATTATATCCCTTGTAACCTTACGGCCAATGCTCACATAGGATGATGAGGTAAATTCTTGATTTACTACCTCGGGAGGTGATAATAATCCTACATTTTCCAGATTTTCATTTACGCGATCAAATCTACGATTTCCTCCATCAGACAACAAGCTATGAGATTCATCGCGCTGTTCGTAAGCTGTGTCTTCAGTCTCAATGCAGCGAACATCTCTGCACAAATCCTCCGAAGTTGCATCATTACTCTGTTTCTCGGTCCCGTCCCATTTATTATACGAATCGCTCCCGCTAAGATTCGAACTGTTTATCAAGATTCTCGGAGGCATTTTGTTGGGAACGAAGCTCTCTTCGTAATATTCGACTTTTGCAAAATGATCCTCCGAACTAGACCTACTGTGCCCATTCATATATGCTCTTGGGATTCTTGATTCCGGTAATCCCTGGATTCCCGATTGAGGATTGTTTCCTGTTCTCACCTGTGCATAGTATTCGAGAAAGAATCAAATGTAAGAACAGCAAAACAAAAAAGATGGATACTCTTTATTGAATATTTACCGGAGTTATCGGGCTTGCGTTATCTCCAAGTATTTGTAACAGATCTCTAACTTGTGATTGAGCTACATCTCTTTGCAGCATGAGATCTTTATTCTTCTTCTCCAGCTAGACGAAGAAAATCAAACCGTAACAGAAGTGAAACGGTCTGCAATTTTCACAAAATTTAGACAAGAAACAACATTTTTTTTCATGGCTTACTTACCACTTCGATTCGAAGATCTTTATCTCTAAGTACCGCAGAATAATCGGAGGGAACAGCAGAAACAGACAGGGAACAGCTTCTCAATTCGCTCTCTAATCGAGCAATCTCCCTCTGCAGATACTTCACCAAAGCTTTATCAGACATTACAACGTTAACTTGAGCATTAGTGGTCACTTCTTTCGCACAGCTGGCGAATAAAAGGGTGTTCCTTGACTGCTCCACGTGGCAACGGGCGGGGCTCATCGTGCAGATTATGGCCGTCCTCGCATTTCCTCCCAATGATGTCTGTAGAATTCGTGTCAGCTTAGAGTCTCTGTAAGGAACGTGCCCATTTCTTCCCTTGCTGCATGTGATCACGAAAAACAATAATTATCATACTTTTATAATGTGTAACCAAAACGGGGCTCGTGTATAATAAATTCGTTTGTTTACCTCAGTTTTCGGATAACGGTTCCTAGAGTGAGAAGGCTACGATTTATGTGACAGCCCTCTTTTAATCTAGTACCAGCGGATAATGTCTGGGAGGCTCGTTCACTTCCAGCAAGATCAACGAAATTCTGATCGTACAAAATAATAAACACCGGTTTTTCAGTTATTAGATAACATGTAATTAGAAACATTAAATTACGATCGAACTTTCGCGTTTAGCTGACGTACCACTGTGGCGTTGAGGGTGCTGGCGTTGTCACGGGATAAAAGATCGCGCGAAGAGCTTTCGATTGTCTATGAAAGTAAGACAGTACGAACATTGGAAATTGTCAGTACAAAGGATGTCATAAAAATTCAATCTTTGCTAGAAAGAAAGAAATAAAGAACAAATCTGATAGCAGATACCAGTCTGATAATCTGATGAGATCTGGAGCTCGTTTCGTTGAGGGACGTCTCTCCGATTTGTCTCTGAGCTGCAAATATTTGCAGAAGAAAGTTGATAAGAATAATAGGTATACATTCACTTACTATAACTATATATATGAAATCATTTCAAGGGACCCTAACCTTCACACACAGAAAGGAGCTGTAGTACATGATTCCAGTCCATTAAAGTCACCTCCGTGAGCCTCTCCACAATGGTTCCTCTCTGTCAAAGAAAAAAAAATGGACTCAAAACAGCAAGGTAATAAATAGTAGAAGATGTCCAATTGAAGATAAAGATGAAAATAAATAACTTACCTCAGGATCATCTAAGAGCCTCAAGGGAGTAATATCTGCACTGAGAAGGTCTCTCACTGACTCATTATAGATCTCCAATGCAGAGAACCTCAGAACAAATTCTCTTTCCGGGTGCTGAAATTTTACGTTTTTTTTTTTAAAAATAAATCGAGCATATTTTTCATGATTAAACGACATTGAAAACTTACCTTATGTATGTATTCGTATATGTCGGCTATTGCATATTCGGTAACTCCGGTCATTGTGTATGTCTTTCCACTGCTTGTTTGCCCGTACGCAAAAACACTCGCTGTAAATTATAACAATCTAAAACATCAGCACCCCGCAGATAGAAGCTTAGATTAAAACCTAAATGCAGCTGTAATAATAATACTAATAATAATAGCACTCACAGTTTACTCCATCAACAACAGATATAGCTACATCTTTGGCTGCTTTTTCATACACCTCTCTGGTGGAGCAACTGCTACCGAATACTCTATCTGCACAGAAAAGGGGGGGGGGAATAAACTATCACAACATCGGGATTTATCCTCCATAATAGACTATCACATTATGATTCTTACAAAATGTTCACCATCAGTCATCATGATCAATGTAGATTTATCAAGACCCCAATTTTGACTTTTTCTTACCAAATGTATAGACAGTAGGATACATTGATCTTTCCGCAGAAGAAAGCCCAATGTTCTTGTAAACGATGGTGTTGTCGTTGATGCAATCCCAATCCGAGAACTCGTTCCTCATAATTTCCTTACTATCCAAAGGTCTTAGCCTCACCGACACATAGATTTTCTCCTCATTGCTTCCAATCAGCTCCTCACAGCTCTCCATCGTCCCCATCTTCACACCCTAAACCCTATTATCCTTAAAAAAATCAAATTCCTGAGGACGAACAGCAAAGATCGACGCTTTACACTATGATTCTTGTTGTCGACACAATGCCGCACGAAAGGATCCGATTATTCATGTCACGAACGCATATTTAGCTCGATTTGACCATGAGAGGTTGAAGACACGTAAAAATAAGTTGGAAGACTACAAAAATAAGGCTCAGAGAATTTTGGTGCACCGAATGATGATCATCTGTGTAAACAGTCTCATGTGAGAGAGACGACGGCAATAAATAAACCTCCCAATCATATTACAATGTGGTCACGCAATTTGTCCCCATGTATTGAATGAGGGATTGCATTTAAATTTCTTTGAAATTTCTTTTTGTAAATGGTCCAAAACCAATATTACAGACTGTCAATCAATGTCTTAATTCTCATGAATGTTTCCAAAAGTCATGGATTCCAAAAACTTTATTGAAAAATATAATAATGGTGGATTAGGTTTATCATATATCATATGGCATGCTTAAGATTCAAGACTTTACATCAACCAGAAAAAAAAAGTGAGAAAATAAATTAATTGCTGTGTTGCTTTCTTGATATGTTAGACGGTGATTGTTGTCAAGAAAATGTCTTTTTCTTTTATTAATTCTTACATTAAAATTAACATATATATAGCTTCTTTCATGTGTTTCGAGATGTAATAGTAAATAAAATAAGATGTTTTCAACGTCTCTGGATTTGAAATTATGGATCTTTGATCTTTTATTACAACCTTTTTCAGGCTTTTGGTTCCTTTGATCATTCTAAGTTGGCAAAGGTGGTTAAAGATGGCAACTTTATTATGTTGTAAGCAAAGGAGATAGATCTAACGATAATTAAAATAAAATTATCAGAGTAATGATCGTAATCTTTTCGTATTAATTATGATTTTCCAAATACCATAATTTACAGAATGTGACACTAACTACAAACATTTACCGTGATGTAATTCAAATGTTTCTCCATTGACTAGTCAAAGTTTATATAGTTATGGCATAAAAGATGATAACTTTCTCATAAAGGGCATCACATAGATCAGATTAATGTACTAAACTGGTGTTCCATTAAGAGATTATTACATATCCAATGCACTACTTAGATGTTGGTTTTATATTTGTGATATGTTTTTGGTAAATTCAGTATGGTCTTCACGTCGTTCTGAGTTATTACGGTGAAGGCTTAGTCTACAAAACTTGGTTGATTGTTGATTTCCATTACATTTTATTCTATAATGAAACTATTCCACCGCCCCATTTATTTAAATTAAAACAATGGTGGGCCTAAACGACAAGCACAAGTTTAAATTAAAAGTATTCAACGACTGCACAAAACGCAAGAACTATGATCAACGACGACTATCCTATAAGTATGATTAAATATTAAGGGATTATCAAATACTAATAAAATAATTGCCAAACTGTCAGCAATGTATCGTTAACATGAATGTGTCAAGACAAGTAATTTATTAGATCAAATAATAAATGCCAAGTTTTACTATTTTCTTCTCAACCCAAATATAGATGAGAATAACCGACTTTAGGTGGTACATTCAATGTTTTAACTGAAAAAAAGAACGAAATAAAAGAAAAAGGGGACAATGATAAAACTGCATAAAAAACTGCATTTAAAAAAAAAGGAGAGAGCTTTACGTGGGGGACACATATATATTTTGACCAAAAATGGTCATTACACCCCATGTGCAGTAAGAATAGATCGAGAATAAACACATTACAAGCGTATAATTATCCAAGGACCATCACTTTGTCATCAATATACAGAAACGCAAAGAAATCATTGAGCTTTTGGATTTTTCTTTCATCTTTTTCTGCTGCGTACCTACTCGGCTTTCCCCAAGACATGTTCTAAGGTATCACAACGGTAGACTTGTCTGTATTATAGTATGATTTGGAACTTCTTGGTGAAGTAATTACCAGCATGTCCTTGATAAGCGAGCCCCACCACAAGTATTTATTTTACTTAACGTCATTGCATCATCACGAAATTATTATTACAATTACTTACATAGGGTTACATTTACATACTATAACTTGATCCCACTTTGTGCTAAGAGTTATAACATGTTTAGAGAACCCACATCGCCTGATTCATCCTCAGTTGCGACACTTTGAAAGCAAAACAAGTACAAATCAGTACAGTACCCCTTTCATTTGCAAGAAAACATAATATGATCATAAAGCAAATAATAAGAAATGAAAACATGTCGGGTGTTTGGTCTAGTGGTATGATTCTCGCTTCGGGTGCGAGAGGTCCCGAGTTCGATTCTCGGAACACCCCTTTTTCACTGCTCAACATAATATTGTTTGTTTTTAAGAAGAGAATTATTTATATTAATAAAAATTACCAAAAAAAACAGAAGTGCACCAGCCGGGAATCGAACCCGGGTCTGTACCGTGGCAGGGTACTATTCTACCACTAGACCACTGGTGCTCTATCGATAATGACTATTTCAGGCTTTTTTATCATCCATACGTTTTACGCCGCTGAATCTAACAACCGAAAAGTGAAAGCGGTCGACGACTTCCAAGCCTCCAGCTCCGAAGACGATGAAGACTAAGATACGCTGTGTTTAATCAATAAACCTGTATTATAGGTTTTTTTTATTTTAGCAAAGGATAAGGAAGTGATGTATGGCAAATATAATCATTTGAACTGGTGAGTATTATGTATTTAAAACGGCTCCTGCTCTAATTGCCAGTAATTATCGAGGGACATTTATATCTCAAGATAAGAAATTAGTGGACCTATGCAGACTTTGCGAGGGTTTTAGCCTGAGTTAGTCCTCTCAAAATTTCAAAGTAGTTTCGAGGAGCTTCGTTGATCCCCCGATATAATGGTCATAGCAACTAATTTCCTGAGTCTAAGTATGATGTAGTCTCATTAATTATGTGCCTAATTTGATCTAACTAAATTGATTTATCTACTTACATAGCCTAGCTCCCTCTTGCATTGATCCCAACGTTCTCATGCTTATCATGCCAACACCTTTCTGTATAAGCTAAGGAGACGTAGAATATAGCGCCTCAGTAGCCTTTATTTGTGCCTAGCTACGGAGATTACCCTTTCACTCCCGTGTTTATGATCAATTCACCAGAAAGAAAACACGCTTCTTCAGTAAATATATAGCGACTCTTACTTAATTTGTCCACGAGGGTTTTGGTGGGGGGCTCCGTATTTGTTATAATGAGTTTTGTAAGGATCAATTCAATAAGAGACCAAACAACTGTCATATAAACCCTATATAATTGTTAATAATATGTACAATCACCTAACTTAACAGCTGTTTAATTCACACTCTCTAATAAGAAAAACCTAAACAAATTCAAATGACCCCTCTAAGCACTCATTGGATCGACGCCGTAATTGTGAGCATAATTGAATACTACAATTTTGACCAATTTCTCAACGATACTATCGGTGAAAATTGTACTAATAATGTGATGGGGGAAGCTTGTATATATGTTTGTAGTTATTATGTTGCTTGCTAAGGTTCTTTATTAACATTATGGTGAGTAATTACTAATTTAGAAGAAAATTGTGACGTATAAATTATATTATAATAAATATCGTGCTATTTCACAAGTGCTATAAAGTTGCAAATTATTTCCCGATAATATGCCTCTATCAATCATTTAGGAGGATATTACGAAGTATTATTTATTTACGTTGGTTATGCTTATATCATATCGATCATCTTTCAAGATATTTGAAGAATAATTATAATTTATAAAAACTAAAAATATTATGAAAAGCCATTAAAGCAGCTAGCGTGTTTTCCGGTTCAAAGTTGTACACAAGAAGCCCAACGAGAAGGCTAAAGCTGGCCGGTCGCCGCGTGTCAAAATACCAACCGTTAGATCTCCCTCATGCAGATGTCTCACTTGGTCGCGATCAACTTAAAGCACATTTTTTTGTGAGAACATAAACAATGGAAGAGTTGATCATGGGGGAGAGAGAGAGAGGAGAGAGAAGCCGCTGCTTTTCTAAAGAGGCCATGGCGGCGCGTGGCAGAGCTGTATTTCTGAGTCTTTAATGCAAACGCAAGCACGGCGAATTTGAAGGAACAAAAAACACGCCTTATATATATTTGCTTACATGATTAATTATTCGTCTATTTGTGTTTTGTTATATCGACACAACCAAAAGTCAAAACCCTCTTGCTTTTTCGTACCAAATTAAAAAGCTGTCTCTCTCTCTCTCTCTCTCTCCATTTATATCCCAATTGAGAGAAAAAATCAATTTCTTGTGGTGAGTAAAGAAAGGTATAAGCTAAGCCAAACAGCCCCTAAACAAAAAGCCGATATCCCATCCCTTAATTACTACACAGCACAAATCCCATATCTCTTCTACTTCTCCTTAATGACAATGCAAATTTCACAATTAATTTATGACAGCAGCAAAGCAGCAGAAGCACAAGTACGATACTTTCTCATTCACACAAACCTCAGAAACTGTCTGGCTCAAAACCCACAATTCAAGAAAAGAAACCCCAACAAGTAATAAAATCTTTGCCTCCTCATCTGTCACAAAAGCATTATTATTACTCTTAGGTCATTATCATTAAGCCGCGTTTGCATGCTATATTATGCTGCTACCGTGGACTGTTGTCGTCAGTCCATGATACAAGTAAAAATACCGGGCACCATCAGATCGAATTATTAGAAAAACCTTCGCATGATCCTCGAAAAATGGCTAACAGTTTTTTCTCACTCGGTGGTGGTGGCGGTGGAACTAGTAATAACCCTAGCACCAATCACCATCATCATCATCAAGAAAGTAGCAGCAGTGCTCATCAGCGTCATCACCACGTCAGCAATAACCCTTTAGCGGAAATGAATCCAGAGAGCTGGTTACTCTTCAGAAATGATCAAAATCCGGATCATGATCAAATCTCTTACAGGGGTTTCGAGTTGTGGCAAACGCAGAGCCATCATCATCATCTTCAAGCTCAGCACACTCAGCTTCAAGATCTTTATACCTCAGCTGGTGGGCTCGCTGTTGGGCCGAGCCGTTTTAACATCACCGACCAATCTTATCATCAAGAACTGTCGTCTTCGAGATCGGGGTTTTTTATGATGAGGAGCAGCGGTGGTGGAGGCGGAATAAGCTGTCAAGACTGTGGAAATCAAGCTAAGAAAGATTGTGCGCACATGAGGTGTAGAGCATGCTGTAAGAGTCGAGGGTTTCAGTGTCAAACGCATGTGAAGAGCACTTGGGTTCCAGCTGCAAAGAGAAGAGAGAGGCAGCAGAAATTGGATGCCCAACAAGAAGAAAATCAACAACAGGTGATTAGGAGCACCAGAGATCAGGCTGCTATTGGGAAAAGGCAAAGAGAAAATAATCCGAGGGGTTCTACTTCACTTGTGCTTACTCGTATACACAGTTGCAACACAGGTAATGCTCAACTTAAGAAAACCCTTCTCTCTATAATTATTAGTGCTCTGTGAAAGTGTTAAGAAGAATCTTGAAAGCTTTTGTGCAGTAAAGCAAATAATGCGAGATGTAATTCTTAGGCCAAGAAAGAGAGTACTGTGAATGATGTCACGTCAGTGATACAGATATTAATGGCACATGCCATATGTGTCTTGTTAACAAAAATGAAATCTTTAAACAATGAAAACCCTCTAAAACGAATAAATTATCTGCGTGATGAAATGATATTGGCCTCAATTGAAGTAACCTTTTTTTTTTTTTTTTCATTTTTACTTGAAGATGATAGTGTTTTTGTAGCCGTAGGATGGCCAATTCATTCTCGTAACTATATCTTTATTAGGGAAAGAAAGTTTAAATGCAATTGCAGATTGTGGGGATTATTCATTTTTCTGATACAAAGTACACACAATATAATCAAATAATGTTTCTTTTCTCTAATAGGGCTGGAGCTGGAGAACAATTTCCCATCAGAAATAACTTCGGAGGCCACTTTCCGCTGTGTTAGAGTGAGCGCCATTGATGACGCGGAAGAACAATATGCATATCAAACGGCAGTTAAAATAGGTGGTCACGTCTTCAAAGGCATTCTTTACGATCAAAGAACCGAGAGCCAATACATGGCAACAGCAAATACTACGACTGTGGAGACCTGCAACTCATCGGGTGGTGGAGGAAGTGTAAGTGCTGGTGGTCATAGCAACAACGTTCAACCGCTCAACTTAATAACTGCCGTTACCACCTCTGCCACGTCAGAAGCCGCTGTCACCAGTGGGGCGGCGGCGACGGGGTTGGGTTTTCTTGATCCAGCTTCTAGTCTGTATCCAGCTCCGATCAACAGTTTTATGACTGGAACTCAATTCTTCCCACCACCAAGATCATGAGCAACGGTGATGATAAAAGGAATGGAAAAGAAGATTTGATCACAGATCACATATATTTATTTGCTCGGGTAATTATTATGTTTCAGTTTTCTTGCCTCTTAATTTTCTTTCACGCATTAGCGTGATCATTCATAGGGTTTCTGAGTTCTGTATATCATTGAAGTTGAGATAAAATCTGTACTTAACACACAAGTATTTAGGGAGAGAACGAACACAAAGCGGATAAGTTGTTTGAGATACTTCTACATAGGAGGAGTTCATCGTTTGTTATCAGCTTGCTATTAGTTTATTTATATGACACTGTTTCCATATAAAAATAGCACCTTTATAGAAAGTATAAATTTTTTCGATAATTTTTCTCAATTAAGATAATGTCTAACAAACGATGGTTAAATTATATTGAGTGCGTCAGAGTTATACGGATACTGAATGCATGCAATGATGTGTATCAATAGTATTTCTGCATGTGCAGTTAGGTTTGCATTCAAGGGACCGTATTGTCTACCTATCTTGATTTCTCGACTAATGTATTCCATTTGTTGTTGTTTCATTAAGTTATGAAAAAAAAAAACCGGGTTTAATCAAGGTATATGCTACCTATCTAAGAAAATTGTCTTGAGACGACCCTTAAAGAGACGAGGAAATTAAAATATATCAAGGTATATGCCAATGTGCTTGACACTTCATGTGATGTAACTGCAGCTCTTACATTGATATATTGTAAAAAGGGTTTAATCATTGTATTTCGACTTGCATATCGTTCATATATATTCCTTCAACTCTTGCTCGTGTTTTTTTCTTTTTCCTTTTGTTTTTCATCGAGACAAGAATAAACGAGATTATTATTTCATAAAGTTTGATCTGTTCAAGTTCCCGGAAACTCATGAAGATTTTACTGGACGACATTGACATTTGCGTACCATCCCTAGTCGGAGGTTGCATGGGTCAGCTGACGACATGAAATCATAAATAATTTCCATCAGTTATATATAAACTTCATTGATGGAAATCGTCAATGTAATGGAATCAGAGTCCAATGTTTCGAAGAAAGTCCAATGTAATAGCTGTCGTAATAATAGTGGTTCTGAAACTATATCTGCAGTCCTTTCGTTAACAACACTGAAAGATCAGTAAGTATCACAGGCTTCCCACACCACAACACAACAAAGCACAACACGCCCAAAACACAATTATTACAATGAGCAGTAGAATCATAACGAAGAGAGAAAATTTAAAAAAAACAAAACAAAACAAAACGTGATCTACCTTTACTGTCAGCAGAGAGGAGACACACAAAGCATATGTTATTTATGACCACTAAACCACCAATTAATCATTAATACGACCCCTTAACATCTCCCACGTTACAGCTAACCTGAAGATAATGGCCGAGGCTTTCCCTTACCGGAGGAGTTCAAGAACTGAGACACAAACAAAACTCCCATGACCACTATGAGGCACCCCACGAGCGTGCTGAAGAACAAAGCCCCCGGTTGCCTCGTCTGAACAAAACCGTAAACCCCGCTCGAACTCACGAGGATGATATCCGTTAGCCCGTCGTTCGAGAAATCCTCGCAGACCAATGCGTGCGTGGGCGGTGCTGGCAACTCCACGGTCGTTAATAGGCTTCCTCCGGGGGACAGCACCACCGCTTCTTGGTCCCCGGCTGCGAGGATCACATGCCTGCTGTCGTGGGCCCGCAGCGGGAACGGTTTAAGAGTGGGAACCACGTTGGACTCCGACATTCCCGATGGGGACGGGAGGTTCGACCACGTCGCGCCGGTCATGATCTGCCAGTTCCAGACGGCGTCGTGACCGTGCAAGCCGGGAGAGTACGATGTTACCTGAAGATTATTAAACTTTCAATCGGGAAATAGGAGAAATCGTCTGAGGCTGTGTTTGGATCGAAGAAAGTAGTGTGGAAAAGAAAATCTGAGAGAAAATAATTTTCATAAGTTTTCCTTTTATTTTTCCTAATTTGATGAAGAAATGAGTTTCCTTATTTTGAAGTATAAGTTTAACTAATTTTTCTTCTTTTCTTTTCCTTATCTATTTCTTCAATCAACCAAACATATTTTCCTACTAATTTCCTTAAACCAAGCACAGCCTAAGAGATTAGGGAACGTCAAAGAAAATCTCTAACCAAAATTCCATAATTAGGTTTATTATTACCATGCACAGTGAACTTGTGATGAAATATCAATCATATTATAATACCTCGCCCCGATTTGTAAGGAAAACAACATCGCCGTGGCTGCCCTTGCGGTGCCTGTGACCATCGTCACGTGGAATGAGGATCGGCGTTGCAACTTCCAATGAGGTCACGTCTGCGTGTCGACTGAAACTCCTGGACAATTCTCCGTGTTGGAATAAATTAAAAGGAGTGTGGTGGCAAATGGAGGCATTGAACAGCTGTTCCCGTACTGGGACGCCTGATGTTGCAACGGCCCAACAGGGACGGAGTACTTCCATGGATCCACTCACAACCGTCTGTTCAGCACCATTTGCTCCTACCACCTTCAAAGATTGAAAAACACCAGTTCAATAATGTGGACAAATTTTCCAGGTGCAACAGATAAATTGTAGTTAATAAGCCTTAACAGGTTGTAGCTACGTAGATATAGAACTCAGACGTTGAAAAATATCCTACATTAAACATGTATTTTGGAGCTTAGATGGATAATATGCTGTCATATAAATCGAAGAGACACATTGGCCATAACGATTGTGTATGATCACATCTGAGTTAGGATGACAAATCTGAAGGATGGAAATAGAAGCTATAGAGACAAAACATGAAAACCCTAACCCTGGAAATGTTCGACTTTCCAACAATAAATCATGTATGCACAGCAGTATGAGTTTTACCCCACATACGCATATCTTGTGTCAAACGCTTTTGTTTCAGCTAGCAATACACGTCACTATAGCCGGAAAAAATTATTTGCCGACTAAAAGGAAAGATTTTTCCTACTAATTCAATGAACCACAGTGATTAGGCAAGCAAAAATCTCAAACCAGAGACTTAAACCGACATTATAATGAAGCACATATATACCTGAACATGATCGAGGACACCATCTCCATTAATATCAGCATGAAGACCGCCTTCTTGTAGATGTAACTGGATGGATAAAGTTTCCAAAAACCAGGCACATTAGGACATAGTCTAAGAGGGGTATATAATAACATAAAATAGCAAACGCGAACCTGATCAACACCATATTTCCAAATGCAAAAAAGGATAATCACAGTCAGAGCACACTTCATCACAACCATCATTAGTTGATAGAAGATGTACTCCTCATAATCAATATTCTTAAAGCCAGCATGATCTAAATTCTTAAAAAAATGCTTCTAGAGGTCTCATCTTAAGCCCTATATGATTGAGTCAAGAGAGGCCTTCAAGCTATCATTTACCTTACAGAGGGTGCGACCAGTTGCGACATGAACGGCCTCAATCCCTTCCTTTTCATGTGCTACGACGACATTAGGCACCCACCAGAGTTGAGTGTAATTTGAGATTGTGGGAAGATAAGGGGAAGGCTGCACAATCAGATTATTTATATCACTAAGAAAATATGAGGAGCCGATGGCATATGCGAATAACTTTGGAACCTCACCTTCTTTGTTTTTGCTGATTTTGCAATATTAACAGCTTTATCAATTGCCTTGGAAACTTTCTTCGTCACGTCTTTCCCAGGAACACTTTTCTCCTCAGGCTTGTGAGAGGGGTAAACAGAAGATTTTCCAGGCATTTTCTTCAGTGCTTTTCTTTTGTGTCGCCTGAAATGTGACAGCTTCAGCATGGTATCTTCACGGCGGTCCTAATAAAGATACAAGTCAAGTAAATGCCAGTCTCATTAGAAGGCATCATATCAAATCATCAACTCTGCAACATGACAAAGAATTATAGCACATACGTACCCAATGATGAGGCATGACCCCAAGAATTGATTCTCTGAATTCTCTGCATTCAAACTAGAGAGCTAACATTTAAATCAACTAAACATATAAAAGTCGATACTAATTCTTTTAAGAAATGAGAATAAGTTAATAATAAGTTTGTTATGCTATCATTCTGTTAATCAATTCAAATATTCAGCTGATGCATCACATCAAGTACGCATCCGTGAGTAACTTGGGGAATAGGAAAATGTAGCTTCTAAATAGGATGCAAACATGTTATATTCTCCTTTCGATCTTACTGGTCATATTGTCCAGCATCGTCATAGCGAGAGTACCATCAATGATGCCTCGATCAAGTAATAGATCAGACTGTCTATTTATCGCATAAATCATGGATTTTCACATCCTCTTCCATACTTACACCTCGTTATGTAAAGTAAATTTGAAATAAATGTATCAGTCAGTTAAAAAACTTGGCAGTGTACCTCTCCCGGACGACGAGCGTTTAGTGCATGGACATCAAGCTTGTAATTGTGTTGTGGGATCAAGTGTGAAGCTTCAGAGGGTTGAGCATCAATATTCTGAATATAAAAAGGTGAAAAGTCAGCTCAGTGAAGGATATAGTATATTCAAAAGAGAGGGTAAACCTTTTGACTAAATATGGAACCCAAAAAAGTGACGTCTAAAAATTCCGGAAATAATTAACTAAATGGATGAGTAAAACAATTTTTGGAAGTTCTCTAGCATCCAAATTGACACAAGTTCACTGCTGTCGTTTACAGACACCACATTTCACGAAGAGTACGAGGAAATGAGAACAAATCTATGAATTTTAATTACACAATGTGGACGCAAGGAAAGATGACTCAAAGGGTGACCTTCTGCAAAAGTATAGGCTACTTATGCTAATTAGCCACAAGTAATATATGCCAAAATATCGAGGACCCGAATCTAAATATGAAACTAAGATATTTTAACCCCAGGAGGTCTAAAAGCAGTCAGAAAATTTTTCACCGAAACAAGAGAGAACTATTTTTTCTATGCCATGATCAAGTAATGATCTTGCACATCAAATCAAATGTTCTTTTGAAAGTAATAAAGGATCCATTAGAAAGAAAGTAATACTGACAACATAAACAAAGAAACAACCTCATTCTTTCTGGTCCAGCATAATTCACCACTTCGACCAGCAAATGCATACATTGCGAAATGCCGCAAGTCCGCTGCTCCAGCATCTTCAGATGGCTGAAAGAAAAATTGTTAAAAACTTGAAATTTTCACAAAATATATTAAACTGACTGTGAATCGTATGTGCTGTAAAGAAAATTAGCCGCTCTTACATCTTTCTCAGTGGCACTTCTTCTATGTTGTTCAGCATTTTTATGCACCATTTCAATCTCCTCAAATGGATCTAGAAGCATCTGGAAAATGGAAAACAACAAGACCTCCAGAATTGTAACAAAACTTTTAAGGGAACTTGAAACTTAGTTTATTGTTACAATATAGAACGAATCCTAACTAAAATCTTTGAACTTAGAAATGTAAGAGCAACTATGCCAAATCTTCCAACATATTAAATATTTCATGAGTTTTTTCTGGAAATAACGATGAGCAGTCAACTTAAACAACGATAAGATCAAGCTAGAAAACAGAAAACTTGTGGTAAATTAAAGTTATGGAATGTGATTGCCATAACAGAAAGCCTAATACTTCTAATTCACAGTGCACACAAGGGTGATAAAAAGCTACTTACATGAGGCTGCATCTCCATCCTCCCACCAATAATGACCAAGCCTGAATCTCCATGCCTTAATGTAAAATTACTAATTGTTATAGCAATCTCCCTATGATGAGCATTATGGGGAAAATCGTTCTGCAGAACGGGAAACCGAATCAGAAATGAAAAGAATCATCCAAACGCGATAGTTCATGGATACATAAAAAATTATAAAACAGAAAAAAGGAGGGGACATTCTAGACCTGCACATTTACATCCCAAAGTTTCTTGAGATTATGATCGAAGCACATCACTGACCAACCGGATGTAACAACAACTAACACCTGCTTACGTGGTGCCTTTTTATCATAATTCTTGTCAATAACTCCTGTAGCCATTGCAACAGCGCGCCTCCCTGTGGCTATACGAAGTTTGTCGGGTAAGAGGGAGACCTCTGTCAGCACACGTGCCTCACTGAACCCTTCATCCACACGCCTCAAATGAGGTTCCAGTACCTAAAACATAAATGAAAGGCTAGCCTTCAGACAAGTAAACTAAAATTACATATATTACAAACGGTAAAAACATTCATGATAAGCCAGCAGCAAAAAATTCTAATCAGTCATGATAAGCCAGCAAAAAATTACATATTAATCAGTCATGATAAGCCAGCAGCAAAAAATTCTAATCAGTCATTAGCTAACGACTGCTGAAGCACATCAAAGTAAAAGTTACCAGGATCTTAGCATCGTGAGTGGCTACGAAAACCTCTTTCCTGCCGTCTCCATTCAGATCCGCGACAATTGGTGGCGGAAGACGATCAGCCTCGTACTTGATCGGATAATCATCCAAGAGGTGGAACCACGCCTCTTTGAACGAAAAATCACCCTCGTGCTGCAATTCCATCGATAAATTAATCGATAGTGATGGTTTATCTGAGGTTTTGGACGCAAATAAATTACCTGGAGTGAGAAGAAAATAGCGAAAGCAGAGAGCATCAGAATCGCCAAGTCTCGCTTTCTCATCTTCAGCTACTTTTCTTCTTGTCGCCTTCAGGTTTTGAATCGTCAAAAATAAGAGGGATCAATTCGCCCAGTCGAAGCTTTCAGTGTGTTTCCCGTCTGCGTTGTCCAGCTGCGTGAGCTGAGAGAGAGAGAGAGAGTCAAACTCGACCCGATTACAATTATCCGATTCTTATCCGTTTTGCTCCGCTGCCCGCCTTTGAGCCCATCAACATCCAAGAAACCCAACTTGAAGCCCACCTGCAACAGATGGCCTTCGAGGATGAGATTCATGGACTTCAATCAAATAAATTTTACGTTATAGGTCTAGAAGTTGATATTGAAATGTTTGAGGATCCTAAATGAAATTATGAGACATTTAGCCTTCAGGTTGCAAATCTCAATCTTCTCAAAAGGTCACCTTCCAGATTCCAACAACGAGACGAGAGCTACTCCAAGCTATAATTCTGTCGTTGATTTCCATAATTAAGGTAAGTCTCCTTTCCTAATCAGTTCGTCACTCTTCGTATCTCTGCAAAGATTTAGGTTATTTGCATTGATAGTCCCTTCTAAAGCTTCCCAGTGACTTCGAATGCTCGGGAGTGCTCTCACGTTCTCCCTGCATTCAATCATCGATTCGATTATCAGCTTATTTTGCTTCAATTATTCGTTTATAGATCGTTGAGTTTAAGTTCCCCATATAACTTTACGGATCGATTCAATTTTCTCGATTGTAGTAGAATGGGATCAAATGAACACTCGGAGGAGCATAGTTTGATGATAGAAGGGGGCCAAGTTGAATCGGCGCAAATTGATCCAAAAAGAAGCCGTTTTCCTTATTGCATTGTGTGGTCTCCCCTGCCTGTGATATCGTGGTTCTTCCCCTGCATCGGTCACATCGGAATTTGCCGGGAGGACGGAGTTATCTTAGATTTTGCTGGACCCAACTTTGTATGCGTCGATAACTTTACCTTCGGTGAACCTACTCGTTATCTCCAGCTGACCAGAGAACAGGTAGGGCTTTTCCTTCCCATGAATCTTGAATTATTCCCGAATCATTATGCCCTCATGAGAAGTATAGCAGTTCAATTTAGCAGATTCTTGTTGAAATGTTGATTCGTGTTGTTTGATTCTTGCGGTGCAGTGTTGTGCTTTTCTCGATGCTTTAGGTTGTGTTTGGTTTGTAGAAATTAGTAGGGAAAGGAAAAGAAATTGAAAAAAAGGAAAACTAGTTTGTGGGTTTGGTTCATGGAAGAAATTGATAAGGTAAGAAAAGAAACTCTAGCTGGAAAACTGATTTCTTCACCAAATGGTGAGGAAAACGAAAGAAAACTTATCAAAACCTTTTTCTCTTCACTTTTTCTTTTCCACACTACTTTCTTCAATCCAAACTCTGCTTTAATCAACCTGAAATGTTGATTGATGTTGGTTGATTCTTGTGGTTGCAGTGCTGTGCTTTTCTCGATGCAGCTGCAGATGAACACGAGCTCGAACCAACACAAAACGGGGAGAGGGGCAACATCGCAACGTGGGACGATGCACTACGGAAAGCCACACAAGAGTACCAGCACAGGGCCTACAACATACTCACTTGCAACTGCCATTCATTCGTCTCCAATTGTCTGAACAGGCTCAAGTTCCAGGCTCGTGATTGGAACGTGGTGAACCTTGCCGTTCTGATGCTCGTGAGGGGAAAGTTTGTGAGCACGTTAGCCGTTGCCAAGACTTTTGTGCCGTTTGTGGTGGTATTTTTACTGGGCCTTGCCCTCGGTGGAGATACGTTCCTCGCGTATCTGGCTATCTTGGTTTCTGCTCTTGTTGGCTGGTTTTTGATCGGTAGTTACTGTTTTAAAAAGCTGATTCATGTGTAGAGCCACTTTTTTACCTTCACTTACTGCATTGTTAACTGTAAGAAGATGATGATGCATTTTAAATATATATATATATATGTAGCAATAGCATGTTGTCTGTGTCCGAATTTCACTTCAAGATCCTACGAGTTATAGCAAGTCTCTGATAGCCTATGTTGTTGTCGTGGGCTTTGCCCAAGTAACTTTCATAGTGGGGCCCATTTAATAAAATCCACCGAGCAGACAGCTTAAACGCCGTCGTTTTGTTCGTCCTCCACCTTTTCCCCCTTCTCCAGAGTCCAGGGATCATCGCTCTCAGGTGGCGAGACTTATTTTTCTTCACGGAAACATAAAGACAAGGAAAAACTTGTAATTCAGATATGTTCAATGCACTGGCACTTGAAAGTGATAAAGCCTATTTCTTGACCATGGCCATCAATTAATGACGGAAACTTGCATATTTTTCTGGATTAAATGATGAATCAATTAATGTGTGGTTTTCCTTTTCAGGATATCGATTCAAATTGTGATTTTATTCATTGTTGATGTAGACAGAAAAAAGAAAGCTCATAGCTGAGATGCAAGAGGCCAAAAGGAAAAAGATGATGAAAAGAGTGGAGAGGAAGATAGCTGCCTGCTGTTGCAAGAGAGAAGGCGTGGCAAGAAAGATTGGTTGAGCTGAAACGGATCGAAGAATAAAATCTGCTGCTGCTACGTTTGTAGTTGAATAATACCATTAAAATGCCTATGATCTTCGCTGTGGCTGTTTTAAACAAGTAGATTTTGATTTAACTCTTGATTGTAATTTATTGCCATGAAAACATCGATATACAATTAAATTTGACAGTGATGATCTCAAAGAGTTTATTTTAGCTTTGTCAAGTTTTATGGAGCCTGCACAGATGGGCGTATTTCAATAATATAGTATTATTTTTATATCATAATAGCAAAGACGCTTCTGCTTCTTACATCAAGCGAAGAAAACAGCCGACTCAAACACATATATACTTACTACACATGCAGAGAAGAAACAGGCTAACACAACGACGACCTCGTAACGTCCCTGTCTTTATTTAGGTAGTACTTCTATGGGACTCGCATGTAATAAATGCAACTATTTTTCATATAAGTAATTTTACTGGGCACCGGGCAGCTTCTCTTTGATCTTCTCCATCATGCCCTTCTCCTCATGTTGTCCTTGACCGTACGTTGCAGTAGTAGTACCTTGCGCACCATGGCCAGTACCTCCGGGTAGCTTCTCTTTGATCTTATCCTTCATGCCGCCCTTCTTTCTCCTACCACCTTGTCCATCATCTTCGGATGACTATAAATCACACACAAAAAAATAAATAAAAACAACAAAATAAAGTTACTCATAAATAGTACATATCCACGTGTATATATATGGTTCTTGAAAATTTGAATTTTTTAAATTAATGTATATATATATATATATATATATACTTACGGAGCTGCTTGAGCTGCCGGAGCGACGATGCTGGGCCCCGGTGATACCTCCCCCAGCGGTGGTTCCATGACCGAGGCCACCGGTGGGACCGAGGCCGCCGGTGGTAGTCTGCTGACCAGCGGTGACACCCCCGTGTTCTCCAGCTTGGTGAGTAGGGTTTCCGAGGTCATCGGTTTGCCTTCCACCACCGTATTTCTCACCGCCGTATTGAGCCATTTTCTTTTTCCTTTCTTTAGTTTGTTGTAATTATAACACTAAAGTTAAATCTTGTGACGATAATATATGCTGTCGTCGATGCAATGGGAGATGGTTTATATATAGAAGGAAAAGGTCTCAGCTGATCCACTAATAGAGATATCTCGAGAGAGGACACGTTTCATTATTGCAATGATGGTTATTATTAGGGAAAGAAAGCCACACGTACTATATAATTATGTCGGCAGAATTGTTAGGATAAACCCAATTTGCAGACCAAAAGATAAATGAGGAGGATATGAATCATGACACGAGTCGAGATTTGTAATGAATGATATCATTAAATGAAGTACCACTTGTGTGCAAAAGACATGAGATAGAGGAATGACGAATCTTGCAAAGATAAAGAAAGGCCAAGTCTTTCTTCGGTGATGATTTTTGGGGCTTTTCAAGTATAGTTTCCTTGGTGCTAGCTAAATACGGCCACACACGTATGCATTTTTTCTCTTTAAACAGCAACCCACGTTCTCCGTAGATATATTAATCTTGAACCGAGCAAAGAAAAGTCAGCAACGATGAATTCTTTCTTACCTACACGGCACGTGTTAAAAATCTCGACTTTTGTTGGCAACGTCGTCGGGTCCAACGCGTACGAAAACCTAAGCGATAAAGATAACAACAAAGAAAATGTCATTTCAATATTTATTATTATTATTATTTCAAGAGGAGGAGGAGATCCGCATGAGAAACAATGATCAGTCTGTTTAGCCAAGGAGACTGCCTGGTGACAAAACTCTCTTGAGATCTCTCTCCTTTTTTCATTCACTCACTCACTTAATTAAGGACATGAGACAAAAAAAAAAGTCCCTATTAAGTAGTAGTAATGAAGCAGGCAAGTCATCCTTGGCTAGCAAACATGAATCATTGCCTTCATGTAAGACCTCTCCCCCTTGGCAAGTTCTTTTGAGATGAATTCATCAAAAAATGTTTAATGTGATCTATTTATAGTGCATTAAAGCCAATCAGGGAATCAGATTCTCGATCACACAACTCTTTCGGCCAGATAGTAAATGAATGAGAGAAGAAGCAAGAGACCTCTGCATGCAGATTTCCACAAGGCGCATTGCATGCATGCATGCATGCAGCAACAAGTCTAAAAGGACAGGGAATATAGCAAGAATATGTTCCTTCAAAAAAGATGGTGGACACACAGAATTTTATTTAATTTTAGTCAACAGCCTTTGTTAGGTTAGGTTTGCTATAAGAGTCGAATTAACATGATAGACATGCTTAGTACTCTGGTAATAAGTTGTCAGATAACCAAGCATCTCGCAGAAAATCACATTATTATTTTTAATAATAGATCAACACATTCCTTGACTTCTCATGATGAAAAGAAACAGATATCTTTGAATTGTAAAAAAGCTTTGTGAAAGAGAATATAATAGGCGAAAGCTCTTAATGCTGTCCTCTTCAATACCCACTCAATACTGAGTAAACGTGTCGAGATAATGTGCACATCCAAATGTATTCCCCCATCATTTTTTTTTTTTTTTACGAACTCTTTCCATTTACAGCAACCATATCACCAGTTGATCACAATAAACTGTTTGCAGAAAAAACAGAAAAGAAATAAATAAACACAACTGCTGGTAAGCTAAATGGCATTTTTCTTACCTCTGCAGACAATAGCTGGCTTTTATCTCCTCATGGTTGACAGTAACAAACTGTCCATTGATGCACATGATGGTGGATATTGGCTGTTGACCAGCTCCAAAACTTGAATTAATTCTCGTATTTGAGACGAAAACATGTAAATTTCATCGGCCTGATTCTTTCTCACCCATTCTTCACAAGTCCTAAGTAGATAGATTTAAGAGATTTCCATGCTTTAGTTTACAAAGAGTCAAGAAAACCACAAAACTATATAGGAAAAGTTTGGATGTTTAGAAAGAGAGAAGCCATGTGAAGACTTTAGGGTTATAGGAACTTACTCAAGATCGAATTTTGGACGTTGATTAGTGGAGGTAAATAGCACTTTGATACAGGGCTGCATCAGCAATTTTGCATGATGGTCATTAGGGTTCAAACTTCCAGCACAGTACCACGAACTGGGATTAAGGAGAACAATTAGCAGCTCGGGAGATTTGGTCTGAATATCCTTAACAACCGCCCGGAAAGATAATTCGTCTTCTGCATTTTCCAATAATTGACTTGCAAACATTCGTTCTAAAGTGTAATCTCTGTTTCAGGAAATCATAGCTAATCAAGATAATAAATCCATCTCAAGTTGTTGAACAATGGGACAAAATGAGACCTTACCTTAATACATCATCGGGTTCACTGGAAGACACGCACGTTGAAACACAGTATTTGAACAAACGAACCCCACCATCTATTGGCATCCCATCATCAAAGCAAGGATATGATCCAACAGGATATGAGCATTTTGGGCAGAAATAGTTCACCCACTCAATGCTTTTGGAAAGGCCTGAGGATCTAACCATGAAACCGCTGCCAAGATAACCATCTACAAATACTTTTTGATTCTCATGAAGGGTTAAAATTTCTCCAGTGTTTTGTACTTCTAAAGAGGCCCTGAACACATCGTGGGTACAAATTCCAGCATGACAATCGCTTATCTCAACCTTTTTGTCCGACAAGTCGTTCTTTTCTTCAATATTCAATGCAGAAATAGCACTCGATAAACTATCATCATCAGCAATTCTTTCAGAAGTTTCTGACTCTGTTTTTGATGTTTTGGCGTTTTCAGCACATGAGGATTTTAAGATCCCATCAACACCTACAAGCCTCCCACTATGATTCCCCCTACAGCTTGCTAGGTTTTGATTTGTCTCGTCCAGTGAAATTCTATCCGAACAGTCATCAAAGGAAGTATTCAAATCGGATTCAAAAGTTTGGTCGGCCTTAACATCGGGAATCATCTCGCATCCCAGAAGATCATTCTTGTGCAGAAGGAGAGATGCTTTAGTCAAGAAGCAAACACCTGGAGCACAAGCATATGATTTCACATACTCAGCAACCAGCTTCTCACTTGCGCCTCCGAACGAGCAACAGCAGTTCCCAAACCAATTATCAGCAACATCTCGCCAATTTACTGAGGGCATTTCGTCGAAACGCCTGTACCATTGCCCAGAAGGTCTTAAGGTCTTTCGGAGCATAAAGTAAGCTTGTAAAGGAAATAATACGCATTTTAACAATCTTGTAAAAGGAAATAATAGGCACCGCAGAGCCAAAATATAACTTTTCTGCACTCATAGAAAACTTGACTACACGATTAAATGGCCTGAACCAATATTAAAAATAAAATGAATTCAAACTTTGGTTCGGTCACTAGCACAAGCATCTACATGCTACCAACAAAAACCACAATTAATGAAATGACAATATCAAGACTGTAAAAGCAAAAATACCACACCTGATAGCCTTTGTCAACTTCATAGAGCAATTCCTGCAGTAGAAGTGCACCTCCTTCATACAGGCCAATTTCTTCACATCTAAAAAAATAAACACGTGCTCAATTTGACCGACTTTATACTAATTATGCGGAAAGAAAAAGAAAAGCACATGCATGGCAAAGTCATAAGCAAGCACTTCAACTTAAAACCCCAAACCACCTGCTCCAAAAAACTCAAACTTTACAAGCAAGGCACATAAAGTTCAATTTTTGAAACGAATTCTCAAGCAAGCTACAAATGATCGATTATATACACACCATAGTCCACGGAGAGCCGACTGACCTCACCACCACCACCTTGACCCTCAAAATCAACCCCTGAGCTAAAATCCAAAACAAGAGGGTGGTCAACAGGAAGCAGCAAAACGAGTTTGACATCAATATGGTCATCCAGTGCCCTGAAACTGACAGGAGCTTCTGGGTCCACCAAAACGACAGGAACCGGAATCTGAACCGTGGTCTCTCTCTGTGCATCTTCGTGCTCCAGAAACGACGCCGTAAGCATAGATTGCCGTAAAGTGACCTTGAGGTCTCTGCATTGCTTGGCAGGATTAATGTTCCGTCTGAACAAGAGTAATCGAAGCGTAGGCATGTGAGATTGAGCTTCCCACGTGAACCGCCATAAATTAGGGTTTTCCGCAGCGGCAATAGGGGGTTCATCCGCCAAAGAAGGTGGCGGCATCTTGGGCTGTTTGAAGATTTTGGCGGGTGTCATTTCGTTAGGAGGAGAGGAGAGCGAGAAACTTAAATTGGACCTTTTAAACGGGCCATTGGCGAATATGGAAAAGCCCATTTTCAAGTGGCCTTAGAACTAAAAGCCTTTTCGCTTTTTACCATTTGGTTGATTTGCAGTTGCATTGCAACAAATAAAAATAAAGCGAACACAAAGAACGCGTAAATGTAGAAACATTTCTATTTAAAAAATTATTTATTTACTATAATCTCCGTCACCATCGAGAAAAAGCCAGCAACATTTAATATAACATAAACAATGTAAGCCTTATATGTCACTTTAACAGTACAAATGAATTAAAAAACGAAATAAATTATGGTTTGAGTGCTTTTGCTTACTGACGACGAGCTCTTCTTCCACATCAAATTAATCTTTATATATCTAAACGTTTTCTAATATTTCTTTCTACATAGGAGGAGGAGGAGGAGGAGGAGATTGTAACAGGGAGAGTAAGCAAGAAGGAGAAGAGATGAGAGTGCAATTTGGGTGTGTTGGTTGGAGGAGGTGAAATAAATATATGCACGCAGTTGATGATGATAAAAGGAATAAGAGCAATCATAGGGATTTAATAATAGCCAATGGTTGGTTTTTCTCAATAAACAAAATGTGAAGTAGTTCAAGAACCTTTAAATAATGACTGACTGAAGAAAGAAACATCAAGTGGCTGTAGTTTAGTGGTTAGAATTCCACGTTGTGGCCGTGGAGACCTGGGCTCGAATCCCAGCAGCCACATTTTTGTTTTTTATTTAAATTTAGATTATAATTATCCACCTAAATTGCAACGATAATTCATATTTTATAAATAAGAGAAAATGATTTTTTTATTTTTTTAAAATATGAGATGATTCCTAAGCATCAACTAAGACAATGGAATCATATATGTTCTGAAGACGAAAAAAGAAATACAATGTGTCTCAAGAACAACTTATTAAGGTGGAGAACTCAGGAGTTTCCATAAATCCTCGGGAAAAAACAGAGTACTTGAAAAAAAAAAAAAAAAAAAAAAAAAAAAAAAAACAAACAGACATTGCTTGCTAAGATTAGGATGATGCCTTTGGAGCATTGGAACCCTCGGGAACCGAAGCATCATCCGGTGCCGCCTCACCCACAACACCCAAGAACGAACCGTACCCTTCTCCATCTTTACCACCAAATTTCTTACGAACCACTTTCTCGAACTCACTACCGTCCAAATCCTTACCGTTTTCCGCAGCATGAGCCACTGCCAGGCTCGAATAGTTCGCAGCAGACTTCGATATGAACGCAATTTCTTCTCCCGTGAGCTTCCTCAGGAACTTTGCAGGGTTTCCTCCCCACACCTGGTTGGTGATTGCAAAAATAAAAAATAAAAAAAATTAACAAACCACCATGAAAATGTTCAGACATGACATTAAAGCATCATGCTTTATAATAATAATAATAATATAAACAAACCTCTCCGGTGGGTATTCTTGTATTCTGCCTCACGAGGGCCCCAGCAGCTACCATTCCGTTCTTCTCCACAACGACCCCATCGAGCAGCGTTGCTCCCATTCCAATGAACGTTTCGTCCTCTAAGGTGCAGCCATGGAGGACCGCACTGTGGCCTGTTGGGACCGATTTATCGGTCAAGCCCGAGAAAAAAAGAAAGAAAGCAAAATATATGGTATGGTGAGGTTTTATTCAGTATACTAACTAACCCACGGTGACATTGTCTCCAACAACTGTAGGCAAAACCTTCCCGGTTAGATTAGATTTTGCCACGTGGACGAGGGAATTGTCTTGTATGTTGGTTCCAGAGCCAATACTGATGCTGTTTGCATCACCTTCGACAAAAAAAAAAAAAAAAAAAACCAACATGATTGTATAAGACCAAGAATAAATTTCGTTGGATTTAAATTAGTGGAAGAAGAATATTACGTACCTCTAAGCACGCAAGCGTACCAAATGGAGGAATTACTTCCGACATGAATGTCCCCGATGAGGGAGGCACTGGGAGCCACGAACGCGTCCTTGTGAACCACTGGAACTTTGTCAAACACGTTCATGAACGTTCTATGCCTCGACACTGCAATGAAAAAAAAGTTTGAGAATCAAATGGAAATTTGATGGATTAAACAAATGACTCCTCACTTTCGACACGACCAATCTCCTAAAGAAAAGTTAAAAATCCAGTGAATGATGCCATCTAGTTTCTAGATAATATAGCCCCTCTTTACTCAGAATCAGCCCGACACAAGTAAATCGGGTTATTTCGTTTGAGCAGAAAACAATTGTTTCTTCTCCATTCTATATACTATTCGAAATCAAGAATACATGATGATAGGTGAACGCAGGAAACAAACGGACCAGATTAAGATTTCAAAGGGTCGATCAATTTCTTCATAATTGCAGAGAGAAAACACATCATGGCAGCTAAGGGGGGAAAAAAATTGGATTTTTGCACCCTTAATCATCAAAGCTGATAAGAATGAATCGAATGGCAATGAGAGGCGCCTAGCCCAAACAAGAAGCAATAGCAGGAGGAAAACAAAAGAGTAAAAAATGGCGATTACGTTCTTCCTGGAAAAAATAGTTGCCCTGAAGTCTCGAGCCAAGGCGATCGAGGGCTTGCCCTGTTTCTCTGATCCAGAATCCAACGGTGTAGAACGTTCTCCCAAACGAACCCATCTAACCTAATTTATTCTACTACTTCTTGTTGCGTACAATTTCAGCTGCAGTCGCCAATTGATTTGGCCCTTTGTCAGTAATTCTGCGAACCGAGATTCATAGAGAATACCAATGTGTTTTGAGGGTTTTGAGTCGACAGAGTATATTGGAATTGGAGTCTATGGGAAGCGAAAAGAAAAAGCAAGCACCTTTATTCTTTCTAATATTTTCCATTTTCTTACTACAAGCAGAAATCATAATTGCGTTGACAAATGGGAAAAAAGTCAAACTTTTAAAGTATCAACAATAGAAACGTTGAGAGGCTTGATGTCTCTGCTCCTCACATAGGTAAGAAACTGTGACGGCAACTCTTCAAGAAGGGCTTGAACTACTGAAATCTGTCCCCCTGCAACACAACATAACATGATACATTCTTAATATTTACGAACAAAGCATAATCTTAACAACTAATGGTAGTTGTAAGAAAGAACATACATACCATGCACTTCGCGCATGGGAACGAACTGAACAATGTCTCTCGTCGCTATCCTCCCCGTAGAACTCTCCAATCGATGCCCATTATCAGCATCAAGAATCTGCATCCCGTTAGCTTCTGATTATAACATCAAGTTGTTAATTACCTCCATTTGCATCTGCATATAACGCAAAGAATTACCTCCATGGCCTTAAAATCTGCACCACCGACCCCAACGATGAGGATCGAAAGGGGAAGATCAGATGCCCTCACCACGGAGTTTATGGTTTCTTGAAGATCAGTTACTACGCCATCCTATATAAACGCGTTTTAAAGCAGTTTTTTTTTATTACAGAGATTCATATGATGCAATGCAGGGACCCTTGCAAGTGCGTACACAAGTCTCCTACCGTAATAATCAGCAATACGTAGTACTTGGCCTGGTGGCAAGAAACGGATCGACCCGCAATATCCGCAGCTTTGTTTACCACTTGACCGAACAGAGTGGGCCCCGCGAGGGCAACGCTGTGTAGTGCACTGGAGTAAGCTGACATGATGCCTTCAACTCCTTCAACCTGTGAACATAGGAACATTGAGTAACATTATTGTTGTGTTCAAGAAAGAAAACATTAAGGATGTGTATTTATTTATAAATGTTTCCTTACCTCAAAATCTAAAGGGCTTCCATTTAAGTTGAAGCAGTGAGATACGGAGCCATCGGGAGTTCTTCCACCGAACCCCCAAGCAGGGAACCGTCGGTCCGAATCGTAGAATTGTATAACTTCTCCAACCTCTGTTATAGCCTGCAATGAGTTCTTGAAAACATAAACACCGGAAGAAAAAAAAAAAGAGTATTCAAAGTCATTTGATATTACGAGTGAGATGTGTATCAAGTTACCTGCTGATATGCGTTAAGACCAGCTGGAGGGTTGATGTAATGAAGTGATCCGGGGCTCCGAGGATCTCCGTTCGAGCCTGTTCGAATTTTGAAAATCCGTCACGAATATTACTAAAGAAAAAAAAAAGAACACATTAGGACAAAGATGACATGGAACTACCGGTGAAATCAACAGCAACCATGAAGCTGAGCTCGAATCCACTGGATATATAATCGAGGAAGCTGTGCTGTGTCTTCTCGAAGAAACCGTCCACATAAATCTTACTCTTTAGTACCCTTTCGTGATGTCGGTGTCCAAAAGAAGACTGAGATAACAAGTTTGCACCGGACTTGCTTTGGTGGATCATTTCAAGTTCGGAGATCGATTTCTGCAGTTTTCTGATTCGTGGAAACGTCTCAGCACACGAATACTACTTCGAAAGATGGGAAAAAAAAAGTAAGTCACAATTTAGCTACCCAATGAGCTGATGGTTTCCACTGGTATTGAAATCAAAGCACTCGATGAGCAAAGGATTCTCCTTGCTGACAAATTGCTGCATCGTAAGACACAAAGGTTTCCACGCGGGATTCAAGTTGTTGTTCACGACTTCTGTCTTGCATATGGGGATCGATCGTCCCGTCTCAACAATCCTAGATATTCTTAAGAAGGGATCCTGCAAAAAAATTTCAACAGAACAGTAAAAAGAGGAAGATTTTTTGTAACATCTTCCACCAAGAAAATGAAGGGAAAAAAAATAGAAGCACATACGCTCTTGGAGAATACATCCACGTTTATCAGATCGGAGCAACGAAAGGTAATCTCAACAGCTTTTCTTGAAGCGACGGTTTCTTCTGCACGGACGGTAATTGTGCCCAAGTGGCCTGAGCTTCGTCCACTTCTGCTTTGAAGTTTTAAGGTCAAACTCCGATCTTGTTTGGTCACAATCTGTAATAAAACATTAGATACATCAGAGACATAATCATTACATTTAGTAGTAATGCAGATCTAAAGGAGATTAAGCTCACCTGCGAGATGACACAACTTGCTTCTCCGAGGAAATCTTGATCTTCCAACTTCAATGTCTGAGAATTGATGAGAAATATTTTGAACAGACAAGTATTTCGATGAAAGCAGATTTCTATTATTTGTTACATAATGCATACCTTGACAGGTATGTTATGATACTTTGTGTCAACATCGAAGACTCGAAAGCTGCAGAAGAATAATGATGGGATAGGATTAACCATAAGAACATAGCAATCAAGAAATAATTAAACAAGAAATGATAGGAGGCTTTGTAAGTAAAGGTAATCATCATTCATACACCAAGTGTTGAATTATCTCAAAGTGATAAGTGACATTAATCTTCTGAATCCAAGACGGGTTTAGATCGTTCATTATTACTTCGGTGCGTCCGATTTCCTCGAGCTTTCCGTCTCTTTTCTTTGCATAAACTACTGCCATTGGATCACTCTGCAACAGTGAAGAGAATCTGCTGCTCAGCCCAAAATCTTATTAGGACAAGGCGATAATTAATGACTTTTTGCTATAAAAATCTTTCATACCTTTGATGCGAAGTCAAGATCAAAAAGCTTAGATGCCGATAATGAAAGCTGCAGCAGTAAACAAAAATGTTATGTAATCAAAAAATTTAGGCTCATCTAATCTACATGCAAAGTTGATCATAGATCCAATCATTTGCTACTGTTAATATTTTGTGTTACAACAATCGCTAAGCCCTTGAAAGTCAATAGTCCACTTGTCATAGTTATATCAAGCCGTAATTGGCGTGTGGACGACACGCGCGGATTAAGCCCGAAAAGATAATTTTATAGTCCCTCGCTTTTTTATTTTAATATTTTTTTACCTCAATTGGGGTGAAGAGGGCATGTTGGCCGTTAGCCCTAAAAAAGTGGTCGATGGCATCGTTGTGGTCGCCGGTTGAAGAGGTCATAGCACCACCGAACACCGTCGTAGAACCACCACCCACGGCCTGCTGGCCGCCTTTCACGTCTGAGAAGCAATTTCCCATTATTAGAAAACTACGAACGAAAGGATATGCTTGCAAATAATTTAATTATTCGCAGTGGTTTCTCTATGTAATTCTCCGAAACAATTTTCCTTGGGTTTTAAAAGCGTTGGAAAACGGTTACCGAAAAAAGGGAACGCGCTTTGAAACAACACGTTCTTTCTTTAATTTTTATTTACTATGTTCAGAATTCATTAACTATCATAAATGGATCGAAACTTCCTGAGAAAGTTCGGAAGAATAATGAAGATGATGAACGTACAAATCTTCTGAACATTATCGGATACCTCCGAGCAATTACGTCCATTTTATGCATAAATAGAAAATCTTAATAGAGAAATGTACTATACTACTTTTACTAATTTTATTTAATGAAAAAACTATTTTGAGTTATTTTTAAAATTTAAATTAATTGATATTAATTGTTCCATTCATCATCTCCATCCACACGATTTTTTTAATCGTATCCCTCTTAGAATTAATTATAGGAAAAAAAACTAATTATTATGATGTAAAGTTCTTCTCTTTCCAATTGACTTGTTATATAGAAGTAGTTTTGAGTGTTAGTTTCTTTCATTGGGATGCGTAGCTGTGAAACTGCTGATTCTTTTACAATATAAAGACGACCTAAGAAACGTCGTGTAATAACATCATATGCGAACACCATCACCTTGATGACATCATATGCACATCACAATTCACTTTTGAATTAACCTACTATAATATAAGAAAGACAATGTCGTCAAATCAACTAATAAATTACAAGTCATTCTTTAATCAACCAAAAAAGTGCTATGAGGGAGTCAACCTCCTGAGGATGAGTGCGTTCTCATTTTAAAAAATTTCATTTTTTTTTTCTAGCAATGAAAGAAGAAAAAAAAAAAAGCGAATACCATTGCACACGTTACAAGACTTTTTTTTCTATTTTTCTAGGTAAATGAAGAAAGGACTTGGGGCTTTGATGCTTATCACTTGATCATTAGAAAAGTCAACATGATGAGAACCATGGTCGTTGTAGATGAGGGTATAAAGTGGAGAGAGCGATGCAAATGGTGCAATCATTCACGCACGCAGTTGCACCAAACATAAAGCGTTAAAGATGCACAATCCAAATCCCAAACATGGCCGTTGTAAAATTTATTACAGACAACTTAGGGGACTTGGGCTTTTTTTTTATTTATATATCACTTTTTTCAACAATATTGTAAACTAAACGGGCCTTTGCTCCGCCGACAGCCGAACCCTAATCTTTCTTAGTCCTTGTTCTATAAATAAGTCGTCGATTTCTTCACCAAAGAGGGAAGTGGTGAAATTGATTATGGAGGAGGCTCAAGGAAATCTCCGAACGCTCCTCGATCTCCCTGATAATATCATAGAAGAAATCTTATTACAGTTCCCGGTGAAGGACCTCTTACGATTGAAGAGTGTTTCAAAATCACTGTGTTCGTTCATCTCCAGCGAAAGTATGGTGAAAGCCCACCTTTTGAAATCGTCAAAGGACGCATCTTTCACCCACTTCAAGATAGTCACGGGCGACGTGCGTGAACCGCGGTATAGATATCCATCGTACTGGTCCCGTGGGGAGTCTTCCGCTGCCCTTGATCGAGCTATACGGCGTTTGGAACGGCGTCGTCAGCCATCCTATTTGTTGTTCGAGGAACTCACCAACGTCTACGATTTTCTGAGTGGAAGCCTCGAACGACGACGCAAGAGAGAATTCACTGCCGTGAGGTACTGTAACGGGCTGGTGTACGATTTCTCCAGATCCGGGAAAGATTTCACCTTGCGTAACCCGTCGACGAGGAAGTACAAGAAGCTGCCTCCCGTCGGCTTCGTAAAGTGTATCTACAAGTCAGCACCCTCGTGCGGGTTCGGTTACGTAGAATCCAGCAACGACTACAAGGTGTTTGCGTTATCGCTTCAGCGAAGAGTGGGTGGTGTGTACCACTGCATAGCCAAGGTTTACAGCTTGAAACGTGATTGCTGGAGAATAGTTGATGATGATTATAAAACAGCAACACCAATGGACTTGACGGCAAGAAGTATTGGTGGGGTGCTTTACTGGTTGAGGATGTTTAGGAAAGGAAGCGAGCGAATGAGTTGGGAAATTGTTTCGTTTGATTTGGAGAAGGAAGAGTTTGGTACGACAGTGGAGCAACCTATTGAATTGAACGATTCCTTTTATTCGCCACAACTGGGAGTGTTTAATGGTTCCCTCTGCGTGCTCTCTATCAATTGTATTTATAAGAACACGGATATGTGGGTGCTACTGAAGCAACAAACGCCGCCTTGTTGGACTAAAATTCCTATTTTTCCCGACCCAAAATCTAGCTCCGCAGCCACACACTTGGCTGTAAGCACGGACGGAGTGATATTTCGTGAGCAGGATGCAGCATTTGGGCTCGTCTATTACCTACCAAATGATATGCGTATGAGGTGTCTTAGGATTCTTGAATTGGATATCTTCGATAGTGTATGCGCGTACGTCGAAAGCTTAGTCTCACTTGGCGATTCCCACCAAGCTGGCATATCTGGTAGTGTTATAGATTTTGTGTTGGACAAGGGGAGATTACTCGATATATATGGTGATGATGATGAATGAATGAATGAATGATCATGTCGTCTAAGTTGTAAAGGCACTCTTTTTTTTGTATTCTAGTTGTTATGCAACCCAATTACGTTCAACAGGTTCAATCCCAGTTTCATGTTTTTCCCCTTTTTTCTACAATCATCATCCCTCGTGATTTATTGTTTCTGGCTATAAGTTTGTAAGATCGTCCAAATTTTCGCACCTGGTGTTGTGATTGAGTGCCGAAGCCTGGCTGTTCTAGTTAGATCTCTCGTGTTGACATGTCCGAGGTTCAGGTTATAAGGATAATGGTATGAGTTTAATTGATTTATTTATTGATGAATCTTCTCTCCCTTTTTTTCAATTTCTCTCTCCTTCCCCCCCCCCCCTCTCTCTCTCTCTTTAAATTCGGTGCCATCCATTAATCTATTGCAATGCCTGACACGTTTGCTTGATACTTCTTGCAGATTACCAGTGCAAGAAGTATTTTGAAGGCTCCACAATGAGACCGACGGTACTGTTTCTTATTCTCAGCGAGAAGCTTCGAAGGGTAGCGAAAACATGAAGCCTGCTTCTGATGATTCAACGGTGAAAGCCAGTAAAGATGTGCCATCGTTATGTGGAAAGGTTCTTCGTGAATCTCTTAGGGCAGCAGTACTTCGTCTTGGCAGAAAATGGCATGGGCGTATATTATTTCTTTCGGAGATTGGTAAAGTTATATGCTAATTTTCTATATTTTGTTAAGGAAACGGAAAATTCTAATGCTGGGTTACCCCTTGTCCGTTTCTACAGTGGACAACGTGAATTGACTGGATAATGTTGGTTTAATAAGTTACATAAAATCCCTCGAATGTCATCTATGTGAGGAAATAGTACATGGAACATGATTTATGAGAGTTCGACCAGATATTTCTTTTTTCTCTGCAGATATGGCCGACGACATAAATTTGAACTTTGATGTCCCCAAATGTCTCAAAATCTTTCTCTGCAGGTGCCTGGTTTTTATTCAATCTTCGTTAATGATTGGCGTATGAGCTTTTTTCTTGGATTTCTGTGTATCTGTATCCCATGCCTTGTACTCCCTGTGACTTGTGTAGTCCAAACCAAACAGTGTAAAAGTTGCAGAAAATGCTTCATTTTATTACGATGGTCGTTCGACATTAATGCTCGTACGGGCTATTATGGATAACATGATATTTCAAGTATTGGAATATATCGTAAGACATAGCTATCAGGTTGTTAACTTGAAAACCTGACCTCACTCGAGTCTCTCATTGCCATGTAATATGAGAATTGACAGTTGGCTGGCTTTAGGGTATGTTTGTTTTGTGGATTTTGATGGGGAAAAGAAAAGAAAATGGTGGAAAAATTATTTTTGATGTTTGCTTAGAGACGAAAATAAAGGGAAAAGAAAAGAAGATTCTGAGAAAATGGCATGGGCGTATATCTTTCTTTCTGAGATTGACAAAGAGGATTCTTGCAGGACTGTGGGTGAATAGATTTACTCTTGTTGGAAGTATCAAACTGTTAGCTTATTTATGTGAAACATTAAAACATTTTAAATTAATTACTGGAAAATAAGTGAACAGTGGCCTACTGCGGGATATTAGGGTAAAGTCGATATGCTAATTCTTAGGCTGTGTTTGGTCCGTGGAAATTAGTAGGGAAAGAAAAATGAAATAGAAAAGGAAAAGTAGTTTTCATGTTTGGTTGGTTGAAGAAATAGATAGAGAAAAGAAAAGAAAAGAAAATCTAGTTAAGTTTATAATTAAAACTACGGAAAACTCATTTCTTCACCAAATGAAAGAAAAACTTATGAACATTAACTTCTCTCCGATTTTTTTTTCCACACTACTTTCTTCGTTCGAAATAAAACCGTAGTATTTTTTGTAGGAAAAGGAAAAAAAATTGACTAGATAATGTAGTTGAACAAGTTACTGATAATCCCTGTACTAGAGGATCCATGGCAGTCATGTTTGTGAGGAAATAGTTAATGGAATATGCTTTTATGAGATTTTGACCAGATTATTCTTTTTCTATGCAGGAAATTGCTGGTATGAATTTGAATTTTGATGTCCCCAAGTGGATGAAGATCTTACGCTTGGACAGGCTCAACTCTTGTGCCTGGTCTTTTACAATCCTTGTTAATGGTTGGTGTGTGCACTTTCTTCTCGGATTTCTGAAGTATATATATACGGTGTCTTGTTTTCCAGTGACTTGTGTAGTCTAAGTAGTGTAAAAATTATATAATGGTTTTTTTGTTATGATTGTGTTTTGACATCAACACTCATGCGGGCTATTATAGATTAGACGTACCGTATGAGGTTGTAACTCGAAAACATGACCTCACTCGAGTATGTCAAGTCATGTAATATCAGAATTGACAATTGACTGGCTTTAATATTTTCAATGCAGTGGCTTGAAAAGAGAAGCAATGCATTTGAGCCAACTTATTTCTATACTACGGATGTCTGTCTTAATATTTTCTGCTTGTAGCTTCTGAAGATTACCTGAGCTGGCTTGGTGATGAATTTTTTGTGTAGGTTATTTTTTGCTGCCTGAAGAAGCCAGATTAAGGCATCACATTAGTACCACAAACATAAGCATTTCGGCTCGGCACAGTTGTTTCGGTAATCTGCACCTCTCTCTCTCTCTCTCTCTCTCTCTCCACACACACACACACACACACATATATATATACACATATGTGTATATGGTAATAAGGCTCCCAGTCTTGTTCTATAGATATTCCAGGAGTTTTAATTATGTTGCAATTTTTTTCTATTTACTTTTAAAAATATCTCTGCGTGTTGCTGCATATCATTATCTTTTTTGATGTGGATGTTTAACTTAATTAAGAGATCTATGTTTGAGTTATACCTTAAATTTATGCTGCCGTGCATATGACATTGCTTTGTATTATAAGCCATAACTTGGGGGCCCAAATGACACGTGGGAGAAATTTATCATCTTATTGCTAATTTGATTTATGCTCTGCAGGTGGCAGCAGTTACTCATAAACAGGGTTGCAGGTTTACGACACCGTATTGATGACTTAACACTCCTGGACAAGGTAGCATGCAGTTCATTTATCGCTCATGATTGTGACAGAAATTGTAAAATCTATGCAGGTTACTATAATTTACCCAACAAAGAAGTTGCTCGTGAGCAACCTGAGAATTCAACAAAATTTGGAGGTTATATTTATTTCCTGAGCTTTCTATGTTTTATAGCAGTTGAGGGCATTAGGTCCTCTTAAGTCATGCAAATGATGTATAATGAAGAAAGAGTTGAGTCAAATATAAAAAAGACTTAAACCTTTAACCTTGGGACAAAGTGCAGTGTGCTGCTGATGTCACTCTTCCATTTTATTACAAGAAGAATGTCAGTGTCAATTACTCTTTATCTAAGAGAGACACAGACACATATGCTGAAATTTACAGGTTTGGTCTTCAGCATCAATGTTCAATCTGAGTATTCATAATTTGCATACATTATACCCTAACATTGTAAGTTCAATTCAATCTGATTCTCAGGCATTTCTTGGCATATCGTTTTCTCTACTGGATGTGATGTGGAATCGAAGATCACATTTCCAGAATTCCACATCGCATCCTCAACTATTGTCACGAGACTCGCCAAGTTCTGGTCCCGCCGACACGATACAGACTACAGAGGCTCCGGGGAGTGGATTTCCTGGGCCGGCCCCAAGAACAACGGCAACAAGAGTGGTGGTGGGGGGTTCACTATTGCTTTGGATACTTGGTGGAACTATAGAGCCTTAACTCATTTTTGTCCAATTTTTTTTCAAGTGCATGTTACCCTCCACTTTGGTTGCGAGTGTGTATATCTATGCTAGCTATGTATATTACAAAAGCCACTAAAATTCTGGTAATTGTGTGCTTAGTCTCGTGTAGCCGCCTGGAGCTATTCAGGATCTACTCAACTAATCAATGTTTTTGCACTTCATTAAGGCAGCTAAATTATGTATTTTTCAGTTTTAACATTTGGCGGATCTTGAAATTAATGCAGCAACATATACATGAGCTGCAAAAACTACAAAAAAAAATTCAACTGGTCTTTAAGGAACAATGGAAGCCCTTAAATCCTGTGCTTTGCAATTGTAACAGAAAAGTAAAGCTACAAACACAAACAAACCAAGAAGAAGGAACAATGGAAGCCCTTAAATCCTCTGCTTTGCAATTGTCACAGAAAAGTAAGTACAATCAATCAATCAGCAACAGACAAAAAAACCAACTAAACTAGCTTCATAAGTGTGTTTGCATACGGTACAGCATAAGCAAGCAAATTTCCCACAAGAGTCCTAAATCCAGCACTTTCCATGTCATAGACTACAATTTTGGTCCTCCAACATACGACAATAAGGTTGTCCGAGAATGAACTAACCTCATAATGGCTCCAGTTTTTGGGGTCGATTTCTGTTAGGGAAATTGTCATATGTTGGAGGACCAAAATTGTAGTCTATGACATGGAAAGTGCTGGGTTTAGGACTCTTGAGGGAAATTTGCTTGCATATGCTGTACCGTATGCAAACACACTTATGAAGCACGTGGCAGCAGACACATGAAATTTCCCTAACAAAATTGTAGTGATCTTCCTTTGTCCTCCTTCTCCTCCGACCTTCCTTCGTCCTCCTCCGATATCTGTAGTGATCTTCCTTTGTCCTCCTCTGACCTTCCTTCGTCGTCCTCCTCCTCTTCCGATATCTGTATTGAAGAAGAAAAAATGATCGATGCATTTGGACCTAGAATTGTAAAAGCCCAGCCCAACAGCACGGCTTTTGAATGATGGCTAAAAATAAAATAAAAATTGACTAAAATTGGAAATCGAATCCTCGTCGATAAATACCGATAAAAAGGCTGCACAGATTTCTACTTACTAGTTTCACTTCACCCCCATTGTGATCTTGATCGAACAAACCTCAATTTCAGGAAAAAGAAACCTATCATAGAGGAGTTTTTGTTCATTTCTTTCCCGCCATTTTCAATATCTTGCCGTGTAAATATGCAAAAAACGACAACATTGAGATTTATCCTTCTACTCTACTACTTATCATTCAAGTGATCTTTGATCAAACAAGGTCATACCTCGATTCACGGAAACAGAAACTAATCTAAGAGGGATTTTTTTTCATTTTCGTTCCAGCCATTTTCAATATCTTACGCAAAGAGAATCCAGAGAGAAAAATAATGCGCAACCAAGAGAGAAGCTTACCACCGCTTGTGAAATCTCCTCGGCTTTGATCTCTTCAGCTTTCTCCTCGGCTTTGATCTCTTCAGCTTTGATCTCTTCACCTTGTTGGGTCCAGCCACGGCCGCCCACAAACAATATATTATAATATATAAAAAAAATAATATTATATTATAATATTATTTTAATGAACGGTTCGTATTGAAGGGCGACGCGGCGGATTCCTGTCCACCGGTTATGAGCGGTCCAGACGAGCTGAAGACATCTATAAATAGGCTGAGGATTCTTCAGTTATTATTATAAATCAAGTGAAGATTTCCAGTGAGAGAGAAATAGTGAGAGATAAAAATACTTATCCACCTTCGGGTGGATAAGGGTGAGAGCGGGTGTAGTTTTACTAGGGTAATTTAAGAGGTGGTACAAAAACATTACCCGAGTGGGTAAGGGGTCTCGGGTTTGGGTTTAAACACGAGCGTTATTTTGTACGGTGTAATATTCTCAATATAGTAAAACTGGTGCTCTCCGTGGAGGTAGGCGGTATTGGCCGAACCACGTAAAATCTCGTGTTTTCTCTCGGTGTCATTTCGACTTTCATAATATCCCGATAAATTGTCGCGGGGTCCAAATACAACCGCCGCAGGGCCCGAATTATTTTATTGGCGCATTTTCCCCAACAAGTGGTATCAGAGCCTTGCCCTGCTGGTATTCTAAGTATGCTCTGTGGTTGCAGCTGTGTCTGATCTTCCACATCAGAAAAGATATCAAAAGGGTTTAGCGGTCTGGGGGAGCCAATATCAGAGCGAGTGTTCAACGAGGTGATGCCTTGTGCCGGCGGCGTGTTCCGTTCGTGAGAAACGACGGTACAAGATGGGATATCGTTGATGGGATGCTCGGTGTCGGGCGGAGCTTGTGCGGCGGTGGAAGTTTTGGCAAGTTGTGGCAATAGTACTGTGTAAGCAAGTTCTGTCTAGGTGACTGGTGCATAAGTGGGACCGATGTGATCCCACCAGATCTTCCTGGGAACTTACTTAGAAGGGTAATTCTGTCTAGGAGGCAGGTCGCTAGCCTTTCCTGGGAATTATCTGATCAGTACTATTTGGGCCGGGGCTGTTGAATCTCTGCAAGGATAATAGCGACGGATAACAGCACTAAAGGGCGACAATTTGATGGTACGGGAGGTTCGCTATGCGGCAGAGAAGAGTGAAGGATGTGCTCGTTCAACAAAGCTTGGCGAATAGCTTTGGAGGGAGACGAGGGAAAGCCGAGGAAAATGACTGGGAGGATTTGGGGTCAAGATGTGTCGGAGAGGAAGAAGTAATGCTCTTTTACTTCTTACCTCGCTTCCTGATTCGGGTGATAATTTGGTCACAACCATCTGGTACGGAAAAGAGCCGGTGAAGGCGGTAGATGGTGGAGTCAACTCTTTTGAAGCGTGAAAAGAGAAGGCGGCCAAATTTATGGTGATAGTCGGGTGTTGGCTATACACGGAGCGAATCGTAGAGGAAGGTGATACGCCAGGGGATTTGGGGACTGCAGTAGGTTCAAATCCAGGTGGCGGGAAGGGCATGTGATGCTACAAAGGTGGTGAGCCGGGACACATCAGGAGAAATGGTCCGACTTGGAGGAAGAAGGACAGACGGCTAGGAAAATTCCACAACAGAGGTAGCACACAGTTCATCTTGGAGACGTTCTCACAGTCTCTAATGATGGCGCTCGTTCTCAGAAAGAAGGATATTATATATGGGTTTGCTCCAAGAGGATATTTTGATGCGTTCCGGGAATACGAACATGTTTTTTCGATCTCCATGGGCCGATGGATATCGTTGTGTTGTTCATGGTGTTGGAACGGTGAAGATCAAAATGGTTGAAGGAGCGGTGCGCATTTTTGGTGGTGTGACATTGTCCCAAAGTTGCGTGGAATTTAATATCCTTGAGCCAGACAGATTCCAAGGGCTATGGGGTTTCATAGCAGGGGGAGTCTGGAAAATCACACATGGTGGAAATGGTCCTACCAAAGGGAGAAGAGCGAGGAAGTTTGTATCGTCTGGACGTGAGTATGGTATACAATACTCAGACTTCGATGGGTTCACAGAAATCGCGCGCGCGTGGGGCAGACGATGGTGAGAAGGAAAATCCTGCTGGGGAAGGGGTTGCATCGAAGTCCCTCTTCGGGAGTCGACGGGTATAGTCGGCTGGCAGTTGCACATAGGATTGGCCGCTGAGTGAATCAAGTGAGGTGGGACCGGAATTCTTGATTCGGATTATGTGTAGCTGGTACAAGGAATGCCAATGAACGTTCGTGGCATTTACGAACGGGTATCACTCTCATTATAGTCAGACTCGCTGGATGGATGCTTAACGGTGCTGAAGACGATGGTCAGGAAGGTGTCGAGTGAGGCTGGAGGGGGAGAATTGTTGGGTCCAGCCACATGCGGCCGCCCACAAACAATAATATTATAATAATAAAGAAAATAATATTATATTATAATATTATTTTAATGAACGGTTCGTATTGAAGGGCGACGCGGCGGATTCCTGTCCACCGGTTTTGAGCGGTCCAGAAGAGCTGAAGACATCTATAAATAGGCTGAGGATTCTTCAGTTATTATTATCCCAAATCAAGTGAAGATTTCCAGTGAGAGAGAAATAGTGAGAGGTAAAAATACTTATCCACCTTCGGGTGGATAAGGGTGAGAGCGGGTGTAGTTTTACTAGGGTAATTTGAGAGGTGGTACAAAAACATTACCCGAGTGGGTAAGGGGTCTCGGGTTTGGGTTTAAACACGAGCGTTATTTTGTACGGTGTAATATTCTCAATATAGTAAAACTGGTGCTCTCCGTGGAGGTAGGCGGTATTGGCCGAACCACGTAAAATCTCGTGTTTTCTCTCGGTGTCATTTCGACTTTCATAATATCCCGATAAATTATCGCGGGGTCCAAATACAACCGCCGCAGGGCCCGAATTATTTTATTGGCGCATTTTCCCCAACACAGCTTTCTCCTCCGCTTTCTCCTCGGGTTTCTTCATCGAACTCATAAACAATCTTGCCGCACTTTTGTTAGTTGCATATCAAATGAAAATGTAGAGTTTAAGTTGGAAGCTCGCCGCCTTTTTGTATATTGCATACCGAAAAAAAAAAATACCCCCACTTACTAACAGAATGAGCTGTTTGTTACTAACTGCATTTCGAAATATCTCAACGCCGTTCTAAATGTAAAAAATGAGGGAGAAAATCAATTTTGGTCCCGATGTTTATACGGCGGGTAATTTTAGTCCTCGATGTTTTCACTTACCACATTTAGTCCCGCTGCTGTCAAATTAGAACCCATTTAGTCCCTCGGGTAGATTAGGCGTTAATTTTGGTGAAGAAATCTCATGTGAGACGCGCGTGATTATTTATCATGTTTTCAGAAAATCAATAATGTTTTTTAATGTCCAATTTTGGTCCTCGATTTTTATATTGATGATCAATTTTAGTCCCCCAATGTTTCCGCACGTGCGTCTCACGTGATAGTTTTTCCTCCAAATTAACGTGGATGTATATACATTTTATATTATGAGATTATTTATTTTATTATGATATATATATATATATATAAAATGATTGACGAGGACGGCGAAATGGGATCACGAACAGTATACATGTACCTTCATTTTTTTTAAAAACGTTTTCGAATCCATACAATGATAGTATTGATACAAAAAAAAAAAAAAAAAAAAAAAGAGCACGATCGCTTCCTCCCGATTGCGAACGTGGGGAGAATCATGAAAAAGGTGATCCCCGGAAATGGGAAGATCTCTCTCTGGCATTTACACGCTCGTCAAACTCCGTGATGACCAAGTCACAGGAGTTTCAGGCGCCAACTAAAATCTATCGTCGCTGCATATATATATATATATATATATTGCAATTAATACTAGAGATTTTATAAATGTTGTACTTGATAAACTAATACTTTAGCTATAAATGTTGTACTATATATGGCTACTGTTGCGATTAATATGTTTCCTGCACAATATGTATAAAGTATGCGTATGTGGTGTAGGTAACTCTTTTTAGTTATATTTATTTATTACATTCAATGCCGTGTGCTCATGCAGTATTGTATTGGGGTGGTTGTCTTCGTTGATTGGGTAAGAATTTATTAAATGAAGAAAGAAAACAAGTCATCAAGGCGCAGATTCAATTCAATTCGATCCCAATTGAGGAAAACATATTACCGTTACGCAATAATGATGCTACCAACCATTGCGCTGCCTTCATCACTACTGTAGTGTTACTATCTATCTATACACATACATACGTTTGATTTCAATGAATGTATATATAAATTTCATCCCACGACGTCGTCGTTTAAAGAGAGGAAATCTGAATCATGAATATTCCACAACGACGTCGTTTGAAGCTCCCGTTGAAGACTCGCGTGGCTCTCTTCTTCATCAGCTCGGCTTCCGATGCATTCTGCCGCCACGACGGCACCGTCAATCGCCGTCTCCTGACCCTGCTGGACTCCAACTTGGGTTTCAAAACCGCGCCCCGCTCCAAACCCGACCGCAACGGCGTGAAGACGTCTGACGTCACCGTGGACCCCGCACGTAAGCTGTGGTTCCGCGTCTTCGTCCCCACCAAGAGCGTCGACGGCTCCACCGAGAAGAAGCTTCCCGTTTTCGTGTTCTTCCACGGCGGGGGTTTCGTGTACCTCTCCGCGGATATGAAGGTGTACGACGCCGTCTGCCGACGATTCGCGAGGAAGATCCCGGCGGTCGTGGTGTCGGTGAACTACCGTCTGGCGCCGGAGCATCCCTACCCCGCGCAGTATGAGGATGGGTTCGACGCGCTGAGGTTTCTCGATCGGAACAAGGACGCTTTCCTGCCGCCGTGTGCTGACCTGTCCAGGTGCTTTTTAGGCGGCGATAGCGCCGGAGGCAACATCGCACACCACGTGACCGTGCGTGTGTGTAAGGCGAACGATTTTGCCAATCTCAAGGCAAGTTATATATCTCTTCAATTCCATTGATCTTAGTGGGCAATCATAAAAATCTCATCTTTGATTTATCATCCATTGTCTTAATTTTAACACAAATGTTGACATTGATTTTATCCCTTTATTAGTAGAATATATATATATATATATATATATATATATATATATACAACGAACTACGTCATTGTAGTAGGTGCTTGGAGTGTTGATCATACAACCTTTCTTTGGAGGCAAAGAACGAACCAAAGCAGAGGTCGAACTAGCGAACACAGACGTGCTCGTTTCAATGGAGAGAACTGACTGGATGTGGAGAGCGTTCATGCCCGGCACGGACCGAGACCACCACGTGATCAACGTCAGCGGTCCGAGAGCAGAGGACGTGTCCAAATTGGGAAATTTCCCGCCGGTTATGGTTGTAATAGCTGGCTTTGATTCCCTCAAGGATTGGCAAATGAGGTACTACGAATGGCTCAAGAATTCGGGGAAAGATGTTTACTTGGTGGAATTTCCAAACGCTTTTCATTCTTTCTATGTTTTCCCGGAAGTTCCCGAGTCCGGGCAGCTCATGGCCGAGGCCAGGAAATTCGTCGACAATCGATTGGTGAATTGAATCTTTCGTTATCATGAAAATCCCTACAGAGCTAATCTAATACTTGGGGGCCCAATGTCTTATATTGGCCCCCGGCGCATAATGGCTACGTGGGCCTCATACTGTATAACAAGGCCTTTATCTAGCTTCTTTTATATTACAATTTGATCTCTTCTTTTTTTTTTTTTATTTAATTCTGATCGTATCTTCATAAATCATTTTTTATATATTCCTAAAAATATATCATTATTAAACAAATTAAAAATAGAGTCTTAAAATATAGAATAAATTATATGTTTATGTATTAAACATACACTGACACGGTGCTAAACATACTAGTCATTAATAATAGCGATCACAAGACAATAATCACTTTTGGTATGTCATTTGTAATGACAGTTTTATTCTTTATACTTTTTCGTTATTACAATTTCAATAATATTCCCATAATTTCAAGTTTTTTAATGTACATGTATTAATGATAAATATTTATGATTCAAATTTTCTCTATTGAAAATCATAAATTAAAAATATAATTCGTAAAATATAAATAATATATATATTTAGATAGCAGAGGCCCGTAGCCCACGAATTTCTTAAAACGGTTTCATTATCCATAACCGTGCAGACCCGTTCGGGTGCCCCGCAGAAATCACGCACAATCAACAACTGAATTCCTAAATTGAATTTACCTAACAATCGTAATCATCATCTATCTTGGTTCTTTTTTCTCAGACTTCTTACACAGTCATCATCATCAGTATTTAGAGCTCGTTTATGTTTTCGATGTGATATGCAGTGATAGATCCGACATCGTTTGATCTGCTGGGATCCGACTGAGCTTGTTTGGTTGATCGGATATTAAGTATGTCTTCGGCACAAGACCCTTTCTATATCGTGAAAGAGGAGGTTCAAGATTCTGTAAGTAATTTGTAGAGATCGGTTATATCCCTAAGTTTAAGAGATCGGCGTGTCACTCAAGTTTTCATCTTGCAAATCAAAATCCGGTTCATCATTATTTGTGCATATCTAATATGGGTCTAGCATGTTTTGATGTTTTTTAATGCAAGGACGATTGATTAGATTGAATGTAGATTATAATGATGTGTATATGACTCAATTATTGTTTTATCTCATGAACGGCTCTGTGTGGTGGTTGATTGATTAATTGAAACATGAGTAGTGAAAAAGAGTTTTAGTGTCAAAAGTTGATGAATGTATCCAATTTGAGCATCATATTACTGAATTGTGTACATTTATTGAGCAGTCGATCTACTGCAATTTCATCTGAATCTTGGCCAGCTTCCGTAATATATATATTTTTTTATGTGTTTGAACTGGTTGAGTGTAAATCTGACATTCAGACTCATTCTTGAATAGATTGATAAGTTGCTTTCCACCTTTCGCAAATGGGAGCAGAATACTTCAGAGAGTGGAGAGCAACAACGGCTCACAAAGGAGCTTCTTGCTTCATGCGAGAGTATTGAATGGCAGGTGTGACTTTATATGAGAAATCCGAAGGGCTTTTTATCCATATTGTGTGATCATATATGCTTTAGCCTCTATATATTTTATCTAATATAAGTACATACACCTGGCTAACAAGTGACTTGCACTGCTAATTAATGACAGCTTCTTAAGGTGGAAATCACTTTTCCATATTTATACTCGTCACTCAATATCTTATTTGTACTGTCACTTAAAACTGACTTCATGATAGAAAGGTAGATGAATTGGACAAGGCAATTTCCGTTGCATCTAGTGATCCTTCTGTTTATGGGATTGATGGGGTGGAGCTTGATAGAAGAACTAGATGGACTGGCAATGCACGTGTTCAGGTGTATATGCTCTTGCATTTTTATGATTTTTTTGTTTATTAATGACTACTGAAGCTTGAACCACAATTCATACTTGTGTACCCCCTGGTTTAATATTAAGAATTGACTGTTTATTTAGCAATCTCGATTTTTTTTATCTAACAGGTGAAAAACGTGAAGAAATCGGTCGTATCTGGGAAAGAGTCAAATGGCGCAAGCATATCTGATTTAAATGGAATGCGTCGAGAACTCATGAGACTTCCGAAGAAGGAAGATATATCTAACCCATATGCTGCACGACAAAATGATGATTTCATATCATCAGAATCAGATAGACAGCTACTTCTAATAAGGTAACTTATTTCCTGAGTGCTATTGGGTAGTCCTTGGCGTGGGCGTAAAATAAAAAATTCTAAAGATTTCTTGTTAGTTTCATCGTGGCATTGTAAGCATTAAGTGGTGGGAGAGCACTTATGGTAATATTCTCGTTTCGTTTGACCTTTTACCTCAATAAGATGTCCAACATAACAGGCAACAGGACGAAGAGCTAGATGAGCTTAGTGCCAGTGTCGAAAGGATCGGAGGCATCGGGCTTACAATACATGAAGAGCTCCTTGGACAGGTAAGTATGTTAAAAAGCTGAGTTATAACAACCCCTAACTTCTTAAGCTATATCATATTGCAAGCATGTTGATTTAAGTTTGAACTATTCATGTTGTAGGAGAAAATTATTGGGGAACTAGGCACGGAAATGGATAGCACGTCAAACCGTCTTGATTTTGTTCAGGTGCTACTTTCTAATGTTATTTTTCTCTGCAATAATCCAAGCTGCATATACTGTATAGTGGTGGTGTTTTGATGGCTTAAAAGAGTCGCATTGTGATTGTCATCGACTTTGCAGAAAAAAGTTGCCATGGTAATGAAGAAGGCTAGTGCCAAGGGCCAAATTATGATGATCTTGTTCTTACTAGTCTTGTTTATCATTTTGTTTGTGCTTGTCTTCCTCACATAAACTTTTGAGGATGTGGCAGATTTTTAACTTTTTAAGAGTTCCTCGGGAGACATGTGACCTGATTTGTCAACAAAAGTGGATTAAGACTTGGTCAACGCAATGACATTTGTCAACCAAGCATTGATATGTGGTTGAACTTGTGATAGTGATGTGGTGATGGTGGACATGTTTTATTAATTATTTATTAGTGATGGCCATGAAACCTAAGCACTATCCTACACATCATTTAGTAGTATATATAGGTTAGATTAGTCTCGTTGATAGCTCATCTAATCTATGTAATGATTAATAATGCCTAATCCTTGTGTTAATTACAGGTAAGAATAATACATTTGATTAGTTGATCGTTTGGTGTACGAAGGATGGAAATCTATGACCATGTAGCTCATTAATCGATGATTTCGATTGGTATTCTCAAATTAAATACAACCTAATTTTTTCATTAAGTTATTAATGACTCATAGTGTCTATGTATGCCTGCGTGTTGGGTAAGTAGCAAACTTAGACGAAGCAAACATGAGCCATTTCATTGGCTTGATAATAATATATCTATACATGTATATGATCGTATCTACTTGTGAGGCCAAATTAATAGCACGAGGGACCATATTATTTATTTACAGCCCACATTAATTTTACTAGAATTAATGTCGTAGTAGATAGAGAAGACGTTTTCTCCGTTCTTGTTCCCATAACTGATAATATATGGAAATATATAAGAAAATATCTGTGGATATATCAGTGAAGCATTAGCCTAAATACGGATATATACTGACATTTAGGCAGTGGTTAAGTGTTCAATTGAGTTCAGTTTTTATCACAGAGATCAATCCCAGTCGTCACAAGTACCAAAACCACACGTTTGCAAAGTTTTAGGTTGAAAGAAAACTTCATTTTCTTGGGAATCCCGAAACCATCGGTTGAGTATTTATTTATTTGGTGGATTTCTCTTTGTTTTATCAATCTTTTCGTTCTGGAAAAACATTAATAAAAGATTCGTCTCTTACATTTTCTGCTCTCTGGCTCAGTCGGGTGGAGATAAAAACATAATTGAATGCGAGTCACTTCCCCTTTTAACCTTTACCTTGTTTTATCCGACCCCATATATGACAGCAGCACCATGCTCACTAGCTATATATATATTCGAGTGCCGTGTGTATATTCATCTCCTATGCTATACAATACTCTCATCACTTAGTTGTATCCATTTATTGTGCGTAGGTACTTCGTTGTTGATTCACACCAGCATCGTCCCTCTCCCTCTTTCTCTCTCTCTCTCTCTCTCTCTCTCTCTCCTTTGTTCTTGCAAATAAAACTTAATCACAAAATCAAAGACGATATTGTTTTGATACATATTGAATTTGACAGGAGGATGGGGTTCATCAAGGCTAAAGGCGATGTTTACAAGCACGTTGATGAGATTGATCTTGGCCCCGACAGTGATGAATTATATATCCAAGCCGATGTCAAAGGTTATTTATTTTGCAGATCATCATATTTTTGAATTCTTTGTGTGTGGTGGCTGCGTTGTTTTTCTTGTGTGCATTCAAATCCTTATGACTGTCGTCGGTATACATACATCTGCTATGACCCATGAAGTTTAAGGTTGGTGAGAATTCATTATTATTTACTAATTATTAGACTTGCATGACTGAACTCTCATTCATCTGACTGATATTTCATTCTGCAATTTCACTTATTTTTTCTTAAAAACAATATATGAAATTTGTTTATTCACAATATTTATTACTTCATCTTCATATAATTGATAGAAAGAGGTACTCCAATATATTGTACAAGGTAAGCAAAATTGATTATACAATATAATAATGTTCATCAGCTCCTCGCATGGCTGGTCTACTGGTGAAAATCTTTGCTTGGCTTCTGGAGTTCCCAATTGTTGGAGGCCTATTAATGTATTTTCTCAAGAAGGACAATCTATTCCACAAGGTACGTCATCCATCGTCTCAATATATATATGATATTTTCTTTGGTATATATACGATAATGTGATTAAAAATGTTCATTTATTTATGCCATTATAATTGACCCTAATAGTATAGCGTAGTACCCTCACAGCTCAAGGTTTTCTCTTTAATTGTATGGAAATAATAATGTAGTCACATGGACCACGAAATGTTCAACCATTTGAATATTTAGTTTCTTGTTCAAGAAATTATATCTATGCTATAATAAAGAAGTTCTTTGGTTATAACTCCCACTTGCGACAGCAAACAAAATGTACGTTAAAATCTAATAACTGCGCAACTGTACCGTACCATAATACCAACCTGTTCCTTGATATACTTTGTCCTCAATTAATAATTACTGCTGAATGGCGACGACGTATAGTATATTAATAGAGTTTGTATTTATTCATAAACTGCAAGAACTAGTGGGTTTTATGCTCCTCATTTTTATCACAAGAAAAATGGTGATCTAATATTTACTTTTTTTTTTTATATTTTCTTTTTTAATTTGTCGAATTTGCATGGACTTTTGCAGCTAGTTTCGTATGCAGAAATACAAGAATCGCCTCTTTTTGTCCCTTCACACCCTTACCAAGGTTATTAGACTTTATAATATTATTATCTCGTGTACGTAGTATTAACTTAAGTTTCAATGGTAAATCAAGGTTCTTTCACCAACTATGCCCTACTGCAGAGATTGAAGAAGAGAATGAAGTAAAATATGTAGAAACAGAAATGCATCCACCCGAAAAGGTGAAAGAAGCCGTTGAATGCATCAAATCGCCGGAGGACTTATACCCCACGAGCCTCGAGCTTAGCTTCCGTCGCTGGACAGTAATGGATTATGCAAGAGCTTATTCTTCAAGAAAAATCACTCCAACAATGGTATTATTAATTAGTTAACAATAAAAAGTTATCTGATCAAGTGTACTTACTAGGTTTGCAGTTAGATTTTATTTTCATTGATCGATCGAGCATGCTATGATCATCATGACACAGGTAGCAGAACAATTCATTGCTTACGTTCGTGAATCGTCGGGTCGAGATTTTCAGATGTCGTTCTTTATTAGCCTCGACGAAGAGAATATCCGAAAGCAAGCTAACGAATCGACAATGCGTTACCAGAGAGGTAAACGTAATAAACGAGCTGTTTGTGGGATATGAAAGCTTGTCTTTTCGTAACTATAATACGTACGTGTGTTTTTTCCTTTTATTATTCTCAGGAGAAACAGTTTCAGTTCTTGATGGAGTCCCAATAGCAGTTAAAGATGAAATTGATTGCATGCCATATCCAACTACAGGTCGAATCCCTGGAACTTTTATTACATGGAGTGTTTTATTACAAGCAAATGTATTTATATTTTCTAACATGCATGGGCTTATTTAACACATGCAGGAGGTACAAAATGGATGCACAAAGTAAGGCAGTGCGATAAAGACGCGTGCTGTGTCATCAGGCTTCGTTGTTGCGGGGCCATATTAGTGGGGAAGACGAATATGCACGAGCTCGGGGCTGGAGTGAGCGGGATCAATCCTCATTACGGGTAAATTTAATAGCATTATATACACCATTTTGTGGAAAATTTTTATCTTCATTGCTAAGTTTTAGTCTGCGTATGTTTATGAAAAGGGCTTGTAGAAACCCATACAATAGAAACCGGATTACAGGAGGATCTTCGAGTGGATCTGCAGCTGTAGTAGCCTCGGGACTGTGCCCTGTGGCACTTGGTGTTGATGGAGGAGGTATACATATGTTTGATTTCTGTTTTATTCAATATATATATGGGGAATTGGCATAAAAAAATAATAAGGAAGAATAAATATACTTGGTCAGGATCTGTTAGACTACCTGCTGCAATTTGCGGTGTTGTGGGCTTTAAAGCGACATTCGAACGGATACCACATGAAGGGTTCATAGCAATTTTTCTCTTTAATTCATCTGTTATATTATATCATAATATATATCAACATATATACAAGATGTGGTTTAAAAGTTGGCAATTTTTCTATGTGTTTGAAGAGTTCTTCCCATAAACTACACTGTTGGAATGGTCGGGATTCTCGCGGCAACAGCAGAGGATGCTCTAATCGCGTAGGGCTTTTTTATCCCCTTTGCACATTGTTTGTGAAATCTTGGTTATCATTTCCATAACGAATCCTCCGTTTTAAACAGTTACTCAGCGATCAGCGGAGGTCTCGATACTCATCACTACAAAGCGGTAAGGAGACCATATATAATCCATGCATGTATGAGCCTCACCAGCATTGTAATCTTATCGAAAGAAACTTTTTCTCAGCCAAGAATCGGTCTCCCTCTGTTGAAATCGGTGAACTATATGTCTTCTGGCATCAAAATGGCTAAATATGCCAAGGTTAGAAAATCTGTATCATTTTTTGTTTTCTTTAGAATTAATGCAGCATCCGATATTATTTTTTTTAGAAAAACATTTTTTCGATGCTCGATCAGTGGTTCGACGACTGCAGTGAGGATATAAGAATTTGCTGCTCGAACGCTGTCTCTAAATTAATCGAAAAATATGGGTGGAAGGTACTGAATTTTCGAATGCTGATGATATTTAAGTGACGGTCTTACGATTTATTAACTAATACGGTATGCACGTGACCATAGACGGTGGAAGTTACGGTACCACACATAGAGGCCATGCGCTTGGCTCATTACACGACGATCGCATCGGAATGTAGCGGTTCAATCGCCAACTTTCTTGACAAGTACTCACTCTTGATCTTGAATCATTATTATTATTATAAATATCGAAATAGTTAATTTAAGGACGACTTTTGTAATAAATATACGGTTATGCGTACATACATATATACATATACATACATAGGTCGAAGCTGGGGTGGGATGTGCGTGTAGCTCTGGGGATGTATGGCTCTTTCCACAGCCACGAGTACATCAATGCACAGAAAATCAGGTAGGTAACCAAAGCATATATAGAAATTAATTAAGATGATAATGGAGCTGCATATATATATACATAAAAAAAAGATAGATCTTTTTGTGCTTAAATAATCAATATCATGTAGTGTTGTTGTTTGTAATGACAGAAACCTTCAGATGAAGCTGCATAAGAAGATTCTTTCCGAAGCAGATGTCATCGTTTCCCCGACCGTCGGGTAGAGAAACTGATGAATCATTCCGCTATCCATGCAATAATAATCTTCTCACAAAAAAAAAAAGATGAAGAATTTGTGAATTAATTATTATACTTTTCATGGCAGTGTAACGGCGTACCCAATATTGGATGATTCTTTAAAAACTGGTGAACTCGACTACATAAACGGAGGTAATAATTAAACAGCGTTAACACATCTTTATGCATGGTGGTTTTGGTATCAATATATTATTATTCAATGTATTATCGTTGAACGAAACGTCTTGATTTTCAGCTGCATTAGTGAGATATTGCATAGCAGGGAACTTTCTAGGATTACCTGCAGTGACAGTGCCTGTAGGTTTATTATTATTACACATAATCCCGTGTTCTTTTTTTTGCTATGTATCATTTTTGTTTGAATAATAATAAGTTGACGACTGTTTATAAGATTGAATGATCATATAGGTTGGGTACGATAAATCTGGTCTGCCCATTGGTCTTCAGTTTATAGGGAAGCCGTGGTCCGAAGCTCTGTTGATTCACATCGCTTCTGCTTTGCAGGTAATAATTAATAACTTTCCACTCATATTATAAAATAAACACACATATATATACATGCATTTCTTATTTATCTTTTCTTGTTTCTCTCACAGGCTCTGTGCATCTCAGGATACAAGAAACCGGAGGTTTTCTATGACATGCTTAATGTTAATAATGCTTCTTAGCCAAATGATCGACCTTTAATACTAGATATCCATACATAGTAAGTACACGCAACATAACCTTTCCATCATGGTGATGTTATATATAAGTTGAATCTTATTTCCAATTATTTCAAAACCGTATGCATGCATGCGTTTGCATTTTATTACAAATTCCGTAGAAAACGAGTACAATGTTATTGATTCAATCTCCAAATTCTGAAGTGTACCAAGTTGTCTTAATCAAATTACTTAAAGGTAATTTTGGCGAGGCAACAATAATACTCCCACCATGCATTGAACCTGCTCGCGGAATAGGCATCGAAAACCCTAATGCATCATCCGGTGGCATAAACGTGATATTAGCGGATAATAAATCATTATGATTATTATCGTTACTGTGGTATTGATGATCTAAACAATGTTTTGGCTGTTGTTGTTGTTGTCTAGGGATATTGAGTCTCTCTGATCCTTCAATCTCCCGAAGCTTGTTGAGATATAATTTCAAGGGAGAAACATAATTTTCAAACTCCAACGTCATAATAGCCCATAAAATGTCGTCCCCGTTGATTATTTTCCTCTTCTCCCTCTGGCATTTATCGGAGGCTTCCCCCGTGACGAAGCTGATAAATTCAGACACGCATTCTTGAACAATCTCCTTTGCATCTTTGGATATCTTCCCATTTCCGGGGATTACCTTTTTCATGATTCTCCCCACGTTTGCAATCGGGAGGAAACGATCGTGCTCTTTTTTGTTAGTATCAATAATGGTATTATCGTACGGGTTCGAAAATGTTATATGATCATCTTCCTCATGGAGCCTTCCTTGGTCTCTTCCCCTCTTCATTTCGTGATTTGTTGTTATGGGTCATCATGATATGAAACCCCCATCTTTATAGGAAGGTGCTTCTCTTGTTGTACGGGTCTTTTGATGGGACTCGTTCCTTAGACAAAACGAATACTCTAATAAAATGTCTATCTATGGGCACACATAGAGAGAGCAAAGGATATTATTGAGTATGTTTTCCAATAGGTTTGTATATTTTATTGTAATACAACAATCCACAATAGAATCGATTCTTGTATCGCTGTATTTTGTTTGCTAATTGTTTTCTTGGTAGTCGTGTTTTTTAACAGATGTTGCCTTTGCTCCTATTTTTCTTATTTCGGATTTTACCTTGTAATTAATGTACTTTCACCATATGGGTTATGTTCATCGAATCAAGAATGCATGCAGCATCGAATCTCAGGACAGCACTTCATCGGAAAACATTTTGTAGACTGCAGCAGTGAAGGCACTGAAACATTGCTATCATTGAAATATAGGAAAAAGCAAATTCGTTCAAATCTCAGGACACACACACTCAATATCAGTTAAGGACACCATCTTTATCGTGTAATCTCATACAAATATCAAAATAATGATAAATCAGAGAGTTGAAAAGAAAACGAAAGAACCGTTCCGGCAAAGATTTGAATTACTCTCTCACAAAGATGAAGAAGCTCTCTCACTGATGGAATCTTCAACAGCTTTCAACAAAGCAGGCATCAATTTCTTATTCGTAACGATGATCCCCGTGTCCATATCAAGAAACCTTCCTTTAGAAAAATCCAGATGATTCCCAGATGCGTCCAAGACAACACCTCCGGCTTCTGTAAAGAAGTCCCGGTGATTATAATATGATTATCTTCAAAAATTATTCATAACATTTAGTGGGTCATATGATAATATCATTAACCTGCGACAACCATGTATCCAGCGGCGTGATCCCATATCTTTTCACGGTAACCTTTGTGAGGGAACCTGAGATATATAGCCCCATCACCTCTAGACAAAGCACCGTACTTTGCTTGGCTATCAATCCTTACAGGTGGAGCTTTAATACCAAGTCTCTGCAAATATATATAAATCACTGCATAATGAGTGTTTTCCCTCAGATAGTGCATAGGACACAGAGAAGCAAAAGAAGTTGCCTACCTTTGCAATTGAGCTAGACAAATCATGCGAAGAATGTGCAGCTTCAAAAGATTCGAATAAGGATGCTTCTTCGGGGTCGTCGGTTGAAGTTACATGCACCTATAGAGCAAAAATAAAGCTAAAGTTTTGTGACAAAAGCCACTTAAGACTCAAGCATGGGATACTATTTATGACCTTGATTGGTTCACCACCATCTAAGCTTTGCATGTATGTGCCGCCGCCAATTTGGGCATAAAAAAGACAACCAACTTTGTCTTCTGTAGCAGCCTTATCAAAAGAAGTGGCGATTGACGATAAGGGAAGATTCGGACAAGCTAAAACCCCCAATACAACTTTCCCCTCGTCGAGCAACGCCAGAGCAATCGCGTACTGATCTCCTCTCAAGAATCTATATTGTTCAAAATAGTGGTGTATACATTACAGCTTGTTTGAAATGTACAGAAACAATAGAAGAGTCTTTCTTGATTAGATTGTTGAGAAGTCATCAAAAGCCATATAATAAAAAAGGATGCTGATGCTAACTCAAAAATCAACTAATGAAAAAAAGGCAACTATATGATACCCTTTAGTCCCATCGATTGGATCCAAGACCCAATGCTGACCATTCGCACCGCCTTTGGATAGTCCCTTGTCAATAGTTTTCAGCACATCGTCCTCCGAAAGAGGAGATATATCAACTGTTCCACCATTAACTAACGTTTCATTCACAAGCTCTGTTATGCGGAACAGTGTTTCTCGCGATTCTTCTTTGCGAAGGTCTTTAGAATCCTAAGATGCACAGAACAAAATATATCTAAAAGAATGCACAATGTATGAACCTTCACTGAGGCAACAAAGATTTAGAAATACTGGTGGAATATGACATAGAATGGACAAAAAAGATTCCGGTACCTCTTCAGCCACCATTGAGAACGGCATCGATGGAAACTCCTTCTCCAAAATGTAGCTAACTACAGCCTGCGAACCTTCAGATTAACGATGACAAAAGTTAGATTCTGTTATAAATCAACAAGATCATCTCTTGATGAGAAGTACATTTGTACGTGTGTCATATGGGCAAAAAAGCAACGGCTCTGCCTCTTAAGTAGTTCAGGCAGAACCCTACAACTACAATTCAATGTACTTTGTTTCTGCACATAAAGAAAATTGAAATCCCGAAGAGAATAAACTGGACGAATAGTATGTCCGATCATGTTGCACACATATATAATCAATCAAAAAACACTAAAGCATACCATAATCAGCCACTGTGACAGGACTTTTATCGGATTTTGATTGGACATCGGATTGCAACAGAGCCTTTTGCACTTTCTGTTGAAAAACACAACGGAGCACATGCAGTGAATAGGAAGCTGGAGGAGAGAGTTCAAAATCCACATTAATAATTGAACGAGCTACGACACCACAAACCATGTCTTTTCCCTTGAAAACTTAGTCGAAAGCAAATAAGACCATCCACACCGTCTTTCACCAAACCGTCAAATCGAATCCAATTTACAAAACCAACATTTCGTAAGTAAGAGGGCATAGCTCATATGAATAAACTAAGGCGTCGCTCGCTAGTCAGTCTAATAAAAATTCATTAAAGAAGCATTCTTTTGGACATTGGTATTCCGTTGCCATCACCAAGAATACATCTTTTTGCTGATTTTAGACAGCGTACAATCATCACCAATCCAATAATTAAAAAATCTGAAATCACCAGAAGAGGAATTAGATAAGAGGTACCTCGCACAATCTAGCAGCGCGAGACGCGGCTTTCTTGGCAGCTGCTAATTGATGGTCGTAAGTCATTGAAGCAACAGCCGATGATAATGCCCGCAACAGGCGTGGCTTCGTAGCTCTTGTTATAGGGGCAGAGAATCGAAAGGAGGTTTTCAATCTGGTAGAATTATATGAGTAGCGAGGGCACATAGGGGTAGTTTTGGCTGTAGCTTTCGAGGGAAATAATGAGAGTGATCGCGTCAATGGCGTACAATGTCCAATGAATTGTGCACACATTTCTCTCCCTTTCACGTAGTTGGTGGACGTGGAACTAATGAGCTTCAAGATGCAATTTATTTAAGCCCAAACCGTCCCCTGTATAACGTGGTAAATCAATTGATTTGTCTGTGAGAAATTTATCGACCACACAAACAAACAGGCCTTAAGTAAGTAACTATGATTTTCATAATGGGCTGCCTACATGGCATTAAGAGGAAAAATACACTCTTTGGAAGTTCCAATGGCTTTGTGTGACACTGTTTTTTAGAGCCTCAATCAACTAAGCCACAAACTTCAAACAACGAGTATCTTTATGAATGTTCTGGCACCGAATCGAACAGAAACGCATCCCACATTGCACGCAGGTGTAGTTCGCACAAGTCCCGCAAACCGTACAGAAGTACCGACGCGCGGTGGAGCTCGGGGGTCCCACCGCTGCTCTCGAGTAGGAAGGCACGTGCGGAGGCAATGATTCCAAGTTAGCCTGTTTCACAGAGTATGTAAATCTTGAAGAAAATAATAATAATAATGCATGAATTGACCCGCAGAGATATTGAGAATGTGTTTTTACCTCTTGCAAGAGTTCATGAAAGGATCTTGAAGCTTTCTTAGCATTTTCAAGTGCCTTGGCTTGGCGGGTCTTACGCTTCATGCCCTTGGCTTGCTTCTTTTGATATGCTGCATTGTGAACACACTGAAAAATGTGAGACTTTACTGCGAGCTTAACGTTGAGCAAACATATCAGAATAGAGCAATTGCATTCCTGTGAATCCCACGACAAAGCCAAACTGGTGATCCAACAAAAAGGAAGATGCACTAATTTCACGGTTGTTTGTATGCAATGCACAACAAAGACAACTGAATCAATCAATTAACTCTTCATAAAATCAACCTTGATCATCATCGTCCAATGAGGCCTCGTCATCGCTGTCCACCTGTACTGTCTCTAATCCAGCATTGTCATTCTCCAAAGCATCGAGGCGAGCAAGAAGTGCCTACGGGAAAAGCTTCATGAGGCAAAGGCATAACAAACTAACACAACTTAGATACTAACAAGAATCCTGCATGCTGATGCTGACCTGAGCCCGATTGTCGCTGCTTGCTAAAGCCGCAGACATTTTGGAAGCCATCTTACGAGTGCGTGTCGACATACGCCGTGCTGAGTTGGAAGCTTCCTCATCCATGCTTGCTTGCTACACTACACACAATCGTCTCAATTAGCTACAAAACGCAGGAAAAATTCATCAATTTTGCATACGAGAGCCATGTTTTCTCCACAATACATCAGCACATGAGCAGATTAACACTCCCACCAAAGACTCGACCCTTCTCACGGACATTTGATCGAACACGTTCAGTGCAGTTTTAAAAGAAACCAAAAGCTCACAAAAAGTAGTCGGTTCCTCAAAATTATCGGAAATTGACATACCTTTCGCGCTTGCTGGGTGGTATAATCGATCAAATTGGCCGACGCCCGAATCACTGAGCTGTGTATTCTTTTTTTCCTGTGAGGCAAGTAAAACTTTTAATGGCTGAATTGAGTTGGAACGAAAACTTGAATTGGGCTGGGCCTTTTGAAAATATAGTGGGCCATATATTGAAAGTAAATAATAGTCTTATTATATATTTTAATTAAAAAAGAAATTATTAAACGGAAAAAAAATAATCTTATCCCTTACTTAAACGACGAGCGACACACAGCACAGCTAAGGAACAGCAATGGCAACATTCGCAGCAAACTACTACTCCTCCTCCTTCTTCTTCTCCAGCCTATCAGCATCTTTCTCTCGAAACCAGAAACGAGTTCGAGTTTTATCATCGCCGGCAATCAAAGCCGCCGTACAATCTTCCTCTTCACCCTCGGAGTCGTCGTCGTCGTCGTCGTCGTCGACCTCTGATGCAAAACCGTCCTCCTCCAAAGAACCTCCTGCTGCTAAGAAGGTTCTTCCAAAGAAGAAGCCCGTTTACTCAAGTACGTATGTGTTTATGTTAGCACAAAGCTCACTTTTTTTTTTTACAATGTTTTCTAATTAAAATTATCTGTTCATAAGTGAACAAAGGCCAGATTGTAAGAGTGGACAAGGACAAGTATCTCAACAGCGTAAATGTGAGTATTTATATATAGATTATTGTTGTATACATACAGATGAAAATGATTTCTCTGTCTTTCTCTCTCTCTCTCTCTCTCTCACTCAGTATTTATCTGTTGGGCATCCGCCTTATTACAAGGGCCTGGATTACATATACGAAGACAGGGGAGAGGTAGGTAATTAATTAGCATATATTATTATATGAATGATTTAAGTTGGGCTAATTAATTAACACACGTAACCTCGCTCTCGTCTCATCATACATAAATTATCAGATTCTGGATTTGCGCATATTTGAGACGGGAGAATACGCACTTGTAAGTGGTTTTTGTTGACCCTCGTTTTTTTTTTCGATTAAACGATTATAATAAATAATCTCTCTTTACTGCGTGTGTCTTACTCTTAATAAGATTGCATGGGTGGGGATACCAACAGCGCCAGCTTGGTTACCGACGGACATGCTTATCAAGGTACATTAACGTTAATATAATCATGTGTTGTTGTGTCTATCTATCAACATGAATATTGAATCTCTCAACTAACTAACTGTCGATCGATTCTTTGCTTTGCAGTCGGATAAACTTGATTACCAGAGAATGTAACGGTGCGGAGAAATAAGTAAGGAAAAAAAAAATTAACAGGGAGGATTTGAGATTATTGTTTTACAAAGGTAAATTAGTTGATTCGATCGAATTAATAACCAACTATCGTGTATTTTATGGTCCGCACATAATCTTTTGGGCTCTCATGGCCCAAGGGCCACATAATCAATCGGGTTTTTCATGACCCATTGTAGCATTATGTATGAATTATTATATTCTCAAACGTTACGGTGGGGTCTATTAATTTTTTTAAGAATATACTTTTATGATATGGTCATCATTGTTTTGATAATTGCCATATAATATTTTCTCCATACGTTGCTTGATGGAACAAAATTTCCCTGAGATAGAGAAACAGTCAAATTTTCAGAAAAGATGATATGCGAACGCGTATTTGTGTTTTGGGAAGAAACATATGACCGGAGAGTGATTGAATAGACCTCAGCGATGTGACAAAGTAAGATATGTAATCAAATTCAAGTCGAGAGAATACATATAGAAGATAAGAAGAATAATATATACTCCCTCCCTCCAAAATTACTTGGTCGTTTTGTGGAATTTGAGAGGAAAAAGAATTGTGTTTTATCTTGAAATTAATGCTTGGTAATTTTGGAAACCAACAAATAAGGACGTATTATGTATTAAATCATACGTACATGGTTGTACCAAACCTAAATATATCCGTCCCGATACAAAAGTATGTTATTCCAATTATTTAGCGTTCCATTAGAAGAATTCCCAACAACCAATAAAACTTGCCTTTTTTTACATAGTTAGAGGTGTGTAACGACCAAAAAATCTTAGAATTGAAATTTTACTTTGAAATTTTTTATTTTTTTCGTTTTGTAACCCTTTGCTATTTTATGCTTCTTGTTTATGTTATCATAATTAATAACGCATCAAGTCATGTCCTTATCGTATGACTTTTTCAATGCGCCTAATTAGTGCCTTCGTCGCGGGACCAAATTAAATTTAATTTCATAATTTAGCTAGCAGTGAGTTGAAAGTCAAATAAAGTAACTTAATCGTGACGCATTATTTTTTCATAATACATATTGGTTATTTATAGCGTTCCTATTTTGTAACTATGCGCCATTTCGTAGTCAATTAACGTCGCGGGCGCCACCAGTCGCCAGATTTTAATAAACAACAAAGTCTTCTACCATCGGCTTTAGTTTAGCCTACACAAGCCTTATTAGCTGATGCGATAACTATGAATATATATATATATATATAATATATGTATATATAGAGCAAGGGTACGTACATTTACCCTAATCCATTACGAAAATTCGTCGCTCGATCGATCTCTCCGATATAAAAATAATCATTTCCCTATATAAAATAGCCTACCAAAGATGACCGTTCCTTAAATTAACTAATACACATCATTGCCCCCTACTTAATATTACCAACAAATATTCGATAATGATCAACATGGATTATATTTTAGCTAATCCTAGTCTAGTGTTGTTTATTTAACGTTTCTCATTAGACTTTTGCCACCTACGATCGATTAATCAAGATTATCTACCATCTTTTTGTTTGACTTCTTATATTTTAAATAATTTACCGTTTTTTATTGAAAGTTTTTTTTTTCTTTTTTGTCGGAGAAAAAACAAAAATGGTATCAAATATTACGATTCTTTAGTTAATTATTATATTTCATAACGAAATATATGCTGTTGTGTTGGAAAAGTTCAACGCATCACCATTATAAATACACACCCTTTACCAAGAAGCACTAACCATCACAACACGTACACTCAAAGCAGCAAAGAGCTCAAGCCATGGAGTTCAGTATCTCAATCATGGGCGTAGCAATCTTTGCAATCTCCTTTATTCTCTACTATTTCTTCTTCTCCTCATCATCATCTTCTTCCACAAAAGCCAAATCAACCATAAAAACTCCACCTGAAGCCGGCGGCGCTAAGCCCCTCGTAGGCCACCTTCATCTAATGGGCGGCACGGACACCAAAGCCGGCCTCCCCCACTTCAACTTGGGCGACTTAGCCGATCGTTACGGCCCCGTTTACACCATCAAGCTCGGGGTCCGCCGGGCTCTGGTGGTCAGCGACTGGGAATTCGCCAAGGAGCTATACACCACCCATGACGTCACCATCTCCAACCGCCCCAAGCTGAGGGCTTTCAAGCACCTGGGCTACGACTTCGCCATGTTTGGGTTCACCCCCTACAGCCCTTACTGGCGCGAGGTCCGCAAGCTCATAGCCGTCGAGCTCCTATCGAGCCGCAGGCTCGAGATGCTGAGCAGCTTGAGCATGTCGGAGATCAAGCAGTGCTCGAAAGATCTTTACAGGTCGTGGAGCGAGAGGAAAGACCCCACCACGGGGAAGCTGCAGGTGGACATGAAGCAGTGGTTCGGGGACCTGAACCTCAACGTGATCTTCCGCATGGTGGCCGGCAAGAGATTCTACGACCGTGGGCCCCAAGCGGAGGAGGGCAAGCAGCAGCGGAAGGTGATGAGGGATTTGTTCCACTACGCGGGTCTTTTCGTCCCTGCCGATGCGCTTCCCTACCTCGGTTGGTTGGATTTGGGGGGACACGAGAAGAAGATGAAGCAGATTGCGAAAGACCTCGACAAGATCATGAATCAGTGGTTGATAGAGCACAGAGAGAACGCTGACAAGGGCTTGAGGGATCAAGATTTCATGGACCTCATGATTGCGGAGATGAACCGTGGAAGCTTACAAGCCGATCAGTACGATGCTGATACAGTCATTAAATCCACCATTGTGGTATAATATATATTTATATATAATATATTTAAATCTTGGAAGGCGTTGTTATCCTTTTTTTTTTTTTTGTTTTGTTTTCTGTCTAAATATCTTATTATTGATGGCGTTTTCGTTTTTGCAGAGTTTAATCGCTGGTGCAACTGATACAACGGCTGTGATGCTCGAATGGATGATGTCCCTCTTGCTGAACCATCCCCACGTGCTAAAAAAGGCTCATGAAGAAGTGGATCAACTTGTCGGGAGAGAGAGGCGCGTGAGCGAAGCTGACGTCAGCAAGCTGCCGTACCTTCAAGCCATCATCAAAGAGACTTTCCGATTATACCCCGCCGGTCCGTTGGGTGGGCCCAGGGAGTTCACAAAAGACGCGACCGTGGGAGGCTACCATATCCCAAAGGGGACGTGGCTCATCGTGAACCTGTGGAAGTTGCAGAGGGATCCTAAGGTGTGGTCGGAGGACGCTGCCGAGTTCAAGCCGGAGAGGTTTATGACGGCGCCGTTGAAGAAGCTCGACATCAAGGGGCAAGACTACGAGATCATACCGTTCGGGGCGGGTCGACGGATCTGTCCCGGGTCGAGCTTTGGGATCCAGATGCTGAACCTGGTTTTCGCCAGCGTGCTGCAGGCGTTCGACTTCTCGACCGTCGGTGGTGAGAAGGTGGACATGACGGAGAGTCCTGGGATGACCAATGCGAAAGCCACGCCGCTCGATGTTCTTGTTTCTCCGAGGTTGCCTGCGAACTTTTATTAAATATATATTTTAATTATATATATATTATATAATATATATATATCTCTTAGTGGGATGTTGTTGTCTGCGTGTGCCATATGTTGTACTCCATGCATGTGTTGTTGTCTGAGTGGTCTCAGCATGTAAGAGTTAATAATAATTTGTGTGCAATAAGTGACGACTTTATTACTTCGATGGAATATATATATATATATATATATATATATATTATATATATCGTCTATCATAATTTTATTTTATTTTATTCATTTTGATGTTTCAAGTCAAAGTCAAGCACGAGCTCACCATCGGAAACATGGAGTTACCACAGTCGCCGGCGCGTTCAATGTTTAATGGAAAGACGTAATATATATATGGATACACTACGCCCTCGCTAAGGACTGTTTACTTCACATAATTAACCAAGAACGAGAATTCTGCGTTATGTTTTTGTTCGTCGTATTCTTCCTTCAAAATAATGTGTACGTTATTACTAAACTTATTGGGTACTGTTGATGGTGAGTATTCAACTTTGACAATGTTGGGGCAACATTCTGGTCAACATTTGTTGACAGAGAATGTCGCCTTTTTCAGTTTTATCTTTCATACCCAAAACATGTTTAAACCGTGTCTAGACTATTTTTAGTATTTTGCAGGAGTTAGATAAGAGCTGGAATGAATCAAATACGAGTGGAATAAGTATGGATAAGATGGGGCTAAATTAGGAATGGATGCTTACTAAAGATAGGAAGATTTGAGCCGATATTTGTGGAGCGATTCAAGGAAGGTGATCAAATCTATTTTGGGAGTGGATACTTACTAAAAGATAGGGAGATTTGAGCACAAGATAAAGACCAAGTTCGTGGAGATATTCAAGGAAGGTGACCAAGTCTTTTGGGAAGTCGGTTAGAGTCGAAGATCTATATAAAGGGATTTCCCGTGACCATTCGGATTAACGCTTCCATAGAGAGAGAGCTTATTTGTGATTTTCGTGATGATGTGCTATTGAGAGATCTGTGAGCTTACTTTACACGATAGTCTTTTCAAAAGTTTTAGGACTTTGTAGTTTTCAGGATTGTTTAGATCCGTAGTTTAGACTATCTTCGGGTAGTTGTTTTTGCCATCCATTGCTGTTAGTGGAATTTCGCCTTGAGCCACGCAACAAGTTTATTTGAACTTGCTGCACAGAAAAATTCTCATCTCGTGTCTTTTAGTTTTCGTCACTAAAATTTATTTATTCCGCTGTGCATTTAAATGTTGGACTGAGTGTTGACCCAACATCTCACCCAACATTTAGTTACTGTTCAAATTTTTTACATCCATTTCAAGCGGGGCCGACTTCAAAGTGGTATCAGAGCTTACGCTTGACGTTACTAAGCGCAAAGATTCATCTACAATGGATGTTACGAGTTCAAATTACATCGGCAAAGTCCCTGTGTTAGACGGCTCCAACTATGCTTACTGGAAGGTTCGTGTTCGCCAATGCATCAAATCCATAGATGTACGAGCGTGGGAGGCCGTTCTCCATGGATACTCTCCACCTCGATCTCCTCCAGACGCTGATGGAGAAATCTTCGACAAACCGGTCGATGAATGGACGATACAGGAACGAAACGAAGCAGAGTTCAACGACAAAGCACTCAACTCCATCTTCTCATCCGTGGATATCTTCATGTTCAAGATCATTCAGAATTGCACGACGGCAAAGAATGCGTGGGATCTTCTACAGAGGTATTGCGAAGGCGATGCGAGTGTGAGGGAAACCAAACTACGATACCTCCTAAATCAGTTTGAAAACCTCAGAATGAAGGAAGACGAGGACATTACCACATACTTCGGCAAGCTATTGACAATTTCGAGCGAATGTGCTAGTCTCGGAGATCCAATCGCTAACAAGGTACTAGTTTCTAAAGCTTTACGTACGCTAACTGAAAAGTTTAATGTGAAGGTAGCGGCCGTCGAGGAGGCACATAATCTTGGCACGATGGAAATCAACACCTTGATGAACATTATGAAGAACTACGAGACCAATCTCGAAGTTCAAAAGAGGGCATCTCGCGGCAAAAGCATTGCTCTAGTCAGTCAGCCATCCAAGGTTTCAGATGAGGTTGATCCTGACAATGAGGACGATATGGCTATGTTCGTGAAGAAATTTGCGAAGTTTATCAAGAAGACGAATGTTGAGCAAAATGTTGGCCCAACATTCAGAAAAGGCCAGAATGTCAAAGCTGAACCTTCTTCTGCTCCTCCATTCACCAAACGCAAACCTGATGGAAAGAAGAAGAACATCAACTATGAATCTGTGAGATGCTATGAATGTCAAGGATGGGGTCATTTCGCCAACGAATGTGCCAACACACTTCGCAAGCATGGGAAAGCGCTTTGGATTGATCTCTCCGATGATGAAGATGAGGAACCATGCCCAAAAGAGTCCAAGCAATCTTCAGTAACCATTCAGTCCTTTTCGGACAACGAAGAAGATAAAGATCATCAAATAGGCTTCATTGCGGTAACTAATGTTGAGCCAACATTTGACTCAACATCTGAAAAACAAATTATTTTTGATTATGATGACTCAAACTGTTTTGATGGGTATTTAAGTTCTGATGATGCAGAATTAGAAACTGAAGTTCTTGAAGAAATTCAGACAAATGATGCCTTCAATCTACTGTCGGCAAAATATGAAAAAGAGAAGGCGAAAAACTTGGAACTCAAAGCTATCATGAAAGTGCAGTCCGAGGTGAATGAGAAGAGTGAAAAGGTGATCGAAAGCCTACTTGAAGGGATGAACAAATTGGAAGCCGTACTGACTCGAAAAGATAAAGAAATCGATAAGCTTCAGAAACGAGTTGACGATGCGGACAAAACGTTCTCAAAAATGAACAAGGGTAAAGCTACTCTTGATGAAGTATTATCTTTAGGTATTTTTGATAAGCAGGGTTTAGGATTTAAATCTCAGCCCACAACTGATTTTGTTATTCATGATAGATCTAAGATTGCCTTTGTTAAGGAAGGTGCCGAGCATGAAGATAATGAAAGTAGTAAAACTTTAGTGCTTAAGAAGAGTACAAAGCTTTCTGTCCATAAGTCTAAGGATAAACCATATCAATGTACTTATTGCATGCAGCCAGGTCATATTAAGCCATACTGCTGGAAATTGAAGAGGGAGATTTCTGCAAAGAAATCAATGTTGGCTGAAATGTCATCCAACATTTCGCTCAACATTGAGAAATCAGTGTTGAAAGGAGTGTTTGGAGTGAGTTCAGCTGGCGCTTCTTTAAGTTCTGGTGAAACAAAAGCTGTTGTGTCTATTAAGAAAGTTTGGGTGAAGAAATCTGTTCATAAATGTCATGTAGTTTGTACCTCTTTGCGAGCTAACGTGGCAGGTGCTTGGTACTTCGATAGCGGGTGTTCCCGACATATGACATGTACCAAAGAATATCTATGTGATTACGTGACTTTAAAGAATGGATCTGTGACGTTCGGAGGAGGTGCTAAAGGACGAATTCTAGGTCAAGGCAGATTGAACGTGCCCGATTTTCCAAAGCTTAGCAATGTTCTTCATGTTGACGGTCTCGTGGCTAATCTGATCAGTATAAGTCAGCTTTGCGACGATAACCTTGAGGTAAGATTTAATAAGGAATGTTGTGAAGTTTTTAACAGCCATTCTGTTCGAGTAATGGCAGGTAAAAGATCGAGCGACAACTGTTATTTAGTCGAAGACAAATCCGGTGTGAAGGACGTGTGCCAACTCTCAAAAGCCCAGGACGATGCGGTACTTTGGCATTTCAAATTGGGCCATGTCAACTACAGAACTTTGGAACAACTTATCAAGCACGATGCAATCAGAGGCATTCCGAAATTGAAGGAGTTTGGTAAGGTTGTATGTGAGTCATGTCTTAGGGGTAAGCAAGTGCATGTTAGTCATAATGTTGACCAACATTCTGCCCAACATTTTAAAACTGCTCACTGTTTTCAACTTATGCACATGGATTTGATGGGTCCAATGGAAGTAGACAGTATTGGTGGTAAGAAATATGCATATGTGCTCGTCGATGATTACTCTAGATATGCATGGATATTTTTCTTCGCGAAAAATCTGAATCATTTGATTACTTCAAAATTTTTTGTGCTATTGTGAAGAATAATTTCAGTGCTACTATCTTTCGTATTAGGTCTGATCATGGTAGAGAATTTGAGAATCAATATTTTAATGAATTTTGTGATAAGAAAGGTATCATCCATGAGTTTTCATCTCCTAAGACGCCCCAACAAAATGGGGTGGCCGAAAGGAAGAATAGGACTTTACAAGAAATGGCTCGTGTGATGTTACATTCTAGGAATATTTCTAAGCATTTTTGGGCTGAAGCATTGCATACCGCATGTCATATTTCGAATCGTGTGTTCTTTAGACATGGTACTAAGAAAACATCTTATGAGCTGTTGAATGGGAGAAAGCCTACGGTTAAGTATTTTCATGTTTTTGGGTGCTACTGTTACATGTTGAATGATCGTGAGTACTTGAGCAAGTTTGATTCGAAAAGTGATAAGTGTATTTTCCTTGGGTACTCGTCTAATAGTCGCGCTTATCGAGTCTATAACTTGCGCTTGAAATCAGTCCAGGAGTCTGTGAATATTGTGTTTGATGATGCTACTGATCTTAGCAAAATGTCTCCACAAGTTGATATTTCAGACGTTATACAAGCTGTTGATGAAGCAGAGGAGAATGTTGTGGACGATGTTGAGCCAACATCTGACCCAACATCTGTGCCAGAACAGAACACTGAGGCTGGACCCAGCGAAATCCGTAGAGACCCTCCAGCTAAGATTCAAAAGGATCATCCCACAGACCTTATCATTGGAAATGTGAACGAAGAAAGGAAAACCAGAGACAAACCGCGCAAGGATTACAAGTCTATGGTAAGGAACGTATGCTTGAGTTCGGTATACGCTGAGGTACGTTTTATTTGTTTTGTTTCTGAGATAGAACCTAAGAATGCCCTTGAAGCTCTCAAGGATAATTTCTGGATAAATGCAATGCAAGAGGAACTCTTGCAGTTTGAGAAAAACCAAGTTTGGACTTTAGTACCACGGCCGAAAGACATTAATGTCATAGGCACGAAATGGATCTTTAAGAACAAATCAGATGAACTTGGTAAAGTTGTTAGGAACAAAGCACGTTTAGTAGCTCAGGGTTATACACAAGTCGAGGGCATAGATTTTGATGAGACTTTTGCTCCTGTGGCTAGGTTAGAATCTATTAGGTTGTTGCTAGCGATTGCATGTTGGCTTAACATTACATTACACCAAATGGATGTTAAGGGCGCATTCTTAAATGGGTACATTGATAAAGAAATATATGTCGAACAACCTAAGGGATTTGAGAATCCACATTTTCCTAACCATGTTTATAAGTTGCAGAAAGCTCTCTATGGATTGAAGCAAGCACCTCGAGCTTGGTATGGTAGGTTAGCTACATTTTTACTTGAATTTGGGTTCGTACGAGGTGAGGCAGACCGCACTTTTTTGTAAAAAGGGTCGGTTCTGATATTTTGATAGCCCAAGTTTATGTTGATGATATTGTTTTTGGCTCAAGCTCACAATCAATGCTAGATCAGTTTGTACATGCCATGAACTCTACTTTTGAAATGAGCATGATTGGGGAACTAACTTTTTTCTAGGCTTACAGATTAAGCAAAGCAGCGAAGGCATTTTTATGTTTCAGGAGAAGTACGCGAAGAACACAGTCAAGAAGTTCGGGTTGGACACGGCTAAGGTAATGAAAACTCCTATGGGATCTACGCAAAAGGTAAGTAAAGACAATGTTGGACAAAATGTTGACCCAACATTGTATCGATCTATGATAGGCAGTTTGTTGTACCTTTCGCGAGTAGACCTGACATAATGTATAGCGTATGTGTGTGTGCTAGATATCAATCTGAGCCTAAGGTTTCCCATCTAAATGCCGTTAAACGTATTCTTCGTTATGTGAGTGGAACGTGTGGCCTAGGATTATGGTTCTCGAAAGATACTAATATGAATCTTGTAGGCTACAGCGATGCTGATTGGGCAGGTGACGAGGATGATCGCAAGAGCACAAGTGGCGGCTGTTTCTTCTTAGGTAACAATTTAGTAGCGTGGCATAGTAAGAAGCAAAATTGTGTGTCTTTATCTACTGCTGAGTCTGAGTATGTTGCGGCGGGTAATTGCTGTACGCAATTGATGTGGTTAAATAGCATGTTATGTGACTATGGGTTAGAGTGCAAGTCAGTCCTCATGTATTGTGATAACCTTAGTGCCATCAACATATCTAAGAACCCTATTCAGCATTCACGTACGAAGCATATAGATATAAGACATCATTTTCTGAGAGATATGGTAGAGAAAGAGTTAATTCACATTGAGCATATTGACACGAAGCATCAGTTAGCAGACATATTCACGAAAGCATTGGATTCTGAAAGGTTTTCGGACCTGAAGAAATCCATAGGTTTGCACATGTTAGTCTGAATGTTGGTCCAACATTTGGATCAACATAGCATATGTCAAATTTGATAGTTACTGTTCTGATATTTGATTTAGCTTTCTGCTCTGTTTTCCGGTGAAATGACTCGATCCTACTTGACTGTTTTCTGAAATGACTCAATCCCTTACGAATATGCCTGCTCATAAATATTTTTTTGGATCTTGGTAATAAGTTCCGTAGGTACACGGCATTCGCGGTGACGATGTACTCTTTGTGACAAAAAGCCAATCCTTTACGCATATAAGCCTGCTCATAAGCCCTTAGCAAGATATAGGTATTTGGTAAAAAGTTTCCTTAGGTACACGGCATTCGCTGTGACGATGTACTCTATGCGACAAAAAACTAAACCTTGATGCTTGGGGTATAAGGGCAGTGCACAATCAATAAAAAAGGAGAGTGAGCAGAAAATGAAAGAGAACAAGTTTGAGAGGGTCGAGCAGAAAAGTCTAGGACTATGGAGTTAGAATGTTGAGTCAAATGTTGGGTCAACATGTGTGACTGTCAGTTTGATCATGCTTTTGTGCTTTTAATTATTTGCACATCTTATTTGGTCTGCATTTGGTAGAGTCCTATGTCTGGTTTAGATATCTCTCAGAATTGCATTAGAATTCCTTGAAGAACAGCTCGTTACGCGTGACTCAAGTGATCCTCATTGTCGCCTAAATCGGTTAGTATTACTTGATCCTATATTGATTTTTGACTTGGTATTTTCTTTTCCTGAACCATAATTTGATAAGCTCCTACATTTTAGCACTTTCAAACTATGAATTTACTATATTTATGTTTTAACGTAGTCAAGCTTTGAACTCGAACAAGCAAGATCATACTAACGGTCATACAAATTTGATGCCTCCAACGGCTATTTTTTTTAAATTTACTGAGTAAAATTTTTTTTACCGTTGGAACAATATGTATATATGTCGTGGCTTAGCTTGATCAAACCCTACTTGGTCGATTCGAAGATCTTCCAAAACTTGCATCTCTGTTTTTTTCGAATTCTGTCCATCTTTTCAATCTTGATTTTCCTTATTTCACTGATAATATGTCGAACTCTTCTTCTCAATCGAATGTTGATCCAACATTCGTACCTAACATTGAGTCTCCAGTTCCATTAGAAGTCACATCAGGCTCGAGAGAGATCGTTATCTACACTGGACCTTTTCAACCGCTTCGATTCACACAGACTGCTCCCCAGATCTCTGATACTCCAAGATTTCAGATGGCGGAACCAGCAGCTTCGAAGATTGGGAAAGAATCTTCTGGTTCAATGTGCGTTCAAAGTGAAGATGAGGATGATATACCTCTCAGAGCCCTGTTCCAGTCTCTCAGAGAAAGAAAATGTCGAAGTGATGACGCCCCTCCGATGACCTCAAGAACGATCCAAAAAGAGGCGACTTCAACTCCAAACCAAGAAACTCAAACCCTGGCACCGAAAAAGAAACGAAGAAAACCTGCTACTGAAACCAAGAATCCTGCTATCAAGAAACGTCGAAGCAACCGTATTCGACGCTCCCTGAATCCCACTTCCAGTGCTGATGCCCCTATTGACTTGTCCAGTGACAAGAGTGCCGACTCCACCACCTTAGACAGCTCCGATCAAGAATTTACCACTTTAGGGGGAGAAACTTCATCCTCTGTGCCCGAGTCTCTCACCTCCTCTGAGGGTTCCCAGGAAGAAGAAGACAACGAGTCTACCTTGGCCGAGATTTTGGAGACTTTGAAGAAAAGATTAAGCAAGAAAGCTGGAAAGAGACCAATTGGAAGCGATACCAGGTCTTCCAAGCGAAGGCGTACTGAAGAATCATCGCAACCTCACACCAGCCAGGGTCCTCTTTCTACAGTCCAAACAAATGTTGGACAAGATGTTGGCCCAACATTTGATGATCCACTGCCCAACCGAAAGTTCTACCGCACAACCAATGAAGAACTTTGGACTTCTCTGAGTCATAGACTCATACGGGTGGAGAGGGTTGTAGATGTGGCGAGCTTCAGGAAGTATGGCGTTATGCAATTCCTGGAGTCTCGACATCTCGGGCAAATGGTGAGGAATTTAGGGACGTACTGTGACTCAGTCGTCCGCGAGGTATACGCTAATCTTTTCTCAAATGTGGCTGATGTGAACTCTAGAATGTATGGGAAAGTTTTTGTGAGGGGGAGGTTATATGATATTTCATCTCAAGCGATTAATCGCTTTTTGGGTACACCTGAGGTAGAAATGGGGTATGAGGTTGATAATGATGAGGTAGTACGATTCATTACGGCGGGAAGAGTGAGTGTTTGGTCGGGGAATTGTGCATGTAGTCTGTTGACATCATTGTACTCTGTGCTATTCAAGATTGGAGTGTGTAGTTGGTTGCCTACTCTAAACGAGACAAGGGTGACTGAGGGCATGGCTCGTTTGCTATATGCTCTTGGTCACAACTTGCCTCTGAACTGGGGAGAGTTGATTCTTAATCATATGTCGAACCAAGCGGAGAAAGTAGGGAAAGGAATTCTTCCATATCCCTCTATCATCTACGGAGTTCTGGTTCAAGATAGGTTTCAACCAACAAGGAGAGACAATGTTGTCACCCAAAGGCTTCCCTATGTGATTCAACCAAGTCATCTCTCGGGTCCAGACAGACTGGTCGATCTTCCTCTGCAAATGCCAGAACTACTCAGGCCAAATGTTGATCAGGATGTTGGGTCAACATTGCATTGGAGCTAGCTATTAAAGGCCTCAATGAGTCCATCGCAGCTTTGGTGGCTCAAAGGGATGAATTGCAAAGGCTTCTTTCTTCCCAAAAAGGGGGAGATAGGGCAGAGGAGGCAGAAGGAGCTAGCGTTACAGAAAAAACTGGACCAAGCGGACTTAAAGGAATTGTGGAGGCCAAACAGTCAGGGGGAGATCAAGAAGGAGAGCGAGCTGAAGCTGAGGAAGGAGTTGGAGCAGGTGGTGCTGAAGAAGAAATGGCAGAGGAGGCAGATGACTCAATTGAGAGTCTACAATTTTAGACTTCGGTCTAAAGTGTTTTGCATGCGTATCCTTGTGTGCTTTTATTAATTTATGCCTTGCATGCTTGCCTGCCTATCTGTCTGCGTTTATGTGCTATGGATTAGTTCACCGTGTATTTGCAGATGTTTAATCATAAGACCTCTTATTGGCATGTACTAATTCTTGGCTATTCTCTTCATGTTTACACTAACCATATTTTGTGTTTTGTGGTTGAGTAGATTTTTGCCTTGAGGGGGAGTAGTAGATTTTGTCTTGAGGGGGAGTTTCAACAATTCTAACGCCTGCTTTGGTTTTGGGAAAAAGATAAAAGAGGGAGATTGTTGATGTTGAATATTCAACTTTGACAATGTTGGGGCAACATTCTGGTCAACATTTGTTGACAGAGAATGTCGCCTTTTTCAGTTTTATCTTTCAACCCAAAACATGTTTAAACCGTGTCTAGGCTATTTTTAGTATTTTGTAGGAGTTAGATAAGAGCTGGAATGAATCAAATACGAGTGGAATAAGTATGGATAAGATGGGGCTAAATTAGGAATGGATGCTTACTAAAGATAGGAAGATTTGAGCCGATATTTGTGGAGCGATTCAAGGAAGGTGATCGAATCTATTTTGGGAGTGGATACTTACTAAAAGATAGGGAGATTTGAGCACAAGATAAAGACTAAGTTCGTGGAGATATTCAAGGAAGGTGACCAAGTCTTTTGGGAAGTCGGTTAGAGTCGAAGATCTATATAAAGGGACTTCCCGTGACCATTCGGATTAACGCTTCCATAGAGAGAGAGCTTATTTGTGATTTTCGTGATGATGTGCTATTGAGAGATCTGTGAGCTTACTTTACACGAGAGTCTTTTCAAAAGTCTTAGGACTTTGTAGTTTTCAGGATTGTTTAGATCCGTAGTTTAGACTATCTTCGGGTAGTTGTTTTTGCCATCCATTGCTGTTAGTGGAATTTCGCCTTGAGGCACGCAGCAAGTTTATTTGAACTTGCTGCACAGAAAAATTCTCATCTCGTGTCTTTTAGTTTTCGTCACTAAAATTTATTTATTCCGCTGTGCATTTAAATGTTGGACTGAGTGTTGACCCAACATCTCACCCAACATTTAGTTACTGTTCAAATTTTTTACATCCATTTCAAGCGGGGCCGACTTCAGGTACGATGGTGCCCGGATATGCTTTTCCATTTCTTTGCATGGTTGGGGATATATAGGCGGCGGCGGCACATGAGAAGAAAATGAAGAAGGAGATCATCGCCCAAGAAATTGGACAAAAAAGCCGCCAATAATAATGCAGCAGCAGCCAAGAAAAAATGACTTGTTGGAATAAATATTGGCACGCGCGGGACTCTTCAATCGCATGCATGGCTACGACGGCGACGATGTATATCCATAAATATATAGACATTTCGTTGAATAATATTCCCGACAAAGATGCGTGGTGATTGCATTTTTCTTGTTTTTGAATAAGATATATATATGGAATAACAACAATTTCAATGTTTTTTTTTTATTTATTTAATTCGAGGCAGACAAGTCCAAATTAAAAATCATTAAAGTGCGCGACAGATTGTAAAGATGGAGTAGCAATACCGTTGTTAAGATCATATAGCGTATAACGATATGAATTTATTGGGCAAAATTCATTAAAATAATTAGCAACGGACGATGATATGCAATTTAGCTATTTTTTTCCCAGTGTGTGAGTTGTGTGTTTAATCTTGGTCAATATTTTATTTTCTAGACGAGTTCTTTTGCTTGAATATAATCTTTTTTCTTTGCAGCGCTTGAATATAAATTAAAATCATTTATTTTTATTATGTTTCTTTTATCAGAACAGTAATTATATTATGTATTCTAGCATAACGAGCCTTATAAGTGCTTCATGTAATGCTAATGCGTGGTCTTCACGAATTATTTGATGGACGAGCGAGGACAACGTTAATTATTTCAACCCTAATTCAGTCATAATGTTGACTTCGTTTCGACGACTTTACAATCACAGACAAATGAGAAAATTTATATATCTTTGAACATTCAAACACGTGAGAAGACAATTTTACACGACAAGAAAAAGAGTGAACTGCGTACAACGTTACATGAAAAATTCAAACACGTGAGAGGAACTAATTTCGTGTTGGTTTATTTTTTCTTACTTTGAAATTAAACGTAACGTAATATGGTTAAATAGTGTAGGATTCGTTAGTGGTTCAAAAACTAAGTCCTAAAAACTCTTTGATTAGTAAATATCTTAGAAACAGTATCGTGATTTGTTTAATCATGCATTCTTTGCATTTACACCCCATAACCATAGACTGCCAAGTTTAAGACAATCCCAAAATATGATGCTAAGTTTATAACACCCTATAATCAAAAAAGTTTCGCATAATAAAAAAACATAGGTTTTTCAAGGACGTAAAGCATAATTTACTCTTAAATAATAAATGGACTTCCAGATATTTTACATTTATCACATGTTTGGTAAAGTGGAGCCCATAAAAAGAAATTTGGGATGCACTTGATTTAAGAACAAGAGAGTATTTATTTCCGTGGTTAATTTTGGTGTGTTTAGTCAGAATAATAATGTCCGGTTGAGATTATCCAATAGGATCGATCACAAATATCTTGTAGCCTCCATTTTCTTGAAAGCTTCCTTTGTGTGCCATCGATCATTGAAAACTTTTGGAACACCAGGACAAAAGCCATCATATACTAAATGGCCAACGATTCACTTTTACTTTTAAGATTGAAAAGTCATCATAGACTGTAATAATATGATTAAGATTTATTTTTTCCAACAAAACCTTCTTGTCTCTATATATATGGGTTCTAATCATCCCATTAACGCAAGCCTAACCCCTCCAATAAAAAACATTATTTATTATTAGACGACGGCCATGGAGTTTAGCTTAGCCGCTCTTACGATAATCACACTCTCTCTTTCCTGCCTTTATTTCTTGTGGTCGTTTACAAGAAATAACAGAAAATCATCACCGGCCAATAAACCTCCGCCAGTGGCCGGAGGCGCACGGCCCTTCACCGGCCACCTCCACCTCTTCAACGACCCCACTAAACTCCCACACATGCACCTAGCTTCCCTAGCCGACAAACACGGGCCCATCTTCACAGTCCGCCTCGGCATGCGCAGGCTCCTGATGGTCAACAACTGGGAAGTCGCGAAAGAACTGTTCACCACGCACGACGTGGCCGTCTCGTCCCGTCCCATCATAACAGCAGCCCACCAATTGGGCTACAACCTCTCCATGTTCGGCTGGACTCCGTACGGCAACTACTGGCGCGACATGAGAAAGCTCGTCTCCGTCCATCTCCTGTCAGGCCGGAGACTGGAGAACCTCCACTACATCCCCGCGTCGGAGACCGCGCGATTCGTCGAGGAGCTCTACGGTAAATGGAAGTCAAAGGAGGGGACGAGGCTGTCGGTGGACATGAGCCAGTGGTTCGGCGACCTGAACCTGAACGTGATCATGAGGATGGTGGCGGGGAAGAGATTTTACGACGACGGCAGCGAGGCCGAGGAAGGGAGGAGGACGAGGGAGGTGATGAGGGAGTTTTTCCACCTCTCGGGGCTCATTATCCCCGCCGATGTGTTCCCTTTCCTGAGGTGGTTCGACATTGGCGGACTCGAGAAGAAAATGGAAGTGTGTGCCGGGGAATTGGATCGAATCGTCGGGTTGTGGGTGGAGGAGCACAAAGTGAAGAAGAGCGGTGACGAGGATCACAAGCAGCAGCGAGACTTCATGGACGTGATGCTCGAGCAGCTACGAAGCGATGAGAAGCTAAGTGGGCTCGACGTCGATGCAACCATCAAAGCAACTTGCGTGGTATGATTGACATTACATGCGATCAATTCACATAAAGAATTAAACAAACTTGACAGAAACTGTATCATTAATTTATATAGTTTATTATTTATTCAGTTACGTATCGTTCTTTCAATGCATGTGCCGCAGAGTTTGATTTCTGGGGGGACGGACACCACGTCGTTGATTCTAGTGTGGACTCTCGCGCACCTAGTGAACGATCCCCGCATCTTAAAAAGGGCTCAAGAGGAACTCGACTCAGTCGTGGGAAGAGAGAGACGGGTTCAAGAATCGGACATTAGTAGCCTCGTATATCTCCAGGCCATATGCAAAGAAGCCTTCAGGCTCCACCCGGCGGGTCACTTAGGTGGGCCACGGGCGTTCACGGAGGATGCAACCGTGGGCAGCTATCACATCCCCAAAGGGACGTGGCTGATGTTGAACTTGTGGAAGCTGCATCGGGACCCGAAGGTTTGGGGGGACGATGCGCTCGAGTTTAGGCCCGAGAGGTTCTTGGAGGCCCACAAGGACATGGATGTTTTGGGGACGGACTACGAGCTGCTCCCGTTCGGGGCGGGTCGGAGGATATGCCCCGGGACTCAGCTCGGAGTGCAGATACTGAAGATTGTGATGGCTAATCTGCTGCAGTCGTTTGATCTGTGGAGGGAGCATGCTGATGAGCCTGTGGATATGGCTGAAACTGCTGGCATGTCAAATGCTAAGGCCACTCCTCTCCAAGTTCTCGTTGCTCCGAGGCTTGCTCCGAATCTCTACTAGGCTTGGCTCGGGTTTATTAATAATAATAATAATAATAATAATAATAATAATAATAATAATAATAATAATAATAATAATAATAAACCATCGACGGCCTTTTTAAGGGCACGTGGGAATAATTATAGGTCGGTGTTTGTCTCTATTATCAGTGTGTCTGTATAAATTACTGTAATTTCACAACCACTAGCTGGGATTGTATGTTCGTCGTCGTTTGAATCAGAATTGATTACGTTTATTACGTACTAACTGATAGCTGCTTTCTAAACCAACGGAAAATACACTTGCGTCCCTCGAGTCCTTTTTAATTGATTTTTAACCCCCAGCAAGATAATTGTATGTTGATGGGCCCGGCCCAATAGACATACTTGGGTTGGTGGTAAACTTTTTCTCAGAGAGACAGACATCAGAAATTAAATTATTTTTTTTATATTCTCAAATAAAGAAGGAAAAGAATAAAATGGGAAAAGTTTTTGATACGAAGCTGAATGTCAACGAATATATATATATATATATATATTGGAATAATAAAAGAAAATATCTACATGGTCGGTCAAAATACTGGCCTAACTAACCAACCAACACGTAGCGCCTCGTGAGAAAGGAAAGGAAAAATCAGACGGTAGGTTTTAATTTTAATAAAACACGTGCCATGAATAAATATTCCCACGTACGGATACGTGTATTGAAGTGACTCCAACCCCATCCATCTCATCTCATCTCATGATATAATAATATGATATTACTTGCGTAACGTCGGCATAAATTATTTTGATAGTTCTATATATATACGCGATGGAAGATGATTGCTATATATAGATATATGTGTGTGTGTATTTTGTTTCTCCCAATTAATCAGATGACTGAAAAAGCATATTAAGGATCGTCGGAATTAGGAGTCGTCTTCGTCTTAGCTGAGATAATTAAGAAAGATGGACAATAATGCATCGTCGTCGTTGGTTCAAACGGAAAGGCAATCATCCATTGAAAGTGAACCTCTAACTCTCCACGACCAACAGATCGCCTTCGCACGGGTAAGTTTAATAATACCTTGCTTTGCCTTGTAATAATAATTAAGATCAGATGAACATGAATCATAATACGAGAGAGATGATGATGATGATGATTAATTGTGCTTTAATGAATGAATATTGATGATACACGTACAGGAAGCAGCACGTGATGTTGTGAGCACGAGAAGTGTTGAAGAGGCCTTCAGAATTTTCACTGAGGTACTACAATAGCTTTATTTGATTATTTTTTTCTGCTCTTTTTTTGTTGGATTGGATCTGATCATTGCGTTTGTTGTACGTACAGGGCTTGCAATCTGCCACAGAAGAAGCAAGAATGAACACATCGGCTGCTGATAATGATGATGGTGACAAGGAAGAAGAAAAAGAAAAAGAAAAAGAAAGACAAAGTCAATGTTTGAGAACACTTGAGCCCAGAGACGTCGCCTCTGCACCATTTTAATGTAGTCTTTCTTTCATTTCCATTGGCTACCTCCTAAAATAACCTTTCTTCTATTAAATGGAATTTCTTCTATTAAATGGAAACAACTTTTATTTATTTGAGCCGAAGTGCAAATGCATTCATTACAAGTAAAAAAAGAAGAAATGGGAGGGTAATTAATATCATCATCAAACGTTCGAGACAAAATGTCACGCCCCACTTACTAACTAGTAACATGCCATCTGAGAATAATTTTATTCGACGTGTGAGGAAGGAGCATGACATTGGATTTTATAGCTGATACTTCGAAAGGAAAACGGAATTTTAGGGTATGAAAGTATTTGAACGATCGATAAATAGGCCGCGGAGAGCAGACAAATGTATTTTACGTCGTAACTGTTCCAAAGCTCAAATAGAAAATCATTCGGATTTCCTTCACCACCTCTCTTATGATGCTGATCATTATGGAAGTTCCTTTTTTTTGTTGCTCTCTAGCACTTGGAAGTTGTGAATAATAATGATTTTTGAAAAAAATCATATGGTAAACAATCTTATTAATTATGCGAACTGATAACTTATTCGTCACTACTGACATGAAAGGGCAAAAGAGTTGTACCTACACATGACATGCGCATATCAAATATTTTGCGCTTGGCGGTTGTACCTCCACATTTTTTTTTCTTTTCCTAATCTAAATCCTCAGTATGACACAATATTATTTTCTGAGTAGTAATAAAATAAAATATACTAGATGCAGGATAATCGTTCTTGGAACGAACTAAAAGAGTTAGAAATGTAATCATTTCCTCTTCATTATTATGATTTCTCTAATTCCCATAGGCCATACTACTACAATGCAAGTATTTGCAAGATTATGGTTATACAAGTAATATGCAGGTATTTGCAAGACTATTAATATGGCCTTGCTCTTATGATTATCCGGTGAAATTGCATCAATAATATACTTCATGATCAAAACTGGGATTATTAGATCACATGCTCCTTTTTTTTCTTCTGAAAAATAAATGATCATATTTGTGGCATACCATTATTTTCTCTTCCTCATCAAGTAAGCATTGAAATGCAGTGATGAGATCCATAAAAGGAAAGCTTCTAAGTACTCGTGAGCTCAGAGAACACATGTGCGTGACTATTGTTTGTAGTGAGCTCAGAGAGCATAATCATGATGCCCAGATGTTTCTTGCGTCACTCTTGTTTTTATTCCATGGAAGGTGTGAGGCCAAACGAACTTTCAAAGCCTTTAATGTTTTTTGTATTATTAATGTGTAAAATCATTGATAGAACATAACTCAGAAGAAGCATACCCGTTTTATGCATGATTATTCCCAGTAGCATACATGAGTCCTCATATTCAACAAAATCACAAACACACATTACTTGTCATTCGCCTGCAAATTAATATGCACTTCTTTCTTATATACCTTAACTAATCCACTCGTATGCATGTAAATTTTGGTCATACGAATCGTTTATAGTTCATGATATCATCATACAGAGAATTAAATTCCTCACAGTTATTGCTCCAAATGATTAACTACAAGACCCATATCACAAATCTCGGGACTTGGTACGACAATAAATTAAGATACGACAGCAAGTTAATTTTGACTAAACAACGTGGGATTATTATTATTATTATTATTATTATTATTATTATTATTATTATTATTATTATTAAGATAGTACTCGCCTGTCATATCGTCGTCGTTGTAACTTCGGCCACCTCCAAAGAAGTACGGCGGCGGTGGAGGTATTTGTCCCACCACGGTGGAGGAGATGGCAGGTGGCGGTGGGTTATGATTGGCCGTTAAGATCCTCGCCTGCCTCTTCAAGAACTTGACATAACGAATGGCCTCATCCAACATGGAGGCGGTGTCCATTTTAGTCCCACCAGGCACAAGTCTCTGCAATATCCTCATCTTCTCACTGATCCGCTCTCGCCTCTGTCGAGCTGCGACGCTCTGTGGGTCGTCGCTGATCCTCACGTTTCTTCGTCTGGGTTTCCTTACGGTGGCAGGGTCGATGTCCACCGGCTGCATCGCTGCGATTTTAAACATCATCTCCTTCGTAGCTCCCAATTCTTCTTCTTCTTCTTCGTCAGGCTCTTCGTCTCCTGCAGCTTCTTGACCATGAATAATAAGATGCTGACGACGGATGTCATCGTCATCATCTTCTTTGGCCAAGCCCGTTGCTTGATGGCTGATGCTGAGGAAGTAGTTGTGGGACGAAGACGAGGTTATTAAGTGGTGGTGGCTTGCTGATGACGACGATGGTGCGTTGGCGGTGGAGTTTTGGCCGGTAAATATTGGAGGGGAATATATATTAGCAGGCGGCGGCCACTGCGTGTGATAATCATGAACTGTGTAATCGCCTATTGGATTAGAAGAAGGAGCAGTGGTATCACTGTAAGGAAGCGTAGTAATCTCCAGCTCCCAATTAGAAGCGGTGGTGGTGTTTGTGAACTTGTCGTCCATGGCTGGAGAAAAGTACTAATGGGTTTCGAGACTTTCGATGACAGTAACTAATAAAACAACAATCTCTGCTGGATTCAAGAATATTAATAATAAAACTATACAAATTATCTTTTCATTCGGTCGTTGGTCTCTCTGCAGCTTTAAGGGTTTCTAACATGTAGAGTTGTGTGTATTTGAGAGATAGAGAGAGAGAGAGAGAGAGAGAACATGAACTAGCAAGTAAATGGAGAAGGGGACCACTAGGTCAGCTCTTTATGATTCTGAATAAAGAAAAGAAAACGATGTCAAATAATTAAGTATTGCTTAATATAAATTGTTAAAAACCCTTTCTAGGGTTTGCTTGTTCTTAGCTCTTTCTGGTCATTTTCAATTATTGTGAAGCGGGTTATGTACTTATGTAACATCCTTATCAGCTGAGATGTTTTCCCCCTTAATTAACTGTTGATTTAACCATTTAAGAAATGGGTAATTAGATGATCATTACAACTTCATTTAATAATGCGAAGCTCGCTCGTACCAACAAAGAGTTAAATAGATATATCTCCTGCTACTTAGTACACACGGGTAAATATAAACAATCTCATGTAGAAAGAATAAATTCACTTCAAGTAAATAATTCGAATCGTGGAATAGCATAATGGTGTATGTCCTAAAAATTTTGACAATATATCTTGGATTCAATCTATATGACAACGAAATGATAGATCGAGAAACGGTTTCATTTAAAAAAATTATATTCTTTTTTATCATATAATTACTTGAGTTGATAATGCAAACGTGATGCAAGACTTAACTGCCGCCGGGGAGACTAATCTTTCCAATAAAATACTTATATAATTATTTACGACGTATCTTTGGTTTTGACATATTCATGTGTTTGCAGGATAGCCTGGCTTTCTACGCTGAAAAAATAATAATAATAATAATAATAATAATAAAGTAAATAAAAATAAAGGAAGAGATAAGTTTAATCAAAAAGAAAAACGCAAAAAGTGATCAGAAGAGACATATAAAGCAAAACATGCAAGGCTGTAGGTTGGGAGCTGATGAAAGAAACTGTTCTCTCTGAAGATGTGAAGTTGTGATGTCATCTGATCCCGAAAAAGACGTCACCTTTTAACTTGTACAAACCGTAAAGCCAAGCCATATACAACCTTGAATTAACTCCGTTAAAAGGGACTCCTCTCTCCATTCTTGTTATTATAAATTCATTCTTGTGTGTAATATTATATGATTAATTACAACTATTGCCCAATCGAGGGTAAAACATTTGATTTTCATGACAAAAGGTTTTTCGTGTTCATGTGTGCAATGGTGAAGAAGTTCCAAGTCATTGAAAAAGTGCTTGGTGTAATAATATTTAATGCTTGTCGAACACGAAAGTACAATCATATCATTTAATACATACATATATTGACATGATAAGACCTCAGTCTTATTAAATAGTTTATTAGTTTGGCAATTGATATAAACCCGCGAAAGAACAATCATAAGCGACCTAATTTGTCGAAGATAAGCAATCAAAGAAGCAATAAAGCTCCAAATCAGGAAAACCATTGTTATATAAATAACAAGTATTATGGAATGATTAGTCATAAGTATTGGCGATTTACTCTAAAGGCTATCTTTTCTCTATGAATTAGTCAATGTATTCTTCAGAAATTATATCAAGTACTATTTTCAACATAATTCAATAAAATTTTCGCGTAGAAATCCTCTCTGTCATCGACAAACTCTCAATATGTGAGATTTTCAAAGAGTCGGTCCTTGTTTCTATAATTCGGTTAAATTTGAAATTATTCTATAATACTTTTGACTTTCTAAAATGTCACACCCATGCTCACTACGATTTATTGAGAGATATTACTTTCGATCTTGACCTCAACATAGTAATATATATCTAAGCCGTCGACGAGATCTGCTGCAATTTACGTTGTTATTCTTTGACTGACTGCCCAAAATTAACTATACGACACGAAACCGGTTGTGATAGAATGACGCACATACGCCAAGAAGCAGTTAACAATGAATGAAATGACACATCTAATTTATTATTATACATATAGTCTTCAAAACAGTTTTTTAAGAATACACACAGAGAAACTTCCCCATACAATTTGCGTGTTCGTAGTTTGTACGTACTATTACGTATTATTACCAATTGTAATAAGAAACTAGGGTTAGAGATGTTCATGGCAACAGTGGTCCAACTTCGGAGATATAATTAACAAGAAAATATAATATGATATACGAGGACAAAATATAGGCATGGTCATGCCGTGATCAATGCGGCTTAGGTTACACGATTCAACCTTTATAAAAAGAAATACCATAAATGAGGACAATAATAATCACCAAAAAGAACTTTTGATAAATCTTATTGAATTTAAACCATACAAAAGGGTAGAAGGGAGGTGTTGAAATTCAACATGCTCCTCAGAGTCTGTGACTCGGTGGCTGAAATTCAACATATCTATAACTGGAAAAAGATAGGAAAAAGTGAATGCATCATTTGCTTGGTCTAAATTAGGGCAAATTAGGTAATGGTCCTTGTAATGTATGAATCGTGTTAGGCTTTTTCATTAATGGTCCTTGGAAATCTGCACTTATATCATGAATTTCTCGATAACAATGGGGAAAAAGTGTATTGTGTACAACAGTTCCTTTTTCCATCAATGCTTGCTGTAAATAGGTTTCTACGCCCATGCAAAACTTATTATAATTATTTATTTATTATGGATCATATAAAATTGCGTTTAAGGGGCAAATACGGGCTCAACACAAACTATATTCTCAGTGTTAATTGGGCCATTCGATTGGGCTCCGTAACGGGCCATTTCTTGATAATGCATACACAAACATACTACAGTGAGGAAGGCAATCCATAGTTATAAGATGTCCTGATAGAACCATGGGGATTAGCCGTCACAATCGCGAGATGCCACGTCATCGGCCATAAGGACAACAATCTCCTTGTAAAGACGGTAGCTTTTCCTCGGGCCACGTCGAAGAAGCTCGAGACGAGCCATCCATTGAGAACCAATTCGCAAGGGAGAAACGTTCTGAATCCATTGCTGTTTTCGGTAACGGTTCTCGGTGATCTGCTGCTGTACGAGGACTTTTATTATTACGTAGATACACGCGAGAATCTTCTCCGATCGATAATATTATGTGCTTGGCAGCAGATATTTGAACACCCGGCTTAGCAAGTCCTAATAACATATAGTAACGAAACATATATCAATACAAAAACATTTAGAGCATAAATATTGAATTGAACGGATGAAATCTAATGTTAGACTTAACCTTTGTACTTGCACACAACCTCGAAGCCATCGAGTATGCAAATCCTGGAATCATCTGACGTAATCATCACTCTTCGAGAATCGCTAGAGAGAAACTGAGCAAGAACAGACAAGTTCGACGGAGAAGTAAAATTTCGAAATTATGGGGAAAAAGATAATTTTTTTGCAGTTGGTTGTAAGTAAAGAAGCAATAGTTAGTACCTGAATCTTGGAGATCTTCTTGGAGATCTTCTTTTTCCGATATATTATTGTCTCCGCATTCAGAACGAGATCTTCTTCACCCGAAAAATCATAGAAACGACAGATACCAGAAACAGAACCGACTAAGAAACCCTGTAAAAACATGAAAGTACATTTATAAATATTAATTAAGCCACTTGACATGAAAAAAATAAAAAACTTGTCCTACTTTTCCATTTGGCCTGAAGCATAACGCCGTTACGATGTCTCTGACATTGGCCCAATCCTCGACTCGTCCCGTCCTAATTCCCCATATTCTCACTTTGCCATCGACGGACCCGCTGATGAAGTAGTCCTCGTCGACGGGATTGAATTGAACGCAGGTCACTGTTAAGAAGGAAAAAAAAAAAAATCAACTTCAAAACGCGATATATCTCGTTTAAGAACGTCGAAACGTAAATAACGTGCAAAATTATTATTACCGTAACTAACGTGCTGAAACACTCTCAGGCATCGATCGGAGCCCACTTTCCATAAACGAACGGTCTTGTCCGTGGACGAAGATAGAAGATGCTGCAAAACGAGAAAAAAAAAAAAAAAAAAAAAGCTCCCTTTAATGTTCAGGCACAAGTTATATGATTTCGAATTTGAACAGATGCAATGGCCGCCAGTGGCTTACATTAGATGAGGACCATGCAAGGTCAAGGACATCGCTGACATGGCCTTCGAACCTGTGAACGGGTTCTTCATCGATGTGAAAATTGTACTTAATCTTCGTGCTAGCAGATTCTTTTTCCTCGTCTCCGTTGCCGAAAATGGACGAGGCATCCTTTGATCTTACACGCCACACGCAGATTACCCCATCTTCACCGCCGCTGGCTAGGAATTTCCCGTCTGGGCTGAACTTAATGGTCCAAATCAGACCGTTGTGGGCTTTAAGTTCTTCCCCTGAATGGAGACAAGTGAGCTCCGTGTGTCTCTTCCCGTTCCGTTCTACTTTCATACACTTCATTGTCCCTGAAGATTTCGTTTCCTTCACAGAATTAACATCTCTTCTTTTTTTCTTCAGCCCTTGAGTGATTTGCTTCCATAAGTTAACAGCATTGTTCTGTTTCCTCCTCATGTCTAGCTTATTTTCAGGTTTCTTTTCGACGTTCTCGTTTGTTTCCATCTCCGTATCAGTAATTTTCATATCGTCCAACCATTCTTGGTAAGAGTAATCCACCGAAAAATTCGCTTCACTATTCGATTCAATTCTTTCACAGAGCAAACTTCCGTAAATGCTCCCATTCAATGACTCGCTGCAACTGGATTCATCTTCAGTAGATTCAACCTCGTGAGGCTCAAATTGATCGATTAAACCCGTGCTAGATAAAAAAATCTTCCTTCTTACGGTAATGCTTTGTGGCTCACTCAACCAAATGTCATGTCCCAAACAACTGCCTGTAATCTCTTCTTCTTCGTCTGCTAAGTGATCTTCCGTATCGAAGAAAATCTCTTCCTCTTCGCAAGGATTTAGCATTTCTTGATATAAACTTGTGTCTCAGAATTCCACATAAAACACTTTATATAATTTTTTTTATATGTGGAGCTTCAACTTCTTTGTGCCCAAGGCCCGAGTTACACTCTTCCCTGGCTAAACCACAACAATAAAAGCAAAAAAAAAAACACACACACACAGACACAGATTAATTACAAATTACAGTTTGCAACTCAAGAACATGGGTATGTTAGTGCTTAATAAGGCATGCCCACATTACTGGTTGCTTTACAAACTCCCAACAAGATTCTATATCCAGAAAACATGTTGTCCACACACAAGAGAGAAAGCTATATTATATTAGTAAAAATGCCACACAAACATCAGTGTGGAAAAAGGAGAAGCCCAAATATTGGTTAGTGTACCTTGAATTGATTACTGCCAAAGCAATATGTAAATCCCGATAGAAAGCACCGACCCTCCTTTGATTATGGCATATGCATCAGCTTAAACAGAGCAATGGGGTCCATAATTTTGCTTTATAGCCTTATAAAATTGGGAAAAAGATATTCATTAAGACAATACTCCTCTAGAGAGTAACACACCCGCCTCAAATTGTCTCTGTAAGTTGACTCGAGGCTATGTTTGGAGCTGAAGGAAATGGTTAAAAAACCAATCTTTGATATAAGAAAGTGGCAAATAATCCAAACTTTTCAGCAATTTAATAAAAATATAAATAAAAGCAGCAAGCAAAGATTAATAAATGGGTCTTGAGATCTATGAATTGCGAAGGTAGCTTTTGGGAATTTTTGCAGAACACGAGCGGCGCAAAGCACACAACAATCTTTTGCTGGCAGTAGAGATATAAATGTGTCTATACAACTAAACACAGTGTGTGTTGGGTGTTTTTTTTATCGGCCTACATCTTATGCTATATATTATGAGTGCCCAACTTCTTCCAACAACACAATCCCGAGTCAATTTCCACACAAAGTCCAAGGTTTTCTTTTCCCCACTCGAGCAACAAGGTGCTAAAAATGCGTTGAAACTGGAGCTGAGAGAAGAAAAATAAATAAAGAATCCTACGAAAAAGGCAAGAAAGGCAAGAGAAGAACAAAGAAAGTGCCCACTTTTAGATAAGTCCCCCCAAAAAATCAAGATTTTAGCTAAATGCATAGTGAAAATGAATCAGAGAGCAATTAATTTTATAAGTTCGGTTTGACTTTCTGCATTTAATCGAAGGATTTGGGGAGCATTACTTTTTAATTCAGTCATGCATGCAAAGATCATAGATGGGGTAATAAAGGTAAAGACTGCGCCTTTTTTGTTTACTCTATAAATAAATTATATTTAAGGACGGCTTTGATTTGATGGGCTAATAATTAGGTAGTTAAAAAGAATGATTGTGCTGAAAAATGAAGTGGATGGGACAAGTGCGTTATTACAGGCTGTGCCTTTGTTTGTTTGTTTTTATACAAACAACGTCATTGAATAAAGGGTTTTCATGCTAATCGGCCTTAGGAGTAGTTATGTGTATGTGTCCCTTGGCCTAGTTAATTTTAGCTGTAGCTTTAGCCGATCGCACTTGATGAATGATAAAGGGTAAAATAAAAGCAATTATCAATTATGATAGGTTTTATTATCTATTTTCAATATAAATAGGGAAATCTCTAATATTGTGTGCTGAATAAAGTAGGACATGCAATGATCTTCGCACGTCAATATTTAATTTAGAAAATCACCGTGCACCAAGGTATAAATTACGATACGAATATTCACAAGAGTCAAGTGGGCTGGTAGTCCAAAGATCGTGGGGAGATAAATATGCACAATCAACTACTCTACCTAGCATTATTTTAGGGTTTTGTCTGAAAAATACGGGAGAGAGAGAGAGAGAGACGCGATTAGTTTGATATGATTTCAGCTTGAATAAAATTAGTGGCCAAATGCAATAATTTTTTATACATATCGTCTTTTTGTCCAATGAGTTATAGAAGACGTACAATTGTTTGATTTATTTATTTATCTATCCACGGGACTAAAGGAAAGTAGGGAACCAGTCTTGCTATTTGTGATCAACCATAACTCTCTCTTGCCTCATCTTACTATAATAACATATGTAATATCGGTGGAATGGAATATCTCTATAAATGGGTAAAAGATATCTAATTGAAAAAGTAAAAATGATAGAGGTACTGAAATATATCTTAATAAAAGGTGGGGGGGGGGGGGGGGGGGGGGGGGGGAATATGAATGCGATTGTACGCGATAGGGATTATGAAATCGGAGCTTTCTTGATTATTTTTCCATTTATTTTCTTCTTTCTTTTTCCCCACACCTTGTGTTAAGTAGTAAAACTGCTGGGAGTATATACGTAAATATATATATATATACACACACACACACGGAATAAATTTCTTTATGCCAGGGCCGACAGAAAAATGAGGTGTATTAGAATTTAGTGTACATGCATGCACGTTTGTCCGATTTTAATGGTCCAAAATGCAAGTGGATAAATATGCATTTTATTTCATTTCGAAATACATAAAACCGATATTATTCTAATAAATAATATTGTCTTGCATGCCATTAAGTTATATTTAAAGACATTTACTATGATAAATAAATCCAATGGTAGTTAAACTCACCGATGCACGCAACCCTTCCAGCATATCTCAGTTTGTGCATGGTAGATACATTATATGTTTCGTGAGCATATGTAGGTTATTAAGTTTTAACTAATATGAATTATGATATTTCTTCGTCCTCGCTCGTTGCTCTGTCGTTTGAATATATAATAGCGTGAAGAGACAAATATAAATTTTCCAGCATAAAAATAACAATGAATTTATATTAGAAAAATCCAAATGCAAACGCAGCGTATCTCAGCTCAATCCCTTGACGATATCTTCAGACCTCATGTACTCCGATCAAACTAAAAAGCTGGTAAAACAAATCCAATATTTTTATTATTAATTTGTCTCCGGATCATCTCAGAAGAGGTTGGTCATTGCCTTTTCTCTGCACAACTGGCATTCTTGGCGCTTCTTTGTTTTTGATGAATGGCTCTCTTTAAAACTGAATATTTTATTTAGTATCTCGCTATTGTATTAAATAAAACGTGTATTAGTTGAATAGTAGAAGTCCACATCGAGCGTATAAAAGGGTAAGCGAAAGCAGAGAGAGAGAGAGAGAGAGAAATCGACCATCTCCTTGGATTCCTTACTTCATTACTCGAAATAAGAAAACCCTAACACAAAACTTTATGTCGTTGAAAAAAGATCTGTATGATTTAATGAATTATTACTAGATGTATCAACCATGATCGAGTTTTCAGTCTGGTGATATCAAGTATCTTGGAGATTCATAACACATTTTTGCTTACATACAACTTTATACGAACATACTAATTAAATAGATAAGATATGATTCGGTGAAAAGTGCTGATTAAATATACATCACATCTCACCAGCGAATACCACCAAAGCATCATATCGTGCTTTCCTGAATCTTATTAAACATGATTGCTACTTGATAATCACTCGTTAGCCAAGCAAACATACATACACATCCACCTACCCATTCATCTAATATATATACATATATATATATATATTATATATATATACATATGTATATTTATTATGGGTATACACATGCATATATCGGAAGGATAAAATGAAATTATATTTAGTCCCTCACATGCCAGCGTATACTTTTTTGGACTTTGAATGCACATTTTCCCTTCAAGTCCCCAACCACTCTACAAACCCCATCTATCATTATCTCATTCACTATTTATTTAATTCGTGACCCATTGACAACCTTTTTTGATGTTACATGCAATGTTTATGTGTTTGAAGATGAATTGGCTCTCCGATATATCATGGGAAATATCTTATAAATTGCCCTTTCCATGTTTTATTTTCGACCAATCATATAAAAATATCGGTTTGGGATTTGATCGATCTTAAAAGTTTATTAATCATGTTTCCAATGATTAATCAGGAGGCTGGACTGATTTAAATCTCCAAACCACGTGATGATGATATTTGCCTCACCTACCTAATGATCCTTTGCAATCTTCATTTGCAGGCTTTCAACACTAATTAAATAACACCTATTAGTCTTCGTATGAATTAAATCGTTGTTTCTTTTAACATCATTGAGGATTTACTATTGAATATATCTCTCAAAATCAGCGACATTAATTCATGACCATGAATAAGCTAACCCAACTTGTCCCCGAGGCATCAAATGTTATTTGTTGCTCGACTCCAAAGGGAGAAATAAATAAAACGTCGATGATGAGCGTTCGTGGCACACGGTGGTTCGCAAAAGAATTGTACTTTTTCTGACGCAAGATGCACTTTTTCTCTCGAGATTTGCAAGATGAATGTTGTTCGAGAATTTTTTGTTATAATATCCCACTATAGTTGCAGCCTGGCCCGGCACGAACCTATGCCACTCGACCTAAAGAAGCAAGACGTAACCTTATTTTGAATCACACACTATTATGACATATATGATGATCAAAATATACTATTTATTAAGAAAAGCGAATGGTGTGTATTTAAATATTGTCTTTTCATTACCGACTTAATAGTTTTTTATCATTTAATGATGTCCATATTATATAATTTAAGTCGCCTAATTGTAGGCGCATATCTAGTTTACGGTTTGCCTTCAAAATTCAAAATTGCCAAAATTTCGATTTGGGCATGCGAAAATAGATTGAAAAATATGGGCTAATTAGTATTGTTCTCTAGTTGTCCGTGTGATTTAAGTTTTGTCGGCTCATATCTAACTTCCTTTTGATAATACTTTAGGCCCATTAATATTAAGGCAAACTTATTGGAAAATAAAAATAAAAAGGACCAAAATAAAGATTTACTTACTGAGTGCTCCCTTCCCTTATTGTAATATATAATTAATATTGGAGGAAATCATCCAAACTCCTTTTTTCATATTCCCTCATTCTAAGGAAAGCTGTTGCAACAGTAGTTCGATAAAATAAAAAAATCAGCCGATCTCTTCTAAATTGCTATAATAAATGACAAATGATCAAGTATTCCAAAGACTATTATCATGATTTCAAGGCATAAACTATTTATCGTTTGTCGTCCAATGATGATGTCACCTTTACATCCACTAATTCTGTTCTCCCTCGTGATTGAAGATTCGTAATAGTAACACTTTTATATGAACAATAGAGAGGAATTGAAATAAATACTAAGATGAACTTGAACTTACAATATCACTTCACACTTACATGGATATGTTGAAAGCTTGTCTGTTAGTAACCACACCAGAAAAAGACGAGAAACTTAAATCCTTCTGCAACAGGGCTTGAGATCACAACACTTCTTCTCCCTCAGAGAAAAGCGGACAGTGCTTTCCTTCACATGTCTTTGTTGATAAGCTTAATGTGGGGTCTATGCTATAATTAAAAAGAAAACAAAAAAAAAAGAGAAAGAGTATGCTCACGGAACAAGTGGACGATCAAGAGGAAAAAGAGGAATAGAAAAAGTTTTGGCTTTGTACTCTAGTATGACTTTGTGCACTTGTAATATCAATATAAATAAGGAATGTAACGTAATGTTTGAGAGAGAGAAAAAAAAAAGAGAATTATATTATCAGAAGAAATATAGTGGGCAAATACTACATGCGTTCTCCCTCCCTCTCGTGAACAAAAAATTAGTGAGTGATATATCTATTAAAAAAGAGAGATCAAAGTAACGAGCAGTTCTTCATCGATGAACATTTTTATTATTTTTTTGAGCGTGTGTGAGTGTTAAGATCTTTGTTTCTCCTCTAAAGTTATTATTTTGGGTTTCGACTTACGACGAAGAAATCTTATTTACGGGAGCTTCATAACAACAAATTGGTATCAGAGCCATGTCGTACGTCAGAGCAACCAGTGGTCTACTCGTTCCTCGCCTAACCAAATCCAACTACGACAACTGGAGCATCCAGACGAAAGTATTTCTGAGTGCTCGGGGTGTATGGGATATTGTTAAAACCGGACCTACCGAACCCGAAGATACAAAAGGGTTCACAGAAGCCTAACGAAAGGCGTTGGAAGAATCCATCGGACAAGATAGCGCTGCACTCTCCATCATCCACCAATCGCTAGACGAAGCCGGTTTCGAAAAGATAGCCGGTGCAAAAAATGCGAAGGAGGCATGGGAGACTCCGGAGAAAGCGCATAAAGGTGTCGATCGAGTAAAGCAAGTTCGGTTGCAAACACTTCGTGGCGAGTTCGAAATGACGAAAATGAAGGAGGGCGAAGGTGTGTCCGACTATATAACGAGAGTACAAACTATCGCCAACCAATTGAAGAGAAACGGCGAGGCCCTTACAGATGCCCGAATTGTCGAGAAAATTCTCCGCTCTCTAACAAACGAGTACGAGAACGTGGTGTGCGCAATTGAGGAGTCAAAAGACCTCGAGAAAATGACGGTCGATGAACTCTCCGGTTCGCTCGAAGCTCACGAGCAACGGAAGAAAAAGAAAAAGCAAGAATCGCTGGACGAGGCTCTGCAGACGAAGTTATCACTCAAAGAGGACAAGGCGTTATATACGCATCACGGTCGAGGACGAGGACGAGGCCAACGAGGACGAGGTTTCGGTCAAAATTCAGGCCGAGGACGAGGTTACAATCACGAAAAAGAAGGACAAACGAGAAACCAAAATTGGAGAGGACGAGGCCGAGCACGAGGACGAGACGGTCGCTCAAATAGACCGAGCGTTGAGTGCTACAATTGCGGCAAGTTCGGGCACTTTGCAAAAGACTGCTGGTCCGAAAAGAAAGTGGAAGAAAATGCGAACTTAGTCGCACAAGAGGAGCCAAAAGACGAAGGCGTTCTCCTAATGGCGCTCGAGGATACGAGTCCCGGCAGCGACATGGTGTGGTATCTTGACACCAGTGCGAGCAATCATATGAGCGGGCACAAGCATCTCTTCACGGATCTAAAGAAGATCGAGGATGGCCACGTGTCCTTTGGAGACACATCGAAGATTGAAGTCAAAGGGCGAGGGAAAATACTTTTCTCCCAGAATGATGGCAAACAAGGATCGGTCGAGGACGTTTATTTCGTACCCGAATTGAAGACGAACATCTTAAGCATGGGGCAGTTGCTTGAAAAAGGATGTTCAGTGTTCATAAAGGACCGCTCGTTGCAACTAAGAAACAAAGACGGAAGAATGATCGCTCGGGTCGAGATGGAAAAGAACCGAATGTTCAAACTCAACCTAAAGGCGCTTCAAGAACGATGCTTGCAAGTCGACGTAGAAGACAAATACCACTTGTGGCATATGCGCTTCGGACATTTACACTACGGAGGCCTAAAGGAGCTCTCCAAACGAGGCATGGTGCACGGAATGCCGATGATCGAGGGTGAAAAGAAACTTTGCGAAAGTTGCGTAATCGGGAAACATTCGAGGACGTCGTTCCAGAAGCAGGCGGAATATCGAGCGCGCAACCCTCTTGAGCTCATACACACCGATATATGTGGACCATCACACCAGGATCATTCGGCGCAAAGAGATACTTCATCACCTTCATCGATGACTACTCAAGAAAGACGTGAGTATATTTTTTGAAGGAAAAATCAGAAGCGCTCGAGACATTTAAAAAATTCAAGACTATGATCGAGAAGGCGACGAGTTCAAACATCAAGGCGCTCCGGTCCGACCGAGGTGGAGAATATACGTCGGGTGCTTTTGTGATTTTTTGTGAGGAACAAGGCGTCAGGAGGTTCCTCACCGCACCGTATTCTCCACAACAAAACGGCGTGGCCGAAAGGAAAAACCGAACCATACTTGACATGGTTCGGTCAATGCTGAAAAGCAAGGGAATGCCAAAGGAGTTCTGGGCCGAGGCGGTACAATGTGCGGTATATATTCAGAACCGATGTCCACATCACAACCTCGGGAATCGAACACCACAAGAAGCATGGACCGGCCGAAAACCGACGGTAGCGCACTTCAAAATATTTGGAAGCGTGGCGTATGCGCATGTGCCCGACCAGAAAAGAACCAAGCTTGACGACAAAAGCAAAAAGCTCGTGTTCATTGGGTACGATGAGAAGACGAAGGCATACCGGCTGTTCGATCCTGAAAATAAACAGGTGACGGTGAGCCGGGATGTTCGAATAGACGAAGAAAGTTCGTGGGACTGGGAGGATAACGAAAAGACAAGGCAAGCAGAACCGTTGATCATTACGCCAATACCCGTCCCGGTTTCACCTCAAGAAAATAACGAGGAGGACGAACCGAGACAACCGAAGACGCGAAGCTTGCGGGACCTTTACGAATCAACTGAAGAGGTTCACTTAGTCTGCTTGCTAGCCGACTCGGAACAAATCAGTTTCGAGGAGGCAGTAAGAGATAAAAGATGGAAGGCGGCGATGGACGAAGAAATCAAAGCGATTGAAAGAAACGACACGTGGAAGCTCGTGGAGTTGCCAGACGGACAAAAACCCATAGGAGTGAAGTGGGTTTATAAGAAGAAGATGAACGCTCAAGGAAAAATCGAGCGTTACAAGGCGAGATTGGTAGCAAAAGGTTATCGATAACGAGCGGGAATAGATTACGACGAAGTCTTTGCTCCGGTCGCAAGAATGGAGACAATTCGTTTGCTCCTGGCTCAAGCTGCACAACTCAACTGGCAAATCTACCAGATGGACGTGAAGTCCGCTTTTCTGAATGGGGAACTTGAGGAAGAAGTCTACGTGGAACAGCCCCCAGGATATTTAAAACCCAGAGACGAAGGTAAAGTGCTGAAATTAAAAAAGGCGCTTTACGGGCTAAAGCAAGCGCCTCGAGCATGGAACACCCGGATCGACGGATATTTCAAAAAGAACAAATTTGAACAATGTCCGTTCGAGCACGCTCTTTACGTCAAAAGAGAAGGAAACGAGATGATCATCGTCGCCCTTTATGTCGATGATCTCATTTTCATGGGGAGCAGCGAGAAGATAGTCAACGACTTCAAGAAGGTGATGACGAAGGAGTTCGAGATGACGGACTTGGGACTGATGAAATATTTTCTCGGTCTCGAAGTCGAGCAGAAAAGCACGGGCATATTCGTGTCGCAAGAAGCATATGCGAAGGATATCTTGAAGAAAAATAAAATGGATGAGAGCAACCCGGTAGCAACACCAATGGAACTTGGAACAAAACTGTCCAAGTTTGAAGGAGGACAAGGTGTGAATGCGACCGATTATCGAAGTCTCGTGGGCAGTCTGCGATACTTAACCTGCACGAGACCCGATATCGCTTACAGTGTTGGAGTCGTTAGCCGCTATATGGAAGACCCGAGGCAGTCACATCTAAAGGCGATCAAGAGAATTCTTCGATACATTCGAGGAACACAATCGCTCGGACTATTTTATCCAAAGGCAAGCGACTGCAAATTAGTCGGATACTCTGATAGCGATTGGTGCGGAGATGTCGATGATCGGAAAAGCACTGGCGGCTACATAATTTATCTCGGGAAAACGGCATTCACCTGGTTATCGAAAAAGCAACCGATCGTGACTTTATCAAGCTGCGAAGCGGAATATGTGGCATCATCGTGGCGTGTCTGTCACGCAATCTGGCTGAGGAACTTACTGCTCGAGTTGAATCTTCGACAAGATGAGCCAACCGAAATTCGAGTCGACAATAAGTCGGCGATAGAGTTGGCGAGAAATCCGGTTCATCACGAGCTAAGCAAGCATATTGATGTGCGGTTTCATTTTCTTCGGGAGCACGTAAAAAATGGAGCAGTGAAGATGGTACACGTCGCGAGCTCGGATCAAGTTGCAGATATTTTCACAAAACCGTTACCGGCAAATACGTTCGAAATTTTGAAAAAGATGCTCGGAATGAAAGACAAGAAGACATTGAGCTTAAGGGAGGAATTTGTTGATAAGCTTAATGTGGGGTCTATGCTATAATTAAGAAGAAAACAAAAAAAAAGAGAAAGAGTATGCTCACGGAACAAGTGGACGATCAAGAGGAAAAAGAGGAATAGAAAAAGTTTTGGCTTTGTACTCTAGTATGACTTTGTGCACTTGTAATATCAATATAAATAAGGAATGTAACGTAATGTTTGAGAGAGAGAAAAAAAAAAGAGAATTATATTATCAGAAGAAATATAGTGGGCAAATACTACATGCGTTCTCCCTCCCTCTCGTGAACAAAAAATAAATGAGTGATATATCTATTAAAAAAGAGAGATCAAAGTAACGAGCAGTTCTTATGAACATTTTTATTATTTTTTTGAGCGTGTGTGAGTGTTAAGATCTTTGTTTCTCCTCTAAAGTTATTATTTTGGGTTTCGACTTACGACGAAGAAATCTTATTTACGGGAGCTTCATAACAACAGTCTTCGGATCACACCGCCTCGATCACTCGAGCCCCATGCCGAAAATAAAAATTCCACGACCTCCTTCGAGAACCCGTTACAGCTGATGTCTAATATCTTCAGATTTTTAGCTGTCTTAATAGAATCATTAAGACCTTGAATCAACAACGAGCATTCTCGAAAATCAGTGCGAAAGCGATGCCGCTCGATGTTCTTGTTTCTCCGAGGTTGCCTGCGAACTTTTATTAAATATATATTTTAATTATATATATATTATATATATATATATATATCTCTTAGTGGGATGTTGTTGTCTGCGTGTGCCATATGTTGTACTCCATGCATGTGTTGTTGTCTGAGTGGTCTCAGCATGTAAGAGTTAATAATAATTTGTGTGCAATAAGTGACGACTTTATTACTTCGATGGAATATATATATATATATATTATATATATCGTCGATCATAATTTTATTTTATTTTATTCATTTTGATGTTTCAAGGGAAACATGGAGTTACCACAGTCGCCGGCGCGTTCAATGTTTAATGGAAAGACGTAATATATATATGGATACACTACGCCCTCGCTAAGGACTGTTTACTTCACATAATTAACCAAGAACGAGAATTCTGCGTTATGTTTTTGTTCGTCGTGTTCTTCCTTCAAAATAATGTGTACGTTATTACTAAACTTATTGGGTACGATGGTGCCCGGATATGCTTTTCCATTTCTTTGCATGGTTGGGGATATATAGGCGGCGGCGGCACATGAGAAGAAAATGAAGAAGGAGATCATCGCCCAAGAAATTGGACAAAAAAGCCGCCAATAATAATGCAGCAGCAGCCAAGAAAAATGACTTGTTGGAATAAATATTGGCACGCGCGGGACTCTTCAATCGCATGCATGGCTACGACGGCGACGATGTATATCCATAAATATATAGACATTTCGTTGAATAATATTCCCGACAAAGATGCGTGGTGATTGCATTTTTCTTGTTTTTGAATAAGATATATATATGGAATAACAACAATTTCAATGTTTTTTTTTTATTTATTTAATTCGAGGCAGACAAGTCCAAATTAAAAATCATTAAAGTGCGCGACAGATTGTAAAGATGGAGTAGCAATACCGTTGTTAAGATCATATAGCGTATAACGATATGAATTTATTGGGCAAAATTCATTAAAATAATTAGCAACGGACGATGATATGCAATTTAGCTATTTTTTCCCAGTGTGTGAGTTGTGTGTTTAATCTTGGTCAATATTTTATTTTCTAGACGAGTTCTTTTGCTTGAATATAATCTTTTTTCTTTGCAGCGCTTGAATATAAATTAAAATCATTTATTTTTATTATGTTTCTTTTATCAGAACAGTAATTATATTATGTATTCTAGCATAACGAGCCTTATAAGTGCTTCATGTAATGCTAATGCGTGGTCTTCACGAATTATTTGATGGACGAGCGAGGACAACGTTAATTATTTCAACCCTAATTCAGTCATAATGTTGACTTCGTTTCGACGACTTTACAATCACAGACAAATGAGAAAATTTATATATCTTTGAACATTCAAACACGTGAGAAGACAATTTTACACGACAAGAAAAAGAGTGAACTGCGTACAACGTTACATGAAAAATTCAAACACGTGAGAGGAACTAATTTCGTGTTGGTTTATTTTTTCTTACTTTGAAATTAAACGTAACGTAATATGGTTAAATAGTGTAGGATTCGTTAGTGGTTCAAAAACTAAGTCCTAAAAACTCTTTGATTAGTAAATATCTTAGAAACAGTATCGTGATTTGTTTAATCATGCATTCTTTGCATTTACACCCCATAACCATAGACTGCCAAGTTTAAGACAATCCCAAAATATGATGCTAAGTTTATAACACCCTATAATCAAAAAAGTTTCGCATAATAAAAAAACATAGGTTTTTCAAGGACGTAAAGCATAATTTACTCTTAAATAATAAATGGACTTCCAGATATTTTACATTTATCACATGTTTGGTAAAGTGGAGCCCATAAAAAGAAATTTGGGATGCACTTGATTTAAGAACAAGAGAGTATTTATTTCCGTGGTTAATTTTGGTGTGTTTAGTCAGAATAATAATGTCCGGTTGAGATTATCCAATAGGATCGATCACAAATATCTTGTAGCCTCCATTTTCTTGAAAGCTTCCTTTGTGTGCCGTCGATCATTGAAAACTTGGAACACCAGGACAAAAGCCATCATATAATAAATGGCCAATGATTCACTTCTTTTAAGATTGAAAAGTCATCATAGACTGTAATAATATGATTAAGGTTTATTTTTTCCAACAAAACCTTCTTGTCTCTACACATATTATTATTATATGGCCACCTACTATATATATATATATATATATATTTCTATATATATATATTTGTATATATATATGGGTTCTAATCATCCCATTAACGCAAGCCTAACCCCTCCAATAAAAAACATTATTTATTATTAGACGACGGCCATGGAGTTTAGCTTAGCCGCTCTTACGATAATCACACTCTCTCTTTCCTGCCTTTATTTCTTGTGGTCGTTTACAAGAAATAACAGAAAATCATCACCGGCCAATAAACCTCCGCCAGTGGCCGGAGGCGCACGGCCCTTCACCGGCCACCTCCACCTCTTCAACGACCCCACTAAACTCTCACACATGCACCTAGCTTCCCTAGCCGACAAACACGGGCCCATCTTCACAGTCCGCCTCGGCATGCGCAGGCTCCTGATGGTCAACAACTGGGAAGTCGCGAAAGAACTGTTCACCACGCACGACGTGACCGTCTCGTCCCGTCCCATCATAACAGCAGCCCGCCAATTGGGCTACAACCTCGCCATGTTCGGCTGGACTCCGTACGGCAACTACTGGCGCGACATGAGAAAGCTCGTCTCCGTCCATCTCCTGTCAGGCCGGAGACTGGAGACCCTCCACTACATCCCCGCGTCGGAGACCGCGCGATTCGTCAACGAGCTCTACTATAAATGGAAGTCAAAGGAGGGGACGAGGCTGTCGGTGGACATGAGCCAGTGGTTCGGCGACCTGAACCTGAACGTGATCATGAGGATGGTGGCGGGGAAGAGATTTTACGACGATGGCAGCGAGGCCGAGGAAGGGAGGAGGACGAGGGAGGTGATGAGGGAGTTCTTCCACCTCTCGGGGCTCATTATCCCCGCCGATGTGTTCCCTTTCCTGAGGTGGTTCGACATTGGCGGACTCGAGAAGAAAATGGAAGTGTGTGTCGGGGAATTGGATCGAATCGTCGGGTTGTGGGTGGAGGAGCACAAAGTGAAGAAGAGCGGTGACGAGGATCACAAGCAGCAGCGAGACTTCATGGACGTGATGCTCGAGCAGCTACGAAGCGATGAGAAGCTAAGTGGGCTCGACGTCGATGCAACCATCAAAGCAACTTGCGTGGTATGATTGACATTACATGCGATCAATTCACATAAAGAATTAAACAAACTTGACAGAAACTGTATCATTAATTTATATAGTTTATTATTTATTCAGTTACGTATCGTTCTTTCAATGCATGTGCCGCAGAGTTTGATTTCTGGGGGACGGACACCACGTCGTTGATTCTAGTGTGGACTCTCGCGCACCTAGTGAACGATCCCCGCATCTTAAAAAGGGCTCAAGAGGAACTCGACTCAGTCGTGGGAAGAGAGAGACGGGTTCAAGAATCGGACATTAGTAGCCTCGTATATCTCCAGGCCATATGCAAAGAAGCCTTCAGGCTCCACCCGGCGAGTCACTTAGGTGGGCCACGGGTGTTCAGGGAGGATGCAACCGTGGGCAGCTATCACATCCCCAAAGGGACGTGGCTGATGTTGAACTTGTGGAAGCTGCATCGGGACCCGAAGGTTTGGGGGGACGATGCGCTCGAGTTTAGGCCCGAGAGGTTCTTGGAGGCCCACAAGGACATGGATGTTTTGGGGACGGACTACGAGCTGCTCCCGTTCGGGGCGGGTCGGAGGATATGCCCCGGGACTCAGCTCGGAGTGCAGATACTGAAGATTGTGATGGCTAATCTGCTGCAGTCGTTTGATCTGTGGAGGGAGCATGCTGATGAGCCTGTGGATATGGCTGAAACTGCTGGCATGACAAATGCTAAGGCCACTCCTCTCCAAGTTCTCGTTTCTCCGAGGCTTGCTCCGAATCTCTACTAGGCTTGGCTCGGGTTTATTAATAATAATAATAATAATAAACAATCGACGGCCTTTTAAGGGCACGTCGGAATAATTATAGGTCGGTGTTTGTCTCTATTATCAGTGTTCTATAATATTGGAGGAAATCATCCAAACTCCTTTTTTCATATTCCCTCATTCTAAGGAAAGCTGTTGCAACAGTAGTTCGATAAAATAAAAAAATCAGCCGATCTCTTCTAAATTGCTATAATAAATGACAAATGATCAAGTATTCCAAAGACTATTATCATGATTTCAAGGCATAAACTATTTATCGTTTGTCGTCCAATGATGATGTCACCTTTACATCCACTAATTCTGTTCTCCCTCGTGATTGAAGATTCGTAATAGTAACACTTTTATATGAACAATAGAGAGGAATTGAAATAAATACTAAGATGAACTTGAACTTACAATATCACTTCACACTTACATGGATATGTTGAAAGCTTGTCTGTTAGTAACCACACCAGAAAAAGACGAGAAACTTAAATCCTTCTGCAACAGGGCTTGAGATCACAACACTTCTTCTCCCTCAGAGAAAAGTGGACAGTGCTTTCCTTCACATGTCTTCGGATCACACCGCCTCGATCACTCGAGCCCCATGCCGAAAATAAAAATTCCACGACCTCCTTCGAGAACCCGTTACAGCTGATGTCTAATATCTTCAGATTTTTAGCCGTCTTAATAGAATCATTAAGACCTTGAATCAACAACGAGCATTCTCGAAAATCAGCTTTTTTCTGAGATGAATACGTTGGGGGACCCACTTCTTCATGTTCGTCTTCACTATCAGCAACTTCAAGTGGGATTTCATTTAATGCGCATGGTGTCTCTTGCTTAGCCTCAGCTACTTCGGGCACCTGTGCTTTACACAATGTGGAATCTTTCTGCACTGAAGTTACCAATTGTATGCTTTCTGCTAGAGCTCGTGATTCATTTGGGTTAACATTTTCTGCAAGGTTGAGTTCTTCAAGGGTGGAGTCATCCGAGGATATTGCTTGAAGAATCCGAGTGATACCATCAAGCCCGAGGTCGCATTTGGTTAATACCAAAACCCTTAAAGAGCATTGTTGACTTTGCACGAAGGAGACCAATTCATTGCAACCCTGTAACCATTTTTCAGCTCAGTTACTCACAATAATAGCTGATTTTGCAAAACTAATGAAAAGCATGTCTGTGCAGTTCACACGTTAACACTTCAAAAGTAACCATGAAAAAGGCAAGATCATCGTCTTAAATTAATATCCTTATTCTAGCACAGCATTTGCAGAGAAAAAACAAACCTCTTCCGTGATCGAATTTCCACCAAGATTCAATTCGAGAATACCACTAATTAAAGAGACTTCACTGCAGAGCCTAGCAATGTAGTCGTACTTAAGTCCACAGAATGATAGGTCAAGCCTGACCAACTCTTGAGTATCCTTGGACAATGGTTTAATCAGCTGTGTTGCACCTTCCTGAGAAATTTATATATATATATATATATATATATATATATATATGTTAATAAGAAAAGCTTGTTATTTTACTAGGAAAGGGGATGAACGTAAAAACAGTTGAGATCAAAATGTTATAGCGAAGTAGGCGAAAAACTGACGAGAGACAAGGTAATAACCAATGCTTCCACACATGAAGACATAGGCCAGATAACTGAATATATTAATATTATAAACACAACATGAATGACAGTAAAATGAAAAAGCAATGTTAAGCTGAGAGTAGATAATATTTGGCACGACGGCAGAAATGAAGAAGGAAAGCTATTTATTAATTGCTCTACCAAGTTAATCAGCTATAAGTAGATGATAGCTCACGGTTCCAATATTAGTGTGTCCCAGAAGCAATCCGGAAATGCAGCATTCTTCTGAGAGCTGGCATAGTTTATCCACAACAGGTTTGCTTAGCTTTATACCTCTTAGACTGAGCTCTTGAAACCTAGTAAAACACAAAAACTAGTGGGCATATTCCGTTTATGCCAGAAAAAATTGAAATGCACAAGAAAAAATAAAAATCAACAAGAGGTAGACCGGCTTAAAGTTCCTAGCTTGTGCAAAAGATTGTTAATTGCATTTCCAGATACAGGATGATTGTGACCTGTCAAACCAAAGACGTCAGGACAGTTAGCAGTTGTCCTTACTCCATAGAAAGTGAGAGTAGCAGCATATTTCTTGCAATGGAAAAATACCTATGTACAAGTGCGTAAGTACAGATACAGAATCCAGAGAATCTGCAAGCATTTGAACCGTTCTTGATGTGATTGAACAGTTTTCTATATCCAATGTATAAAGAGCTGAAAAACAAATAAGCACGTCACTAGAGTAGAGGAATTCCAAAATGTGGTATTACTGCCTGAAAAATAAGGATCTTGAATCCAAGAGGCATATGATACTGTCCTGAAAATAATTGATGGAGCACAACACAAGAGATTGCACCTTTGCAGGTTTGAAGGATAGTCAAGAGGTAAGATGCACAAGCATCGGTCAAACAGTTTCCGGATAGGTTGAGAACTTCTAGTCGAGCATACAGTGCGGGGCATTCACATATCTGTTAATTGGAGAATAAACCACTAAGTCGTAGCTCGCAAATACGTAAAACGAATGCTTAATGCAAAGATAATTAGTGATAGAAATAAAGAAAATCCAAATCAGTATCAACACTTTCAAAATAAATAAATCATGACCTGGAATAAAGCTGCAGGACCAAGTCGATTACTATGCAAATTTAAGACCAGACCACCATAAGTTTGCCTGGATGATGTGAACATTTGTTTAAGCTTCTCAACCGTTCCGTTCCCTTCAAATTATAAAAGTAAAGTGGGATGAGGAAACTGTCCTGAAGTTTCATGACTCATCCTTAACATGCATCAAAAGTGCACAAGCTGGTGCCACTTACATGAGGAATGAAAAGAAGAGTTTCAAGAACAAAAACAATGAGTGGCTAAAGCCTTCGAGTGTTCTACCTAATACATTATGAGAAAGGTCCAAGACGGCAAGTGCTTTGTGCAATTGCAGAGCATTTAGTAGTGGAGTTACTGACACATCACGCAATTGGCAATTTGACACAATAATTTCATCCTCTGAAACCTGTTAATGTTTTGGAAAAAATAGAAAGATATCGATTAATCCTTCCGATATGAAATGGCACTCAGCATCCTACCAAAATAAAAGATATCAGCTCACCTCTAAGTTATACAGTTTTCTGACCACCTTCATATTTGGCGGTTCAGATGCCTCCTCACAGCAGTCAATGTAAAGTTTCATCAAATGTTTTGGCACCATAACTGCGTAGAACTTAAGGCTATTACAAAATAAGGATGAAGAACAAATGTAATAAGAAAAACAATAATAGTTGCCGATCATACCACCAATAGAAACATCGATCCACCCGTTTTGCGATGCCTGGTCTCTTACACCATAAAGTTCTTCAACAGATACAAATTTCTTCCCACAGTACTGTATATGCTGAATGACTGGAACCAAACCTGTCGGAATGGAAATATTCCATGTTAGTATGTATAATAATTGAGCCATTTGAGCTTGAAGCAATAATCTACGGTGTAACTGTAACCTATTGAAAGACCATAGGGACTCGTCCAATATCATCGATCATATGAACAGTGCACTAGTATGAGCTTACTCACAGTGATGTTAAAAAGACAAATGAACTATTAAACAAGCAACTGAAAGAGTACCTCGCGATCGCTTTTCTCTGGAGAGTTGTAAGAAGTACAGGCATGCCAACTCGACCATCAGTTGTTCCATGCACAATTTATTATCAGCGTCAAATGAATCTACGTGAAAGCGGACTAGTTCTTGATCAACTTTGAAAACAATATGATTCTGCAAATAAACAAGGCATGATTTCCAGTAAAAAGCATGCCAATCTGATACAAAAACAGTTAACTAAAAAACAGATTCATTACAATAATCAGAATTCGAAGATATTTGTTCTCTTTCTATCCTTGTATGCTTAAATCCAATATTCTGTGGGTTGAAGAGGAGATGCGCACAACATTATTAAAAGCAAGATTTCCTTTTCAGTATTGACCATGAGATATAATTAGCTACTTAGTTAAGGAACAGTAGGTACGAAAAAAGTATGTGGTCCACTAATGCTTACACAAGGTTTGCTGCAACAGGCCTGCCCATCCGCTGTTGAAATTTCATCGTGAAATGTGCTGCAGGAGTCAGCACAGATGCTGCCGTAATTTATCTGAGGCGCAGGGTTTAATTCCGCAACATGTGGACTCGTAAATCTGTCACATTCAGCATCTTGTTTGCTTAACTTCGAATTAGATTTGTAGGATCCAATACTTCTCTCAAGACTGACAGGAGAAAATGCACCAAGAGTACATCCAGTAAAAGCCGGTGAAACATCCTGAAAAGTTTGAATGCTCAAATTGTGAACTTGCAGCTAACAAGGGAAAATGGACTGGTCGTGGTGGTAACTAAGTAGTGTCACCTGGACCCGATCCGCGGAGCTGGAAGCATATTTTGTAACTGCAACAGAAAGTGGAGTCAGCAGTCTAATTCAACAAATAAGAGATCGGACAAACAAACAATGATCAGAAACTCACATTCATCTGAACCAGCAGTGCCTTCAGCGGCTCTACAGGTCTGAACCATTTTTTTAGAACAAGGATTTTCGTCTTCATCTTCATCATCAGACAGGATAACCCGTACACGCTTATGGTTGGCCTTCAAAGTACAAGATGATCCAGGGATGCTATGAACAGGTGATCCAAGTGACTGGGGAGATATATTTGTTAGAGATTTACGTGCAGTTTTTCCCTTTGCTAATTTCTTTTTGGATTGACGCAACGATATCAAAAGAATGTCATCGTTCACATCATCAATACGAGTAGATCCCGTATTCGTTACTGGCGAAAAGCTACCATCAGATTTATCATCAGTTGATAGGTTATCCAACCCCGTTCTAGTCTCGGAACAGCCATCCTCGGAGAATCCTTCAGCATCAAGCTCTCCATTTTTTGATTGCTTCAACTCATCAATTAGAAGTTTTGCTTTCCTGTAAAAAGACAGTGACATAAATAAATGCTCAAAGCTACAAATTCCCCAATAGCAGCTGGAGAGGTTTGAACAAATTTTGCTCTTCTATTTCCGAACACTTTTCACTAAGAGCCGTGATAAAGCAAGCAAGCAACAAACTCTTGTATACCTGGCCTCTTCAGTATCATCAAATCGAATCATGTGGCTGTAGTGCATATTTTCTAAAGCAGACAGCTGTAAGGAGTGCAGCTTTCCACTCACGGCGATCCTGCCATGAGGTAACTCTGTGAGCAGATATTTGGTAAAATTTTCTGAGACTGGGTAGAGGTTTTCAGGCAGTAATGCTCTATCTTCTGCTATAAGGTTGTTCTAATCATGCGCAATATCTTTCTTTGGTTCAATAACGTCAATCGAAGTCCATCATAGACAGAAACTAGAAAATATCAAGATAAAGGTAGAAAAGAGGATTCTTTGTTGAGATAAGTCGATAATGGAGAAAGTGTTGACGGAATGAGAATATAGTGGTAGGATGGAACAGGGAACTGAGAGGAGTGTGGGACGGGGGAGGGAAACAATGAGATGGAGAAAACCCGGATAAGCAGATGTGTCTAAAATCGTATGACTCAAACTGACTGATCTCTAACGTGAATTAAGTGAATTAGTATCAGATGCTATATGAAACAAAATCTCAACTGAAACATATATCTATTCAATATCAAACACAATTACTTGTAACCCTCTTTGAAAGCATCTAAAGCTCCCGTCCAGTCGCCACTGGCGTCCAAAACATTTCCAAGGTTAATCTTTGCCAATGCCTGCCCCTGAAATTACAATTTCTAGAAGATAAGATTCAAGTGTCCTTTATCAAGAGTTGCAGCGAGTAACAACACGACGCATTAAAAGATATCCAGCTTTCCAGGACTAATCCCACTGATTTAAACACCAACCATTAACTGGTGAAACTTGATAGATTAATTACCTCAAAATTACCAATTGACATAAAGGTTTCCCATGCCTTTTTGTACCACTTTAGGGCTTTGCTGAGTTTTCGGAGTTTCTGATATGATTCCGCAATGACTAAAAAGGAATCGCTGAGCTTCTCCTTGTCATGAAGTTCACTTGCTATTTTCTTCTGCTTTTTTCCATAAAGGCGAAGCTAAGCCAGCAGCAGAGAAAATAAATTGTTAATAACTCAACAATGTGAGAAAATTGTTATACGGACACATTCAGTCATAAAAGTAATTTTAGTTTCCATTCTACAGAAAGAAAACTATAAGCAAATCTAGGCTTCCATTTTCAAAGCATAGAAGTTTTTAAGTATAGCGGGTAACCTACTTTTATCCATGCACAGATTGCCCTCGATTTCTCTATAAGGCAATCAAGGGATGCATTCTGTTTCAACAAGCACTGCCTTTCATTTTCCTTGCCCCTAGCCATTTCTGTTTTTCTCTCAAGCTTCTTTAAGTTCTGCTCTTCCTTTTTGAGTCCACTCATAACTTTCATAGCTTCCCTAACAGTTTCGATATTCTGATTAATTTGATCGACAAGAGCGTCCTCATCTTCCAGTGTTTTTGCAAGCTCTAGTGCTTTCTGATAAGATAGAATGGCTTCATCATACTTTTGATTTCTGTAGTGAAGCTCGCCGAGATTAATATAACCCTTAGCCTCCCCTTGGCAATGGCCAATGCTCTTGCAGATAACGATATCCTTTTTTATATGTTCAAGAGCTTTTTCCCACTTCCTCAGCTCCAAATAAACATTTCCTAGGTTATGATGGAGCCTACTACGAGTATCATCACTTGCAACGACTTCTTCTTCGTCACATATCTTTAATCCTGTGGCAAGAATCTTCTCTGCTTCCTCGAAGTTATCGAGATCAATCTCAAGCATTCCAAGATTGTTATGGGCATCGATGTACTCTTTTATGAAAGAAACATTGTCAGAGGGTGGATTGTCCTTGATAGTCTGAGCAAGTTTCATGGCAGATTTGAAATACTTCTTAGCATTCCGGACTGAAAGATGATCGTCATCAGACCTCAAAAACATTTCATGGTAAGTTCGACCAAGCTGAGTACAGGCTCTTTGTTGCTCAATGAGATCATCTTCATTCTTGGCTAGCTCCACATGTTTTTTCTACAAAATACAAGCTGAATCTTCAGGGGAAAAAAGAACAAAGTAGAACACGTGGATTTGGATCTATAATTTCCTAGCAAAAGAAAGAGACAACCAACAAGGGAAAGAAAAACAAACTGACACATGCAAAGGAGATAGGTATTGATTTATTTTACACCAATCAAATGCTCTAGGGAATTCCAAACACACCAAAATTTTGCAAATTTTTCCCACAAATTGAGTGGACTATCGTCATGATGAAGTCAAACCCAGTTCCCAATTCCTATTTCTCATTATTCCATCAGTCGCCTTATATTTCTTTTTAATTTCTCAGAAGACAATGACATTCGCTTTGGCTGTCTCTCTTTCGCCAAATAGGTATAGTTCCATCTCTCTGGCACTCATATAGAAACCCTCTACCTACCCAGGAATTCTCTCTCAGTCTCTTCCTATCCCCCCCTCCCCATTAGCCGTATCGTCTGTCACAATCTCGAATCATTATCTTCAAAACGAAGAAAAACAAATATAAACAACAAGACCCAAAATTTTGTCCTTTTTTTTGTATATCACCTGATAAGTCAGGGCATCTTCGTACTGATGCAGACGTAAGTAGACTTCACCAAGCGACTGGCAAGTGGCAAGAAGCTGCTTCTCGGGCAAGTATCTGATAGAGATATCGTAGTCCTTTCGCAGCCACTTGAGAGACTCCACGTACTCGCCGCGGTTCTTCAGTATGTCACCGATGAAGTTCGCCCAACGGGCCTCCTCCTGGTGGTTTCCCTCCGCCAACGCCACTGCGTACGACCTCTTCGCATCCGCGAGCTGCTGGTAGTTGTCGTCTTTGCGACGCATCCTCTCCTCTCTTCTCTTCTTTTAGGGCTTTGGTCGGTGATTTGGGGGAATCCTCTGGGTTTTCAGATGACGGGGTTCCGAAAGTTTCTTGCGGGTAAAAATTGTGCAAATTCCCGCCAGTTTTTAATTCGCGCATTTTGGATCATTGTCAATTTGGGCTTGAGAAAGAGTTGGGCTCAATTAATAGATTAAATGGGCCAATATTTAACTGAATATGATTGTGTAACTCTCAGTTTTTAAGAATGATTATTCCGAACCCATATACAAACATTTTTTTTAAAATATAAATGTACACAATACAGTGTATATTCTGTTTTTAAATAATAGTTCTATATAAAATCACACACATCGATTTGGTTGCCGGACTTATATCCTCAGAAATACGCACACAATGACTTCCAATTCACCACCACCATAGATTAAATGGGCACAACGAAGTGGACTACTAGTACGCATAACAAACATGCCTTGGGAATTTTCAATCTTCAAGAAACGGGCACGCACAATACCATCACTGTGTGGATTAATTAGCTGCCTATGCCGGGGAAGGTTTTAGATTGGTTAAGCAACTTGGCTTTCATTTCACTATAAGCTCGGAGCTCCTCTAGAGCCTCGGCTGTAGTCTTGGATGCAGAGGATCCACTAGTTGGAGAAAGGGATTCGACATTAGATGGAAAATTCTTGGAGGCCCCCGTAGGAGATTGCTGCTGCTGCTGCTGCTGCTGGTGTAGAGGAGGAGCTTTCTTTAGCATGTGGACGAGGGCACTAACTGCACTGTCTTGTGATTTCCTAGCTTGAACTACTACACCACTGAGGAGGTGGTCTCGAGAGCTGTGCATGATAAAGATGATATAACACACGCATGAGCTTGGTTTCTAAAGCATAATAATGTGAATGAATTTGATATAATGACGACAAATACAGGCAATTAATAATGCGCATGGCGTGCTTGTCATCAAGAAACAGGAACCGACACAGGCTTTTTCTATCAAGCCAACCAATGATATACATCACGCAACGGAAAAAACTGAGCTTTTTTTGTTTTTCCTAACAAAAGAGCACTGGAAAACATTCGATGGTTTTAGCTTTATACAGCTTGTCTAGGTGCAGCATTACTGATCGCACGTAATCAACCAGAAAATGATTCACCAGGGACCAATAAATACTCGTAGCTAACATACAAGGTATACCCAAAAAAACAGATGCAACCTACTTTAGAAAAGTTATTCATTTGGCTGCCCAAAAAAGACTAATATACTTCTATTTTTTTGCTGATATTGGAAGGTAAAAAGGTGTGGGCTATGTCAGCTTGTTATTAGGAAGCAGCGAAACTGTTTCCAACACATGGACGTGCGATTAGATTACCTGGAAAATGGATTCATCACGTCGTCATCATAGTCATCCTGAAAAGATAACCTGCCTGAGCTTCCAGATTCATCCTTGCTTCCCCCCAACTGCAACAACAGGCAACAGACAACTTTAAAGTACACAGAGTTGAAGTAGATAGATCACAAGAAAAAATGATAGAGCAACGCATATACCTTGGCAACCGCTGAGATGGTACGATGAAATCCTGCATCTTCATTACAGAAAGCAAATCGACTACCTCCAATTGGTGGTGAAGGAACATTCATCTGATGGTTGGGGGGCAGTGGAGGGATGGTAGAAAACCTCGGTCTTATGCTAACTGGAGCACTTTCACACCGTACGAAGGCCTTATTTATATCACCATCGATACTGCAGGTGGGTGGCGATGGAGGAGATGCCGAAAATGGAGGGGACAGCCAATACTCATCATGACTAGGAATTTTCAAATTAGCTTCATACGATCCATATTGCAACTGTCGAGGCAAAGCAACGGGAGGATGGGGGTGATGCTGCTTGGATATTGAGGCATGAGGCTCAGAATATGTGGGTGAAGGTGAAGGGTTCAAGGAAGGTGGTGATACTCCTCTGTTTAAGTCATTGCTCCAACTGTGACGCCGCCTGTCAAATGGAGATGAAAATGTAGAAATTCGCGAAACGGGACCAGAAGGGATCCTTTTAAGTGGCTCGGCCAAAGGACTCCCAACATATTCTGTTATAAACTGAGGTGAAATTGGGGTTGAGGGCTCAGAATTCACATCCAACACAGAAGAAGCCTGGTAGCAAACAGACAGGCAAAGCCTTCCACACGAAGTTTCAACTGGAGAGAACTCAAACTGCCGCATATCAGTCTCGTCTCTACGAGTGAACGGCTCCACAAAGGACGAAATGCGGTGACCAATATTATACAGCCTAATCTGTGCTGATGCTATGAGATCGCGGAACAACTTATAAGCAGGCAAGAGCCTAACCGTTGCATACAAAGATCTCAGCAATAGCATGGACTTCTTGTATAGTGTATGTGAGCTTGTACTGCCTGATGATCTCCTACTGCTCTCTTTACTCTCATACTGTATGACCCACCTCTCAATGATCTTTTCTCTTTTCCCTCCAAAACCACCTACATCAAAATCTGACCCACAACTCCACTCTTTTCCCGATGAACTCCCTCCCTTAGGGGAGACACTCAAGGGGTCCCAATCAATTGGCCTTTGCATCAAAACGATATCGACTACCATCGGTTCAATATTAATCTGTCTCCAAAAATCTATGTTCTCCAGTGCAACAGGGCAGTCCCTAAGAGCTAAATTGAACCACTTATCCCTCGGGGGACAGCTGGAGGATGACGAGGATGAAGACGATGGCGATGGAGAGAATAAAAATTGCTCGACGCTATAGTTACGCGAGGAAGGATAAGGGCAACGAGAATCCAAAATTATGTGAAGGCTTTTCGCGAAGAATTCAGTGATTATCTGTTCCTGTTTTACGGGTTCTGAATGGGGTTTCCCATGATGAGAAGCCATTGATTTGTCACAAGACAACGCCAATATTTCTTCAAACCCAACAAAATACAGACCCCACCTCACTTGTGCAAACTCTTTAACGCGAAATCAAAGCAAACGTACATAAGATTACGCAGAATATTGAACTGATCAACCAAAATTTTGGAATTCATAATATGATTCTCGTCAACAAGACCACCTATCAAAAAGACGATCAAGTGGAAGAGCACAGGTGTTGAGCTTACCAGGGTTTGAAGGGAATTTTGTTACCGTCACCTACTGTGGTTCGGCAGCTACTGAGGATTGCACGGCGATGGTTGAGTTGAGACTTGCTCTTTTTTCATTAATTGTTTTTTTTTTCTTTCAATTTTGCTGTATAATTGATAAATGGGCCTTTAATTTAATATTTGGTCTGCCATGTCAATGCACAGATTAACTCGAAGATTAGGCCCAACAACGTGCACCTGCCACACCTGATCCAACCTCCACCAAAGGGGAAAAAAGAGGGAAACTCGAAAGTTACCCGCGGGATACCTAGTAATAAATTTTATTTTCATTTTATTTTTGCTTTAAATCCACCCTCAGTCTTGAAAAAATCTATATCTATTTATTGGACTATCATTAGTAATTCATTAGTATTTTATGCCGATTAAGTTTTATGTAAATAATGTGATTATTAATTACTCCACAAACCTCTCTGGTGACTTCTGTGTTCTGATTCTTGACTTCCTGATCGGTTCAAATCGCCTCAACTGATCAGATCATTTGTATATTTCTGTTTATGATTGTATTTTTTTGTGCTGTTGTTTGAGGATAAGGGTTAAGTTCAATTTTCCGGTAATCGCAAGTTTTTTTGTGGGTGATTGTACTGAAGGAACATGAAAAAAATGGGCAATCGTCGACCGAACACGAGGAGCAAGAATAAGAGGGATAAACCTGAGGACAATGCCGATGCGACCTCTGAAATTTTCATGTTGGTTTCTGTTTCTTTTTTGTGTAAAAATTATATTTTCATCGGTAAATTGCCCTCGTTTTTATGTTCGTTTGACTTAAGGTAGTTTAGGAATGTGGTAGCTGATATTCTGCAGGGTGGAGGAAGCATTACAAGTTTCGTCTTCATATCTGCGTCTGCTAATAGTTTCATCTGTTCCATGATGTTATTAGCGTTTTCTTGTATTCAAACAAGAAAGCTCCCTTATCGGCATTTTTATTCGTGCTCTGCACATAAGCATGTGGAAAGAAGTCTTCTTGTTTATGATGGTTTCTTTCTACTGAAATTTTGTCCATTGTATGGTTTTTCTATCTTTTCCTTTAAAAGTGTTGGCATGTGGGATGCAGGAAGATTCTGGCGAATGAAGCGGTGACCGATGAGGACATAAATCAGCTTTACATGTTATGGAAACCTGTTTGTCAAGGGTGTAGAGTGAACACCAAGGACAATCCCAATTGCTTTTGTGGGTTGATCCCAGCCCCAAATGGAAGTCGAAAGTCGGGGTTGTGGCAGAAAACATCAGAAATCATACAATCGCTTGGCCCCGACCCATCACATGACTTGCGTGTTTCCTCAAATACGCCAGCGGGCCTCACAAATCTCGGAGCAACTTGCTATGCCAACAGCATACTGCAGTGCCTGTACATGAATAAGGCATTTAGGGAAGGTGTTTTCTTGGTTGAACCTGAGGTTTTGGAAAAAGAGCCCGTTTTGAATAACCTTGCAAGGCTCTTTGCTCAGCTGCATTCTAGTAAGATGACCATTGTGGATTCAGCACCATTTATCCAGACACTGGAGCTTGATAATGGTATTCAGCAGGACAGCCATGAGTTCCTCACATTGCTGTTTTCCTTGCTCGAGCAGTGTTTGAGTCGGTCAAAAGTTTCCAAAGCAAGAACTGTAGTACGAGACCTTTTCCGTGGAGGTGTCTCACATGTGACCAGGCAAGATTTCTTGCATTGTATTCCTTAGCGTGTTTTTACATGATGATGATGCCCTCAATAGTTTATTTATCTGTTTAAATGTTGTAGGTGCTTAAAATGTGGAAATGACTCTGAAGCTTCATCGAAAATTGAAGATTTCTATGGCTTGGAGCTAAATGTCAAAGGTCTGAAGAGTCTAGATGATAGCCTGGATGATTACCTCAGCGTAGAGGAGCTTAAAGGAGATAATCAATACTACTGTGACGAATGTGCTTCGCGAGCTGATGCTGCTCGCAGCATTAAGTTGCGGTCACTGCCTCGTGTCCTAAATTTGCAGCTCAAGCGTTATGTGTTCCTTCCAAATGTAAGTCATTTTAGTTTTTGAGGCAAGTTTCTCGTAATCATCATCCATACAAAGTGGACTGTTAGTCATTCACATGATGTTTCCATATTTATTATGCGATAGTTACTACACCATTTTCAACAACTTTGTTTTTTTCCTTTTCTGGTTAAAATTGTCGTCGCATCTTAGTTCCGTCACTCATACACTGGATTTAAAGCCCATGCCATCAAGTTGGAGCTGCATTCTGTTTTTGTTGATCTTCATTTCTCTTCAAAAGCTGCAGTATAGTCTTTGACCATCCTGCATATTATTTCCTACACTTCAGAACATACTTATCCTGTGTAAAAATCTCACCTTTTATGTTGTTTTCTGTTCAAAGACTTCTCTCACTTACGTATCTGTGTTGCTTTGCTGTTTGCAGACAACTACAAAGAAAAAGATCACCTCAGCATTTTGTTTTCCAGCGGAGCTTAACCTGGCAGGAAGATTATCTGATACGTCTGATGTCGAGTTGATGTATGATTTGGCTGCGGTCTTGGTTCACAAGGGTTCTGCTGTTAACAGTGGCCACTATACAGCACATATTAGGGATAACAACAGTGGTGATTGGTGGGAATTTGATGATGAACAAGTTTCAAATTTGGGCAAACAACCATTTGGTTCTGCTTCAAATTCTGCTGCTAAGTCATCAAAATCTGATCCAGCGACCTCCTCTTCTGCAATAGAAGTTGGCAATGGCACAAATGGGAACTGCTCCGAGGCCAAGCAGATGAAGGGACCAAATTCAAACATAGTCGATCCAACACGCATATATTCGTCGTCTGATGCATATATGCTGATGTATACCCGTAGGCCTTCTAAGGCCGACAGTGAAGGAGCCGTTTCTGACAATAGCGAACAAAAATTGGAGATAGATGGTTCTGAAGTTTCACCAGAAATTGATGTTCCGCTTCCCTCACATCTCTTAGAATATGTAGATGGATTGAATTTACAATATATTGATTCTTGTGAACAATACAAGTCAAAGAAGGAACACGAGTTAAGTTCTATTACGAATCGGCGACAGGAGGTCCGTTCGATCTTTTCCGAAGCTGCAGTGTTATCAGATGAGAGATCCTACTTCTGGATATCGAGTGAATGGCTTCGCCAGTGGGCAGACAGTATCGCTCCACCGTAAGTGAAACATTGCCCTTTCTTGACACTTGTGATGATTTTATTGGGCTCATTTTCTTTAAGGTATAGTCTTTTCACAAATTAGTCATGTTTGACACCCGTTTGAGTCTTGTTATATGCATTTTCTAATGATATTTTGAGTAGGACTAAGTTTTAACTCGATGGGAGCATCCCATTCTAGCATTTTAAATTGTAAGTGTGAGGTGGCATAAGTCCTTAAGCTTATATGATTTAGAGGAGGGTTTTCAAATTATTGCTATCTATCTGAGTATAACTGAACCACCGATTTTGACACATAGTTAATTGGACTCGTATTCATCGAAGCCAATCCAGAGAAGTTCACATTCCAAAGTCCATTTTTGACGACCCATTATAAACTCTGTTTCTTTTACTCCTCAAACAACTCACTAAGCATATATAGCTGTTACATTAATACTGGATCATGAAGACATATGAATATTAAAAGTGATTTTGCAGGACTATTGACAATACATCTATACAGTGCTTGCATGACAAGGTGCCTATTACTAAGATCAACTCCATGAAGAGGGTTTCAGCTGGAGCCTGGGCTATGTTACATTCCAAGGTACCATATTATTATGCTTCTTGTGGCTTGTGAACATCAGATGACCTGCTTTTTTCTATTCGTGTTCATGTCTGCTGTATTGTTGTGAATTGGTTCTTTTGACAAGTATGGTGGGGGTCCAACACTGACAAACGGGGACTACTGTGTTGATTGCATCTTTGAAGCAAGTCGCAGCACTGTACGTGCAAATAGCTATAGGGATAAGAGATTGATAATGAAAGAACTTGCAGAAGTAGCACTTTCTGGGGAGCCTTTGGATGGCAAGCTGTACTATGTATCGAAGCCGTGGTATGTCACTTTTGTTCAGTTTGGTCTGTAATTAAACGTAGTTGTGATAATTGTGGTAATCCTTCAATATGACCTGCAATTGTTTTCATTTGTAGGTTACAGCATTGGGTACGCAGGAAAAACATTGACGTTCCTTCGGATGCTGATTCTGGACCCACTGCTTCTATTAGATGTCCACATGGAAAACTTATGCCTGAGCTAGCTCCTGGTGCTAAGCGTGTCATGGTGCCAGAAGATCTTTGGGATTTTATACGTGAAACAGCTATGTCAGTGAAGCCTGATGATACTTTAGGCTGTTCAACCTTCTCTTCAGATTCGGAACCATGTCCTTCATGCAACGTTGAACTTAGAGAAGCTGCTGTTTCAGAGGACTGTTTAAGGTTGTTTGAAGTATTTATTTATTTATTTACTTGGAGATTTCATTTTTTTTCATGTTTATTAATGGGGTTGGGTGTTTCTCAGAGAATTCAAATCGGGACTGTTTAAGGTTATTTTAAGTATTTGTTAATTTTGAGATTTTGTTTTTTGCATGTGGACTAATGGTTTTGGTGTTTTGGAGGGAATTCAAATCGAAGCAACGACAGAATCATGAAAAGCTAGCATCGGGTAAAAGCATAGCTCTTTGTCAGGATGCCAAATACTACTTGTTACCCTCATCTTGGTTGCTGAAATGGAGAAGCTATGTAACTGCCAGTGGGAAGAATGCATCTTCTGCAGAACTTAATCCTCTGAGTACTGTTATTGATGAGCTGCTCTGCAAGAAGGTTATCATACTACCTTTTATCTTCTACTTGTCCTACTGTAGTCGTATTCGCTTTTTCTTGAAAACATAAAGAATCCTAATTAGTTCGTCCTGTCACTACTTGTTATTGGATTTGTTGGCCTCGAGTAGAGAGAAACATCTAAATAATGTTTGATTTGGAAAATGGAATTGTCAATGATTTGTTTACTGTGCTTATCATCAACTTTAGGATGATCACTATGAATTGTGTTTCCTAACCATCGCTTTGTGAATCAGCATGGTAAACTTTTGAAGAGGCCTCCGCAACTTACCTGGAAACGCGATCTTATTTTCCAAAAGCCAGCTGCTGTAAGCGTCCTCTTATTTTCTCTTGTTACTTGTGGAGAGTCTTGAGCTGCTTTTAGTATTGCTAACTTGACATAGCTATATCTTGCTAATGATTGTGTTCTCAAAGCTTTTAATATAGCAATTTGCCTGCTAGTGATTGAATTTTCTCTTTTGTTTTTCTTTCCCTTTTTCTATTCTTTATAATTTAGGCTGATGGACTGACAGTAATTACTGAGGATGACTGGAGCTTATTTTGCGAAGATTGGGGTCATACGGAGGCTGAATGTGTTATTGCTAGAATTGAGATTGAGAATGCTGCATTGGATGATATCATGAATGAAGACGTTTCGGTTTCTGAGGATCATACGAACATGAATGGAGGAACTAACATGGCCCTAACAACAACACCTGTCATTGGGACGTTTCCCGAGGTAATATTTGACTCACTTCCATGCACACCTTGAGTTAAGTTTCAATATTTTGTTTTACTGTCCTATCTCTCATTTATATTTCATTTTTCTTGCAAATAAATTGTGAAGCAAGTTTATTTGTAATCAAGAGTCTTATTCTTGCTCTATATAGGTTTGTGAAGAATGCATTGGTGAAAGAGAAAGTTCTGAATTGATAACGAAACTTAACTATACCAATGAGGATGTATGCGTTTGTCTGATTCGTGGAAAGGAACCCCCCAAGTCAGTTTTAGAGGCATCAAACATTTCAGATCCATGTCGTCGATCTTCCAAGCGGTCGAGAAAGGCCACTTATGGGAACTCAGTCAATTTGAAAGTCTCTGGGTCTACATCTGTCTACCAGCTGAAGATGATGATATGGGAGTCGTTTGGTGTACGTTATTCTTTTCTTTTCTTGTCTACCTGGGTTACATTATTATATATTATTTAGTATTTTCTGTTTTTTGTCATCTTGTTGGAGTTCTTAAAAACTCCAGACGAAAATAGCCCCAAACTTCACTGCAGTTACAATCTTTGATTTTCTATAGGAGGCCATTTAGCTAATTGACTTTGCCAGTTGGTGACGCAATTATATCAAAGCCAGTCCCGTTAACAGTGTGTTTGCATTTACCTTGTGATGCATATTTCAGTTTACTCCTATTGTTTGCAAGCAGAAACGAAATAATCTCTGCCAAAATGCCTCAATCTCTTACTTGCATGGTTAAATATTGTTGCAGGTTGTCAAGGAAAACCAGATACTCCACAAAGGTTCCAAAGTGATAGCTGATGAGACAGCTTGTCTTGCTGATGCTAATATCTTTCCTGGAGATGTCCTTTGGGTGACTGATTCTAAGATACATGAAAACCGTGACATTGCTGGTAAGAATGTAATATATTAGAGGAGTTTGTGACTCGGCTGCTGCCAAATGATGAAATCGATATGGATATATAACCACCCTCCTCTAATGTTCGGTTGCAGATGAACTTTCAGTGTCAAATTTAGATGAGCAGAAGGTAGAAGAAGGCTTCCGTGGGACGCTTCTTACGTCAAGTTACTCATTTCAAGAAGCCTCCGAAGCATGCTCAAACTGATAAATACATGGGCTGCGCAACATAATGGCTAGTGTCACGGTGAGGCTCCACATTTCTTTTTATGTATGCCTGCTTTGAATATTCTTCTCTAGATCTTAAATCTTTTTAACTGATTAGTTTAACTTTTGATTGCAGGAGGTTCTGAAGAAGCTCTTTCTTTCAGGTGCTGCAGTACTTTTTCTTTTTGGTGTCCATGTACAGAGAGAGGGTCACATGGTTGCTCTGTCTGTCTGTGATGTGTTTTAAGACCGCCTGTTAGTATTTATATGTAAGGATTGCTTGTAATGTAACATCATTGTGCTTATTGTTCTTGCTTGAAATGTTCCCTGTGGAACAGATTTTGTCTAATGGATTAGAGCATCATCATCATGTATGTTTTCTTACAAGAGCTTGCTGCCTTATGCAAGTTCAAACACAAGTGCAAATTTTCAGAGTTTCTGCTTTTCTTGCTTGATCAATTGTATGAATTCACCAAACACTGCAATGCAAGCAAACGAGTAATTGATCAGTAAAGGCTTCAAAAAACAATACCCATCCACATATGCATGCATGTATGCTCAAAAGTGATACGACTTCAAGATCATGAAAGGAATACATTTTGCAAAAAAAAAAAAAATGAAAAATTTAATCAGTAAGTTGTGTACCAGACCAGGTTAAGGAAGTATTGAAGACGACTTCACCAACTTGTGTCCCGGAAGCACCAAATGACTTTGCTCTCCAAACAGAGCCATCTTCCAGCACCAACCTCGCATCCGCCACCTTCCATGGCCTCTCCACTAACCCCACTATGCAACAACATAATATATATATATATATATGATACACAGGAACATTAATTAAACGGCCCATGCATATTAATAAACAAAAAAGATAAAGAAAAAAGAGAACTCAAGCTCATACCAGTGACAGAATTGTCAGTGGAGCAATTGGACTTTGGATGGTTTTGTTCTAATAGAGGACCAATGGAAGCGAGTCACTGCCATCCCTCGAGCACACTCCATATCTGAGCTGCTGAAGCGAACGACAGAGCAATAAGAAAAAAGAAAGTTTATTTTTTTAATACATCTGTTGTTTCTGTGTATCTTCTTTTGTTGAGGCAGAATCATTCGGACCTTTATCGGAGATGAATGTGACAACAGAGAGACACGGACGAGGGTGCCAAAGGTTTCAAGGAAATTGGAAGAGGGGGCCTTTACTTTCCTTTTTTCTAGGCAAAATTTGAGAAATAATATTCGTCAGGAAAAGTGAAGTCATGTGTCTAACAACTTTGATCAAATGCATGCAACACAAAAACCACCATTAAATAGAGAAACAGTCTTACGATAGATAGATAAGTCGCAGCCCACAAGGGAAAAAGGACAAGACAAGACTGAATTTTATTAAAAAAGTTTGCTACGAAAGATAAATCCACAAAATGTAAATTTCAAACATATGTGTCGATCAATGATTTCCTCATCTCATCGACGAGAGCACTGGGCTGCGCTTCTCTCAGCTTGAACACACTCTCAATAACAGAGAGCTCCGTAGCAGTGGTGTCCGATCCGCAGAAAGCTGTCCAGTCATTAACCACCAAACCAGCTGCAATCACTTCACTACCGCGATTCACAGTGCCGGCCACCAAAGGGACTTGAAGGAGAGTCGATAGTTCGTCCAAATCCTCTATGGAAGTGTGGGGATGAACCTTCATTATCAAAAAAATAAATATTTTCATCATCATCTCATATTTTGTTAAAGATCTTGAAATCTTCTATGAGAAAGAAAACAAAGCAAAAGCCTTATCTTACCAATCCACCTCTGTTGGAAAAGGAGCAGAAACTTCCCACTAGTATATTCCCCGCGACGGTCTGCCTAAATACTTCTACACCGAGAACATCAGCAATCATCTCCTCGGTATCCTGGTGAATAAATATTGAATTGAAGATCAAGTGATATCTTTGTGGGTATCTCACTGTTTTCTGAGTAATTTTGTTTACCTTGTCGAGGTCGGGATGCGTGAGAGCAACGTGATCATTGCATGCAATGCAGTTCCCTAGAGCAGATAACTTCTCCTCAATGCGCTGAACAACAACGGAATCTGGGAGGCTGTTCCTCAGGTGCTGCAGTTCTACACAACAACAAGATAAAAATCGCATCATAATAAGGACTTGGTAGTAACACGTAGCAACACAACGGTGCCCAAGTAAAACACATTTATCCAAGAAATGAATAACAATCAATAACTTGTTAATTCAGGAAGAAGAAGCCTCCATGTTACTGGGTTAAGACAAATTTCTGACTATATCCAAACATCTTCAAGCATAAAACATGTACAAATGACATATCCAGTTTACCTTGGTCGGTAGTTGTATGAGGCAAAAGCAACCCATTCTTATTTCCTGCAAAAAAAAAAAGAAAAGAAGTAGCTCGAGCCGAAAATTATAATCCAACACACGTTGAGCATCATAACAAATACAATCCAATGAAATGAAACCATAATACGCACCCGCACAGAGGCGACCAATGATTCTAGTGCCAGCAATGGAAGTCTTGACCACGGGAATTACATCAGCCAACTCAGACTCAAACGTGCTGAGGTTAACAATATCATTAGGTCACGAGGGCACATAGCTAACACTCCCACAGCACAGAAAAAATAAAAAAGAATATAACTTTATAAGAGAAATAAAAAAGGCACCTGTAGAAATTCTCGGAGCCACCAATAGCAACCAGGCAATAAGCGTTGGTGAGCTTCGAAAAAACCCCAACTTCGCAATTATTCTCGTACTGCAACCCTGTTCATACCGGTAAAATAAATCCAGAAAGCTAATAGAATTGATACTGGAACAAATAATTATGCGATCGAAGAGGCCTCGCTTACTTGTCGCCATGATGGTAGTAGCTCAGAAACGAGGGAATACGAGTCAGCTGGAGATACTATCGGCGGAGGAGGGTTTCTGAGCTTGAGATATTGTGACTGCGGGATATTTATTATTCTTTAATATTTTAATTTCTTGATTTTATTTTGTTAATTTATAAGCTTGGGATAGTGTTAGTGAACTAAGGCGACTTTGTCTTTTGAAAAGAAACGTTCTTTGTGGTACTTCCAACTTCTTTTTTTACTTGCACAAAATCTCTATGATGTAAAATCCTATCATACTTCTAAAATCAATCTCTCTCTCTCTCTCTCTCTCAACAACATCCAATGGCAGACAGACTACGACGGCCATCAAAGCAGCAACATGATCTCCAAAGAGAGAGCTCTCCAAGCACTGAACACCATAATCCAACTCCTTCTTCGTCTTCTTGAGCCTCGTCTTCATGGGTCTGGCCCACTCCACGACGCTCCAGTGCCGCCACTGCTGGGTCCCAATCGGACTCCTCACTCTGGCCCACCTCATGTTCTACGTCGTCTCCGTGGCTCAGACCCTTCGATGCATCAACGGGTTCAAGTATCAGAGGAGGTGCCATAAGCTCACTCTTGGCCTGGCCACGGAGAGGCTGAGGCACATCAAGACGCGCCTGATAAACGGTGGAGCTGTGTGTTAAGAAGAATAATGCCACTTAATGCAGAGCAGAGGTTTCTCAAAGGATAGAATTATTAATTATCGCTATCCAGCAGTTCTTCAATGTAGAAAGTTGACAGCTGGGAAGAACTATTATACAATAGAATGAAATCTACTATTTTACCTCTTCAAATAGAATTCAAGAACAATTCACCAAGTCTTTGAACACATGAAAGCAACAACACAATTACTGTCTGAGAGAGACATTTTTGCTTGAAATTTTCTTCAGCGGCTGCCTGAAAAATGGTCCGAAGATGATAGATTAGATAGGCAAGGCAAGACAAGGCAATTCTTTGATGATAATCGATCAATATTTTGATATAGTGAGGCTATGAAGGCCCAATTGATCCACTCGACGACACTATATCGCTGTATCTATTGTTTTCAGTTTAGGCCCATCTGCAAAAGGTCCGCTTTTATATCGCATAATAAAACAGGACAATATTATTGTTGTGTGTGGCTCCTCGAATGCACCATCGTCTTTCAACAACTGTGCATGCTTTAATCGAAATCATTGTTTGGTTCCACACGTTACAAAATTACGTACATATATACATCTTATTTATATATAGAAGTGTGAGTGTGTGTTTGCATACGTAAATAGAAATCCTTTTATTTTAATTGGGAAGGAAAAAAAAGGTGCAAGAAACATGCGGGGGACTTGAATAATTGTTTTGTTTTCATGGATGACAATAATGATCTCTGTTGTACACAAAGATGAGAACAAAAAGTACCTGTCTTTTTTGTCATTGTTTGTTGTCTAGTTGATCTATGAAACGTGATTGGTCGAGGATTATAGTAAATTTATAATTTTTGTAATTACTAATGGAAAGTTATTTTGTCTTGGGGTGAAGAAAAGCTGACACTAAGACCTCTCATATAAAACAATCATATTATTAAGAAAACTCACCCCACTACGATATATTATTCCATCGAATTAAGTCGAGTCACATTTCATCGATGGATAAAGAAAATTAATATAGTTCGGATGCATTATAAACGTACGTTAGCATATATGAGTGGATAAAGTTTTATTGCAAACATATGTGATAGATATATAAAGGGTATGAAACGAAGACAAATCATGCAAATCGAAGACTCGTTGGTTGGACTGCGCATGCTAGACAAGCTGCTTCGACCCCACTACACCACACACCCCCTTCTTTGACCTAACAAAATATTCATTTCCTTTCTTATTATTTGTAATCATAATTCGTTTGACATAATTTTATGGACGACATTATCCTTGGAGCATGAGTTCTCATTGGTTGGATGATGCATATTATGTAAATAGGCATCGTATAGAGGACATGGTTTTCTTTATTTTACCGCGTTGACCATGAGGCTAGCATTGAATGGATATCCAGTTAGATATATATATATATATATATATATATATATATATGCGTGATCTTCAAAAATAGAATCTTAAAATATATATATATATATCATTCACATATCATTTAAATAAAACAATTATACTATATATATATATTATATGTCTAGGCGCTGATACGGATTGATATTATTACTTAGTTATTAAATATATGCAAGTTCCTATTATATTGCATTCGGCATATATATAGTCAGCTTCTCTTCTGCTGCCCTTTGTTGATCATCGATCGATCGATCGATCTATCTCTAGCACTTTGCATCAAAAGCAATTGATCCAGTTCTGAATAATTATCTGCACTACTTTGAGTGTGGCCCTGCTGTTGATGCTCAAATAATAATCTTGAACAACAACCAACAACATCTTGCTGGTAGGATGATGCGTTATTAAATAATATTGTTACTATAATCACAACCGTGACTCATCAGCTGAGAAGCAACAAATCTATCGAGATCCCTCCAATCTGTCTTCACTTTCTTCCTAATACTTCCGTTGGTCCTCATTACATAGTGATCATCATCTTCTCCACCATTCAGCTTGTTATGACTGTAATAATCGAGTGACGTCATGGAACTCATGGGCCTTTTGTTCCTAGTAGTAGTAGTAGTAGTAGTGGGAATGGATGGAGATTCTAGCAGCTGAGGAAGCTGCACGAATGGATCATCGGTAGATTGAACCAGCAGAGAACGTAAGCTCTCATCAGATGAAATAATATTGTCGTTATTATATTTCTTAGACGATCCTTCAAGTTCTTGCTTGCAGTAGATCAACTCGTGTGAAAAGGCCCTTGTTGCGTCATAATCTTGATGGACGACAAGTGGACTAGATATTAATTCATGATCATAGCAGTAATAGGTTGACAATAATGGTGAGTCCCAAGATTTTTCAGTACTATTATTATTATAATTGCTCTTATTTTTCGATTGACCTGCTGCTGCAGTTGTTGTCCGCTTCTTGAAAGCACGACAAACCACCCATCCTTCTTCCTGTGGATCAAGAATAATTAATTTTCCATGTCGTAATTAAAGATGTGTACCCAACATAAATATCACATTAAGACAGCTGATAACATGTATATTACTCAATAATATAAGGTTGTTAATATACAATGAATGAAGATCTCTATTCAGACACAAGTTGGTCGCTAAATGCGGCGGGCAGTTACATTGGCTAAAAAAAGTAATGACTTTTGACTAAGAAGCAAGAGCATCATTATCTCTTTTATGACGTGATGCACACTGATGGATATGGTTGGTAAGTGATGGAGAACATACATGCTACGAGAGAACATATTATAAGCTTTTGCTGCAGGCCTAATTTCAAGTTGAAAAACACAGACGCGCCTGTATAACACAATTCATTATTATTAATATATGTTTACTGTCCTAACTTTGGTTTATTAATAATCAACAAAAAAACAGTGCTTTTTTTCCAATACTTGGCCATGACGTTTCCTAAACCGAACAGAGTTGATGAATGCTACATTATTACTGTGCGTGATAATGTTAACATTAAGACCATGTAAGTAAAGTTGATGCTCATCTGCATAGTCAATTTCAGATAAACTATATTGATCAGAAATTCAAAATATAACTAATTGTCAGGTAAGTAAATCAAGATAGGCAACTTGTTCATCTTTACCGTATTAGCTGTTGAGGTGAGAAAGCTATAAATGATATAATATCCAGGAAGAAACTGCTTAATTACGAAATAATCAAGAGTATATATAATATGATTAGTTAAGTAAATATGACCACACACTTGCCTGTGTAGGCGGACCATTTTCCTCAGATTCAAGCCTGAACTCGTGCATGATCCAATCAGTTTTCTGGCCATTTGGGGCCCTCCCTTTGTAGAACACAAGTGTTTTTCTCATGCCAATGAGCTTTGCCTTATCATCGTACACCGCCTTATCTCTACCAGTTGCCTTCCAAAACCCGGCCATAGTAGCTCGGTTTGTTCTTGTCCCCGCTGGGTATTTCTTGTCTTTATGGCTGAAGAAGTACCATTCATTTTGCTCTCCATATCCAATTCTACATTTATCTGCACGCAAGCCCCACATATTATTGAATTTATAGGGTTTGATCGTGTGGTGGTGAGATGAGAGTTTGAATAATATACGGTTTTCTAATTTATGATACTACAAAAAAATATATGCATGTTAATTCTGAAACCTGATGTGTAGATTGATGCGATGCATCCCATAAGTAAGTTCTGAGGAAACCCTAACTAGTGTGCCATAGAGATATTTACACACACGAATATATATATATATATATGTATATATATATATACATATATATATATATATATATATACACTTGATATTACCTCGAAGATCCCATGGTTCAATTCTATAGAGATCAATATCTCTGATAACGTCAAGATCTATCTTCTGGGAGGCAACTTGCTTCCTAAGATAATATCCCACGAGCTCTTCATCCGTTGGATGAAATCTAAATCCCGGTGGCACGCACGATTCAGTACTCGGATCCATCAATTAATGATCAGCATGAGATGATCACATTTACCACCACCACTCTATTAAATGAAATTGCAAAACAATGATATTTTCTCTTAAGCTGGTATGCAGTACTTGAGTTCCAGCAAAAACATGAAAGAACAACCAAGAGTGAAGACGATAATATACTACTCAGAGTAGAGAGATCAAAAGAAAAGTTGCAGACGATGAAAGGCTATGATGAACCCTACTAATCGAAAGGTGACAGGTGCTATCAGATATAATCATCAGCTCATTTGCTGGTAAGCAACGCTCGACAATTCTATCTCTTAAAAAAGGCGATGTGCGCGCGTGTTTAAAGAAATCGTTTTTCTATTTTAACTTCTCATGATTGGTTCCAAATATATATATATATATATAATGATAATAAAAAACCCTTACGAATCATGATGATGAGTAGTGTTAGCTCTCCTCTGCTGAAAACCAAGTGAGAGGTTTTATGTTGACAAGGTAAGAACGGACAAGAAATAATGTTGTCCTGTGAGGGGCACGATCCCGTTAACTTATTCTATACAGCTTCGTCATATTTTTTTTATCCCTTTCATTTGTTTTCTTGAACTGAAAGGGTAAATCGTTTCTCTTGAACATCGAAAAGATGTGTTGAAACTGTTTATTAACATTCTTTTTACACATTATTGTTGTCCCCGTAATGATGTCAAACTATGGGTCATGGAACGTCTTTCTTTTCTTTATATTGAATTTCAAAATATAAAGTTAACCCAAAGAAAAGTTAAAAATTATATAAGAGTTGAAGTGGGAAAAGGGTTTAAATGACGTAATCTAGACTAATTTTAGCACGCGATTGTTTTATATACAATTAGGAAGGTTGTGAGAGAGGGGGGACACAAAAAAAGAAAAGAAAAGAGAACGTTAATTATTCTTGGTAGAATTTTGCAGATTGATGGGTCCATTTCAAAGATGGACTCTGACTCTTTTGTCTACTTGTCTTGACGTAACTCGGCACAAACTCAGATTAACCTTCACAGGCACAAAGATCGATATAATATTTGCATACTTAAACGACATACATTTTGTTGTAATATTTGCAGAGTTAACATACTACATTTACCAATTTCTTCATTTAGTAGTACAAACGTATAATGTACCTTTGAGTATAATAATATTTACGCCGATCGAGTTAGAGACGCGCTGTGTATGTGTAGACAAGACAACTACAAACACTGTACACACAAATATTACAAATACATGCAGAATATTTATTAGACACGCATACTTCCCTTCCCAAAGAAAAAAGGGACTGAGTTACAATTCGGAATGTAAATGTTACAGAGATGCATGCATTGAATCAATCACTTTAGGAGACGAAGAAGAAAAGAAGATAATTTGAATATGATCAATTATTAGATGAAAAAGAATAACAAGTGTGGTAGGGTGATGTGAATGGTGAGGGACCGTTCGATTGCGCATGCATGGGGGTTGAAAAGCTTTGTCCCCATGACTTCATCAAGTTGCATGCTTAGTCCCCCTAATATATAATACATACTATAAAATATGGTATTTTCTCAAATCGATTGATGAGTCAACGACAAGTATTTCAGGGAAGGAGCCATCAGTTTGCTGATGATATATATGATAGAAACAACATGCATATATATAGGTGTGGATCGATTAATTCTTTGATTTTCTTACAGATCTATCAGCCAACTCTAATCTATGCTATAGTCGTCGATATTGGGGTTAGGTATTACTTAAGGCTTTACGTAGAAGACAACCAAACGAAATAGAACTAAACACCAAAAAGTCACCAACCTTTCGCTTGTTAAGCCAAAATAATGGCAAACATGGACGAAAATCAGTAGTCAGTAATATTATTTTGTCGGAGGTATAAATAGCTGTAATGTGAACAACGAATTTTTAGTCTTAATTCGAACGTAAAAGTCACTGCAACATTAGCTGTTTACATTCAGATAAATATGTTATTTATTAAGATGAATTTTGTATGGAGACTATAATTGAGGGAGATTTTATTTTAATATATTTTTTTAATTTATAAGCAAAGGTGATGTGGACGCGTGGTAATAAGAATTCAATCTCTCGGTGTGGTCGGCCATCATGCGGCGGATGGAATAATTCTTTCCACACTTTTGGCCCCATTACCACCCCATCAACACAAAACCACTTACCAAAGATCGCAAAAAAAAAACAAAAAAGAAAGAGAAAAACGAGAATCTAGTGCGAAAATAATAATCACGTATCTGAAGCGGGATAATCTGAGACAGAATCCTCAAAATCAATAGCAGCGATGGAATTAAGACGAAGACTTCTTCATGAACTCAATGCAATCTGCTACAGCTTCACTGTTGATCTGATCATTATTGCAATAATAATAATAATGATGATAACTATATATCATCCGCTTTCATTGTTGATGAGCCTTCTTTCGCTAGAGCAGAGATCATGATAAGTCGGAACACGGCTTCACGTAAACGATCGAGAAGAGACATTTGACGTGGACTCTTTGTTCTTGCCCTTTTTGGCATGCAAAATGGGTTCTTCATCATCATCATATTCTTCTCCGATTGAAGATGCAATAAAAATGCGGTTTTCGTTTGGATTTTATTGCAAGAGAATATGAAACGATGGTTTTGCAGGGGGCACATGCAGCATCAAGACATGTATTTATAAAATGATTATTCAACAACTAATGAATGATTAATAATGCCCCTACATTAGTTATATTGACTAACTAAGTGGATTATTATATGCTCCGCTTCACAAAATTAAGATTCTTACAGGATATCCCCCCATGTTAGAAACAATATTTACATCAACAGTTGTGTACTAAAAACTAAATACTGCATTATCTATTAATTTATTTATTACATTAGGAGGAAGGCTTGTGATAGAATTCACATGCGTACATGTGCACTCCTGATGACATTCTATTCAAAGTTATAAACCGAAAAAGTAAAATAATGAGCCGATCGAGTTGACCAATACATTAATTGAAAGGGCTTGAGCTGTGCAGTCTAAGAGCTTGAGCTGCACTTGGCATAATCAAGGGACTATTATTTATGTTACCACGTACGTAAAATCTCTCAAAATATTAGCACGCAGGTACATTATTGCAGCAGCATGCATATACAAGGAAAAGGTGGTGTAAAAAACAAAACTAATTATTCGATCGAGTGCTACATATTATATACTGAAGGCCGTGTGATCTTCAAGGTGGTGTAGCAACATCATTGCTGATCCCTTTCTTGGAGAACAACCGGCCTCCAATCAATGGGACCAATGGCTTCTTCTTAATAATCTCCTTTTGGGACACCAAAGGCTTATTCATTTTTATTTGATCAGCATCGTCGCCGGTACTGATAACCTTAGTTATTAGCAAAGGAGGACCAGCAAATTTAACAGATATTTTCCGGTTGTCGTCGTCATCTGGTGGGCTCTTTTCTTCTACGAATTTGATCTCCTCGATGATCTCATTGGGTTCGTTGAGAACAAAAAGTTCCTCTTTGGCCACCGCCTTGAGTTGGTACAGCTCCTTATTCTTTGTCTGTTCGAGTTCTTGCCTTAGAGATTTTAGGCAATGGGCTATTGATTTCTCCTTATTCTCATTTTCTTTTCTAAGAAGGTTGTGCGGCTTCCTCATCTCTTTTTCATTCAGGGTTTGCGTGCCATCACTTATTGCCACTATGGAGGAGGCTTGAATCTTCTGAATGAACGAAACAATAGTTATTTCTCGTCGTCTCATTATATAATTATTATTACATGCACAACAGCAATTATTTTATATATTTAATATTGTATGTATTATATTTACTACCTATTACTACCTCTTTTAGCTTGTTGACTTCTCCGGCGAGTATCTTCTCACCAAATAATTCAACGGCTTCTCTCACGGAGCGAAATGGTTTCCTCGTGTCGATCTCTACTCGGCCTCTCACAATAACACCACCGTCTTCTTCCTCTGCTTGCATCGTCGTTAATAATAATAATAAGCAGTACACTACTTACTAGTTTATATGGAAGTGAATGGATGATTATAATATCTAAGGATCAGCTTTGCAGAGAACTAATAATAATTGAAGAAGAGTATTATATATTTATGCATTGAAGTTGTGGATCTAATGTGTTGATATGAGGAAGGTGATAGAAAAAAAGATGAGAGAGGAGTTTGTTTAATTTCTTAGCGTGGACTTCACTAGATTATCGATAGTAGTTAACTGATGTTGACGACTATGTATGTGCTATATTGTTTGGTGGTTGGGGTTGAGCCATCTATCTCTCGAAGTCTTTCACGTACACTGAGTATGTACGCATTAGCAGAAATTTTATATACCACCAAACGTGTGTGTTGATGTTGAGTCTTCAACATTGACAATGTTAGGGGAACATTCTGGCCAACATTTGTTGCCCAAGAATGTCTCATTTCTCAGTTTTATCTTTCATACCCAAAACGTGTTTAATCCGTGTCTAGGCTATTTTTAGTGTTTTGCAGGAGTTTGATAAGAACTGGAATGGGTCAAATGCGTGTGGAATGAGTATGGATAAAGGAGAGCGAACTTAGGAGTGAAGCATACTAAATATAGGAGGATTGGAGCACAAGCCAAGACCAAGTCATTTGGAGCTGATCCGAATCAACTCTCAACGGTCACACCTATATTATTGGACGCGGTGGAAGTTAGTTGAGGCGACCAAATCTATTGAGAAGTAGTCAAAGTCGATTGCTTATAAAAGGGGACCTCACTTAACCATGTCGAGTAGCGAGTGTGACGAGAGTGAAGCGAGCGACATAAGATTATATGAGCGAAGTTCGAATGAGTTCGAACCATGTCGAGAACTTCTTTTTAGCCTAGTATTTCAGTTTGCAAAAGTCTAAGGACTTTGTAGTTTTTCAGGATCGTTTAGATTCGTAGTTTTTCTAGGCTTGTTTTTACTATCGTTTGATAGTTATTTTGCCATCCATTGCTGTAGTGGAATTTCGCCTTGAGGCATGCAGCAAGTTTTTATAACTTGCTGCAAATTTACATCTTGTGTTTATCACTTTCGTTACTAAGTAATCATTTATTCCGCTGTGCGCTTTGAGAGTTAGGTTGAGTGTTAACCAAACATTTCATCCAACATCAGTGTTATTACTTAGTGTTTTTACATCCATTCAAGACCACGTCACTTCATAGTGGTATCAGAGCGAACGCTTGACTGACGTTACTAAGCGCTGACAATCCTCTACAATGGATGTTACAAGTTCCAATTACATCGGCAAAGTCCCTGTGTTAGACGGCTCCAACTATGCTTATTGGAAGGTTCGTGTTCGCCAATGCATCAAGTCCATAGATGCGCGAGCGTGGGAGGCTGTTCTCAATGGATACTCTCCACCTCGATCTCCTCCAGACGCAGATGGCGAGGTAGTCGACAAGCCGATCGAAGAATGGACTGTTGCTGAAAAGAATGCGGCCGAGTTCAACGACAAAGCCCTTAACGCCATTTTCTCTTCGGTGGACATTTTCATGTTCAAGATCATTCAGAATTGCACGACGGCAAAGAATGCGTGGGATCTCCTACAGAGGTACTGCGAAGGCGATGCGAGTGTGAGGGAAACCAAACTTAGGTATCTCCTCAATCAGTTTGAAAACACCAGAATGAAGGAAGACGAGGATGTTACCACATACTTCGGCAAGCTATTGACAATCTCGAGCGAGTGTGCTAGCCTCGGAGATCCAATTGCTAATAAGGTACTGGTTTCTAAAGCTTTACGTACACTAACTGAAAAGTTTAATGTGAAGGTAGCGGCCGTCGAGGAAGCACATAATCTAGGCACGATTGAATTCAACACCTTGATGAATATTATGAAGAACTACGAGACCAATCTCGAAGTTCAAAAGAGGGCATCTCGCGGAAAAAGCCTTGCTCTTGTCAGTCGGCCATCCAAGGTTCAAACTGAGGTTGACCCTGACAATGAGGACGATATGGCTATGTTCGTAAAGAAATTTGCGAAGTTTATCAAGAAGAAAAATATGGAGCAAAATGTTGGCCCAACATTCAGAAAAAGCCAGAATGACAAAGCTGAACCTTCATCTGCTCCTCCGTTTACCAAACGCAAATCTGATGGTAAGAAGAAGAACTTCAACTATGATTCTGTTAGATGCTATGAATGTCAAGGTTGGGGTCATTTCGCCAATGAATGTGCCAACACTCTTCGCAAGCACGGCAAAGCTCTTTGGATCGATCTCTCCGATGATGAAGATGAGGAACCATGCCCAAAGGAGTCTAAGCAATCATCGGTGACCATTCAGTCCTTCTCAAACGACGAAGAAGAAGAAGATCAACAAATCGGCTTCACTGCGGTAACTGATGTTGAGCCAACATTTGACTCGACATCTAAGAAAAATATCATTTTTGATTATGATGACTCAAACAGTTTTGATGGGTATTCTAGTTATGATGAGGCAGATCTGGAAACTGAACTCTGTGATGAAGTTCAAATCAATGAAGCCATAAGGTTGTTGTCGGCAAAATATGAGAAAGAAAAGGCGAAAAACTCGGAACTCAATGCTATCGTGAAAACTCAGTTCGAGGAGAATGAGAAAAGCGAAAAGATGGTCGAAAGCCTACTTGAGGGATGAACAAATTGGAAGCATTATTGACACGAAAAGATAAAGAAATCGACAAGCTTCAAAAGCGAGTAAACGAGGCCGACGAAACGTTCTCAAAAATGAACAAGGGTAAATTGACCCTTGATGAGGTATTATCGTTAGGTATTTTTGATAAGAAAGGTCTAGGATACAATACTGAACCTTCTCTTGATGTGACTCATGATAGACCTAAGATTACATTTGTTAAAGAAAAGCTTGAAACCTCGAATTTTAGTGAGACCGTGATTATTAAAAAGAGTACTAAGCATGCTACCAGTAAGTCTAAGGATAGACACTTTAAATGTACTCATTGCATGCAGCCTGGACATATTAAGCCATACTGCTGGAAATTGAAGAGGGAGATTTCTGCGAAGAAATCAATGTTAGCTGAAATGTTATCCAACATTCCACTCAACATTGAGAAATCAGCGTTGAAAGGAGTGTCTGGAGTGATTTCAGCTGGCGCTCCTTCAAGTTCTGGTGAACCAAAAGCTGTTATGTTATCTAAAAAAGTTTGGGTAGTGAAATCTGTTAAAAAATGTCATGTTGTTTATACCTCTTTGCGAGCTAACGTGACAGGTTCCTGGTACTTCGATAGCGGGTGTTCCCGACATATGACGGGCACCAAAGAGTATCTATGTGATTATGTGACTTTAAAGAATGGATCTGTGACGTTTGGAGGTGGTGCTAAAGGACGAATTCTTGGTCAAGGCAGATTGAACGTGCCCGACTATCCGAAACTAAACAATGTTCTACATGTTGACGGGCTCGTGGCTAATCTGATCAGTATAAGTCAGCTATGCGACGATGATCTTGAGGTAAGATTTAATAAGGAGTGTTGTGAAGTTTTTAACAGCAGCTGTGTTCGAGTTATGGCAGGTATAAGATCAAGCGATAACTGCTATCTAGTCGGCGACAAATCAAATTCGAAGGACGTGTGCCAATTATCGAAAGCCGATGACGACGCCATCCTATGGCATTACAGGCTGGGCCATGTCAACTACCGTACGTTGGAGCAACTTATCAAGCACGAAGCCATCAGAGACATCCCAAAGCTTAAGGAGTTTGGTAAGGTTGTATGTGAACCATGTCTTAGGGGTAAACAAGTGCATGTTAGCCATAATGTTGACCAACATGCTGCCCAACATTTTAAAACTGCTCACTGTTTTCAACTTATGCACATGGACTTGATGGGACCGATGAAAGTAGATAGCATTGGTGGTAAGAAATATGCTTATGTGCTCGTCGATGATTATTCTAGATTTGCATGGATATTTTTTCTTCGCGAAAAATCTGAATCATTTGATTTCTTCAAAACATTTTGTGCTATTATAAAGAATAATTTCAATGCTACTATCTTTCGCATTAGATCTGATCATGGTAGAGAATTTGAGAATCAGTACTTTAATGAGTTTTGTGATAAGAAAGGCATCATTTATGAGTTTTCATCTCCTAAAACGCCCCAACAAAATGGGGTGGCCGAAAGGAAGAATAGGACTTTACAAGAAATGGCTCGTGTGATGTTACAATCTAGGAATATTTCTAAGCGTTTTTGGGCTGAAGCATTGCATACCGCATGTCATATTTCGAATCGTGTGTTCTTTAGACATGGTACTAAGAAAACGTCTTATGAGCTGTTGAATGGGAAAAAGCCTACTGTTAAGTACTTTCATGTGTTTGGGTGTTATTGCTACATGTTAAATGATCGTGAGTACTTAAGCAAGTTCGATTCAAAAAGTGACAAGTGTATTTTTCTTGGATACTCGTCTATAGTCGTGCTTATCGTGTATATAACTTGCGCTTGAAGTCTGTTCAGGAGTCTGTGAATATTGTGTTTGATGATGCTACTGATCTTAGCAAAATATCTCCACAAGTTGATATTTCAGATGTTGTACAAGCTGTTGATGAAACAGAGGATGTTGTGGACAATGTTGAGCCAACATCTGTGCCAGAACAGAACACTGAGGCTGGACCCAGTGAAGTTCGTAGAGACCCTCCAGCTAAGATTCAGAAGGATCATCCCACAGACCTTATCATTGGAAATGTGAACGAAGGGAAGAGAACGAGAGACAAGCCGCGCAAGGATTATAAGTCTATGGTAATAAACGTATGCATGAACACTGTATATACCGATGTACGCTTTACTTGTTTTGTTTCTGAAGTAGAACCTAAAAATGTCCTTGAAGCGCTTAAGGACAATTTTTGGATTAATGCCATGCAAGAGGAACTCTTGCAGTTTGAGAAAAACCAAGTTTGGTCCTTAGTACCACGGCCGAAAGACATTAATGTCATAGGCACTAGGTGGATCTTCAAGAATAAATCTGATGAACTTGGTAGAGTTGTTAGGAACAAAGCACGTTTAGTAGCCCAAGGTTATACTCAAGTCGAGGGCATAGATTTTGATGAGACTTTCGCTCCAGTGGCTAGGTTGGAATCTATTAGGTTGTTATTGGCTATTGCATGTTGGCTTAACATTACATTATATCAAATGGATGTTAAGGGTGCGTTTTTAAATGGATATATTAATAAAGATATCTATGTTGAACAGCCTAAAGGATTTGAGGATCCACATTTTCCTAACCATGTTTATAAGTTGCAGAAAGCTCTCTATGGATTGAAGCAAGCACCTCGAGCTTGGTATGGTAGGTTAGCTACATTTTTACTTGAATTTGGGTTCGTACGAGGAGAGGCAGATCGCACTCTTTTTGTAAAAAGGGTCGGTTCTGATATTTTGATTGCCCAAGTTTATGTTGATGATATAGTCTTTGGCTCAAGCTCACAATCGATGCTAGATCGCTTTGTACAGGCTATGAACTCCACGTTTGAAATGAGTATGATTGGAGAACTAACCTTTTTCCTAGGGTTACAGATTAAGCAAAGCAACGATGACATCTTTATGTCTCAGGAGAAATACGCTAAAAACACTGTCAAGAAGCCGGGTTGGACACGGCTAAGGTAATGAAAACTCCTATGGGGTCTACACAAAAGGTAAGTAAAGACAATGTTGGACAGAATGTTGACCCAACATTGTATCGATCTATGATAGGCAGTTTGTTGTACCTTTCAGCCAGTAGACCTGACATTATGTATAGCGTATGTGAATGTGCTAGATATCAATCTGAGCCTAAGGTTCCCATCTTAATGCTGTTAAGCGTATACTTCGATATGTGAGTGGAACGTGTAGCCTAGGATTATGGTTCTCTAAAGATACTAATATGAGTCTTATAGGCTACAGTGATGCTGATTAGGCAGGTGACGAGGATGATCGCAAGAGCACTAGTGGCGGCTGTTTCTTCTTAGGTAACAATTTAGTTGCATGGTATAGTAAAAAGCAAAATTGTGTGTCGTTATCTACTGCTGAGTCTGAGTATGTTGCTGCGTGTAGTTGCTGTACGCAATTAATGTGGTTAAATAGCATGTTATGTGACTATGGGTTAGAGTGCGAGTCAGTCCTCATGTATTGTGGTAACCTTGTGCCATTAACATATCTAAGAATCCTATACAGCATTCACGTACAAAGCATATAGATTTAAGACATCATTTTCTGAGAGATATGGTAGAGAAAGAATTAGTGTGCATTGAGCATATTGACACGAAACATCAGTTAGCTGACATTTTCACGAAAGCATTGGATTTTCAAAGGTTTTCGGACCTGAAAAAATCCATAAGTCTGCTACAGTCTATCTGAATGTTGGTTCAACATTTGGATCAACATTGCTTATGTCAAATTTGATAGTTACTGCTTTAATGTTTGATTCAATATTCTTCTCCGTTTTCCGGTGAAATGACTCGATCCTACTTGACAGTCTTCTGAAATGACCCAATCTCTTGCTTATAGGCCTGATCATAAACCTTGTACAAAATAGGTATTTGGTAATAAGATTCCCTAGGTACACGGCATTCGCGGTGACGATGTACTCTTTGCGACAAAAAGCCAAACCTTGATGTTTAGGGAATAAGGTCAGTGCTCAAAAAAAAAAAAAAAAATTATCGGGCAGAAAATGAAAGAAGACTAGTTTGAGAGGATCGAGCAGAAAAGTCTAGGATTATGAAGTAAGGATGTTGAACCTTATGTTGGAGCAACATGTGTAACTGTCAGTTTGATTATGGATGTTGAACCTTATGTTGGGGCAACATGTGTAACTGATTCATGCTATATTTTCAGTGCTTTCGATTATCTACATTAGTTTTTAGTCGAGCATTTTTTTGGGTTCATATGCCTAGTTTAGATATCTCTCAGAATTGCATTAGATTTGCTCGAAGAACAGCTCGTTACTCTTGTCTCAAGTGATCCTCATTGTCATCTAACCGGTTAGTATTGCACGATCCTATATTGATTTTTGACTTGGTAATTTTTTGGGTGAATCATAATCTGATATGCTCCTATGTTTTTGCATGACCAATTTGTTCGTTTTACTATATTTAGTATCATGCTTAGTCAAGTCTTGATCTAGTCCAAGGAGATACTTTCAAATGGCCATTATGTTTCCAACGGCTAGTTTTCAGTCCTTTACTCCAATTTGTGCAAAAATTTCTGAGTGAATTGTTTTATTTTGTGACCGTTAGAACTGTTTCTATATGTGTGCCGTGACTTAGTTTGATCAAGCTCCACAATTCTCAAACCCTATTTATTCAAATCAAATCCTCTCTCTAAAATATTTCTCTCTGCTTTTTGTGATACTAGGATTTTCAATTCTGTCCATATTTTCGATCGTTATTCCCCAGATTTAGTAGATAATATGTCAAATTCTTCTTCTCAACCGAATGTTGATCCAACATTCGTACCTGACATTGATTTTCCAGTGCCGCTCGAAGTAATTTCAGGTTCTAGAGACATTGTCGTCTACACCGGACCTTTTCAGCCACTTCGACCTACACGACCTGCTTCTCAGATCACGGAAGCTCCTCAACCTCAGACGGCAGATCCCGAGACGGCGAACCCCGATCAAGAATCCTCTGTTCCGATGAACAATCAAAGCGAAGATGATGATGATATGACTCTGAATGACCTACTTCAGACCCTTAATAAAAGCCAAAGGAGTCAAGATGAAGACGCCCCGCTGATAACCTCTGTAGCTGAAGAAATTCCAATTTCAACCGACCCATCTCTATCAGACCCAACTTCAAAGGAGGAAACCCAAACTCAAGCGAAGAAGCGACGAAGACAATCTCCTGCTGATGTGCAGGCCCCTGTTCTGAAGAAGCGCCGGAGCAATCGTACTCGACGTACCCTGAACCCCACGTCCAACGCTGATGAGCCGATTGCCCTGTCCAGTGATTCTTCTGACGAGATTGCTGACTTCACCACCCATGACAGCCTCGACTCAGAGAGCTCAGATGAAGACTTCATTGTCTTAGGAGGAGAGACCTCATCCTCGGTGTCAGAGTCACTCACTGACTCAGACAGATCAAAGGATGAAGACACGGCCGAGTCTGATCTAGTCGAGACTCTAACTTCCTTGAAGAGCAGGTTGAAGAAGCAAGCAGGGAAGAGGCCAATAGAAAGTGAAGCCAGACCTTTCAAGAAAGCTCATATTGAGGAATCATCTCAACCTGACACCAACCTCCGTGATTTTTCACCAAGCCAATCAGCTGATGAAGATGTTGAATCAGATGTTGATCCAACATGGGATGATCCACTGCCCAACCGCAAGTTCTACCACACAGCCAATGAGGAGCTGTGGACTTCCCTGAGTCAAAGACTCATGCGGGTTGAGCGAATTGTAGGTGGCGAACTTCAGGAAGTACGGCGTCATGCAATTCCTGGAGTCACGACATCTCGGGCAAATGGTGAGGAGTTTAGGGACGTACTGCAATTCAGTCGTCCGTGAGGTATATGCTAATCTTTTATCTAATGTGGCCAAACTGAATTCTACAAAGTATGGGAGAGTTTTCTTGAGGGGGAGGTTGTATGATATGTCATCACATGCTATTAATCAGTTTTTGGGAACACCTGATGTGGAGATGGGGAATGAATATGACAATGATGAGGTAGTACGATTTATAACTGCGGGTAGAGTGAGTGTTTGGGCTGGTAATTGTGCTGTTAGTTCGTTGACGTCCTTATATTCTGTGCTGTTTAAGATCGGGATTTGTAATTGGTTGCCTACGCTGAACGAAACAAGGGTGACTGAGAGCATGACACATTTGTTGTATGCTCTTGGTCGCAACTTGCCTTTAAATTTGGGAGAGTTGATCCTCAATCATATGTCGAACCAAGCTGAGAAAGTAGGGAAGGGAATTCTTCCGTATCCCTCTATCATCTATGGAGTTCTGGTTCAAGGTGGGTTTCAACCAACAAAGAGAGATAAAATTATCTCTAAAAGGATCCCCTATGCCATTCAACCAAGTCATCTCGCGGGCCCAGACAGACATGTAGATCTCCCTTGGTGCACGCCAGAACAGCTCATTTCAGATGTTGATCAGGATGTTGGATCAACATCCACACTAGAACTGGCTATCAATTGCCTCAATGAGTCCATCGCAGCTTTGGTGGCCCAAAGGGATGTATTACAGAGGCGTCTTTCTTCCCAAAAAGGGGGAGAAAATAGGGCAGAAGGAGCTAGGGCTGAGGATCAAGCTGGACCAAGTGGACATGGCAGAGCTGAGGAGGCCGAACAGACAGGGGAAGATCATGAAATGGAAGAAGGAGCTGGAAGTGAAGCTGGAAGTCAGAGTCCTGTGATATAGATCTTCGTGGTCTAAGTCATTTGTGTGCTTGCATGTTTTTGCCTGCCTGACTTGTGGTTCTAATTTGCCTGCGTATGTTTTATATTTTGCCTATGGACAAATTTGTTTTGCAGATGGTTATCTTAAGACCTTATTATGGCTTGTACTATTTCATTAGTACTTTGAATAGTTTATGAACTATTCGTGTTTACTCTAACCATTTGTCAATGCTTTGTGGTTGAATAGATTTTGCCGTGAGGGGGAGTTTCAATAATACTAACGTCTGCTTTGTCTGCTTTGGTTTTGGGAAGAAAGATAAAAAGGGGAAGATTGTTGATGTTGAGTCTTCAACATTGACAATGTTAGGGGAACATTCTGGCCAACATTTGTTGCCCAAGAATGTCTCCTTTCTCAGTTTTATCTTTCATACCCAAAACGTGTTTAATCCGTGTCTAGGCTATTTTTAGTGTTTTGCAGGAGTTTGATAAGAACTGGAATGGGTCAAATGCGTGTGAAATGAGTATGGATAAAGGAGAGCGAACTTAGGAGTGAAGCATACTAAATATAGGAGGATTGGAGCACAAGTCAAGACCAAGTCATTTGGAGCTGATCCGAATCAACTCTCAACGGTCACACCTATATTATTGGACGCGGTGGAAGTTAGTGGAGGCGACCAAATCTATTGAGAAGCAGTCAAAGTCGATTGCTTATAAAAGGGGACCTCACTTAACCATGTCGAGTAGCGAGTGTGACGAGAGTGAAGCGAGCGACATAAGATTATATGAGCGAAGTTCGAATGAGTTCGAACCATGTCGAGAACTTCTTTTTAGCCTAGTATTTCAGTTTGCAAAAGTCTAAGGACTTTGTAGTTTTTCAGGATCGTTTAGATTCGTAGTTTTTCTAGGCTTGTTTTTACTATCGTTTGATAGTTATTTTGCATCCATTGCTGTAGTGGAATTTCGCCTTGAGGCATGCAGCAAGTTTTTATAACTTGCTGCAAATTTACATCTTGTGTTTATCACTTTCGTTACTAAGTAATCATTTATTCCGTTGTGAGCTTTGAGAGTTAGGTTGAGTGTTAACCAAACATTTCATCCAACATCAGTGTTATTACTTAGTGTTTTTACATCCATTCAAGACCACGCCACTTCAGTGTGTACGACATCGTACGTATGATGACGTGTTACTGTAATCATCGGTCATTACCAGAAGAAGATCCATACAAAACATAAGAAAAGTTGGTTGGAGCAATAACCAACATGAAAATATGTGTGTGTTTGTATTAAATCCTTCCCCTAAAAAAAAAAAAATTTACTTGTGTTGTCAAAAAGTAAAGACAGCAGCCACTAAATATGCAAAGCACAACAACCAAATAAGAAGTAAAAGAGCTATTCCTAATTTAATTCCATTATTCTGATTCCTCAGGAAAGTAAAGATGCTTCCCTTGAGGACTTGGCAACAATACTATACTACACAGTATTCTTCACTACAAGACTTCTTCTCCTTGAAGCCCATCATAACTATTGTACACAAACCTGATACGCTTACCTGTAAATTTCACCGCGTCAGCACCAGCAGAAACCTTGCTCACTCCTTGACAAAGCTCATCAAGAAAAAGCCCACAGTTACTTCCGTAATCTCCTACCTCTTCATATTGTTGATCGTCGTCTCGGAGGCACCTCTGTTATGACCATTGTGAGTGAGTAGGCACAGGCAGCAAGCAACTGCTCTTCATCATTCTGACCTGAGGGGCCCGCGTATAATTTTCCAGAATAAGATAAGTCACGCCATGACATCATCATCATTTAGTTTAGGCAGGCTATCAAGAAGTTGAAAGATGGGCAATAACTTCCTTTCTCTGAAATACGAGTCTATCAGAACTTTCCACGTACTGGGCTCGGGTTTAAATCCTGTCTCCACCAAACCGAACAACATTGTGGCAGCATCATTTGCATTTCCGGCTTCACACAGACTCACCAGCAGCTCATTTGATGTCCCCACATGTGGAACAAAACCTCTGTGTAGCATCAGAACCAGCAACTCCACCGCTTTCTTCAGCTGCCTCTCTTTGCACAAGAAATTCAATACAATCCTATAACTTGCTTTGTTAAGGTAAACGCCAACGTTGGGTAATCTCTCAAGCATGTCAAGAGCTTCCCAGAATCTGTGCTCCCTACACAATCCTCCGAGTATCACGTTAAACGTTACCTCATCCGCCTTGCATTCTCTGTCTCTCATCTCTTTGAGCAGCTTCATCGCATCACTGGTTTTGTTATCTCTGCACAAGCTGTTGATCAAAGTTGTGTAAATAACAGCATCAGGTTTCAAACCCGCATGTTTCATCTCTTCAAAGAGTTCCCTGGCTTCTTCGATCTTTCCATCCCTGCAAAGCCCATTCATCAGAGTTGAGTAATTGAAAACATTGGGATTGCACCCATTCTTCTTCATGAAGTCCATTATCGTCTTTGCCCGATCAGCTTTTCCTCCCCGACAAAACCCGTTGATGAGAACATTATAAGTTAATGCATCGGGCACTATGCGACGTTTGGAGACCATCTCCTCGAACAGGTTAACTGCCTTTTCTAGTTCTCCTTTCGCGCATAGCCCGTCTATCATAGTGGAGTAGGTGATCAAGTTTGGAGCAGACTTTTCAGACTTCTCCATTTCTTTCATAACTTGAAAAGCAGATCCAATGTCTCCTTTCTTACAGTGATGCTTCACCAAAATGTTGAAAATGCACGAATTGGGCACCAAATGAAAATCTTTCCTTGCCCTGAGCAAAAACGCCTTTGCCATGTCAATTTCATCATAATCGACCAGAAGGTTGAGACATGTGCTGACGGCTTGAAGCGAAGGCTGTGAACGCACAACTGTTGGGATCAATGAGAACATCTCCAAAACCCTATCTTGCAGCGAAGATTTAGAGAATTGCTTCATGAGATTGATAAAAATCCCTTCATGGAATTTGCAGGTCTCGTAACTCATCCGGCGGAGAACAACGTCCACGGAATCGAATCTCCTACTTCGTGCGAGCTTATGGAGCAGCACACCGTAAGTAGAGTTGTTGTGATTAAAACCCTTTTGCAGCGAAACTTGGTTGAATATCTCCAGCGCCCTTTCTGGATTTTTGGCATTACTTATCAATTCAACGGCGTTCTCGTGAGAAATGTACCTGCTTTCGCGACGTGCAGTTCTTCTTCCGATTTCGATTAAATCGTCTGATTTTGGAATGCTTCTGAGGCGTCTGTGACGAGAGGCGAAGACGAGAGAAGCTGAACGGCCTTGATTCATCCCGTTAGAGAAAGTACCGAATCTTCGAAGCTGTATAACACCAACGATTGGCAGATATCTGCAATTGAACTGCGCAGCTCAGAAAAAAAAGGAATCTTCAAACAGAGGATGAAATCGCACAATAGAAAATTGAATCGGCTATAGAAAATTGATATATTTATTTAGAGAGGGAGGGAGATGTCATCTCTCTGGCAGATAAAACGCAGGCTAGGCCCAGATGTTAGGTAGCGGGTTTGGGCCTAAACTATAAAAGCATTGGTATGGTAATACTAGAAAATATGTCCATAGCACAGATAATGGCAGCTGCGGTGGTTAGTGCTACAATTAATTATTCCGTCTCATCTTCTTCTCTCTTCAAGCTAGAACATGTATTATTATTTCCACAGAAAATGCCAACTTTAACAGATTATATGTAGTATGACTGTATGAGCCGTGCCAAAATAAATAATAAAGACTGCACTCAATTAAGCGTGGGAATTATTATAAGAGTGATGAATTATGGTCAAAATCACACAATATCTCTTGCTTGCCCATCAACATACATAATATTTTGTTTCCCAGAAATATCATAAAGATAAGACATACACTGATGCATTTAACATTACACACTTTTATTATTATTGGAAAATTATAATTGTTTATTCAAAGTAGAGCTCCACTCCCATCCATTTGAGTTTTATGACAACTCTCTTAATTAGTTGGATTCAACCTGATGAGCGATGGGCTTTGTGATTGGAAATTCATTGGCAAGCCAAGCCAAGTGCCCTCCTCCCATATTATATACATGCTCGTAATCCTGCAATTCAATACCAACGATTTTTTTTTTTTTTCTTCTTCTTCTTCTTAAGGAGACTGAGCAAATTTATGTTTAAATAATATTGAGCTTACTTACAGCATCAAGAAGATCAGCAGTTGCATACATAGACCTCACCCCGCTATGGCATCCCTAATAATAATAAAGCAAGATTATAAAGTGTATCGACTTCTTAAATATAATTTTTATTGTCTTTATTGTAAATTACTCTCACCACGATAAGATTGTCATGCCTGTCGCAGATGGCCTCCCTTACTGTATCCAAGAACGTGGGATTCTTCACCCTACCTAAGAATGCAAGGGAACAAACAGACCTCAAATCGTATCATTGAGATAAAATAATCAATAGCCAATAATAATAATAATAATAATAATAATAATAATAATAATAATAATAATAATAATAATAATAATAATCAATCACCTTGTGGAGTGCTGAACATGTACGGGATGTTGAGTGCTTTGTCCACATGGCCGTTCTTGAACTCTTCTTGGGTCCTATATTAATTAGCAGCTCAAAAGCCAATTAACTAAAGGCCATCTTTTGATTGATATATTTCATCAAAATCATTAAGTTACAACCTGACATCGAGGTACTTGTGGCCTTTGTCTAGTAGATTCTTGGCTTCATGCACATCAACAGTGATAACTGCTCTCTCCGAGCTCCTGTGAAAGAAACATATTTACCCGCTCGTTTGGGGTTTACGGAAAAGCAAAAAGAAAAAAGAGAATCTAATTACTGTACCTTTTCCTCAGATCCATGAAGCTGTCTAGCTATTTGATTGTTTCGCAATTGCAAATGGAATTTGCGGAGGATTTATTTATATACAATAAATCTGGTGTTGTTTTGCGTGGCCACCTTGCTTTTAACAAATGAGGATCTGACATGGAATTTCACTACATACAATCATGCAAGAAAGCGATTGAGTGTGACACAATTTTATCGTAACGGCAAGCAATTGGCCCATTCCTCCCACTACTTAATTCGTTATTGATAAAAGGAGAATTATGCTTAATGGCTTGGCTAATCGTGATGGTGAGGTATGCAATTGATTAAGAAAAAGGATAACATGCTTGCTACTATTGGCTAATCGTGAGTTGTTCATCTTACTACCTAATGAATCATAATTATTAGTATGAATGTAGAAAAAGAAACCGTCTTGGTACCAATTACCCATGAAAAAGAATACAAGCGTTATCTGAATTTGTTTACGCAAATTGGAAAAGGATATTTATTATATTGGAATAGAATGAGCGCGAAATAGAAAAAGAGAAAAGACGACAGTAATAAGAATAAGAATAAAATAACGGGAGACCACAACCGGCTAGTTCCGAAAGGGTAAATCCATATCCCCAACGGTCGAAAATTTCGAAATGTCCCCCATCAATCAAACTGTGTCTTAAGCCCCACCCCCACCATTCTTGGCACTACTAACTCTTTCTATCATCTTCCATTCCCTCAATATATCTTCTTTAAATCACAGGAAGATGATGCGGCAAGAAATGTGGACACCCTGTTTCAGGCCAACCAAGTCGGCCCCTTCATCTCCGGCGAAGAAGCCACTTTCTCGCACGCGGTCTGAGTCCTTCCACATTGCCCACAAAGTCCCAGCTGGGGACACCTTATGTTAGGGCCAAGAATGTCCAAGCGTGCTTGTTCTCAGCGTTCGAATTTTTCAATCTATTGAATCAAATCATAACGCTGAGCTGAGCTGAGCTTGTTCTCCTCGAGGAGGAGGTGAGTTGTGTCATAACGTTCGAATTTTTCAATCTATTGAATCAAATCATTTTTTGTGTTAAACAAATACAAGCTAGTAAGTAGTAGTATTCAATGTATTGGATGATGGTAGGAGGATTTGCAATGGTCTTCAGCCCACCAAGATAAGTCCAAATCGAATGGCCCAATTTGCAATTATGTGGTGGGACCGACAAAAAATTACTCCGTAAATCACGGTATGAAATTAATTTTCTTTTTCCCATTGAATGCGGGTGCGTGCTTCGTCAAATTGTGGCGGGCAACAAATTTCAAATTTTACAAAATGCTAAAACCCTAATTAAGCCGCCCGGCGCCCACCATTCACTTCACGTCTAACATTTCCCACCATTCTTCTCTCTCTCTCTCTCTCTCTCTCTCTCACACACACACACCCATACATTTTTCACTGGTTTCTTATCGTACTGAGAGAAAAATAATATTTTTCCTTTGGCCTTCTGATTAACTGCAAAGACGTGATTTTAAAGGTTAGTTCTCTCGGTTTCACTATTTTTATGTATGATTGATTTGACTTTTGAGCACATGACCTAGCCGAGTGTTATTTATGTTATTTTCAGCTATGTTTTATACTTCCATGCGTGTCGATCGATCGCCTCTTATGTTAGCATTTGATTATGGCTTAATTAGACTCTACTGTTTTGCTCAGTAGCCAAGGAAAAAAAAAACATCCAAAATCACAAATGGGGAAAGAGTTGCATAAAATCAGGCAACCAACGAATAACAGAAGAAAAAGACTGTCAATTAGTGTGAGCAATAGGTATCTCAAGCCCGGAGCTCTTGCCCACTTACGGAACAGTAAGGCTGCTGAACATTGTACAGTACTTGGGAAGAAAAGAGTTGCCGGTTTCAAGTCTAAGCTGCCCGAGGTTGATAATTCCACCGTTTCTCAAGACATATCTACAACTCCACCGGCGAGATTTGAATATGCCGCTTTAAATGGACCTACAACTGTTTCTGGACTGATAATACCGAAGACACCTTCAGCTGCAGAACGAGAATCTGAGTTGCGGCTGGAGTCGCTTCCGTTTGATCTACTGGTATTGGATATCTACTGTCCTCTTAATTATGCTACTTGAAATTGATTGCCTGTATTATTATTCCTTGAGCCCACGTTCTTCATTCGATGTGCAATCAGTTTTTTTATTCTGTCAACATGCATGTGTTCATGGCCTTTCTGATATGAGTCCTAGAGAAATAAATATCCGTATCTGCAATCACAACAAATGATATGTACTCATCTATATTCTGATGTAGTTGCTGCACTCTTTCCCTTTCCTGCTTGGGTTCTGTTTAAATTCTTGCTTAGTTGCTGTTGTCATAAAACTAGCTTTCAGATCTACAGACAAAAAACAGTTGAATGGTAGTTCAGTTATGATCAAATAACTTTTTAAAAAAGCTCACTTAACAGGACCTGCAGTTTTGAATGCTCTTGGAGTGCCTGATGATTTGCTTGCTTGTATAAGATATACATGAGCTCAGATGTGATGTAGTTCATCATCAAGTTTGACCTATGTGCAATTTCTTTCAAAATCATTAAAAATTGAAGGTCAAAATACTCTGCCATCTGCATCATGATCAACTTAGAGCTGCTTTCCACGTCTCCCAGAAGATCAGAAAAGCAGTAAGATTCATGCCTTAGGCACTTTTGAATGTAATAAAGCAGATACAAGGGAGCCATTTTTTTAAACGCCGCTTTTGGACAGGTTATTGAATCAAGGCAGTACCATTTCAATTACACAACCCCAGATAGAACAAGACAAGAGATGCTTAACAAAATGACTCCGCATCCCGCCGAACGATGGCCTTTTCTGAGGTAAGCACATTTATATCTCTAAAACATGAAATCATGATCTCTTGCACTGACCAAATGCCAATGTGATCGATCAATTGATATCTGCCTGATTGCAGCAGGAGAGATGGAGGAGTGAGGATTGGGAGTCCACATACACCTAAGGCACCTAGGCATGGACCTCGTCCACCATCTCGTTTGAAGTCCTCCAATGAGATGAGGCAAATTACAGCTGTTCTCTTTCAGGAATCCTCATTTACTTCAAACTGCTTAGTTCCATCGGTTCTGCCTAAGCTGCCTACCTGCAAACCGCTGTCCTCTAATCGAGTCCTGTTCTATGAGGATGAACTCTGCCAAGCTGTAGCACAGAACAAGCTTCTCTGAATCAATCAGTTGTGGTCGCGCTGCTCTATTGTGTTATATATGTGTAATGGTGTCCTATCTATTATTTCCTTTTTGGCATCAAACTACTACCTTCTACTGAGATCTGTACATACAGTTAGTGTAGATTTTTTTCTCGGCTTGGAATGCTTTTGGTATTCTTGAGTGATGATACTGGCTTGTATTATTTATACATTCTAGGAATGCTTTTGTTAAGAATAGGCTTGGCTTGCTTGGACAATTTCAGCCTATGTTTCTCTGTCTCCTTGTGTATATCCATTATGTTCAGGGATTTTATTTACTGCAACAATATTGCACATAGATTGTGTTCGGGTCTCCCATAGCAGGAATGAATTGTTTCGGTAAACAGATCAACATAATATGTATGAAATTTTGACCAGACAATTGCTTCAATGTCATTTGGACACCAATTATAGATGGCAAAGCAAAGCAAAGCATGCCGTGTAACAGAGCATTAAATGCATAATGCTTGAAAATATCACTGCGTGTTAAGGTAGGTACATACCATACCACGTCCCCCATGCCATGGCCATGACAACGACGCTGTTATGCTACCATCAATCAAATGCCTCCATGACACAATCTTCACACAAGCAAGATTAATAATGACCAAATATATAATATATATCTGATCAGTTTGCTTGAATTTAGTCTATAAGTATCAAAAAGAGCATATAATATAAAACCTCACATTCTATACAATACAAAATAATAATAATAATCCCCTGTCTGTCTGTCACAACTCAAGCAAAAATGGTAGCATCACTAATAGGCAGCTAAACAAATACAACTCTAAACCTATATAGTATATATACATCATGGCAAGCTCAGGTGTAAAGTTTCTAGAAACTACAACTCAAGACAAGTCCCAAGTCTGTCTATATGCATGCATAGAAAGAAGGGATCTTCTTATTGTAATATTCACTGCCAAGATTATTTACAGGTCCCTCCTGCACAACGGGCAAGAACCGTGTCTCACCAGCCAAGTGTCTATGCATGGTAGGTGGAACATGTGCTCACAATGAGGTAATAGTCGTACCGTTTCTCCAATCTGAAAGTCCTGAATAATAAGAACCCAAGGATTTTATTATTATTATTATTATGGCCAATACACCGTCAATTTGTCAAACATGGTTGATAAACAGAAGAACTATGAGAATACCTGTAAGCACACTGAGCAAGAAACTCTTTCACCAGAGCTATCAACATTGTCATTTCTAGTGATTACGATTTTCGGGATTTTTTCAAGCGTCTCCACCATCAATCCTTTTGCCCCACCAGTGTCGAAAATGCTCTGCGTTTCTTCAAATGTTGTTTCAACAGCTCCCATCTGACTTTGCACAGCACTAAGCATTGCTGGACCAATACGCTCGCGGACGAGTCTACCACTAAGAAGGCTAGTTATCACCTCAATCTGTGTAAGATTAAAACACAACAACCTTGAAAAGTTAGCAAAACAAATGTGAACTTTTTGAACCTCTAAACAAAGAGAAACGGCACAATTTATTGCAAAGACGGTGGGCTCTTTTTTTCACTCACCAGATAGAGAACACACCGGATCCCAGATTCATCAGACTGCCATATGAGTAGCGACGATTCAAAGACCTCAATTGAGAAAACAGCTCCTGATATTGCACCAACAGAAGCTCCTCTGATGAATCCACTCTCAGTTTCCTGACCTATTAAAGCTCCAGTCATCGCCCCTAACAAGGTACCCACTGCAAAGAAACATATGGCGGTTGGTTAAAGATGAGCAAACAAGCTAAAGAAATTATAAATGTGTCCTGCCAAATAGATCGATCATCCCTACGAAGCAACTAGAAATAGAATCCATATTGGGAAGAAAGCTATTGATTGCAGGCCAAAATGACCACACGCATATATTAACAATGAAAGTAATGACCTTTTTTTACCCCATACCGCAGCTAATCTAATGAAAGTGCCTCTGATTTCGTTAAATTCGAAGATGATTGTAAACGGCGGAATTAAAGTCGACAAAAAAGAATATTAAACCAAAAATTCACTGACCCATGGCAAAAAAGAAAGAGAGCACCGCAGCCAGCAAATTTCCGACGACAGCAGACAGCGCGTCTTTGACGAATCGCTTGATCTTATTGACTATGCGCCCAGCTGAGTCATGCGATTCTAATGGTACCGGCGATGGCGAAGCTCGAAAGGAACGAGATGGGTGCTCACGAAAATCCATCAATTCATCGGTTGGAGACAACAATGGCGTTTCCTCTGATTTTCTTTAGTTCTTATTTGTATTTTCTTTCTCGGTAAGGAACAAGAGGAGTTGTTTTTGTAGCTAAATATGGCTGTTGAGGGAAGGTTCTGATTTTCTTCCATTTAATAAATGGCGTTGAACACCGCGTGCGTGCCCTGCGATGCGAACTAGTTTGGACTTTCGATTGAGATTTGTGACGTTTCTTTTTCTGTTAAATACAATTATCTTTTAATTAATAAACCTGCCAAGTGGCAACAAGGAAGCCCATAAGTGATAAGATTACGTGACAATCTATCTCGAGCTCAAAAGCAAGGCAAATATTCACGTTATGTAGAAGCAAAACCGACCATGGAACTCTGCTTTAGCCCAAAACTAATGGCACTAATTTTAATGTGATTATAAAGATAGGTATTTTTTATTTATAAATATAAACTCAAATGTGTTCAACAGACCAAACCCTTTTTTAAACTATCTGAAGCGAAATTTTACTTCATAAGGATAAGTTTGTTTTAACAACTTGACTTGCTGAAGAATAGAGACAAGAAAAAGATATGTACATAATAATAAGCGTGTGGTAATTAGGAATAACGATTAACGAGTGGCTGATAGACAAATCCAATTCAACCTTACACAGCAAGCAAAGCATCGGCATAATCATCTTGGCCACATGGCAAGAAGAGGTGTAAATGATTTGCTTCAACACACAGTAGAAAGACCATTTTCCCCATAACAATACCCCCACTCTCTGTATTTGCTTTCATGAAATAAAAAATCCTTCCACATCTGTTTGCGTATAGAGGATGGATAGTCACCATCAAACATTCTTCGAATAGATAACTCTGATCCTCAATAATGCAGAACAAAACAGTTATATAATAGAGAGAGAGAGAGAGGGAGGTTGTGCCGTCTACTAATTTCAAACACAACAAAAGCAAGTTTATTAACTCTAATGGAACCTCTCAAACTTTAATGGCATACTTTCTCATGGGGAAGTAAATCTCCTTCTTTTCCCTCTCTGTCTTCAACGAGGCCTGAATCAAATAATAACGCAAAAATCAGTACCATGTCCCCAGCCCAGCATATTAAACAACAAAACAAAACCAATACGCATAATTGCAAATTTAAGATATAAAAGCATACACGAACATAAAAAAGGTTGATGGTTGGCAGTAAAACCAAAAAAAATAAAATGAAATACATAGATTAAAGATGCGAAATTTCAATCAAAACATTGCTAGCTGTTCATAGTAAAGGGATTGATTGAGTATGAAAACACTCAAAGGTCAAGACAAACAATTTTACAAAAATATAAAAAATCTCCATTCACAAATCTTTTCATCAATTTTAGAAGAAGAAACAATCAGATAAACAATAGAAAAAACGAATCAACATCCACATACAACAATCAATAACATTTTGTTGAACAAATCAAACCTGCAGAAAGACCTATCCAATACGAGTTGAAAGAAAAGCAACCACGAATAAGACCTGGTGTTTGGTGAGACGGCGTCGTATGGCACGAGTCTTCTTAGGGCGAAGATCAAGGGGCAGGTACTTGTGGTTCTTGTACGCTTCCCTCAACGCGGCCTTCTGCTTCTGGGAGATGACGGTGAGCACGCGGGCTATGGATGTCCTGACAATCTTAATCTTTGACAGCTTGTTGGGTGCACCGCCAGTGACTTTAGAGACGCGAAGCAGCGCGAGCTCTGCCTTCAACTCTTTCAGCTGAGCCAAAAGTTCTTCCTTGTTCTTTAGGCGAAGCTCGTGAACTTTAACCCGCGCCATTTTCAGAGATCTACGAGAGGAGAGAGAGGCAGTGCTTGAAATGAAGCCCTAAAGTAGTTCTATTCTATCAAACTTATGAGTGCCCTAAAGCCCATTGTAGTATTATTTGGGCCATGTAATGGACTGGACAGTTGGCCAATTGCTAATAATTCAACAACTTAAAACCTTATTAATGTTATATAATGAAAATAAACTGATTTAGTTGGAGTTGTTATGTGTTGTGAACTTGTCTGCCTATTTTTTTTTTTATGTCCCTTTAGTTCCAAGTACACAAAATAATTCATGCGTCCACAAAATGGCGCACAAGAACAAATGGAATAAATACTATGAAGAAGAAGAAGAAGACTAAACACACAACACATAGGGGGGATGAGACTATGCCTTAGACTCTCCAAGCTCGACTTCTTTTAGTGAAGTTGTTGTTGTTGTCTCCATTATTCCATCTCTTAGCAGCCTCATTTCCTCTTCGGTCAAGCTGTTCTTCGCATGGGATAATGGCTTTGAGTAGGGTTGCTTTTGCTTCTCAAGTTCTACTGCCCAGCTGTAGATTAGCATTCCTAGAACAGCAACGGCCATGCCCGAGATGTTCTTGAAGGTCAGTTCCGAGTCAAACAGCAGCCATCCTAGTATTAGGACACACACCGTCTTCATGTGTCCTAAAACTTGGAATGAAACAGCTGAGAAACGACCAATGCAAAGGTACTGGCTTACGTTGCAGAAAACAGCCAGTGAACACGACAAGAGGATGAAAAACTGCACATATCAATCACACCCAGGTGTCATGTTGATTGATGTTATAAAACAAAAAGTTACCATAAACAATCACCACCACCACTCTATTTAAAAGGACGCCAAGCTTACAATGACCCCCAAGCCGAACTTGTAGTCTGAAATTAGCTTCCCAGAGCGATAATAGTCGACTATAGGACCCAACATCAGGAGTGACCCAGCTTGAATAGGAGCTGTTTTACTCAATAATTCGAATGATCCAATAGAATACTTCTTCTGCAACGAGCCTATGGACTGCAACAAACAACAATATCGTTTTGATCATATACCTGCAGCATTCGTGAGGAAAAGGTAGAGCAGAGGTTTTCCAACTCCTCTGTATTGTTACAAGTGTAGAATAATTAATTAACGCTTCATGAATGTGATGAAGTAAGGCTTTACAAAGCACAACCGAGGACTTCCAGCTGCTCCATATATCAGTAAACATGAGTACATAATGATGAAGAATTAAAACGTTGACGAACCAAAAGGGAAGCAGTAATTATAATTTTAGCATACAAGCATCACATAATTGACGTTGTACCCGTGGAACATGACTTCATTTGCCTCCTATTAAACTTTGTTTTTTGGAAGCAAAAGAAAAAAGGCTGAAGAATATCATAATCGTTTGATATCCAATAAGAAGAGTACAGTACAACAAAGTGTCTGGATGAAAAGGCAAGTGTTTACTCACAATTTGCTGTAAAGATGTCGAGATAACTGCAACACAAGCGCACACAAATCCTTTGGCATTCACTTTGACATCTGTCACAGTGCAAACTCCAACGCCTATAACTACAACTATGACAGCCATCTTAACTTCTCTGGAATACTGCTTCCCATGAATAATCCACTCCAGTACACACACCACAGGAATCATGCTCAATTTTGAGATCTACACAACCGAAGAAAATATGATTGTGTTTAAAAGTCGTGAAAAAGGAAACATTTAGCCTTAGAAATATCAAGAAACCCAACCCATGAGAAATGATACTTGATATTCAAATACACTATAACTACTTTTTAAGTTTCTTAAAGTATGAATTGTTCCCCTTTTAGAACTTAAAAGACAGTTGATGATCACGCAGTCGACCGTACCTGGTAAAATCCCACAGAATTAACATTAGGCTGAAATTCATCCCCGTTATCGACATATTTGCTACAATTGAAAACCAGAGAAGTTCCCAAAAAGGCACATGCTTTGACGCAGACAAGCCAGTGGCATTTGATATCATGCCAATAAGTGCCGTAACAGCAAAATGGAATCCAGTCAGCGTTGTCGCTGAGAAGTGAAAACAAACTTCAATAGTTATGCAATGATTTTAATAAATATAAAAAAAAAAGGGGTTAGCTGGCTTTAGGGTGGTATTGTTTGAAAATTGAAATACATTCATTAGCAATAGGAACCAATGTTGTGTCTGGCGTAATTGGACAAATCTGTCCCTTTAGCATGTTAGCTGCTGGTTAGGTATACCAAGACAGAAACACGATCAGTAGTTGATCGTCAAATAACTAACTATAATGCAGCTATTTATAGGTTTAGTTTCTCAGCTGATTCCACGGCGTTTCTCTTCTCAATTCAGAGACATCAAAATTCTCATCAGTGTGTGGCGATGGATTAATAAAAGTCCGATGCAAGCTCAAATCGCAAAGCAAGTCAAATCGACCATAAAAAGGATCATACAATACTACTCACCAAAGCTAAACGCATATCCATTGCCGGACATGAGCTGCTTATTCGCCATAATGATACCGACCGAGCTGATCACATTCATCGCCCACGCGCCCATATCTGAAACAGGCGATGCTTTCTTTCCTGCCTCCATTTCTGAATCTTGTATAGAAAAATTCACTCAAATTAGGGCTGCGGAAAGAGAACAGGCAACGACGAAGAGAGTAAAACTGCCTATCCCTGCGAATTTTCCTGCTTCAATCTCGGAATCAGAGTGCAGATCTGATTAATTCTGGGGAAAAGTGGACACAAACAAACGTGAGTTTTACACTGATGTTTTGTTCCCTTCCTACATGCATTAATTACTTGGTTCGGAGAAAGTATTTCACGCTGCGCTGGCTGCTGTAATCTAATTACCTCCTCCCTCCCTCTCTCCCTCGTACACTACAATACTATACGCTACAGCTAGGATTTGGTTTTTCTTCTTTATTTTATTTGACAACAATAAAAATATCTGACCTCCGTTATTTGATGCAATACTACGATTGTTATGTTATTTATTGGGTAAAAAACGACAGACATTGAGATGAGATGGATAATAGGTGTCATTTTGAATTTGATTGCATTGACCATTGTACTGTGTAGTATGTACTAGTCGGGCCTTCCTGGGCCAGAGGGGAATATTAAATGGGCAACAAAAATAAGCTTCAAGATTTCAAAAGCCCACTCATTAGTGATGATGAATGTGGCACCCTTTTTTTCTCATAGAAAAGAAAGTGGACCAAAAGCAAGAATACCATCTATCTAATCTTTTTAAAGACTAACTAAGACTGTATGCGTGTATGTATTATCTTGACAAGACACATCTCTACCGCCCACCGTACAAGAAGCTAAGCTAAGCTAAGCTAGTCGCAGAAACCAAACCAAACCCCACTGTCGTCAAACTGATATATCTTCCCTTCGTTTTATTTATATTCGGCGAAAACAACAAAATAATACGTGAATTATTATTATTATTGTCTCTCCCAATGTGGACATGTTCGTCGACGTCCACAAGCTCAGCACTATCTCCTCCGTCTTCAACTACTTCCGTACATAGTAACCCTGCTGCTACTACTACTACTACGCAGCTCCTCCCCATCAGGACAATGGAAGAAGTTTGGAGAGACATTAGCTGCAGCAGCATGACGACGACGACGACAGCGTCTGATAATGAAGTTGTTGTTCCCCCGCAGCTCCACCACCACAATCCCGTTATACTCCAAGACTTCTTCAACAAAGATAATATTCCTCCTGTTGACGCCGCCACCGCCGCCTCCTCCTCCAGGTTTGCAGCATCCACGCTGCCTCCTCCGACGATGCTGACCTTGAGCTCCGACGTTTTACAAAACTATCATCGTCACTGCTATGACCCGACGAATCATCACGGATATCGGCCGCATCAGCCCTTTTCATCACGCGTCTCTGATGCCTTGAATGTACCGCTGAGCCTGACGAAGTCGTCGTCGAATGCTGGGAAGAAGAAGATGAGGTTGTCCGATATTGACGACGACACTAGAAATACCGTTGACAGACGACGCAAGCGCATGATCAAGAATCGTGAGTCCGCTGCTCGATCAAGGGCTCGAAAGCAGGAAAGGACCTACAAAAATTTCATTTTTATTTTTTATTATTGGTCTATATCTCTCTTCTAATTATATTATTATAAAAAACGTTTCTGGTTCTGCAACTCGTTGTTTACATACAGGCTTACACGAACGAGCTAGAGGTAGAAGTGGCGCATCTGCTGGAAGAGAATGCTAGGCTCCGGGAGCAACAACAGCTGGTAATAATATATATGTATTAAAAATTAGTAATGTTTGTGAAGGCAAGCATATATATATATATATATATATATATATATATATATATATACTTCTGAAAATATATAATGACCATTTGGATCAATTTATGCCGCCCCAGGAAAATTGTAGTCGCATGTTGACTCCCACCAGCATACAATAGTAATAATAATAAATAGCTTTGGACATACACATGCGTCGTATGTTTTGGGATAATAGCTACCAAACCTAAAGATTGTATTGTATGCACACATTAATCTTTCACTACCAAAACTCTAACTATGTTGGGCAACTCTCGTGAGTACATACCAAAAGTAGAGAAGACGAAAGTACCACGAGTCTTTTTTCGTCCAAGGATTATACTCTAAATCTGGTAGTCACAAACGTATTCAAATGTGGATTTATATGCGTGCGTGTTACATATAGTTCGTTTGTGATGTACCTACCTACATTACACGCTTCATCTTCTTCCTTCTCATCACAAGGTATATATTCTCTGCAACAATATCATACCTTCGTGTTCTTTACTTACTAAGTTTGTGAAAAATGGTAGATAATATGTATATTGTTGGAAACACAGTTACAAGTAGCAGCTGCAGCCGCTGAACACCAGAAAAGGAAGTCTCTACATCGATCATCGACGTCCCCATTTTGACATTCCACATTAATTGATTGTTGGTTGCTTGCCATGCCATTATTATTATTAACTTCTCTAAGTTCTATATCATCGTCCTAACTTTTTATCTCTTTGTTGTTGTTTGTCCGTGAATTTGGGAATTTTGTTTGAGTAAATGGGGTGACCGCTTGGCTTTGTTTCTTATGCCACATGTCTTATCAATACACATATATAATATACACTTTACACTATGATCGTACGTACTAGATATACAGTAAATATTGGACACGATTTTTCACTGCGAAAGATCACATCCAGCTTCTTCCCAATCCCACTATCGTTTTATTACTTTAATGTCATAAAGTCATTCTCAGAAAAAGAAAGGAAACAAAGCAACGCTAGTAGTAGATATTTCTTTCATCATATATATTTGATTTTATCTCACTTGTGGCTCAACAAATCTTTTTGGAATTCATTTCTTGATACGCAAAGAGGGTACGGACGGGCCTTGATTACGGTTCGTGCTTGCTTGAGACATTCATGTCTTCTGAGGTTATTATTGAAGGAAGACGTACGTACCACTAGTTATGTACTCGACATCTTATTTGCTTTTTTGATGTCCGCTTATTATGAATTGGAGTAGTTTGCACCATTAGATTGATTGATGCATCATAACTACTAACTAACGAAGGCATATTATAATTTGTCAGATTCTAGGAAAAATAAATGAGTTCTTTTGTCATGGTTATTTATTGTTTCAAGTTAAATCTTAGGTTAGTGAATAAAAATATGCAGGCGGGGGTTTATCGATTGATCCAAGTCCGCGGCCCAAATAGTCCAAAATTTTTTTATAAATGTTTTGTTGAGCTATACAAATATTGTTTTTCATAAATCGGCAAAAACCCCTTCGACTTTGGATCAACTCACATGCCCATCGGATGTCCCAAACGTGCGGCTCTTGTATCACAGTCAATTTGCTCTCAAATTTGATACAATAAGAGAAATATAATTATTTCCTAAAATGCGAAGGGAAGGAGGGGGAAGTTTGGTCAATGTACCAAACCCACAAGGTGAAACTAGTGACTGGATTTTCGCTTAATAAATTTAGTTGCTGGCCGGAAAAAAATAAAAAAATAAAAACCACCCAGTTTTGGTTTTTTCTACTCAATAATTGTTTTATTTTAATAATAATTTATACAACGTTATCGGGCCAAATGACCCAATACACAGCCAATAGGAAAAGAAAAATAATTAAATAAAAACAATCGAGCGGTTTGAAATTCAAAAATCAATGCCGTTGGCTGGCAGCGCTGCCAGCGCAACGGCTTCAAATTTTCTTGCCATAGCCATCCATCCCCTATTTAATTCGCTTTTCAGTAGTCTCTTTCAGCCCTAATACATTTTTGAAACAGGACAGCGATTCTTTTGAAGAAAAAGAAAAAAAATGGCCGCTGTTGAGAAACCAAAGTCAGCAATGGAGGCATTTGAGAAATTGGAGAAAGTTGGAGAGGGAACGTACGGGAAAGTGTACAGAGCGAGAGAGAAAGCTACGGGGAGGATCGTGGCTTTGAAGAAGACGCGTCTCCACGAGGATGAAGAAGGCGTGCCTCCTACCACTCTTCGCGAAGTTTCCTTGCTGCGCATGCTTTCTAGAGATCCCCATATCGTCAGGTAAATTATCTCATCTCATCATTCGTTTCGTTGTTTCGAGGCCCTCGTTCTATCTAATTGCTAGCAACCTAATACGATTTAGACCCATACAACACTAGCAGCAACTGATTTATTGAAGGAATCTAACTTGTGATTTTATGTTTGATGATGGGGATAACCCCTCTTAGATTGATTGACGTGAAACAAGGTCAAAACAAGGAAGGAAGGACAGTTCTTTACTTGGTTTTTGAGTACATGGACACTGACGTCAAGAAATATATTCGCAGCTTTCGCCAAACTGGTCAACATATCCCACCCAATATCGTCAAGGTATGAATGAATGAATGAATGATCCTGTTGAATGTGCATCTGAATCTGATGTTGTTGAATTATGTCATATTATATATTACCTTTGAATAACCATCCGCTGTTGTTTGGCGATCGATGACAGAGTTTGATGTATCAGCTCTGTAAGGGTGTCGCTTTCTGCCATGGCCATGGTGTCTTACACCGGTAATTTACACTCTTATCTACTTAACGACAATACATATAGCCCTTAACCGTATACTCTGAAATTACTTTCAGGGATCTAAAGCCTCACAATCTTTTGATGGACCGCAAGACAATGATTCTTAAAATAGCAGACCTCGGATTGGCCCGATCTTACACATTACCTATGAAGAAGTATACTCATGAGGTATTATTCTTTCACAAACTCAACAGCCTAGCTACCTTAAGCCATCAAGATCTTTTCTAATTTTTGCTAGTAGTGTTATTGTCATGTGATTGATTGTGTGGTTTGTTGCCCAGATTCTAACGCTCTGGTACCGAGCACCTGAGGTCCTGTTGGGTGCTACGCATTATTCTACAGCAGTTGACATGTGGTCTGTTGCATGTATATTTGGTAATACTGCATGCTTGGTTTTATTGTCATCATCCTCTTATATGTTGTTTGAAAAAGTAGTAAACATCTTCATTTCTACAGCCGAATTGGTGACGAATCAACCCCTCTTCCCAGGAGACTCTGAACTGCAACAGCTGCTTCACATTTTCAGGTTTAATTATAATGGCAGTGTTCGAATTAATTAACATAACTAACATAACTGCATTGGAATCATTCAGAATGTTGGGAACTCCAAATGAACAAGTGTGGCCTGGGGTTGGCAAGTTGATGAACTGGCATGAGTATCCTCAATGGAGGCCACAGGCACTATCATCAACTGTCCCGGGTCTAGATGAACATGGCTTAGATCTCTTGTCTGTAAGTTAAATTTGATTAATGGGAGATCCATTCATTCATGCCTTGAACAATCTCAATTGCAACGCTTTGTTTTTTATTGTTGCGTAGGCTATGCTTCAATATGAACCATCCAAGAGGATTTCAGCAAAGAAGGCTATGGAACACCGCTACTTTGATGATCTCGACAACAAGCCTTCTCTTTAGAATAACAAACAACTTGGTTTGCCCCTGTCCTGTCCTATCCTATCCTATCGTATCCTCTTTGTACAAGTTAAAACAGTGTCTGGAAGTTGGAGACTACTACTACTCTATTATTCACTTACCAATAACATGCCATGCTACTTTTGCTAGCAATCTTTTTTTAAGACCATTTGAATTCACAATTATTTTATCAATAGAGAGACCCCACTACTACTACCTTATTCAAAAGTTTGTGAGACAAAACCTTACATAAGGAACAAATTTAAGTCCAATTACGTGTATTGTAAAATAAGTTGGAGAAATAAAAAAAGCAATCCAAAATAAAAAAAGCAATCAAATGCGGACGCGGCATACATATATATATATATATATATATAGAGAGAGAGAGAGAGAGAGAGGATGTTCAAGGTTGAATATGAGCCTAAAGAAGAACCATCCAAATTATTATGTATGATGCATGCCGCCGCCTCAAGAGTGACTGAAAGATAATGCTGTGCATATAGAAGAAGAAACAAAAACCAACTCATAGTTACAAGTGAAGACTCAAGTGTGCATCCAATTCCCTTGCACGATGGAGACTATGGAGACTACTACATACACACAGTTGCGTTATAGTGCTTATTGAAAATATGTACATTTGATTAAGTGTGTGCAATACGAGATGCACCATTTCTAGCTACTGATTATTTCTTAGCTCAGATGACATCTATTGCCGCCATTCCCATGTTTTGTGCTTGTGTGATTAATATTGGTGGAATCTGTTTGATTATAAACTCAGAAAACCGATGTTATATGTACCTGATAAATTATTTAAGTCGTTTGAAATATATGTACGAGTTGTGGTTGTCTTGATCTCACACGTATGTATGTATGTATGTAAGCAGTGTAGCAATAATAATCAGAGAACAGCGAGCACGCGGGTCGCGTGCTTGATGGCACTAAATGTAAATAGTACTTTACTACAAGAAGAAAGCAAATGAAAAAAAAAAAAAAAAGGAAACGCCGTAGTTAATTGTTCAATCAATCCGTGAGAGAAAGCAGGTTCCCCACGTTCACACCCCCAGCCCAGCCAGCAATTGATAATTACTTATATGGAAAAGTCGCAAAAAAAAAACATATATTATTAATTAAATTACGCCGGACGACTGCGACGTCGCCGCCTGCCCGCCGCCGCTGCCGCCATCTTCCTCCTCCAGCGGCAATCTCTCGAACACTGCGTTGGCAAAAGAAGCCGCCATCAAAACAACTGGCCCCGAAGCCATGAGCTGACCCACCACGCACCCACCCACCACCTGCCCCTGCCCGCCGCTCAAGAATATCGCTAGGCCTCCGGCACCCGGTGGGGCAGGCGGAGGTAGCACCGTGCCCGTCAGAGAAAGGACATCGAAGCGTCCGTGCAGGGTCATAACGTTGCCAGCGGGTTGCCTGAGGGTAACGTTCACCACTGCACCGCTTCCGTTCAGTATGCAGACACCTCTGCCTCTTCTGCGAGCGTAGACGTTGACGCTCTCCACCACGTCGTTCCCCGAAGCTACTTCGAGGACGTGCGACCTCAGGGCGTTTGGGGTGTCTCGAGTGACTATGATGGGGGGTTTTGATTTGTTCTTCGAGCCCGCAGGGCGGCCACGTGGACGGCGGCTCCCGCCCGTGTTGGGTGTTGCAGCTCCCCCGGAGCTGGTGGTGGCGGCTGCGTCGGAGTCTCTTTCCGGTGAACGTCGCTGGTTTAAGTGGAGCTCTGGTCTGGTCATGAGGCCGTGATGATGGTGGTGAGACGCTTGCCCACAATTCTTCATATTATATAAAATATATATGTATATTGGAAGAAGAATAGGGAAAGTGGGATGATAAATTCAATTATTAATAGGATAAGAAGACACTGTACTTGTAAGATGAGTGGTGACGAAACGACTTACTAATATAGTACCAACCAACGTGTATAGTTGAATATATTTATTTATACATATATTTAAAATTTGTGAAAATAACTATTAAAAGAATTGACATAATTAATGAATATATATATATATATTAAAAACTCTCCAATAAATCTAAGACAAAAATTGAGATCACTCATCTAGGTGACTCTCACTCCATAATATGTAATCATCATCAATGTGATGGTTCGATGTGGAAACCAGCTGGGTTTGTAAACACTCCCAGACCAAAAACGGAAGACAAAGCGTGCTTCATTGTTAGGTTAGGTGGAAATATATAAAATATTTTTCCGTGTATCTTCGCAATAAAGCGAAAAATAAAAATTCAATCTCACGACTAGTTTGAATATTCGGGCAAGACTTTTTGAAAGCTTCGCATGGGATGGCATGGCATGCACGTACAATATATGAAAAAAAAAATTACTTTTATATTTTATAGTCCGCTCCACTAGTTTTTGGGTCAAATTATTTCAACTCAAACGTTTTTTTTTAACTCAATATGATAAAAGTAAACATAAGTGCGGATAATTTGATAAGACACTAGAAAAAGATGGTGATCGATCAGGCATAGTCTAGTCTAGCTAGGCGCAATCTTTTTTCTTTTTCCTTTTTGCTAAAAGCATAAATGGATCAATTGAAAATTGAGGGCTTCCAACCAAGAAAGTGGGCTTAAAAGAATAGTTAATTCTGATTAGTTGGGGTTGTATTGTCTGGCGAGTTAGGTTACGGAAAGAAGTTTTTAGTCCCTTCACCAAGCCAGGCAAACGATTATAAACACTTGACACACAGAAGAAGAATACGAGAAGAGAAAAAGGCAGACAAATCTACCTACATATCCTTATTTATTTATTTTTTTGAAGAGGAGTCCGATGACGTCCAAACTTTGCTTTTAGCAAGTCTGTGTGTGTTATGGTGCTGTTGGTCCCTTGGTTATTATTACACTATGTATGTAGCATTGCATGAATGGGATTTTTTGTGTCTACTCTTTCAATTAGCTCCGATAATGGATATGTCCCTACTGGACCTGTTGTACTTCATGTGGCTCTTAACGAGCTGATCGGCTGCTATGGCGGACATCAGAGATAGTTCTCCGGCCAAGACCGAACCGGCGATTATGGTGGCGAGCCGCTGCGAGTTTGAGCCGGCGGGTGTTTCTTTGCTGGCGCCCTTCACACCCAGAAGGCTAAGGCAAGCAGATTGTGATGCCAATTGAGTCCCACCACCAACGGTGCCTACCTCGATGGAAGGCATCGTCACGGAGATGTGAAGATCTGAGCCTCCATTAACAGCCTCCATCATAGTTATGCAGTGAGAGCTCTCGATGTTCTGTGCTGGGTCCTGCCCCGTGGCTATAAATATTGCAGACACAATGTTTGCTGCGTGTGCGTTGAATCCACCGAGGGCACCGGCGATGGCCGACCCAGTGAGGTTCTTCAACATGTTCAGCTCCACCAGGTCAGCCACCGTACTCTTCAAGACTTTGCTCACCACTTCTCCTGTAATAATCGCCTCGCACACAACTGACTTCCCACGCCCTTCAATCCAATTTACTGCAGCTGCTTTCTTATCCGAACAGAAATTTCCTGCATCACACACACACACACACACATGCCCGTTATTTCTTAGCTTTTTTGTGGAATATAGCAGGAACTTGTTTTTGCTGACCTGAAATCCCAATAACATCCATATCAGGAAATTCATCCTGAAGAAAGTCCAAGACTTTTTGGACGCCTTTGGATACCATGTTCATACCCATTGCATCGCCTGTGCTGCAACTGAACCTAATGTAAAGATTCTTCCCCGCAATCGCACATTGAATACTCTGAAGTCTAGCAAACCTGCTTGACCTGTGCAAGCAAGGAATTACAAAGCATGAATGAAGCTTTAATTGTATTCATTGTAATCATCAAAACAACCAAACAAGAAAAGAAAAAAGAAAAAGAAAAAAAAAACCACAATGCTCTGCTACTCACTTGTTGAAGACCACTGACAAAGTATCGAAATTTTCAGGATCTTCCAAATAAAACTTCAACTCGGCCGCCCTAAATGCAGTAGGGAACCTCACCACAGGGGCCCTAGTCATCCCGTCCCTTAAGACCACGCACGTGGCTCCACCACTGGCGAGGATTGCCTTGCAGCCACGATTTGTGCTAGCCACCAAGCAACCCTCGGTGGTGGCCATTGGGACCAGGTGCTCGCTCCCGTTTAGCATCAACGGCCCGGCCACACCGACAGGAATTTGGACATACCCCACAGGCATCTCACAGCACTGACCAAGTATCGAATCATAGTCGAATCCATCCAAGGGGAGACCCTCCAGTGATCTACCTGTGAGAATTGTATGGTTTCACGGATCAATAAAACGTTTTTGTTAGACAATTCTAAAATCGATCTCAAGCAGCTTGGTTTTATTTCAACATCCATGGATTGAATCCGATGCGGATCCAAATTTGGTTGAAAAAAAAAAGAGTTGTTCGAACCCTACTCAGCTCTATGTTGTTGCAAGGTCGATATCATATCAAAATTAGCAGTTTTAGAACATAAATAAAAGGGGTGGGTCCTACCTGAGATCCTCTGGACGGCCTCTCTCCGAATCTTGGCCGCGCGGCGACAGTCGTTGAGCCTGGATTCGAGGGAATACGAGGGTATTTCACCTGAAACGACGCCGTTCACAAGCTCGTGATCCTCCATGTCTACGCTATCACCCGCAGGCGCTGGCATAGTCTTGGTCGGGTGCTGAGCAACGACGTCTTTTATCGCAACCTCCTCTGCTTCTGCTTCCCCGTCCTTTTTCTCGGGAGGAACAACAAACGGCTGAACAATTCCGATGCCGAAGAATCCGACGAGGTAAATGAGCGAGGCGACGAGAGAGGTGAACGCGATTAACTCGGAGAAATCGACGACGTGGAGAGGGGTGGAGTAGACGATCTTGTACCTCCAACGGCGGAGGAGGAAATAAGCGGACGATAAGAAGAGGGTGACGAAGACGGTGTTGGTTAGTTGGAAGGGAAGAGGGAGTGCGTCGGAGGCTTTAACGCCGGAGGCTGGTGGCGAAGGAAGGTTGTGGCTGTGTTTTGAGGGTGGCCTCCGACGAATGTCGATTTGAGAAAGGTAGTTTTGGTGAGGCATGATGATGTGATCTTTTTTTTTAAAAAAAAAAGGAATATGAACGAATGAATGAATGAATGTGCTAAGAATAGAAGAAGAAGAGGAAGAGGAAGAGGAAGAGGAAGAGGAAGAAGAAGAAGAAGAAGAACAAGAAGAAGAAGAAGAAGAAGAGGAAGAGGAGTGAGATGTGAGGCGTCGGCTCGGACGGAGAAGCGATCGTTGCGGGAGTCGCTTCTTTTATACTGAACTGATCGTTTTTAGAAGAGGGTGTGGTGTGTGCGCCTACCTACGTGTATTGTCATTATATTATATAATATATATTTATTTCTTTTCATTTCATAGGGTAGTATAGTACGCATGTTTTCTAATGTATATAATCGAATAATATCTTCTTTTCTTCAAGGAAAACAGAAGAAGAAAAAAACATCGGTCGGTATTACTGAAGAGTTAATTAAATGCACATGCAAAACATATAGTTTTAGGGGCGTTCGTGTTGTATATCTTTCTTTATATTATTACTTCACAGTCTGTAATCTGTCGATGTGGATTGTTAATATTAATATTATAAAATGAACGTGGTATGCATGGAGCAAGATTCACGCTCCCTCTCCCACCTAATAATGTTTTGTTTGCTTAAAACAAAAAACATTATCGTGGTGATTGCTTTTGATTTTCAAATACTACAAGTAAACTTCTTCACTTCCATGGTCTACTGTTTGGTTTTGGCTTAAAAGTCATTCTACTACACGTGGTGTGTATATCTATCTATCTATCAATTCAGTTTCGAATCATAACGTAAAATCATATTATACGTAATACTAACAACAAATTGGGCGGGTTCTTCACTAGCAGCCAGCCAACTAATAGAATTTATTACCATTACGATTATACGAATTCCCATCTAACTCATTGCTTTGTTTCTTTTTAATGAACGGGCCTCATTAATATTCAATCGTTCGGTCATCGGTTTTCCTCGCAACTATCTTTCTATATATCACTCAAGAAGATTCATTCATTTAATGCTTCCATCATTATCCTCCTTTGTTTCTGCATTCATACCACCACTACTCACTCAGCCCAATTCAACTATATATATATATATATATATTATATATCACTTTGTTTTAAAAAATATATCACCCTGTTATTGGGCTCTTCTTTACCTCCCAGTAAAATTACTTTTGGCGGATCTGATCTGATGTGATCTTTTTGGTATGAAGATGATGATATCTATCTCTGCCTGCAATTGAGGAGGAAAGAGGATCTTCCTGTCTTGCCAGAAACATACATGCATTGTCTTTACAGTTTGATCTCCCCATGTGGCCATTTCATACAAACAGACCAATTCGTTTCTTTAGGAAAAGAGAGAGAGAAGAAGAAGAAGAAGATTAAAATCAATATATTCCAAAAAGGCAGACAAGGATCGGGATAATAATCTTAATATCACTAAGGATTGTTCTTTGCCCTCATCCTCTTCAACAGATATCTCAATGAAAAAAATCCCAAAGCAAAAGTCTGCCAAAACCAAGCCTTAGCATTGGAAGGATCAACCTTTCTGGCAAGGTGCCAAGCATAAGCCGCCTCCCCAATATGTGCTGCCACGGATAAATTGATAACCACCCTCACTACGAAAATGGATCTGAAGAAGAACAAGGCGATTGCTCTAAATAAAGGAACAGGGCCTATATCGGGCAAATATGCAGCGCACAGTAACATAATCATCCCGATCACGGCAAAGAGCCATACGTATATCGTTGGACCATCCAATGACTTTCTTTTCTTTTCCTTGAAGTATGCTATTGTCGATGCCATACCCTGCTCGGGAGTAGTCATTGGTACGTAGCCCAGTTCTTGCTTTGCTTTGAGAAAGGAGAAGTAATGTGTCACCCCCACCTGTGTGCAAGGAGCCAACATCTTCGTTTAATTATGACTGAATGATGATTGATGGATGGGTCTTAAACAAAGAAAAAAGCGAGTACCTTGTACACTTCAGCTGGAAGGATCAGAGGCTGAGGAAGCCAACCTCGATTTAGCCATGGATACAAGAGGGAGTAGAAAACCCAAAAAATCTTTCCAATAAACAGAGCATTTGGAACCCTCAAAGACTCCCTCGGAAGGTCATAATCGAGACTTTTGAGCAGTGGTCTGATGAACTCGAAACTGTTAACTGGATATCCTATAAGTAGTAAGTAATTCATTGAGTATTAAAACAAATTCATTTAACGATAAAAGCAATCGAACATGTAATTTGTTCCTCTATTTGTTTATACCGTCTGATACGAAATAAGGCTGTCCAGCAGCAATGGGTTGGCCTTTTCTGCCGGGAACGTCATCCAAAAGGGCCATGCTGGCCAAGAGAAGGGCCAACACAAGGTTATCGACATAGATCCAATCAGATTTCACATTCTCTGACCCGATTTTGAATGGTACAAGTCCCAGCTTTGCAAGATTCAGAATCCTCGGAAAGTGCCTCTCTTCACCCGGTCCGTATATAGCAGCGGGACGTATCGCGCATGTGTATAGATTTCCTTGGTAGTTTCTGTGTGAACCCAACAACATACAGAATCACAAAATACTTTAACCAGTGGTTGTTATGGTCAAAGAGATATTCACTGATGCTTCAGATCAAACAAGACATGTAAAACACATCTCCATCTAAACTTGCATAATTCAAGTGCAGAAAAAGCTCTACGGTGTCAAAATGAAATCACTTACTTGAAGGGGCGACCATTTGTCTTGAGGACGAGCTGTTCCGCGATGGATTTACTACGTCCATAGGGATCAACGTGATCATCCATGGGGAAGTAAGGTGAGGCTTCATTCCCATTCACGATTTCAACGCCGCCAAAGACAACATTGTATGTGCTTACATAAACTAATCTTTTGATCCCGTATTCCAAGCAAGTGTCAAGCACATGGCAAGTCCCATTTATGTTTACCCCATCGACACGGCTGTACTGAAGCATCTCTTTGCCAGACATGCCATATGAAGCAAGGTGGAATACACAATCAGCCCCATCTAATGCCTTTTCAACATCCTTTCTGTTGCAAATGTCCCCTGATTTGTTCCACGCCATGTAAAGTTGTTAATCAGTGGAAAATCCAGTTGAAAACACAAGCCTATGTCAACACCTGCACCTAGACGCTGGGAATACAACTTTGACGAAAGAACAAACTTTCAACCGATCCAATACTAAAGATAATCGAACAATGTCATGGATGCAACTTATGCTAGCTCACAAAATCACTTAAACAACCCTGATTTGTGTTCAATTAACACACATGCCAAAAAAAAATCACTGATTAATTGGCAACAGAGTTGACTAAAATTAGCATTCCCATACGCAAGACGAACGGCCAAAGGAGAAATTAGATTCTGGCTAACAATAACATACCTTGGATACAGCGAACTCCCTGAGCTTTGAGATCGTTAGACCACGTCGACTCGGGTCTCAAGTCAAAGGCCCGAACTTGATGAGCCCCTCTTCTGGCGAGTTCCAGGCAAAGGGCCGACCCCACAAAGCCCAACCCGCCGGTGACCACGAAGGTCTTCTTCTCTATACCTTCGTTCTCGCTCGGATGCATCGATCCTTTTCTGACAACTCAATTTGGTTTCTGGGATGGTCAAAAGCCGTGTGCCTGCGCTGCGCCTTTACTACTCGCATTTTATTATTTAAATGTGTAAAATATGTGATAACTACAGCGAAAGGGGGTTTGACCATACAAGGTTGGCTTGGGCCTCAAGGCCCAACGAGAGTTGACTTTATTCGGAATAAGGCCCATCTTCGCTCTTCCTGCAACTTGGATTATTTTTTTGTCATAAATTCTTACCGGAAAAATAGAGGCACATTAAATGCAACGGTACGACTATGTAGGAAATGCAGATAATTCAGAACTTTATAATTGAAAAGGTTCACTCAACTTACACATTTAGGTAGATGAATAATATTAATATTATTATTGAATTTCAAACAGAAAAGTAAACCACTGTACAGAGTAGTAATGAAATAGTGAGCGAGTGGATTGTATTGTAAGCAAGCAAACTCATATAATTGGACAGACACTAAAAAGAATTTAATGAGGGCTCGAAACTCAAAATCTTCCCTAATCCCCTGGTCTACCAAGTAGGTGTGTTATCATACATCGTAATCACAAATGTATTTGCTGTAAGAATAAGAATTTGTTTTGCCGAAATATATTGTAAATTTCAACCACATCAAATACCGCCTTAAAGAATTGTATACAGATAATAATAGCGAGAAGATCAAAAGTATAAAATTTAGTAGTATACTAAATGTTTCAAATAAAATCCCATATTTAAATATTAAAAAAAAGGCTGAGAATACATAGTTGGTAAACTAGTAAGTAATACTTTGGTAAAGGAAATCCTTAATTGAAAAGCAGAGCAGGCAGAGAGCTACCATCCTATTTCTAGGTGTTGGATACATAAAATACAAAGACGTACGTGTGCATACATTACTACATAGCTATATAGATGGATAGGCTTTTCTGCTTACTGCATTGCTATGCTGCCATTAGATTCTCACTGTTGCTATCTTTTACTTGTTTAACTCTCTAAACCATTACATACCACACCATATACGTGCATTATTGCACGTACTTTTTTATTTGATTGTTTATGTAAGACAACAGCTTTTTTAACTTCTTAATATTAAAATAACTTAGTTGTTATCCATCTATCGCCCGAAAATGTCAAACTTGAAAAGTGAAAACCCGACGTGCGGCGTTCAAAATCAAATTAATATATAACTATATTCGAAAAATAATACTGCAATCGCAAACATGCAATATTATGTTTTTAAATTTTGATATCTTGCATTTATATCGCTCGAATCCTTATTTGCATATTTTAACCACCGTGAGTTCGCCATCTTTGTGGGGCTGGAAAATTATACAAAATCGGAGGCAAACATGTAATTTACCGTATTATCAGTCATATCCAAGTCCATATAAAAAATTTACGGGTGATGCATTATCATCATCGCATCCCTAGATAAGAGAACTAAGCGTGTGATACGTTTTCAATGGGGTTGCATATGTGTTGATTTGATCTATCACGAAATTGTTCAATTGCATAGTTGGAAAACCCCATGTACTATCTTTTTTACCTCGATCTTTCTATTTTCTCAATCTATATAATGGACAAAATATTTTTATTATATATATACATATCGTCTTCAAATATATATAAATCTAAAGACACGTGAATAAATCAAAGACTGACTGGCATTCGCTGGATATTAACATTAGTCTTTTTTTTAATTATTATATATGGGCGTCTCGTTTGGATTTGAGTATAGATAAAAGAAACGAGTTATATATGGAATACCGTTACATCGTTAGTGAATCTCTCTATTGTCAAGCAGATAAATGAAAGTGATCTGGCGAAGCCCATCAATTCAGCTAACAAAAGCATACGAAAGCTACCAATTTGATGCAAAGTCATATTGCCTCTACATTTAAGTATATATATCGACGAGCAGCATTAAATTGAAAAGCTCGCTTTTTGTATCAGACAATATTGTTATTGTTGAATATCTATTCTATTATCTAAACAAATGCATATAATAATATATATGTATATGCTCACCGTCGCACGCATAAATCTCCTTTGCATTTACTACCTTCCCTCCACGACGCAAATATAAATTACTACAAATCTCTATTTTTCAAGTTTCTCTGAATATTTTTTTGCCTGTTTTAGTACTATCTCTCAGGTGGCTTTTACAGGCCCCCCTACATCGTGTATCTAACCTTGGCGAATTCTCTCTCTCCTCCTCCTGAAAACTTTTACGATTTTTTTTTGTTGGTCTCTCTTGAATTCAGTGCTCTCTATAATTTCCAATATATATGTTTGAATCATGTAAAACTACGCTAAACCCTAGAGAAAACGCAAAAAATCATATTTTCTTCCATACACAGGCACTAGTGTGATTTCTCTCTTGTAAAAAAAAAAAAAAAAAATTCCGTGTCTCCTGTGTAGAGATCGATGTTGGGAATCGAGGAGATTTTGTGTGAACTGGAAAGAGATGAGTTGAACGAACAAGGATTGCCTCCTGGATTTAGGTTCCATCCCACTGATGAAGAACTCATAACCTTTTATTTGGCTTCTAAAATCTCGAATGGAAGCTTATGCGGCATGGCGATTGCTGAGGTGGACCTCAACAGATGCGAGCCATGGGAACTTCCTGGTACATTATAATTAATTAACTAAAGCTCTGATATTATTTTTTGTAGAAAATTAGACGTTGGACTGTTTGAAATCCAAAAGATCAGCACCAATAATTGCAGCAAGAGCTACATATAGCCCACGTATAACGTCATATTTTGACATTGTCTTTTAGTTTAGTAGCTAGCTGCATTGGTCCTTTTTCCGGGTTGTTTGTGCAATTAATTAATTAGCTCGTGCGCCTGGTAAATGTACTACCATATATAAATTTATCTACAAAATTTCTTCAAGATAAAAGAACTCTCTTGACAATATGCATGCATCGATCATTTTACTTTGCTAATCTTATATATATATATATATATATTACGATCAGATGTGGCTAAAATGGGAGAAAGAGAATGGTATTTCTTCAGCCTGAGAGATAGAAAGTACCCGACAGGGCTGAGAACGAACCGAGCAACCAATGCAGGCTACTGGAAAGCCACAGGTAAGGATAGAGAAGTTTACAGCAGCAGCACTTTAAGGGGTGGTGCACTAGTGGGGATGAAGAAAACCCTCGTTTTCTACAAAGGCAGGGCGCCACGTGGTGAGAAAACCAAGTGGGTCATGCATGAATACCGCCTCGACGGTGACTTTTCTTCTCGTCACACATGCAAGGTTCAACGCTAACTCATCTGCTTTCTCTTATTCATGTTATTTATCACTGATTATTATACGTCCTTCTTTAATTATTGGGGTTTCTGTTTTGGAGACTTTAGTCGTTAATTACATCAGGACAACATAAATCAAGTGCATGCTTTGGTTTTAGGGCTTACTTAAACATTGCCATGTGTTTGGTGGGGGTGTAGTTAGTGTTTTGTACATTTTGCTGCTATAGTTTTACTTGAAGCAAACAATTTTTATTCCCAGCTGCCGACTTTCTTATAAGAAAAATAAACAGAATAAAAGGGGTTTATATTTTACATTTGAAGTCATTGGAATTGCTGGATGTCATCGGATGGATGTAATTGTAATGTTTGAATTGAAATAAGCGAGTATTATAACCGATTGAATTAGGAACATTATATAAGCTAACTTAACTGAAACATCAGATCAGAACATTACAGAGCTTTGGGATATTCTTGCAATTAGGATAGATGAGTGAGACCTCGATCTTCACCCACTGTCATAACGGGTTGTAATTAATTAAATTTTACAAAAAAATATTTATTTGTTTCTTCTCTTCTTACTGTTTAGTGCATATTTCAATTCCCACATGCGATGTAATTATTGGAGAAAACAGGCCCTTTTACAGTTCCTACATACAAAAAGCTTCTTATACTAGTTGACAATTAATTATTTTTTGTATTACTGTTCTCAGGAGGAATGGGTGATTTGTAGAATTTTTCACAAAATTAGTGAGAAGAAAATTCAGGACATGCTTCAATGCCAAAACTACTCATCAGTGAAGACATCATCGTCATCGTTTGCATTTTCGGCTGGCAATAATAGTTCTTTATTACGCCCCTTGCTTCAACCACCACCGACACTTTTAGAACCCCAATTACCCCCTCTTCGGCATCACGATGATTCTTCTTCGTCTATGATCCAAACCTTAAACCAGAATCAAAACCCTTTCCGATTTCAAAGTCAAGAATCTGATCAGCAGCAACCCTTAATAATCAGCCCTATGGTTGACATTTTGGCAGGTGGTAATAGTTTCTCTCAGCCAATGTCATCATTAGACACAGGCTCAAATATGGCTGCTGATGGCACAGTAGTTAACAGAGACGTCTCTGATCTTCTGTTTAAGCCTGATCCTTTCCTCTCCAACGAAGACTACTACTACTACCTCAACCTTAACAGTGTCATATTAGCCAAACAGTGCAAGAAAGAAGCGGGGCTACTGAATAATGATCCCCATTTTCAACCACAGTCGCACTGGTCAGCAGGAAACAATCCAGACAATAATTCAACCAAGTATCAGAATCTATTTCTTTCTGGGATGATGATGAATAGTGCTGCTGCTGCTGCTGCTTCTTGCGATATTGGATTCATGATATCGTCCGGAACAACAAATGGAGCTAATATCAACAACAATGTCGTCGACGCTGGAAATATTAATTATGAGATGTCAAACGAACAGTCTCCTAGATGGTGCTAGCTACTAGTAGAATTAATTTAGCATGCCCAATCAAAGTCACATACATGATCGAATGGCTATTCATCTCACTAGAAAGGTTGTCTCGTTTATGTAAGATATTAAGCATCAAACGTATTTATATAACTTCATCATATTCATATCAGAGAATCTATGAGAGCGTGAGCGTCAAGTACTGACAGTACTCAATGAACATGTAATGTATGTAGCATTGATGAACATTATTATTAACCCACAAAAGAACGTGATTGTTGCTGCATGTTTGTGCTTATGTATCACAAGAGTTGTTAGATTGCAAACAACTACCACTGATTGTGTACATAACAAAAATCTCTGTACCTGACCCGACTAGGAAAGAAGATATTCATTACAGGCTTTGGTTTTTCCTTTTTCTACTTCTTCGATGACGTGTACTTCTGTTGCTGTTTGACGTGACAGAGATGTGACTTATTAGATGTAACGTGTTTTCTTTAAAAACCGATATAATACCGCTTTTAATCACTATGATTTTGTTAAGTACATTTATTTTCTCAACATGTTTTTTGCCTCTAGTGAAAGCATATAGTAAGTAATGTACTTCAAAGGCACATTCGAACTTATTAAGGGCTTATTTGTATATTTGCCCATTTATCAATCAAATATGTACTCTATCTAGTCTAGTATTTTCTTCTTATAGGGGTCGATACAATCTTTATTGGGCATTGATATGTAGTTTCGGGCTTAGTCGGCCCAATCAAGAGCCCAAACGATGGCCTAGAACGAAATAAACCGCCGTGCCGTGGGGTTCGATTCAAGATTGGCACTTGGCAGCAGCAGAGCAGAGTAGGCGAATAAGATTAGATATTTTGAGTTGTTAAGCCTAAAACTTCCGCAACTAAAGCACTTGTAGCAAGTAACCCAGAGGCAAAAGGCCTCAGTCAGGAGAGGAGTGGAGGACTTCAAAGTAGATTTGTCCACCAAAACCAACAAAACAAGGACGAATAGGTGAAATAGCATCATACAAGAAATCAAATAACTCTGAGCTCAACAAACCCATTACTCCACGGTATTATATATATATATATATATATATGTGTGTGTGTATGCAACAATTGACCTCCTCAAAAAACTCCACAAATCGATCCCCTTATGGCCAGAAACATAATAATAATCTTGAAACACCATCAAAATGCCGTAACTCCCATAAGTTTGAGCGTTGGATCTCTGCTTTTATGTGCATTCGCCCTTTTCATGTGTGCCAGTCATTCAAGAAAATGGCGTAAAAAATTGAAATCTTGTTGTTATGGTGGGAATGAAGAAGGTCCTGTTATCCAGCTTTACCATGAAGAAATTCCTGATTACATTGGTGGTACTGAAGTTGATCCAAGTACTTGCAGTGGCGATGGCTCGTTGTGGAAGAAGAACATACTAATGGGTGGAAAATGTCAGCTCCCTGAATTTTCTGGTGTCATTATGTATGATTCCGGCGGGAATGTTGTTACCCCAACTAAAACCAAGCAAGCATTACCTGCACTTCCATGGAAATGAAGTTCAGTTTATTTATTTTATTGTTTTGTCATTATTTCACTACTTTATTAATAGTGAATCGCTCACAACTCCCTTATCAGCCAAAAAATATGTATTGAGATTTGTCCGTTCTATACAGAGCGAAGCATAATTATGCATAACGCAGTTGAAAAGATGTCAATGCAACCCACAAATGAACTTGAAGTTGAAATACAATGGTTAATGTCACCAACTAGCAAGCAAGCTAGGCCTAAGAAGACGATATGTCAGACAAAAACCGACTTTGCTCCAATGCCGCCATTATCTGTGTAGTGTAGAACCACAAGCCTTATAATGCCAACTCTGCTAATTATCTCTCTTGCTCTTGTCTGTATTTATCAAAAAAGAATGTTCCCGCAAGAGTTAGCTCCGTCATTCATGCAGCCGAAACAGTACAAATGCAAATTTCAATTCAACAATTGAGTAAGCATATATAGGGGCACAGGATTCTAATATCGTATGTTTCCAACTCTTTACCCTCCTTTTGTCAGGTACGATTCTAATATGTTATAATTTTTACCCAATATCTACAAGAGCACAGCCTTTTCTTCATTAATAGGTAATTTTTGTCACTAAAATACAAGACAAACGACCCTACTCCGAATTAAAAACAAATTTCAGTTGTTATATGTTACGAAATCTTACTAAATTCATCGTTAATTCCTAGGGGAACCGCTATGAAATTGTTATTATATGTTTCGCAGGAAGAAACTACAACGCAGCTCAATCAAATTTCAGTTGAAATTAAGAAATGAATGTAGGAATAATCCTTGTGATTCACTTTCCTTAATTAGTTTAGGCTTAATTTAGGAGAATATACTTAACTTAGGAAGTGATTGTGTTTTCCTTATTAGTTTAGGCTAAATTAGTGGCCTGATTATAGACATTTATTAGTTTCCATGTAAACTTCTATTTAAGCAATAAAAGGACTACAGAAAAAGTAGTCGATTTTAGTTGTACCAAAATAAGATCGTGTTCATTGTGTTCACGTGAGTTTTTTCCGACAACTGGTATCAGAGCGAGGTTCATCCAGGGACCATGGGCGATGGAAGCAAGAAAGCCGATGCATCTGGCGCCGTGATCCAGCGAGTGATACGTGAGGTGGGCGGCGGGAATAACTACCCCGTTCTCACCAAGACCAATTACTCTGACTGGGCGCTCATGATGAAGGTGAAATTGAAGGCGAGAGCACTATGGAACGCCATCGAGAAGGGCACTGCCGATGAGCAGGAAGACATGATGGCGCTCGATGCGCTGGTGAGCGCGGTCCCGCCCGAAATGGTGTCGACGATCGGCTCCAGGGAGACGGCCAAGGAGGCCTGGGACGCGATCGCGACCATGCGGATCGGGGACGATCGTGTGAAGAAGGCAATGATGCAGCAACTGCGTCGCAAATTCGACCTCGCCACGTTCAACGACGGCGAGACCGTCGAGGAGTTCGCGCTGCGCCTCAATGGCATGGCGGCGCACCTCACCACACTGGGGGATAAGGTGAAGGACAAGGAAATCGTAGCCAAGATGCTACGGAGTCTGCCTCCCCGCTTCAAGCAGATCGCGATTGCGATCAAGACGCTGCTCGATCCATCCACCATGACGGTCGCCGATCTCACCGGACGATTGCAAGAGGCGGAGGAAGAGCTGGATGGACCGCCGGCGTCACTACAGCATGAGGGCAAGCTGTATCTCACTGAGGAGGAGTGGGACGCGCGGCGGAAGAAGCGGGAGGCGGAGAACCACTCCCGCGGCGGCGGCTCTAACAGGGGAGGCGGTCGACGCGGACACGGTCGCGGTCGTGTACATGCTGGCGGGTCGTCTAGTGGGCCAGATCACACGGGCGACAAGTGCCGCCGGTGCGGGAAGCTGGGCCATTGGGCCCGGAAGCTGGGCCATTGGGCCCGGAAGTGCCGGTCGAGGCCCAAGAAGGAGCAGACCCATGCAGTCCAGGATGAGGAGGAGGCCTCACTCTGTCTCGCAAGGTGCTCCCCCACTCTCGTCCCACTGATGCCGCAATCGACGACAACTTCGTCGGCGCCGCCTTTATTCGAGCCGCTCGCCAGGGCTGATCCGGCGCCGCTGGGAGCATCGCATCAGCATGGAGGATGCGGATCTGGGCAGGCGTCGTCCGTGGCCCAGATCGAGATCCGCGAAGAGAAGGTGTTCGCACAGCTCGGGGAAGAAGAGGAACGCGAGGCGGAGACGTGGGTCCTGGACTCGGGGGCAACCAATCACATGTCTGGGGCCAGGGCCGCCTTCTCGAAACTCGACATGGCGATGCGCGGCACCGTGCGCTTTGGCGACGACTCGGTCGCGCGGATTGAAGGACGGGGCACCATCGTCTTCGTGTGCAAAAACGGGGAGCTCCGGTAGTTCGCCGGGGTCTACTTCATTCCCCAACTGACGACGAACATCGTGAGCCTAGGCCAGCTCGACAAGGTCCGCTTCAAAATCGACATCGATGCTGGCGTGATGCGGATTCGGGAGCTCGGCGGTCAACTGTTGGCAAGGGTGACGCGCGAGGCGAACCGCCTGTACCTGCTCCGGATCAAGATAGCACAGCCGACGTGCTTAGCGGTGCGGGGGCGCGGTGACGAGGTGGCGTGGCGCTGGCATGATCGCTTCTGTCATGTCAACATGGCGGCGCTCCGGAAGCTAGCTCGGGAGGAGCTGGTGCGCGGCATGCCGGAGATCGGGCAGGTGGACCAGCTGTGCGATGCATGCCTAGCTGGGAAGCAGAGGCGCACCCCATTTTCGGCGAAAGCAGAGTACCGCGCAAAGCAGCGGCTTGAGCTTGTGCACGGCGATCTGTGCGGGCCGATCACGCCAGCGACTCCAAGCGGAAACAAGTACTTCTTGTTGCTCGTCGACGACCTCAGCCGATACATGTGGGTAGCCGCGATCCCTTCAAAGGATCGTGCCGCGGCTGCCATCAAGGAACTCCAAGCACGGACAGAGGGGGAGTCCGGGCTGAAACTGGGGGTGCTTCGGACCGATCGTGGTGGCGAATTCACCTCGATCGAGGTCGCGGAGTACTGCGCGGGAGAAGGGATACATTGCCAGCACACCGCACCGTACAGCCCACAGCAGAACGGCGTGGTCGAGCGAAGGAATGGGTCGATGGTGGCGACAGCAAGGAGTATGCTCAAGGCGAAAGGGCTGCCGGGGTGGTTCTGGGGCGAGGCCGTGACCACCGCGGTATACATCCTCAATCGATGTCCAACGAAGAGCGTGGACGGCATGACAAATAACTTGACAAATAATCTCAGCAGGACTGACATCCATTAGAGTTGTATGAAAGAAAAAAAAATGAACTAACTTGACATGTGGGAACCATTGCTCCGCAGGACTGACATCACGCATTTCAGAAACACGCTGGCGGTATTTGTGAAATAGATGGGGTTGAAAGGTCATTTTGGTCAATTCACAGTGCGGATAGAAAGATAGGTTGTGTGACTTAAGCGCATTTGTTGCCACTTGGATTTTTGGATTGGCGTCGGCCACGGCGATAAAAACTAATAAAAAAATTTAGAAAAAAAGGCATATATGTATTTAGTTTTCTAGTTGAAAATTATTCCTCAACCCCCAAGATTCAATCTTTAACTATATGCCCCACGTCATAATATTGGATCTCTACAATGATCAATTAAGGTTCTTCCAATTCCTTAAATCAAATTGCTTGATTTTCATTTATTTATTTACATCATTTAATTTCTATGTAAACCATAATCTCAAAGCCTACCCTCTAATAACACCTCTTCATTGCCGACGTCGTCGTCCTCCTTGGAGAGCGTTGTCGGCCGATGATGTTACCGATATATGACAAATAATCTCAGCAGAGCCGAACGCTATGTATGAAACTCCCACATGTTCCTCGCGTTTGGATACGCCATTCCATTTCGACCCGTCGAAGACTTGGCTTTTGCCGTCGCGCGTTTCTTCGAAAAAGGTGGAACTTTCCAGAATTATTACATGGTGAGCTTTGTAAGAAATAACATAACGGCTCCGCGCGATGGATATTGTTAGAGACTTTCGATATTTATCACAGTATTTCGGCGGGACCAACTTTGGGAGAACGGCGGGCGGCCCACTCGTTGCAACTAGCTACGACTACGACGCCCCGATCGACGAATACGGTAATAAAAATCTTCACTTATGATATTCATTTTCTGCAATCTGACGAAGCCGCTTTGAAGGACCAAGTTTCATGAGCTACGAGGTAAGATCGGCCTAATCGATATCAACGGTGGACACAAGCCTTGTGATTCACTTTCCTTAATTAGTTTAGGCTTAGTTTAGGAGAATATTCTTAACTTAGGAAGTGATTGTGTTTTCCTTATTAGTTTAGGCTAAATTAGTGGCATGATTATAGGCATTTATTAGTTTCCATGTAAACTTCTATTTAAGCAGTAAAAGGACTACAGAAAAAGTAGTCGATTTTAGTTGCACCAAAACAAGATCGTGTTCACTGTGTTCGCGTGAGTTTTTTCGGACAATGAAGAGAATAATGTAATCTTCTTTTTCTATATATTATATATAAGGCAAGCATGTGTATGACTTATTGGTGTATGCGTAATCAAGAGAATAAAATACGTACACATAACCAACTTTGAAACTAAATAATAAATGAACCAAGCATATGATAGTAGATTATAATATTAATGCCTTCATGGAATCAAGGAGCCGGAAATTGATCAAACGTAGGAGGAATGGAAGGGCCATGGCCTGCGGAGCCAAAAGCTGTGATGTGGTCTTTGAGGGATCTCTTGTGCTTGAAATCCGAACCACACACACAGAGCCAGCGCTTGCCACAGTTTTTCTCATGGGTTCGCCAGTCCCCTTTCACGGCCAAGCACTTGCCGCATTTTCTGCAAGAAAAGCGCTTTGTCCCGTGCTTTCTCTTGTAATGAGTCCGCAGTGTCCTGAAGTCTTTGAGTTTTTTGGCTCTCGGGTGGTTTATGTTGTTCTTGCAGCCTTCCTCGCAGCAGTAGCAGGGAATCCCCAACATGGCTCGACGGGGCTCATGATGGCTTCCCTTCAATGAATCCGGGCCTTGTCGGAATTGGGATCCGTGGCCCCACATATGCATCTATATAAGCATGGTATATAATATTTCTAAATAATAATATTTAACTATATGTATATATCTGAATACATTTAACATGTAATGCAATCATGAAAAGCACGAGAATGTTTTTTTTATTATTATTATTTTGTTCTATTCTTTCGCTCTCTGGTAAACCTATTCCGGCCATCAAACATGTACAATATAGCATAGCTTATATGCAGTACCCATTACATTGTGAACCCTTTTGGCAGTGTCCATCAAATATATCTACATACATACCTGGAGATTGTTGTACCGATTAAAGGTCTTTCTGCAAATGTGGCAAGAAAAATTAGTGAACCCAACCAAAATTTGTGCAACAGTGGGTATCCAGTACTGGCCCGACTTGGCAGATGTAGTAGTTGAATCATCTAACTGATCATGTTTCTTCCTTCTCATGGTGTCATTTTCTGAACTTTTTTTGTCATTACCGTTGGTGGAGTTGGGCAGCCCAATTTGCAGAACTGTCGACGACCCACCCACATCATCCACATGGTCACGGGTAGGGTTTTTCAAATCTAAATTGTCCAGCTTTTTCATCGTTCCTAACAAGTTTGAAAGTTCATTGTGATCACCAGAACTACCGCTCAGAGAATTTTTCGGAAAGAAGTCAAAAGGCTTGAGCTCTTTCTGGATACGTTTCAAGAAAATAAAAGAACCGTCACTGTGAGGGCTGCATGCTGAATTATCCATGCTTTAATTTTAATCGTGTGTGGCTGCCTTTTCTCTTCAAAGGCTATGCTATATATTTATATATATATACATATATATACACACACAAAACACACGTACCAGTTGAGATACACGCCACGCGTAGTAGCTATACGTATATGTATATAAAAATATCGACTATGACTGGTTAGCACTATAAATAAATAACACATACACAACTATAATAGATATTATTTGTATTTCATGCCTTTTTCACTAATATATCATTATTCTGCTTCGCATTTGCTTATCAACAATATTCACGATATATACAATACAATCTTTCTCTGATATTACGACGATTTATATTCATTTGAAGTGTGGTATAGGTTAGTTTGAATCCTTTTTCAATATATGCGTGCCAATGAACACAATCTCTAGTGGACCGAATGTTTCCCTGACAATTACCTTGTTCATATATTATCTGTATCAGGGATTGGCAAAGATTAATAGCGTCATTTCCGAGAATGCGAAAAAAAATATCGGTTGAAGAGTAGTTGCGGGCAAGTTATCGAAGCAACAATGAAAAAGAGTAAGTTGTTGAGTGAAAACAACCTTTGCTGAAGGAGATATATAATTAATCTCTGCTGTCTCAGAAAATATCCTCTTTTGGATTGAAAACTTCAGACCTTAAATACTAATTAATGGATCTGGGCCATGCCTCCTATTTTTCGCATGTGGCATGCGGAAGAAAGTAAGCTTGAATGTTTTATATATATATGAAGGTCATGTGTATATGTTTAAGGTTGCTAGAGATATAATATATTACAGTTGTTGAAGAATAGATTAAAATACTACCTTAGACAGAAAAATAATAGCTAGCTAGATAGTTCTTTTGATTTATTAATGCTTGAGTTGCTTAATTGCTTGTTATGGCTTTTCCCAATTTCAGCGAGTATCATAAGAATAGCAGCAAGGACTAATTGTGATTGTCGCCGTGTGGTACTATATTTTGATGAAACATACGGCGAATGAGTTGTTTTTCTGATTTGTAATCCTTCGAGAGTTATTTATTTACGTGTCTTGACGAGTCGAATAAGCGATTCAAATTTTCGTACTTTTTCTGATTGAAGTAGAGGCGGCCTCCGTTTCATTCCGAAGAAGTGTTGGTGTTTTCAATTAATAATTATTTATTGAGAGTTTCATATATTATTTGATTCATATCGTCAACCTAATATTTCATTAAAATAAATGTCAAAGTATAGTCATAAATAAACTTAGACGGAGGTGATAATGAATTCCAACTGCAGAACAAAGTTCTCTTGATCGGATACTCATTCGAATGCAGTTAGTTATATGAAACAAATGGGTTAAGGGTTTAAGTTAGACCAAATTACTAATTAGGTCGTTGATTATGACTTTCGTATTTTTAGGTTACTAAGTTTTATAATTGCAAATTTGAGTCACCGAAGCTTATTGCTTTTGGCACACCGGTGAATTTTTCAGTGAGAATCGCCGGAATTCGACGTGATCGTTGGCGATTTTCACCGAAAAATCTAACGGTGATCCATAAGAAATCAATACGTTATTTAGTGACTCAAGTTTACAATGATAAAAGGGAAGCCCAACGAATGTCAGATGCAAGTGTTAAAGGTTGACTGTTAAACAAGACATTATATTATATACATATTTACTCATGCGTAAGAGACAACAAGAACATAATTGGAGGCATCCAATCCAATTTGTTAAATATTTTTTAGTGGAGGCCTGTTTTGGAATGCCCTGTTAAAGGCCTTATGATTTGCTAGTTTTACTTATAGTTAATGACCCAAAGTCCGAAACTATACAGGCCCAATTCGTAAAGGCCAGCTACAAAATCCTCTGTGAACATCTATGATGATGGTTCCGACTGCTATAAACCCTCGCTAACGCGGACACCTTCTTTGCCTCTTTTTCATATATTTCGCAATAAACTTTTGCTGGAATTGAACAAACAGGAGGATGCTGAAAGTCCACAGGCTTAGCTCAGTAGATTGGCACCCGTCGTCCGTGGTAGCTCTAGCCACCAGCGCCGACGGATCCCGGGTGGCTGCGGCTCGTGCCGACGGCTCGGTCGAGATTTGGCTCGTTTCTCCGGGCTCCGTTGGTTGGCACTGTCTTCTTGTAAGTGTAGCTTCCGTTTCATGGCTGTGAGTACCTGCGCATTTATAATAATAGTAATAATTATTATTATTGATGATTGACATGGGATAGACAATACATGGAGATCCCCGTTCGAGGGTCTCTTCATTGGTGTGGTCTCAGTTGGGAACGAAAGGTGGGTCGTCTGGTCGATTGTTTTCATCAAGCATTGATGGGTCGATTTCAGAGTGGGACTTCTTCAACTTGAAACAAAAGGTTAACCTCAAACTTAAACTATGAACAACCTTCCATTTTTTTTTCTTTATAAATGCTATTATATGTTACCGCTATCTGGCATTGCAGTAGCCTCCTATTTCTGGATGGTACGGTTTGGTGCTCATTGCTGATTGATATTTTGTTTCGTCGTAAAGAGTATTTTATTAGAAAATGGAATACTATAGCATTCATGATGCCACTGCCATCATTGTTCGCTTGGCTAGGCTGCTGGGATGAAATATCTGATTTTGACATAAATGCCGCTTTATGGTTTCTCTTGTAACTGGCTAACAAATATTGGCCCAATTTGTTGCCGACCGGTACATTTGTGCGACACTGTTGTGCTTGGATAAATAGTTGGTTATCGTGAAAAGTCGGTTCTTCTGGATGTTTGTTAGATTTAATTATATTATTGTTATTGATACTGCATTACTGAATTTTTCGTTGTCAGAAAGTTTTGGATTCTATTGGCATTTCCATATGGAAACTCGCTGCTGAACCATCTGATGATTTGGGGACTGACACCAAGCAAACAATCGACATGCCTGAGAACGGACATGCTCGTGCTTCAAGTCATATCAGCACAAAAGAAGTGGATAGTGACAGTGAATGTGATAATGGTGACAGTGGCATTTTTGAGCTTGACGGCCTGAATTATATTAATGCCCGGCTTGCTTTAGCTTGTGATGATGGCTGTGTTCGGATATACTATGCCTCTGATGCAGATAAACTAACTTACTGTAGAACATTACCACGGGTTAGTGGTAAGGCAGCTTTCCTTTGTAGTTGGAAAACTTTCTTTTCCCTTTATTAATTGAGGAGTATCATTATCCTTTTATTGGTTTCATTATCTGTAGGGCGCATGTTAAGTGTTGCCTGGAGTTCTGATACTAGTCGGATATATTCGGGCAGCAGTGACGGGTATGAAGTTGAGATTGTATACATTGATTTGTATCAGTTAATTACTCAATTTTCTTGCAGTTTCTCAGCGTTTTGGTGGAGATACATCGTGTGCTTGCTAACGCATATTATTTTCCGGATTTTCTGAATTTCTTTTTATTTCTATCTTTTTAATTAGGTTCATACGGTGTTGGGATGTAAAACTGGGGCACGAGATTTACAGAGTAACTGCAGGAAATAGTGGCCTTGGGTCTAGAAGTGATATATGCGTATGGTCATTGCTTGTTTTGAGGTCGGAGTTATCTCCGGTGTATATGTTTGTTTGCTTGGGATAATTTTATATGTAGGAATATTGCCGTTCTCACTTTAATTTCCTACCATATACTTCAAGTTAATGGTCCTTGTCGGTTTCAGATGTGGGACCGTCGTCACTGGTGATAGTTCTGGGAGTGTTCGGTTCTGGGATGGTCAATTTGGAACACTTTTGCAGGAACACTTGTATCACAAGGGTGATGTAAATGCATTAGCGGTATCTCCTAGTCACACTCGAGTTTTTTCTGCTGGTTCTGATGGTCAGGTAGTTTTTTTGCAGCCATTTTTTCCTATTTTATGTTGTGGTTTCAATCATTTTGTTCCTAATGAGAATATAATTTAAGTAGCTAGCTGTAAGATATTGTTGGAGAAGTTCTGCATGAATATGTCTCAAATTTTTTATCATTTTTGGATTAACTGTTTATTCCTCGTAACTTTATTTTTTCGGAATCCTCTGTACTAATTCTTAACAGGGATGCCCTAATTTATACTCTCGAATGGTGCTTATATAAGATTTTAAGAGAGATAGGCCAACCAATTATATAAATGCAGCCAATATATTACATTTAGCTACTTTTCCTTCTGGTATTTTTTTGTACAGTGAAATTCTGATGCTAGCTACTTTATTTAGGTTGTACTATATAAACTTTCCATTGATTCGATTGGCTCTGGTGATGGAGAAGCAATAAGGAAATGGGTTTACATCGGGTATGTCAGAGCTCACACACATGATGTGAAAGCTTTGTCGGTGGCAGTTCCCATCAGTCATGAAGGTGGTTTTTATTTATGCTGAATTTTTTAACTGGGCTTATGGTCTGAGTTATTTCTTTCTTCCCACATCGTCCTTCTCTTGTCATATTCTGAAGAATTTAAACAATCGTGTATATCATTTTTTATCTCAAGATCTACCTTCGCATGAAACGATCAAGAGGTTACGTGGTCGGGAAAAGCCTATGCAGCACAGTTACCGTAAATGGGCTCGTATAGGTGTTCCAATGCTTATATCTGCCGGTGATGATACCAAGCTTTTTGCGTATTCTGTGAAGGAGTTCACGAAGTTCTCTCCGCATGATATATGCCCTGCACCACAGAGAACACCAATGCAACTTGTGCCAAAAACAGCCTTGTTTGATACTCCAATTCTTTTGATTCAGAATGCTCACTCGATAGATATTTATCGTGTTTGCTTAAAGAATAATACTTTATATGATACATCTAGTGGGCTTGCAACAAGAAAATTAGTGGCACGGGTTAAATGTAAAGATTCACAGAAGATCATATGCAGCACAATATCTTCATCGGGGACATTATTTGCCTACTCGGACTGTATGAAACCCAAGTTATTTAAGTTGGTCGAAATCGGACCAGGCAAGAGCTCATGGAGTGTGAATAAAAGGCAGCTTCCTCGGGAATTACCTGTTGCTCATTGCATGGTTTTCACTTCAGATTCCTCACGATTGCTATTAGCCGGACAAGACCAAAAAATATCTGTACGTTTTTTTAATCATTCATTCACTTTTCTTTTTTGATTGCATACGGCTCATATGAGCCCGTTCCCTTGTATTTCCCTGGCTTTACTGGATTTTGGATTATCTGGGATTCATGCATCAATTTGATAAAGAGATCTCCCATCTGTTTTGATGGTAGACCCTTTATAGCTCAATCAATCTATGTAATGATGAACATTTTCCTTTTTACTCAGATGGATATTACATTAACGACTCTTGTGCTAGTAGCAAATTTTTGACTTTCATGTAGCTCAATCGTCTGAAATCTTGCTTGGTGTATATTGCTAATACTCGTGGGTCTGATTACTTGTTTCATATTTTCTCGTTATATTTCTGGATGATTACCTGTTTTGTCGTGTACTCTATTTTTTTGGCAAGTAATAAATATAAGACACCTACGTGAATAAGCTGAGTAGAGCATGGAATAAGTTTTCTTTATTGAACCAATCACTTACTGAGTATATGCCTTCCATATCTGGAAAACTATTGAAATTCGACGCCTATCTTACATATATTGCGTACATCATGTAGCATGTAGTGTGATTGAAATGCAAATTCAATACTTTTACATTGCTGCAGGTGGTAGACGTGGGAAGTGCCGAGTTAATTCATGCTTTCACGCCTTGTCGTGCAGTTGGCTGTGAGAAATTGCCTCCTAATGAACTTCCCATCACGAAAATGTTCACAAGTGATGATGGCCAGTGGTTAGCTGCTGTAAACTGCTTTGGAGATTTATATATCTTTAATCTCGAAACATTAAGGTATTGTTTGATACCCTTTTTGTTTGTTAGACTGGAAACAGGTTTTCCCTGGATCAGTTTTCATCTATTTTTCCTTTAAGCACTTTGGTGCATAATGACTAATTGACAAAGGTAATAACTCTCGACAACCGCAGCTCTTGGCTTCTTTGTTATTTGTTAATCATGATTTACCTAGAAAATTTCAATCTTGAGAAGCTTTTAGGTTCCGCTGGACTATATATTTTGCCTCGCTGGACTTCTGTCTTTTCAAATTTTCTTTTTAGAGTCCCATTCTAAGTGATTTGGGCAGTTCTGAATAGTACCATGTGTTTGCAGAACTTTCTTATTTGTTTTCATTATAATGCATGTTTGACTACAGACTAAAACGTGCTTGAATTGTTGTTGATGTACCAATTGTATTCTGGTATTTTTATTCTCAGAAATTTTCATGGGTAACTGTGCTTACAGGCAACACTGGTTTCTGTCAAGATTGGATGGGGTCTCAGTTACTGCCGGGGGTTTTACTCCATGGAACAGCAACATTTTGCTTGTCTCCACATCTTCGAATCAGGTTTATGCTCTGGATGTGGAGGCCAAACAGTTGGGAGAATGGTCAATGAAGCATACCTTTTCGTTGCCCAAAAACTATCAAGAGTTTCCGGGAGAAGTGACTGGTCTCTCCTTCCAGCCATCCTCCAGTGCATCTTCTGTTATTGTCTACAGTCCCAGGTAAAACACATGGTTCGCCTTGGGGAATGGCCTTGGTTTGTTATATTCATACCCCGGAAATTAGTGTTTGCCTGAATACGTGGGACATGACCTGTTTATCTGCCTGTATAATAGGCCATACTAAAACTTTCATAGGCGTGGGACATAGATGGCTTGTTTATTTGCCTGTATTAGAAGTTATACTCAAACTTTCAATATTATGATGCTTAATTTGTATCAATAAAACCCTGAATCATAGTGGAAGTTTGGTCGAATTTAGCTTTATGGTTTTCTCACTTGTACAAAGCTTATAACCTGTTGCTCAACATTTTTATGTCAATATCCAGGGCAATGTGTATGATTGATTTTGGGATGCCGGTCGATAGAGATGACGATGGTGAGTTGGGAAAGAATACTCAGAGCTTGACAAAGAAGTTAAAAAGCAATGGCACACTAAAGCGCAAAATGCATCAGTTGGAAACTAAACGTGTGGGACGAAAGAAGTTGGAATTTTGTTCATTCGGAGATCATGTTTTATTTGTTGACCATCTTTCTGAAAATTCTCTTTTGGTCGTAGACAGGCCATGGATGCAGGTAGTTGATACTTTGGATACCCAGCCTGTTCACAGACATATTTTTGGGACATAATCTCTGGGTGGTAACGGGTGACCTTCCCAACATATTTACTATGATACTCATTGCAGTCACTCATTTGACGAGCATAGGATTATATAGGCTTTGCCAGGAATGTTGTGCCATGTACTCCGACTACTCCAAAACCTAAGCATTTGTTGCATTCTCAATTCTTTTTCTCTGCGAAGTGTAGCTATGTTTTTCTTAAAGCAAACTTTTGCAAAAACTTGATGTTGCTAAACACTAAATTCTAATGCATTACCTGTAATTGTTGGATATGTTTAGCACGCTTTCCCTTCGGTTATTTGCAAAATTAATTTAGTAGCTTTAAATAGTTTCTGACGAACTAAAAGCAGTGATATCTTGCTAATTTATCAACATTATAACAACTTACTGTTGAGTTTCTAAGCCTCTTTTATGACATACATCCAGTTTTTTGTTCATTACAGATGGAATTGCGAGTGAAAAAGAACTATTAAGTGAAGGGGCTTGAACTTAATATCTACCTTAATTAACTGTCTCCTGGAATAAAAGTAATCATATCACAATGGTAAGCAACATAAAAGAGACGACAGCTAACGAGGAACGGGTTTAGGCGTGGCGGGGGGCGGGACTGACCGGGGGTCAACCCGCTTCTTATAAAATAATATATTTTACAATATAATTGCCCCCAGTCACCGAAGACGAAAGGTTCATTCTGCAGCTTCATATCGGTCTGTTATTATTCTTTATTAATTGCCCCCGTCACATAAAAGGATAGATTCATTCTCCCGCTTCATATTCGGCCTCTTATTATTCTTTATTAATTGCCCCCGTCACATAAAGGCGAAAACACACCGCTCGAAAAGGACTACCAAAACTTTATCCCTCACATCCCATCCAAAACACACGGCTCGACACACTTTACCAAAACTTTATCCCTCCCATCACATCCAACAATTAATTCTCTTCCCTCTGATTTTTTCGCCCCCCGCTCTGCCCATTTTCTATTTATTTCCGCTTCATTCATTTTCTTCATCACACCAGTTCTCTCTCTCTCTCTAACAAACACCCACACTCACATTTTTTCTCCTCGGCGGTGTCCGTCCGAAGAACAGCGTCGGATCTGCGACAGTTACTGTGTCGGGAAGATGGTGCGACAGTTACTGTGTCGGGAAGATGGGACGGCCGGCTGCGAGCGTCTTTCGGCGGAGCGAGTGGCTGAGCGGCTAGATCTCGGTTTGGGGTTGGGGTTGGGGGTTTTGGGGTTTTATGGGGGTCGGGGTTCGGGTTTCGGGGGTTTAGGGTTTGGTTTTGGGGTTTCGGGTTTGGTTTTGGGTCCGCGGCCGGGGGTTTGGGGGTCCGGGGTCGGGGGGGGGGGGTTCTCGGGTTCGGGGTTAGGGGGTTCAGGGTTAGGGGGTTCAGGGTTCAGGGTTAGGGGGTTTGTCCAGGGTGAGGGGTTCGGGGTTCGGGGTTGACATGGTGGTCGTGGACATATTATTGCCCAAATGGGTAACAAGAAACTAGTGAAAGAAAATCTTTCGCAATTTTCTGCGTCTTCAAGTAATACTTGGAATAAAGACGATCCAACATAGAAGGAGTTTCTTGAATACAAAAAACAAAAGGAGCAATTGCAAAATAAAGAAGGCACTTCTTATGCAAGAATTATTGCAAACAATGACGAAGACGTCGATTACGAGAAAAAGAACCATACAGAGGTAATACTTCTGTTAGAATTTAAAAACCTAAAATGGTCTGATGAACCTTGGACAATAATGTCAAGGTATTTGGAGAAAGCATCATATGCTGCTCCTTTCTATAAATCACGAGATAATTACGAGAATATTTTAAATGCCACTGGAACGGCTGATTTTGAGCATTTTAATGCGGGTAATACCCAAACTGCTCAAAGAAAAAGTTATACCTTTAGCAAAATTATTATTAAGCAGATAATTACTGCTGAAAATTGGGCAATTCATCCCCTAAAGGATAGAGAATATCTCCATCCCGAATCAAAAATTTTGATTAAATTTAATTACTATGATTATATTGATGCCTTTAATAAGGTATTCTTATATCAAAATGATTCTAAAAAACATTCTTGGTGGATAAAAATCTGCTCAGATGTTTATAAGAAAATTCCAAATTGATTTTATCAATGGTGGCTATTATATGGCGCATCTATTGAAATTCTAAAGGAACCCTTCTTTGGCCTTTATCAAGAATGGGTTAAAGTCTCTCCATTTCTAATAGAAGCGGAGCATAATAAATAATGTATAGAAGGAATGACTTCTTTACATTTCTATATTGAATTTTATATTCCATGGATTTGGAGATGGACTCCTGAAGTTGATCATACCCAACAAAAACTTCCTTGTCTCCAGAGGAATTTTTATATTAAGTTTTGGAAGAAAATGATTAGAAAAACTCAAACTGACGAATATGAAATTCAGCAAACGATTGATAAAATCGAAGAGAAAATTTCTCTATATAAAGATGCGATTAATAATCGCCAACAAAGGGAAGCCCCTAGTCCTTTTGAGACCATCTCTAGAAGAATTAATCTTCAGAAGGGAAAATTGAAACCCAACGAGATAATTGATGTTTATCTCAAAGAGATGAAAAAAGATATTGCAAAAAATTTTGGAATGGACATTTCGGATATCTCAATGGAAACTTCATCAAAAGATGAAGAAATTTGTCTTGCTGGTGAAGGACAAAGTCCGGAAAATCCGGATGATATCTTTATTGAAGATATCGATGACACTCATGATCGCATTGAACAAGAAATATCAATTATTAAAGACAAGGTTGCACAAATTACCAAGTCTCGTGAAGAATTTGAAGGGCTTAAAGCCAAAGGATCACTCAAAGTGGACAAGACTAATTAAAGTTGATCGTGACATCCACGAAGACAAAGCTCACAGCTGTCATCCACGATGAAGAATTTAAAGTTGATCATGACATTCACGAAGAAAAAGTTCACAGCTGTCAAGATTCCCTCAACAAGTGGGGCAGCTACGAAAGAAAATTCTTTCCCTCAATTATTGTACTTCTATTTATTACCTTCAAACCCAAATGTTTAGGGTGTGCTTTTTTGTGTGCTCTTTTCTACACTCTCCTTTACTCTCCCTCATCTCTCTTGTAACTCTCTCTCTCTAAGAAATAAAGTTGAAGTTCGCTACTCCCCACAAGTAAGTTTTCCTTTTTAAATAAAATTATATTTCTCACCGAGCCCCAATGATGGGCTAATTCTACCGTTAAACTACATCAAGATGCCTTAATACCTAAAACATGGTTTTATTTTATCAGATGTGTCTTATATTTTCTTCTATCAGTTGAAAGAATTAAGTTTTGGATAAAGGTTGTAATTAAATTTGATTTCGATTAATTCATTGTCGGCGTTTGGCAAAGCCCGTGTTGCCGCAGAAAGGCGTTTGAAGGGCAAAGGCTGTTACCGATCGAATTAATTGAATGATAATTTTGTTACGCAAAATCATCCCTTGTATCCGACGATTTAATTCTAACAATCGTTAGAATGTCCATGTATAAGATCAAAAGATGGTATCAGAGCCATGGTGGAGGTATTAGGAAGTCAAGGTGTACTTTAACGTCTTTTTCTTATGAATTTGATGAAAACAGTATTAAAGAGGAGTATGATATTCCTCAAAATTTGGATAAATTAAATCGTTGGACAATTCCTAAGATAGATTACAAAGTAATCTATGAATTAGGAACCTTCGAAAAATTAGGCCTAACAGGTAGTCAAAACTACCGAAGAAACTATTTCTCTCAACAACGAAGAAATGGTTATTAGACTTCTAAGTAATAGAGACTTAGAAAAATATAGAATAAACCATAAGTTTATTCATATTGGGTTAGTTCAAGTCGCCTTTAAACCTTTAACTTTGGAAGGTTTACCTGAGAGCTTTATAGCAGCTCTTAGAGATGGTCGAAATCTCGACTGGAAACAATCCCTTATGGGACTAATTCAGTCCAGTCTCGCCCATGGCCCAGTATACTTTAATGTATACCAAAATCTCCAATTATCTTTAACTGATGTCAATATATTTGATGCTCTAACATTAAATGTTAAAACTCACGGATATAATTACGCTCCAGGATCAGAAGTAATTTGTATATGTTATAGGATTTATTATAAGCCTCTTTATACACTGAATCCTCAGTGTAAAATCGTTGATAAACCCATCAACGAGACTGTTCTTATAGAAACCAATTTCAGTAGATCTAATATCACAACTCGTAGATCTATTAAATGGGAAGAAATTCAATTCCCAGAAAATTGGGTTATTGAACGAGCAATGCCTCTTCAGCCCAAAATAAAGAATAATCCCACTCAAATAATACAAACAACAGATGGAACTGTTCAAATACAATTTGAGCAAAATAGAAGATCTGTTGATATTAAAACCCCAAGATCTAAAAATACTAGGTCAATCTCTTCACGATATCATATATCACCATGTGATTATCTGGTTAGATCTCCTTCTAGAGCTTCAACTTCTCAAATTAGAGAATCAACCTCTAGTGATTACCTACCAAATACAGTAGAAGAATTGAGGATTAATTCAGATAATATTGTTCACGGTATTTTTAAAAATCAAGACGAGGAAATAACCGAGTCAGAAATGGATTTTCGTGTTTAATGGATTTTAAATCAAAAATCGATTTTAGCCCGGGTTCACCGGCAAGAAAGAAAATTCAACAAGAATTCTTTCAACCCAAATGGGAACTTTTTAGAAAATGGTTTTTTGAAAACTTTAATAAAGAAGATAAAAATATTATCCAAGAAAAATTTTATAAAGACCTTGAAAAACGGAATGAAAAATTACCTTTTGTTCCTTGGTTTTTAACAAAATATTTTAAGAATATGATTTCTGTTCTTGAAAGAAATTATAAGCTTTCAACTGGGAAAAATCTTATTTCAGTCTTTCCTCCTCAAACTAGTTTCCAAATGGAAAAAGAAAATGAGATTAGATTTTTTAATGCTTTTCAAAAATTATTTGAAAACGATACGCTTTCTATTACTATTAATCATATTAATAGTCTTTTGAAACAACAAAATTATACTAATATGTATGTTATTGTTTTAGGAGAACAAATTTCTTTATTAAAGAAAAATATCGAAGAAGTTTTATCCTCGATAAAAGACATAAAAAACTTTTTATTGAAAGAAAAAAATAAGTTAGAAACAGTTGATATTGCGTCTCCCAGTATTCAACCTCCTCCTGAAATTACAGATTTTAAACTAAAATCTATTTCTCATATTGAGAAACTTCTTGAAGACAAATTTCAAAATCTTAAGCTTACTACTCTAAGCGAAGAATTTGAAGATCAATTAGAAAATTATGATAATCTTCAAAATACATTTAATCAAGAAATTAATAAACTTAAGCATACGAAATATGCTGATAGGCCAACTCAAAGTAAATATTATTATCCTAGGCCTACTCCTCAAGATATCTTGTTCGAAGAACAAGAATTTATGCTCAATAATTCGTATAACGGCAGATGTATATACGAATGTAATTTAGATGGTTATACCGAAAGACAAATTTATAATATGATACATAGAATGCTTATGTATAGCACGATTTGCAAAGCTAATCAAAATAATGATAGAGCTGTTGCAAAAATGATCGTCGCTGGCTTTACTGGTCAGTTAAAAGGTTGGTGGGATAATTACTTATCTCAACGTGAAAAGGACGATATTTACTTAACCATAAAAGAAGAAAATGGTCAACAAGTGGATAATGTTGTCTATACACTTTGTGTAAACATCATTGAATACTTTACAGGCCGATGGTCTGATAACTCTGAAAATATCAGAACTCTTCTTCAAAATTTTAGGTGTAAAACTCTTACATCCTTTAGATGGTACAAAGATACCTTCCTTAGCCGAGTTATGGAACTCCCTGAGTCAAATAGTACTCACTGGAAATCTAAATTTATAGATGGTCTTCCTTCTCTCTTCGCAGAAAGAGTAAGGAATAATCTTAGAAAAGGAGAATCGAGTATCAATTATAATTCCTATACTTATGGTAAACTTATTGGAACTTGCATACAAGAAGGTTTAGCCTTATGCAACGAAATAAAATTAAATAAACAAGTCAAAAGAAAATCTTTAGATGAGAAGAAACAATTAGGAGAATTCTGTGGTCAATTTGGCATGGAAAACCCCTCTTGGAGCAAAACTCCAAAAGAACATAAAACTAAAAAATATTCTTCTAAACAATATGAAAGAAGAAAAGTTAGAAAATCTGAACGAAGAGAAAAAAATTTCTCTAAAGGAAATAATTTTCAATACAGAAATAAATTTCCCCCTATTATATGCCGAAAGTGCGGAAAAATTGGTCATAAAGCGAGTACTTGCTGGACCAAAAAGAAAATAAATAATTTAGAAATCGATAGTGAGTTAAAAGAAACATTATCGAAAATTCTACTTGAATCTGATAATGAATCAAATTACTCTTCTGACAATGAAAATAACATTATTGAAGATATTTCATCAGAATCTGATGAATGCCGAAACTGTCAAATAGGACAACCCTGCTCAAAAAATTCAGATAAATCAGAATCTGAATCAGAAAATGATAATTTGTATCAAATTATCTCCCAATTTCAAGAGGTTAATGTCCTCGACAATAATCTCTTAGAAATACTTAAAGAAACTAATGATCCAGATTTAAAGAATCTAATCATCAAGAAAATTATTCAAAATGAAGAAACTTCTAAGGAAGTTATTCAAAAATCGGAACCCTATAAAATGACAGAAGTAATGAAATTACTTCGAAATAAAAATAAAATTAACGAATCTCCAGTTAATATTAAAGATTTAACTATTGAGATTTCAGTTCTTAAAACAGAAATTAAAGAATTAAAATTAAGTAATGATAATTTAGAAAGAAGACTTTCTAAACTCGAAAAGGGAAAAGAAATTCTTGATGAATCATCTTCCAAATCAATCCTTGATGAATCATCTTTTAAATCCCTTGAAGAATTTACCAGTAAGACAGAAAATGATAATTTTCTTTCTACTCTGGAAGTCATCACTTCTCAAAAATGGTTAGTGAAGATTTCACTACTTATTGATAAAAATTATCAAAAAGATCTTATTGCTCTTATTGATAGTGGTGCAGATTTAAACTGTATCCAAGAAGGTATTATACCTACTCAATATTTTTATAAAACAACTCATTCTCTCAGCTCTGCCAGCGGAGAAAGGTTACAAATTAATTATAAGATTCCAAAGGCCTATATTTGTAAAAATAAGGTCTGCATTCCCACATCATTTTTGCTTGTCAAAAATATTACAAACCAAGTAATTCTTGGCACACCATTTCTTAGGAAAATATTTCCTATCATTAATATTGATGAACGCGGATTTAAAGGAAGCTTCGAAAATAAAGAAGTATACTTTAAATTCATTACTGAACCAATTTCACGAATTCTTAGTGAAATTAAAATTCTCTTCTTATTAGAGCAAAAGAAAATCAAATAAATTATTTGAAACAAGAAATCAGTATACTTACGATTGAGGATAAAATCCAAAATCCTAAGTTACAACAAAAAATTAAGCTAACTCATAATAAATTTACATTGCAAATATGCAATGATCTTCCAAATGCATTCTGGAACAGAAAGAAACATATTGTTTCTTTACCCTACGAAGAAGGTTTTAGTGAGAAAAATATTCCCACTAAAGCTCGTCCTTGTCAAATGAATGCTGAATTATTAGAATTATGTAAGAAAGATTTTCTTTCACTAGTTTCTTGTTACCCATTTGGGCAATAATATGTCCACGACCACCACGTCCACCTCTATTAGAGGCGAAATCTCTCCCATATTGGGACATTGCTGCACATTGCAAAAAACTCATGTAAGAAATTCACGAGTAAGAAAATCAGGAAGACTATTATTGCTTCCCTTTTTATAAATTATTTCGAAATCGAAAGGGGCTAAATGAGCCTGCCATCTCGCAAACATTTGTTTTGAGACATTATGTTTGAAATCCTTTTGGAACATGAATTTCGCTGCTTGGCAGTCAGTTTTTATTAAAAACTTTTGATTGTAAAGATCATCTTGGAATTTTAAAACACATTTAACTATAGCGATGACTTCTCTGGCTATAGTAGCATAATTTTTCTGAGCATTATTCCATTTTCCTGAATAGAATCTAACAAGATGCTCAAATTTATCATCTGGAGAAACTTGTTTTAATATTCCTCCATAACCAATATCAGACGCATCTGTCTCAATAATTTTTTGCCAAGTAGGATTAGAAGCAATGGACAAATTGTCATACTGAAGCAATTAAGAAAATCAAAAGTAAAGTCATGCATCTTCCTTTTCGGGGTTCGGGGTTTGGGGTTTAGGGTTGAGGGTTTAGGGTTTGGGGTTGGGGGTTGAGGGTTGGGGGTTCGGGGTTGGGGGTTCGGGGTTCGGGTGTTGAGGGTGTTGAGGGTGTTGGGTGTTGGGTGTTGGGTTCGGGTTCCGGGTTCTGGGTTCGGGGTTCGGGGTTCGGGGTTCAAGGTGTTGGGTGTGTTGGGGTTCGGGGTTCGGGTTCGGGGTTCGGGTTTCGGTTTCGGTTTCGGGTTTAGGGTTTAGGGTTTAGGGTTTAGGGTTTAGGGTTTAGGGTTTAGGGTTTAGGGTTTAGGGTTTAGGGTTTAGGGTTTAGGGTTTAGGGTTTAGGGTTTAGGGTTTAGGGTTTAGGGTTTAGGGTTTAGGGTTTAGGGTTTAGGGTTTAGGGTTTAGGGTTTAGGGTTTAGGGTTTAGGGTTTAGGGTTTAGGGTTTAGGGTTTAGGGTTTAGGGTTTAGGGTTTAGGGTTTAGGGTTTAGGGTTTAGGGTTTAGGGTTTAGGGTTTAGGGTTTAGGGTTTAGGGTTTAGGGTTTAGGGTTTAGGGTTTAGGGTTTAGGGTTTAGGGTTTAGGGTTTAGGGTTTAGGGTTTAGGGTTTAGGGTTTAGGGTTTAGGGTTTAGGGTTTAGGGTTTAGGGTTTAGGGTTTAGGGTTTAGGGGTTAGGGCTTAGGGCTTAGGGCTTAGGGCTTAGGGCTTAGGGCTTAGGGCTTAGGGCTTAGGGCTTAGGGCTTAGGGCTTAGGGCTTAGGGCTTAGGGCTTAGGGCTTAGGGCTTAGGGCTTAGGGCTTAGGGCTTAGGGCTTAGGGCTTAGGGCTTAGGGCTTAGGCTTAGGGCTTAGGGCTTAGGGCTTAGGGCTTAGGGCTTAGGGCTAGGGCTTAGGGCTTAGGGCTTAGGGCTTAGGGCTTAGGGCTTAGGGCTTAGGGCTTAGGGCTTAGGGCTTAGGGCTTAGGGCTTAGGGCTTAGGGCTTAGGGCTTAGGGCTTAGGGCTTAGGGCTTAGGGCTTAGGGCTTAGGGCTAGGGCTTAGGGTTAGGGCTTAGGGCTTAGGGCTTAGGGCTTAGGGCTTAGGGCTTAGGGCTTAGGGCTTAGGGCTTAGGGCTTAGGGCTTAGGGCTTAGGGCTTAGGGCTTAGGGCTTAGGGCTTAGGGCTTAGGGCTTAGGCTTAGGCTTAGGGCTTAGGGCTTAGGGTTGGGCTTAGGGCTTAGTTAGGGCTTAGGGCTTAGGGCTTAGGGCTTAGGGCTTAGGGCTTAGGGCTTAGGGCTTAGGGCTTAGGGCTAGGGCTTAGGGCTTAGGGCTTAGGGCTTAGGCTTAGGGCTTAGGGCTTAGGGCTTAGGGCTTAGGGCT